>CM020047.1:13819196-15205095 GCA_009769605.1 Bucorvus abyssinicus
GACTGTGTGTTGTGGGAAAAGAAGAGGAAAGGATCAGTGGAGGATCTGGGGCAGGGGGTGTGTGTGTGGGGGTCATGGTGCTCACATGCCGTGGATGCAATCCCTGGGAACCGGGCAAGTTTCACAGGGAAGGGAGACACTGGCTAAATCCCAACCATGGGATTTTTTTGCTCTTTGATGCTTTCCTACAGCCTCAAGCCCATGAGCACCAACACATTGTCAGAAAAGCTTGAAGGGATCCCAAAAGTGGAGTGTGCCAGATCCATACAATATCTGTTTTCCGCTGCCCAAATAGGTGTGTGTGAAGAGCAGGCGCCCTGGAGCCCCCCTGCACTGCTCAAAACGTGACCCACTGTTTTACCTTAAAGTTATCTTAAAAGTTCATTTCCAATATAAATATTCTTCCATGTGTGGGGAGAAAAGTTCCTCACTATGAGGCCAAAAATTCCTCATCTAGCAAAACATGGCGCCGTTCCCTTTAAGGCTGCCATCAGGATGTCACAAGCAAAAAAAAAAAAAAAAAGAAAACCCAAACAAAAAGCTCTCCGTGCTATGCAAAATATCACAGAAACCTTTTTTCCATTACAGTGGTCACAGGCCGTTTTGCTCTTCACTGGTGACAGGGGACCATTAGAATACAATCCCTGATGCTTGCGTATCATAATGAAAATCATATTTCTTCCTGAACTGGTACATCAATTGTCTTTTTAGTAACCTGGGAAGTGCAGCCGTATGCAAACCAGGGAACGGTCCTTCACTCTTAATCTGTTCTCCTGCAAGATAAGTGATAACTTCTTAATGTAACTTTCCAGTCTGGTAAATAAGAAGTAGCTACAGTACGATCACACGGTTTAAATAGAATCGTCTTCCTGAGGCTGAGTAGCTGCTTTCCGCCCTCCCCTCGGCAGGAAAACGGAGTTTGATAAAATCGGAGCGTTCCTCTCTGTCTCTCTCCCCTTCCCTGGCACCTGCCTGAAAATCTGCCAGCAAACCCATCTGCACTTCTGAAACCATGTGCGGTGGGAACTACTCCTAAAAAAATGAATTGGTGGCAAGACTCTGTCCCAGCTCCTCACTGCAGCACGGTGCGTCAGGAGGGTGGATGAAGTGCGGAGTTCGGGGCTGGCGAGGGAGAGAAGGTGTGGGGGGCTGATTCAGGTGGTGCAGGTGGGTGAAGAAGAGACAAGGCATCCTGGCAGCTCCCCACTGCTGACCCTGCCATCAGGTGCCTGTGCCACCCGTCCATCCATCCATCCATCCATCCATCCACGTCAGGAAGCACCCATTTCTTTACCCATGACCTGTTCGCCTGCTAAGCTCCATGTGATCATCTGTAGCCACCCATATTTGCTCCTGGGGCATCTGGGCTCCTCACTCCCAGAAGGACACTGAGGGGCTGCAGCGTGTCCAGAGAAGGGCAACCAAGCTGGTGCAGGGTCTGGAGCACGAGTGCGCTGAGGAGCGGCTGAGGGACCTGGGGGGGTTGAGCCTGGAGGAAAGGAGGCTGAGGGGAGACCTTCTGGTTCTTGACAACTCCCTGACAGGAGGGTGGAGCGAGGTAGGGGTCAGGCTCTTCTCTCAAGTAACAAGTGACAGGACAAGGTGAAACGTCCTCAAGTTGTGCCAGGAAATGCTTAGGTTGGCCCTGAGGAACAATTTCTTCCCCACTGGGATTGCTGAGCCCTGTCCCAGGCTGCCCAGGGTTTTACAGCCGTGTCGAGGTGGTGCTGAGGGACAGGGGTTAGTGGGGACCTGGCAGTGCTGGGGGAATGGGTGGACTTGATGAGCTTAAAGGTCTCTTCCAACCAAAATGATTCTTTGATTCTGTGAAGCTGGGATGAGCGCAGGGTGAGGGCTGGCTGGTCTCCTGGCACAGGGCAGGCAGCGGGCACATCCCGACCTGCTTTGCCAGCCCGGGGGTGTTTGCAGATGCCCAGCTCTCGGGTGGACTGCAGGCTCAAGAGCTGCTCTTTACTTATGTGGCACAAAGATTCAAAGAGGAGAAGTGAGGTTTTCCTCCTAGAAGTTTTTTTTGTTATGTTTCTACTTCTTTACTGCCTCAAGCCCACATTTCTTTTTAATAGAAACGATAAGATTTCTTTTTGTAAACACTGCTTGGCTCCAGGCAACGAGCCCTCGGGTCGTGCCAACCCTCCCAGGAGCAGGAGCCAGCGGAGGAGCGGAGCCAGCACCAGGAACCCGCCTGGCTGCACTCGCCACGCCTGGCATCTCCCCGAGAGCCCCAATTTCTTTAAATCCCTTCGTCAGGCACCCGGCTCTGCACCCAGCTGGGAGAGGAGAGGACAGGTCCTGGCTCCGGCTTTGCCAGGGTGGGAGCCCACTGCCCCGCGGCGCTGGGGTGGGTCGCGGGTTTTTTCTCTTTTCCCTTTTCCCCGCTCATTCACGTGCATGGGGAACCTCGAGGAACAAATAATTCAATCTGCTGCTGGATTGCCAGAGAGTTTAATGAAAGCGCTATTTATTTAGCGTCGTCTGATACCGCATCTACAGTGACAAGGCGGGGGACAGAGTAATAACACGTCTGGAAGCAAAGTGCGGAGCAAAGCGTGCCACCAGCATTGGAGTGTTCCAAAAATATATGATTTTGGTTTCTGGTTTAATTAGAATTTATTTTAGGTGGGTTTGCATCAGCTAATGAAACAACTGGCATTGATGAACTGCTGCTGGGCAGGCTCGGGGAGATTTTAATCTCCAACCAGCAGCTCAGGCAGCCAGATTGAGGGGAGCCTGAGGAAAGTCTATTAGAGATAGACATCAATTTAAAATTACTCATCTAAGGGAGTATCGATGCGGAGGGGAAACCGTTACAGAACAGAGAACTCCGTTGTGAGGTAACTGATCCAAATTCAGGGCTCACCTGAAAAACTGAACCATATTGTTGACAGCTTGTTGCATTAACTGCTGGAAGGGGGGTGTCTCCTACCAGCTCATCGTGCCTTGAAAGTTTGCGTTGTGTATGGGGAAGAGTTTTGGAGACTGAAGGCCAGATGGGCACCCCCAGGTCCCCCACAACTGGTTTTGTCCAGGGAAGTTTTATCTAAGAGAGGATTGGCAATGCCATCCTGCTGGTGGGGAAACCGAGGCACAGCAAAGCTATGCCACTTCCTCGAGGTTAACCCTACTGTGGGAGACCACAGGAATAAGCCTGGCTGTGCTGAGGATTGCTCCTGCAGTCCAACACCTGCCTTATCCTCCACCCTTCAGGAGCCTCAGGTCCTTCACCCTGGTTATAAATAACCGAGATAACTGATTCTAGAGGTGTAGCTGGATACTCCTGTCCTTTGGAAAAGACCCCGATAGTTATTTGTCAGACCAGAAACTAGCCGTGCCCGGGGTGAGTGCTGGAAATGGCTGGTGCAGGGACATTCCCCAGGCCAGCAGCCCCTGCACCTACCGAGGCATTGGGCATTTCAACGGTGTGAAATCACAGGGGACAAGTGCCTACATTGCTATTGGTCACTAAGATGCTGTTTCCTATCACCTTTCACTGAGGCCTCGGCTCAGTTGGTCCTTCAGACCTCTGGGTTCTGGTCTCAAAGGTGGTGGGGGCTCCCCTGGGCTGGTCCTTGCTCCCAGGAGATGCTGGTGCCAGATGTGGCTTCTGGAGGCATCGTTCCAGCGGCAGGTGCCAGAAAGAGGCCTGGCTTGCCAGATGGGTGCAGGGGAGAGCAGCACCCGGCTTCCCTGGGGACTGGCATGGAGTGGACGTGTGCGAGGAAAACCACACAAGAGGCTCTGGTTGTCTCTGAAGACCTTTCCAAAGAGGAAAGTGTGATGCAACCTTAGTCACCATGATGAAACTATTACAAGGAAAGATAATTATCTATTTATGGTTATTATAAGACAATTGTAATTATTACAAGGACGATGAGGCAAACGAGGACAGCTCTTCACCACCCAGCCTTTCTTCCAGCCCAGATGTGAGAGTGTTCAGCCCAGCCTCAAAACCAACGGGCAGATGCTGCGGTGCTGCCTGCCTCCTTCCACACCGCGTGACCAAGGTGCTGCTCCTTTCACACCCCGTGACCGAGGTGTTGCTCCTCTCTTCCCTCTCCACAGCCCTCCCAGCCCACCCATCCACCTCAAGCAACCTCAGCATGGGTGAACAAGTGAATAGGACCATGTCAGGAGCGTTTCTCACCTGCTTCTGCAGAGCTGTGCATGGTTCTTGCAGGCACCAGGTGATGGGGACATGGGCTTTGTCCCAGGGAAGACCCTGGACTGTTAGACAGCAGCTTCAGTGGCAGATCCAGACAGAATCAGGGCAGGAAGGGAAATCACCCAAAGGATGGTTGACACAGTAGAAAAGCAAAGCAAGGCAAAGCAAAACAAGCTGGGAAGTTACGTACGTGCTTTTGGAATGAGACCGTAGCTCAGGGTCATCTGTGTTTGTTTCCAACATTTTATTTTATTTCTGTGCGCACTTTTTCAAAACAAGGCTTCGGGGTTTTTCTTTTTCCCTCCCATGCATGCCCAGCAGCTAGAGCTCTCAAAGGTGAGCTTAGCACTGAGCTGTCATACACAACCCGACATCACAACGGCAAACACCGTGACTGTCACTCTCCCCTCCTGTCCACTCCCGCAGTGACCTTTTCTTTCACCATTTATGGTCCTGGAGAAGAACAGGGACGCAAACACAGCCTGCGTTACTCAGGAGCACTCTGGTGACCCCTGAAAGTAGATGTCACTGTCTCTTCTTGTTGACCAAAACAAGCATTGACGTGGGCGTTGCTGGAGCACGGCTGCCGGGGGCAGCGGCAGCCCAAGCCGCGGTCCCAGCGCTCTACTGGGGACCAGGGCTGACACCCGCCTCCCTGGGCTATCCTCCAGATCTGATGGAGGTGGTTTCTCTAAGCCACCACACTGGGAGCCACCAGTCCAGCCCATACCTTCTCCAAACCACCCATCTTGGGTGGGACCTGCAGGATCAGAGCTATGGAAAGCTTTGTCTTCCATCTGAGCTAGTGCCTGGCCTGGCAGCTGGGGGAGGTTTCTCCTGCAGACCTCCACTGTCCTGGCTCCCTCCCCGAGAAGGCGCTTAGGAAGGGAAAAGATTTGGGTGTTATTTAAATTTTTTTTTTTCAGCAGAAAGAGGGGGAAATTTATGTTATATGTGGTTTTTTTTTTCCTTTATTATTTTTCCAGAATGAAATGGAGTTTTTTGATATATTGAATATATTTAATATTCAAATGCTGAGAATTTGCAGGACGGAGCAGAGAGAGACTGCCTCCTGCGATAAGAGACATTATTACTGTTGTGAAGAATTCCTTTAAGATTCCATCTTAATCGTTCTGCTATTGAAATGGAAGAATAAAGTAATAAAATTAGATGTTTTGAAAAGACTTGATTAAAAAAGTAATTATCCTGCCTGCTCAATGGTTCCCACATCCTGTCAGGTTCCTGCAGCTCAGCCCCTCTCCTCACTGAGCCCCTCCCCAGTTCCCCATGGGGACAGCAGCTCCTTCATGGCCGGGCATCTCCGAGGCACAGCCCCTCCTTCCCTCCTTCCTTTGGGCATGTTTTGGGGCTGTTCTGGGATGCGACTTGCCTGCTGGTCCTGTTCCCTGACCTGAGCACCCTGAGTGACCCTCTCGTCTCTCCCCAGCCAAGGTCTCCCACCCCAGGCAGCCCCCCAGGATGTCCCTGCCCTGAGGCCAAGCAGCCCCTTGTAGCTGGAAGCTTGACAACGCACTGTAGGTCTGGATGCCCACCAGAGACCACACAGCCCACAGGGCTTGGGCACGGCTGCCTCGAGGAGCCCCACAGACCCTCCTTGTGCAGGGCTGCTGCTGGGCACGGCAGTGGTCTGGCTCTTGGCTCAGGCCATTGGGCTGGAGGGAAAGGCACAACCTCCTCCTGGCAGCCTCAATTCCTGCTTTGTGGCTTCACCAGCCCGTGCAGGCATGCACAGGAACCCTCTAAGGTCTGGGGCACGCAGGGAGCATCCCCCGCATCTCCTTTGAAAGCGCCTCATGCCAACATGCATCATTTCGGTCAGCACATTTGTGAGGTGCCAGCCTGGGGCTGGGCTCTCCCCACACCCCAGCACTGGGCTTCCCACAGCTTGTGGGAGGTCCTGGCCCTGCACAGCTCTGACCAGGACAGACAGGAGATGCAGGATGATACCTCACGCCTGGGAGCACCCTCATGGTGCATGGGGTGGGTGCGGGGTCTGCCCAAGCACTGGCCCCAGCAGCAACAGGCCCTGCTGGATGGGCAGACTTTCCCAAGGAGGAGGGGAGGGATGGCTGCACACAGCGCTGTGCTGGGCCTCCCAGACCCTCACAGCTGTAATTGTGGAGCTTGTTCATTCTGCATTTCTAATGGGGAAACACAGATGGTGACAGCTGAGTGCAAAATGCATCTATTAAAATCTGCTGCTGATTGTTCCTCATAATGGGCTTTGGATTTTTGAAACATGCTGCAGAGAATACACGTCCTCATTTGGGGATGTAGCAGGTTACGGTAGACTTGTGCCTGTGTATACCTTTGTCTTTGCCCATTGCTAGACATTTTCTGGTTATTATTTATTATTTTTGTAGTAGAGTAACTGGAGATCCATCTCTGCTGGGGCCAAATGGGAGTTTGAGATGTCCTGTTTGAATAAGTTCTTCAGTTGTAGACACGAGGCCACCCAAGGAGGATGCCCTTCCTAGGAGAAGGGCTAGCTGGTCTCCAGGGCAACCCTTTAAATCACCGGAGGCTCTTGTAGCAAGGCAGTGGGGTAATGTGGAAGGAAAGCATACAGTGAAAAGAAGATTCAGCAACAGGAAGAGGAAGCTGCCTCTGCCTTTGGAAAGCCTGGTGGGAAAGGGAGGTATCATCAGGAGCTGTGATCTCCTCCACGTGCAGTGAGCAGGGTTGAGCAGGTCCACCCAGGCTGGCTGATAAACACGATACACCTGCGCTGTCTCTCCACACCATGCACAGCAGGGTGTTGTCCACCAGACAGTCACCCCGCTGAGGTCCTCAGTTACCTCCAGGAAGAGGAGTGAGATGTAAATACTCACTGGGCCTGAAAAATCAGGGTGAGGTCTTCTGCTGGACATCCTGAGTGCAAGGACATTTAATTCAGGAGATACTCGTGAGAAGAGAAGCTTTACCTGTCTCTGCATGAGCTCTCCGTTGGGAGTGGATTAATTTTCACATGTGAAGCTGTTCACCTTCAGCTACGAGGGACTGATCTCCTCCTTAATAACTTCAGAACAGAAGTGGAGTGGTATTTGGTCACAGAGAGAATTGAGGAATCCAGAAGTGTTCATGGGACCAGCCTCCTGTGAGTCAAGCCAGGGTCCTTCTGCTGGGGAGGAATAGACCTTCATGTTAATGTTCACCACTTTCTGCTTGGGGAGCTCGGGTGGACAGGGAGGGGAGGAGGGACAGTGCCATTGGGGCTGTGGCTCCAGCTGAGTGCAACAGGCTGCTGAAGGCATGAAGGAAATGGGGTGCCACCTAACCCAAGCCTGGAAGCCAGCTCAGAGCTATTTATTGGCTACGCCCTTCCATCATCCACCATCTGCAGGTCAGAGGACCTATGAGACCAGCAGATCCACAGGGCTCCAGAGAAAAACCTCACATGTGAAGGAACATTGTCACCAAGTCCAGACTTCTCCACTTGTGCCCAGAGCAGGGACCATGCTGGGCTCCCCACTGCCAGACTGGGCTGATTCCACATCCTAGACATGCTGCTTGCTCGAGCATCCCTACCCGGCATTGACAGCTATCAACCCCATCCCAGGGCTTTGCTGGCCCATCCAGCTCTGCCCACAGCCCTGCACCACCTCACTGCGTGGGACCTGCCTGCACCGCTCACGTGCTGATCTCTCACCATGAAAACCACTGCTTCAGTGGAGGAAAATTCCGAGCTGGCAAGATGTCCCCTGAGTCAGAGGCTCAGCAAAGCTCCCACCGCTCTGGCAGTGACCTTATAATTAAGCGGAGTAGAGGACACTGCTCCCAGCCGGCTCCCTGAGTGCTTATATTTCAGTTTGGGCTGTATCCAGCTCTAGTAAATCCATTAATTACACTTCATACAGTGGCATTTACTGACAAATGAAAGATTTCATTAAGTCCGCCTGCTTCCTAAAGCGCAGTAAGACCTCGGACAAGCTCCCCCGAGCCCTGGCCCCGGTTATTCAAGTCGCAGTGCTGTGCCTCCTCGTTACACACACGCCTCACCTGCGGGGAAGATTGAGGCAAAGATCTTTTCTCTTATCTCCGCTGTGCTGCTCGGTCCCAGGCAGGGAGAAGCGGGGCTGCAGAAGGCAGGGCTGCCTTCATCCTCGCCAGCCGTGCAGCCTTGCTTTTGCTGTGCAGGGACACGGGAGCCAGCTCGCTTCCAGGGAGAGAGAAGAGAGGCATTAAACTTTCATGAAAACAAGTCAGCGACAAAGGCAGAACATGAGCTCTTCCCACCGTGGCGGCTCAGGAGGACGCTGCAGGCACTGGCCTTGCAGCACAGGGACCAGGCACTGATGCAAGGTAGGCCAGCCTCTTAAAGAGGCTCTGATCTGTGCTCCAGAGGATGTCCATGTGTCCACAGCGCCTCCACATTTGCTCTCTGAAATCTTCCCTTGTCCTATCAGCACGTGATTTTGACTGTCCAGGATGTATTGAGGCAGTCCAGAGATGAGAAATCTTGAAAGGATGGGGAGGGGAGTGGGGAGTGAGATGTAGTGGTTGACACAACCATCTTCAAGCACCATCAATCTTCTGTGTTTCTCCTGTGTCAGGACTAGGGTTGTCTCCCAAAGCACGGCTGTTGCACTGCCTGGCCAAGTCCCACGTACGCTCAAGCACAGTTGCCTTAAGACACATGGCGTGAGCCACAGTTACGCACTGTCACCACCCCACTGGCCATCACCAATTACAGGCTTCGACACTGATGGGTGGGAGAGCACATAGTGAAGGTTTATATGTGAGTTTTTCTTTCAGGGCCTTGATATCTCCAGGAGGCCCATTTAAAGCAGAAGGACTGTTCTGGGAACCACCAAGCTGGGACTAAAGCCCAGAAATCTTGGAAACTTGTGGGCATCACTCATTGCTCCAGCAGGCTCAAGGACTGGGAGTCCTGTCATCCCCTCCCCTGAACAGCATGTGTGGAGAGCAGGGGAGCTTCATCCTCTCCTGCACCCAAACCTATGATCAGGGTGGGAATGGACATCTCCCTCCCCATCTCAAGCTCTGGGCACACCTTCCTATGGATATATTTAACATCTATATGGCAGCTGCTCACACGGAAAAGCATCACAGCTGAGACTTCAGTGATTTCTAAATCAGCACTTGGCTTGAAGAACAAATGGTATTTCTTCTGCTCTTCCTGCAAAGTGGTGACCAGTTCCAGGTGTTTTAACAGCCTCCCAAGGATGTTCCCATGGCATGGGAACAGCTGGAAGGAAGAGGTTAGAGCAAGGTGGGTATGGTTTGTCTGCTGTGTGCTAAGGCTCAGAACAAATGCCCTGTGGGGTCACCACCATCCTGCAACTTCCTGAGGGAAGTATTAGAGAGAGAAAAGTTCTGACCTAACCAAGTTACCTACCTACTAGGCTCCAGGCTGAAAGAGGCTTTGGGTGGTGCAGTCATGGTGAGGTAAGATTTTCTTCTCTCCTGGCTGTACCTGAGTTGCCTCCAAACCTGGACATGGAGGGCAGGTTTTCCCGCATCGATATCTTCCTCAGTAGGGTGTCAGTGAGCAGACTGTGAGGCTGATGAGAAGCATGAAGTCTACAAGATCACGTTGCAATCCAGCAGAGCTTGACTCAATGCAGAGGCCATTTTCCAGGATGGGCACCTGGTGTAAAGCCCGTCCTTCTTTCCTCTGCTTCACTTCAGAGGCTGTGCTGCCCTCGGCTCTAATCGGCCAATCAAAGATGTGGTGGGAGAGGAGAGGAGATGGGATGTAGAGCACAAATACCTGTTGAGCATCACATCTGAGCAGCCTGTGTTTGAAGCAGCTTCCACAGCAGCTTTGAACAGCCAGCTACCTAACCACGTTCAGACACTTCAGTTCAGAGCCAGTTTCCACCTTCAGGCACTGCCCAGCAGGGCTTCCTGCCTCTGCTCCTACCAGTCCCACTCACACCCCCTTGCCAGGGGTCCTCCCATACTCATCTTCACCCTGACCCCATGACAACCCCTCCAAGCATAACTCATCCCACATCTTGGGTTTACTTCTTGCCCTTCCCCAGGAGGGCTGCAGGGGCTCTGGACCATCTCACACCACGGAGCGTGAGGACGTGCTGCTTGCCTGCATCCTGCAAAGGTCCATGGTTGGGAGCTGCTGCAAGCCCTACTTGGGCAACCAGGGACTGCTCCAGGCAACCAAAATCCACGAGCCTCCGACCCTCGATAGCTGCTATATCAAGTATTATTTCTGGCAGATCTCTAGCGCTGAAATGACAGACACATTAGCTGAGTCAATGCTGAGGATGTAAATGTGCAGCTGGCAGAGCTGGTGGTTAAGCAATAAGACATGACAGCGGTTGGGTTTTGAAGTGATTAGTGCCTGTCTCAGGCATGCGGAGAGGCAGGAGGCTGAAGGTCAAGTGACTCAAAGCACTTGCAGAGCACAGAAATCATTGCAGTGGGCACTTGAGAGCCCTGGGCTCTCAGGGTGGCCGCGGTGCCCAGCCAGACCCGAGCGCTTTCTGAGCATCCTTCACCCAGAGGGGACCTTGCCCATGGCCAGACAGACTGACTGGAGTTTGTACAGTGTCATTTGTTCGGTGAGGACTCAGTAGGGCTGTACAGCCATCTGCAGCACTGCTGTCCCCTTGCTGCCCCAGTGACAGGTACCTGTGGGTCCCGTGTGCTCCAGCCCCTCCATCCTGTCTGCTGCTGCTGTACAGAGGCTGGCTGGAGGCAGGTAGTCTACAAATTGTCCGATGCTGTTGTACATCCTAACCGGTCTTCTCCCCTTATCTCATGCTGACGTTTCAGGTTGAACATCCCTGCCACAGCCTTGGCATCGAGATGGCA
This sequence comes from Bucorvus abyssinicus, assembly GCA_009769605.1. NCBI lineage: Eukaryota > Metazoa > Chordata > Aves > Bucerotiformes > Bucorvidae > Bucorvus > Bucorvus abyssinicus. Next base: position 13,830,196 of record CM020047.1, read on the forward strand.
GTGAGCTTCCTTATGGACTGAGGCACTCCACGAGCCGGCTCTGAGCTCAGCTGCCCACAGCCCCCTGCTCCTGCTGCAGCAGACGGCAGAAGGGAGCTCCCTGCCCCTCTCTGTAGCCCCTGCAATACCTCACTGCTTTAGCACTTCCCTTCTTTCTTTCTCCACTCAGTGCACGAGTTTTCCCACCCGTTTGACTTTCTCGCTGACCTGTTACTGAGCCTGGAAGTGGTCCTGTGCTGAGGGGTCAGGCTGGCCCGGACCCAGGGCAGGATAAAAGGCAGCTGCTGAGCAGCTGGGTCGCAGCAGGACCCGAGCTCAAGGGGCTGCATGTCAGGGGGCTGCAGGCTGCTCTTTTGCTGCTGGGTATTTCTTACCTACTGCTAACTTGTTTAATGAGGTCAGAGTTGTGTAGAGTGGTTTTAATCCCTCCTTTAAAGAGACACTAAGTTAATTCAAGCCCAAGAGGCAGGTAGGTGTTCCCCAGGGGTGGGGACTACCCAATTTATTTCAGAGCGCAGCATGTCTGGTGACCTCGCTCTCTCCTGGCATGAGAGAGGCTTAATGGAGTGGCTCAGGGGAGCAGCAGCAGCAGCTCCTGCACGAGGTGTGCAAGGATGTCACACTGCAGTCCTACTCCACCGGGACAGTCCCTGAGCTGCTGAAAAAGGGTAAGTCCCGGAGAAGGAGGAAATGTGCTGGCAAGGGAGGATGTCAGGTAGCTGAGAGTTGCTCTTCAGGGTTTTCTTACATCAAGAGTGTTCCCACAGCAAAGAGGATCCTCCAAGCAAGGAGACACACGTGGTGGTGTGGGGAAATGCTGCTATCGGGCACACCGAGCTGGTCTGTGATACCAGACAGGACTCTGTATTCGTCTGCTGGGTACAAAGGGAGCAGATCTTGGGAGTGATCCAGATAAAATACTGACATGGGCCTGGGGACAGCTGGTACTTGGGGTCCACATTGATACCAGTGATGTAGGCAAGAATAAGAAGAATGTGCTGGAGGTTAAACACAGGCTGCTCGGCAGGGGCTGATTTCCAGGGTGGCTGCAGTAGCATCCTCAACGATACTGCCACACCAGGGGTCTGAGGGACAGGCAGGAATCAGGAGGCTTGCTGTGAAGGTGAGAGGATGGTGCAGAGAGGAGAGATTTGGCAGAGGTAGGAGCTGAGGGTGCAGGACAGAAGGGATGGTCTGCGCCTTAATCATGGCAGAGCCAGGGTGATAGTTAGCATGGGCCAAGGGGCATATTTGGGCTGGGAACTGGGGACATCTGGCAGGTGAGGAAGAGCACCTGGCTCAGGTGACCGGTTCAGCTTGGTGGACGTACCTCAATGCACCTCTGAAAGGACGAGTGGGACATGAGCACAACAACTACCGTAAACCAAATTGGCAAATGAGGCCGCCTGCGATCCAGCTGACCAACAGCCTCAGCACGAAGCAGCAGGGCCAGAGCAAAACTTCCACAAGCTCCTACACCAACGCCAGAGGTCTACAGTTACAACTGGGACCTAGGCTGTTGGCACCAATCCCAACTCAGTGGGCGTCGAGGAGCGCTGGTGGAGGGAGGACAATCCATGAAACGCAGTGTTGCTGTGTTATCTGCATGACGGGAACTGGAGAGCAGGGTGGTGGGAGGGTGACAGGGCATGTGATAATACACAGAACAGTGTTAAAACTCCAGGTGGGAAGAGGAGCCCTAGGGAATCCCTGTGGGTGCAAAACCCAAGGTCTAATAATAAAAATGTGCTACAGGGTGGTACTACTCTGACAACAGTGATGAGGAAACGTTAAGTGGGATGAGCAAAGCTGCAAATTTAGGTCAGGTAGCGACGGTGGGAAATGCCAGTTACCCACACGCGGGCCAGGTTGGTGCCTCATTGGGCCCAGATGAAGAGATTACACTTTTGGACATGACAGAAGCTGCGTCCTAAAGTGATCAGCCTTACAACCGCTGAGGAGCGATGCTGGTCTGGTTTAGTTTTGATGGAGAAGGTACCATTGGAGCATCCCCTCTGCTCAGTCAGGCTTGGCCCCGTAGCATGGGCAGTAAGTCAGATCGCTTCGCTACATGGATGCTCGGCTTCGAGAAGGGAACTACATTAAAATGAGGCAAAAGGACAAAGGAGGAGTGCAGAGAGCGAGAAGCTGCAGAGCAGCTCAAGGGGAATTCAAAAAAGCTGGTGGGAGATTGGTTTAAAAACCAGTCTGGGAAGGCGCTGCTTTTCACGGCAGGCTTTTGGGGCCGTGGAGGCAGGTGGTGTCAACGGGGTCAGCAAGGGCTGATGTGAATTCATGGACAAGTCGCCGAATGGATGAACAAAACAGGGTGATGTCTCTCAGGGCCCTCACCCACAGCTGCAGGCCACCTGCCAGGGCTAGCGCGGATGCTACAGCCATCGGCTGCTCCTGAAGCAGGACCGGCAACTCTTGGTGCCTCCTCACCCTGTCTCCTTGCCTTCTGTACAGCTCTTTTCTTTGCAGGAAGTATTTAGGATTTTAACCCAAAGCAGCCTGTAAAAATGCACGTTCAGAACCAATTGTTGTTGTTGTTGATTTTTTTCTCTGCAACGTGAAAATATCTCCAGCAAAAGCAAATAAGCCTGAGCAGGTTTGTCAAATCCTTCGCAGGAAAAAATTAATAGTTACCTACCAGATTTATGGTAAACGGAACCAAATCATGGGCGAGCCCTCTCCTGGGAAGATGGGGATGGCTGCACGGAGCTGCACAAGCTACCCCAAGTGCAGAATTTGCTGTCAGAATCCAAACCAAAACAGCAAAGGAAAAGCAAACCCCTCCCCTGGACACCCTCTGCTGTCACCTACGTCACCAAGAGCCTCATTAGCCTCACACACTTCCAAGGTGCTCATTAAAACCTCCGCTGCTCCCGTGGGAAGCAGAGGTCCCTCTACCAGCGCGCCGTGACACCGGTGGCTGTGGGCGTCCCGTGCCAGCGGGGATGGTCCTCCCATGGGTCCCACCGACCCCGTACACCAGGAGTAATCCACTTGCTTGTTTATTTAACGAGGAAAAATCATTTCCCTTGTGCTACAGCTCCTGCCTGGGCAGATTTGTCATGACACTTTGTCCCTCCTCACCGCTCTTCCTCCTCTTCCTCCCAGCATGACAGTGAAGCTGCAGCGATGACGAAGCCTCCATCCTTCGGCCCCAGCCTTTCCATGCGAGTTGATACGGCTCTGACCGTATAAAGTAAAAAATGGTCTCTCATGTGCTGCAGAAGTTCATAATGTTCCAGTGTTGATAGGGATAGAGTGCAAAAGAAATAAAATCAATAAAATATTCAAAGCTTTCACATTATAAGCTGGAGCAAAACTTTTTACCAAATGTTTACTGTATAATAAATTCTATTAAAAAGCCCAAGCTTGCACGGTGAGGAGGGGTGGAATGTTGTCACTTTAATTGCAATGGCATAAATATTTGATATTCAGTAAATTAGATCTGTAGCTCTGAAAACATTCTTGCAAATGGATTTTTACCTGTAGCACAGTGCCATTAGCAGGAGAAAGTCAACACAGCCCCAGGGCCTGTAATTAACTCAACCCAAGCAGAACTAAACATTTTTGACAGTTTTCCTGGTCTGGAATTAACTGTCATAGCAGAGAATGAAAGGAAGTGCATTGTCACATTATGTTTACGTAAAGTCTGTAAAATGCTGTGTTTTGTATTTTTGTTTTGTTAAGTCTGGGTTTCATGCCCCATTATTTTTTTCATCATTAGAGACAAGCTTAAAAACAACTAATGATGTATTTTATAGCCTCAGACTAGTACCGAAGCCGGCTGAAAAAAGGGGGAAGGCATTAGCTCTGTAATGCAATTTTTGGGGGTGTTTTTCGCTCGATAATGAAGCACGGTACAGTGCGTACCGGTATAAATCATGATGCGGTGACGTTTGAAGACATTAGAAACTCTGGTTTTCCGATCTGATGCAGCGTTCTCAGATAATAAGCAGTTGTCGAGCCCGTGTCTGTCTATTTTATTGGGGCTGGGGGGAGGCGTTAGGTGGGTTTTTTCCTTCTTTCCTTTTCTTTTTTTTTTTCTTTCATATTTACAAAAATAACTGTCACTCTCCTGAAATGCAAACCCTTGAGGGCAAATCTACTTAATGCTTCCCTGAAAGCTACTTATTGTCCAGCAGCTCAGAGAAAATCTGTACAGCAGTAATTGAAGGGATGCGTTGAGCTTTCTGACAGTTTTGTCCTAGAAATTACCTTAGCTGAAAAAGAAAGGGATGTTTGGCGCTCCTGTGCCATTCGGAAATGGAAAGATACTCATAAACAAGCTGATTAAAATAGATGCAGCTTGTGACATCTATAGTAATAACCCGGGCAAGCGCGATCGCTCGCATTAAAGGGAAATCCCGGCCTCTTTGGATTCCTTTCGCCGCAAGAAGGGGTTGTGTGATAATCTTGTCTCCTTCTTGGCGTATCGAGAAGACAAGCCAACAAGGAAACAAAAACGTCACGATATTTTTTTCCTAAAGATTGTCAGATAGGGAGAAAAAAAAATCAAGGCAGAACGAACACCGCTCTCGGCTCCTGCCGGCGCGGCTCTGCCTTGATGCTCACCGAAATTAAGAGCTTTTATTTTGAATTTCAGAGTATCTCAGGGAAAGGAGAGAAACCCCGCTTTTCCCAAGATACATCATGCAAGAAATGACCTCAGCGAGATGTAATTTTTTTATTTCTCGTTCCATTTCAGCGTAGGAGTCCCTCCGGCTTTGCTGCACCGGTGCCGGTTGCAGGAGGGTTTGTACTGGTTTCTAATCGGCGAGCACTTGCCTGTTAACTTCAGCCTCCTATTACGGCAGTTTCCACATCTCTGTCTGCACCCACAAACCCTGCTTCGAGCGGCACGCAACGTTTTCGTTAAGAGAGAGAGAAAAAAGGAAGAAAGGCAGGGAAGCAGCCTCTGGAAGAGGGGAATCTGCAAACCCCCTTATGCCGGGAGCTTTCCCCTGCAGGACAGGGTGGCCAACGCTGGGAGAACAAACAAACGAGAGCAGATAAGGGTTTAACTGCTCTTGACAATCAGAGGCTCCGATTCAAGTGACTTCATTCAGGTTAGAAATTGCAGCGATAGGGAATGATGACATGGTTTGGGTTTTTTTTTTATTTGTAGCTCCGTAGGGCCTGGACACGGTGTGGTGCTGAGCCCGCAACGAGCACTGATGTCTGATGGGACCTGCAAGGACTTTGCGGCTGCCGGAGGGAGCTCGGCCCCTGGCAGGACCAGCCCCGCTGGAAGATGATCCTTGTTAGCAGGACTCGCTGCTGCTGTGTATCTTCCCACCAAATTAGGCAAATTACAGTGCGCTGTATCTTTGCTAAATTAATTAGCTCAATTAGACTGGGAGGGATGGAGAGGCGCGTGTGTGTGCTTCTTCTTGCTTTCCCTCTTTGATCACTTATCTGCTCCTGGAGGCCCTGAGGTTTATGAGCAGCAGACACCAGCTCATCGCCATCCCCCGTGGGATGACTGCCTGCGAGCCACAGCCTCTGGCCATCCTTGGTGGCACCGGGGGTTTCCCCATGTTTCTGGGAGCCTTCAAGCCAGAGCTTCAAGCCTACCGGCAACAGGGCTGCTCCCAGCTTAGCTTTGGGCTGGGGGCTGAGCTTTTTGGCAGGTGGGAGATTTACCACCATGGGGTCCTCCCGCCATGGGGTCCTGTGCCCCAGGTGCTGCCACTGGCGTCTCAGCACCAAGCATTGCTGATGCTGGCACACGTGGGAGGGACCACACCACCATGGCCGGAGGGAGAATGCCTCTCTCCTCTGGGATGGGGGACATTATACCCTCCCATCCTCTCAAATTTCCCTGCTTCTGACTTCCCTTTGGCTGTGGGTTGGGCATGGGAAAGCGGGATCTCAGGGCACATCACAGCACAAATACAAGCTGGGTGGAGGATGCACTGAGAGCAGCCCTGAGGAGAAGGACTTGGAGTGTTAGTTGATGAGAAGCTCAACATGAGTCAGCAACATGCTCTCACAGCCTAGAAGCCACCTGTGTGCTGGGCTCATCCCCAGCAGCGTGGGCAGCGGGTCGAGGTGGGGGATCCTGCCCCTCTGCTGCGCTCTGGGGGGACCCTCCTCCAGTGCTGGGTCCAGCTCTGGGACCCCCAACATAAGAAGGACACGGACCTCTTGGAGTGAGTCCAGAGGAGGCCACAAAGATGATCCGATGGCTGGAACCCCTCTGCTGGGAGGAGAGGGGAGAGAGCTGGGGGGGTTCAGCCGGGAGAAGAGAAGGCTCCGGGGAGACCTTAGCGCAGCCTGTCAGTGCTTCAAGGGGCCTGTAAGAAAGAAGGGGACAGAATTTTTACAAGGTCATATAGTGATAGTACAAGGGGCGATGGCTTGAAGCTGAAAGAGGGGAGATTTATATTAGATATTAGGAAGAAATTCCTCCCTGTGGGGGTGGTGAGGCACTGGCACAGGACACCCAGACAGGCTGTGGATGTCCCATCCCTGGCAGGGTTCAAGGTCAGGTTGGACGGGGCTTTGAGCAACCTGGTCTGGTGGAAGGTGACCCTGCCCACGGCAGGGGCGCTGGAACCAGATGATCCTTAAAGTCCCTTCCAACCCAAACCATTCTATGACTCTATGATTCTATGATCATCTCCCAAATATGAGAAACATCACGGCCACTTCTAAAGCTTTTCTGATACCTCCTGCTCAACTGTTGCAGGTTAGACAGCTATACCTTGGCAGGTGAAGAGATGTTGAGATCTCCCTTTTGGGATCAGACTATACCCCTGCCAAGCCCTGTGCCTCCCACTCAGCAGCTGTGTAAAATATCAGCAGAAAAGTTTGAAATCCATGAGTAAACAAGGAGCCTTGGGAATGCTGAGTGTGGCCACTCAGGTCCCTCTGCCACCATGAATTGTCACACCTTGCTTCTACCACCAGGAAGGTGTTCAGGAACCCCTCCTCAAGCCCTGTGTTGAAGCATCATGGGTGTCTTCAGTCCTCCACCTAAACCCATGGGGCAGGCCACTACCAGGAAAACACCCCCAGGAAGCTGTAACATCCAAAGTTCTCTTTTATCATACTTGTGGTGATTAAAGATTCAGCACATGGAGAAGAAACCAAGTTCTGATTTATTAGTAGCAGCTGAATGGTAAAAGGCAGCACAAGGTCTATCCATACTGCTTAGCAGTAAAACCCAGCGTAATACTCTGCGTGGCAAAATAATCAAGAATGTCTCTTTTCATAGGATTCTTCAGAAACAGCAAGACATTTCACAAACAATCGTCGCCCAGCATTAACGCTCAGATGTAAAGAGACCTGAGCGCAATTACTAAAGAAAACAATTATATGTCAGCAAATATATTCATCTTCATTTGATGTGAGCACCCACCTTCTACGGCTATACCAGGTATCTAAATGGTAACTCAATTTGCGAGGTGGCAAATTGAGCCAGCACAAATCTGATTTCAGCAGGATGGTGCGAAGGGAGGTAAGGGACAGAGCAGAGCAGACACACCGATGAAATGAAGCTCCAGGACAGACGTCCCCATCACAAGGCTCTGCACGGGAACCCTTCAAAAGACCTGGTGGCTCCCCTTGTGCTCGGTGCACACTGCGGGGTTGATTGAGGGCTCACTACAGCCTCTGTGTTTTCAGGTGTTTAATTCTTTACCTCCCTCAGATGACAATTTTCCTCTGAAAGAGGACATGTTCACCAAAACCTGATGTATACGGGAAACTGGTTTTAGATAAAAAATAATTTCCATGAAAAATTTTCTTTTAATGCAAAGGATAGTCATTTTTTTATAAATAAGTACGTTTACTTGTGCTTGAAGGAAGCATCACTCTCTGCAGCTCTCCTCCTGGAGGCTGAGATAATGGAAGAATGAGAGGCTTTCTGGTTTCCTCTGTGGAAACCAGTTCCTGGACTCCGATCTTCAAATATGTGTGCATTTTGGGGTGTTCTCCAAATCTCAGGTTTCTGCTACCCCTCCAATATCCCCCATGGTGCTGCTGCGCTGCCACGGGCCACAGCACCATGCCGCTGCATCTGGGTGACCTGCTGGGCAAACCGCCCCTTCCTGACCCGGGCAGGCACAGGACACTTCCCACCAGGCTGATCTTAGGAAGAGAAATGGTGGTGGTTTGGCATTTTGAGCTCAAACACTTGTGATCAGGTGGAAAGGAAAAGGAAAGTAATACCAGAAGGGGAGAAAAGGCTTTTTTTTTTTTTTTTTTTTGGTGGGCCTGTCACATTGAGTCCCACACACTCTGATTTTTTTTGCTCGATTTGAATACTTACCTTTTCTAGTGATTAGCTCTACCTCATCCTGGCACAATGCTCAGGTTTTTTCCAAAGCCCTGCAATCAATTGCATGTTAATACATTTTCCTGCTGCCTCTGCCTGTTCCCTGCCCCATCCCCCCGACACGTACCAGCACAATATTACCTTTCTGAATGCAGAGAAAAATGAAGAGAGACTCACAGAACATGTGAATCACAAGGAAGTGGTTTCCCTAGTGACAGTAACCACATGAAAGCTCTCACCATTTACTCTCACGGGACCTTTTAGCACTTTGGATTGTGGGGAGAGCAAGAAAGCTGGTAAAAAATACCGTGCTTGATAAAGGAACAAGCTAACCCTTGAAATGCTAAATGGTGTTGGCAACCCATGAGAAGGCATCATCAGCTCCTGGGGGTTTTCATGAGGTTTGCCCATACAACATTGAATTGCACACTGGCTCTCAGGTCCCTTCTCCAAGACAATGCACCAGAGGCCTCAGAAACCTGCACCACAGCTTGCTTCAGATCCTCACCCCAATGCCAGGACAACACGCAGCTCCCCAACATGCACTTCATTGCATGTCACCTTCCCATGTCGGCATTTCCTCTTTGCAGCACCCTATGGGGAGGCTGTGGGGAAGCTGGAGGGGATGGTGAGTAGGACAGTGGTGGCACTGTCCTGGTTTCCGTGTGCTGGAGGCCAGTTCGAACCCTGGTATGGAGGTTTCAAAGTGCTTGGGAAGAGTACAGCAGTAGACAGAGAGACAGATGGAAAGGGTGAGCAGACGGTTATCGGTGTCTTTGGCTCATGCCCAAGAGTTTTTCCTCCTCTCTCTGAAACGTCTTTGATTTTTTGAAACATCTCTGAAAGCAGATGAGAGCGATGCCCAGAGCAGCCATACTGAGAGCCCAGAGAAGAGGTGTCCACATGGGAAACCAAGAAGAAAGCACCCTTTACTGAAGCAGGACTGTCTTCCTCTTCTGTGTTGCCACCCTGGGCACATTAGCTTAATAACGAGCTTTTTAGCAGATTTCAGTGAACAAGAAGCAATTTATTTGTCGTCATGGTGACAAAGAAGACCTTCTGGAAAAGAGCGTTGAATGAAGAGAAGAAGGTTTATTGTGCAGAGCAATGAGGCATTCACTTGGAACATTAGCATCACACAAAGCAGACCATACAAGAGGTCTTGCTAACTTCTGGATGCATGGTTGGATGCATTTTGGGTCCTTGCTTTCCCTGGAAAGGCCAAGAGGAGCCTGGCACTTGGTGTTTTATACATGATATTTGATGTCCAGCCCTGTTCCTAGATGACTCTAGGGGAAAGACAAAGGTTCCTTGTTGGTAGAGGGCTGAACCTCACTGATTGCATTTCTGGTGGGTATTTCCACCAGAAATTTTCTGAGATTCAACTGCCAACTGAACAAACCCCAAATAAGCCAAGAGCATGCATCTCAAAGTGTACTTTGTTCATTTATTTTGACAACTCTAGTGTTTCTTTAATTATTTATAACACTTCATACTCTACTGGAGTAGATTTTTGTAAAAATAATGAAGCCTTAGTAGTATAGCAGCCATGATCAGATCTGCAGGGGAAGGGGGAGATAGGCAGCCACCCTCTGATGTGAGCAGAAAGTAAAATGTAGATTGGAAGCAAATTCTTCGCTAACAAAAGTTTTCAAGCACGAAAGCAGAGAAGGACAGACCTGTGAGAGCCAGCACTGCAAGGGTTAAAAGGAGACTTTTTGGGGTGAGGATGAATTCCAGGAGAGCAGCTGCCTTCAGGAAATGGTGATTCGGTTAAATCTGGATTTTTGCCCATGGTATATTCATCTTTGGAAGTCACCAGTGGGGAGTTAAGGTAGAGAAGGAAGCTGTACACACTTTGGTGAGGCGCACCCATCACCACCGATAGGTGAGAATGTTTTACTTGAAGCATCATCCTGCATAAATCCCAAGACACCAATAAGAAACACCTTGAAACGCTTGATTTTTGCAAAATAGCCTGAATTTCCTGGCAGAAAGGAAACAGCTTTCCCCAGTTCCTCCCAGTGGGAAGGTTGAGGCCATGCCTGTGCTGCTGCAAAGCTTATGCCTGGCAGAGGGCGCACGGGTCGGCACCTTGAGGGATGCTCAGCTGGATGTTTGCAGCCTCTACGACTTGACAACATTGGCAAGGGAGTCGTTGCCGATGGGAAACCTGCCGCTTTTGCCCCAGTTCTTGGGGATGCTTCTCCCAAGGGAGACGGGAGCACTGTGGGTCTTTCCTCCTTGCAGCACAACCCACTGCAGGCGTCTTGACCCACAGTGGTTGCCCCAAAGAGATGGTGCAAGAGCGAAGATCCCAAAGGAGGTGGTGCATCTCCCAGAGGTCAGAGCAGACTTCCAGTAGAAATCTGGCCCCAAAGCTGGGCAGAAAGATATCGGCAGAGAGGCTGCTGTTTGCCACGAGCCCGCCCTCTGCCCAGAGCAGGGCATGGCCCAGGCCACTGAGGACCCAAACCTCATTGCCAAGAGAACTCTCTCCTTCCCACATGCATTCCTTGAAAAGAAAAGCTTGCTCTAACAGACAAATGCTAGAAGAATGCAAAACCACAAAGAGTTTATATATTTAAGCCACCCAAGGAATATAATTATTCTTTTTAATCAAGTCTATTCAAACCATTTATTACTTTATTCTTCCATTTCAATAGCAGAATGATTAAGATGGAATCTTAAAGGAATTCTTCACAACAATAATAATGTCTCTTATCACACGAGGCAGTCTCTGCTCTGTCCTGCAAATTCTCAGCATTTAAATATTAACTATATTCAATATATCAAAAACCTCCATTTCACTCTCATAAAACAATTCAGAGGATATGAGGAAGAACCAGAAAAGGTCCCATTACCGTCTGCGAACAAATTCAGAAAAGGAGAAGGGAAAAACTCCAGCATACGGAATGAGCTGCAAATGTAACTCCCGCTCCAGAAGTCCAGCTTCACGGCAGAGCAGGCCTGGGGGATACGGACATTTTCAGTTTGAAGACTCATTTATTTCAGCACACACTGTACGTTATATAAGAGCCGGACTTCTTTTAGCTCTTTTTTTTTTCAATGCACAACACACTGGTAAGAACAAACCTTCACTGCACCCTGTCCAGGACACTTTTTTCAAGCTTTTCAGAGCACATAACAGAATAATAAAAAGGTAGAAAGCAGTGAGCTATGAATAAAATCTGTATCTTCTCCAACACGAGGGATGTCTCAGCAGGAAAGGCACAGCTGTTGCAGTGGAGCGCAAGGCACAGCTGGATAAGGTAAGACAGGCAGGTCTGGCCATTCGGGTATCCCGGCCCTTTTGGGATGGCTCTCAGGCCACATGTCATTTTCCTATTTTTAGGTTCTTCATACGCTTAGCTCACAAGATACAGGTCTTCTGGCTGAGGTTTGAGGCACGGTGGTTGTATTCTCTAGGTTGGTTTTTCCTTCTGCTTTCGACTAGTCTGTGAAATGATTTTGGATGGCATGAGATGAACTGTACATAATTCGAGAAGAGGTCTTTGTGAGGCTTCAGTCACCAACATGTTATATCGGATTACTTCATGTATGGCTGATAAAGGCCTGAGTATTACTGAGTAAACAATAAATAATACAGGAATGAGCAGGGATTTCTAAGTCTCCAAATTTAATTTATTAAATAGCTCCTGGGACCAGCCTCCAACCATGGCTCGATGGCCTGGCAAAGAGGTTTCAAAGCTGCAGTAAGTTTCAGGAGGCTGAAAGTGTTTCCCTTCATGTGTGGTATGATGGGGGTCCTAAACAGGCAGAGGATATGGGAGGGCATCCCATGGAGTGGAGAGACCAGCCAGGGACCTGCCCTGCTGCCTGTGAGCAGCACCACTGGCCACACGAGCAAATGGCTCTTTTTTGGTTTACAGGGTAGCGTGGCACTCTGGGGATCTCATCCAGAGCATTGGGCCGTCAAAGCCTTTGCATTGATCCTAATGGCCTTCTGGACCTGGCCTTTACAATCCCAGCATGGGATAATGTCCATAATTTCACACCCCTTTTTTCCCAAAGTTTCCCAAAGCACTTTCAAGGCTTCATTGGTAGCTCCATCAAAGATCACCAAAATCACTGCTGCAGGGTGGTCCAACGCCTGCAGAGGCTGGCTTTCACAAGGAAGGGCATGGAGGAGGCTGAGTGTGATTACCGGAGCTGGAGCTGAGCCAGGACACAATGTCCCCCTTGGTAGAATCCACCATTAGCACAAAGAGCCCAGAGTTTGGGCTGGCATCTTAATCCCTGCCCAGGCTGACATCTGAGGGTGAAGAACTACAGGTCTAAGCCCTTCACCATCGTGTAGGTGTGCCTGAGCGTCTCCAAGCAAGTGCTGATCCAGATCAGTTCCTCTTAACACACAGGAGTAGAGAGACCCTCAGACCACAGTCACTGCAGCATCTCCTAAATACTGTCACCAATGAGCCAGAGAAGGAAATGTTAGTCTGGGGGTTTACACCTTTATTCATGTTTCCCCTACGTGTATTTATTTTAATCTGGAAGCAGGAGGAAGAGGCTGACCTGCCCGTGCAGAGAAGGAAGAAACCTTTGGAGAGCAGTAGCTAGAGCTCTGGGTGGGCTGGGGGCTGTGATGGCCTCTGAGCAGAGTGGCGGAGGCCTCCCAGGTGTGGTGTGCACCTCAGCTTTGGGGAAAACTTTGCGTGCAAGCTTGCAACATCTCCATTAAAGTCTTCTCTGGGCAACTGCAGCCACCCACATTTTCTTGGGACAGAGTGATTCATTCAGAGGGGGTTTTCCTGAGTGACAGGGTGATGGCTGAGAGCAGAGGGGGGCCCTTTCACCGGAATCTGTGGTTCAGGTAATGTGAACGATATCAAAACAAATCCACAGAGCTACTCTAATCCACCCAGGGCACAGCAACGCACTAGCCTGGGGTATGTGAGCAGTACCTCCAGCAACCCCCCACCCCTTGAAGCACCCATGAATAAATCAATAAGACTCGGGTTAATGGGCAAACGGTGAGACCATGCGTTCCACCCGGGTGAGCAGGACTGGGAGTGAAATGAGAAATCAAACATTTCTTCAGCAATCTTTGCCAGGCTCCTTCCCTTTCCGTCGTCATTACTGGTATTGATTTTTTTACATAGTATTCAGAGTTAAACGAACGGTCTCCACTGTTCAGGCTTGCTGGGTTAGGTACAAAGGAGCAGGCCTGGAGACAGACCTCCACGAAGTGGAGGTATACAGGTGGACAGCAAACTCCCTTTGCTCGGAGACCCTCTCCCTTCAGTCCTTTTTGTCCCGTCTCTGTTGGCAGCATCTTGACCCCGGAAGTCAGAGCCTTTCCCCCCTTTGCAGCTTTTGACTCCAAATCCTGCCCTTCACACCGGCTGTGTCTTTGTAAAAGCCTGACTCCAGATCAGAAACACTCTGACTGAGTCTCTTTATTCCCTCCCTCCTCTCATGCCGTGCAGGGATCTGCTCTCCAGCAAGGTTCCGGGACAGGGACATGTCCCCACCATAGAGCACCCACCAAGGCAAGCATCCAAATTGCCCAAAAGCACCAAGAGATGCTGAAAACTGCAACTGCCCTGAAATCTATTACTCCCTCCCAAAAGTGTATTCTGCCTCTTTTTGTCTTTTTGACCCTCCCGAACCAGCAGCCCCTTGCTTATTTTTACCATCTCCATGTAGTTATCCCCACAGCCAGCAAGACCTTCACCTCCAGCCGGGGCTGTCTGCCCATCCCTGGAATAAAGGATACAGGGCTTTCATTTCCTTTCTAGGTTATGGAGTTTAAAAAGATGGATTGACTGAGGGGAAAAAAAATGTACCAAGGAGAAGGGGGATGTACAGGGATGGGGACAGGAGCACATCTACAAGGAAAGAAACTGGATGGAGCATGATTGGGAAGGAAGAAGGACCAAACCCTGCTCCTCCCAGGGCACCACAGTCACAGGAGATGAATGGGAGCGGCATCAGCCCCTTTGTTCTACACTCATGTCTGGGAATATTTTCCGGCAAGTTTTGTCCCAGAACTGTAGAAATCAAGCACAAACTTTTGTTCTTCCTCTCACGAAACAGCAGGGATATTTCTGTGTAGGGGGGGCCTTTGAGAGGTACGTGAGAAGGGACAGGGGGCTCACAGGCTTGGTGTGCCCACACTTCTCTCTGGTGGGACAGGCAGAGCGTTTAACGAAGAATTAAATCCGGCTGTAAAAAGGGCTGAAATCCTTTTTGCTCCTGCTGCCATCAGTGGCAGTTCTGGGTGTTTGACGCTTCTGAGAGCCAGAAGAAATGGTCCCAAAGTGCCTTCCAGGAGCCTAACTCCATCCTGAAGGTTTCCCTGGTGAAAAGTCCCAGCCAGTCTCCATCGGCATTGCTTTCCCAGTGGGGAATGAGCCTTGTGAGACATGATCAGCTGCGAGCTGAAGGACGTTGGCTTCTCCCAACTGGTTGTCCGTGGCATTGATGGAAATTGCAGAAATGAGCCCACAGGGCGGGGATGGAGCACGTCCACCACAGGGGCTAAAAATGAGCCTTTAGCAGGGGCAGCAGCTCTGGATGTCTGCTCACCCTTCCCAGCTGACTGCAGCCCCTGCACTGCCCCTTCCACAGTGATTCGCAGACCCCAAAAGGGGTAGGGAGCCCAGACACATGCCAAGTGCTTGCCCATCCCTACACCAAACGCTCTGTTATTAATGATCGTAACGATAATTCAGCCTGTTACTGTTGTTACTGTTCCTGCAAAAAAAAAAGAACTCCCAAACCTGGATATAGTTATGAAATTTCCTTTTGTCCGCCGAAAAACATTTCCAAGTAATTATAGTAAGAGTAGAGTTGAAAAGGAGCTGTGCACAATTGTCATAAAATGTAATTAATTTTGAGTAATTCACAATGGAGAAAAAGTGCTGCAGAGAGTAAATTGGACAGGAGACTTCTGCGCCGGGGAGATGAGGTTTTGAAAGGCTGCTGACTAATACAGCACTGACCTGAAAGCAAATCCTTACATTCATGCTGGACCGGCTGTTTCCATGACAACAGTTGTTATTAGTAACTGAAAATGTATTGCTGTGACGAGTGGCAGCATATTTTTTTCAGTTGAATTCAAGAGCAGCTGGGTATTTTACTCATGAAGATAAAGTGCTCAGATCGCTACAACACTAATGTCATGTGCGGCACCTCTCCCAGTACGAGCCGCACGCTTACACGCCATACGAAGAGATGTGTGGATTGCTTTAGGGAAAAGACCTCAGAAGGCACAGCGTAAATGGCAACTTGTATCGAAGAAATCAAAGGAAAATAAGCACGGTCATCACTGTGCTTTAAATTAACTCTTTAGTGAAATTCCCTGGGGATTCAGGCTGACTGGAGCGTTCGAGCAGCAGGTAAATCCTGTTAGGGGCTAAGCGAGCCAGCCTGACATCCCCAGATGTAGCGCCTGCCTCCCGAGAGGCACCGAGGACATCTTACCCTTTCAATTAAGCTACGTCTCATGCACTACCCCCTGCTCCTGTCCTGAGAGCAGCATTTTTTATGATCTTTGAGGAAAAACTCGCAGAGAAAAGCTCTTGCCTGGTTCAGACCCGTGCGATGCCACTGACTTGAACAGCATCCCCTGACTTTTCCTGGCCACGTGGCAAAGGGCTCGGGGCCCAGCCAGCGCCACCACCTCCAGGTGAGCTGGTGGTGCCGGTTGTCCTGGCCCCTCTCCAGCTCACCATCCCTCGGCCGTAACCAAATCGCTGTGGTTAGACACCAACTGCAGCCAAAGCAGAGGAAGCTCTGTCAAGTTTGACTGTGGCCGTTGTGCTGGCGCATATTTCAGGTGTCCCGCCCTGGGTCCGGTGAAGGGGGTGTAAGTCTTTACACCGGCGTAAGGAAGAGAGGAGTATGGCCCAGGAAGGCAAAGTTGCTCACGTAGGCAAAATTATGAACGTTCTATCGTATGAATGAGCCTGCAAATGGCAATAACACATTCAGGAAGCAAATAAGTTACAATCCATAATCAAAAAATGTGGCAAATTACATCCTTAATAGATTACATTTATAATCTCCTTGAAAGAGATCTTTAGGCACTTAATTGACATATTCCAAGATAGCTATAACATATTGGCTAGTTAGATACCAATTGACATACTTATTAAATATCAATTAGCGCATTCCATAATTTGGTACCTAATTAGCTTGCTATAGCTATTCTATCAAATGCCAATTAAATGCTTGAGATTTCTTACAAGTTGGCTGTACTAAGATAATAATTAAGAATGCATTGCTTAAGTCATTTTTAGTTAATTACATGGCAAACTAATTTTGGCTACACACATTAGACCTTTCAATAAATCCCTCTTTATCAATCAATTGGTATCTAATGAACTCATTATTCTTCTGCTGCGTCTGAACGAAAAGCTGCTTTGCCATTCTCCTGGTGGTTGTACTTAGATGTATCTCAACATGGATGTGGGGCTCTGTGTGTCTCCACCCCAAGGTCTCCGGTAGGGACGTGACATGCCCAATCCCCAGCCTGGGGAGCAGTTTCTGTCCCCCCTGTCCATGGAGGCAGGAGGCCTGTGGAGTCTGGGAAGGGGGTGGGTGAGCAGGAGTCACGCAGGTCCCCCCTCTGCACTGCCACCGCTCCAACGCCTGCAGCATGGAGGGCTTAGCACTGACCCACCTTGTAGCAGCTGCACGCAGGCTGGTGTGCAAGAGCCACAGTGCCGGAGAAAGGGTTGAGAGGCATGAGCTTGTGCTAGGAGGAAAGGGCCAGTTGTCTGAGGCTGCTCCATGGGGTGGGAAGTGAGAAGGTGGAGGGGCTGAAGGTATTGGAGCTCCTTTGGGCGAGATGGAAGGATATGGTAGTGTGAACTTAACCCAGTACAGGAACATGTCTCCCTGAGCTCTTTACATCCTCTGCAGCAACAGAGCACCACTCAGGGAATAAAAATAGCATGCTGTATTGATGTCTTCTCTCTTTTCCCCAACAGTTATGAGTCAGCTGCCTGATTAGGATGTTTCCATATGTGGAGCATCTTTTGTGTCGGAGGAATTTATTTCATTAATGTAGGCGAGGTCTGTGTGTCCTTGAGGATGTGATGACCCTCTGGACGCATTGTTCTTTGTCGGAGGGAACTTCCCCATTCCTGTGACTCGTGGTGCTGAGCTGGGCAGCTGTAGGTCCTACTACAGCTAAACTGTTATCATGGCCCTGGGAGACCTTGGGGAGCTGCTGGCTTTGAATGGCAGGTTGGCAGTTTGGCTACGGACTGCGATGAAGACTGATGTGGTAAATTGCAACACACATCACTCCGAGATGGTGCACATCAGTGGCTTCTCATTGTCTGAGAAGACACACAAGAGGTACAGCCCACAGCTCTTGAACCCTCTCATTGTCTCCCATTTTGACTGTAAATAAACAGGCTTCTAGTGCCCAGCATTTTGCCCATAGGTTCTAGTCTTCTTTTTAATTGCTTATAACGAATACAATGAAAGACGTGCCAAAAAGACCCATATTTCCCCCTTTCCAGTTTTTGCTCACGTGGATGTTTGATGTGCACACGCTTAAGTTAGCAAAGTGATTCCAGTGAAGTGGAGAGGGATTTTTTTCAGAATGGTGTTGGACATCTGAATTTCCTTTGGGCACTTAGAGAGTGGTGCATCCTGTCTCAGGATCTGAGAGGTGAGCTGGGGCACAGGGAAGGGACATGCACAAGCCCAGGAGGACTGGAATGGGTCTTCCTCAGCACTGGATAGAATCAGCCTGGGTGTGCTGCTTCCTCTTCTCCATGGACCATCTGCTGTTCTCCACACCAGAGCCCCATCCAGGCAGTGTCTCTGTGGAGTGGCCAGACTCGTGCCCCTTCATCGCTGTGCAGAAGTGAGGGGTTGTGTGCTCAAGCTAACAGGGTGGGAAGTGCAATTCTCTGTGCGGGGCTTGACAACTACATTTTTTATGTCAAGCAAAGCCAGAAGCTTGAACAAATGCCTTTGTGGTGACAGAATGAAAGGGCTGCACAATTTTTTCTTCGTTTTGACATAATGAGAAAAGGCTTTTGACAAAATCCATTCTGCCCTTTGAATGAAGTTATTTGTTTGACTAAATGTACTGACTCCATCCAAATTATTTATTAGACTTGCTTGACATTGCAGGCACCTGGATTCCTGCAGGACTGGGGGCAAGAGGTGGGTTCTGGATTAATCTCATCAGATGAAAACAAGGCAAACCTAGTAAAGAGCTGCTTTTTATTTAAAAAAAATAGGGGGAAGGGGTAGGATCCAACTACTGCACGTCTTGCAGGCTCTGTCTGGGATGCTCAGGGTGGGCTATTTTCCTCGCACAGCTCCATGACACTGTCAATAAAACTCATCACTGGGTACCTGTACTGCTACGGTTGTCACCATCAGTTTTTCAGCAGTTTCACTAGATCAGGACTCAGGAAAAAAAAAAAAAGACTGATGCACTGGAAGAGGGATTGCAGCTCCTCTCCCTGTGGGCTTAGAAGTGAAGAAGGGAAAAAAAAAATCTCTACTGAAGACAGAGGAAAAGGAGAAACAGGAAATAAATAATTTCAGAACACATAGTGGAAGAGAAAGGAAAATAAGAAGATCAAGAGGAAAGGGCTGTGTAAAAGAAAAGAGCACAGCTAGCCAAAAGGATGCCACAATTACAAAGGCAATTAGGAAAGACCTCACAAAAAAAGGTTAAGTAATATAGTTTGGAAGGTATGAAGAAGAGAGGGAAAGGACAGCAGAAGTGGGAGCCATGCTGAGCATTATTGAGAAGTCCTTGTGTCCTTCTGTTATATACGTGGAGGTGATGTGACCTTGGAACGAGAGTAAAAGCCAAATCTGTCTGTGTCCATGCTGGTCCTCCAAGCACCAGCATCATCTTCCCTCTCCTACATGATTCCTCTTGATTTCAGCATTGAGGCAACTCTGCCAGCTCTGCAGAGTGCCCTGGGTGGGGTTCAGGGACACATGATCATGGAGGCAAAGAGAGCGGCATCTTTTAGGCATTTATTGCCCGGGTGGTAGTGTGCAAGGACCGGGAAAACCTGCAGAGATGTAGGAGCTGAGGGCACTAAGAGCTCATACAGGCAGAGCTCAACAGCAATTCATGGATCCAGGGGCGCTGAGTCCTCTGACAAACCCTCGCTCCTGTATACCCACTGGAGATCCCTGGGGTGTCCCCTGTCCTGGGACTTCTCACCATGTGTTGGACCACTGACCGCAAGGCTCATGCTGTTTAACATATGGTCCTGGAGCATTCGTCATGTCTGATGTGCCAGAGCCTGCTCTGCCAAGGGAGTTTGTCAACACTCGACCTGCCAGCACACTAAGGACAATTTCTAGTTCATAAAGACCTGGCAAGCACTGGGTGACTCATGAGTACATGAAGAGGATGATGAGACCCTAAGAGCTGTTTTGATTTTCCACCTTGGCACAGCGATGTAAGTTGGTGAAGTTCCCAGGAACACAGATTTTTCTTTTGGGTAGGAAGAAACCATTTAACCTGCGTTGTTCGGGTGACATGCCTGCTGTTCAGAGTAGCCAGCAGCCCCTGCTAGAAGTTGTTCTCTTTTCCTGGACTAACAGAAATGACTCTTCTAGCAAGATACACATGCATGTTCATTGCTTTTCTTCTCTTTCCACAGCTTGAGCAAAGGAGGTCCTTTAGAACATACCTAGAGTATCCATTAATAACATGGACACAGCTTCAAAGAGCTGATTGGTGGAAGTCATGCACTAAAAATACTTCAAAACATGCAGAAACTCAGCAAATCAGGGTCAAAATTCCACAGTTCAGACAAAGCCATTGCCCTCCGTTCTCTGTCCTCCTCACTCCCTGCTGCCCACCCTTTCAGAAAGCAAGGGCAGCAATAGAAATATGACATCTGCTTCTGGGAGACTTCCATGTCCTCACAGCATGTTGGTTTTTATCAGTGTGAAGCAGGGAATAACAGGGAACAAAGGAACATAGTTATAATTTTTAATTTTCTTTACCTTCAGTTTTATTTCATATGTAAATGTAGTGGTTGAAAGCCTTACAGCAGCAGAGAGCTCACTCTGGCCCCTCTCATGGAGTAAGAAGCAGAGAGGTCTGGAACATCTTACAGTCTCCAGATGGCCCCTATGCAAGTGAGTCATCTGCCACATCCGCCGGAGAACGAGGGGAGCAAAGTGCATTAGCCAGGCCTCTTCTGCATCTCTGCTGTCAAATAATGGTGATGGTACCTCACTCCACAGCTTTGTGAGGGTGGCCGGGCATGCTTAAAATGAACGTGTCTTCTAACTGTCCAACATCTCCTGGTAGAAGGGATACCTGAGTTTCTAAAAGATGTGATTTCTCCTGGAACTGGCATGATAATGTATCACTCACGTATGCACAATGCCTGTTCAACCATCGTGCTGAGGGAATCTCTTTCCTAGTGTGTAAGACCTTCTGTTGGGTTCCTTCTGAGCAGACACTTAAAATGAATCCAAGTTTTAATAATGAATAAGACAACGGGGAGAACCAGCCGAGCCCAAGCAGAAGGCCTCCCACTGTGGCCCTGATGACTATCCCAGCAGGGCTCATGGCGCTCCATGTAATAGGGTTGGGAGTGGAGAGCCTTTCCCACCCCATTTCCTCCTTAACCCGAGGATCAGTTAGTTTGCAGTCCTATAGCTTAGGAATTCACTCATTTAAAACCCCTTTACTGGTCAAATGCCACCGCTCTGGTGCTGGGCAAGGCTCTGCCCCGCGGCTCTCGTCGGGGAAGGAGGGAGGCATGTGCCAACTCCAACACTTTGAGCACAGCCATCAAACTGGGTCGCTTTGTCAGAGAGTCAGCATCAGGAAGGCAGATTTCTTTTCCTGGCAAATTGCCCTGAGCTTATTGCAGTGCCCAGAAGGAGGTGGATGACCAGAAAGCACAAGAGCCCAGACCCCAACACAGGACTTGTCCAAGCAACAAGGCATTTGTCACAGTTTAAGCATTTGAGCCCAAACTGCCCAAACTGCAACTTTTCCCACTGCTCTTCCACCGCTACCCACCACTGGAGCTGCCCATACTCTGGCACTTCTTTATTTGACATTGTACCCGTATCTGCCCGTATCTGGGGTTGAAGAAGTCATGGTGATGCAGGAGCAAGGTGCTCCTCCACCACAGCTGAGTGCTCCAGCAGTAAACGCAGCTGGCTCTTCCCCAGGCGCTCCCAGCTCTGCACTGCTCCTGCCAAGCATGGCTGGAGCGTGAGTGTGGTGTTTAAGACTTGGCAGCCACCGCAAGAGCCACACCCAAACCAGTTGTCTGCCTTTTCTTGGGCAAGACCTGTTCTGGAAGTCTACATGAGAAAAGTGGGCTGGATGGAGAGATCATTCATCTGGGTCACTTTGCTGTTTAATGAGACTTTTCCATCGACCAAGCATAAATTTTTACCCCTATTTATTTGTGTCCCTCCCTGACTTGGCCTGGGCTCAGTCACTGTCAGTGGAAACTACTGACATCTGAAATGCTGACTCTGAGGTTACTGAAACTAAACTAACACAACCAGCCACTCATGCGCTGCGTGGAGGCAAACAGTCCTCTCCCCTTCTCACTCGTCCTCATTGCTTGGTGCTTTCATGGTGCTTCTCGGTCGGGGTTTCAAACCTTTGTGTTAACGGCTCCTTACCTCTGCCTGGTTGGTGCTGGGTGGCCGGGGCAGGCTGGGATGGGCTCATTCATTCGCAGGTGACCTGGGAGTTACTTTTTCTTGAAATCAAGGATCGTGCGTCACAGGGACC
This sequence comes from Bucorvus abyssinicus, assembly GCA_009769605.1. Lineage (NCBI taxonomy): Eukaryota > Metazoa > Chordata > Aves > Bucerotiformes > Bucorvidae > Bucorvus > Bucorvus abyssinicus. The sequence goes on from CM020047.1 coordinate 13,852,233, forward strand.
AGGACCTTCCGTTTACGTAAGGGGAAAAATGAAATCAGTCTCTTTTGCGGCTCTGCAGTTACGGGAATGGGACGGCTCCTCTCCCCGCACCAAAAAACCCAGCCGTGCCGTGGCCTGGTGTCACATTGACTAAACCTGAGAGCAAATAATGCAGAAAAATCTGTGGAAATTACCAGGCAGAATAAAACCACCGGAGGAAAAGTGCACAACTTTTATTATTCGACTTCGGTGTGAGAATCCTGCTTTACAGGAAATAGTTGCCGTGGTGCTATTAATAAAACCTGCTGAACAAATACTGAGCTACTAAACAGTTATCCTGCACATTAATAATCAGATACAGCATAATATTTAATCTAACCATTTAGTCTGTAATGGGACTAGCTGTTCCTTTGCTTTTAATTACAGCTTTCATTTTAAGCTAACCGTACAAATTGGTGAGATTTATGAAGCATCACTGAACACCGTACCTCTGCCTGCCTTGTGGCTCTACAATTAAAATGCTCATTTTTGAACACTAGATTTGTTTAATCCATTGAAGAACTCTTGAAGTCATCTGGACAAATATTTTAGCCTTCATTCCTTTCTGAACGAACATGGGTGCATGTGAAATCGAACCAGCTCAAAGTTGGCGCACAGCAATGACGGTGGAGCTTTGTCGGGCTCTTAAAGGGCAGCAAAGAGACTTTCAGTATTTGGCATGTCTTTGGGATGAGATGGGCATCTCCACTTGTTTTTCATGGATACATTCTTGTTTTGTCCCCTTGCTTCTCATGAGCAAGTCTATTGCTTCTGAAGTCAAGTTGTCTCAATTCTATGGGCAAGTAGCTGCACCGTGACTAAGAAAACCAAGAGGTTACATTAGTGAGTGGGGGGCAGGACTCCTGTCCAGGCTGTCTGGAGACTCGAGGTTTCTCTGTGTTGGCGCGGTGCTCGTGTGGGTTTGTGTTTGTTGGAGCACTGCACAAACATGGAATAGAGATGTCGTCTTTGCCTTACAAAAGAAATTATTCTCCATGGTGAGAACCACTGCTGGTTCTTCCTGAGGAGGTTTAGTGATAAGGACTTCGCTCTTCTCCACTCCATCAGGAAAGAGCCCCATCTAAATCTCCAGAATGGGCAGTGAGTTATCCAGCCCCCCCCCCCCGGACTGTCTGCTTCTCCCTCCACCCTTAGGGCAGAGTTGGAAGTCTCTGCTTTCCTTTTTCAGACTTTCCCGATAATCTAACTGCTGAAATCAGGCAGCCTGGTGTAAGGGCAGTCTGGGTTTGCTGAACTCCTACCCTTCTTGGCTCTGGCTCACACAGGGTCTCCACGCTTATCTCTGGTCATGTGAGGAAGACAATCCTTGATGCACAGGAGCTGCTGATGGAACAGGAGCATTGCAGTGTAATTTTTATCAGGGCTAGGAGTGAACAATGCTGCCTTGGAACAAAGCGGAGCAAGAAGCCGTGTCTCCTGGTATGGGCAATGGGGGATAATGTGTCAGCTCTGCTGTAACACAGGCAGAGCAGGCAGTTGCCCAGGGCAGCAGCCTGAAGCACAGACACAAGCACATATGGGATGCTCCAGGGCTTGTAAAAGCTGCTTGCTCCACACCCATAACAGCTCCAAAGTGAGAACAGACTCATCCCCTCCAGCACTGCTTTCTGCAAAGACAGGTGAAGGGAAGCTCTTTCCCCTCTAGCATCACCTCTCCACCTTTCCTACCCGCCTCCTCTGCACTTGCAAACATCTTCCCTACATTGAGCCTTTCCTCCAGAGCTGAGTGGGAGCTCAGCCAGCCCCGCGTGACCCCAGGACTGTGTCCACTTTGTGCACTACCAGCCCAGCAGCCACCCTGTCCACGCATCGTGTGACCTGGCATTAGGGCTCCCTGCACCTCAGGCAGCACTGGCATGTCTCTAAGTTTCATTTCTGGGCAGGGCAGCCTGTGTCCGTGAGGAAATGAAAACTAGAAAGAGTGATTTCCACTCCCAGCAGCCCCCTCACATGGCTCCTTTCTCACCCAGCCCACCTCCTCCTCATCCTGGGAGGTGGGAGGCTGACTCAGCCTCTGCAGGGCTCCTGCTGCCCGCAGGGTCCCTCCCACCTTGCCCTGGGGATTCTCAGGGGAAACCTCCTGGGGTAAGTGGTGGGGAAGTCATGCCTGTGGCCACCTGAGACCAGGCAGGTCTGCAAAAGCCATGCGTGCTCCTGCTGGCACTTCTTGCCAAGTGATGCCACCATTACCAGCAGACAGCATCAGTGCTGTGCTGCAGCTGTGCTGCCCTTGCACTGTGCTACCTGCTCTTCTGCACCCTGTCTTGCTCCTCTCCCTTTCAGTCCTTGCTCTTTTCTGTCACTTTTGTTGTCAGTACTCTTCAGAGGATCACAGAATGGTTTGGGTTGGAAGGAACCTTAAAGGTCATCTAGTCCGACCCTCCTGAAGTCAGCAGGGGCATCTTCAACTAGACCAGGTTGCTCAGAGCCCCAGGGTCCAACCTGACCTGGAATGTTTCCAGGAATGGGGCTTCTACCACCTCTTTGGGCAACCTGGGCCAGTATTCACCTCTCTCCTTCTGTTTTTTTTCCCTTGCTCTGCTCCATGTCTTCCTGAGGAAGAGAGTAAAGCATTGGCCCTTAAATTGCCCCCTTCCCTGCTGACAACGTGGTGCGTGTCCTGGGGGTGAGGGTCTGGATTGAGGATCCTGTTGTTCTTTGCATTCACTCTGAATCTCTCTGCCACCAGTTGTCGTGGGCAACCTGGAAGGTGAAAAGTGTGGCGAGAGCAGCCCCCATGCCATCTTCCCAAGTTGGAAGTCTTTCCAAGTCACGCTGCTGCGGGTGGCAGTAGTTATCTTCACAACAGAGGGCTGAGCTATTCCAGTTCAGCTGACTCTGGACCACTGAAGTGGATGCCTGTGTGTCTTCCATAAGAGACCCCAGGCCCCACCTGGAGACACCAAAAGTTGAAGGCACACTTCTTCCTTTGGGAATTTGTCCCAGTGTTTTTAATTGCCATCTCCTGAAACTGTGTCCTTGTTCCTAAGTTGAAAGCGTCCGTCTTCATCTTCCAGCCGCTTCTTGTTCTGCCTTTCCCTAGCAGATGTGTAAGCTCGTTAGTACCGGACATCCCTATTCCAAGTTAATTGTTATTCTTTGTTTAGCTAAGATAAACAATGAGTTCTATAAAACTCTCATTTCAAGACATTTTCTCTTGCCCCGTGTCATGATTTAACTGGCAGCTAAGCACCACACAGTCCCTTGCTCACTCCTTCCCACCCAGTGAGATGGGAGGAGAATTGAGAAAAAAGTGAAACTTGTGGGTTAAGAACTTAGTTATTAAGTTTAATAACTAAAATAAAATAAAATATAATAATAACAATAATGATAATGAAAATGAGTATAGCAAAAAGAGAGAGAGAGAAATAAAACCCAAGAAAAGGCGAGTGATGCACAGTGCAATTGCTCACCACCCGCTGACCGATGCCCAAGCAGCGATTGGTCCCTCCCAGCCATCTCCCCCCAGTTATCTACTGGATATGGCATCCTGTGGTAGGGAATATCCCTTTGGCTGGTGCAGGTCAGCTTGCCTTGGCCCCATGCTCCCTCCCAGCTCCTTGGGCACCCCCTCACTGGCAGAGCATGGGAAACACAAAAGTCCTGAACTTAGGGTAAGCGCTGCTTAGCAACAACTAAAAACACTGGTGTGTTTTCAACATGGTTCTCACCCTAAATCCAAACCACAGCAATGAAACAGCTACTAGGAAGAGAAGTAACTGTCCCAGCCAAAACCAGGACACCCTGTTCTGATTTATTTGGATGTTTTCTGAACATTTCAACACCCGATTTAGAGGATAGACGCCAGAGCTCTGCACAGTTTGGCCACACTACTTTGAGCAGTGCCGGGAGCAGAGGTGAAAGCACAGCCTCCCTCTCCCCCGCTCCTCCAGTCCCCGGCAGAGACACCCCATGTGCTGCAGTGGAAACTCGTGTTGAAGAGCTCGACCATCCTCCGAAGAGATTTGGCTTTGGGAAGATCCTGCTTGGAGCTCTCCCTTTCCAGGGTACTCGGTGCTCTTTTCTTCATTCGACTGTATTTAAATGTTTTCCTGACCTTTCTTCTCACCCAGGCCCTGTGTACCAGGTGACTCAGATGGCTCCGTACGACTGTGCGGGTCAGGGTCTCTGCTACGCACCAGCCCACCAGCCTTTGTGTGGTCTGCAGGTCTGATCAGCAGGAGCTTTACAGGTGTTTGATGGAAGGACTGGAACTGGGCAGCCCTCTGACTACCAGTGGTCCCTGCATGTAGCCTCTCAACATCCTTCTCTTCCTCCCCATAGTGACTCCTCTCCGCAGCTGCTCAGCCCTTTGCTTGCCCGCTCTCCATTGCAAAGTCACAGTTACTCACAACACCCGGAGATCTGGTCCTGCAGTGCCTGGCACCTCAGCGGGCAGGTTGGCTGCCTCCACAGGTGGGAGAAGACCCACTTTGGGCACAGGATGGAGGTTATTCTCCAGTTATTATTAGAATCATCCTGGAGTCAGCCAATAACTGCAGTCTTACCCATGGGGTGAGACTAGGAGCCTCCAGCAGCCGAAAGCAGCAGCATATCAGCTCCTCTCAGACAGCACTGCCTGAGACAGAGTGTGAAATTAGCTATTGAGTGTAAAACAACAAAGAAAGGAGGGGGTTTTTATGCAGGTCGTGACCTGGACTAGAAAATCTGTGGGTTTTTTCAGTTCTTTCCATAGGTTTTGTTATGCTCATAAAACCCATCTTTCCACTGTTCTGGAACCGAGACACTGACAGTGGCTGTCAAACAGCCTGAGTTCATGTCCACTCTCGATCACCCAGCTTTTCTCTGGTCCAGCACAGGGAATTTTATCTGCCTTCAGAGCACACGGGAGAACCTGGCAACTGAATGAGATGAAGCAAGCTCAGCCTGCTCAATGGTCAGCCTCGGGATGAACACCGCACACCGTCCACCTTATGATGTTCTTTGTGTCCTTCAGTTTAGTCCAAGAGAGTAAAATGCTGCCCATCCAGTTAATCTTCTTTGAACAAAGAGCCATTCCTGAAGCACAGTATGGCCAGGATGTCTGTTCCATGTGCTCACTGAGCTCCCCCATCAGCTCTACCTGTCTACTGGGATTCCTTCTAGGTACTGAAATCCTGCCTGAATGGCTGTCCACCTTCACCCATTAAAAAAAAGATATTGGTTATAGATGATCATGCTGGTTTAACTAGAATAGGATCTGGCTAGGACTCAAACCTATTAGAGGGGGCAGAAAAAGGTGGAGTCCGTGTATGCTTATTGATTTCAGTAGTAATACCTCCCAGTGAAGGTCAGAAAAGAAGAATGTGAAGCAAAATTATGCATCTAAATGGCCTGTGTGAATAGCTAGAAGTATTGAGGAAGACAGCAGGTTAATACCAGATTTGCAGCATGATAATAATAAAACACAGTCATAGAAGTAGTTAAGCCCTGGAGCTGAAAGACTTTTCAAGCCAAATGGAAGTCTAGCACTGTCCGTCTAAATCATGAAGCAGAAGCAGCAGCTCCAGTTCTCCAGTGCTGGAAGACACTGAAAGAGTCCTCCAGTCTTAGTACAATGTGCAATGCCCTCCCAAAGCACTGGTTATCAATTAAGGCTTCTGGAGAACATCTCAGAAGTTCAGCATAAGTTGTGACAGGTCTGAAAAGAAACAATGAGGAAATACTGGCCTGTTGCGCTTTTAGCGCGATCATCACCACAAGTTATTGGGCTGGGTTCAGCTGAGTTCAGATCAGTGTTGCTGCACCTCTGCTCATTATATCTGCATTTTTATACTTTGAAGACATCGCAGTGAGATGGAAGCTCTCTGAAGAGGACTCTGTTGACCTGAGGGTGGGTGAGTGGATGGCAAAGAAACGATATGAGTACACAGTGTCGACCCAAAATGATGAAGAAAGCAGTGAAAAGTCATTACAAGTCTGTGGAAGAAAGACCTGGTACAAGAGTCTCAGGGGAGGCTCTCATACATAGCGGCTGATGAAGATTGGAGAAGATAATTACGTACGTTAAGTCTGTGTTATTTCCACAAAGGAATGAAACGGCCAATGAAATGTTGGCAAGAAAGCATAGTTATTTCATTAGAAAACCCCCTCATTTTTATGAACAATAAGTCTCTGAAAGAACACGATTTGGGCCACAAAAAGGAGGTAGTAGACTCGAGAGAGAAGATTAGATTACATTTCAGAACAATTTGAACATCTCATCATACCGTGAGCAATTATTATAACACCAGGAGCAGGCTTGGAAGGTGTTGTTTTCCCTCCCTTCACTGTAACAAATGTGCTCCCTGACTTACAAGAGAAGTAAGTCACGCTACTCCCTTTTGCCTTCTGACTTTGGAAGGACCAGTATTTTCTGTCTGACTCCACTGAACCCTTTGAAAGGGGATAAGATTTTTCCAGAAACATATTCTTTAAAGGTAAAAATTTCTCTCTGTGGAGACTAAGGACTAGTTTTGATGTATCTTGTGCATAAAAACTTCGTCTGGAGAAAATACAAGAAATGTTTCTTAATAGTCTTCAAAGAGAAGGTTTGGTTTAAAATTTTAGAAGTACTGTAATCATAAAGGCTTTTATTAAGAATTCTAAAATAAAGAGAACCTGAACTTTTCAGACACACAATATTTGAGATTTTGACTTCTCAGTCAGTTCTGTGATCTGCATGTCAAGGAGCCCTGGCTCAGCCGGGAGCCCTGGTGTTGTGTAGGAATCTGAAAGCTCAAGGGCAAGTGATGGGACCTGCTCTAGAGCCATCCAACCCCAACTTCCCTCCAAAGCCTGTAAAAAGGAAAATCTACAGAGCCTTGGAAGGAAGTAGGTGAGGAGGTTAGGGAAGGGAAGGACAAGGACCAGATGAGCATGTTGAGAAGTAGGGTGTTTTGAAGGCTCACAATAGGATTAAAAACGCTGTCAAACCAGAACCAAAGCTGTGAAAGGGGTGGAAACAGTCACCCTTTGCATCATGCTGTGTCCATCTGATTGATTGTAAAATAAAACAAATGGATCAAAGAAGTGGGTCCCTTCCCCTGCAGCTCAACAAGGTGCTCAGGAGAGATGGAGAGATGTCGTGGATTAACTTCCACCACCACAACTTGCCTCTACAAAATGTTCCTAATTCAGAGGCATTTTTTTTCCCCCAAGCTGATGAAAAAGCACAAGAAAAGGCCACAAAAAAGACACCTTTAAAGACAAGGCTCTGAGACATTTTGCGTGGGATTCTGTTCTCAAGCCCATAAAAGGGAGTAAAGAATTGAAATATGAGTGAGAGCAAAGACAATGGAAAATAATAGCACAGGCCAGTAGCTGACACGCGCTCAAGGAAGTATCACTGGTATCTGCTGCAAACACAAAATTCACTAATAAGCCATGCACAGGTTCCACCATGGAGCCAGAAAGCCTGTGTTTCATCAAACCTTGCCATTGCTTCTTTCAGAAAGACGTTTCCCCTTCTCGGTGCTCCTCATGACTACTCACGTGGCTGCCCCATCTCTGCTGCTGCAGGACCATCCCCATCTCACGCCCAGGCACACGAGCGTTGTCTAGAAGCTGTGTCACGAGTTGTAGAGATGAATTGCTTGTGCTTCAGCTTCTGGGTGAAAAAACACATGTAGAAGACAGCCCGTAACATTGGCGTACTCTTTCCATTCCCACTCTCACTTGAGCTCATTATCCCTGCGTGTCTCTCCCTGAGAATTGCAAATTAGCAAGTTGCCAAGGTGAACAGCACTGCCCGAACCGTGAGAATGGATGTGCTGCAGACAGACCTGCTGCTCCCACCCAGGGACTCGTGCAGGACGCAGTTCCAGTGAGATTCCATCTCTGAGGTGGCTGATCCCAAGGTGTTCGCAGGCCTCAGTGCCCTGGGATATTCTGAAGTGCCTCTTCAGGGTTCCAGAGCGCTGAGGGAAGGGAAGTTCCTCTAGGTGAACTTTAAAGCATGCAAATTCATGGTGGCTGAGTTCACGAGAACTTGGAAATCCAGCATTAAAGGAAGCTGAGAGAGCGAGCTCAAGGCTATGGAGGAGGTTTCCAAGGCCGCAGCCAAGCGGAGGTGTCAGAGGGAGCTGGAGGCACGTGTTGAATTCCCTTCCCTACCCACACACGTGAGCTGCCAGGGATGTGGTAGGAAACCTCCTTCCCTGCACAGCCCCTGAGCTGAGCTGAGCCCGCCAGCTCTCAGAGGTAACAAAGGCATCTTATGGCCATTTTATCAACCCTTCAACCCAGGAGGCAGGTTGGGGTTCATTTTGATCCCATCCCTCCACCATCACCATTCGCTTCCCAGAAGCTGTGAAAGAAGGAACTCTGTTGTTAAAAAAAAACAAGTTCAAAGGGGAAAATGTAGTTTTAAAGGGTGGGCAATCTGTATTGACTGAGAGACTATATCAACGGCTTCAAAAGAACGTGGATTAAAAATTCTGCTGCCTTGGGGCAGTGCTTAAGCGGGAAAGAAAACCAGCAATAACGGCAATGTCCTAATGAAGAACAAGGCACTCGGAAAGTCCTTGAGACCTCTCTCACAACCAGCCCAGGTCATTTCATTTCAGGAGGATACAGAAGAGCCGACCGCTGGCTGGGTGCGTGTAACTCAACCCGGAGATGTGACTGCCAGCGTGCGGCAGAGTGTGGCTGCAAACAGGTCCATCGCCGTTATCTTCATAGCTTTTATCTTTGGAGGATGGACTTGGGATGTCTTGGACCCAGATGAACAAAGCGATTTCCCATTAGCTCCAGTAAATCAGCCCTTGCTTTGAATTTTCTGCTGTAGATGTATTTGCTGTCCCAGCTGCCTCAGCTGCTAAGGTGCAGTTTTCCAGCACTGAGGCCAGCAGAACTTGCAGACACGAGGTCCCACCCCACTAAGCTTTATGCAGAGGCTGATGCCAATGTGGTTGCTAATCCCAAGTGCTTTCCACCCTTCCTGGGGATGGTACTGGTTTGAGCTCCCATTTCGAAGGCTGCAGGTTTCAAACGACTGTCTCTGGAGGGAGAACATGCTGCCGCACCAGATCCCCAACAACAGAGGGGAAATAAAGCATGAGCCAACGCTGAGCCCCCACTGCTTGTGTTTATCATGAGCTCAACCTTGTGCTTTAGAGCAGCTCTATCCCGTAAGACTCTGGGGGACTCGCTCCAGTCCAGGTTACCCTTTGTTTATCTTGAGGTTCAAGGCTCAGTGAAGAAATGCTTTGTCTTGCATTGGCCCTGGTACGTGTCTGGGTCCAGTGGGTGTTTCCAGCTGCTGGGAAGAAACAGCAGCTCTCAGCCCTTCCTTGCCGTGGGGAAATGCCGGCCCAAAGACTACCCTGTAGGATCTTTGCTGCTGTTGAGGGACCCACCATCAGAAGAGGCAAGTGAGTTGCCTTCGGTGAGACAAATCCTCATGGTCCAGCCGGCTGAGCCAGGCAAAGCCCTGACCAGAACCATCCCCAGCCCCCTTCCCTACCAATGGGGTTTGAAGCACCGTTCAGCAGCGCTGAGATGCTGAGCTGCGCCAAGCAGCACAGGCACCAAGTGAAAAGGTCATTTGGTAACATAGCGCTGGCTTCCCACACGCCGATTGTCACTTGACTAGAAACTGTTAACAAGTGACACCCTGGCTAACGGCAGCCCAGAACAGCACAGCCAGACATCACTAATTAATAAGGGGTTTCAGTGTAGTAGTGTCCCATCTTCAAGGAGGACCTCACTGCTGAGCTCCTTATAAGGTGGGTGGCCGAACCTCAGCAACAGCCCGTCTGTTAGGGGAAAAGGCCATCCTGCCCCAGAGGTGCGCAGCCAGCTCTGTGCTCTGAGGAGTGGCTGCACAGCTCAGCAGCCTGTCCCCACTTTGGGGGACTGGTCCAGCAGTAGCTTACACTGGTGGGTGATGACAATCTTGCTTTGGTTTTCAGATGCTGCTGTCTCACTGAGTTAACCTTTTGTTTTTCATGGGGTTTTTGGCCCCTTGGGTTTATGCTGGTGAGTTAGGAGAAGATGCTGATCGTGATCACTTAAATATGAGTTCTCAATTGTAAGTCAGCCAAGCATGATGTTGGCGAGCTAGGGGCACCTTGCAGAAATAGAAGCTCACCCTTGAACTGATGAAGCAATGCCTGGCAGAAGGCCACATTTGGTTCACAGATGATATTTCTCCCTCACCAAATCCTACCAGCAGGATTTCCAGCCACAGTTATGATGCTGTTGGCTTTCTGCTCACGGTAATTTTTCTTCTTCAAAACCCAAACCAAAGATAAGGAGAAAATTAATTCAGGATGACCCCAGACATTGCAGTTCTGGCTCCCAGAGCATCTTCAGGAACTTTACTTGAGATCACATAGCATGCAGTTTGGATCCAAACTAGGCGTAATAGATTCTTACTGTTCCCATTAGCTTTGTTGTTTACTGAGTGACCTCCTGACTGTCCTGTCTTCCAGCCCTCTTTGTTCACCTTCACTCCCCTTCAGGTCTGAACACTCAGTTTCATATCTCCTCTGGTTTTTTGCTAAAGATTACACCAACTTAGCTCTTCTTTGGGCAGGCTTCACAGACGGATATGGGAATCTTGGATAGAAATGAAAGCCACAGGAGTTCCAGGAACAAGTGCGTTAAATTTCTCCTTTAAGAAAGTTTTCCAGGTCCTGCCAAGGTGATTGAATTGCACCTCTTAAAATTCTAACTACCAGTAACAAAACAACATCCTTTTTGGTAACTGCAGTAAACCAAATGTTCTTATGTTTTTTCCTGTACCTCCACCGTGGAATTAGAGCTAAGGGGATAGCTGATGGCACCAAAATATTTCCAGTCTTGAAAAAAACCTCAATCAGAACATTCAATTTCAACAAGTATCTCAGTGACAGATGGGACTTCCCATTACAGGCCACTTCCTCTGTGAGAAGGAATCCACTAATATCGGAAGCACAATGCACGGCCTGTACAGCCTCTCCACGCTCATCTGGTCCCCTTAATACGTCGAATGTGAAATTCCATCTGGTAACCATGTGCATTCAAAACACATTTATGTGGAGACAAATTACAGAGCTGTAGGAGGCATTTCAGCAGCCCCATTCACGATGCCATCAAAGGCTGCGGGAAATGGGCACAGAAAAGCTTCACCCTTGAAATAATACCAGTTGCATCCTCTCTCCTGGTTGGCGAATGGGGATTTTATGGGACTGTGAGAGATGGAGGTGGTGAAGGAATAAGGTTTGGGTTGCTCGTTCTTTTATTGAGTCTGTGTCCTCCGCTATTTGCAATAAGGGCTGATGGGCAGCAAAAGAGCGGCTGTGTTGCAGGCTCCTGTTTCTGGCAGCAAGCGGAGGTAGCAGAGGCAGCGGCTGAGTGCTGAAAAACCTGGAGGGACTGTATGGGTACATGACTCTCAGTTAACTACTCTTTGATCTGGTGTACTAAACATGATCCTTTTGGTTCAGCTACCGTGCTTTGATTTCAGGCTAAAAGCTGCATGTGTACTTAAATGTGTGAGCAAATATAGGGAAGTGTTTCTTGGAAAGCGAGCTCTCACCGTTTAATTTATCTCACTTACCCCTCCAGTCTGGCAGCTTATAAGTAACTGCTATGATCAGAGACAAGTTGTTTCCCATTCTATCTGGAGGCAAATAATAGTTTCACAGAAAGGGATCTGACACTCGCTGTACCTAAGTGTTTCTTACATACAGAACGTTTGAAAATCATGATTTAAGTGCTGGGTGTCAGGCCAGGAGCCAGCTTCTGCTTTTTGTGAGGAATCTGCTAGCTGGACCTGGGCCAGCACGACGTACCATGGATCAGGTACATACTGCGGTTAATGAGGCAGCGACAACACAACTACCATTGTGTTCTTCATAATGGGAGCTAATGGGGCATTGCTGCAGAGTGAGCGATGCCATGGATGTAATTGTCAGATGGATGTGTGAATTTAATAGGGCATAGATTAGAAAGTGATCAATAAGTCTGGACCGTCACCTTAATGGAGCTGAAACGGTGGAGAAATACCAGGTAGCACAACTATCTTTGCAAAACAGCTAAAAATTCCCAAATGGGGTTTCCAGGTTGCCTTCAAGAGGAGCTGAGGAGGATGTCTTGCCCCTGGAAGAGGGATTTACAGAGGCTCCTGAAAGCTGGGTCTTCCCTAATGTAAGATACTCACCTTCGACTCAGGGACCAACATCTGTAAGGACACTGCCCAGAAGTGACTCCCTTTCTTCACACCAGCTCTTCCTGTGCTTGCTGGGATCCTCACAGTCCATTTGTGACCCACCTGGTCTGGTGAGACTTTGCTCAGGTGCCAACACCAAGCAAGAGCATGCCATGCATTGTGTGCGGTGAAAGTACAAGCTGTGTTTGCACAGGCTGATCTCCTGGCTATAAAAATATGTGGGTTTTGAGTGAAAGCCCAACACAAAGGGCATTAAAAACTGTCTGTTGAATGTGCATGCATGGGACATGTCGTCAGTGATACCCCCGAGGCTGGGGGAGGGTTGCACCATGGTAGGGTATCTCCATCTTCTATGGACACCAAGCTAGAGTGGATCTGTCCTGCTGTGTATGAAGAACTCTTAGTGAAACGCTGTGGAAAGAAGCATGTCACATCCTTTTAACTGAATGACACTAGCTTGGGTAACAGTATCTTACTCCCTGTGGTGCTAAGCAAGGTGTAAATCCTTTGAGAATTGAAGTAATAGACATAAACCCTCCCCTCTCCTTCCCCCCGTGACTCCACTCTTCTCCACTCCTATATTAATGGATATTTTAATTCTGGAAGGAATTCAAGAGTCTGTAGTAGGTAGTTAAACATCCAGATGTATCAGTAATAATTACGCTCAGCTTGGGGAGGCGAGGCACTTGAGTAACAGGCATGGTTTCCATGGATGGCTACAAGATTATAAACACAAAATTTATAAGTGGAATGGGAACATTTGGTTTATTTTCTCCTCTCTTTACAATCACTGCAGTTTAAATTGAAAACAGTGAAGGGTAGCAGAGCCAGGCAACAACCTGAAGACTGTAAACAAAATAATTCATGTCTTACTGATGGGATATGGTCATATAATCAGTAAATTAATTTAGCCTACTCTAGTTTCACCATTAACTTTCTATTTTCTCATTTCATTGGCATTTCCCTGCCCAGTTTATGTCTCTCCTCAATACATATTGTGCTATAAACCAGAAGCAAATATCTTGAAGGGTAAATAAAGAGGTAACGAGTCTACAAAAAAGATGTTATTGAGGTACATTAACTTCTACTTCCTATCTTTTAAACTTTTCTTGATCCAAGATCCATTTTTACTAATTATCGGTTTCCAGTATAAAAATAAAATGCCAAGACATTAGATTTTTACACTGTGTCCTTAGTACCTAACAACGCCCAACATTTCCCTGAGACAAAACAAGTACTTACGACATGGAAAGGAAGGGAGGGCTGTAAGCGTGAGGGTATGAAATCAGGGTGACTCAGAACAGAAGCTGGGGAATCACTTCAAAAGGTCTTGGACAGTTGTTGATCTAAGCCATGGTCTGGCAAGAGAGGAACAAATAATTCATACCGAGTTAAAGCCGTCTTTGCTACAAAACAAAGCAGACACCTGACATCCATGTGTAAAACCTGTTTGTGCAATAGCACATCTGCGAACGTGTGCAATTAGTGCAATTAGGCAGCAATTTATATGTAAATGCCCATCCAGTCACATGTGCCTTTCCTTAATTTGCGTATGCACCAGAATATCATTTCAGAGGGTTTTTCTGCATTTTCAAAATCTGCCCCTTAATAATTGAAGTGTCCACACGTTGCCAGCCACGTTTGAATCACCACCTTGCAGTGCTCTGGCACGGCAGGAGCAGGAGCCAGCGAGGTGCCAGGACAAAGAGTTTGTCCCCGGGTGCAGCAGGGTGCAGTGCTACTCCCCTGGGTCAGGACTGGGATCACAAGAGCCAGGTTGCTCTCTGGCTGGGCTGCTCTCTTCCACTAGCTCTCTGAGCAGCGAGGTCTGTGAGATGCACCAGCCAACTCCATGCCCAGACCCTACCGCCTATCCAAACGCCTGCTCCTCCTGCCCCCACACAGGAAGGGTGCTTGGGGATCTCTGCCCCACTCCCAAAGCCCCGTGGGCTGGCCCAAGCGCTGAGGGATGCTGAGCACCTCCAACTGCTGCCCCATGTGTGCCAGCTGCATCTGGCCATGTGTGAATTCAGGGTCATTTCAGAAACCTGGTGATGTGGGTATAACCTGTCCGAGTGCAGTAAGACAAAAGCTGGAGCAGATCTGGGCTCTGGTCCTCTACAAGAACAAAGTCTGGGTGGCAAAGCTGGGAGCTTGGGCAGGGAGAAGTGGCCCGTAAGTTGTTACTGTTCAGAGAAAGACTAGGCTGTTACTGAGGATTCAAGCCTTGGCTCTCATCCACTGTCCTCACAGGGGACAGTCAATTCCTCATCAGCAAAAAATTACACGGTGATACTCCTCTGTGTCTTTGACATGCACCCAAGGACGAGAGGCCCTCAGCCTCTCCGACTGCAACATTCACTGCAACTTCACTCATCTCTGCCTTTACCGGTTGAGAGTTTGGGATTGGTAAAACACGTAGGTCCATGATAATTGGCAGCGCATATCAAGTAGGTTAGATGAGCTAAAACCTGACCTCTCCTCCCCACAGAGCTTCGACCAGGCTGCTGAAGTCTGTGCGCACCGAGGAGGGGATAAGTAGCAGTTATGCGACTACAATATGCAACTTGTACACACAGGTTTACCAAGAAGAGGATAAATTTTAATAGCAGCAGGAATATTTTAACTGTTCAGCATGTAAACAGCATTCTGGGCTGATCCGATCAGTGCTGCTTTGCAGACCACATTTGGTATGGTGCTATATATAGTGTTCCTGGAGTTTTATTTAATAGGACGGTACATTTGATCCTAATGTGCCATCTCAGAAGTAATGAAGCAGAAAAGATCTTTATCTTCTGTGAAAGTTGCAGTTATTGGCAACCATTCAGAAAAAAAAAAATAAAAGTAATTGCACAATCTTTGGAGATATTGTATTGCTAACTGATTTCAGTGCGCAGCTTGGGTGGTTTTCATCCGAGTTAATCAGGCAATGGACCATATATGTTGCAAATACATCACTTTCAGACACCCTCCACATATTGACAAATACAATTGCTGGGGCTGCTCCCTGAGCGAAAGCTTTCTGTATCTTCAGATGCCTCGTTTGGAGCAAAATAAATAAATAACTGAGCAGGAGAAGGAAGCCTCTTACCGATGTGCTAAAAGCATCCCTCTTGCTAGGGCACAGCACGGTTTGCCGTTCAGTTGCATTATTTTTGAACAACTGATGCAGATGGCACAGGAACTCGTACGTTTGTGATTGCTCAACGTGCTAAATATAGAGCTGGGAGCAAAGACAGGGGCCAAAATTCAGAAGAAGGGCTCAGTGAGGCAGGGTTTACATCTTAGTGCTGCTACCAGTGACACAGGAGCTGGACATCTTAGGTACGGCATGAGGAGACCTCACTGCCTGCCAGACCCAGCGTGCACCGTGCACTGGTCAAGACAAAGCATGGGTCTTATAAAAGAGCGAACCAGGAGCTGCTGAAATGACAGGGAAGGGCTCTGCAGGGTTAGCTCTGTCCCCTGAAGATGCATCTACGTGACTCCAGGATGGTGGACGTCTCTTTCTTCAATCAGGCCACACACTGAGTGTTCACATCGACCCTCCAAGGAGACCATATAAACCATGGGGCTGCATCTGCTCTGAGAGAAGGAGGCAGCACCACGGCTCGCAGCCAGGCGGTGAGTTTCTGCTGCACCCCCAGTCTCAAGCTAAGTGAGCACAGGGGAGAACTATAGGGATTTTCAGGATTTTGAGAAGCCACCTTCTGAGTTTATGCCCCCAAATGCCGCTGTAGTCGCTTACACTCCCCCTGTGAATGTGATTCCATAAACTCTTTGAACAGTGGGCTCTCCTGAGGGTTGGCTGAGCTCACCCTTCTCTCTCCCTGAGGACTTCTTAAAGTTTTTAATTTTCTGAATGGCGAAGCCCCAGATTATACACCCAAATATGTGTGTAATTACGTCCTGTGCACACAGGGGTGGGTGACAGATGTGTGCATGGAAAAGCAGTACCACCACACCCCCCTTTGATTCCTAGCCCTGCAGTCCCAAAGGCAGCTACGGGATTCGTGTCACAAAATCAGCCAAGAAACAATCAGGAGGTGCCAGTGGATGGATGGTTCCCTCTTGCTGGTAGCAGTTGCAGAGCCTCTTCTCTGCTTTCTTGCAGGGCTGGTTTTCCCACCATTCCTTCACTTCCTGCTGCCACGTTCGTTGCACTCAACATTTGTCCAGCCTGTAGACGTGAGGATCTCCTGGTCTGTGGATGCTGAGGTCATCTGTTTCAGGCCATGCCTTACCCCACGTGATCAGACTAGTCTTTTTCACCTAGGAACATCACCAATAATTCATTGGAAAGACAATGAACAGAGGTTGCACAGCAGGACCTGTTATCAAAAGAGCTGTCACAGGGCCATGGGTAGAAAGTGCAATAATTTTCAACAATGTGCCCTGAAAGAGATTTGGAACTAACCTAAATCCCTTTGTTTGCCTATAACTCATTTGTGGGCTACCTCAATAGGTCTTAGAAAATAATATAGTTGGGAAAGGCCTTCTGAAAGTCTCCTGTCCCACCTCCACCGAAGAGCAGGGCCCACCTCAGAGTTAGGTGAGGTTGCTCAGGGCCGTGTCCAGCTGAGTTCTGAAACATTTCTAAGGATGGAGATTCTTGGTGTCTGGCTTCCAGCTTCCCAACAACACATGTGGTGTGAAATGCCCCCGTGTGTATTTACACTTCCTGACCTGCACAGGGTAGAATTTCACCCAGGATTTGGTAAGATGGCCTAGTTAGAGGCTTTGCTGATGTTGCAAAGGCTGTGGGAATAACCCTTCTCATAGAAACTACCAAGAAAGAGTATCACAAAGGCTCCTCCTTCCCGATGCGCAAGAAGCCAAACGAGCAGCGTGCTGTTGGCAAAGTTCAACTAGACGTGTCCTCAGAACAGAGGCACAGCCAGCGCTGGTACCATGGGCAAGGGCTCAGCTTGGAAAAGGAGGCCATGGGCTTCACGGCAGGAACCTGCAGTGCCTTGTGCCTGCCCAGCCTCAGCCACAACCTAGAAACACGGGGGTTGTGCCTCGTCATTGTTCTTGGAAAGGGTACAAGATAACCTGCAGATCTTTCCATGAGTGGTGCCCTGCTGAGGCACATGAGAGTGGTGGAGATAGAAAATGGTTTATCTTACAATGGAAACTTTATGTAATGAGAACGGTAAAGAATGGGCTATTTCCTAGCACCACCAAACCTCCAGGCTTCCAACTGATGAGTTAGCCTCCCTGCCTCTCTCTTGAAGACAGCTCTGTCCAGCTGTGTTACAACCTGCCTTCACGTACATTCCTAAAATCTTAAGTGAAAAACATCCTAAAAGGGAAAGTGATACGCCGGTGGTAAACCTCCCTGGATGAGCTCTCACACCTCAGTAGCTGCCTGGTCAGAGGGGTGTTCACGGTCCTGGAGACCGGTACCTGCACTCAGCATCCTCCACTGAAGGGAGTCCAGGATGAGCATGAAACTCGTCCTCCGCGCAGATGGCAGGGGATGCGGCTCTCCACCGCCTGCTTGAGCTCTTCTGGCTTTTTGAGGGTATTTCCTGGGAGTTTTGGGGGCTCTGCTGATTTGAATCATGTTACCGTGAAGCTCTCCACAGGCACTGCAGTGCGTTCAGCGGCTCCCCCCCCTCTCCGTTTTGTCATGTAAATGTCAACATGAATCATCAGGACAGAAGCAAGAGTCTCAAAATGGCTGGGTTTCCTGCCCCAGCAGTGACATTTAGAGCCTTATTCAAGCCAGCCGTGTTGATACTGGGGACCTGCAGGAACTTGTCAGAGGATCCGAATCACTTGTGCGGAGCCTCATCGGAACACAGGCGGTAAAGGGCACCCGATAAACAAAACCGTGCCTAAATATGAGGGTGTTTCAGCCTGACTCACAGCACACACATCTTCCTGGGGTGTTTCCAGAGACCTTTCACCATTTCCCTGCCCTGGGCTGCCACATGGCGTCGGGGCAGCTTGGCTGCAGCTCCCGCCACTTTGTGCTGCTCATGTAGCCCTTCACGAGTGCTTGTGGAGGGCAGATATAAACCACCCTCTTCATTGAACTCTCACCCTGGACTCCAGACAGCACTCCAGGTACAGCCTAGCCTTGGCCATGTTCCCGACCACCCAGGTGAGGGGTCTCTCACCTCGTTGTCACCACCTCGCTCTTGAATCGTGGTTCCAGTTCCTTGATTTTGCCTTGGGAGACTGGCTGTCCCAGTTAATCCGTGTATTTAGCAGGAGGGGTGCTGCTGAACTGGGAGAGCTGTTTCCCATTTTCTTTGGGTGAATTACATAGAAGAGCTTCTGTGCTCCTGCTCCATGGTCCCAGTGCTCGAGCTTTGGTTGCCGTCTCAGTGGTCCCAGCGAAACCCATGTTTTTCTGGGGTTTATTATAAAGGACAATATTCCCTTTGGGGCAGTAGCTCAGCAAACACTTAATCAACACAAAGAAGGGGGCTAAGTTTTAAATGATCCATTTTCAATCATCTTCTCCCTCAGACACACTCCTGCTTCCACAATTTCAATGAAAAAATAATTTTTAGAGAAACTAAATTAAAAATAAAAACCCCCTCCCTCCAGCCCCCATACTGGCAATTATTTCTTCCATCCTGAAAACCTGGTGCAGCCACTCACTGGAGTGAACTGAGCTGAGCAACACGGTAGAAAATCAGTAAAAGCCCCCTTAGGCAATATCTTTTAGGTTCACTATTTTCTTCTCTGGAACTTCTCTCTGTGATTTCTGGTGAAGCAATCTTTCTCTATTTTTAATCACCTTCATCATCATCTCTGCTCTATCCTTCTCCTCCCAGCTCAGAGACTCCTTCTCGGGCGCTGCCTGCCTGTCTGTCTGTCGGTCGGTCACAGCGAGATGGTGCATTTTGAAGAGTGACAGATTGCCGGTTGGAAGGAAGGCTCAGCCTGCGAGCGCAGGCTTTAGCCGATAATAACTATTTCATCAACATCAGCTCTTCTGTTTTACAAAGCGTAATTCATAAAAAGAAAACCCTCTTGGAGATTCTCACAATACATAAAAGCATATAAATAAAACATAAATGAAGAAAACAAGACACATTAATTACATACAGCAGAACAGGTTCATCTAAAAAGCTTGCTTGTCAGTTTTGATCTCAGGTTTGATGGTGATACACTGCTTTTTATGGCTGGTGGAAGCGAGTTGGAGAATAATCCTACCCAGAGATGAAAGACCAGTGTGGTTTGAGCCTGGACAATAGGGCCGCCCAAAGTGCCTGGGGTTGGGTGGACAGGAGAACCAAGGGGAAGAGAACTTGAGGACCCTGGACTGCAGCAGAAGAAATGGATGGAGCCATTTCAAGGTGGGACGGAGACTTTTGAAATCCAATGGAGTCTGAGCACAGAGCTAGCAAAGGAGGCATGAAGCAGGGGAGATGGGATGAGCACACTCACAGCTAACCAAAAGCTGGACAGATGCCTTTGTGCCCAGGAAGAAAAACAATGTAAGGAAGGGACTATGAGTGTAATTAAGCCTGGAAACACTGGTGTAGGAATCAATGTCTCTATGAGACATGGAGAAGCTCTGACAAGAGCCACAGGGGTGAGCAATAATTCCTAAGTGAAACCAAACAAAGCTGGCCGTGCAATTGATACTGAGACAGAGCACACATTTACTCCAGGAGAACGTGATGCCAGCAATCTGGGAAGTGCAGATACAAACTGCCACCCTAAACCTTCCAGCTCCAGGCACATACAACTGAGCACCACAAAGAGCACATCCCGCTGCGCACGCCTTGCGAGTCTAGCACCCAGCCCCTTTGCGCACACACGCTACACCTCGCCCCAGCTTACCCAGCTGGCAGCACGAGCTGCTTGCAAAAGGATGGGGGAAGTGGGGGTGGATGGTTAAAGAGAGAGGCAAGAGTTGAAGGGTTGAGTTAAAGCAACAAGAGAGACCAGAGGTTGACAGAGGGGAGACATAGGGCAAAGGACTGACCGTGGCAGGTGCTCTTGGGGTGATTGGAGAAGTTCTTCTGAACCCAGAAGGTCGCTGCTCTCGTTTTGATGTCATGGGACCAAAGGAGTACCGTGGTGGGGCTGCTTGGCAATGAGAGTGATCAGCCATGAGGGCTTGGGAAGCAGGGACCGCTACACTAATAGCAAGCATGAAGACAACATCTGAGGAGAAGAACGTCTGGCCACACAGGGAGAAGTGCTGTGGAGCGGATATGGACCAGGCAGTCACGAAGTGCAGTCTTGACATGACTTCTACCATAGCGAAAACAATATCTGCCCTATATTCTCCATGTCATGGGCCCCAGCAACCTTTGGAAGGTTCCTACACCACACAGAGAGGCTTTTGAAAAACGTTGTGCCATCGTTTGTAAACCCTGTGTGCAGGCACAGAAATCCAGACGCTCATTGTTCCTGAGGGCAGACCCAGAGGCTATCGCTGTGACTATCAGTGTGTGCGGGACATGTGGATAAACATATGATCAAACGAGTGTCACAGCTCCCTGGTGTCGTGCCAGAAAGCATCTGTGTCAGCTGCTGGCAGTGACTTTCACAAACTTGTGGCTCTCTGCATCCCTGAGTTTATCAAAGATCACACAGCAGCCAACAGCCTGTCGCGGCTTAAAGACCAAATAAATCTGTGGCTCATCTCCCAAGGTCTCTCCTCTGGTGCTCTTATCTCTGCCAAGAGGAGCAGAGATGTGGAAGGGCGGTGGGTTCACACACAAGCTGTTGCCTTGTAGGCGCTGTCTGAACGCCCTGGGCTGCCCGTCTCGTGGGCCTGAAGATCATATACATGCCTGGCAGGGGCTGAGGAGTCAGCATGACTTCTTCTCCGTAACGGCCACTGGAGTCTGTGGGAGGGAGTTTTGCATGGTGAGAGGGAGTATTTCATGATTGTGGAGAAGGCTGGGGTGGAGGGACTGGGGACAAGCATCACCCTACATAGACCTTTGCAGCTTTGAGGACCTGCAGGTTCAGCACTGGTTTTGCTTTACTCCTCCGGGTATTCTGGATGTAACCACCCTGGTCGTATGGCGGGCAGGGGCAGTTCGTGCATTTTCTTTCCGCATTGGCACTCCTGGGTCAGCAGCACCACTGGGGAGCAGTTTCAGAGAAAGCCTTGTTTGGGTGAAGAAGTTGCAGACAGCGAAAACCACAAAATGCATCCAGACTCATTAGAGTCGTGTAAGCTTTTCAAATTCTGAAAAATAGGAAACATCCCCTTCATGATTTGAAGTTAATGCACTTTTCTTGAAAACATTGTAAAAAATGACAAGAAAATTGATATGAACAACTCTCTTTTGGGCCAAACAAAGCATTCAGTTTTCCCCACAAGAATTTCTTCCTATATTTGCTGGTTGAACCGGCACTGGGAGGCTTGGATCGTGGATCCCAGCTGCCCCGAAGCAAGGTCTGTTGGCACATGGACTTCCTGGCCGTTTGGGTGTCAGTGAGGAGGGACCCGCGTGGTGGGCACTAATGCAGCTGCAGGAGGACACAGCCTGGGTACCCACGGCTGCAGGTAGCCAAAGCTGGGCATCGCCTCTTACATGTCAACAGCTGCACACGAAATCCCTCCCGCTGCTGTGCAGGGTTTCTTCATCGCAGCACGTAAAGGGAATGAAGGCAGCAACGAGTTTACATCTCCAACAGCTGCCGCTTCAACTTCCACTTCTAATAACGATCCCAAGTGATGCGAAAGCTGATAAAATGAACATTTACGCTTCAGGTTTCTGCAAAACCCACTAGGACAGGCCTTACTATAAGATTCTGAAAAGCTGCACAAGGATTTGAAAGTTATACCTGTTACCAAAAGGTGATCGGGCTGAACGAGGAAAATTTCAGGCAAGATCAAGTTACAGCCACTTTAGTATTTAAAATACTGAAAATTGCAGAAACTCGCAAGGAAATTTCAAGCTGAGATGAGAAAAATTGACTCTGCAAGAAGACAAAACAGATGTTCCTGCCCATTCACAACCCGTTCTGGTGTGAACCCCTGAGTATCTCTTTGCTGGCAGCGGAACTGCCATTGCCTCAGTCTTGAAATCCGCGAATCCAGAAGTCTGGGGTGGGAAGGGGCAGATTTCTCCTCCAGACTGGAGAAAAATCAGCACATCCTGAGATACGATGTGGCCAGCGTCACCCAGTTTTAGATCAGGGGGTAAAAAGGAAGCAGCTGTATTTCCTCTGCTTCTTTTTTTCTTGCCGTGTCCCAAACCCTCTGATCTAGAGGAGGCTCTTCGCCGCGCCGGGAAGCGCAGCGGAGCTGTGGATGGCACAAGCATGCCTGGGCTGGCAGCAGCCTCCAGCTGGGCTGCGTGTGGCAAAAGCCTGTTTAAATGGTGTTAAACTACCGCTAGTTTGAGAAACCCCTGTGGGTCTCAGGTTGTGAAGTGCAAAGCCTCCCTCAGCACTAGCTGCTGTCAAATATTAATGCTGTTCCCCTTCCAGCTCTTATTCACAACACATTTCCATTGCAGCAGGAAATGTTGCTACCCACTAGCTAGCCTGAATAGCAAAAATGTGGGATGAATTGACAGCTGTAAGACTAAACAAGGAGGCTTCTAACTAAGGAGATACCATTCCCTGCCGCAGAAGATGCCATCAGGCCCACACGAATGGCAGTGAGGGACAGGCAAAAGCCCTTCCATGAGAGAGGCTTCAACCGGATGAAAAGGCAGCTCCTAGCCAGAAATTCCACAACCTCTTGACAGCCCTCAGCCTCCCCTGCCCAGGAGAGAGGTGACCACACACAGGCCCCATCAGCACACCATTTTCCCCTGCCTCGAGCAGCCAAACTCCACTGGCCCAAGCAGGCAGATGTTCTCCAGTGCTCCATCACCTTGCTGCCTGTCCTCCCCCATGGCCGGTCCCTGGGAAACCTGCAGAGCTGTGGGCGTGGAAGGAGCCCCTGACCTGCTCCAGCCCCGCAGGCAGCACCGCAGGTTATCTGGCGTAACGCAGAAATCCCCACGCTGCAGCCACCGAGCCCATGGCGCCCACTGCGGCATCTTCTCCCCTCCCACATGCCTTTTGTGCTCCTCTGCGGGGCAGAGCCCTTTGTTACAGGTGCAGGGCTGCAGAGAGCATGGTCAGGCCAGCTCCCAGGATAACCCTCGTCCTTGGACAGCCCCAACCTTGCACTGTACTGGTCTGTATTCCCTCCAGCTTGGAAGTCTGGTCTTGTTCTCAGTCCCAGGACCCAAGCCAAGCAAGGCAGTTGGGGAAGCAATCCAGGCCTGATGGCAACCCTTTGGATCAGGATGTGACCTCACTTACCTGAGTGTATATCTGAGGTCTGTCTTGCTAAGAAGTCCAGTTTGCTCTGGAGTGGAGGAGCAGCAGGCATTTCTTCTCCAGCATCCCTCTGCCCCTGAGGATTCGCCTCCTTTCACCCGCCCTCTGCGTGCGTGCTGGCTGTGCTTGGCAACAGTAATACCCTTCGTTTATCCCTCATGGAGGGATGGGGATGAGTAAAGGGTGCTAGTTTGCTGCAGGGAGAACAAATGTCACTGAAGTCCTAGCTACGCCACAGACCTCTCCCTCCTGAACAGCAGCTGCAGTTGCTGAGCTTCAGGGTGCTGGAGGACGTGGGCCAAGGCTGAGCAGATTGTCATGCTGTACAGGCAGACCTTTTCTGCAACCAAGCAAGCCCAAAATAACAGGGTGCATGAGTCCATCCTCCCTCTTTCCAGCAGCCTTCATTTCCTTGTGACTCATCCAGTCTGGGTAATGAATTTTCTTTATTAGTCAGAAATCAATTCCTCCTACTCCTGACCAGTAGACGATGCGCTCTGCCATATTCTGTTATCTGTACTCTGTCTAGCCAGCCAGAGAATGCGGCACTGACTGGAAATCTCAAGCTGAAGATACTTGGGGAGCAGTGAGAGCAGAACGCCCTGTGCTTTCTCCTCCACAGACGTCAGAACCACCCATTTCATAATTGGACTGTGAATTCCAGATTTAATCCCACCGGCTTTCTCAAGGTGAAGCACCCTTAGAAATCATTGCTTGAGTAGAGAAGACTGGGTGGAGACATGTGTGTTTGCTTTATATACCCTGGAAAAGGCACAGAAAAACCTTTCTATTTTCACTGGTGAGTATCTTTGCCTGCATATCACTTCAATCCGCTTGCAACACTCAGAAAAAATCTAGTGCTACAGATTCTCTTTATAACGCGCATTTGCTCTTTCCCACCAGTGTGCCTCCATCTGAACGTTACAGATACTCACAGCCACGCCGTGGTGTACATGCTGCCATGTAGACATGTTATGAAATCCCAAGGAGAACCACAATGGTTTTGTTGAACACACGCAACTACAACACACCGGGGACTTGTGCGACACATCTAACCAAGCCCTGGAGAGCCATCCACCACCGACACACCACGCACGCATCCAGCCCAGCCCCAGGAGTGATGCCTTCAGCTCTCTCTTGCTTGCTTTCTTTGTAACCTACAAAGTGCTGCTGGCTCCTGCTGCTGAGTGTCAGGAAGGTGAAAAGCCACAATCACTGAGGGCAAAACTGGGCCAATTCTGGAAGAGCTGGGTCTGTAAGGAGAATGTGGGTCTGCAAGGCCAGTGGGTCCCTGGTGTCAAAAACCAGTTCAAGGGCTTCCTTTAAGTGTGGTGGATACAGGGCTGAGGAAATAAATTATAAACTCAGAGAGAGAAATTATAAACTCAACTAGTCCTACTCATTGCTGTGGGCTTCTCCGAGGTAAGAACTATGAACTCTGCGAGGTTTTCATCTTCAGGCGCCCAAAATTTGTGTAGAAGCCCAGACGCGAAAGGACGAGCCCTAAATACATACTGGCTGCTCATTAGAGGGTTACGTGTGAGACCTAAATACTGGGAGTGCTGCTGGGAAACTGCAGCCATCTGGGCTGTCGCAGTCTGCTTTGGAAGGTGGGTCCCAGCGGAGCAAGCACCAAGAACAGGTTCAGCCCTTCCTACCTGGGAACACGTAAGTAGAGGAGCTGTTGGTAGGGACGCAAAAGGTGGTTATTGGTACCAAATTGTTGCTTTTGAAGGAATGCAGCTGAACAGCCTCATGAAGGATGAATACAAACAGCCCAGCAGAACGGAGCAAAGGAAAGGTCTCTTCTGCAAAAGAGGCAGTTTAGTGGGAAAAAACCAACCAACCAAACCAAAACAAAAAAGAAACAAAACAGAAGGTCTAAATAGCTGGATCTGAACGAGACAGTGATTTTTTTTTTTTTTTACAGGCAATAGCGAGGGGTCTGTAAGCCTGTGCTTTTTAGTAAGGAAGAAAGAAATCCCACTGTTCTACAAACAGCAGCAAGGGTTTCCCAGATATCCCAGGAGAGCCCCTAATCCTGGACGACGCGTCGCTCCAGCACTGTCCCGCTGTGCCGGGATAACCAGGCACCATTAAGGCATTAGCAGAGCTGCAGATTATAAGGTCGGAGGGAACACTCCGATCAGAACGAGATACTCGAGAAAATATTCACTGCTCAAGGTGAATCACTCTCAAAAGAGAATTAATGTTAAGGAAGCCCTGAAGACCTCTGGCAGAAATAATCTCCAGAAGCCTAGTGAGTAAGCTGGAGCGCTGCGAGGAAGCTGTTTATTTATAGAGTTCAGCAGCTTTGCCTGGTGATTGATAATGCTGCTAGTGCTCATCTTCACCTACCATCCCACGTGTGACTCTGGGTGAAGAACCTAGCGCCGCTTCTGGGTTTAGCAGGAGACGTGCAGAGCATTGCTGGAAGTGGTGAGATCTGGGGAAAAGCAGCCATTGATCTCACAGACCTTCCTGCTGCTTGTGCCGGTGCCGCCAGGGCCCTGTTCGCCCATGTCCCAACTCGTAGGTCCTGCTCGCTGTGCATGTTCATGTACCAGCTCTCTGGCTTTGTGGGAACGCTGGAGGAGACCAGCAACTGCCCAAGCAGCAGCTACCATCATTCCAGTGCCTCTTAGCACTGGGTGTGTGTCATGCCCTGGGACTTCCCCTTCCCAGCTAGAGGTGATAGTTCAGCTGAATGCCAAGTCCCTAGCCTGGAGGAACAGCTTCCAGATCTTTGTAGGCTCCACACAGCATAGACCTGGGGCCCTGCCAACCAGGAACCAGCCAACTAAGCACGACACAGCCATTCGGTATGGGAAAAAGGATTGCCAGGGCATCTGGAAGCCGGCAGCCCCAAGCTCTGCTGTAGATGCTCACCTATCAGACAGCCCCACACATCAGCAAGAATTTAAAGCAAGACCCCATGTGGGGTCTCACAGGTTGAGATTCATCTGCATGCACAGCGCAGTGGAGTCCATACCCACACGCGTATTCATACGGGGGAGCAGGAGATTGAAAACCGCATTGCTAAAGATTTTCAGCACTCACTTCCATCTCTGTGGCATTATTTTATTCCATCTAATCACAGCAGATGTATTTTTGCTGCTGCAATAAATTGCCCAGTCTCTGATACATGTCTGAGAGATACACATAGATGTCTGACAGTGAATTCAGTTTCGAGTCTGTGTTAAGAATTACAGGCCTAAGGGACTTCGGTCCAGAAAATCATTCTTTCTGTACGCTGGTTTTCTTCTGTTCGATAACAACCCAGGAAAGGCGAGACACGGACACACAGCGGAGTTTTCGCCAAGGGCAGGATGTATCAGTGTTTGGGCCACAAACTACCTTCAGAACCCAGGAATCACGCCAGCTTCTGAAAGAGACACCTCCAGGAACGGCCTAAAACCCCAAAACCCAAACCTTTCATTTTATTCACACCTTGACTCCAGGCTGGAGGTTGAGTTTCCAGATCAGGTGTGGCTTAAGGTTCGATCGTGGGGCCTCAGCCTTTCTTTTGTCCGGCTTCACGGGGTTCTTGATTCAATGGGCGCCTATTTGGATAATCCATTTTCCAAGGTTTTTCAGAAAGCATCAGAGATGAAAGCAGCGTCGGCATCACTCAGAACGGCTGTAGTTTCTACCCAGCCTCCGCTGCGGGGATGCCAACATCTCAGAGATGGCTGAACCCCGAGGTCAGGCTGGTTTCAGGGGCTAACAGTCCTTGAGAAATTTGTGGCGACGCTGGAAATCACAGAGGAGCCAAGTGGCTTTATATTTACATCTGCAACCTGACCAGGGCTTGCTCCTGAGTCCCCGTTCCCTGGCAGAAACCTGAACCTGGTTTTTTGCTCTGACCCCCAGAGCTGGGCGAGCAGAACCAGCGTCCCAGCGAGGGCAGCTACAGGCAGGGGATTGCTCATGACGACGTCTTGTTTTTCTTTCACCAACCAGTTCCTGGTGCAGGTATTTAGGGAACAAACAGTCCTTTTGTAGACCAAATACAAGCGGTTTGTCATTATCTTGAGAACAAACTGTTTGTTTCTACAGTTGTAAACACGCCGAGGACAGATATTTAGCCCTGCTGCTACAATTAGTAGTAATTTAGGTCACTTTTGCAGGAGGCGAATTGTCTTCTCAATACAGACTGGCCGTAGATCTAATCTCCCGGCGTCGGTAGCTGTCCTGGCAGCTGAAGGTAGCTAAAGAAAAAGGATTGTGAATCTCTTCTTCTCTAAAACGCACAAGTTATACAACAAAATGCAGAGAAAATGCTGCAAATGCGTACACGTGTGTGTGCTAGAGAGGCAGAAAACATATCCATGGTTTCCTGACAGAACGTTTCTTGTCAGACACCAAAGAGCCTAAGAGCTTATTTAGCTGAACATAATAAGAGGAATTTGCAAAGCACGTGTTTTTTCACCACCACCACCACCCCCCCAGCAGTCTCACCAATGTAAACTCTTCTTTCTCCCAATCCCTCCCCTCTCTGAGATCAGACATTGTCGCACACAACATCGTGTGCTAGTTTTTATCCTCTCAAAATATTTTCAAGCAGGAGCCATATATATATACACAGGAGACAAAAAGTCCTCTTCTAAGTGGGAGTGATCTTACTGTTTCTGGGTCATCAAGGATCTGACTTATGCTCTAAAAGAAGAAAATAACTCAACTTCTCCACTTACAGACTGGAATTGCCCTTCTTGGCTGGCCCGTCCGCTGGCCTGGGTGTCGCAGCGTGGCTGGACAGCCCATGGAGCTGGGACAGCGAGCAAATGCAGCCCATGTACAAGCAGCTTGGTTGCTTGCTATCAAACCCCAGCTTTCCTGCCCTGTGTGGAACGACCCCTTCGAGGTCTGCAGGTGGGTGTGTCTGCACCAGAAAAGGGCAAATGCCAGCACTGAAACAACACAAGGCTGCAGCCTTGGCGCTGGCCCTCGCTGTTCAGAGCAGCACAGGCTCAGCACTTCCATTCAGCTGTCAATGCTTTGGGGCTCTTTCTCGTTCCAATCAATCAGCTCCAAAAGACCCATGATAATAGTGGCAGACATCCCGACCTTTCAGGGTGGAGGAGAGGCAAAAAATCCCTGTAGCAGATTGCAAACAGCACCGCTTTGCTTTTCCAGTGCCCATTAGCCACATCCTTTACATCAAATGAGAAGCAACTGGAAAGACCCGGAGGAACGGTGGAGCGCGAGTGGGGTGAGGTTTGGTGCTCGTGCAGAGAAGGCAGATGTCATACTGGGGTGTACAACAGAGGTGTGCCTGGGAGGCAGCTTGACTGGGCGCTGGCGGGTCCCCAGGTGTCCTTTGCTGTCCAGGAAAGTCCGGGAAAGAAGAGGCCTGAGAGAAAACCCAGATGAGAGAACCTGAAATGGGCAGAGGAGAAAAAAAGCTTCGGGAAAGATGTAGCAACCAAGATCATTCACTCTGCACCTGCACCTCTCAGGGTTTTTGCTTTTTGAGAGAAATCCAAGGGGTGTGCTTGTACTTGGCTAATATTTGGCAGTTGGAGAATAATTAATACTTAGCTTTCAGATAAGCAAAATGTTATTGTTTTATAAAATCATAATCTGAGTGTTGTAATTAAAAGCATTTTAATTAGGCACTGCCAATTACGCCTACGAGTCAGCACTAACAACGGCTTGTCATCCGCATGGGAGTGTATCCCAAAGAAGGAAAGGGACTCTCTAAGCAGTTTTTCTCTGTTAGTTTTTAGATCATTTTCTACAGCTCTCTGGGGTGTTGGGTAGTCACAAACCTGCAGCTGAGTAAACCTGTCTAAGGGGAGAAAAAATAGGGGAAATCTCAAGTAGGAAGGGAGTCGTAAAGAGGAACATAACCATCTATTCTCCACATCGCCTCTGGTGGAGAGGACAGAAGTCAATGGGCTTCTCTCGCGCTGGGAAGGGTCAGTAAAGCAGGCAAGAAATAAGGAAAAATGGCTTTTGACTCTGAGGATAGCGAAGCACTGGGGCAGATCACCTGGTGGGACTGGGGAGTGAGGGAGAGGATATGGCTGGCAGTGTCTACCACCAAGTTTTAAAAGAAATTAGTTAGATAGGCTCCTGTCAGAAAAACAAACATCAAGGTGATCTTGTTTGGGATCAGCTTTGTGAGGCCCCTTCTAGCCCTACTCTTTAGGATTTTTGTCATACACACTTTATGCTAAATGGCAAACTCCCCAGGTGCCCTGTGTGACCATGTCTTGGGCGCCTGATTCAGGTCCAGCTCATACAGATGGCTGCTCATCTCATACCTTCCACTCAGTCCTTTGGCATCCAATAGGCAAGATCTGGATTCCAGGGCCATAAAACCTGAGGAACCCTTTGGCCTTGCAACGTGCAGGAGACTCCACAACCTGGATCAGAGCCCCGTCCTTTACCTTTAAAATCCGAGGAAATTGCATCTGGCAAGTCTGCCGTCTCCCTTGCAGGTTTGTGAGCGCACTGGCAAGTGCGCGGAAAAGTCAGCGAGCAGCAGGCAGCGGCACCGCTGCATATGGAAGGGAGAAATCCCCGAGGGCTGGCTCACCTTGTCACACAGTGCTCAGAGAAACACTTGCCATTTGGGTCTAATTTATGATTATACCACTCACTTCAGAAAGTCGTTCATTTTCACAAGACATTAATTTTTTTGACCACAGAATAATTTTTAGTTTGCAGTCGGATGCCTGGAACGACAACGCTGCCCATGGAGCACGCTGCCCTGCTGAAGAGTTTGCGCTCATGAGAAGTGGGGGGACGAGGACACAAACCACATCACCTTTGTCCCAAGCCACCTGCTCACCTCTGTTCTGCCTGATCCATTCTTTGCTGCCACCCCTTCAGGGTCTCCATCTCAAGCACCTCCTATGCGTTTAGTGGAAAAATTGTCCAGAAGAAGAAGAACTTTCCGTTAACCTCTGGTGCCTGATAGGAGAGAGAGAGGGAAGAGAGCCAGGTCGGTGTGCTGGCCACAGTCACTTGTCCGCATGCGGAGAAGCTCTGGTGGTACCACCCGGGGCTTTCTAACCATCCTGTCAAGCTCTCACTTAAAGCCACCAAGGACTTGGTCTTCCAGCTCAGTGGAAGTGGAGTGTTTCCATAATGATGCTGCAATAGGAACCATCTTGTTCTCAGATGCCTGTGTTATGCTGGACCAAGCACAACGCCACTTGGAGAAAGCCTGGACTCACCACAAGCCTTTTCAAACTAGCCTGAGGAAGAGTTTAAACTTTCTGGGGCAGTATGTTTCACAGGGTTTTTCTCCATGAAGACATTAATATCAGGCCTTGGTTGTTCTCCCCTCTGCAGGTGAGATCCCCATCATAACCTTTGTAAGATCTACGTGGTCATACCAGAAGGGGAGGAGTGAAAGAGGTCACTTGTAGGCAACTTTCCACCAACACCGCTGCTGCTTTCACTCTGCAGACACTGAATCCAGCTCACACTGGAAACACGTTGCCAACCACCCGAGTGTTCCCTGCTAATGACGTTAACCTCTAATTAAAGCAGAAGACGGATCATCTAGCACCCACAACTTGCTTGGGAAGCATATTTAACAGATCCCTTTCGTCCGCTTTTTGGGGCAATAGATGAGCTGATACAGGTACAGCTTTCCAGCCAGGAAGATCATGTTCTAGAGTTACGTGGTACCCATGGAGTCGGGGCAGGCTTTTAGTAAAAGCTGGTTGAAACGCTCTCAGGATGCCGTGATTGCCGTGTCAGTTCACATTGCTGGTGAAGCTGAAGGGAACGGCATTTCTTCTGAGAACCATTTTTTTTTTTTGCAGCTAAATATTTTATATCCAAAAGTAAATCATTTCACAAAGCCGCTGACGCTGATACTAGTTGTTTTGTTAGCTGGAGAGAGTCGGCTTGTTTTTCCATATTTAACAGATCAAGGGAGATGAACCAATAGCCTTTGGGTGCAGTTTTAGAGACGCTTGATGTTCAGCCTCACCGTTTGCTGGCTCCTGCAGATATATGACCTACAAAGCAGATCAACCTGATACCCCACCTTCAGAGCATTTTATTAGGCTGGAAAATACCCCACATGGGACCCTACAGGGAGCTGCCTGGAAGCCAGAAGAGCTCTGCGCTAGGCTAAGGAGCTAAGGACAGCCTAGGACACCAGCTTAATCCATGGATTGTAGTCAGTCCTTCTGATTTGAGGACAGGACTCCTCCTCCACTGGGGTGGGGGAGAGAGATACTGCTGGCTTTCCCTCCTGGGATGGCAGATCTGGACACTGGGCACAGTGTCAGTGCCAGAAGAGAGAAAATCTCTTAATTCCAGAGAGAGATAATTATCCCTGATCTACCAAGTCCTCAGTCTCTAATCTGCAAACAGCTGCTGGTACATAATCACCCTCCTCGTTAAAAGTGACAATGCTCCTAGCAGCATCCACACCCTCTCCTCGTGCACTTGCTCGACATTCCCTCTCATCTCCCCTGGCTTCTGACAGCGATCTGATCCCTCTCCAGCAGCTCATCCAGAGCACCACTGACAAAAAGAAGTGGTGATGGCTCTTCCTCCTGCGTGCCCTTTCCGGCAAAAGCTGGTGAACCTCGAATCAACACTGGCTGCCTTTTGCTGCTGCTTGAACCTGCAATCCCAATTCAGACCCAATTGCTCTCCTGTATACAAATGCTCCTCATTTTATCTCAGTGCCAGATGCGTCATCAAGGCCATCATGATAAAAAGAGCTGGATGTTTTGTGGATAACAAGGAAAATCACTACAGGGGAATGAAGTTCTCCTGGAGTTCAGGCTGGAGCATCAGCAGAGTGCTCCGAGCAGAAGTTTCTTATCAGGTCCAGGAAGACACTGGCTGTCTCAGTTGCTTTGGGACTGCTCTCAGCTCTTCTTCCTTTGATCCTTCTCCTACCAGACATTGCTCAGAGACGGGATATGTGGTCACCTCTCCTTCCCTGCTTTTACTCAGCAGCATCTAAAAAAGTTACTCATCTGGGATGCCTCCCAGCCTCTTAGAACAGCCTGGTTCCTGCCTAGCACAGGCTTAAATAACAGCTGCTATTGATGGCTCCCAGTGAGAATTTGTCTGTCTAAACTGCCCCATTTAGTTTGCAAATGTTCTCATATTATACTGAATTAAACGAGACGCCTTTACCAATTTCCTGTTTGGATCAGGCCAGTGTCTCAAACTCTCTGCTCCTTTTGGAGGAAAATCTCCAAAAACCACTTGCTGAGTGGTGAAAGGCCTCGTTTTGTCCATGTCTCACCTTTCACACCCATGCAAAATCCGTGTCCACATGTGCCTGGGTGTGGGTTTGGGTGGGCAGCTGTGTGCACTCCACTTGTCAAGGTGAAAATAATGACAAAAAGTGAGAGGTGGGTCTCATTGGGTCTAAGCCATAAGGCACCTGCAGTTCTCTCGTGTATATTCCTCTGGGAACCGGGTTTTGAAGTCTCTGGGGTCGGCTTTAAAAGTCTCATTTTGAAGCAGCTCCAGCCAGGTGTGGGGAAGGCTGGTGGAAACCAACTAACAGCAGTTTGCTGCCTGCTCTCCCTCGTCCCTTCTGGGGCCAGCGTTGGGCCCCGCATCCTAATAGCTGCGAGATCCAGCTAATCCCATCGCACGCGCAAAAAAGCCCTAAATCATCCCTGTCTGATTCTTGACTCCAAAGAGACATTTCATGGGTGATTGTGAGTGATACAGTGTGCGGTAATGGATGTACTTAAATGGGATTTATAGGTGACACCTGTCACATAGACCCTTCCGTCAGTGACAGGCTGGAGAGATTTACGGAGTGACACTGAGATGTGAGCTTGTTTTAATAGCTCCCTCAGACACCGGCAGAGCGTTTGAGCCTCACGGCGTTTGTCAGGAGCACAAACTGGGCTGCTTTGGCCACTGTAGGATATGGCACTACACAAAATCAGTGGCAAAGAGTGGAGTGTGTCTTGGCATCCATCCATAGCGGATTTCTTCAAACCCCAGAGTTCTGCTTGCCTTTTGGGCAAACGCTGTAGGAGGTGTTTTGATGAGCCATTGGTCACGAGAACTTCACGGGAGCAAGAAGCACTCGATAAGGTCACCACATGATTCCTCCTCTCTCCTGTGTGGTCCTGCCTTTCCCTCGTCCCTTTTTCCCGGTGGCTCTGGCTAAGGCGGTCGCTCCAAGGGTCCCAGCTCGCCTGTACCCCCAGCTGTGCCATCAGCTTGTCTCCTGCGCCATAGACCATTCAGTTCAGATTCCTATTCTCCATTTCTTCAGGCAGCCAGTCTACCCCCTGCATCTCCAAGCTGCAGTTTGAAATGCTCTCCCCCACCTCCTTATTTACTTCACGCGCAGGCTCCACAGCAGACATTTCTCCCAGCCCCATCCAGAAGAGCCTTCCTGCCCCTTCCTGCTAGTGAGGAAATCTGCCATGAGATTATTTCTAGGAGACCACTTACGCCATCCTGATGCTAACTCGCAATGTCAGCTCCGCTCAGGCACAGCCAGGCGGCAGGGAGGTTCCAGGCATGATGTCTATTAAGATTTTATTTGGAGGGGGCTGGAGGTAGCGTGATATATTTTTTCATTGTTGCTCTCTCCCTGAAGATCTGCCCTTTGCTATCGATTCATATCGCAGCACACAGACGCACACACGGGCATATCAAACAACTGAAGTCACCAGTCAGTCTAAACATGCACAAGGTACACAATATTTTGCTCCCCGAGCTATCAAAGGTGGCTGGACGCTGCCTTGAATTGACCTGTGGGAGCTGCCTGGCTGAGAACATTTTCCCACTACTAGCACAACACATTTCTTGGTTCTTGGTCTTTCTTTTTTTAATATACATCTTTATAATTCCGCCATAAGGCAGCCATGGATTTGTAAAATTAGCCTGTCATAACAAATTCATGTCCTCATCAAAGGCTGCTGTTGTGCTTCCTCCCAGACTGGAGCACTCACAGACTAAAGCTGCATTATCCCGGTAATTTCGAAGTTCAATAGTGTACTTTCAAAAGCAATTGCTTTTAAATGCAGTTTGTTACGTAACAGCAAATGTAGACTTACACTTAACTCAAAATGAAAACGAAATTCTTTAAATAATAAGTCAGCTCCTGTTCACTCTTGTCTTTGCTTTTTTGCTCTAAAATGATCCAGCTGCACTTGGTGCCCCCAGAAAAACAAGGTTAGAAGGACTGTATAAAGCCTTTTTATCCCAAAGAGAGGGGTTTTCAAATGCAGAAGAAAGTGGATTCCACATTTTTAATCTCTCAAAAGTTACTCTTTCCCATGACTCTCGGGCCTCAATGACAAATTCTCCTGCAGAGGGCTCCAGGGCAGACCTGGATGAACCAAGCCCCCCTGCTGACAGGGTGGAAGAAGATTTTCTCCTTGAAATGCGGTCTCTTTGCATTTCCTTGTTTCCTTGGTCCCCTGATTTTTCTCCTGGCTCCACCCACAATTGCTCTTTCACAATGTTGGTCAGAAAACTGACCTCCTCACCCAGGATTTCCATGGGGATGGCCTCTTTGACCATTTCTTGCCCACAAAGTGCAGCCTTTCCCTCTATTCACGCTCTGAACATCCACCCCTCTACTCCAGATGGTGTTGCCTGATCTTCGTCTCATTTTTGGGGAGGATGCACAGCTTGGGCATGTACAACTCAGTAAACCACCATGAGCATCCTTGGCTGGCAAGAGAAAGAAAGACCTTGTTGAGCACAATTAACCTGACCTGTCTGCTTATGTTGCTGTCTTCATAAATATCCTCAAAACCACCTCGATACCATGCTGTGAATTCACCCTGAGGACTTTCCTTTCCCCTGGCAGCACCCCACAGCTCCTGGGTGCATTAAAACCATCAATCACATTAACCAATAAAATCAGGCCGTTTGCTTATGCTCCCTCTGCACTCCCGATTTTATTTTCCCTTGGTTTATGGTTACACTGTAAGTGTCAGCGGTGCCGTCTTCCCGTTAAATTCCTAGATGGAATCAAAATAATAATAACAACAATGATGTGGATGACAGACGTTTCCAGTTAGTCGTGTCAGATTTTTGACGGGTGAATCTACACAGGAGGATGCTGGCTAACAAGTGTTTAGGCCACTTCCCACTGGAATCACCAAGGGATTCTCCTTTGTTTTTCACGGGTGCTGCCTTGTCTTGTAACATAACTTGGGGACAAAAGCGCGAAGCCGTGTTAAAGCTCGCACAACGCTGATGTGCCGATTGACTTTCGTAAGAACAGTGGTCAAAACGGTCAGGTTTGTGAGCCTGAAGGTGCTTTAACTCAAGATGCTCATCGTCCCAAACTGCCGTCTATGTGCAGAGATGTATAATAATTTATACAAACATGGCCTGGAAAGCTGCAGGAATTGGAGCCTGTAAGCCCAGCGCTCACCCTGTGGTTAATTAAGGTTCTCTCTTTATTTGTCTTTTCCCTTGAGGGGTCTCAGACAGCAACAATCTAAGTGAATAGAAGATACTCTTAAGTTAACCTTTTTTTTTTTTTCTTGGCAATTTGGGAAATTATAGCTTATTGATTGCAAATAAATTCCCTACCAACCAGCGCTCTAAGCTACAGTGGGTAAAGAAACTGTAACAGATAAAGAGCTCGGAGGTCCCTCTGCATGCTGGGGGTGGATTGTTTTGCCCAGACCCTTCTCAGAAAATGCACTCAACAGCCAGCAGAGGTGATGTCAGAAGAAGTTGTAGACGGGCTTTACCAACGAGCGGACAAACAGCGTGACCAATGTGGTATCGTTTCGGAAGGGTGAGGGTTGAGCACCATGGGAACGTAGGGAAAGAGGTGCTGACTTTTGAATGGTAACTGCTGCCTTTTGAGCACAGGGTTTGTGTGCTCAGAGGTGTCAGGTGTGCTCTTGGTTCTACCCCGGCTGTGGGAAATAGGGAAAGTGTAAAGAAGCGGGGCCAAAAAGGGCAAAACTCGTTGCCAAGATCACCAGTACCACCACCGCTGGCCTCTTGTGTAGTGGTGAACCTCACCCAGAAACATGTTTTACGTGGTGCTTGCAAGTAAAAGAAAACTGCCCGAGAGGCTTCCAGGCCCAAGAAAGGACATGGCTGCTCTGGTGTGGACATAGGAAAGGTTTCTTCTGTGCTAGGCCAAGAGCACCCACAGACCGCCACTGGAGTCATTGCGTTGGCTCTCCATGACAAGCAGACTGCTATTGGTCATTCGAAGTTCACGGGCCTCTCCAGTTTTATATCTTTGCTAAAGGCTGACTCAATCACAGAAGAAACAAAATATTGGCTGTTGGCTGCCAGTCACTCCTTGCTTAATCATTTCATCATCCAGTTACGTAGGAGGAGCCGTGCTACAGCACAGAGGTGAACCAAGACTAAATAGTGAGTAATAAGGAGCAAACAGTGAAAGCAAAAGGCTGAAGTCTTAGCATAAAGTTCACAGGATGAATTGATGAATGATTTTCATAGAGAAATAAGAACTATATTCTCAAAGGAGATTACTCACAACGAACCATGCCATTAGATCTAGACTGAAGAAAGGAAAAGGGTAAGAAAAAATAGTCCTTCTCCAAAAGGAAAGGCTATTAATACCGCAATGTCTTAATGGTTCACACGAGGACCATTGTTATCAAGTGTATTTATTAATAGCCTGGATGCCTGAGCATCCATTTCATTGCATGAGCAGTGAGAAGAAAATTTGTGGATAATTATGAAACTACATGTAGTGGTCAAGCCTTGAAAGCTCCGTTAGGAAATTCCACAAGTTCCATGATGGGGCAGTGCGGTGGCTGAACAAATTTGGTGCATAAAAAGCAAAGCAATGGAAAGTGGAAGGGACAATCTGAACTCTTTATCTCCACTAATGGGTTCTAAATTGACTGTAACTGCTCAATAAAAGCCCGTCGCCAATGTGAAAATGCAATGAGAACATTTGCTTGGAGAGCAGAAGCTGTCAAAAGTAAACAGAATTTGTGAGCTAAGAAAGGGAGCAAGGAAGAAATGTAATCAAACAGGGGTTTGGAGGGTCACGCTGCCAGAGACCTCTGTGCTTGGAGGCCCGTCCCCAGCTCTCACACTGTGCTGCAAAACCACTCTCGTCACTTGCCCCAGCTCAGGGCAGCAGGAGTTTGGAGAACAGGTTAGCCCCAAGAGAAGGCATTCCAGATCTCGGTCCATCAGTGGTTGGGAGAAGGTCCGTTTCCAGCCTGGTGTATCTCTGCTGTAAGGTCAGATGTCCTCCTGCATGGAGGAGTTTATTCACACCTACCCCTAGTGTTTGTCACCTTGGTCCTCCGTCAGACCAGCTCAGGACAGCGAGCGTCAGCCCTGTGCACTCTTAGTACCAAAATAACAGCCAACATAAAGGGAACCGGCCAAAAACCTCTCCCAGAGATGGCAGCTCCTCCCTCACCCTCGCCCTTGGCCTTGGGACCCAGCAATGTCCGTCAGCCCGCCAGGTGCTTTGTCGCCCGTTGGTGGTACTAATTACCTCATTAGCTGTGGCGAAGCTTTTCAATGTTTTAATCTCCGCTTGCCCAGGCCCTCTCCTCTGGAAAACGCAGACCTGCCGCAGGGAGGTGAGTTTCTAAGTCTGACTTGAAAGAAGCCTCACCACGCCGCAGTCTCGTGTCTCACCCCTTTCCACACGGATTCCTCCATCACCCTTCCTGCTCCTGCCGTCCCTGCCTGCAGAGCTCTCTAGGCTGGGCCTTTGGTGGTTTTCACAAATCTTTTTTTTCGCCCTCTGTCTCAGCCAACAATAAGCTTCACACTTTCTGTTCGAGAAGAGGCTCTTACCTCACCTGCCCTGACCCCTGAATGCCCCGGAGTTGCCTTCACACCAGCAGGATCTGTTTGATTTGGGTGTTCGCAGCCGTTTGGGTGATTTGGATTATAAACTTTATATAAAATATGTGATTTCATCAGCCCCTGAACTTCCGCGTTCCGCGCCGGCTGTTGGAGCACCTGTCAGCAGACACTTGCAAGTTCTCCGAGTTTCCTGCTCCAAAATCTCCCCTTGCCCTGAGCCCACCACTGTGGACATGGATGTTTGGCAGAGTATTTTCTCCTGGAGTACAGTTTGTCTTCAATCACCTTCCCCGTAGCGCAGCACTTCATACAAGTCACGTAGCCTCTTCCTTTTCAGCTGATACACAGAGTAGTTAAAATGCAATTTTATGCCAATTCCATAAACAAGCTTCCAGCTTCTCTCCCTAATGTCCTTTCCTCTCTGCTTGGGTACTTAAAATCTTCCATTACTCTGCTCTTTCTACGCGTTCTATTGTTTGTTCAAATCACCTTCCAGTCCAGTCTGCTTTCTCCACGTGGAAAAGGAGAGATGCTTTTCCCACCTTCCTATTGACTGCATGTTCATCTCGTTGCTAGACAGGTAGAGTCTTTCAAACAAAACTGATGCTTGTAAAATATTCTACAGGTAGCAGCGAGGAAGGTCCCAATTCTGCATAATTCCACTGGCTTCACTAGAGCAACTCTTCATACAAACTGGGGTAGATGGAAAGGGTTTCCAGCACTGGTCGCATTAGAAGTTTTTATTTTCAGGTGCTCTCAGTAGCCGGGAGAACGCTGTCCTTTGGGCTGAACTTGCCTATGATCAGCACCTGTCCCACAGTGTTTTGAAAGTTTATGCAGAAATAAGAGAGTTGCTTTGGAATATGGTGAAGAGGAGAAAATATATATTTCTTTAAAATCTTTCTGACCTTTTTTTCTTGGCAGCTCTACAGCTGAATTGGCTGTGGTTTGCAAGATGCAATTTGGCAGGAAAATAGCCCTCATTGGGGAGCAGTGCGGGGCTTTGTATTGCAGGAAATTGGGTTTGATTTGCCCATGCTATGAGTATTCAAGACTTGCCATCTGACCATATGCAGTGGAGGGCTTTTGCTAAGCTGATTAGAGGACATGGAGACCAGGGAATAGCGCTCTGCACATCTGCCGAGCCAGCGCAGAAATGAGCTCTGGAGGGACGGGCAAGGAGACCCCAGCGTGGCTGAGCGGGATGCTCTGCTCTTTCCACCCCAGCACCACTGTCTGCAGGAGGCAGAGGGGCTCCTTCAGGTGAACCTGGAGACGGGCATGAAGCAAGAGCCACCTGAAGAGTCCTGAAAAGCGTTTTCCCCCAGCTGATATCTGTGGTTTGAACAGGCTGGTCTCTGCACCCTGATGCATGTTACGCCCTGCTTATGGCCCTGCACATGAACTACCCCACCACCTTCAACACCTTTTTTCCGGTTAAGGTATTGCGGGATCAGATCCATAGTGCATAATGAAATGCAAGTCTCTCCAGCAGGAAAACTGAGTCCACAGCAATAAACAGGATCCATATTTCTGATCCGTTTTAAACCAGAAAAGAGATTTTTCACAGACTTCCTCAGCTGTAAGGGTTCTTCAAATCCTCTTCACTCCCTTTAAATATTAAATCATTCTCCCGCAGACACCAGGCACAGCCCATTTCGGAAAACAGGGCGCAGAGCCGCAGGAATACTGGTCAATCATGTTCACATGCACGTTCTTTGGAGTAGTTGTTAAACTTTGGGGGTGAGCTGACTGCATTAGCAGAACAGAATATTTGACTAAAATAAAAATACGTTTGGACCTGGCAACTGGAAATCAGTTTGCAGCAGCGATTGCTGATAGACAGCTGTACTGCATGAGCAACTTCAGTGCTTGGGGAGAAAGGATCAAGAGACAGGATGAATCAGAGGTACCGTTCATAATAACTAAGCACTGAAAAACATGGTCCTTCTGACACGTGGCGCTGGTCATCCTGGGCTGATCTCTTATGGCATTGTTCCCTTTGTTACTCAACTGCGTTTTCCTAACAGAAGAAATTCTCTTTTATTCAGAGCCAGTTTCAAGAACCATGTTTCATGCTGGTTTTCAGCTTCCTCTGAAAACATCCCTGCTGAAACCACAGTGGAGGGACAAGCTACCTATTGACCATATAAATATGTACTACAGAGAGAGGGAGAGAGTTGATGGAGTTGAGCCCTTTGCCTTACAAACCGTGTCCGCTTTGGTTTGCCAGGCAGATGAGGATGAGTCCTTACGTACAGTTTATCCTACCCGTACCCTACCTAAGGCCTTTGCCATTCATGTCCGCTCTCTAAGATGTGCAATGCATACAGCGTTTCTCATGCCACTTCCCTCATTATTTGCAGCACGAGAGTACATAAAGCATAAAAAGGGAGGCAGCGCTATTCCTGCCCTGCGCGGCAGTAGAAAACCCATTAATTGCATTTTTGGCACTGAAGCACAATGAGGTACGTGCATATAGGGCTTACAGCTCTTTAAATATGCAGGAAATGTTCCCCTACGAATAGCCTTCGCTACTTCGGAGCTGCTCTGTGAAGTGCCAGTGACACGGGAGTGACTTCGCTGGACCCAGTGTAATCGGGATGGGGGACCATGCTTAGGGCAAAGCGGGGAGCGGCTGGCCAAGGGCTGTGAAAGCTGGGGCTGTTGTTCATGCAGTTGTCAGGAAATTCTGCACCTCCAGGAGTACTGAGGATAGCGAAAGCAGGATAATATTATGCAGCTCAATATAACTCATAACTCAATGAAAAACCTCCATCAGGGACCCTTGAGATTACACAGATGGTCATTCAGCCCCTTATGTTCATGCTCTGTGATACGGGCTTTGCTGGGTGGCTGCACACTGTTTCTCCCATGATACAGTAAATGTGTCGGGTTTATTCTTCATTTGCAGCCGGCTCCCCCGTGGCAGGGGACACATAGAGAGGAAGATATGGTGTGATTTCCTGCCTCCCCATGTATGTCCTCTGATTTGGATCGAACATTCTCTTTTACTACTTGTCCTCAGTTACTCTCAAGGCTGGGTTTCAGGGTGAGAGAAGGTGCTCACAGCAAGACACAGGTCTGTGCAGGGCCATAGGAGCTCAGGATCATCTGGTCCGGCTTCCCGGAGTCACGCTGTGGTGCTTTGGGATCCAAACATATTATAACTGAAGGTGGGTTTAGGAATGGAACAGCAGCTATTAGGACCAGGCAATGCTGGTCGTTTTAAATTCAGAGGTGGCTGCTGATCTAGAGGAACCGCCAAGAAGAGCCCTTAAGAGAGTGAATTTATATTCTGAGCTTTTACTTCTCACTCACAGCTGTCTGAAAAACGTCACTCCCCCACCCAGCTACTCAATGAGAAGAGCATGAGGAGAAGGAGCAGCTCAGATCTGGATGGGCTGTTTGTCAGGTATGAATTCTCTCATCCAGCCACTCTCACTTCTATTCAGCACATGTAATGAATGTCTGAAAAATCTGGGAGTTTATGTTCAGATCAATGGGAGCTGATTAATTACCTAAGATGTATTCAGATAACAGAGTTGAGAGGAAAAGCAAAGGCAATGCTTTCAAAAATGCTCAATGAAGTAAACCAAGTACACTGAGAATATGTTTAAAGCATAAGTGCAAAGACGACCCAGGCAAGCGGGGTATCAAAGAA
The DNA here is from genome assembly GCA_009769605.1 of Bucorvus abyssinicus. Taxonomy (NCBI): domain Eukaryota; kingdom Metazoa; phylum Chordata; class Aves; order Bucerotiformes; family Bucorvidae; genus Bucorvus; species Bucorvus abyssinicus. The sequence continues at coordinate 13,894,094 of CM020047.1, forward strand.
AGGAGACATCCAAAAGCCAGTCTTACAATCAACAACATAGACATGAAGGAGAAAAGAAATCTCTAAAGCTATTAAAAATCTGGAAGCCTATTAAAAATGGATGAAAAAAAAGGTACAAGGAAATCAAATCAAGAGACATGGAGTGGTACTTGTGAAAGAAACCTTGAACAGAGTGGGAAAATTACTCTGTGATCCAAGTGAATTTAACTAGTGGCTCCAGCGATGATGGAGAACGGCACTTCCTCATCTCACAGACCTGCTCCTAACAGAGGCAATGTTGATGTGCCTTCAGTCTAGGGGGGTTCATCCTGCGTGTCCACCCATGGTGCCCCCACCTCAGCTGACCCATGACACAACTGCTGCTTAAAAATCGAGGCTCTGCTCTGCCTCCTGCTTCAGCGACAGGGTCAGCTAACCCCGCTCAGGTCTCGGTTATGTATTTTGAATCGGGAAGACCACCGTGAATGCCAGCAAGGGTAAGGTTAGTGCAAGTGAAAGCTGAATCTGTCTCTCAGCTCCTTGCTGCACTAGTAACCCTCTCAACAGCTTGATCTGCCAAGGGTCCCAGCACTGGCTGCCTTCTACAAACACACCAGACCCAAACACCTTGGATGAGGCAGGTGCTTGTGGAGGTTAGAAAGGGCTTGCCCAGTCCTGTCCCTTCCGGGTTAATATCACCCAGACCTGGTTTCCCCTCTCTCAAACCCTGTCTCTCCCAGATGAAACCCAAAACATAACTCCAGCAGCAAAGGAATTAAAAAGTTACCCCCAAACCAGGAGATTTTTATAGCAGAATCATTATATGAAAGGTTGAACGTGCAGAGACACCAAAGGCACTTGGGTGGCGATCATCATTGCTGCACCTCCAGGTGAAGCAACCAGGCAAGTCAGGCTGTGCTGCAGGAGCTGTGACCCACACCTTTCACCTCCTGCCCATCCACTTGTTTCACATCTTTCCCCCTAGTTGTAAGACCAGCGGATGAGAAAAGACCTGCAGCATCTCCACCGTATAAACCACCAGGAATGTCTCCATCTCTTCTTCAAGCCTAGGTTCAGTTTCCTCCTGCCACTAATCTTCAGGAGACTGTTCCAGATCATTACAACTCTTCTATTATAAATTCCTAAATGCTTTCATGGCCAGCATGTGGCACTTGTTCTTGTTCCAAGAGAGTCCTTTAGCTTAAATAGCTTTCTCCCTCCTCTCTGTTTATTCCACCTTCTCTTATCACAGTCATGTCTCCCTTGGCCATTGCTTTTTCCTACTAAACCAGCCAAGCTCTGAGCATCTGAGTTCTCCGTCCGCTCAGCCCCTTCCACAGCCTTTCTCTGCACCTTCCCCTTCTCCGTCCTTCAGCAGGGGTGGCGAGAGATGGGCAGTGGTCCTGGACGCGGTCACCCCTGAGCAGGGTCGTAGTGCCCTCGTTCACCCATTCCTCGTGGGATAATGTTGGCTGGGATGAGCACATCTGACTTTTTCAGAGCTGCACCACGCTGGCAGCTCACCATCCCCCTGTGACAGATGAGTGGAGCCCCCATCCCTGGAGGGGTTTCACAGCCGTGTCAAGGTGGTGCTGAGGGTCAGGGGTCAGCGGGGACCTGGCAGTGCTGGGGGAACGGTTGGACTCGAGGAGCTTCAAGGTCTCTTCCAACCAGAACGCTTCTGTGATTCCATGATTCTGTGAGTGGAAACAACTTTCTCTCCTGTCCTGTCATTTCCAAGTGATGAAGCCGAAGCTTCAAGCGGGAATTCGTGTCATTAGTCCCAGCATGCACAGCTCTGCACTTTGTACTATCACATTTCGTTCTGTTTCTATTACTTCTCTCATCAGCATCAATCCGAGTGTTTTATTTGTTACATTTGATCCGATTTGCCATTTACCTTCAGGTCTTTAATTATTCTTTCCCCACAAATTTATTCTAAGCTTTGCATACCGTCAAAGTCTCTCGTTGCCTGGATCCTTGATTCCCTTTTTTAAACAGGAGAGCTGGGTTTGCCGTTTTCTCCTGCACGACTCATGTATTAAAAATCCTTAGGAGTGGACTCGTGGTTTCATGTGCCAGTTCTTCTAGGAGTCAGGGTTGGGCTATTTGTTCTTCCTGGCTTCGGTGCTTTAAAGCTCTTTCAGTTTTGCTTCCACCTTGGATGCCAAAATTTCCATTTTTATGACTCCGATGCCCATTCGCTATCATCCCTGTGCCCTTGTGTCCTGAAGCATCGTCTTTATTGAAAACTGAAGCAAAGAACTCATTTAGGGGGGCTGCTCTAACTACATTTGTGTTTTATTTCATCCATCTTGCTCTCTTTTTTGTCTCTGTGACCTAAGATCTTTTTACTTTCAAAAAAAAAAAAAGAATTTGCAAGTTGTAAGAGCCTGAGTTCTGGCGAGTCTCATTTTAGTGTTGCAGTTTCTGCGCTCTGAGGGAGTGTGTTGCTCAGTCTCTTGTTCCGTCCCTTTCAGGCTCTCCGGTCTCCTGCGCTCTCTCTTCCAGGAGATCAGTGGTAGATTTACTGCCTTTGCCTGGAATGTGCCTTCCAGGTTTTGCACCGTTGACTTCCCCAGGTCTCCCCTGCGCTCAGGCCCTGCTGCTCTGCTGTAGGCAGCACGAGCAGAGCTGGCTGCATTTGTCTGCTCTATTTCTCAAAGTCTGCCCTTCCCAAGTAAAGATCAGGTTTGGTGCATTCTTCTGTTTAAATTGAACCCATTCCAGTTCTTCTCTACTTCCAGCTCTTCTCTAATGTCCTCACTGGATTACCAAAACTACCTGTGAAACAGCTCCCCTGCAGACCTCCCCACCCCGGAGCTCGGGTGCGGGCTGGGGAGCTGGAGTCAGGGGTCTCTGCAGGCTGGAACTGGCAGCTTGGCCAGCATCAGGAACATCTGCCATGAGGTTGATGGGACAATCCAGAGTCATTGACAGCTCATGGTTCTACCTGAGGACCACGCATGACCAGGACAAGGGGTGGGAATCCAAAGCACTGTTCACAGTGTCTGCAGGTCCCCCTGTCCCCTTCCCCACGGGAATACTCTGATTGCTGCTTTTGACATCACCGTAGTTGAAGAAAAAGTAGCCACATTCTCTTCTTCTGTTCTTATTGTGTAACAGCAACAACAGCCTCACTCCTCCGCTCACTCTACAGCAAAGTCTTATGGCAACAATAAAACAAAATAAAAAAGGAAACAAAACGCTTTTCTAAGAAATTAGCCACCTTTCCCCTGCACACATGGTTCCTGCGGTTTGGTTAATGTTTAAAAGAGCTCACGTTACCGGCGTCGCAGCCCACATCTGATTTAAAAACAGACCTCTCTGCAGAAAGTAGAGGTTTCTCATCTGCATTTCTTCTACTTGAAGATTTCTCATGTGTCTGCGAGCGCAGTGTCTTGGGAAGGTTTTCAAATGGCCAAAACCAACTAAACAAAGAAAAAGCCGTTTTAAGGTTGGCCAGTGTAAGAGATGAGACCCTGGAGAGTCTTGTTCCACGCTGAGGTATTCTCAGGAAATGGGACATCCTGCAGCAGCCATCCTCACCCTCTGGAAAAGGGGACATGCCGGAGTGGGAACATTGCATTTTTATGTGTTTTCTTTTTTTTAATAAGGTTCATTATTTCACTGAAATCTTATGACTAGGGAGAGGCAACAAGCTCCACTAGTTGTTAGAGTCCAGCGCTAAGCCTTGCCCAGCCCACTGAAAAATGCTGAGATGTTAAAGACGTTCCCAATTTCTACTGAGATGAAACCAAACCCTTCTTGTGAAAGAGAACAAATCCCCCTGTGAGAGACGGTAAACCTGGACCCAGCTCTGGCTTTTGCCTGAGCTCAACCAGCAGCTCCTGGACAACCCAACCCCGTGTTCGCTCGGGAGGTGCAGGACTTATACAATGTGCTGAGAAGGGCTGGGGATGGGAGTCTCCTCGTCTCGCACAGAGCCGGAGGAGCAGAGAAGTGGGGTGAAATAAAGGGAAGAGTGATGCCAGTGAGCATGGGATGGGAGCAGACACCTCAGGGAGAAGGGGAGGCCGTCGGGGTAGTGGTGGTCCTCAGAAAGAGACTGCTGAAGAGCATAATGTAAGTAGGGCAACACAGGCACTGGCACTCTCTGATGCTCAGAGACTTTCCAGCTATTGGTTTTGCATAGGGGGGATCCTTACAGATGAACCATTCTGGGCGGTCTTGTGGGTAGTCCAACCACAGCAATACTGATGTAAATCAGGGCTGTGAAGGAAGGGTCCCCTCCTGTTTGTTCCTGCAGATCTCATTTACGGCGATATCAAATGCTGAGGCCAACCCATGACGTAAAGCAAGATGCTGTTAGAATAACAACATAAATCTGTGTCTTTGGAGTGACAAGTCGGCTCTAATGGGGTAGAGAAGGAGGAGAGAGACAATTATTTTAAATGCATTTGGTCAAGTAAAGAGTTCTAGTTTGTGTTCAAACTGTTGACTTTCTTCAGAGTGAAATAATTCCTTTACTAATGAGACCCAGCCCAACTTAGGAAGAGAGAATGAGTTCATTCAGCAGATGTGTCTTTGTTACTCCTCTGATTAAACCAAAACATGATTTCTCATGGTTTGGTTTTTTTTTTTCTATCTGATCTCCCAGACCTATTTATTTGCAATGCAAAACAGCTTTTTCTAATGAAACCCAGTGTGCACTAATAAAGCCCAGCTCGGTGGTGACAACGACACCTTTTGCTCCAATGTGTGCAAACCCTCCCACAGAATCACCTTCTTGCTAGCACAGGGAAGGTTTGGTGAGTGCCGTTGATAGAGCCTGCGACATCACTTCTGTGCAGCAGGATTTTCCGTAGGCTGCATTAGTGGGACTGAGCCAACACAAAGGCTCAATCAGAGCTCATCAGATACTAATTTACTGCCAGTCCTGCTATAAATAATGCACACCAACGGGGAGCTGCGATGGCCCTTAGTGGAGTGATGCACTCAGGCTTTCTTCCTCCCACAGAGGCCAAACCTCACGTCTGTGCTGCTACCGCAGAACTTTTTCAAAACCACCTCGGTGACTTCGGATCATTGTAGAAAAGTCACTGGGATTCAGGCATATTTTATCTCAGTCAGGATATAAATATCTCCATCAGGCTATTTCTTCCTTTATTGGCAGGAGATGCTGGCTAAAAAGCACAAAGCAGGCAAAAGATCTATGGGGATTTTCCATGAGGATGAGATGTGGGCTCCCTGCAGGGTTTTCCAGTCACTCCAGTGAGGGCCAGCAGGTCCCCCCAGTGGAGGGGATGACAAGAACGGTCTCAGCTGCATTGTCTCTAGTGCTGCTGGTCTGAGAGACCCCCAGAAGAAGCAGCAGGATGCTCCTAGCAGGGATGGAGAGGAGGTCTCGTCTTGACCTGTGTCTAAGTCCTTGAAGACGAGAAAATTGCTAATCAAAATGTATTTTGAGAAACACAGATAGAAGATTTTCTGAAATTCCATTTGAATGTATCTGTCCCCATCCAAGAGGAGTATCCAGGTCATCCAGTCTTCCCAGTACTGCACTGCCTGTGCAGTCAGGGTGAGACCTAGAGCTTCTCCTGCAGAGCTGTGCAGTCTGCGACTCTCCAGGTTTTCAGTGCAGGGGGTGGTGTTAGTGACAGACTGGCTATTTTTGGTTTCTGTTCCACCTCTTCTTTCTGAAGGATCTCAAGAGATCTTGGCTGGCACCTTCCCTGCCTTGCGTGTTGTTGGGTTTTTTTCTCCTTATTTCTTCAGCTAACTCCCTCTTGTGCCCCTTTTGCAAGACCCTGATGGAGCTTTGGCCTTTCTACCCACGAACGGGCTGCGGCTGTGTGGGGCTCGTGCTGTTCATGATGAATAATGGAGCTTCCCTGTAGTTTTCTTGTCTTCCCTTTATTGGTATTTCATCAGCGCTGGAAACGTTCTTGAGGACTTCCAGTGCCTGCCTAGTACGATCTCTTGCTGCCTGTTTCTCCATGGGTGTCCGGTTTGGCCTCAAGCCCCCCGTCCCCTCCTAAGCTGAGTTTCAAACGCACTGTTGCCTGCCATCCTCAATACTCCCTTTTATAGGGTTCATTAAAGTTGGATTTCCATCTTCAGCAGGATGACTGTGGTTTAATAATTGCTTGGATTACCTCACTAAGCTGGACGGGGCTTGGTGTTTCCTTCCTTCCTTGTTTCTTTCCTGCTGTTTTTCCATGAGAAGTCTAAGAATGTATGCACTTAGAAATTCTTTTGTTGTTGCTGTTGTTGTTGTTTTAAACTCCTCTTAGGTCCCTGTAATCCTGTTCTTTCTGAGACTGTGTGGCCTGATGTGATGTGGCCAACCTGCTCCTGTCCACAGCCAGTAGTTTAGTGCCCACCCAGCAGAGCGGATGATGTTCCTCCTGGGATGGTGTGCCCCATACCACAGACCTTTCAGCCCTGCACCATGCAGAGCGTGAGGCCCCAGCAGGACGTTGGGTTTCAGGTGCCATGGTCAGCACAGAGCAGCAGCTCTCCCTTGGTATTCATAGTGTTTAAGTCCTGCCACAGGGCTGGGGTATGACCCTGCTCACCACATGGGCAGGTCTGAGCAGTTTTGGAGTAAGGATAGTCCATCTTGGGGGGGCTGCACCCCCGTGCAAGGAACTGTGCAAGTAGGAGCCCCATCCATAGCATCCGTAAACTCTTCATCCAATACATGGATCCCCACATTTTTGTACATTTCCAACACCCACATCTTTCACAAGGGTAGTTCATTCCCAGTCTTCATGAAGTTTCCATGGGGCAGCAGGGGCATTTTCCCAAGCCAAGGATCAATGGTGAATGTGAGGCCCCTACCCCACCCAGGACTGTCATCCTCATCCCCTACACATTGGTTTGCCATCACGTCCAGGGAGTCTCCAAGGGTGGAGGCTTCTTCTGGGGAGGACAGTGAACTTAAAAAGCAAATAATGGGAGAGTTGTGTTGCATCCTCCACTTTCCATTTGTCCTGGTGGAGTGTTGTGGATGTGCCCATGCATGGTGCAGGAAAGTGTTGGTATGGCTGAAGGTACGAGGAACCAGGGATGGCGTTGGTGGGCTTTTTTTGGTCAGAGATCCCCAAGCCAGGGTCACCCTGGTGCTGTGCTGTGCATGGGGAGTGACTGAGCCGCTCATCACACCTTGATGGCCAAAGGAACAAGCTGCATCCCCCAGACTCGACACAGCAAACACTTGGGGCACAGGGACAGGACAAACGTGGGTCCTGTGCCGGGCAGCGGTCACCACCAAGGAGCAGCAAAATTCAGCCACCAGGAACTTGGGTTTGAGTCAAATCTCTGGTTGCACCGAGAGCCCCCAGCTTATTAACCACCCAAGCAGCAGCCCAGCTTTGTTAGGGAGAGGATTTAGGAAATCTAGCAAGCTGTTTTGCTGTTAGATGCTGAAAGGGGAAGAACGGAGCTGTAGTATTTTTTTTCTGAGTCCCTTTTTATCTTTTGGCAGCCCTTTGTACAATTAAATAGCTCCACGGGGATGCCATATGTTGCCAATAGTTTTACACTTCTCAGTAGTGGGAGGCTGGAACGCTTTCCAAATTGACATGATAGGAACCCATTACAAAATTCTTCTCTAAGAGGAATGTCTAAATGTTCTGTCAAGGAACTAACTTAAAAATAGATCAACCGGTATTGTTATCTCCCCGAAAGACTGCACTTGGCATCACACATAACATGGTACATCTGGTGGTACATCTCTGAATCTCTGGAGCCCAAGTGCTGGTCTGGTAGGGCTGTAAGCAGTGAGGGTCAGCGCTGGGTCCTGACCCTATGCGCAGGGTGGTGGGTTTGGGACCTACTGTTCCCCATTGCCGCTGAACAACATTAGCTTGGTCCTGCCAAACCCATTGCCCTGGGTTCTGTGCTCTCCCTGCCTGGACAGCCTGTCACCATGAAGGACAGCACAGGAGGACCTCATGGGATTGTCTTCACTTGCCTAAGCTCCAACACCTCCCACAGAAGGTTCTTCCAGGTGAGCTGGAGCACAAATTCACCCCAGGCCAAAGCAAGAATGTGCCAAATCCAACCGCATGTCGGTGCAGTCTGTCTGTGCACACAAAACTTGCTCCAGATGAACTTGTTTTCCCACCATTCAGTGTCTTCATGAAAATATGAATTTCTGACCGACCCCCCACCTCCCCCATCTCCACCTCATCCTTGATTGCCGTGTTCTTTACTTGTTTGCTCAGTGACTTTCTCTCCGGAGGGCGTGTGACTGGTTCCACTGTGGGACCAGTGGGGACGTATCCAGCACACAGCTGTGGGTGGTGGAACGGGATCTCATAGTAGCTTGATAACAGCTATTAAGTAAACACCACGTACTGGGGGAAAAAAAAAAAAAGCTTCACTTCAACCTCAAACAGGGTGGGGTTAACTATCAGAACAGAGTTGTTTACCTTGGGCTGAAACACGTGACTAGGGGGACTTGAAAATCTGCTCCCGTGAATTACTGGTTTCCACAAAGGCTTCTGTTACATGGTAGTGACAGCTAAAAGAAGCAGAAATTTCTTGGAAGGATTTTCTTTTTGTCTCAGTTATGCCTTTACTACAAGCCTGGAGCATCATTCACACAATCAGAAATTGCTGGTGTGCCAGGTGCTGCAGCTGGCAGATAGAGCTGCCCCTTGATTTACTCTGATGCTGTGTTGATATTGAGTTGGTTTAAAAAAAAAAAAACAAATCCAAAGCATGGCTGATTCCTGCTTGAGTTTGAACCAAGAAATACAGTAAAACTGCAGCAGAATAAGGAGTCTACCTGGTGGCACTCTTTGGTCTGATCAGGAATAGATCAGGATAGGTCTGTGTGGTTTCTGAGTGCCTGTCCCCAGGGGTGCAAAGCCTCCCTGGACCTCCGGGATCAGCCTGCTCTGGGGTTGTGTTTGCAGAGCATATGCTGGGCACAGGGAAGCTCTGCTGAAAGGCAAGGGGTGTGAACTTCAGCTGCATGACATGTTGATGGGCTTTGGACATCTCTGTGAGCCAATGAACGTGTGTCTGTGTTTACACGTGTCTGTAGGTCTCTCTGAAGCCTGTGTCCAGTGGCCAATGCGGTGGGAAATCAGTAGTGTAAAAGACAGACTGTGACCTCTGCATAATTCAGACAACTGGACTGTTACAAGATCAGCTGCCAGACCAAGGGATTTCACAGAATCATAGAATCACTGGATGGTTTGGGTTGGAAGGGAACTTTAAGGTCACCCAGTCCAACCCCCTGCAGGGAGTAAGGACATCTCCAACTAGAGCAGGTTGCTCAGAGCCCCAAGGTCCAACCTGACCTGGGATGGCTCCAGCGCTGGGGCTTCTCCCACCTCTCTGGGCAACCTGGGCCAGTGTTTTTCACCACCTGCACTGTAAACAATTTCTTCCTTATATCTAGTCTGGATCTCCCTCTCTATCCCCATCCTGTTCCAAACTGCACCTCACCACAGAGCCTCTGAGCACTCAAGCCCCTTGGGCTGAGGAAGATTTTCGTTCACCCATTTCTGGGTGGATGCTATAAAATGCACCATGCCTTTGGTGGGAGCAAGTAAGGACCACACGTGGCCAAGCAGGTTGCTACAATCCTTGCGCTGAGCCCAAGCTGATACTGTGTCTTCTGGACAGGATTAGGTGCCCATAGGCTGGAGTAGATCAGCTTTCAGCTCTAGCTTCTGCGACCAAAGGCCTCTCCAACCTCAGGCAGGTGGGAGGATTTTAGGAGCTCCCCTCCGCCGAGGGATTCCGGCCGCCTGGCCAGGGGGTGTCTTGCTCAGGGGCTGGCTGCGCTGGCTCCCGTCGTGATGCTGCCAAGTTCAAGCTAGGCAGAATTCAGGCAGCCTTGCAGGGCTGCACAGAGTTGGAGTGACTTGCCCCCCTCCTCCTTCCCAGGCTGTGCAAGCTGTGAGTGTGGTTCCACATGGGAGGAACCGGCCACCTCTGCAGAAGGGAGATGCTTTGTGCCTCTCCCGGGATGTGCGGAGCTGCCTGGCTCGTGGAGGGGGCTGTGGGTGAAGCTATTGCTATGCAGGAGCTCAGGCTAGATCATCGAGTCCTGTCTCCTCTGAAGCTCAATGAATCTAGAAAACCATCTCCCCTTGACATCTGCGCAAAGAGATTCGCAGCACCTGCACAAAAGTGCTTTTATGTCTGCTTCATGCATATTGAGAGTTGACATTAAAAGAGAGAGAAAGAGAGAGCAATCCATTAGGCTCTGTGCACTAAATCCTGGATTTCAAACTGACACATCTAAAAATACCTGTGATATGAAAGCAGATACAGCACGATAATTATACACTGCCGGTCTATTGTACCCTGTATGGGATTCCTGTTCCAGCATCTGCTGAACCGTTACAAGAGACAGGAGCAAACTAGCCTGGCTAAAAGGAAGAACCACGCTGCCGGATGGATTAGCATCATCCCAAAATGCTCCGGACCCTGGTCCAGGGCTCCTCAGTGTGGAGTGCTGGGATTTGGCGCTGGGGAGCTCTTCCTCACCCGGGTTTGACGTATTTCTTTAAAGAGTCCTTTGGTGGCTGACTTGAAACCAGTTTCTTGTGTGAAGTGGTTAGCATCGATGCTTTCCCACTTTCTGGAGAGGTTTCTCGTGTCCTTGAATGTGGTAGAAAGCATGTGTCACGAAACTGCTGACCTCAGGTTGGTACGGGGGGAGCCGCCCAGGCTCTGAATCATCGAACAGTGCAAAATGATGAACTTTGAGTGTTTCTGGCAACTTCCTGTAGTTATAAACCCCAGTGAAAATAAAGATTAGATTGTTGTTTAATTAGGTAATGATCTAATTTTATAGAAGGAAGACCAGAAATCACGTTCATTATTGTACGAAGCTCTTGGTTACAATGAGCTCCGTAACACGCACCATCCACATCCAAGCGTGCGGACCGTCCCCAGCTCTCACACTTGGCGCCTGTGACACCGTGACACAGGTTTGTCTAAAAGTCAAGTCTGCTGCTAGAAGTCTGCTGCCTGCCTGAGGAAACATGCAACAGCCTCTTGGTCCAGGCAACCAGCAACGGGCTGGTTTGGGAAACAGCTCTTTGAGCAAGGACCGCAGGGAGCAGAAAGGAAGAGGGACCCACGCTGCAAAGTCCCTGCGTGTCACCCAAGTGTCCCTGCCTCCGATGTCCGTGGTGCGTCTTCCAGCTTTCATAACAATTCTGGAAGCGAGTCTTGGCCAGGTGTGGTCAGAGATCCCACCATGCTTTGCAGGGGGTTTTGGGGAGCCTCTGGCTTTGGGATGCTCTGCCAGCCCCCTCTCACCTTGTGCTTTCAAGTGGACAGTACGGAGGGGCTGCCGGTGATATTTCTGGGTTGAGTTGGTGAAGCAGGCTGGGATCCTCCAGATGAAAGTCTCTACAAAAAGGTAAGTTATTCCCTGTCATTTGCCAACCCCAAAAGCCGAAAAATTCTGAGGTTCCCAAACCACAGAACCAGCCAAGCTGCCACATGATTTTCATTTTTAATTGGAGTTCCCTCCTCTTTTCCTTCTGGTTTTGAGCTGTTGGGTCATGTTCTTATTTGCAGAGAAAAGCCACGATGAAGCACAGACTGTCTGGTTTTTAGAAGTGAAACCTGAACCTCTCTCAGGATCACGTGTCTCTAGAAGTTGGGGCTTCTCTAAATGTCAGAGTCGGGGGAGCATCTTGACAAAGGCACCAGGGTTGAGCAAGTGCCTTTTTTCTCTCGTCCGACCATGGTGGTGTGTGCCCGTGTGTGTCTCACGCTGCTCCTCGCACCCTTGTCCCCCACCAGCTGCTCCCAGTGGGGAGCACGGCCCCCGAAATGCCGCTTTGTCCTTTCCCAGGGAGAGCCGGGGCACCGAGCTCTGCGGGAGGAAATCGCTCCTCCCACTCTTTGAGAAAACCACCTGCGTTTAAGTGGGTCGAAGTAAGCTGTAAAGTTCACACGTCCCTGCGGTGAGAGCAGGGGACGTGCGACAGGGAGGGTGGGGCTGTCACCTTGGGTGCTGAGCCTCGCTGGCAGCAGCGGGGACAAGGGCAGCGGTGGCCAGGGTACGTGATTGCTATTGGTGCTCACTGCCAGAATTGCTAGAAAAAACACCAGAAAGGGCCCCAGAGGAAGGCAACTAGGTTTTGTGATTGTTTGCTACCTAACAGTGATGGTCCCTCACGTGTCCACCTGGCCACCCTGTGTTTTAGGGGTGCTAAAAGCAAACATCATCCAGCCACTGCATTTCAAGACCAGGGTTGAGACTGTGTCTCTTCCCGTGCTGATGTTCAGTGCCCAACCCACAGCTCTCATGCTCCCAGCTGAGCTTCTGGAGGCACCGTGGCATGGTCTGGGGTTTGTGCTTCCACAGACCCAGCATCTGGGGCACACGGGCAAGTGTTACCGTCCCCTGCCAGGGAAACAAGCCCTGACTCATGTCCCTTTCCTCAGGAAATGTGTGAAATCGGTCCCAGGTCCCCCAAATCATTTACTTGTGCTGAAGAGCTGTAGAAGTAACTCTTGTGTGAGGCATGGCCACATGTCCAGGACACTGAATACCTGGTGGAGGCAAGAAGTTGAAAATGAAACCTTCAGGCGTTGAGATGGGCAGTGCTGTACAACGATGAAGCTAATGGAATGGGATCCCCCAGTCTGCTGTGGAAGAAACTGCCTCTCTGTGCCTCAGTTTCCCCATCTGTAAAATGGCCACATGGGTGGTGCTTCTGGAGACAGAGCACTTTGACAGGAGTAACAAACCAGAGGGGGAGAGAGCAAGCCTGAAGGTGCTCGATGACCCTCCTGGCAGTGCTGGGATCTGCAGACAGCTCTCAGATAAGGACCCGGATGGCCCTGGGGACAGGATGCCTTGGCCCTAGGACCTGCTTTAATGTTACAGCTCTTTGGGTCAGGCTGCTTCAGCATCTGCCTGGCGCCACGGAGCCCTTTTTCCCAGTGAAGACACTTTCTCTTAGGACTGAGCAAAGACACAGCCCTCGAAGGAGGAGACAGGGAGCAAACGGCTGCGAGGCGGGTGAAGACAAAACACCGTTTCAGTCTCTCGGTAACCCTGGCTGTCTTGGTTTGTGCTTTTTCTTACTATTCCTCCCAGCTTTCAAGAATCTGTCACAACAGTTTTCCACTGAAATAACTCTCCTGGCAGAAACCTTCCTTTGGATACCATTATTTGTGCAATTTCCCAAGAAAACACACTGCTGTAAGGTCTTTCCCCCTTGTACGAGGTCACCCGCCCCGCGGAGGTTGTGCATCTCTATCAACACCAGGTGCGTGGGGAGCACAGAGAGACCTTCTCAGAAACGGGAGCTCTGAAATCAGTCCTACCAGGAAATCAGGACAAAGGGAGATGCTGCACCTTCCCTTTCTTTTCACAGCAAGCAAAAGTTGCACAACAGGAAGCGAAAAGGTGTTGGGCAAGAAGTGGAGAGAAAAACAGAAAAATAAAAGCTGGAAAAGGAAAGAGAAAATGTGGAAGGAAATAGGCAACAGATGGGCAAGGAGAAGGTAAACAGAAGGATAAGGTGTGTGTGGGGAAGGCAAAGCCAGCTGGCACCGCGGGCGTTCTGCTCCCCGACGGGCTGTGCAGGCAGGTGCTGTGATCCGCGAGCCCTGCCCTGCTCTGCAGATAACCGCCCGCGGCACCGTCGCCAAGAAAACCGGCCGCATCCCCTTGGGTTTATTGTTTCTTCATGCCCCTGGAGGATCTTTGGGTGCCCAGTCCCGGGCACAGGCTGTCTGCAAACCGCCTGTGTAGAGAGATGCTGGGTGTTGCGCTCCTCTGCCAGGGATGGCTTCACCGCTCCGTCTTCTGACTAGAGCCTGCCCCAGCCCCTGTGAAGAGGGGAGGGGGATTGGGGAGGGGAGCTTCGGCATCCACCCTCAGTGCTGCAGTAAAACTGCCCCATGGGGAAGGTCCAGAAATCCCGTGCAGCTCAGCTTGATTTCGGTAGGATTAGCTATCCCTCTGCCCCGTCACACGGGGATAGATGTGTCAAGCGACCGTAGGTTACCGTCGCTGTTAAGGTCACCTGCAGGAGCTGCTCCAGACTCTCTCTGATGGCCCAAACACCCCAGTAGACTCGAGTAACGTAGAATAAGACAGGCTGTGATGGATTTCTAAGCTACTTCCCCACCACCTATCCCCTGACAGCCCCGTCATCAGTGCGTTGGGCAGGCGGAGCAGGGGCTCCAGCACAGGCACAGGCTCGGCAGACCAACGTATGGGAAAACCAGACGTCTCCAGTGCTCACCATCATGACTTGAAATGATGTTTGTTTTCTGATAAAAGGTTGGTACTTTGCTCTTTCGCAAGCTGCTTTTAAAAGCAGTTACTCTGGGGAGTAGTCTAACTCCTTCCAATAACCTCTGTCCCTGTCTCTGCCAACGCACCTGTAGGAGCTGACACAAAACTTCATGAAGCTCCTGAGTCCTCAAAGGTACCCAGACCCTCTTGCTGAGGGAGGAAAGATCCATCCCAAATGAAAAGTTATTATAGCTGAAGCTTTCAGGAGTCTGGCAATTACTGTGTAACATGAAGCATCTCATCCCTGGCAGAAGTCACTTCAGGTCTGGGGGCCCTCTCCACTCTCGCAGCTCCCCCGTGGGAGCAGGGACCTAGAATGACCATCAGGGACGGTCCAGCCCCACACGCAGCAGTGGCTGCATCGTCCATCCCTGGGGATTCACACCCCTCCTGAGGGACGGTGCTGTCCCCAGCACTTCCTTCAGAGGAGGCACTAACTGGTTAATCTGAGAAAGTCAAATAAGAGAAAATTATATTGGTGACCACTGTTTGCCAAGTGACAGAAAAAAAACCCCTGTGATTCATTTTTGGGGGTAACTGCAGTTCAAACACCCTCAGAGAAGGTTAACTACTCGTCACAATATGCCCAGAAATAATTTATTTGGCAGCGGATGAGAAAAGAGGATAAAAAAGTTGAATAAACTATTTTTGGACAGTGCTAGCGAGCCAGGAACAAGAAGCAGAAGGTATCGACACGTGGGTCCGTGCAGCCAAGCGCCCATCAGGCACTGGGTCCCACAAGCACCTGCCCTCACAGGGGTTTGCAGGGGCGAGCAGTGAGCTGGCCCCTTCTCCGGGCCAGCACATCTGCCTGGCGTGGAGCGGCACGGCTCCGTCGTCCCCCTGGCCTCCAGCTCAGCCCCCGGAGCTCTGGTGCTAGATGGTGGGCGCAGGGCCAGCTTGCTGGAGGAGCCTTGCAGACACAAACCCTTGGTGGAGGGCTAAGATTACTTGGAAAACGGCAGCGGCAGAGCCGTAGGAAGAACCCCCTGATTAGTATTCTGAGAGCTCTGCACTTTTTCAGCAGAAAAGCACCTACATTTAGCAGCGAGAGTAAATATCATGCCTTAATATTGTGTGTTAATAGACTCGCTTTTCCAGCTACTGATGACTGTAGTTTTGGAAAATTTATCGTCGCTAGAAAACGAGTCTCTCTCTCTCTCTCTCTTCCCTCTCCCTCTCTCTTCTGCTAATTGACAAAGAGGCCCAGTAATTAAAGGACAATAAAAGTTTTCCAGTAATTAGTTTCTGTTGTTTGGTTACAGGCCATCAATTGTTCTGTAATAATACCAATCGTTAGCATGCAGTAGTCAGTGGGCTCTCAAAGGCTTCTGGGGCACCACCACTTACCAACACTACACATTCCATTCCCATGAGGGCATCCTGCATCCAGCCGGAGATTAACCCTCTCCTAGGATGAAGTGCTCCTACCCTGCCTTCGTGTTTTGGGGTAAACATCTCACACAACTGATGATGAGGAGCCGGCAATTAGGGGGAGGTAATTATGGGGACCCGAGGAGCAGGGAGGTGGGTAGCTGGGGGTGACCTGGCAGCCCTGAGGGGGGGGTTGGAGGCACCCCTCTGCTATGAGGCTGCTCTTCAGCATGGCTCGCTCTGCTAGAACTTCATTGCACAATCCTCTCATTTTGCACGGGGACATTCCCAGCGATTCCACCGGGATTAAGTGAGCACACGGGCAAGTGAGCATACGCCCCTTGATTAAATGACTTCATATTTGCCTGCCTGAACGCTACATTTTCTGCTTGAGGCTCAGCGTGTTTGCAGGATTTTAGTACCCACGTAGCGATGGCTGCAGAGTGCCCCGTTGGCCTCTTTTTCTGTTGCTGGACCCAGCTGAAGCTGCAGTGAGAACAGGTCCAGCGAGCCTGTCTGCAGGAGATACCTCAGCAAGGCAAAGCTCTGAGGCTTTGACGGTCCTACAAAAAACTTTAACCATAAGATTAGATCCTAACGTAAAATAGGTGCTTCCGATTTCCTAATGGTGGAAGTTACCACACGCTGGAGATGGTGCCCCTTGCAGCTCCTCCTCTCTGCTGAGATGGTGCAGGTACCTCACCTCGCCTGGGGGTCCAGCCGGACTGAGGTCCCGACCCAGCCGAGCTGCCGGGTGTCAGGAAAGATGGATTTGAGGAAAGTATTTAACACAGGAAGGAGAAATTCCATCCTTCCCCTCTACAAGGTTTTTCACAGACACCTTTATTTATACACCTGACTTGGAATACCTGGGAGGCTCTACCTCGAGTGACATCCCACGTTGGTTATGTGATTGCTGATAACCTCCAGTGGGGTTGTCCCTCAGAAGCTGTGGCTCCTGGAGCTGGAAGCTGCCCAGCAGTCTCAGCCACCAATAAAATAACGAAATAAAACCCAGGCTCAGCATTGTAGAGAAAAGATTAAAAACACAGTTTTCAAAATTCAGAAAGCAAATTAAAAACACCTCCCCATCCTTTATTCACACAGCGATATACACAAATATGTGTAGACTGTAATTTGGGGGTCAATTTTTGAATCCTCAGGGTTGCAGTGGAGGGGTGTCTTGCAGCACCTCTCCTCCAGCTGCAGCCTTCCACTAACATTCGCAGCGCGGCTGAATTGAATATTTCATCTTCATATTTCATTTCCTGCGCCCAGCCTTCTGCAGCGGGTCTGGGGTGAAGCAGGAGCAGTTCTCCAAGGGCATGGTCCTCAAACACACCTCTCTAATGGAGCTTGTAGGGCAACCTTTTCTCAGCAACAGAAACCAGTGGAGGCTGTTCCCAGGGAGCAGAAAGACCATGGCTCCAAAGCTAGGGTCCTCCCTGGCCTGGAGGAGCTTCTCTGCCTGCCCTGTCGCTGCTTTCGATCAGGAATTCCTCAAGTCTGGCTGCTGAGCAGTCCAGTACACTTCCATGAAAAATCTCGATTTTTGTCTAATCAGAATTTTCTGACATTTCCTGGAAGATTCCCAATGAGCACTCAAACACTTTTGTAGCCTGGATTCTGGATATGATTTCTGTCCATAAATAGCCAGGGTGAGGTTCAGTTAAATAATCATGGCATCCAACCGTGTGGGCCCTGCCAGTAGCTTGGCACGTGCTGGTCACCCTGGGACAAGTGCAGCACCGTTGTGCTGAGGTGTCTGTACCTTTCCCTCAGACTTCCTGGCCATCTTGTCCCCCCAGCACCTCCTCTTCGCCGTTTCCTTCGCACAGGCTCAGCCTGGGAACGCGCTTGCCCCGGGAGGTGCTTTGGGGGAGCTGCCCACATCTCCCCCAGCACTCCGATGCAAACATGCTTGGGTAGGAGAAGAGATGTGGAGCTGCAGACCCCAGGTCACCAGAGAAATCTGCACCCCAGCGCTGCTTTGAAACCAGAGGCCGTTATCCCTCAGTTATCTCTCGGGCTCTCGGGCTCTGCAGGCACCGTGTCACCTCTCGTCTAGCGCAGAGGAACCACTCAGCCAAGCCCATCTCCTGTGCAGATGCCAAACCCTTTTCCCGTACAGTCCTTTGCAAGGAATTTGCCTGAGCTGAGCCCAGGCCAGGCTGGCAGAAGCTCGCAGTGAGTCCTTGCCCATAAAAGCTCATGCCATACTCACTTATAACTTCCTCCCTCCCGAGTCGCAGGGCTGCCTCGGTGCCAGCCTCGGCACGTACTGCAGAGTCTTGCAAAGGACCTGCTGGTGCCCCCAGGACAGGGCACTTTGCGATGGTTACTCCATGTCCCAGCGTGGAGGCCACTTGCAGGTGGCCACCAGCCACAGGAACAGGCCCAGGGCCATTGCAGGGCACTCTGCATCCTCCCTGGCTGTTTCAGCCCTAACAGAGTAGAGGTCCTACTGAAACCCCCCAAGGGACTGAGCTGCTCTCCCTCAAACGTGATCTTCAGCTCCTCCAGGTCCTCTTTAACCATCTCGTTTCCCTCACATCTCCCCCATGTTCTGCATTAGACAGTAGCTGAAAACCACCTCACAAGAAAAAATTAGGACTCTTTCGGAGCTCATAGCATCATTTCTCCGCTTTCTCAGCATTCAACTACTGATTTTCTTGAGGAGTTAGTCCGGCTCCGTGACTGTTGGTGCTAAGGCATGGAGAACCGGCACAGGGGATGAACCTGGAGTGTGACCTTCCTCACGCTGAGAGGTCATTGATTGACCCGGTAAGAGTTTTTCTCTGTTATGCCACGGTTTTCCTTTGTGAACAGCAGATTTTGGGGCTCTGCCAGCAGTTCACTGGGGGAGAAGAAATAAGTGCAAGGAACATGGGTACTTAACTAACGCCTCCCTAAACCCCTCCTGGGAGGGATGTCATCAGAAACAGGGGGTGCAGCTTCTTTTTCAGTCATCGTAGCAGCAACATCCTCTTCTTCTATAATGACAGAGGTGTCTGCTCTCACAGAATGCTGAGAAGCCTCAAGTCCTGCTGCAAGCAGGCAGGATGGAGAGCTGCTTCTGCTGCCCGAGACAGGGCGCTGCGTGAAGTCCAATGCATGTCATCACTTTACCTCTATTTTTTTTCCAACAAGAGGACTAAGTGTAACAAGTTTTGCCCAGTTCTGCCTGTGTCCGGCAGAGGTGGGGAGAACTTAGAGTTAAATTCTGCTCCCCATCCACCTGCATGCAGCCCTGGCTGGAATCCATACCCCATCCTCAGCTTCAGGGATTGCCGAGGGAAGGAGGAGCTGCCCACGGGTATGTATAAATCAGTCTCTATTAGCTGCAACTTACGCAGACAGGGCTGTGAAGGGTCGGGGGGTTGACAGAGATTGACTCTCCCAGTTCTCCCCGTTCCCCATGCTGAAGCTCATGACGAGCTTTCCAATGGCTGGCTTTGGCCCCGCTGCTGGAGTCATATGGCTCATATAGATGCTGGGAGCATCCTCGGGCTGTGCAGATGTGGTGTACAGCCAGGGGAGGCCTGCGTCTGGCACAATCTGAGGCATGTCAGACAATCCATTTCTGAGACATGGATCTTAAGGAAAATAAGTGTAATTCAGAGGGTTTGAAGCATCTCCTAATGCTTTTTCATGTCATATCTCAAAAATGGCTTGGCCTAGAAACTTCAGATTTGTTTAATTCAAGAGCCCTTGACGTAATCTAGCACAGATGAGGGCTTCTGAGAGGCTGCGGTGCTTATTTGGAGTTATTCTCTTCCGAATTACGAATATATTAGTGTTCCATCAGCAGCTGTGACAGTGAAAAGTTAAGACAGGCTTTCCAGACTTTGTCAAAGCATCCTGGGAGTCCTTTTCCAGGATCCCTGCATCAGGCTTGTTTCACCCACCACAACCCTGCAGCAAGGACTGCTAAGATACCCTGGCAACCAAAGTCAGCCCTGATGTCTACAGCAGCCAGACCTCCTCAAACCTGCTTTCTTCCTCAAACAACAGGGCTTTCCCGTCTTTTGTCTTCAGTGCCCCATTCTGGTATCACGTCTTCCTTGCCAGACATGTTCTTGGGCAGGAGGGATTTGCAGGCTGGGGGAAACAGGCTCAGTCATAGTCAAAGCACAGGCTGGTGGATGTGGGCACACAGAGCACTCTTGGAGAGGGGTGGCCCAGCTTCTGACCCTGGAGAGGCTGAGAAATGCCTGCTGTGCTCCCACCAGAGCTCCTCCAGGCACGGGTGCAGCCTTGCACAGGAGATAAGAGGGGCACAAGCCCCCCTCCTGGTGATCCTTCCCAAAAACCACCAAAAAGGCAGATCTAGAAATGAGGTTACAAATCAAAAACTCCCAAGAGGGCTTCACCAGGGAAATGCTAGAATAGATGGGATGGATACCAGGGCACAGCCCTGCTTCCCTCTTCAGGAGCTCTACCCTGGGAGTGCCCAACCAGCAGGACCAACCACCCCCGGCCACCCTGCAAGCTGTGGCCCAAGAGCGTGCTGAGCTCCCAGCCCTCATCTACACCCCATTTCAGCCAAGCTTAAATAACATTTAAAAGTGTCAGACAACTCCTGGCAACAATTCAGCTTAGAGAAGGAGGAGTGAGCCAGCGCGAAGTTTGGGAAGAGCTATATTTGGAGTAATGAAACCGAAAAACTCCTGAAAATCAATTCCTCTCTAATGGCCAGGGTGACGGGGAGAGCTTGGATTTTTTTTTCCATAATTATCAGAGCTAAGGAGAGATGTTGCGGACGAGGTGTTAATTAGAGCTGATATACTTGGGTATATCGCATTTCATTAAGAGAGTAAATAACTCCAGCAGATTTTAATCCTGCTGGCAATTTGCCAAGCGCTGTGGGGAGATTATCTTTGAGGGTTAAAACTAGGGCAAAGAGCTAAAAGCAGCCTTTCATGAAAGAAGGCGGCCAAGGACCCGGGCCAGAAGTGGTTGGCCAAAGCTCTGGGATAATCAGATTGAAATCCTCAGCAGAAAGTACTTTAAAAATGAGATAAATCACAATTGCCTCATTTCTGAGGCAAACAGACATGCAGGAGGGAGTCGAATCCGGGCACTTTCTCCAACTGGAAGCAAAACGTAGCCTGATGTCATCGGCCTTATCAACCCCATCGAACTGAAACATCTGACCGAGCTGCTTTGGCTCTTGAGGCTAAGAAGGGTGACCTAGCACGGTGCTAAGGAGTCTCGAGGGCAGCAGAGATCCCCTCTGCTCAGCCACAGCAGGGGGGACGATGGTCTGAGGGTGCCACGACACCTCCTTGTAGAGGTGGGTGAGATGTCCCCCAGGGTGAGATCATCCAAAAAGCCTTCTGGTACCTCCCCAGTGCTGTCACAGCACCATGTTTGTGGACCCCTCGGGGTGACAATCACTCACCAGTAAGGAGGGAGAGGAGCAGAGTGACCCTGGTTTGCCTGGTGTGAGTTTAGGTCAGCCCCATCCACTGGGCAGCGTTTGATGCATGAGAATTTAGTTACTTCTGGAAAGTTTCTCTCGTAAACAGTTGGACTTGATGATCTTAAAGGTCTCTTCCAACCAGATGATTCTGTGATTCTATGAAACCCAGAGGTGAGGTTTTAAATTGACAGGAAGCAGGATTCGCAAGCAAATTTAGCAGCTCCGGTCCTACCTGATGCCCGTGATGCAGTTGCTCAGCAGCTTGGGGAGATGGCCCCATGTTCCCCTCGGATTTACTGCAACTTCTTCTCAGACCTCTCTGCCTTTTGGCGAGCGAGCACAGGGAACACCATGCTCAGGGATCAGGTAGCATGGGGGGAAAGGGACACACCAAGCCAAGGCAGAAGCATCCTGGCTCCTCTCCTCCTCTGTGACCCTGCTTACCAAGAGGAACTGCTGCTACAGATCGGGCAGGTGAAACACCCGAGTGCCGGGCTCGGAAGGAGCAAGTTTTGGAGATCACCATGGCTAGGTAGGAAGTTGGAGTCAGAGGAGTTAGTTATAAGGGCACAAATCTGCATCCTTCAGCAGAGAAGGGAAACGTGCCACATCACAGAGGATCCAGCAGGTGCTTTGAAAGCAATCAAAAGAGACACGAGCAAACAAGGACCCTTCATCGCCCTTCGTCTTCCCCTCTGCTCCCAAACAAATAACGCCAGTCACGGTGCCTTTAGGCAAAATGATCTGCATTTGCAGGAGCGCAGCAAAGCGTCACTCTCTGTGGTTGCAGACACGGGGAAATTAAGATTGATGTAAAAGGCACAAATGAAAGCAAAAAATAAGCTTGAGCTGTGACCTTCTCCAAGCATCAGGAAGCACAAAGTGTTGAAGGAGGTTGCGGGTCTGCGATCGGTGCGAATTTCCATGTTCCACTATTCACCTGGCTCTTCACTGTCAGCAGTTTTTGAACACAGAAAATCACTTCTGAAAAATTCAAGTATCAAAACTTTACAGTCTGTAAATGAGGGAGAAATTAATTTTTGCCCTTTCTACTGGGGAGCATGGGTTGTAAATCATGCCGCGAGCTCTTTCAGGGCAGGACTGGAGTGTGGTTATACAAAGGCTGGATTACTTTGACATAGCTTAACTCAATTAAAATGCAGTCGTTGTATCCTGAGAAGGGACCCAGATTCCTCGCCAGTGACTGCAGAGTCTTGCACTGAAGTAACCACAGGAGGGAATTACACTATTTTATGATCTCAGCCCCGAGTAAAGATGGTCTAACCCTCCAGCGCCCACAAGTCATGACATCAGTGCTGGTCCCACAAGGGCACCTTGCAATCAGCGGGTATCTTTGGTTGGAGGAACCACGGGAAAACCAGAGTTTGCTGAACAAATCAAAGAACAGGAGAAGAGCACAAACACAGTCACATAAATAGCTCCATCCACCCCACTGCAGCGGATACAAAAAGGCTCAGAGCTCACTGGAGCATGAGGCTCGGCAGCATCTTTGGTGTCTGTGGTTACCGCTGTCATTAACTTCGCTGGAAATCCTGCTCATTTGTCCCAGGCTTGAATTCAAAATGAGTACTTCTAGACTGGATCTTCTCTTACATCTTTGATGTAGTGATCCTTTGGAAATGAGAGGGGAATGAAGCCAGCCCAGAGGGAGGAGTAGATATCAGAGATGATTTTTGCATTTATTGAGAGATCAAGCCTAGGAAAGTGTTTCCTTCCCACACGGCTGCTTGTAAGTCCCCTTCAGAGACGATGCTCATTAATGCCTAAGAGGCTTCAGTGCCGTAGGTGGATACGAAATAACAGCAGAGCATCTGTTAGTAGGTCTCAAAATACCTTATGATTTGACATAATAATTACTTCTAAAGCTGAACAGGGATTTGGTCTGTTAAAATTCAGGAAAATAAATTAAAACTAGCTTCAGCTATGAGGAAGGCCAAACACACGGGAAAGGACTCCTGCACTGTGCCTAAGACCATGGCCAATTTAAGAGGCATCTGATATTTGAACGTGGGTGATGTTTATTCTCAGAATATTGCTAGAAACAAAGGATCGGCCTCTCCTGTGTCGTACCTATTAGCTCTCGTAGTCAGGATAACGATCCCATATGGAATGTAATTCAAGTTTCTTGAAATCAGTGTGATTTAAACACAACCTTAAAATTAAGATGGTTTAAGAACTTCCCTATGCTACTAAGTTTGATGTTGCCCAGTACTACTCCCTCCAGCTAAAGGGAGCAGCCGTGGGGGATGAAAAGGAGAAAGAAATACAACCAAACCGACAACATCTTTTTAATTCAGTACAAGGGACTGAACTGTTCACGGAGCAGTTCCTAAAAGCGTCAAACTCAAGTGCAAAGGTAATGGATGATTAAGCACAGGAAAGAGTAGGAAGCAAACAGCAAGAAGGGGGGGTTTTAGTAGCTTTTATCACTGTATTACTCAAAACTTTCACCTGTGAGCCCTGACTCACCTGCCGCTGGGGAGCACCTGGCTGATGGGCAGCAGCCCTGGGTAAAGTCCTGAGCACTGGAGGGATCCTGCAAGTGAGGGCTACAGCACAGAGCCCACACGGTGGGATAAGGTGTTTTATTGAACAGCGTTTTGAAAGGGCTCTGTCATCTCAAGAATGGGGTGCTGGGCAATGCACAGTGTCACAGGGCTTTGTCGAGTGTGTGTGATTCCTCCTCTCACATGCCAGGTAGGTGTGAGCTATTGACTTTCTGTTTTTTTGGAACTGGTTTATGTCTTCTGGGTCCAAGGTCGGGCTATGGTACCTAGTACAGAGGTGGGAAAATCAGGCTATCATTATAATTTAAAAAAAAGAAGGAAGGGGGATGGAACAGTAAGTTTGGAGGTGGAGAGCTGAGGGGATAATATATTTAATATAGAAGCCAATTCTCATGGGAGGGAAAAGGTCTCTGAAGACTACCAGAAGTACTTCTTCCCCGAGGTGCCTGTATCGGAAGAATTCCCCAGCCGATGCGCAAAGCTCTCTGCTGCTACTTCTAGTCACACAATAGTCTAATACTGAACAATTAGGACTGTTTGCAGGTGACTTAAGAGCGGAAGAAGTTCTCCTAATTAAGGAATTAGGGGCATCTAATGAGAGACTAAAAACAATTCCATTGCCAGTCGTAAGACGCTTCAAAATCCCCAGAAGAGCCCTACCCACCGCGGCTGGCTGGCTGTCCAGCCTGCCTCATGGGCCTGTCCCCCTGGCTGTCCAGCTGGCGTCTGGCCTTGGTCCGTACCACGTTAACAGAGGTGACTTTAGCCCAACCTGATACCAACCAGCTTTGAAGCATTGCTCGGTGGTGGAAAATTCTTCACCCTGTGGCCTGGCTTTGGTCAATACTCGGGGCACCCTGCGGCAGTTGGACCGAAGTCAGGTTTTCCCACGGGAACCTCTTTGAAAAGGATGCTCAGGAGAAGCTGCAGCTGCTGCGGGCGATGGTGCAGTGATGGGATGGGACAGGAGCTCGGGTGCTGGATCATTTAGTGCCCACCTTCACTTGTTACCGAGCAATTCTATTTTGCCTCCATTGATTTCTGAACGTAAATCAAGGAAAATTAACTCAGCTTCCAGGTTACTGGAGGCAGGTGACACTCCTTCAGTCTGGCATTTAGCTATGCCTGTTGTTTACGCTGGATGCCTCTTATAAATACACTGTTTCTGATTAAGAAGAAATCTTTTTCTAAAGGTTTGCTTAATTTTTCACTTCAAAGTCAATCTTTAAAAGCCCCTCTGCCATTATCGAGCCTGCAATGGTTTCATCCTAATCCCTCTTACGCTCTCCATTCTTATCCTTTGCTGAGGGGAAATGATAAATTTTTTTTCTGACACAGAACTCGGATCCAGCGCTGAAAGATAAGCTGTTTCAAAATAAAATGATGACTTTCCATCTCAAGCATTGGTTAATATGGCCGTTTTTATGGATATTTCCCTACTGCAGATGGCACAAAGCATATTAGCTAAAAGGCCTTCTCCTGAAACAGCAGCTCATGCTTTTCTAAGACGCCTTCATTCTCACTTCCCTCTTGTAAGTATTGTCTTTCTACAGTAGCTCACAGCCAGAGATCAAAACTACCTTGATAATTAAAATTCAATCAAAATTAGGTCTCGGAAACTTTCCGTAGGGGAACTCAGGTTTAAGATTTCTGGCTGGTTTTGTCGTGAGACTATTTTAAGCTGCTTAAAGTTGCCCTGTTTTAAAAACCAGCATTCGGACTAGGTCAGACGAAACCACCGGAAGATCGAACGAGGGTACGCGAGCGGCCTCGAACGCTTTGCAAACTCAAGAGTCTTTCCGTGCAATCGGCGTTGGAGTCATGGGTGTGGAGGTTTACGCTTAGCATCTGGAAAGGTCCGTCCAAGGGTTTGGTAGAAACTGTCTAATGGAATGAACTGGCCTTGTGGATCTGTTCTGGTGAGTGTGAACTGGAATAGCTCTTCTTTTTTACCTCGGAACACAGCTGGGACAAATTCAGGTGTGCAGAAAGGTTGCAAAGTCGTGTGTTGCTGGAAGCTGCTCCGGGGAATGCTGCGAGGTGAGGATGTGGTATAGCTCAGTGAGGAACACCCCCGTCCTACAAAACCTTCCAATTGCCCCAAGGTGTTTGTGCAATGGGACAAGAGGGACTTGCTGGCGGTTTTGGGAAGGTAGAGACTAACCCTGAGACCCCAGAAAAAGCGTTTATCAATGATGTGGCACCCAGTATGCTTCTGAGCAGCCAGCAGGGACTTGACTGCAGCACAGCGGTGTGAAGGGCTGTGGGATTGCTGCCCCTGCTGCTGCAGGACCTCTGGGTGCAGCTTTTCCTGGAAAACTTCATATTCAGTACAAGTGCATCAACGGGGGTGGAATTGCCAAGTCAACAGAGGCTTTATATTGACCATGTGGAGATGCTTCAGCAGGAGCTATGGGGAGCACTGCACATCAGGAGCTTCTGCGTCCCGTGTTCAAGTGTCTGCCTTCAGCTCTCCGACAGCTTGTGCTGTACGTTCCCAGCTTTGTTCAGAAATATCATCGCTGACCACAGACGTCTTTTCTCCAGCAAATTCTGTCAGAATCGACACATTCCCAACATCTGGGTGAATCCTAAATGGCTGACTTTTAGAAAGTGTCATTAAAAAAAAAAAAAACCCACGAAGAAACCAAACAAACCCAATCCAGCCTGATGCTAACGAGCTCTGAATTGCTGTTTTCAGAGCATGGAATGGTCAGTGATGCCTTAAGCCTGAAAAAGCTGCACATGCAGCCAGGGGAAGGGAGACCTGTTCGGTTTGTGAGAGAGGGCATGTTTCACAGCCTTGACATGTCTTATTTGTGGTTGTTTTGCACATCAAACCTGTCGGCTCATTAATGGCACAATGAGGTGCACGTCCACGCTGGAAACTTTTTTTTTTTTTTTTTTGCTCTTGGGCGTTATAACCACCAGTTCTTCTCCATTTCTGCCACGCTCTGTATTTTCTGGTAACCTTTGGAAATTGTTCACTTGAATTTTATTCACCAGGGACAAAACGCTAATCCCCTGGCACTTCAAAGGGCGAGGGGAGAAGGAGGGGAAGGAAGGAGGAAGGAAGACCTCTGCGATCTAGTCATTCATTATTCCACGGCGCATGGGAAGTCATCTCTTTACATGATTGACCTGCCTGGATTTGATTACAACACACAGCTAACCTTTTCCAAATCTGGTTGTGTCATACAAGAGAAGGGTTGAAGGCTGTTGCCATGGTACTAAGGTATCTCTTGAGAAAGAAGGAAAAAAAAAAGAGAGAGAGAGAGAGATATGAAATGATGCTCCTTTACTTCCGAGCCAAGTATAAACAAGAAACACACGCACATGTTTTTGTTTTGGAAGAGCTTTCAGCTTCTTATCGAGTCTCATCTATCAGCGCATTTCCTCGGGAAGGAGGAATTGTCTGCGTTGCAGATCAGTGTCTCTTCAGCGGGTGGGGAGGGGGGAGATGACAATTGGAGGGAGAGGGAAAGAAAAAAAGAATAAATCAGTCCTGCCACCATTCATGATTTATTCATGAGACATGTGAGTTTTGCATTTAAATGTGACATTCTCATGATCTCAATATTGTATATGCAAATCTAAAGATTTCGGCATCTCTCCACATGCCCAGCTTAAGCCTCGGCTCCGATTCGCAGCTCTCTAAACGCGAAGCCCGCGAGGTTCGCGCGGCTGCTGCTTCGCTCCCTGTTTACTCTGTGACTCAAACACTGTAAGCAGCGTGGAGCTGCTCTTAATAGCAGAGCTATAATTTAGCTGTCATTATGTTGTATTTTTTTTATCATGGCAAACTCGCGCAGTCAGGAAATTACCTGTAGGTTTATTAATGGTTTAACTTTCTCAGGTCTTGCCTCGCCTGAGCTTTCCGAGCACTCCTCTGCTAAGGCGAACAGTTACTGCGCGGGATGATGCTTCGGGGTTACGCCGAGCAATCGTTGCGCAGCTCCCAACAAAGAGGTGACACCCCGAGCCGTGCCTGCTCCGGCGCTGTCAACACAAACGTTGGCGCTGTCACCCGATAAATAAGGGGGAACGGTCTTGTTTGCAGGTTTTTAATTAAGGTATTATTGATAGAGTGAAACAACCAAAGGTACCCCATGGGCTGATGTGCAGAGAACAGGCTCAGTCAGGGACATCCCGAACCCCAGTAAAATCTGCCGGTCTTTGTCCCTGGCCAAGGCTCCCCCTTTGGGGACACTCGGTGCAGTGACTTTGCCAAGCAAAGCAAGCTCTGCTCCCGGCTAAACCGAGGCACACAAACTCCTGGCCAGGAGAGACCGAGAGACCTTTGGCCCAGTGTTTGCAAAGTGGATTGTGTGGGGAAAAGGCTGTTCTTGGGGCTTTGCCTGATCCCCGTGGCTGGAATGCTGCTGCATGGTCTCAGTGAATAAATTGGAGGATAAGTAGTTTTTATACGTTATCGGGTCAGCTCTGTGACTAGGCTAAAGGAAGCATTCCTCACGTGTTATTGCCAAGCCACCACCGCGTTCATCGATATCAGGAGAACCTTTAGTTTTTATAGCACTCTGCCACATTCAACACTCCCCTCCTGTTTTCTTGTCAGACTGACGCCAGGACTCGCTGAAGTTGATCGCCTCATATTCGCTTTCTGAGGTCAGAGCCCATATCAGCAAAATTCTTCCTCTTGGATCCATAATTTTAAAGCCATAAATGTTTCCTAAATATCCATATGCCCTAACATCCTATCCCCAACAATGCTGAAGGAAAGCGTTCAAGTGACAAAGCCTGGGTGGAATGATGCGTCCCCAGGGGATTATCTCAGATGCCGGAAAACAGCGGTGTAGAGAGTTCCTGACGTTACGTATTCAGGTCATCACAACTACTTGCTTTGAAGAACTTGTCCCTTTTAAACCCACCTGTACCTTTGGTCCCGCAGCACCCTCTGGCAATGAGATCCACAATTTAATTTCCTGTGGGATGGACAGCTACTTAATTTTGGATGATTTAATACGGGTCCCACTGGTTTTTCCATGACAAGAGATAATAAATGATTGTTCCCGAGCATCTTTCTCCATGCTGCTCGTGATTTTAGGAGCCTGCATAGAAACTCTCTCAATGATCTCTTCCCCAGGCTAAAACTCGTACGTGTGTACCTATCCTATGGGGAGCTGCTCTCGTGGAAGCAGCTCACAACTCTGACACCTGAAACCGGTCTTTATCAATTTTCCCGTTCTCCAATACCCCCTTTCTGAACGGGGAACACTAGGACTGTTCGCACTCTTTGAGAAGATGGTACAGCAGGAATTTACACACTGGCAAAAAGGCCTTTTCGGTTGGGTGTCTCGTGCTTGGACCATCCCTGACTGCTGAGCTGACGATGCTTTTGAAGAAGTGCCTGCACGGCTCAGATCTTTCCTGAGCAGCATGTGTGACGTCCACAGCTCCAGCTCTAAGGCAAGGCCGGCGTTGCTGCTCTCTCCATCACAGCAGATTGCGTTTCTTGCCGCTGAACTCCTCCTGCTATTGCAGCTTGCCCGGTTATTTGAGTGGCTGTTCCACAACACCTCTCCTCCAGCAGCAAAGCTGGCCTAAGAAGATACGTGCACGCTTGGCATTATCTGCAAACATCTTCGTTGTGTAATTGCTCTCCTTTTCAGACCATTGATGAACACACCGAGCTGCAGAGGCCCCAGCCCACGTCCCCGTGGGGCTCCTCTGGCAACCTCCCTGCTCAGGTGAGACCATCCAATTCTTCCCGTCCTTTGCTTCCCATCTCCAAAATAATGACCGAGCTCTAAAGTCAACCTTCCTTTAGCGCATAACACTGGCTAGGATCCCGCAGGGCGAGGGGGTGTTTGCCTCTGCCGGAGATCTCAGAAACTCGCATTCAGCTGAAAGATGACCAGGAGAAAACAAAAATCTTGCTGGAATGAAATATTAAGAAATTATTTATGGATGTTTTTTCCATCATTCTCACGTCCTCTTTTGCTGTGTCTTCAGTATGTTGAAAGGCTGGTACTGAAATAGCACCCTCAATAGCTGGTCACACTGGGAGCCCTGTCCTACTAGCCAAGGAAAAGAAACACGCAGCGATCACGTTCGTATTTAAAGACAGGCTGTCAGTTCCTCTCAGCCCCCATCTAATATCTGAGCAGGATAAACATTTCCTTGCAGGAAAAAAAAATACATGTGTGTATTAAATTCAAAGACTTGGAGAAGACTGAGTTTGCTGGGTTTTCTTCACCTACTTCTTTCTAGCATGGGTTTTGTGGCTGGTTTGCAGCCATGCTCAGCAGCACCAAACCAAAGCAGTTTACGCCTAAAAATGCCACAGTGATGAGCTTGCTCTCGCACGGAGCTGCTCGCTCCCTGCTTGTGAGGAATGCAGGGACCTGTGAGCTGAAGGGTCACAGCGTGGGATGGACGTTTGTAACCAGACTGAGAGCAGCCCAAAGCTGGATGAAGTGGGTGCTCTGGAAACCCAGGCCACGAGCGAGTTCACTACTGTAACATCATTCTCCAGCAGGGGATGGAGCAGGCTGCTCCGCGCCTTCCAGCTCTGCAGGCATCGCAGCTCTGCCTCCAAACCAGGCACCCTTGGACACCATCGGGGCTGCGTTTGTGAGGAAAGGGGCGAGAGGAACCAGCAGAGCCACTGCACACACCCAGACACGATTTAATTGTGCCGTGCGCGCGGGTTTCACCACGCTGAAGTCTGCGTTCGTGTGGAGCAGGGCTGTATTCTGAACACCAGTGAAGAACACACTCCCTTGCAGACCTTGGTTGCAGCAAACGTGGCCCCTGTGAACGTAATCAATGCTGTGCAGAGCTGCTGAAACCGAAAACAAAGCCAGAATGATCATTGTGCTAAGTTTGGGTTCCTCATTGTTCATTGAATTACATCAGTGTTTTCTTTAGTTGCACAGTCAGCTGGCAAAGGTTTGTGTGAAATCTCGAGCCTCTCCCCTTTCAGGGGAAAACATGAATTTCCGGGAGATGCGGGCTCTGCTCTGCATCATGGTGCTCGGTCTGCAGTGGCCTGGGACACGACACGACAGCCCAGCCGGCTCGGGGGCTCAGCCAGCCCAGGGCTCCTCAGCGAAGGCTGTGATGCATCCACAGGAAAAAAAAATGCTCTGGGTGTTTTTTTCTTTGTATTTAACTTGCAGAAACTATTTTGTCTGCTGTTAAAAAAATAATTAACCATTAAAACTTATTTTGTAGAGAATCCCACTCCCCAGCCCATGACCGTAATCAAGTATCGTGTTTCACCAGCATTTTATTACGGTGGCAAAACGTGGCAGAAATCTTGCTTTCTCCAAAGACTCCTTGGATGGAGAGAGCGAGCAGTGACCTGCACAGCCTGCGCTCCTGGGGTGCTTCTGCCTGCAGCAAACCCCTGGAGCCTTGTTCCCCTGCCCGCTGGGATGGTGAACAACTGCTGTGTCACTGGAATGTGGGAGCCCCTGAAATTCCCCTTGGAATATCAGGATGGGGTAAATCCTTCTTTCCTCTGCTGCATTCACATAAAGTCCTCCAGCAGCCATGGGACAAGGAGCGACTGGATGTTTCAGATCATCAATAAGGACCACATTTTGGTGTGTGCCTGTGTGCTCACGAGCACCGTGATGCTGAGTGGGAGCCATTGCTCATTTAAACGTAACTTGACTTCCCTCTAAAAGTCTGATTTTTACTAACTTCTCCCAGAAGACATCTCTCCAGACACTTCCCATGCCGTGTCTCAGAGCAAACTCTTCTGGAAGCTGAAGTGGTCAGACCACGAGCTGTGGAGTGGTGGGGTTTGGCTTTTGGAAAGTTACAGAATCGTGGAATTGTTTAGGTTGAAAAAGACCTTTAAGCTCATCTACTCCAACTGCTCCCCCAGCACGGCCAGGCCCCCACTAACCCCTGTCCCTCAGCACATTGACGTGTCTGTGAAACCCCTCCAGGGATGGGGGCTCCTCCACTGCCCTGGGCAGCCTGGGCCAGGGCTTCACAACTCTTTTGGGAAAGAAAATTTTCCTCACGTCCAGCCTAAACCTCCCCTGGCACAACTTGAGGCTGTTTCCTCTTGTCCTGTCACTTGTTCCTTGGGAGAACAGACCGACCCCCACCTCTCTACAACCACCTCTCAGGTAGTTGTAAATACATTTTGTATTTATATCTATTTTTGTTTGACCCGGAGCGTGTGCTGAGTGGCTCAGCCTGCACAGCCCTCACTGATTTCATGTTGTTTGCCTTGTTCCTGGCTTTTTTAACTATGCAGAGGAAAACAGTGGTAAAATGGGAGAATCTGGGATGAAGTTTAAGAGTCAAAGCAGAAGTCTAGCATGGAAGAAGCAGTACGACACCCATGTTGTACAAGTTTCCTATAAGCCTGCAGAATAGAGGAAACTAAGAAAAAGAAATTCTTATGATTCTTGGTGATTTTATCTGGCCAAGGTGAAACTCAAGCCCAGAAGATGAATGAGAGGAGGCAGGAGTAAAAGGCACGATGGAGAAAAGGGCACTGAGAGACCAGCGGGGCAGAAAGGGCATCAGCGACGGTGGAGAGGGGAGAGAGAGCAGGGGCAGAGACTAACAGGAGGAAGAGTGTGGGTTGTGTTCTGGGGTATTTTACCAAGGTGTCCAGAGCTGAGAACCAACGTCTCTGCAGCGGGGCCTGAAGCAGAGAGGGCTCGTCCTTGGCCGTGGATGGGAGGAGTTATCTTTTTGATGAAAACCGGATTTAGCGGGGTTAAACGGTTTGTGATTTGTATTACTTTTGCAACTTCTTTCTGCAGGAGAGAGAGAGGAGGGGAGGGAAAATATTCAGTATACTAAAAATATTCAAGATACCTCATTTCAACATTTTTACAAACAAGCCATTTTCAGTTTTCACTTGGAAAGGCCTCTGTTTCCTGACCGATGTGATTATCTTAAGATACAGAGGGCAGGAAGTAACCTGACACGGAGCTGAAAGTTTGGTTTCAGGCAGAGGACGTTTGGGGGTTAACTCCCCGCACCCTCCCTGGCACTGCTGGAGTCTTTAGTTCTGCCACTGAAATGAAAATCCATTATTTGTCCGGCTCAGCTAATAACACTGACCAGCATTTCCATGGGCAGCAGAAAGCCTGGAGGAAGGCTGCCAAAAGCCCGGGGAGTCAGAGTTCCTCTTCGTGTTCAAAGCTGCAGCCTCTCAAGTGCTTTAGCGATGCCATTACAAATGCCTAATGTCAGACTCATGTCAACCCCCTCTTCCCCCTCACTCCATTAGCCCCGCCAGGACGATGATGAACCATCTGAAGAAGCAGGAGGCATCTCAGGTCAGGCTGAAATAGCTAGAAACCACTGACAATCAGGTTCATTAACATTTTTGTTTGGAAAAAGGTAACCTTCTGTCACTAGGAAAGGATAATATACATATATATATATATACACACACACAGGGAGCGGGAGCTGGGGTGTAATTTTAGCCTTGATTCTTAAGGCGATAATATTTTGGGTTGTCAAGTAGGGGTGCAGCACGTCTTCACGCCTGGGAATACATGCGAAACCATTGTTAAAGTGCGGTACGAGTCCCTAACTTCAGATCAGAGCCTGCCCTGGGAAATCCCCACCCTGCCACAAAACGCCCCGCAATGATGTGTTGGGTGGAAGCAAAAGCGGAGGCTTGGAAACAGGAGAAAAATTTGCAGCAATGAGACTGAGCTAAAATGAATTTTGACATTTAATCCTAGATCAATTGGCAAATCTCACAATAGATAGTTTTTCCTTGTCACCCTGGCAAAGCAGAGCCCTGGGAAACTGGTTTTAAGAATAACAAAAAGAATTTGTGAGATCAGCCGCCGGTCTTCTCCCTGGGCTGAGGGCGAGCACAGGATCTCCCGCCCACCGCCGAATAAGTGTAGAGGAAGAAGCGGACTACTGCAAGCTCAGGAGATCATTTATAAAACAAAAACCACTCTCCGCTGCACTGAAGCACCTGAGATGCTCTCAGGAAGATTAATTTTTCTGGGTAGAGGAGGGGAGCGTCGGCTTCACCCCGCCGAACGAACCAGCGAGATGATTCAATCGCATCACTCTCCGAGCGTGAGCCCGAGCCATTCATTCGAAGGGCAGTTATAAGAAATGACTCCTTTACTTTAGGAGGAAGAATACTGAAGAAACTCTTCAACTTGGTCACAGTATGTGACATCCTTGAAATAAAAGCAATGCTTCTTCTCCGCGGCTGCACAGCAGAATTAAAGACACGCAGCCAAATTCACCTCTGGTGTAACGCTCCCGCCAGTGGCCCGAGGGGGTACCTGGGATTAATCTCCTTTATTATACAAGTGGCACAAGACCCTGACAAATTGTTCGGAATGTTTTTTGTAACGCTCAGTCACAGAAACCTTGTTCACCAAGTGTCCCGTCTGTGCAAAATGGAGTGGCTCCGAGCTCCGTCGGGATACAGGGCTCAGGGCAGCCGCCGGGGGCGACTACCACCATGTTCACGTGGGCGAAAGGGGGGAAGCAGCTAGAATTTACTGGGTTCTCATGTAGAAAAAATGCCTCCCCTGGGTGATTGGTGATCGAGGAGGGACTGTGGACCCTGGTGTGCCTGCCCTGGCGGAGGGGCAGGTCTTTGACTGGATTTGTGGGCTGGATTATAGGCTCTTCACCCTTGACCAGCGAGTCACTGGCAGAGTTGAGCATCACCTCCTCGAACTCCTGGGTCGTCCTGTGGCACCTTCTCCAGAGGCAGAGCCAGCTCACCTCTCTCCAGTCCTCATCTCCAAGCAATCCCTGTCCCTCACTCCTCCCCACAGTGTTCGGTCCCCTCTCTTACCCAGCCACTCTTACCTTGCTGCCCCAAATCTGCATGAGCATCACTGGCCAGGCCAGGTTTAAGCAAGCGGATACCGTTCAGAGAGTCTCCTGCCACTTAGCAGCGCTAGGAAGGAGGGCAAGCAGTTCCACTTCCCTGTGAAACAAGGACACCAGGCAGCCAAACAGTCAAACAATGTCCAAAGTCAGATGAAAACTCAGCACAGACGCGAGCACAGAGCCCGCAGTCGGGGCTTTTCCAACAAGCCAGCTGCACCACTTTGAAAACCCAGGAGTGTCCCTCAGAATGGGTTTGAGGAGGTGAGGATTAGGACAAGGTTCTCTCTGCCTTGATTAGTGACAGGGTTTCACTTCATGTGTTGAAATCTGCGGCCAGCAGAACCAATATGAACTTTGAGGGGACAACAAACTACAACTAACAAACTACAACACCCTCCTCTGCTCCGTCACATGTTCCCTAGACTGAGAGCAGCTCGTCGTGGCACTCTGCGTCAGAGACCGCTGACACAGTCCTGAGCTGCCTCTGCAAACCATCAGCTGTCGTTCTCAGGCCCATGTGTTGGTGTTGCCCCAAAGACCAGATTTACCGGGAAAGCTCAGAAAAAGGAGGCCCTGCACAAATTCTTGCACCTCTGAGCACCCTTGCCATCTCCCCTCGACGCTGAGCTGCCCGTCTCGTGCTCTGCTGCCACGTGTCATCTTCATCTTGCAAAAACCTGGGCTGCTTCTCTGAGGTTTATGACGTTTGCTGCCAAAACTCTTCATAAACATCCAGGTAATGGGTGCAGCCCTGTTTGCTACATTCAGCCTCCGTGAAACGTGCTAAATTGAGCTTTGTTGTATTTTTGTTTCATAAAAAGAAAGCCAGGTGAGGATCTCATGGGTTCCACCCACCCGCGGCTCCATCTGGGTAATACCCTGAAGGGTCTGAGGAGCCTGGGTTTGGATTTGATGATCTTAAAGGTCTCTTCCAACCAGATGATTCTATTCTATGATGTATCACGGTACCCAAGCCCTTGCATCACCTTGAGCATGGGGAGAAACTGGCTGATACGTCTTCCAGTATTGGGACCTTTGGTCTTCAGCATTTTCATGTCAATGGAGATTTCTTGGGGAAAATGATTTGCTCACAAGCATCAGCCGGTTTGGTATTCGATGGAAGAGGAGCAGATATTTTCACTTCGGGAGAAGAACAATGTACATTGATGTGCGAGCACCCTTAATGCTTCTCCGTCATGTCTGAGCTTGTTTTGCTTTGTTATATTTGCATTTCTGGAATGTTTTCTCCTATCAATGACATTAATTACAGAGTAATTGCCTTAGTAGCATGTAACAACTCTCCTCTTTTTTTAACTAGATTTTCACACAATGTGTAAACTTTGCTGTGTATGTGCTACGTTTCTTGTGTCACGAAATAATGTGTAGACAAAATAATGTTTTTCCTGTCAGAAATTCAATGGGCATCTAAAGCAAAGTGACAGGTGGTTAAATAGCGGCATTTAAAGGATGTCAAGAAGATTTTTTGGACAGGTACCAAAACCCGATGCCAAAAAGAAGGCCTAATACCATCTGCTTTGTTAGGAGAGAGATGCGATTTTACATTAGGTTTTAAATGACATGGGACGCCAGATTCGTACCCTCGGTTTGTGGGTCAGATCCGGCGCATCTCGGCTCTGGATGTTGGTATGTACTAGCACGGCTCCTGACCCAGAGCCCACGCAGGTAAAGGAACGCGCTTTCAATCGGAGCTGTTTTAAAGTAAGAGGAAGCTCCTGAGCTGCGTTTAATTTTGTTTTGTATTACATGTAAATCCAGATGCAATGCGGATTTAATTAATCCCATTTCATTGCATTTTAATGGACACATTTGCATTGTGTTTACTGGCAGTCGGGTTTATCCATTTGTTCAGCGTTTTTATGACCAATGAAACTCCTGAGCGTTTAGAGTTCGATGCACTTCCGAGCAGGAATGAGGAGTGGAGCTCTGAATTAAACAGTTCCCAGCCATGAAGTGGGGATGAGTCTAAAATGTCAAAATATAGCGGCATTATGCAGTGGATAAATGATACCGGTATTTTAAAGTAATAAACCACATTGTGCAAAACTATTTTGAAAATAATTTCTGCAGGCATTTTAGATGGTGTGTTGAGAGGAGGAGGACGACTTTGAAACAAATAATGAAACTGATAGATCGAGGCACTTTTTGCCTGCTTCTAAAAGGTGCCTTTGAAATTCTGATTGTTCAGGTTTAGTCTAATATTTAGAAATACTCACTGCAGAGTTTTCTCTTCTTTGTGAGGAGTCCATGTGGCTTAAATGGGATTGCTGAGATAATCACACTCTGCTGTTTCTGTTCCAGGGCTAACGTTAGGCATGAAATGTGAATTGTCATGTTCAGAGCTCCTCTTTCAACGACCCGGCCAAAGCAACTGCAAACATTCTGGGGGCTGTGAGGAGTCATTTGTGACAAGAACAGCGTCTTCTCATTCCTGTGTTGACCTGTGTGGTTCGGTTCTGCCGAGAATGCCGCAGCTTGGACGCTATTGCTGGCTTTGCTGTCCCTTCAGCCACCCTGCACTGTCCTTCTCACCTTTTGATGCTTGCCCAAAACACAAGGTCTTGACTTGCCCCCTCCGTGGAAGTGTTCAAGGTCAGGTCGCACGGGGCTTTGAGCAACCTGGTCTAGTGGAAGGTGTCCTTGCCCAGGGCAGGGAGGTTGGACTGGGTGATCTCTAAGGTCCCTTCCAACCCAAACCATTCGATGATATAATTCTGTGACTTCTTTTTACTTTGGTCCTCTCTTTGTGGATCCAGAGGGTGTTTTGCTGATCAACGGCTGATCCATTGAGCCAAGTGAAAGCTGCTCCTCTGCCAAGGGTCTGCACCACACCTCCCTGTCCCCTTTGGCACCTGGCTTTCCCTACAGAGAACACCATCCAGCTTTACTGGAGCTGAGCTAGCCTCAGAGGAATAGTCACGGCACATCATGGAGGGGAAAAGCCTCTGCCCAGCTCCGCAGGCAGATCTCTGCCTGCAGTGGGCATATGTGATGTTGGGGGGTGAGTATGCTTCACCTGCCTGGAGGATCGGCCTTCATTTCCCTCTGCCCTAGATTGCCCTTGCGGTGAGAGATCCTCCAGGGATGGTCCTTTGAGGTCCAACTGACCTGAATTATCCCTGCAGGTTCTGTTGGTGCCAATAATGGGCACACAGGCTGGGCTGATCCCTGCAATTCTTTGCACCGTTGGGATGCTCCTTGCTCGGCTGGTGACATCTAATGCAAAGTGAGCTGAGTCTCTGGGGTTGGCAGGTAAGACTTGTCCAATGTGGGCATCCTTAGGGGAGAACAACCATGTTGTCATCATGAGGATCAACATCTTCCTGCTCCAATGGCTCCTGTGGAGCATCCTGGGATGCTCAGCCTTCTTTCTGCTGAAAAGGGAGAGGCTGCTTTCTCTCTGATCTGCTGGGGAAGATTCGGATACAGGATAGATACCAAAAGGTAGGGTCTGGGTAGAGTGTAGATACCTGCACTCAAACCCACGCACAGCAAGTACCCTCACTTGGGAAAAACCAAGTAGGTACCTGAATTCATTCAGCTCCCTCCATTTAGACAACAGAGATCCCAAAGAGAGACCTCCCAGGGGCAGGAGAGCTCCTTCCTCAGCTCTGCTGCAATCCAGATACTGGTGACATGCCAGAAGCACGTCTGCTGTGTGCACACATCATCTGGCGTGGAGCTCAGGAGACTCGGTCATCCTCATCAAAAACTTGGCCAGCACTCGTTGTACCTTTGCGGCCCCCTCAGGACAGCCCGGCAAGCCCGTGCTGCTCAGGTGAGACTTACGTGCGTCCTACGCCTGCCGGGAAGAAGCTCTGCACCATGATGCCTCTGCCTTGGTGGGGAGAGGTTGAATAACGTTGATCTTACGTAGAGAGGGACACCAAAGTGCTAGAGGAAAGCAGGAGCTCAGACAAATCTGCATCTCAGAATCACAGAATCTC
This sequence comes from Bucorvus abyssinicus, assembly GCA_009769605.1. NCBI lineage: Eukaryota > Metazoa > Chordata > Aves > Bucerotiformes > Bucorvidae > Bucorvus > Bucorvus abyssinicus. The sequence continues at coordinate 13,932,452 of CM020047.1, forward strand.
AGAATCTCAGAATCATCTGGTTGGCAGAGACCTTTAAGATCATCGAGTCCAACCGTTCACCCTGCACTGCCAGGGTCCCTAAACCACGTCCCTCAGCACCACATCCACACGGCTGTTAAACACTTTCAGGGATGGGGACACCACCACTGCCTATTCCAATGCTTCACAACCCTCTCAGTAAAGAAATTTTCCCTGATATCCAACCAGAACCTCCCCTGGTGCAACTCCAGGCTGTTCCCTCTCGTCCTGTCACTTGTCACCTGGGAGAAGACACCGACCCCTACCTTGCCGCAACCTCCTTCCAGGTAGATGTAGAGAGTGATGACATCTCCCCTGAACCTCCTTTTCTCCAGGTTAAATGACCCCAGGTGCCTCAGCCGATCCTCATAAGACCTGTTCTCTAAACCCTTCACGAGCTTTGCTGCCCTTATCTGGACACGCTCTAGCACCACCTCCTTGTAGACCTTGCTCCATAGGGCAGACACCAAACTGTCTCGAGGAACAAAATACTTTGAACCAGGGGTAAAAACAGGCCAGAGAAGGATTTAACAGCAGGTACATGTTGGAGGCTTCCTGAGCTCATGGTGAGCCCAGGCAGCTCCTGCTGGAGGCACCTCATGACGAGTCCTTCTCCGGGCCCTGGTCAGGGGTCGTGCTGGGTGACCAATGCTCAGCTCCAGCAGGTTACCTTCCTGTGGCAGTCTAACGAGTCGGAGCACGGACGACACGAGGTGAGCTGTAAGAACATTTGTTTGATGAGGAGCGTTTCCTCTGCCAGCTTCCCCTGGCATATACCCAACAGAAAAAAAAAAAAAAGAAGCGTTTATGGCTATTAATAGCAATAACACTTTGTGACGACGGGTTTCTCAGATCAGGCTCCGTTTGGGCTCTAACGACAGCAGATGAACGTGCGAAGTTTGACAGGGCTGATCGCTGTAAATCTCGCGCTCCGGGGATCTGAGGAGGGAAAGACGAGCTTTGAAACTGGTTTGGACGGGGTGGCCGTGGTGTCTCAGGCACCGCAGAGGACTTGGGCTGTACCTGCTGGGGAGAGGCTGCGAGTTTGGTGACGGAACGTGGTGGCTTATGTAGGAACCGAGAACTAAACCCTGTTCTCAGTGAAAGAGCCAATTCAGCCTTAACTGCGGAGCTGCTAGCGATGACTTCACAATACAGGAAATACAATAATCATGATAATTAATAAAGATAATAAGACAGCAAAACGTTGCTAATTCATACTAATGACTCAGAGGCTGCTTTACTGATTACTGAACTTTGTGGATAAACAAGCCAGAATAATGCATCGTAAACCACACTTGGTTCCATTGTTTCGACAGCTCTCGTTTAGTTTTAATTATTTATACTTCGTAATACGGGAGTCACTCCGCTGGGGAGGGGTTTACACAAATAACGAAGCTCTAACGATGTGACACGTCCGTTCGGTATTTGATCGAAGCGGGAGGGCGGGGAAGCAGCCCTCTCTGGATGGGCGCGAATCGGGACGAGCGCAGAGCAGCCGGACGCGGATCGTCACCGCTGTGACGCCCAAGGTCACACGTCTCTGTGACACCTTCGGAGCCGCTCGCCTCGTGGAGAGCTCCCGCAGCCTGTCCTGCTTCACGGCTAAACCCCAGAAGGATCGACGCCAGTTCTCCAGGAGAACCACACGGTTTGAAAAATAATAATAAATGTGAAGTAGCTTTTGCGCCCAAATCGATTGTTATCCTCAAATCCATTTTTTTCCACCATCCCTAGTTTTTCATTTAAATGAGCGTGATGATTATTACACAATCTCTTGATTCCCGGCGCCGGCATTCTCTCGAAACCCCGGCCCGCCTCCCTGCTCCCCAATTTGGCAGGAACCGGCCAAAGAGGCTTGTGGAAGAACGCAACATTTCCAGCTCCAGCAAGTCCTGCCGGGTGCACGTTGCAAATGAGCTTTTGTAGTCATGATGTTTAAAATTTTAAAAAAAGGCCAATTCCATCAAAGATGTGCCAGAAAAGTGACTTTATCAGCCCTGCCCCGGCTGGCCGCGAGCGTACGGATAGGCTGCAGTGACTTGGGGATGGAGAAACACGCCGCAAAACCGCTCTGCCTAGAAGAGCATCCTCCTCGGGGCTGGTTTTCTGAGGGGCCCGTTATGAGCTGGGCAGAGGGGAGCGGGAGAGCACAGAGCCCGCAGAGGGGTGGCGGAAAGGGGGTGACCCCGCATGGCCCAGAGCCCGGGCGCCCAGAGCATCCTCCCTCCCTCCCTCCCCACCCGCTGGATCTGGGCTCTCCACGCCGCTCCGCTCCCCAAGCCCCGACCCGTGGGGAGCTGGAGGGGGCCGGCAGGGAGGGCGGGGTGCTGGGTGGCCGTGGGTGGGGGCTGCCTTTCCACCGGCGGGGGCCGTATCACAGCGCAGGCAGCCGGGGGGGCCGGCTGTGGGTCTGCCCGCCTCGGGGAGACACAGGCCTCCCAGAGGCGAGGCCTCGGTGCCGGGGTGCGGGGTGGGGGGAGCAGCACGATGGCAAACACCCTTCTTCGGGGGGGAAGAGGAGGCTGCTTGGCACCGTCCTGGGGCAGCAACCGGCCGCGGCGCCTCGGTGAGGGCCGGGGGGGGGAAGCGGAGAAGGTGTGACAGGGAACGGGAAGCGCTGTCGCACCCGCTCTGCCGGTCCCTCCCCGGGCCGGCTGGGGCCGGCGGACAGAGGGGCGTCCCGCCCCCCTCCCTCGCCACGCATCCCCGGAGGGGCTCCAGCGCCTCTTCCCCGCCGCGCCCCGGCACCCGCGGGCCGGGGGCGGCAAGCGGCCGCCGGGGGGAGCCGCCCGGCCCCCGCCGCGAACAATAGCGGCCCCGGCGCGGGGCGGCGCGGAGCGGGGCGGGCCGGGGGCCGCCGCCCGCCCCCCCGCCGCCGCCGCCGCCCGCCCTCTCCCCGCCCCCCGCGCCAGAGGCACCGCCGCCGCCGCAGCCGGGTCCATGCCCGCTGGAGCCCCCGCCTGCCGCCGCCCGCAGCCCCGGCATGGACGTTAGGTTTTACCCCTCCGCCCCCACCGCCGTGGGCTCCCTGCCCGGTGCCGACCCCACTTGCCTCGGGCCGCTGGATTATTATCACTGCAACAAGGTACCGGTGCGGCGGCCGGGGGTGGGGGGGGGTGGAGGGTGCGGGGAGGGATGCGGGGGGTGGCGGTGCCCGGCGGGTCTGCCCGGGCGGCTGCGCTCGGCACGTCCCGCAACTTCTCCGCGGTCGCGGCGGGTGGGTGGGGGAAGGAAAGTGCCGTTGGCGTCCGGCTCCTGCGGGAGGGAATTTTGAAAGTGGTCTGGCGGAGGAGCGGAGAGAACGGTCGGGTCCGCGGGCCGGCCCGGCACCGGTCTGGCCGCGCTGCCCGGCGGGGCCAGCGGAGCCGCGGGGCGGGGGGAGCCCGAGCCCCGGCGGGGCGGGCGGGAAGCGGCCGCCGGAGAAACGCTGCGGGGGGAGCGCGGCTCTGCGGGGCTGTTTGTTTACGCGTTCGCTTCGGGCGGTGGGTTTATTTAACCTGTTCCCTGCGGGAGCGTTTGGCCCGCAGCCATGTCCGCGGGGGCTTTGCTGCCGTGGCTCTCGTCGGGTACTTTTGTTGTTGTTGTTGTTGTTGTTTGCGGCCGTTGTTTGGCACCTTCTTCGAGAGGCTTCGCTGGGCTGGGGCCGCCGGCACCTCCCGAGCGGGGCTCCGGCACCCACCTGCCAGCGCTCCTCCGGGGCTGCTGCCCCCAGCCCGGGGGCTGGAGGGGTGCCTGTGCTCCCCAGGACCCCCAGCACGGCCAGGGAAGCTCCCGCACCGACATCTGCCCGCTCGCTGCAGCTGCGAGGAGAAGCACTCTCCTCCTGTGCCGGGAGAGGCATCTGCAGGGGAAAGCGGAGAGCGCCGGCGGTGCTGTAGGAAATTTCCTTCGTGTGAGAGAAGACGAAGTGACGGGGATAGATGCTGTGCTTGAGGGGTGAAGAGTTCTCGGCCAGTGTCTTCACCAGTAAGTAAATAGCGCTGATGTTTCAGCAGCAAGGCGGGAGGAAGCCGAGCTGCTCGGAGGGAGAGAGGATCGCCCCGATAAACTCCGAGGCACGACTCCGGCTGCACGGCCAAATTCGGCTCATTGCGCTGAAATAAAGTTAATAAAGGGAGAAACGCTCTGCTGTGCTGGGACCGCAGCTCGGGATGCCCTCGGCTCGCTGCGCTGTTGTGATGCTTCGGGGATCGAACTCTTCAAAACCAAGCAGCGGGAAACCTGTGTGACTTCCCAGATGCAGCGAATTAATCTCTGTGTATCAATACATGTGTTTAACGGTTCTCTGCCATGTGGGTTATTTATCTCTTTTTATTAAGCTGTGGCAAACCTAATAGTTCTCATTTATTTTGCGACGCCTGATGATGCTGAAAGGAAACAAAGTGATTTCTGCTGTATCCGCGCGCCGCTCCTTTCAAACAGGTTTATTAGCGATGCCCTCGCTCTTCAGATACCGCCAAGAGCCGGGTCCCCGGGGAGCAGCTCACCCGTGTGCCGCTGGAACGGCAGCCGATACAGCGTGCAGAAGCCTGGGGTCCTGTGAGCGTGTGCCGCCGGGAGCTGCGGCAGCCCCCGAATCCTGCTGCCTTTAGGAACTCAGTTTTCCCAAGAAGTTGTTAGATGTGAACACCATTTAGTTTGCCATCCAGTTTCTCTTGCAGGAGCTGGAGCTCACGGTCGGGCGTGGAGGCTGCACGGTCCCGGGGTCCCCTCGGCAGCACCCACCTGAGCCGTGGGGTGCGCCGGGCCCCGCGCCGTGAGCTCATCCGTGGCCTGAATCCCTGAGATTAGTCCCGGATTAGGCAGCCGCTATTGATCGGCGGGTCCTTGCTGTGGCGCGGCGCTGCGGCCGTGGCGGCTGGAGGAGCTGGGCTCGCTGGGTCTGCAGCGAGCGCAGCCCCGCAGAATGAGGGGGTGCCTTTCGGCGCCGGTCAGGGCGGATGGGACACTGGAGAGGAGCACCCCAGGTGCTGGCCGTTGCCACCAGATGCTGCTGTTGTCACTGCTACGGAGGAGCTGAAGGCAGCAGGAGGATAAAGGAAGTGACTTACCCTTTTCTGGTATTGAGGGCTCTTTCTTTTCTTCTTTTCGGAGCTATCGTATGCCATTCGCTTACGCGCAGCGGGGCACGTTTGTCTGTGGGATGAGGCTGCAGGAACGATGCTGGAGGTGAAACGGGTTGACTTTGTTTTCCTGGCCGAGTGCAGGTGTAACGGTCCTCGCTTCAGCATCAAAACATGGCCCAGGGCGGAGGTATCGCCTGCCGCCTCGGCTTCGGAGAACTTCTCTGGCCAGCGTGGGTGGCCGACGATTGCCTCCGGCACGCAGTTACCTTGTGCCCGCTGCGGAGAGCACTGCGTGAGCACCCCAGCGTCCTGGAGCGACATGGGACCCTCTGGGAAACTGCAAACACTCACACCGGTCCCAACCCCGTCGCTCCTGTCCGGTGCTGGCGGCTCAGCCCAGAGCTGGGCTAAGACAGTGTCTGCCTCAAAGTGTTTCCACTTTAAAAAGCTACAGAGGAGGGAGGGTGGACTGGAAAAATCAGAAGTTCTCCTTCCCACTGTCACAGGCAGGTATCCCAGGTGAAATCCACCTCTGGACAAGGAGCACTTGCAGGCTCTTTGCTGTCCTCCTGCCCTGCCGAGTTTATGGAGGGGCTTTAAAGCCCCCGAATTTAAAGGGCTTGTTTTGTTCAAGCTTTGTTTTTTATTTTTCCCAAAGGGTTGCTTCGGTTCTTTATTTATTTTTTTGGGGGAAGGCAGAGAGGCTAGGAAAGGGTGTGCGGTGTCCCTGTCTGTAAATACCTCGCCGCGAGCACGGCACAGCTCTGCCCGCGCGCCCGTCGCCAGCGAGCTTGCCGGGGAACCGAGCTTTAGCCCAAAGCATCCTGAAATGTTAATGTGATTGTTTTGTGCACTCAGGGAACGTGATATCGTTACCGTGAGGTCTCCGATCTCGCCTGCGCGCTGCAGCGAGCCACGATTTCTTTTGGCAGTTACAGAGGTGCCTCCTGCGCATCCGCATTTCTGGTTTTCAGAGGACAAGGGGGTTTTTAGAGGGGTAACGACATGGGAGCCCACATTCAGCTGAGGCCTCCCCTGCCTTTAACCGCCTCCAGAGCCATCCCTGTTTTCACCCAAAGGGCTGGTCACCATAAGGGACCAGTGCGGGGGAGCGAGGGGCTGGGCAGCCATGGGTGGAGAACGGAGTCCCTCATTCTCCAGGGTGCGAAGGAGCCTTCCCCTCTGCTCACTGCAGCTGGTGAGGAGTTTTTATGCATTGGGCATGCTGGTGGCATTGAAGCAGGGGAAAAAGGGCTCCCCAGGTAAACCGGTCCCCACCACGGAGCAGCTTGCCGTGGCAGCTGGCAAGCGGAGCCGACCCCAAACTTCTCCGTAGCTGGGGAGCTGCCTCTCACAGCCTGGGGGACTGATGCTCCTTGGCAGGACTATAGGCTTCCGCTGGGCTCAGCTCAAGGTGCAGGGACAATAAGGAGCGACACGTTCCCGGAGCCACCGACAGCCTCCCTAGGGCACGCTGCAACAAGCGTTTCCCACACCAGGGTGCTGGCTCCTCACCTCCTTTCCGTGAGCTGGATCCAGGACCTGCTCCGTCACTGGGACTGCGCAGAAGGTGCCATAGGCAGTGGCTGCACGATGGCCCCGGGGCACTGGGGAGGTTCATCTGAAAGGGGTACCATCTCTGCAAGGAGCCCTTGTCCAAACCGTGACACCTTTCTCTATCATCCACCACCTGAGCCCCGCTGAAGGGAGCACCTTCCTCTGTTTTGGATTTCTCTTTTAAATCTTAAAACCTCTTTTTCCTGGGGCAGTGGTACCTGCTGCAGATCCCCCTCCCGCTCCCTTGCTGGGGAAGTGGAGCTTTCATGGCGTCTCACTGCTGCCCAGGTGTTGTGATGGAATTAGGGGGAGAGGCAGGGTGTTCCTGCACCACATCAGGGAACTGCTGGTCTGTGGTGGGTTATTCCCACATCCCACATCCCTCCAGTTGCTTTGTGAAAATTTAGGGGTTTTTCCCATTTAAGCTCCAGGGAGACTCTTTGCATCCGTATTTCACAGGAAGTAAACCATGGAAAAATCATAGTTCGGTAACACAGGGGCTTGTTTGGCCCTTAGCAGAGCTTTAGTGACAGGATCTGGTGTGCCGGAGATAGACCAGTGTGGATGGATTTTCCCAGAGTCACAAAGAACAGGAGGGAGTTTTTCCTCCTCAGCCCAGGCAAAATTGTTTTTGCAAGTGAGGCGTGTGGCAGAACGCTGCCTGGGCAGGGTACCGTGTGCTCTGTCACGCGGCGCAAGAGCGATGCTGTGCTGTGCTGCACGAGGAATGATCCTGCTCCCCAGGGGCATCTTTGGGGAGTGAATTAACATCTCCTGTTCTTCCTGCAGAAATAAATTTAAATATGAATTCGTCTTAGTTGCTTCTGGTGTTTGGACGGTCAGACTTGGTTAGCACGAGGCCTGATTTCCACGTAGGGCAGTGATTGATGGGGAGGAGGAGGAGGACCCAGCCTGGGAATACCTAATCCTTGCAGAGCGGGCACGCTGCCATGACACCGGGAGTGCCCGTGGTCCTTGGCAACCTCCAGCATCTCCAGCAGTTAGCGGGAGATACGTGCTGGGGAGCCCTGTTAACCCTGTAGCCTTTCCGTGGGGTTCAGCAGCATCCCAAAACTTGTCCCAAATCTTCCTAACAGGGCTCTGTGCCTTCGCATCTCCAGACACAGCCTGTGCCCTGTCTTTTCGGCTGATAAATTGACCAAAACTATTTTGCCAATGCACTGTCATAAATTAGGGATAATTAAAATCTGCTAGTCATGAGGTGGGTATTAATCTGCAAGTGATGCTCTCTTCCTCGAAGAACCCTTCAGAAATGGCATCCGAGCTGCTGGTACGAGCCGGGGTCGATGGAGCAAACGCGTTTCTGTGGAAGGTTCCGTTTTGTTTTGACGTTGCAGTGATAAACACAGCCCCCTTTTCATCCTCCCAGAGCTGCTTTGCCATTCTGGAAGATAAAATATATTCTTTGCCTTTCTGTTTTCGAAGCATGCTCTGTTTTGAAGTAGCGTAAATCTTTCTTTGGAGATGGAGGGGTTTGGATGGAGAACAAAGTCCAGCGGATTTTTAATTTGGGGCCCGTTTTATTCTCATTTGGCAGGCAGCTCCTGCCGACTCGCAAATGTGCAATGCCTTTTAGGCCCTGAATATGGGCAAGGCTGCCTCCTGAAGAGCGTTTGAGCTCTTCGGTGGGACAACCCTGGGTCCTCCAGAGCGGTCTCTGGTGGGCTGCACAGCAGAAAGCGTTTGAAGCTCCGTTTTGCCTTGGGGTTTAAGTCAGGGATTGGGAGCTAAATGATGAACGTCCGTCCATTCACAGACCTTCTTCTCTCTGATGCGTAGAGGGAAGGCTTTAATCTGGTTGTTTGGGGAACAATGGGAGATGTTTTGAAGACTGGTGTGACTCGTATAGAAAAACATGTTTGTTGGGGCTGGTTCTGAGTGACCTTGTCAAGAGGCTGATCCGTGAAAGTTCCTGTAGCAGAGGTGACATCACGAGGCTGAAATTCAGGATCAAGATTTTTCAAGTTTCCCTGATCTATTTGTTGTTGGAAACGTTGGCCCCTAAATCAGGGGTCCAAAGCCTATTGCGTGTCACACCGCCATAACCACGGGGTAGATCCCCTGGGCTTACCCCTCGGAGCTCGCAGCAGGCACCGGGGTCAGTTTGTGCGTCCACGACGGAGGAGACGTTCCGTTGGTGAATCGTGGTTTGCTCGTACCAGACCGGAGCATCCTATCGCTTGCGCAGCGCGTGGCTGCTCCTCGCTGGGGCAGAGCTCTTCCAGGGTCCTGCTTTTGCTGGTCGTGAGAACAGGCGCTACCAGCCCCTTTCCTCACGGTCGTTGTCACCGCTGTGGTATTTCTGCAGCATTTGAAGCAAAATCGCTCTTTGCCTTCTGCCTCCTCCTTGCCTCTCTGGGCTGCGGGATGGCAGGAGCGGGAGGTGAGGACCGACTGGCCAGGCAGGAGCGTGCTGGGGGGGAGTGTTATCCCATCGAGGTGCCTGATTTTCCCCTATTACCTTTGCGCTCGTTTGTTTTTTTACAAAATGAGCTCTAAATGCTTTTGCCATAAGCTGGGTTCTATCTTTCAGTATAAATGAAGCATATAATTGTGTTTTCCTAACAGCCGTGCATTAAAAATAAGTTACTGTGCTGCTGGTGTGCGTTCTCCGGCAATTTTCGAGGCGGTGAGCGCAAGGCTTCTGTCTGAAGCTGTTCTGTGCCACCTTCTCTGCCTCTTCTTTGTGTTTGGTTCTGCATTTTTCAAGTCGAGGTAAAGTGTTAGCGTGATTCCAGCTTTGATACCTCCTAATTGGAGGTTTGAGCACTAATGTTCCACCTTTGTGATTTTACACGCACGTTTCCGTATAAAAGGCTTATACCTGGGGATGCACAGTTCAGCTGCAGGGGGGAAAATCTCGCCGCAAAACTTACTGAAACAAGCACTAATCAAACCACTCTTAAAAAAAAAAAAAGTGATTGAAAACGGTGTTAAATTGCCTCATTTCGCACTTAAATGACCAGGTTGAAATATTTTAATCATCTGCAACACCCCTCCCCTTCCCATTGTTTCCCTCTGGAGGTTTTGTTCCGATGGATGCCATTTCTTCTGTGAAAAATGGCATTGGCGGCTGCCTCGCCTGCGGGCAAAATCTTTGCATTATGCCACAGAATCTCTCTCCTCCGCCGTAATCTTTTGCATAGATTGGGTGACCTCTGCAGATATAATTAAATCTCGTCCTGACGACCGCAATTTCGCTTCAGCTTTCTGTGTGGCAAGCCTAACCGTTAGGTAAGTGTTCCGTTAGGGGCCTGGACCAGGAATTGTTATTATGGGAAGATTATTTGAGCATCGGTTTATGCTGGTTGCCGCGCGCGGCTTCTGAGGAACCTTGTCTGCAGCGATGGGGTGACTCCTGGTCTGAGGGTCCTTCTTGACCTCTAACTGTAGCCTGGACACAGGAGGCTGGATTGTGTGAGTGTTTAAAATGTGGTTATTTTAATGTTTTTCTGCTGGTTTAAGGGCCCAACCTCTTGTTCTTGTGGGTTTTTTTCCCCCCTGTGTTTCTAAGGATCTTTGCAGGAGCTAGAAAAGGGGGTGGTAGCATGGGGACCTGTTCCCAAGCGAGATGGCTGGTAAAACTTGCTGCGGCTCTGCCCCAAGCCTCTCCTCCCCTCTCCCGATGTGCCTCTTTGCTCCCACGCAGCCGAGGCCACCAGCCCCGCGGAGAAGGACTGGAGCAGCCTCCTCTCCAAACTGGGCAGCCCTGGCACCGCAATGCTCAGGGAGCCGGAGGAGCGAGCGCTGGGGGAGCTGCCGCGTGCAGCCCTCACCTCTGGTGATGTGCCACCATCCTTTCTGTCACCCAGGTCGTTATTTTCCCTCATGATCCCGCTCCACCTCAGCAGCGGTGAGCAGCGCTGGTTTTATCGGATTAGCTGGATCACGTTAGCAGGTTTTTCTTCCTGCAAAACCTACCAATGACTCAGAGTTTCCATTCCCGTCTGGACGCGTTGAGGAGGCTCCGTCCCCTTTCTTCTCCAGCTGTCTGCCTCCGCGCCGTGCTCCTCCTCTCTTCTCAGCTTTAGAGAAAACTGTCACCTTCATCTTCCTCTTCATCTCCTGCTGCTTGCAGGGTGGAGCCTGCGCTTGCCTGTGGATTGGGTTGGGAGATGAGGATGCTGTTGTGGTTCTGCCGTTTGTCCTCTGCATGAACTGGCCCAGGTCTCTGTCTCCACGAGCAGTGGGGCATTTCGCGGTACCCCAGGGGTTATTTTTATGCATAATTTCAGCCATCGCAAGCGCTGAGCATCCATTGCAGGAGACCTGGGTCCCAGGAGAGGTGCAAGCAGAGCCCGGGGCACCCCAAAAGGCTTCTCTCTTCCAAAGACGTGGATCTCCACGTATATATCTATGAAAGATTTTCACCTTTCCAGCCTGATTTACCCAGCAGTTTATTCCCTGAGCATCTCCTCCCGCTCCCTTGGAAGCGGGTAGAGCCAAACAACTCATTAGGATTGTTAAGCCATTTGAAAACCCTCAAATGCAACAGTTTTAATGTGAAGGACGACCCTGTGTAGGGGAGGGGATGGGGCAGGTGGTGGTAATGCAGAGCTTGAGCTCACACGGTGCTGGTCCGTGTTGAGAACCGATGGTCCTCGGTCCTGTTCCGTAGCAGCGTGCAGGCTGAGCTCCTTCCTCCCACAAAAGCTGATCTCTGGGTCAGTGATGAGCTATTTCACTCCACCTCTACCATCACCTTTCCTATAGACCACGAGGAAGATGCTGCCAGGGCCCCTCGGGCCAACGTGGGCTGCTGAAGGTTGGCTTATCCGAGTCCAGCGCTCCTGCACCCGCAGAAGTGTCCGTGGGCTTCAGGTCTCCCAGGCTGATGCTGCTCACGAGCCCTAAATTAAAAGGCTTTTTGTTTCATCGCTTACAGTTACTGAGCCCTAAAATAAAGGGTGCCACATGCCTGCTGTGGGAGAACGGTGTATTTTTAGGGAATTAGATTTCTAGTTCCTCATGTCAGAAGAGGGACAGCGTGTCCAGGGTCCTTAGTGAAAAGGAAAACTTTGACAGCATCAAAATTAAATTTATGAAAACTTCAGAGGAAATTTTGTATGGAAACAGCTGAATTATCTTGGTTTGTCCCAGCTTGTGCAATGGGCGCAAAAAAGCCTTTGGATGTCATTGGAAGAAGAAAAAGCAGAAATACTGGGGGGGGAGGTGAACATGGACCGTGGAAGCTGGGACTTGTAGCACTGGGAAGGATGTGTTCATCCTGACAGGATCCTGCTCTGTTTGTCCACGTTAAACCCAGGGAGGCAACTTTTCCCCTGATGCGTTATCTCGTCTCTAAGTAGCATTCAGAGAAGAAGAATGTGCTCTTAAAAATATCAAACTTTTGGGACCGGCTGGCAGACTTTACCGCTGATAAGCATCGTTGATTGAAGATCAAACAGCCCTTGAAGAAAAATCTTCCAACACGCCCCATGGATCTAACCCTGCAGCCAGACCGTGAGGTCACGCAGGCTTCCCTCCCTGTAGCTTTAGGAACCTGCACTGGGGTTACTGGTCTCCTCTACTGGGGCGGATGTTGGCGACATGGTGGTTTTAAACCTGATAAATCTGTTAAAGCTGAGAACAACATTTATTAGATGCCAAGAAAACCAGGGTTATATATTTTTTTTTTCCCCCCTCCCTTAAGACAGAGTCTGCCCAGGGGGAAGGACTGCAGGTCATAAAGTGAACTGAAGACCAGTGGCATGTGGTTTTTAATTAATTGCCAACTTGCATTTCCGTGTCAAGGTGGCAAATTAATTGTGCGTGTCTGTCTGCAAACGGGAGAGTTCTGCTGTGGCTGTGCCAAACGGTGCGTGTGGAGTGTTTAACTATCGGATTTAAATCAGACCGGAGCGTAGGTTTTACGCAAACTCTCTTAAATCAGTTTTTCTACTTAAGAGTTGGGCTTTGAAAAGGGGAAAAGTGTTAACAAAATGTTCTTTTTAGCTTCGTGAACTCGCAGCCTTTTAAGTAAGGTGCTTGGTGCGTTAGTGACCTTCTTTTGGGGGAGGCTAAACCCTGGTGGGAAGAACAACGTGAAACTTCGGTCGTCTGTGGAAGCAGGGGACCAAGTTTGTGTGGAAGCACAGATGAAACAAATACATGTTTAACATCATCAAATAGCTTGGGCTGGAAGGGACCTCTGGAAGTGTATTTAACGTAATTCCGATAGCACCTTCTGGGATTGAGATGGCAGGAGAGAAAAGTATCAATGTGCGGCCCACACCCACTCTGAGCTGTGGATTTTCTGCTCTGGTACAGTGGGTCTCAGCGGTGACGGCTGCAGTCAAATGCTAAATAGGAAGCTGGTAATAAAAAGGGCTTTAGTTAGAATTAATAAAATGTGAAATGCCTCATTCCTTGGAAAACGTGCGGTATTGACTAAGATTTAGAATCGTGTCCTGCAGGAGCAAGGGTCCAGACTGCGGGCTCCAGAGCTGGCTCCAGCATCCCTTCCCTGCACGTGCTCTGTTCCTCTTAGAGCGCAGGGTTTCATTTATTTGAGGTTTTGGCTGGAAAGGTCACGGTGTGCAAGTCGGAGAGGAAATTAGTGAAGAGCTGGAAGCAAGGGCAGCCTCGTACAAAATTATCATTGGTTTCTCCTCCTCTTGCACCTCGCCGTGCCTCGCTGGCAGCAGGATACCACCCCGCACACGCCGCTTCCCCTTGTAATATTCCTGCTGAGCTGAAAGCCTGTTTTCATTTTGGTGTTGGTAGCATCTAAGAGCCAAGTTCCTGCCTGAGGTGCTGCACACGAAACCTGTGTGCTGGAGGACATGTCCCATGTCAGGTGTGACTCTGCTGGCTCCTCTATAAGCTCCCGGAGCAGACACTGAGTACTGAATTCCAGGGAATATAGGCAGGATCCGAATGTAAAGATGTAGCAGTTGTTATCAAAATAGGATAACGGGCAAATCCAAGGTTATAATGGAAACTTATTTCTGATTTGGACGAGGTTTGATTCATTTGAAGTCCTTCTGTCCAGAGCTGTCCCTCACAAGCTGCGTGTGAAGCCATAGGTGCAGTTCTCATTTGCAGGAAATCACTGCTCTGAGTTAATTGGCTGGGAAATGTGGATTTCAATGTCCTGATGTCTGTGAAATTGTCTTAGGATGTTCTGAACCTCAGCTGGGGCTTCTTATTTGCCCCCAGAGTTGGAAATCTTGGGGGTTTCGGAGGCAGGAAGAGCGTGCTGCTGGGTCCGGGGCTTTAGCTGGTGTCGCTGTCGTTGCGCCATGAGCTCCGTGGTGACGGTGCCAACTTGGAAGGGAACCTCTACTTGGCAAAAAACCGTCTCGAGATCTGGCTGCCTCCTCGCTTAGTGCACTTGCAGCAGGAAGGCTGTGGGAGGCAGAGGGTTCTGGAGAGCTGCTCTCTATGTCAGGGCCACCAGGGTGTCGAGGGACCAGCTGTCCTCGGATGCTGTGAAGTGGGGCTGGTGGCTGCTGTCCTGCTCTCAGCACGGTCCTGTGCATCACTGCTGCTCCCAGAGTCAGTGTGGCACATACGGTGGGATGCGGGCTAGCTGGGCCACGTGGGGCTGATGGCCTCATCCCTTTGCCCAGAGCTGGAGCCACCGGAGAGGCCAAGCAGGAGATCCAGCGTTTGGGAATAAACGTGACCTCCAACACTACTAACCCAGCAACGTCCAGGCTGAATTGGCTTAAAAACGACAACATGAGGTTTGCACAGTGGCACGGTTCCGTCGCCGTGAGTGCCTTGCCCGACGCAGCGGCGGAGCTGGGCGCCGTGGGGCTGCTCAGCCAAGGCCATCAGTGCCTTGGGTCCCTGACCGGGCGTCGCTGAGCTCCGCAATTAGCGTCCGCAAGGCCGGGGGTGGCTCGGAGGGAGCTGCTGGACCTCACAGCCTGGAGCCCTGTGTGAGATGGTGTTCCCTTTGCCACGCTGAAGTGGCGCGAGCTTGGCTGGGGGGCCTTGATAAAGCATGAAACTCGGTCCGACGGGGCTGGGAAGGAGGTGAAAAAGCAAAGCTGGATTCCATGCTCCTATCAGCCGCCATTCGGGTTTTGTTTCCGTGTGCGGAGGTTTCCCCTCTTCCTCCCTGCTGTCCAAGTGTTGCTTCTGTTGCCTTCGCTATTTATTTTCTTTTTAGCCTGGGGGCTGCTGCGAGAGGTGTCTCTTTGCTCTGCCGGCTGTTCCTGATGCTTCGTTTTCCTCGCTAATACCAATTGTTTCTGCCAAAATCGTTTGGTGGTGTTATGTAAACCTCGAATCGCACACTAACGCTCTAATCCGGGCGCTCCTACACGCGCTGGAGCGGGTTCGCCCCTGCGCTGACTCCACTGCTGTCAGGCGCGTTGTGCCGGGGGTCCCCTTGGCTCAGCAGCCACCGGGGGTGGGATGCCAGCGGCCACGACATCCGCAGCCATCGTTGTCACCAGGTGTTTTAGTGGGAAGCCTCAGGGCTGAGATTTGAGCTGTTTGTAGAGCGTGGTACCTGCAGAGCAAGGCTGGTTTCGTGGCACCAGGGTCTGTGTGCCGTTGGGTCTGCAGCAGCGTTGGTGGGTGGGATGTGCGTGGTTCCGTGGTAGCACCAAAAAGTGGTTTGCTGCATCTCCACCCCATCGCTGCCCACGGTCCAGGGCGAAGCCTGCCTGTGCGGTCCCCATGCTCGCTGCCAGCCAGACGATGGGATTCGAGCTTCTGGAGCATCTTCATGGAGATGCTGTGCTCCTGCAGAGGCTGCTGGGTGGGGACCTTTTCTGTGCCGAATAGCCTGGGCCCTCCTCTGAGGTGGGCATGCGCTCTTGGTGGCAAACTGTTGCTTATCTTTGCTAATCTCACTTTCCAGGTCTTAATGGAGGTCTTAATGAATTTCCTAGTGCTGCTTAATGTGATTTGGCATTAGAATTATTTGAAATTCAAACAACAAAAGAGAGATCCCCCATTGCTGGGTGCCCAACCTCTTCCCCATATACTCTCCTGTTTTTGAGAGATTAAAAAGAGATTTAATCCTGCTGAGCTGGCAGGTGATGCTGATGAGTGTTTGGAGGGGATTACAGCAAATCCCTTCCTCCTGATTTAGCTCAAGATTTGAAGTCATTGATAAAATTTGCCCAGGTTACATCTCTTGAACCTCCTCTGAGCCGGTGAATCTGAAGAGGTGTAAATGAAGGCAGAACTTGTTTCTGAAGCAGCAAGGCTAATGAATTAACCTTTATAAGGTTAAGGAATGCTTAACATAGCTGTACATCTATTCCTGTCTCCGTGTCCAATTAATCTGCGGTGCCACAGGGTTAAAGGCTGCTCGGGCTGGCTTCTTGGCTGGGGGAAACTGCCCTGAAGCTCCTGCTGCGCTAGATGCTCTGCAACAACTGACCGGCATGTGCAGGACACTGTGGTTATGGGTCACTTGGGTTTCAGCTAAAATTGCTGTCTCTCAAACTAAGGATGAGAGATGGCTAGAGATGGGTGCAGCTATGCACTGGGGTCCAACCAAAGCGGTGTTGGTGTCCAGGCCATTGTTTTTCTTCTGTGGTGGCATTGCAGAGGAACTGGAGGGTTAAAGAGGATGTTCTTGGCAGCCTCCAGCAGCTCCTGGACCTTCTGGTGTATCTACATGCATCCTACAGCACAAGCACAGGCATGGCAGGACTCCAGAATGTGCTCCTCTAAGGTGTCCCACCATCAAAAAGGTTGTCTTCAAGAGGAGCATCGACCTGCCGTGTTGCTGTTTCGACCAAGGACCAGCATTGTGACTGGCACCAGCAGTATGTAGTGCCCTGTGCTGGGCATCGTGCCAGGGCTGCAGGAGAGAGCACGGCTCTGCAATTCCAAGGATCTATTCAGCAACAGCACTGAACGATTGTCCTGGTGGTGGGAGAAATTATCGTAATCTTCACTTCTTCTCTGTGTTGCACAAAAGTTCTTGAGGACCATCAAGACCTGCTGGGAGTACAAGAGGTGCAGTGGTAGAGCCTCCATCCCAGAAGAGCTTTATAAACAAGGGCAGTGCACAGCAGGGTATTTGCTGCTGGGGATCTGCAGTGCCCGCAGCAGCCACGGGAGATGACGGGGCAGAGAGAGGAAAAAGCTTTGTGCAAAGTGACTTCAGCATTTTTGGCTTTTGGAGAAGAAGAGCTCATGCCTGTAGCCCTGTTTGGAGCCCTTGCCCTAGGTCTGCTCATGCAAGAGGGCTGCAGAGTGGCTCGGCCATCTCGGGGTTTCATACCACTGGCAAACTTGTGCCCACCTCTGGGCTTCCCTGCAATGAGAAGTACCCACCGGAGCGGTAACAGTGGCAGCTTTGGGACGCTTCAGAGGAGGTGAGCCTGTAAGCAGCAGTGTCTTCATGCTGCTTAGCACAGCTGACAGTTAAAAATCACCTTAGGAGATCAAACATGCTCATGCAAAGCCCATCTTGGAAGCCTGAGGAACCTCAGAGCATGGTGGACCCCAACATACAAATTCACAGAAATCGCTTGATAAAGTTTGTGGTAACTCTGGAGGTGGAGGAGGCAGCTGGGGAGTGTCTGATGTGTCTGCTCGCCTCAAAGGCTGCTGCTGCGCTCTGTAACTCGATGACTTGTCTATCTCGAGAAAGGCAGCGCTGGCACGGGCCAGGTGCTCTTATCCTGCGAGTGATCTGGAGTTCCAGGCGCTCTCAAATAGGGCTGGAGTCAGACATGGTCTGAACAAGTGCTGTGGTGGCGTGGAGGATACCAGGATCAGGCTGGCTCCCTGAGGAGCTTCCTTGGAGCTGCTTTGGATTTATACGGCTGTAGCGGCAAACACAGACCCCACCCGGTCATTACAGATGCTGGTGAGATGGGTGGGAAACATGAAGCCCAATGGTAAGTCACAGACGACAAGGAGTACTTTAGAGAATGTACGGTTTGGGAAAAATTCAGGAAAAAAACATATTTTTTTCAGTGGGTCATTGGAATATGCAGTTTTCCAGAAAGCAGGGGAAAAGAGAGCTTGAAATTAAGTATATTATTAATTAGAGCTTTCTTAACTGTCACTAAGCACGAGGATTCTGAGGGAAGCGTTCTCTAGTTTCTTCGTCGCGTTGCTGCACAAGCTGGTGTTTGCCAATGAGCGTGTCTCAGGAAGAGTGAAAAATAAAGTTAAATTCGCCATATGGTGGAGATGGAGATTTTTTGTGATGATGGGAGTTTGTTTAAAATAACGTTACCTTTGTATTTGCTTAGTTTAACAGGAAAAATAATGTTCCCGAACAGGGAAATAACGGCTGCTGTAATGTCTCTGTTAGAGGAATGTTGTTTTAGAGCACTTTGGGGTTACATTAGTTGAGTTCAAGATTAATTCCTGCTCTGGAGCAAATAAACCCCGGTGGGGCTGAACGCTGGGAGCCGACAGCTTGATGTGGGCATGTGCATCGCAGACGGGTCTCCGGGGACTGCTTCTTGATGTAATTCTTCACGCTCCTTCTCTTCCCTTCCCCTTTTGCTCACCTCAGTGAAGCGGCATCTCACCCCAGCAAATTGGTTAAAGCACTTACATCTGAAACTGGGAGGCACTGGGCGGCGTGGGGGAGGCCAGCAGCACTAGCCAGGGGTGGAGGGAGCCCAGGAAAGTTTTAAATCTTTTAAACGTGGCCTCCCCGTATGTCAGCACGTGTGTAAGTAGACTTTGGTGAAGTATCTCTTATTTTCTCATCTGAACGCCAGCGTACACTTGTTTTTCTCTACCTACACCCAAGTCCGACAGCACGTGGTGGGGTGCAGAGGGAAAGTGCTGGCTGCTGATGCTCTAACAGCAGCAAGAGCCCGTCTGCACACACAGCCTGAGCACAACCTGGGCACAGGTTGGTTTTTCAAGCAGTATCCGATGATGTAATAGAGCAAATATTAGGAGAACAACATCTGGCAGCTCTGCTGTCTACATGCCCATTGCAAACAATTCTTCAGACCTGGGTAAATGTTCAGCTTAGTCACATCACAGCGGTGTGAGGCTCGTGCAGCCGAGGCCACCTGCCTGCCTCTTTGCCTCGCACATGAAATAACGAGGCCGTCCTCTTGTTTGGTTTTGTTTCCAGTGCAATAAGTGACTCTTTAAAAGCAGCGAATGCATTAGGAACAGGAGGCGAGATCTCTTTGTGCAAGGGTGTCAACGGGTTTATTTTAAGATTAATGTTGTAGTTTGTTCGTTCCCTCCAGATTGTGAAACACAGCGGAGGATGGCTCGGATATCCAGCTGGAGGGGTTAGTTCTCGACTGTGGGTGTGAGATGTTTTCTGTGAAGGGTTGTATGGGATGTGCTGCTGGTGCAGCTCTGGAGCTCCTCTTCTGCAGCCTCCCCCCGGGATGCTGGTGTCCAGCGCCAGCCACGGCAATGCCCCTTCTCTGCCCAAAAGTGAAACGAAGCTCATTGTTGGGGTGAAGCCGTGAAACTACGGGTGGCAAAAGTGCTGTGCAAGCTCCAGCCCTTGTCTACGTGGCAGGGAGGTGCCTGTAGGATGTACACCTCCCCAGCTGCTTCACAAGCAAGTGCGTAGTGGTGGCGGTGGAGAGTCTCAGCAGAGGGGATGAGTGGGCTCTGCTGGCTTCCTTTGTGGGTACAGGGCTTTGTTTCAACTTAGATCACAAAATTTGGGGTTGGGTATTATTGGGACTACATGTGGTCCAGCAGTTTGGAGGCCCCAGCTGAAATGGGTTCTACTGGGCACTGAGCAAACACTTGGTAAAGGATGGTCCTTACCAAAAATAGCACAGATGGACAAAGAGCCTGTCTGTGTGTGTACAAGGGAGAGAGAAGTGACAGTGCTACCAGAATTTCTTTCCAGGATTACTTTTTAGAAGATACTCAGTGCAGCAGGTTCTGTTTTAACAGCATGTCTGGTACGTGATACCCAAGACCAGAGCACAGTCCTGCACTGTGCTGAGAGAGGCCGGTGTCTGACAGAGACTGGTCCTCCCCAGCCTGCTGCTGGGGAAGCCGTTGCTCTTGCAAGCCATATGTTTGGTGAGATCGCTGCTGGGTCCTGGGGTCTTCCTTCACTGTGACGAGGAGTTTGCACTCAGGGAAATCATGACAGGATCGTAAGAAAGTACAGGGATGATGCAAGTGAGGAAATGTGGTTTAAGCTTATCTTTAGCTCCAGAAAACCTCTGGAGATGTAGATGCCATCAATATCCTCCTATGGTTATGCAGACTCTGATGCGGCCACCAGCATTTCAGCAGCACGGACTTCAGAAGAGGCTCTGAAACAAAGGGGACTGGTTGCAAAAATGGGACTTCAGACATGCAAGAGTCAGTTCCACCTCTGAATTCCCTGCACACTGTGGTCGATGAATTTGTGATGTCGTCTCCTGAAGCACGAGGCACGTGGTTTATGGT
Source organism: Bucorvus abyssinicus (assembly GCA_009769605.1). Lineage (NCBI taxonomy): Eukaryota > Metazoa > Chordata > Aves > Bucerotiformes > Bucorvidae > Bucorvus > Bucorvus abyssinicus. Next base: position 13,952,449 of record CM020047.1, read on the forward strand.
TTTACCAAAATCATCAAAGCTGAAAAACTCATCAATCCCGCTCCTTCCTCCCAGTGACCACACACTCGTCGAAATTGTCACGCTCTTCCTTCCTCTGTCTCTCTTGTGAAATGTCCCACCTTCTCGTATGAAACGTGCAGAGGGCACGTGGCTGCCTGTGGTACGGAGGCCCCGGGCGCTGCTCTGAGCCGTGCCAGAGTGTAGCTGCAGCTCTCCAGGCTGGAAGATGGTCCGTGTTTACCGGGTCATCTTGTTTCTTTTCCTTTTGGAAAACCGAGGACAAAAATGGTAAAAGAGCAGCCTATGCACTTCCACGCTCATCACCTTGCAACGATGATGAGAGAGTTAGTAGGAAAGGTGACCATTGAACAGGTAACCACTGTCCACATGGGTTTTGCCAAGTTCCTAAGCAACAAACTTCAGAGCTGGGGCAAGATCCGTGTTGTTGGTGAATATCCTGAACTGCGTGTCTGTCCTGTGCACGGAAAGCTGTGGTTTATGTGGGGAGGAGAGCACTGACAGAGGCAATTTCCCAAATCCAGTGAATGGCCAAGCGCCTGCTGAGTGGAAACATCAGAGGAGGGTCCCCTGCTCCCCAACAGGAGCCAGCACGTAGGTGCATCTGCTTGGGGCTGAGGAAGCTGTGGAGGAGAGGAAGGGGTTAAAATGGATGGAGACTGTCCCACAGGCGTGAGCACGTAGGCGTGAGACAGACTCTTCTGTTGCATTGAGCTGTTTTCATACAAAGGATGGCGAAGATCAACTGTGGACCACTGCAGAGACCCCTCTCCTCTGCCCCGTCCACCCCTGATGGGGATTTGCTCCCTGGCACGGAGTCTCCAACCCCGGGGCTGGGCCTTGGGCATCCCTCGATGGCACGAAGCCTTCTCTGGTACTTGGGGCCTTCAGCTGGCGTAACCATCTTCGTGGATCTTCGGCAGCAATGGCACGTGTGAGTGGGAAGAGAAGGCAGGGCAGTTGGCCCACGTGCATTAAGTTTGGTATGAGGAGAGTTCATTTAAAAAAATAAATAGGAAATCTTAGCCCATGAACATGAAGCCCAAGAGCTGGTTGGCTTTAAGCGCTGTGAAGCGATTACTGGCGATGCCCAGCTGTAGATCGATTCTGCTGAGCGGCAGCAGCAGATCAGCAGCCCTGCCCCGTTCCTCTTGGGAGCGCAGCCCGTCCCTGCGCTGCGGAGCCCCCGTCATAGCCAGGGGTATCTGCTTTCTCCCATCGCCTGCTCTTCCCTCCTTGCAGGTCCCACCTTTGCTCCGCGAGCCCTGCCCGCCCTATCCGTGGGGACAGGAGGGAAGGTCGCCTCAAGATGTCCACATTTTGGTCAAGATGGTACCGGCTGCTGGACACAGCCGAGACCCCGCAGCCCCAAAGCTCCCGGCACTGCTGCTGTGGGGGTCACCAGACCAGGGTGAGGGTCTCGCCTGGAGGGTATCTGTGTACAGGCTTTAGTTGGATGCCTTTGCAGCTCCTACCGCAGAGCCTCGATGACAGCGAGTGCTTCTCTCCGCTTTTGGTGGCACATTAAATCGTCACGTATTTTTTTTTTTTTTTTCCCCTCCACTATTCAGTGCTCTGAGCTAAATTCGAACAGAAACCTTTTCAAACCGTTCCTTTAATAAAGTATTTAGTTAATAGATGATGCATAGCTCACAAAGCTTGCAAGAATCTGACGCGGGGTATCATAATATTGTGATATTTAACAGCAAAACCTGCTGCATTATCGACTTACCTCTATAGCATGGAGGAGGCAACAGCTGAGGCATAAAAACTAATGCTTCAGTATGACAGAGCTAAAATTGAACTTGGCAATTACCGCGTGCATGATTCGCAGCATTGTGAAGTGAAGCTACGCTATAAATCAGCTCCAGTAATCACAGGGTTTAAAATTAGTCCGTTACTATTAACTCTGCCGGCGCCCGCGTGCGCTGCGGAATTATAAACGTGAAAGGTGCGGCGTATCTCAAGTGCAGGTTTAAAGTAAACCGCTCCAACAGGCGCCCGGTGGGAGGATTTGAAGTTCACGCAGAAGCGAGGTTTTGGGTACTCTGACAAAGGTTTGTGGAACACATTTAATTGCACGTTGCAGTCTAATCTTTTCAATGCTTAACATCCTTCAGAGAGCACCTTTTCATGTTCCCGAGACTTTCACAGTTCACAGAGGGTAGAGTGATGATTGAATTTACTTTTTTTCTCCCTTACAGAATTTTTTTTTTTTTTTCCCCAGAGCAGCGCTATTCAAATAGTTTGCAGAGCTCTTCAATGCCAGGCATAGAAAAAAGAAAACAGCAGGATAATGTTTTAAAATCATTATGGGGAAGTGAAAGGCTGCTCTGAGCGCAGCACCAAAATTAGCCGCTGCCATGATTGCCGAATTTTCATTCAATGCAAAATTCATGGCATTTGCTGCTGTGAAAAATACGGGAGTCAAGTTATTTAATAGGATTCTAAATTATGCAGGATGCACAAATATTTTATGTGGGGCACGGAGCTGCGTGGGTTTCTGTAGGAGAGCAGGAGCTGGGAGCAGCTCTGCCGGTGTCAGGGGGTCACTGTATTGTCCGGTCGCTGTATTGTCCCCGCTCCTCTGGTTCATGTTAACGTTTCCAACTCCATTTTTGAAATCACACTGGTTTTGTCGGGGTGACCGTGACCGTGATGGGTCCGAGAGCTTTCGCAGAAGGGTGAGGGTGGGCGGCTGACTTGCTGCGGGGTTCATGCCTCTTGCTCCGGACTCCCTGCGTCGGGAAGACCTGTCACCTCGCCGTACCTCCCGTGCTCGCAGGGACATCGTGCTCACGGATTTTCTCGTCGGGGTTTTGCTGTCCGGATGGGTCAGCCTGACCTGGGCTGCTGGGAGCGGCTCCCAAAGGATCTTCTGAAGTGCCGCAGTCCCTGGTTTCTCCCTCCCCGCATCCCCTGGAGCTCTCATGGAGCTTCCTAGCTGGATGCTTTCCCTGCTGGTGAATTTAAAGCCAACCTCCCTTAACGGCACCCGCGGTTGAAGTTGGGTCTCCTGCACCCAGCAGCCCTGCCTCGCCCCGGCAGCATCCCCCGTGCTCCGCCAAGGCGGCTCCCATCCATCTCTTACGTCTGTCTGTGTCTGACCTTCAGACTCTAACGTAAGTCCTGATGACTTTGTGAGTTTTCTTCTTCCCCGCTCGCCTCCTGTCCATGACATTGTTCAGTTCCAGCCCCGTCTGGCTCCAGAATAGGCGACTTGTGTCTTGTTTCTAACTCCAGCGAAGTGGAGAAGTTGCAGCAAATCTTGACTTTGGTCTTTCTTTACTTTTAGTCCCCGCTGTGTCCTAATTATTTAGTGCAACTCAGTTCAGGCAGTGTTTTGGAGAATGTTTTTTCCCCTCTCTTTCTCTTATTCTTTCTTTCTCTCTCTTGCTTTGTTCAATAGAGAAACAGGAGGAGTGGCAGGACCGCGCTCTGCTCTGCAAGAGGCACGCCGAGAAACGTGCCAGAGAAACAGAAAGCAGAGTGCAGCCCGATGGGATGGAGGGACGGAGAAGGGAACACCGAGGGCTGTTTGGGTGCTGCGCCAGCGCGTGGTCTGAGTTAGTCGCTGTTTGCTGCGATAAAGACCGAAGACTGTGAAGGTCGCTGGGCGCAGATGAGCCTGTTTGCCGTCGTACTGGGGACTTGGTATTTTGGAAATCGGCTCTGTTATTTGTCTCACGAGCAGCAAGGCATTACCGTATCAGTCGGAGATAAACCTCGCTGTGTTCTGTTAAAGGATTTTGAAATATAAAGTTTTCAATTGGCCGAGGCAAGATAAATTGCCCCCATTCTTTCTGCCAATAACTTTAAGATTTGCGAAGAATTTATCAGTACATTTAACACTTCCATTGAAACTCTGTTTCTGAGGTTGTGGAAATGAGCTACAAATGAAAGTCACAACTCAAAAAGCAGGAAACGTGCCTGTAAGCGAGGAAAAAGCTGTCACTGGCATTGTGAAGAAAGAGAGGTATAAATAGGGCATTGGGTTAGAAAGCAGGAAATCTGCGTGCTGTGGGTTTTACTTGGAATTTCTTCTGGTGACCCTAGATAAGATTGTTAACCCTTGTCTCTGCAGACAGTTGTACGTGCGCGTTCCTGGGCTCTGTTTCTGGCTTTTGGGATTGTCTGTGTGAGCGAGCTGAAAGCGGAGCCGCTCCATCAATCATGGGTGTGTGGTTTTCATGCTTAGGAAGGATCACTCTACCAAAGAGTCAGGATTTCTCAATATTTCCTGTAGAGTAGCATTCAGTCTTGTCCCCACGCCTGGGGAGAGACAGTCTCGTGGCAAAGGGTCTGTCCGTACGAGCAAGAGAGGGGAGGGTGGGCGTCACGGGTGCAGCGGCAATTCCTGCTGCTGATGGAGTTGATGACCACAATTTCATGTCCCGTTTTGTTTTTATAGAGAAGGTACAATAAATGGTGTCAGTTGGGAGGGACTTTTTCTTATCTCCAGGGTGGACCCAAGAAGACCCTTCCATGTAAGCCAGGGCCCTGGCTGTCCACGCGCGTCACCCCTTGCTCGCAGCCCGCACAGAGCCACAGCTGGAACAGCTCTGGTCGTGACCAAGGTTCTGTCCTGGGAGGCATCAGCTGCCAGAAAAGGCAGGTTTCGGCCAGAAACATGCCGTGGGCTTTCAGCCTGCTGTCAGCACTGCTGAGTGTGTGAGGGAGTAGCTGTTCTGGTTCGGCTGGGACAGAGTTAATTTTATTCCTAGTAGCTGGTTCCGTGCTGTGTTTTGGATTTAGTGTGAGAATAGTGTTGATAACGCGCTGGTCCTGGAGTTGTTGCTAAGTGGTGTTTATACGAAATCAAGGTCTGTTCCGCTCCTCGTGCCCAGCCAGCGAGGGGGCCGGAGGGGCACAAGATGTTGGGAGGAGACACAGCCAGGACAGCTGACCCAAACTGGCCAAAGGGGTATTCCAGACCATAGGACGTCATGCCCAGTATATAAACTGGGGGGAAAGCTGGCCAGGGGCTGCTGCTCGGGAGCTGGCTGGTCGGTGAGTGGGGAGCAATTGCTTTGTGCATTGCTTGTTTTGTGTATTCTAATTCTTTTATCATTATTATTATTACTACCAGCATTAATATTATTTTCTTTCTTTTCTGTCCTATTAAACTCTCTGTCAACTCAAAAATTTTACTTTTTTTCCGATTCTCCCCCCTCCCATCCCACTGCGGGGTGTGGAGTGAGCGAGCACCTGCGTGGTCCTTAGTTGCTGGCTGGGGTTAAACCATGACAGCAGCATATCAGCAGAACACGGTTGGGTATTTATCATGCCCTTCTATATAACTTCTGTCAAATGGGTGGTTTTTTACGGTGCAGACCAGGTATGGCGATAGGCTGGGGGGGAACCATCGAGGAGGGTAGTTGCAATGGGAAAGCCAAAGAGATGATGCAGATTGTTGCCACTCAACGCCATGCTGCATCCCACCCACGTGGGGATGTGCATTATATCACATCCTCCGCAGCTGGAGATGCCGGCGTTGGAGCATCCCAAGGATGCATACACGAACGTGCTCTGGAGGGGATGCTGCCTCCCCTCCTGCCCACCACCGTCTGGAGGTGCTTTGGCTTTTGTGGTGGGCTCCCATTTCTGGGGATGAGCCAGCACTGCTCCACCAGTCAGCCAGGGACATGCGGCTGTGGGGAAGAGCCGTCCCACCATGGCCTTTCATGACTTAAACCCCACTGAGTGCTGTGAGAAGGGCCTGGCCTCGGACACCGATGCTTTCAGTTCCCAGCTGACAGCTCCGGTGCGTAAGTCAGGGGGTCTTTAATAAAACGACGAGTAGTTACGATAGTTCTGACTGTTGCAAGTTATAGACTTGGCCTAGGGAGTTATTTTAGGCTTCTGTGGTCTCAGGTTGTCTCACAGCCTGAAATCACATCTCAGACAGAAATAATAACCTCCCATCGCCCCGATGCCTGCGTGCTCTGCGATAAACACGGGGTGACTTCCCGGAGGTGTCATCCCGGCAGCAGCACAGCCGCTTCCCGGGAACGCTGGCGTCCAGCAGCACTTGTCTCACAGGCGAGATGCAGGAGTTGGGACAGGTCCCACACAGCCTGTAACTCTGTAAAAGTTAGGAGTGGTTTTTTTTTTTTTTGGTCTTGGCTCCATTCCCTGAAGGTTAAAAAAAAAAAAAAAAAAGGGAAGAAAAAGTGATGGATACTTTGTGCCTGGGCAGGCGGGACTGATGAGCTCTTGAAGCTGAAGCCAAATCCTGCAGAGGAATCCACAAAAGATTCCCCATGGTTTTGGTCTTCGACGTCCCTTGTCCCCCCGCACCATCCTGCCTCGCTCCTGCTGCCAAACCTGCAAGCCGGTGACAGTGCAGCGAGCGACTTTTCTGCCTTTGGCTACGACTTGGAGCCCCAAAGCTGAGCACGTTTGGAAGAGGTTATGCACCGCTCGCAGGGCCCTTTGCAGAAGCCGTAACCAACCTCGGTGGGGGCAGAGCGGTCGCACCCCCTCATAAGCAAAAGCAGAATTCGGCTCGTCTCCGGCGCACGCAAACATTTGCTCTGCGGGCTGCGGCGCAGCGCGGCTCTTCTCTCCGTGCAGGTTGTTTTGTTTCCTGTGGTGTCTGGTTGCTGTTGAGGCAGTTCCACGAACCCCCCGTTTCTCCCGGGGCTGTTTTGTGGGGCAGGTGTTCGCTGTGATAAAATATTGATGGGGAGGAGGAAGGAAGGCTTCGTTCGTGCTGTCCCTATCTCTTGTTGTTTTTCAGGTGGGAGGTACAAAAAGGGCCATAGTGTCATTTCCAGATGAACCAAGGTCAAGATAGAGAATCTGGAGAATTCCTGGAATGTGACTATAACGGGGTGCTGGTGCAGCCTGGGATGACTCTGTGAAACCCCTGTCTTTGCCAGAAGTCGGAGCTGGCCACAGGGAGGTCTGTTTGGGCGTGGATAGAGGAGCAGGGCAGAAGATGTAGCAGGCAGTGAGGTATTCCGGGATGTGTGGGGCACACGGCAGCGTGCGCTGGATGCCCCAGCAGCAGAGGGAACCATCCCTGTCCTGGGCAGCAGCCACAGGTGAGCCCTGAGCCTGTGAGGAAGGGCTGGGAGACGAGTGGGGTGTCAGAGCATCCCCTGCCTGGCAGCTGGGCTGGGTGGGTGAGCTGGGTTGCAGCCCTGTGGGTCAAGCTCTCCAAAAGCCCAGCGTGCAGAGCGGGCAGCATGGTGGGGGAAGACTTGGGGGGGTGGGACAGGCAGCTGCGTTTTCTGTCATTTGAGACTCTTTGCCTTGCTGCTCTTGTGCCTTTGCCCAAGCCTCTCCTGCCTTTTCGTCCTGCCTGGTCTTTCTGCCAGCTCTGATTTTCTGCCCTGGCAGGCTGAGGCTTTCCGAGGCGTAGCTAAAGACGGAGCACAGGGTGTATAAGAGGGTGATGTATTCAACAGAGAGGCTGAGTATTAATATATATATATATAAATATATATAATACCAACCTGCAACCTGCAGCCTGTCGTAGGCAGCAGGTTGGGAAACCAGGACCTTGCTCCTTCACTTCTCTTTTTCTTCCTGCAAAGAAATATGTGGGATGCTGCTTCCCCCTTCCCCAAAAAAGAGTAAACCCTGATGCCTCTGGAGCAGCTGCTTTGTGGGGTATCGAGCAACATCCATGTGACCGTGGCAAAATCAGGGATGAATGGGGGAAAACCAGGCAAGATGGGTAGGAGTGTGGAGGGTCTCCTCTGGCAGGGGAGGGGGAACCTTGCTGCAGCAAGTGCATGACTGCATGAGTTCTGAGGAGAGCTGGGGCAGGGAATCTGGATTACACACATCCGAGTGGCCTCGGTGAGACCAGTAAAGCTCCCTGGGTGGCTGTGCCTGCTCAGGTGCTGCAGGCTGCCCACCCAGAGCAGGGCGCAGGGCCCTACGTTGGCCTTTGTTTTTTGTTGTGTTGTTTTTTTTTTTAAGTACAGAAACTGAAAAAATACCCCTGCTTTTGTCTTAATTGAAACAAAAACAGGAGGTGAGTGCCCCAGAAATTTCACCGTGCACAGGCTTGAAGGGGCTGTGGTTTTTGTTTCTAGCTATCTGTAACTATCTGATGAACCGTTTCTGTTGGGTTTCTCTTTTCTCTTTTTTTTTTTTTTCTTTTTCTATTTTCCCTGCACAAAGGGAGACAGAAATTTTTCTGGCCAGTTTGTAACTCTGCTCTTCCCAGCCCTTGCCGTTAGCAGCCGTGTTCGTGCTTGGTGTAAGCGAGAGCGCTCACAATCCACGTGCACGTGCCAGGTCTGAATGTGACCTCCAGCGGGGCTATTAAATGACTCGAAAAGCCTCTCTGCAGCAGCGCACGTGTAACACAGCCCGCGTTTGGCATTAGCGTTGACTGACGGCTACAACGTGAGCCGCAGGACGGGGATTGCAGGTTGTCGCGCCCAGTTGGCTGGGCTGGGATTTCCTAGTGGGAGTCAGGTACCTCCTGCGCGGGCATAAGGTACTATCCAGGCTTCCACTGAGGGATAAATACTGCTGAGAGTGAAATACTCGTTCCATCACTCTTAATGCTGAAGAGAGACGTACCTGTGCTCAACTCAGAGGGACAAGCCAGTAACTGACGCATGGCTTTGGGTTTTATTTTTGGTCGTTTCAATGAACACTTCTGCTTCGTGCTGTTTTTCCCTCATTTCTGTGTACCTTCGGACTCGTTCCTGTTCACCGCTGCTCGTGTGCTGTGCTGCCCAGGGACTGCCGACACCCAGCAAGGGAGATGGTCAGAGCTGATCCCTCCGTGTTGGTCGTGGGTTCAATTTGTGTCGTTATCCAGACATCTTGGCTTCTGCTGCGGGGTGTTTTGAGCTTTTTTTTGGAGCTTCACGACCCAATGGTTATTTACGGTGAACTAATTGGTCTGACTAGCTGCAGCAAGTCCTACAGTGCAGGGTTCCTTGGAACTCAAGTGAGGCAACTGCTTGACTAAGTCGGTGCGTGGGTGTTGAGAGTGAATCCTAGAGCAGAGAGGAGGACGAAATTCAACATCTGCTGTAGTTGGAAGGTGGGAGATACGTGCTCTCTTCAATAGTCTGCTGTTAAATGGTGGTGACAAGGTGATGCTCTTTACCGGCAGGAAAGGAAATGCAACAAGCATTTACCGTGTTGTGCGCATAGGTCTTGTGGAGAAGGGGGGTTAGCAGCTTCTGCTGATTCACGGAAGCGATATTCTAGCTGGGGTTGTCCTCACAAGACGACTTTGTTCTCTGCAGCCTTGCACCGTCTTCAAGTGGCGGTGCCAAAGTGCCCGTCTGATGAAACATGGGTTAGAAGTGCCTAAGTTCTGTCTGCCCTTTGACTCCAGTATTACCAGCAACTGATGGAGCGTTGACTCTTAGTTTAGTGCTGCTAACACTTGGTTGTGGTTTTCGCACTGGCCTTAGTCTGGTGAGGATGTGCTTAGTGTTAGTCATTGCTCGCGGTTGGCATTGAAGTAGGCTCAAACAGAAGCTGCGTTTTTTGGTAGTTCTTCTGCGGCAGCTCTGTTTCATCGGTGAGCCTCGCCGGAGCAGGGGCAGGAGCCCACCTCTGTGGCTATGTCTCCATCCTGTCCTCCTGCCAGGGGCATTCCTGGGGCAGCTCCTTCTGCTGACGGGGTTTGCCCTCGCCCTAAGAGGTGCCAGCTCCTGCTCTCACTGGCGTCTCATTACAAAGAAATGCATCTGTGTGATATCAGATAAATGAGAGAAGGCTTCTGATGAAGATGCAGAGACAAAGTCCTTAGATAAGATTCTCTTGAATGATGATGCCTCTCTGAAAATAGCTTATTCTTAAAGATTTTCAACCACTGCTCTTGCATGATACGAGTCAGAAAGTCTTTGTGCATCAGACCAGTAGCAGATGTCAACTGAAGGACACGCGGCAGCACAGTGAGCTCGTGCGCCAGGAGAACCAGCCAAGTTTGTCACTGTGAATGAGGTTCCTGCGGGACGGCGGTTCTTCTGTCTGCTCACAAACTGCGTGTTGATGCCGTTACATTTTACTGAAGGCGTTTGCCTGGAGGTATTGTTTAAAGAGTAGTTTTGTGTGACTGAATTCCAACCTGCTGGGTGTCTGCAAGCAGTTTGGCGGGGTTATTTATTGGCTGGCCATATAAATGAGTGTTCGTTCCTTGTTTGCAAGAAGCAGCTCGGAGCCAACTTGAATGAGCAGCCTGAAGAGTTGTTCTGCATCCTGACAGCCATCCTGAACTGCATCAGGAGGGGTGAAAGCGAAGTCACTTCCTGGAAAGGAGAGAGAAAAAAATAGTTGTGTTGACAATAAGTCTTGCTGGCTTATTTCTTTTATATATATATATATAGAGAGAGATATATTTTTTTTTCTTTTTTGTACTTTATTTTAAGGCTCCCGACGCAGCATAGCACTTCTGCATCCCTTGCTGGCCTCTCCTGAGGATGCCTGCTGTGGTCAGAGGTGTGTTACTGCTGGGTGCCCCAGGCTGGATGGTGTGCCACCTGCCTGCCTGGCATGTTGGGGTCAGCACTGACAGCCATGGCAGGTCCACTGCCGGGGGCAGTGGCTGTGTGTGCTGGCCCCGTGAGGCTTCTCTTAGTGGAAATACTATTTATTACAGCGAAAACCCTGAACATATTTAAGAAATTTAGCAGTAATGAGACCGTCACGTTACGGGCGTGCCCATCCTTGTCTTGCTTACCAAATATTTGACCGTCCTGCCTCTGGTAGGTCTGATCATCCTCACAGTTGCCAAGATCTGCGTCTGCCTGACATAGCTCTGATCCCTTCACTCACCAACGACTTGTCCTCCTGGCCTCGGAGCTGGCTCTCCCTGTGCTGGCCCTTCCCCTGTTGAGGCGTTAGCCCTGCTAGGAGCGCCGTGCCCCTTCAGCTCGTGATGCAGAAGCACGCCCGTCCCTGCAGCCCCTTTCCGGGTCGCCCTCTCTTGAAGCTGGAAGGATGTGCCCTGTGAGAGGGGCCGGAGTGGCAGCACCCTCGTTGTTTTGGCCATCGCGCGTACAGAACACTTGGAGTCATCACTTGCAGATCGTTATCCTGCAGTTTCATCGCATCCCGTAACCACCAAGTTCCTCTTCTGACAGCGCTCACAAGAGCATGAGCAAAGTGCAAGATCTGCTGGGGAAAGGCTGTGAATTCCCCCCCAGGGAGGATTTGCAGGTTTAAAGACAATTAACTTTTATGCTTCGGTGTGTGGCATGTGGCTCTGGACCAGCGTGGGACCGGGAGGGCAGCGGCCTCCCCCGCTGGGCAGCGGTCGGGTGTTGATTTAAGCCTTTCCATAAGGCACGAGGTGTTTGCAGTCATCCTGTTAATTTAGCCAACATTTCAGCCACTGCTGCCCGGTGGTCCGCGGTGGTGGAACTTCCTACCCTCAGGCAGGCGGAGCAGCCGCCACGCCAGGGAGCTGGCGTGGAACTAGATACCCGTGGCTGGACAGAGACGAGTGAAACGAGGCAAAAGCCCAGGCGAGGGGAAGGTGAGCGCCGGTGAGCGCGGTGGGCTCCTCCCCAGGGCTGTGTTTCGGGTGAGCCCGTGGCACAGCCGGCTGGCGGGGACGTGGTCGGTGCTGGAGGAGATGAAGTGGTGAGGTGAGCAGGGCTCTGGCTTTGTTAGCAAAGGCTACGAGGAGCAGATGGATTATTTCTGCAGCCCAAATCCTGGTGTGACGGAGTGTGGCACAAAAGCTGAAGTGACAGTAATTAGAACGGATCCGCGCTTGGTGACCCAGAGAGAGGTGAAAACCCAGGAAGATAATCATGAGCGAAAGAGGCAACACAAACCAGAAAATGGTGACGGTTACAATTTGAATGAGAAAGCGAGCTCCTGAAGCAAACTGACTCCTGGAAATCCCATTAATGCTGACAAATCTGTGGCTGCGGGATCCGGGAGTATCACAGCGAACATCTGTTCAGGTAAATAAGGAGGATGGATCCAGCTGCTGTTGGAAAACGCTGCGGAAGGTGAGGCTGTTAGCGCAGGCGGCCCGTTAAAATCGCTGGCGATCATTAGGGCGCTAACAATTACCACGTCCTCTGTGGTCGGGGATTAGGGAACACCTGGCTCCCGGCATTAACTGCAGCGCGGCACCACCACCGCGCCCGCAACAGCAGCTCTGAGGATAACCCACGCTCTTGGCTTTAAGGATGATAGATTACGGAAGAGCTGCTGTGCTTATGAGCCCTCTACAACGGGCGAGATTCCAGGAAATTCAAGTCTGGATTCCGTTCTGTTTTCCTCGCCGCTCCATCCTGCTGTTTCTGGTCGGGTTTTAAATCCAAACAAATTTTGGTCCTCTGTTTCTTGAAATTGTTTTGGATTTGTTTGGTTTTTACGAGGAGACCCAGCTCAGGAGCTGGAAGAGACCTCAAAGGCCTCATCTGAAGATGGCTTTGACTGCACTCAGTTGAGTGGTGGGACTGACTCAACATCTCCTTTCTGTAGGCATCCAGCATAAATAGTTTATAGCCATAAAAATAACCCTGAGGAGGAGCCCCAGCTCACCTAGGAGAGCTGGGAGAGTTGGGCTGGCTGTGGACTTGGCAATCCTGGTGACTCTGTGAGGTCTTCTGCTTGGCTTTGGTTTCCGTGAAGATAACGGGAGGTGGATCAGCATCCCGACTGCCCAGGGACACATGGGATCTTGTACGCCATCGGAGGACAGACTCGCAGCCTGGCCTCTCGCATCCCTGGGGATACACGACGTGGCACTGTCGTGGCGGCTTTGGAGCAGGAAGATAATGACAGTTTGGTCTGAGTTGCCTCTCGGCCGGAGGACAGAGCTGTGTCGTGAGTGCCCGGCTGCGACTGGACGGGGAGGAGGTTGCAGGCCGCTCCCTGTGCGTGGCGCCTGGCAGTTATTCAGGGCTGGGTCGGATGCTTTTCCGGGGCTTTAGTCATGTGTGAGGCCCATTCGTGTGTAAAGGAACACGGCGTTGCACTGGAAGCGCTGTGCGCAAATGGAATGCCCTGCACCGCCGTCCCTGTGCCTCTGCTCGCCGGAGCCATCTTCTGAGCGGCGGCTCACGGAGTCCTGCTCTCACCAGCAGCCTGAAAAGCAGCAGCATTTGTCCTCAAAATGTTTGTGGTTTCCTGCAGGGAAAGTGAGAGGAAGGTTCCAAGTGTGCTGGACACTTCTCTCAGCGGTTGGCGCGGACTGGACGTAACCACAGTGAGATGAAGCAGGACCAGGAGGTGGGCTTGGGCCAGGCAGCAAAAGCCATATCATCTGTTTGGAAAGGACCACAGTGGAGAGAAATTCAAGCCGCTCTGGTGTGCTCTGGGAAGCCGTGAGCATTTGTGGGGATTTCCTGGTGATTTGAGGACAAGTTTTAGTTCAGGGGTTAGTCTGCTGGTCTTTTGACAGCAGGAGATGGAGTGAACGGTGCAGCCCTGTCACCCTAATGAATGGGGATGGCAGCAGCTCCGTGAATCTTAGCTCATACTGAATATGAGCCCCTTCACTCCAGGACTAACGATGGAGAAAATTAAACAGGAACTCCTCCTTCTGGAGGTGTCACGCATCTTGTAGAGCATCTCTGAACCTGATGAGAGCTACCTGCAAGCCACCATAGCCTGAGGCTGAGGCATACCCTTACCCCTGTGGGAATTGCAAACATTCTGGGGACAAAAGCTGCTGCTTCTCAAGGTGCCGGTGACAGCAGGACCACCTGAGCTATCACTCAGAAGTTGCCTCCTGCTTAATTTTCTCCATGGTTAGTCCTGGCACCGAGGAGCTTATACAGCCATCACTGGTCGCCCCAGCATCTCTGGCACGGTGACCCACCATGGGATCCCTTGGAGTGCTCCGGGGCAGGCTGGCTTGGCCATCTTTGTGATGAGCAACCCAACAGCAGTGGTCATGGGGCTCAGTGAACTGGGACAAGATGTAGCATGAGGACCACCTGAGCGAGGGGGTTGTAACCTCTTGTCCAGAGGCCGGCAGTGTGTGTACATGTGTTAAGGAAGAGAGGTGGTGGTCAGAAGAGCGTACGAACTGCGAGTGAAGGAACACAGTTAAACAGCGAAGGCTCTTGCCTGGATTGGGGTGCTTTGGCTGGAGCGTGGTGTGCAGAAACCAGCTCAGAGCAAGCAGAGTGTGATCACTTTGATCCCTGGAGCAGTGCAGGCTGCGTTTTCAGGACCTGATGCCGTCCCCACGTAGGCAGAGCGTGCCTGTTGTCCTCCATGGGGACTCCTGCCTGCAGCAAGGCTCCAGGATTTCTCCCTTGGCTCTGGTTGCTCCCCAGAGGCAGTGGGCGCAGCAGGACAAACCTGCAGGAGGGGAGAGTTGGAAGAGGTCCTACATCTTTTTTTTTTTAATGCTAGTGGTGGGAATATTTTAATTTTTTTTAATGTAAAGCATGTTACATGTTTCAGAAGTGCCAGGGCTGGGCTGGGACCCAGCAGACGTGGAGAACAAAGCTTGTCAGCGAGTGCCTTGTCTCCAGGCTGGCTGACAACCCTCTGTTCTGGCTAATTTTTGGTGTCATCAATCACGAGTACCAAGACAGCAGCCTCACGGTGCCCTGTGTGCACTGCGGAGCTCATTGAGTGACCTATTAGTGCTTTCAGTTAATTCTGGTGACATATTTATAGCAGGGAGATCTACAGCACCGATTTCCTACAGGACACATCAGGGCTTGACATCAAATTAAGTTATAGAGTACCTTTTCCTGGCTGGATCAATGGGCAGAGTCAAAGGGAGCCTTGTCTACATGCAGATGAGGAGGATTAGATTTAAATCAGCAAATGTCAGTAACGGCTGTTTTTCCCACCAAGGGAAGAATAGGCAGGGAAAAATTTCCATCATTAATAATTGAAGTTTATAGAGGGAGGAAAAAAAATGAACGTATCATATACCACTCATGGAGATAACAGGGCCCTGCTTTTGCTGATAATTCTGTCTGGCAGACAAGTGCTAAAAAATTATTGTGATTATCCCTGGGTTTCTGAATCTGTTATGAATCTTCTGCAGTCCTGGAATATTTTAACAAATGCCCTTTTGCAGCAAAGCTGGAAATACCATTGGGAGCACAAAAAAGTCTGTCGAAAAATACAGACAAAATAGTCGAAGATGAGAGCTGGTGTAATTTGTCAAAATGAGGAGAATAACGAGTTCTGGTGTGGACTGTGTAAAGCGGGGTGACTGGAGTGGGTGGACATTTCCCTCACCAGTGCCCAGCATGGTGGATGCTGGAGGATGCAGAAGGGCACTGGGGAGCTCTTCTTTACCGGTCCGGTGGGAGAGAGTATGTCGGGCTCGCAAAGGTGTCACGGTGGAGATGCTCCAAGTGGCTGAGGCTGCCCAGGGCTTTGCAAAAGACCTCCAGAAGCGATCAGAAGGGAGCTTTGTTAAGCTATTTGCAACGCAACGTGTGAAAATGCAAAAACTGTGTTTCTACAGGCTTGAGAGAGTTTTCTGTTCTTTTTCTCCTATTTTCAGGGAAGGCTCCCAGTGGTAGCACTGGGTTTACATGTGCAAGGCTTGCTGGCAGGGAACCACTTTCCCATCGCACATCCATAAAACGTTTTGGTCGCTCTTCGTTGCTGCTGCTCTTTACGCTGCCGGTAATTTCTCCGGGCTGCAAAGCGCTAGAGGTCGTGGTGCTCTGCAGCGAAGTTCTGTGCTTTGAGCTCGCGCGCTCGCTCGGCGTCGAGCGCCTTTATCCCTGCACGCATTCAGACACCAACAGCTCATGTAAATCAAGCAGGAAATAATACATGAAAAGGAGCAGCCATGAATTTCTAATTAGCTGCGTTTGCGACTGGTGCACCCAAGTTAAAGGGCATGTGATTTATCACCTATCAGTGAGAATATTGGTTATCGCTTGTGCTTTCAGCGCCGTGGCGTGTGCGTAGCTCAGCCGTGGAGTTAAAGGGCATCTGATTTATCCCCTGACACCAGCCGTCCTGGTTAGAGCCATCACGGCTGGGAGGGCAGGGACGCCACGTTCCCGTGGTCACCTAGTAGCTGTTGCCTGGTTATTCCTCCTGCAGAGAGGTGGGTGAAGGACTGAGTTTCAGTAAATCCATAACTAAAGGCAAGTTACCGTCAGAGCTGCTTTCCCCCAGTTGAAGGGGAGGGCTAGAGCACAGGAGAGCAACCAGTCTGGCCAGCGCACGGGACGGCGCGATGAGCCCAGTGGTTCCTCGAGTATGTTGGTGGTTGAGAGACCATCTTTTTGTCTTACAGGTCTGATGTGCCGCACTGGCCTCCCGTTTCGTGTTTGCGGTTCACAGCCTTTGCCCGAGCATTTGATCTGCAATAGCGTTGAGGCCCTGGCAGGGCTCAGATCCACCAGTGGTCACGGAGGCACACTTGATGTAACTCCTCCTCTGTGTGCCTGGAGGTTTGAGCGGGTACGTTGAGACCAGACTTCAGGAAACCACTTTAATTCCAGGCCCTTTCCTAGATGTTAGGACCTTCAGTTG
The DNA here is from genome assembly GCA_009769605.1 of Bucorvus abyssinicus. NCBI lineage: Eukaryota > Metazoa > Chordata > Aves > Bucerotiformes > Bucorvidae > Bucorvus > Bucorvus abyssinicus. Next base: position 13,968,889 of record CM020047.1, read on the forward strand.
TGCTTGTTGGCCTAAAGAAGAACTAGGTCCTTCTTATTGCCAGCAAAAAGATGAGCAACCTCGCACAAGTCGTACGTTGTAGTGGAAATAAAACTGGCTCGTTCCCTGTTAGAGAGCAACGTCACTGGTTTTGATGCAGAAAGTTCAGTGCGGTTGAAGCATGACCAAATGAGCCCAGTTATCGCCATATGTCGTATGCTGGGGGTCATGTGGAAATCTGTGGGAGCTGAGGTCCGCCGTCTGTGGAAAGATTGGCCAAACTGAATTCCACCTGCTGGTCTCGGGGAATACTTGCTATTGTCACCCCATATTTTTGCATCCATGTTCTCTTCTGTGACCTGGTAGACCCAAGGAACGTTTTCAGTTTGATATGCTCTTCTCCAGTCTTAGATGCTCTCTGAGGACAAGCAGCTGTTGTGAAAAGTGGAGTAGAGGAGTTTCTGCTCCTGCTTGTGAGCCCACATTGAAGCGTTGGTCCTGTCAGGCGTGGGAGCTGTGCTGCTGGAGAGGCTTTCTGGAGGAGCACTTCTTCCTAGGTCCTTGTGACCTTGAACAGTCGCAGGACCCTTTGGGCAACCCATTGCCTTCCCGGATTTGGTGTGACCTGCCACCGAGCCATCAGGTTTAGTGATTTGAGCTGTAAAAGTGCGGTTTGAGAGGTGTGAGAAATGATGCCAACACAGTTCCTACAGTCTGGGTCCACCAGAACACGAACCTGTTGTGCCTGGATCATTACAACCTTGGCTTGCCGTTAAATGTTAAGATAGATTGGGATGTGTTTTGTGTGTGCGATATGACAGTTTTTTTGAGTATGGTGAAAAATGTTGAACACTTGTTTATAAATCTTTGTGCGTGTAGTCATTGCTGTCGGCTGCATCAAGAGGATCGGTAAGAAAGCTCTATGGACCACAAAAACCTCATTGCATAATGTCTGGAAATACAAGACGTGAGCGAGTTCAAGTAAGAGCTACAGTAAATCATGAGGCTCTTGAGGATGGAGGAAACTCTTTTAAGTGGGCTTTAATTACCAAGCTCGAAAAATCTCCTAACCCAAATGCTGAGTAGAAATCGGGGCTGACTGGAAGGGCTGGGTGCAGAAGCTGATGTTTCAGCTGAATCGGTTCCTGGATGAGGCCTCCAGAAAGCCCTCAGATGATGAGCAGAAGCTCAAGGCGGTGGGAAGCCGTGTTCCTCGCCTCGCTGCTCCCCATCTTGTGGCCGCGGGTGAGTTAGAGCAGCACCGAAAGGTCCCACGAAGGGCAGGGAGTGAAGCCCCGCGTCCGGCTCATGGCCCCGCTCTTCTCCTGGGCTCTCTGGTGCAGCCTTACCCTGCTGGTGCCTCTTTTTCTCAGATGCGCACCTGATTATTAGGTTTGGTCCTCGTCCTCCCCAGGACCCATATGTCAAGATTCAGTTACTATGGGTTGTGGTTTGGTTTGGTTTTTTTTTTTTGAAGTTTTTAATCTTCCTCTTTCTTTGTGCTCCTCTCCCATGCATTTTGCAAACCTGGGCAATTATCAGGGCATCCTCCTAGCAAGGGAGAGATTCCGTCAGCTTTGTGACTTCTAGAGAAAAAGAAAAGTCCAGTGGGGCCTTTCACGTAGCCAGGAGGGTCACAGGAATGAATAAACGGGCGATGTGGTAGCGTTTTGCTGCTCCCTCCAAAGGGTGGAAGGAGGCAGGGTAACACGTTGACTTGGCAGGGAATACTCTGTGTACTTGTGTCATCTGTTGATCTGAAAATTAAATCCCTTTCTTCTTCATCTTCTGTGCCATTGATCTTGGAGTCATTAGTGGAAGTACAAGCTGTCACGGTGACATGTCCCCTTGCCTCGCGCAGCCCTCACGGAGGAGAACATGCATCAGCAGATGCTTTTGTTCACCTAAGTCAGATCTGAGTTGTGCTTGTCCAAGGAAAAAAACAGAGAGGAGATGGAAAACTCTTACAACGTTTGTTTTTTTTCCCTAATAGTTACCTTTTCCTGTGTTTTTTGCAGCTCGCTCCCCTGCGGTGGGGTCTGTTCTGCCACCCATGAGCTGGGGTTTGTGGCTGCAGGCAGCTGGGTACCTGTGGCTGTGAAGGGCTGGTGGAAGTGGGGCTGTAGTGGGGCAGGGGGTGCCCGTGCAGAGCAGCACCCGCCTGGTTCCCTGAGCCGGGTTTGTACAGCAGGAGGGGAGCAGAGAGAAACTGGGGGCTCTGTGTTTGTGTGCGTACACATATATGGCTGTATATGTCAGGGTATGGTTAAATATACATATATGTGAGTGTAAACATGTAACTGTGTAATACTGAGTGCGTGTGGGTTGGGGGGGGGGGGTGTCTGTGTGTGCACATGTAACTTCTGTCATACTTTAGCTCTGGCCACCCTCCCTTACTGTGTTTTCTACTTGTGGAAACACAATACGTTTGTGCTTTAGAGACATGGAGGAAGATGGAAATTTGAGCAAATCCCCCGGCAAACTTAAGCAATTGATTTATTTAAACATTTGCTCTGTAAACAGAAGTCCAGGCAACCTTAGAGGTTTAGGTAGAAGTGATGCTTTCTTTTTTTTTTTTTCCCTATCCACCAGGTACCTCTGTGTTTCCTGACATCCCCTCTGAGCACACAGAGGGGTTGCTGCCTGGTGCGTCCATCGCAGGGACGATGCTGCCCCGTCAGCAGCCCCGTGCTCAGGGGCTGTGCCTGGAGCTCTCTGTGGTTCTCCCCACGCAGGTCCCTCCAGCACCACAGAGAAAGCGGGATTGAAGTGAGATAAACCCCCAGTGGAGGACGTGGTTTTTGGAGAAAGCATCCCAGCCTTGCCATCCAGCGTGGCAGGAGTGGCCGTGGGTACCGTGCCACCACCCTCCCGGGGCTGGCGCCCTCTCCCAGCATGTCCACTCTCCGCTTTCCAGAGAGGAGCTTTTGTGCTGCTGAAGCTGTTAGTTAAACCCCTCTTCTGCTGGTTCGCTCCAGCTGTGCGCAGGCCCTCCGAAACCCCAGGCTGCGGTTTGCCCCTGATGCTCTGGGGATGCAGGCAGCGCGGGACCTGAGCACGGCCAGGGCGTGATGCGCCGTGGAGGGGAACAGGGAAAAAGAAGGTGGGTGTGGAAAACATTGGGCAAAATAGTGCAGCACGTGGTTTTTAGGATTGAATCTTCCAGCTGCCTTTCAGTAGTTTTGCCTCATTTAATCACTCTGCCGAGGGGATGGACACAGTACCCAAAAGCACGGGCTCACTCCCCGCCACGCCTGCAGTGCTGCTTCCCTACACCATCGCCCTCTTCCCGAGCTCCCAGCTGTTTTCCTCTGTCAAGCAGGGTTCCAGGTGCCGAAAAATCAGCCCCACGGTCTTACCAGTGCAGAGCATTGTCCTGGGAAGCAGGACAGGCGCTGCCTGCACAGGGCTCGGTGTCTCCCGCCGCTGGGAGGGGTGAAGAGAGGGGAAGATGAAAGAAACAATAATATTTTTACACTTACTGTAACTGGGATTTGGTTTCGTGTTTCATTAATTATTGTTTTGTCATGTTAGGAGCCTGGGGAGGAAAATATTAATCACAGGGTTTGCTGAGTGCTGTTTCAGTAAGTAAATTAATTTCAGACGGGAAACTCGTTTGTGTGGATATTGGGCTCCCTCCCGCTGTCGGCAGGCGAGCTCGCCGTGCTTTCCAGCACCCCGCCGAGCCCCCGGCCGCCCCCCACCCACCAGGCTTTTTGGCACGTTCTGGCTGCAATGTTCGTGTTCAGAACAAGCAGATCCCGTTGGGTTTTGTTTTGCTTGGGTTTGTTTTCGTTCTTTGATAACTTCGGGCAAAAGGCAAGGCGAAGAGCTGCCTTTCGTGGCTGGGGCAGGAGGCGGTGGAGGCGGTAGCAGCCATGGGATGCTGCAAAGATCCGAACTGGCCCGTGCAGAACTCTTCTGGCCTTTGCCACAGCTGTGTGGGGAGAATTGAAGAGCTGGAAAGAGCACGGACCATTGCTCCTGTCCCCTCTTTCCATCCTCTCAATCCCAAACCACTGCTGGCCAGTCACCCGGCTGTATCCCGTGGCCCTCCCCAGGGCCGTTTCCTTCTGTGCACCATCATCTTCATTCACCAGCTCCTGGCACTGGGGAAATTCCAGTGACACGTTTGCATCTTTTTTATAAGTCGAAGCCAGTATTTTTGTCAAGGAAGAGAGCCCTGAGGTAGATCTGATGAATGGCATGCAGCATCCTCCTCCCCTGCCCCCGGGATTATTCCCTTCCCATCTTCACAGCAGGTAAGGAGCGGTGTCCGTTGCACCTCAGCTGCTCAGACCAAACCTCCCAGGTGCTTATTTTGGGAGAGGGCTTTGCATCCTTCCTCACTTCTGGAGCCTATGACCCCAGACAAAAATAAATACCATCTAACTGTTCCCGTTCGGGGTTATTTCTGGCAGCATCGCCAAGTAACTGAATTTCAGAGGGCTGCGAGTGTGTGTGTGTATGTGTGTGTGAACCAGGAGATCTCAGCAAGATAATCAATTATATGCAAGAGGAAACCAGAACTTTTTCCATTGGTTTTATCAGATATTGTGGTCAGTCGAGGCAATTCAAAGCAGCTCCGAGCCCTATTACATTCATTCTTGCTCTAATCACTCCATCTCTGTTTACCATATTCAGTTAAAGTGGCTTGTTTGCTACATCCGCTCTGCTGCCAAAATAACCTCATTTACGCTTGCAAACGGCTTCTGTTGCTGCTGCCGGAGTGTTCCTGCATTGCAAATAGATTCTTGGCCGCAGCGCTGAGGTTTGGATATATTGTTCTTTGAATCCTGCCGTGGAGTTGATTGGCCGGCATCCTCATTCACTTTCAAATGCCATTTGACTGACAGGAGGTTTGGGGTTTTTTTGGGAACTCGGGTTCTGCGTTCGCCTGCCGTGGAGCTGCACAGCCTCTGAGCTCGGGGCGGCTTCGTTGGGGTATTGGTGCCCTGTTGCTTTTATTTGCAGTTGCCGTCATTTCTATTGTTTCTGCAAATTTCGTCCTCAAACAGAAGAGTCCGTTAAAAATACTCAAGTCACTGTTTAGTGGAAAGTTGGTCACAGAGTTGGCAGGAGGCTGCTGCGATGGCAGCAGCGCCTGCGAAGGAAGGGTTTGCCTGCAGAGCGTGCAACCATTAATAACCAGCAGCCAGCGAGCAGCCCCGGCTCCGTGGAGCTGTGTCGTTCAGCTCGTTTCCTCCTGCCCCTTGTTTTCGCCGTTGTCATGTGCACAAAGCCCTGCTGCCACGGCTCCGTTTGGCGCGAGGCGCTGGAGGAGCTGCCCCGTTTGGGGAGATGGGGAGGAGGGGAAGGAAACCTGGCCAAAATGACCAAACTCTGGGTTTTTGCCTTGCGTTCACTCTGTCTTGGCTATGGCTCAGCCCTTGCTCCTCGCCCCAGCCGGTTGCATGAGCCTGGCCAAGTGTTACCCTGCCGTGCGGCCATCGGTGCCGGTGCTGGATGTGTCCGAGGAGGGAGTAGCAGTTGTGGACCTTCTCCCTTGGTTGCTTGACCTCGGTGTCAGCAGCATGCAGAGGACCAGCAGCAAAGGAACGGGTGTTCTTGGGCAGCCTGGTGGCCTGCGCCATCTCTTTCGAAGGAGATTGTTCCTGCTACTGGTCACTTCTCCAAAGGCGGATGATTTTAAGACAAAGAATAACACGATACACCCAGCTTTCCTGCTCATCTTCTGTGGTTGTTGGTGTGACCACTATTGCCTTGTCCTGACTATGTACTGATGCGCAGCAGCTCCCTGGTCCTCAAGGACCGCGTGCTGCTCCCTTGTCTGTCACTGCACCTGGGACGGGGGGAGCAGCCGGTGCTGAGCTGGAGCTCGTGGTGAGACCTCACATCTCCTTGCTGGGTGCCTGGATTTGCACCTGTCCCTCCCAGCCAGGCTTTGCCCCCCTGCTTGAGGCAGTTGAGGTGCACCATGACTTGGTGGAAAGGAAGAGCTTTGCCTCCTCAAAGCTCAGGAAACAGCTGCAGAAACAAAGCTCCCAAAACAACCCGAAGCAGGGACGGGTTTATGGTGCTTATGAGTTTCTCAGGCTTTTTGGCTCAGAATGTGATTTAAGTGCCCTGAATTGAACCATCTTGAAAACTCTGGGGGGTTTTTTTTGCTTGTTTAGGTGGGGAGAGTGAAACTTCCCATAGGTATAAATCTAAAGCCAGAGGTGAATTTGTCTGCTCTTGTTTTCTTGTAAGTATTATCTTCTGCTTTGAGATAGATAAGTATTTTTTTAGCCTGTGAAATTCTGCTTTCAGTGATCAAAGCCTTGATTTCTTTCGCTATGAATCCTGCCTCTGACCCAGCTCCGAGTGGAAGCGGCATCTGCGTTACCCAACTGGGTACGTGGAGGTACAAAACCGAAACGGCAGGACAGGGTTTTGTTTGCAGAGGTTTCTCCTTCCAGTGGGCGGGTGTGCTTCGCTCCTCGCAGGAGCATCACGAAACGTCTCGTTGCCGTGCCAGAGATGAGCGTGGTTATCCGTATTTTGCACGTGGGGAAACCGATAGCCTCTAAATGAGTCCGAGCTGGGTGAGATTACAGCCGTTTTCCCCGTGCGCTGGAGGTCCCGGCCAGCGCCTGCTGCCGTTCTCTCCGGAGGGAGCACAGGAACAGCCCCTGATGCTGGTGATGCATCCCTGCATTGCATGATTTGCCAAAATTAATGAGTTTGTCTGGTGTCATCAGGTCTTTTCCACCTCTTTTGACAAAACAGGGTCTTTTCCTTTTTCTTCCCTGAAATATCGGCACGTTTCAGATGTCCTCTCTTGCCCCAGGGCCTTGGTTTCCCATCCTTCTCCCTTGGGTTTCCCATCTCTCTTCTCTGAGAAGCGGGTGAGTGGAGCTGAATCCAGCACCCAAAGCAAGTGTGTGCTGACAGTGTGGATAACACCGCTGCGGTATTTTCTCTATTATTTTCTGACCTGTTATTTTTGCACTCTATCATTTTGATATTGCCACGCTTTCAGTAGACGTTTGCATGGGGCAGTTGATGTGATGGTTGGTCTTACCGCTTAATGTTCGGGTAATGGAAACCCTGCTGAAGTCTGGAAGGATTTCAAACTGCTCCCTCCTGCATTTGTCAGCCTGGGGCTTCTCCTGCTCTGATGTTGCCTTCTGCTTGGTTTAGGTGGCTTGGAAATTCCCCAGACTTCCTCGTTTGTAATTAACCCAAATAATGTTCTTTTCATCTGCAAACTTTGTTTCACTGTGCAGCCTAGTTTCCGGGTCATTAATAAAGATATTAAGCAACAGGAGACCTGGTTAAATACTTCTGCTGGGCTGTTGTCGATTATTTTCATCTTGAAAAACGAGTCGCACGCCTGGTCTTGCCATGGCCCTCACCAGCGTCGGGTCTGTCTACAGCATCACCCACATCTAAACCCTGGTTTGGTTACGCTGAAGCACAGCTCAGTGTGGGAACTCTTCATGCAGCTGAAATGAGTCTAATATTAAGCTTAAGTCAGTTCCTCAGAGAACGACTGTATTTAAATGAGATTTCAGTTGAGAGCCAGTGGTATTTGGTGCAAAGACATGGCACCTTTATTCGAATGGGTTGAACCTCGCACTGAGGTGAGTTCAAAGCTTTACAAGTCTCTTTGTAGAGACCTCTGAGAAGAAACCTTGGAGAGCATCAACATGCCTGAGCAGTCGCTGAGGGCAGCTGCAGAAGTGCTGTTTCCCCTCTCGGGAGCTGGTTTGCTGCAGCGTGGGTTCGTTGTGATCTCTTGCAGTCCTCTGGGCCTGTTTTGTTGTCACTAGTCTTCCTCACCCTACAGTAATGCCAAAGTTGCCCCAGCGTGCAGGTTTGCTCTCCAGGTCTCTCTTAGGGGGGGACAGATGCAATGTTTTCCCACCTAGAGCTCTTCTGCAGAGCAGCTGGTTTTGCTGGTCACTTCGTGTCTGTGACGTTTTATAGGTTCCTTTGGGACTGTTGGGCAATAAAATTCATGGGGGTCAACTTCTAGCAACAAGACACTGCTTTACCTTTGTCTGGCAGGTAAAGGAGCCAATGTCTTCACCCTCGTGTATCTGCAGGCTGAACGCATCGGTGTTCACCTTCTCTGGGGGTAGATAGACCGACCACCTCAACAGCTCGGCTGCCCGCTGTGGTGTACCCTGTTCGTCAGGTGTTGTTTGAAATCATCCATGAATTGTCCATACAGGACCCTTGCTCAGTTCTTGTTGCTGACCATCTCTTTAGTATGTAAAAAGAAGCTAGTACAGGTGTCTCCTTCGTGCTTCAGGAGCCAGGGGGAAAAGGCTGCTGCAAACAAACTCGTTCAGTCTTTTTGCATTCCCCGTCACTCCTGCGGTGCCAGAGAGGTCTTCTGCGAATGCTCCTCCTCCTGGCATGCCTCCTGCGTGCCCAGGTTGTGCGTCTCCATCACTTGGCTCTCAGTCCTCCCACTTCCCTGCTCGCAGTCGATGTGTTACGGCACATGCTCTTTTCTCCAGGCTGAAGGTTCCCATATTTCACAGCAGAGCTTGGCTCTGGTATGTGCCTTGGGCTGGAGATGCTGGCATTGGTGTTTCCCTGTTGCATTGACCCAGTAGCTCAAGGGCTGTGCTCAGAGAGGAAAAGCCAAAAATATTCTTTCTGTGGTATAAGATGGAGTTTAAGCTGCTGATAAAATGCTTCTGTACATCTTGTCCTGATGGGATGTTTGGGGTGGGTGCTCTGAATTCAGAGACCCTGTGTCCTGGTGCTGGGGGTGGGGGCTGCCCTGGTCCTCCTTCCCCAATATCATTGGAGACCCCAGCTGGGAAGCCTCGCAGAAGGGCAGAGCAGCATGACTGATACCATCCTCTTCCCTGGCTGATCAAACTGTGGCTTAACAGTGGTGGGAGAGCAGAACCTCCCCAGGAGGTAGACCGTGAGCCACCCGACTCAGGTGTCACGCTGGGTCAGGGTGCTGTTAGGTGTAGGTTGGTGGGCTACGTGAGCCCGGCTGTTCTGAGACCCGGTGGATGGATGGGATGGAGCAAAATGATGGTTTCTGCCCTGCCTGCGGTAAATAATCTCCACACAGACTGAAACTGCAGCCTCAACTGTAAACGCAGTTTGCACACGCAGTGTTGGCTTGGGGGTTGTCTGCGTCAGCACTTGCAGCGTCCAACCATGTTGCATGTTGTTTCTGTTAGGACGTGCAAAGATTTATAATTAATACCCTATTTTTCAAGAAATACAAACTATGAGCTTTCTCCTCTTTGGGAGATTCGTTATGTTTTGTTTAAAGAAACGACACTTGTTTTCCTTTCCAATGAGCACACAAGTGTCTGGTCCCACTTAACGACGAGAGAAAGTGATTAATTCTTCTGGTTTTGTAGTCAACAGCAAAACATGGGCTGGCGATACAGAATCGCCCTACAGCCTCGTGGGGGATGAATTATCTGGCACAATGGAGCCCATAATGAGGAGGTGGAGAAGATGCTGCACATGTAGCGTTTGAGGATTGCAGAGGGAAACATGAGATTATGGCCAGGCAGGATAAAATGAAGTGTTTCCCTCTCTCCAGGATGCTGAAATCTTTAGAATACAAACTCAAATAAAGAAACCTTCATCGGCGCGTTGGAGTTTAACCGAAGCAGAGCCTGCGGCTGTTGTACCACGTAGCCCTGGTATAATTCCGGCTGCTCCCTGTGGGTTCAGAACAAGGAGGATTCTTTCTCTTAATAGTTATGAAAAATTTGCAAGTGGAAAAAAATATCATATCTTTTATAGAGATGTGGCTGAAATAGAAATGAAACATATCCACTGGAGGGTCTGAAATCTTGGTGTGACTTCCAGAATTGGGATGAAGAGTGTTTGGTGGAAATACTTTCCCGCACTAAATGCTTTTGGAGAAAACATGAGAGAATAATCTTTTTAGCTAGTAAATGTGATGCACCATGAGGACCTGGGCAGAGGGTCCCAAGCTCTGGAAACGTGGTGCAAAAAGATCTCATGACATGTCAAATCTGAACTCATTTAACCCCTGGCTCTGGAGGTGTAACGTCTTGCTCTGTTTTAACAGCGCATCCTTCTCTGCTGCAGAAGGACCATGAAACCCCTCGCAAGGCTTTGAGAAGCCCGGCTGGGCTGGGGAAGCCTGTAAGGTGGTACCCATCCCTCGTATGCCCTTAATGGGCATCACAACGGTTCAGGAAGCAGCTCTGCTGGTTGTCCCCATTGGCACGGTCCTACCTCTACATTCACGGACTTGTGGGATGGGATGGCATGTGTAAGGAGGTCCCTTTCCTCCCACACTGCTATGGCGAGGAAGGAAAAACGGCTTCTTGTAGCCATGCCTTGACCTTGTAGGCAACTCCTTGCCCAAGGCTATGCTTCATGGCAACACTGTGCAGGTAACTGTTGCTTTACGAGCTCTTGGTTGGTGGGTCCAGCCTTCCTGAGCTGGATGTGTTCTGGAGGTACACTCCTGATCCTGAGGCTCAGGAAGAAATTGGAGGAGGGAAATGCTGCTGTTTGTGTCCTGTGCTGGCATAGCTGGTCACTTTGGCCTGGTTTTGACCAGCAGTTAAGAACGAGTCCCAAATATGAGAGCATGAGCTCTTTGCTGAAGGGTTTGTCCCTTTGTGCAGTGCCTGGTAAAGTCCTTCTGGTACCTGGCTGGGGTAGTGCCATGGACACACCAGTTCTGGGACAGTGACTGCTGCTCAGCCCAGCTGGTGCAGATGGGGTGGACAGCCTGGGTGGAGTGCACAGGGACTACCTACCCAGCCTTGCAACCTCTGGTTGAAGGTGTTGGCTGCAAGTGTTCTCAGGGCCAGTGTCGATTCCAGGGCTGGAAGCATGTTTATCTGGAGGGATACTGGCTGTGGGTCAGTGCACAGCCCTCCAGCATGCTGGTGGGAAGTGCGTCATGGCAAAGACGGCTGCTTGCAAGGACCGGGTTCTGGAGTGCCTTTGGTTCTTCAGATGATGTTTGCTTTTCTGTGGGAGGCCAAGGATGCAGCCCATGCGGGCAGCTCCCACCACCAAGGTGCATCTCATGTACATTCCAGCTGGCTGAGCAGGAGCATTTCCTCCTCTTGAAAAGTCTGTGTTGGACTCTTCAGGGCCGTTCTGGTGGCAGCTCTGACACCACTGCTGTGCCATGGCTTCGCAGAAGGGGTTCAGGGTGCTAGAGCAAGAGTTGCAATAGCAGCTGATGTTTCCCTTTGCTTTGTTAGTGCAGCCATACAAATGAGAATCATAGAATTGTTTTGGTTGAAAGAGACCTTTAAGATCATCCAGTCCAACTGTTAACCCAGCACTGCCAAGTCCCCACTAACCCCTGTCCCTCAGCACCACCTTGACACAGCTGTTAAACCCCTCCAGGGATGGGAACTCCACCACTGCCCCAAGCAGCCTGGGACAGGGCTGGACAACCCCAACGGAGAAGAAATTTTTCCTCATGTCCACCCTAAATCTCTCCTGGCACAACTTGAGGCTGTTTCCTCTCGTCCTGTCACTTGTTACTTGGGAGAAGAGACCGAACCCCACCTCGCTCCAACCTCCTGTCAGGGAGTTGTCAGAGCCAGAAGGTCTCCCCTCAGCCTCCTTTCCTCCAGGCTCAACCCCCCCAGGTCCCTCAGCCGCTCCTCAGCGCACTTGTGCTCCAGACCCTGCCCCAGCTTCGTTGCCCTTCTCTGGACATGCTGCAGCCCCTCAATGTCCTTCTGGGAGTGAGGGGCCAAAACCCAACCCAGGATTCGAGGTGCGTTCTCACCAGTGCCCAGGACAGGGGAACGGTCCCTGCCCTGCTCCTGCTGGCCATGCTAGTGTTGATACAAGCTGGGATGCCGTCGGCCTGCTTGGCCCCCTGGGCACACTGCTGGCTCCTCTTCAGCCGCTGTCGACCAACACCCCCAGGTCCTTTTCCCCAGGCAGTTTCCAACCACTCTTCCCCAGCCTGGGGCGCTGCAGCAGGTTGGTGTGACCCAAGTGCAGGACCCATCACTTGGCCTGGTTGAACCTCAGCCCATCGGCCTTGGCCCATCGCTCCAGCCTGTCCGGATCCCTCTGTAGAGCCTCCCTGCCTTCAAGCAGATCAACACTGCTGCTGCCTGAGCTGCCTCATCTGCGAACTGACTGAGGGCCAAGCCTTTGGGGTTCCCACCCCACGGCAAAGCCGGCAGCTGGCCAGCGGGGGGGATTTCAGCAGCACTGGAGGGGGTAGCGCAGCCATAAATCCGGCGTGATTTGAAGATGGGAACTCAGCTCGTCAGGGGAGCTGCGACGTTTTCCCTTAGTCAGCATGAGTTAATGTGGAGCAGGGCAAGTCGTTCCCCGCCAGAAGGAGCCTGGCGAGACCTTATTTGTGAGTATCTGAATAGCAGTTTTGTAAATGGTGCGTCTGAATTTATGAGTGATCTGACACCAACAGGTTGAGCCGAACTCTGTAATTTTATTGTGTTGGATTTGGTACGTCAGACAGATACATGTCGAGTCAGAACGCCCTAGAAAACCTTTCTAGGTCAAACTCTTCCTTGGAAAGTTGCCTTTTTCAAAGGCAAGGCTGTAAGATTTCATGCTTACGCTGACACGTTTTCCTTCGAACAGTGCAACATCGGTCTTCAGGACACGGCAGACAACGTGTCATCTCCTACGCTGAGACGAGATGAAGAAATGTGAAGGGGGGTGCTAATTTCTTAACGTCACGAGGCGTTTTCTGGGCACCTCTCTTGTCCTGAGGTAGTACGTTGGATGTCCAGCTAGCAGTTGCATCACCGATGGTATTAGCGCCTTGCTGCTTCCAGCAGCGCTAAAACATGCCGAACTCCTGGGTCTGGCAGCAACCAGCACCCCCAGCCTGCCTTTGGAGCCCTAACCCTTCGTTAGGTGGGATATTATTTATTAGGAGCTTTTTCTCCCCTGAAGAGACTCAGGGGAGGGTGTCGAGGTTTGTGCTCAGTGACTCTCTTCACCAGAGAGGTGGGATGGGGCAGAGCTGTGCTCCGCTACCTGAGCACCACAGCCCGGCAGTCACAGCGGTGGGTGAAGTTGGAAGGATCTAGGCTGGAAGGACCCAGGACCTTGATGTTGCCGTCCTGCCACTCCTGCCTGCCCTTTACCATTGCCACAGCCTGAGCAGATGCAGCTTTCATGCTGTTAGAAGGAAGCCTGAACTTCTACTAAAAGCTCAGTTGTTCGTGTGCGTTACTTCTTATTGCAGAGTGCAAACCTAACCGTGACCCCAAGAAGTGAGAAGGGCTCCCCTCCACCCTCATATAGTTTTGGATGGATGAAACGTTTTTGTCCCGTGGTGCTTGTGGTGGTGCTGGCCGAGGACGTGGGGTTGAGGTAGAGCTGGCAGCTGTTAGGCAGAACACGCCAATGCTGGGCTGAGACTGCAGCATCCTCAGTGGTACCCGAGCAGGAGTCTCACGTCCCGACCAGAGCAGCACCTCCACGTGCTGTTTGCACGTCATGCCGACTGGCTTTGCTCCTGGGAAGGGCGGCCATGCCCCTTCTCCCATCCCCGCTCCCCTCCACCTGCCCAGGCCAGGCAGGGCTCAGCACAGGCAGGTACCAGCATCCCACAACGCACCCAGACTCCACCGGCTGCAGTGGAGTGGCAGCCGTGACCTACTTGAAAGTAGCTTTTGCCATCCCGGGAAAGAGGGATCTGGGAGGCTGTGGTGCCTTCCGAACAATTACAGCTCACAGCAGTCCAAATGAAAATGTTTGTTGAAAACAACGTGTGCATAATTAAGGCTTAATGAGCCCTTGTCTGTTTGGAATCTGCAATTAGATTTATAATAGAAAATACTAGCAAATGCCAAATAGCTTTAAAAGATAATTTTGCTGCAAATCTATAGTAATACTGTCATTTAATGAGCTGGAAATGGTGCAGAGAAAGACTCTAAAAGCTCTGGACAAGATTGTATTGTGCGTGTTGATCTTATCTGCCCCTTTCCCCCTCTATAAAGCTGTCAGTCTTGCTTTGAACGGCTTGGAGAGAGGCAGGACTTTGCTAAAATCAGGAAGACTCCCTCTGTTTAGTTTATTTAAGGCATTAATTAGTCGAGCAAAACTGCTTTTTCTCATCAACATGCTTTAGGGTTAATGATAGTAATAATAATAGTAATAATAATATCTCTATTGAATTATTTGCAGTGAGGCAGGGGCATAATAATCATCAGAGATGCCTCTTTCTGATTAGTTTCTTTAATTTTAATGAGTTTTCCACTGTCTTTTTAAGACATTGAGAATTTTCAACGTGAAGGTGTGTATTTTTTAAGTAAATATTGGCTGCAGCAAGCATGAACTACCTTCTCGCCCTCATGAAGAGAAGATACGTGGCAGCACAATTTGCTGGAGAGATGAGATGAACACAGAGAGGTCTCAAAAGAAAAACAGAGCTGGAAGAAGTGCTTGGGAGGGATGGTACGTCGGGGGTTTTTTCGTAAGCAAAAGCTGACGTTGGGAATGAAGCGGTGCCGGCTTCAGATACGACGTGCAGAGCTGGCAGGGAGTTGAGGGCAGGGCGAGGCGGTGCCGGGGCGGTCCACGCACAACCCCCTGGAAACACAGCCCGGCAGCTCAGCAAACCTAACTCAGCACTTCATGGAACAGGAGGTAGAAGGATGTGGTAACGCGGTGGTACCTTCCCGATGTGATTTTACTGCCCGTGAGAAATATCGCTGAGCTTTGCCTTCTCTAAAGCCGCGGCTGAGCATGTCTTGAGTCTCCACCATGTGAAGGCGCAACACGGTGCTGCATTCACCGCTCCCGCCGTGCAGCCTCTGCGGAGCTCCGTGTTGTCTCCCTGCGACCTTTCCACAGGCAGATTTTGGCTCCAGCCTCTGGCTCTGCAGCGGTGATGAGCACCCCTGCCCTGAGCATCCACCACCACGCTCCCGACCCCTGCAGCTGCCGCCTCGCGGGGTTTTGCCGTTCTCGGGGACTTGGCACCGGGTGGTCGGAGCAGCCCTGGGGTCTGGGTTATTTAACCGCAGCTCACTGCTTGGGTCAACGCTGAGGGCAGAGCTGCCTCTCCCAGCCCTGCAGCTGCCTGTCACTGCTTAGGGGTGTATTTCAGCTGCTCCTTCCACCCAGCTCCCAGGAAAATTGAACTTTTTTTGCAGAGGTCAGGATTTTAATGCTTTTGGAGTATTTTCCCCCAATGCCTGGCTCAGCCTGCAGCCCCCGAGGCAGCGTCTGGCTGTGGTGCCCCCGTCCGCTTGACCCCACAACAATGCCTCAGATCTTCTGGTGATGGAAGTCCTGTGTTGCTCCTTTGCTTCCACCACTGGAGGAGATGGGGTGATAGATGGAGGATGGGGTGACAGATCACAGAATCATTTAGTTGGAAGAAACCTTTAAGATCATCGAGTCCAACTGTTCCCCCAGCACTGCCCTAGAGGTGCCCCTTAGGGTCTCTAAACCCGAAAAGCTGGTCCTCCGATACGGGCAGCTGGGTTCTGCATCGTTCTTTATGGTTTCCATTGGACCTCCCCAACTCTCGCTAGGATCAGGGTTTAATTAGGTGATATAGAAACACTTACAGAAGACGCACCCGGAGTCTGTGGTTTAAACAAGAGGGGAAAATGCCGAGTGCTTGTACAGCTGTATGAAAAGTGGGCAGTGGAGGCACTCCCAGACTCCCAGGGTGTCACTTCAAAAATCACCTGCCTTCCATCCTTATTTTGGAGTTCCTTTTGTTGTTTGTTTTTAAAGGAGATTTCACTTATTAGCTTTTTGGGTTTTTTTAAAATCACGAACGAGGCCAAACGTCTACGGTAAAATTATGACATGGATCGTACTTTGTCAGCCCTTTTTTTTTTTGCAAGTCATGCTATGGACCGCTGCAGGAGTTATTTGCATACACAGTTGAGTGCAGAACCACAGAAGGCGGGTTTTTACCGGTGCCAAATATTTGTGTGTTGGAAACGTTCTCTAAATGACTAGCGTGAAAGCGCTCAGATTTGGGTTTTTTTTTCCCTCCTGACTTGCTGGTTTTGCATAACGCTCCCCATTCTCGTCAAAGTTGGCTTAAAAATTGATGATTCTTCTTCCTTATGCTTTGCATTGGAAGAAAAAAAAATGATCTTGAATTCTGGGGGGCAGAGACGTGCTTTTGCCCTCACTAGTGGCTAAAGCTTCAGATGACAGGAGCCTTTAGGGCAGCGCTCCAGAGAGGGAATTAAAGTTAATATTTGTCACCCTGAATGGTAACTGAGCAGCGCCGGTGATAAATAGAGATTTCCAAAATCATTCCCGCACCGTGCGCGGGCGTCACACCCGCCGTCGCCGCTGGCAGGGGGCTGCTGTGGCCGCAGCTGCCTCCTTCGCTCGCTCGCGCCGCCCCTCGAGTTGCTTTTACCGGGTCCAGCCGTTCACATTCAGCCCTGGACTCGGGCGTGCGTCCAGCCTCGCATCCTGGGCCCCGGGGGTGAAATTACAGGGTGGGAAAACTTTCTGGTTTAAAGCTTTTTTTCCCTCCCAACTGCCCCCTTGCTTCCTCGGCCGGTTTGGTGCCGGTGGCCGCGCGTAGCCCCTCTTCAGGGACAGCCCTGGGTGCAGCGAGGGCTGTTGTTGGGGTGTCAAAATCAGCATCTCCAGGGAAGGCTTCCAGAGCAGAGCCACGCTGGTGGCTGCTTCCGAGGCACACAGGTATAAGCTCTGTTTTTATCTTAACCCTGAAGTTTTATCTTGCAAACCCCAACGTTTCAAGGTGCCTTTGGCGCTGGCACTGTTGTTGCATAGAGCCTCGGCAGCTTCTTTTCGCGCTTTGTACGTTTTGTGCCTCCCTTAGTTTCCTGTGAATTACAAGTGTTACCGGTGAAGCAGGTGGAGCAGTTCAGTCCCATCATCGCTTTCTGTATTTATTTCAAACCGTCTCCACACCAGCCCGGTGCCAGGAAACGTGCTGCGTTCATTTACCTTCCTCCCTCCCCAACAGCGCGCAGGACACCAGGTATTTACAGGGCGAGCTGGTGCCCTCAGCTCTCCCGCTGCCGATGGGAGAAGAGCCAGCTCAGCAAGGGGCTGGTATTTATTTTCTTTTTTGCAGCTAAACTCCTCGAGCACCTGCACAAGTGTGATAAACAACGCAGGATGTGCTCGTTGTTTGGTTTCAAAGAGGAAGTGAAGTGATGCCCGAGCCTTGCAGCTACATCGGCATGATCGTATCTTGCAAAATAAACAGCGTCGGGCACGGTCAGCGATGGGCTGGAGAGGTGCTGGGTGAACGTGGGGGTGTGCTGGGAGGGTGGGTGTCAGGAGGGGCTGCTCACCCCCCAGGCAGCCTGTTTGCCTTATCGGTATCCCAACTGTGAGAGAAATGGGCAAGGATTTGGTCTGGCCAAAGCTGCAGCTCTGGTGAGCTCTCTGCAGCACGGGAGAGGAGGAGGATGGAGATCTCCCGTGCACCCCGTGCACCGGGGCTGCTCGAAGCACCACGCAACACCCCTCCCAGCCAGTCACATCAGACCACGAGCTAAAAAACAAACGTGAATTAATAGTGCGCTTCTCTGAGCATCGTTCTCCCCTGCTGCGGCTGGGAGAAGGAGCGGAGGGTGCCTGCGGGATGAGCTGGTCTGAGCTGCTTTTGCGTCTTTTCGGAGTCACTTGTGAAAGGGTTAAGCAGAATTTTGATCTCGGCAATATTTTCACGCTTATACATTCTGTTTCTCATTTCCATGACAAAGATGGTAGGAAGAGCAGAATAAGGTAGAGAATTTGCAGAGCAATTTTAAGACTGTAATGAGAACAGAAAATAGTAGGGGGAGAAGAATTGTAATTAGAATATGAAATGGGAAAAAAAATTAATCTATTTCCATGTCAGTCTTAAGACTAAATTCTGCAGCTCCCTGTAGCTTTTGGTGGACAAATTTTTTTGTGTGTGTATGTGAGGAGCTTGAAGTCCTTTGCAGGCTCTGAAAGGCCCAGGTAAATGTGTTTAAGTCCTCATTCCCCCCAAATAATGTAATAACAATAATTCTGTGTGCGCCGTGCACAGAAAACCAGCCGGTCTCTTAGATAACTGAATGCTGTCACTTGAATAGTGGTGGCGTTCAGAATCTCTCCAGCCTTGAGCACAGGAGAATAAAAGGGTCTGCTGGAGATGCTCTTGGGGTGGAGGTCCGTGGGGCTGCCTGGGTAAGCATCACTCAATCACAGAAGCACCCAGACACCAAATACTGCCGGCTGGGGGGAATGTCTGCATCTCCCAAGCGCCCGAGCAAGCTGGGCCAACGACATGAGGTTGTGCAGCACCTGGGCCAGCTCTGAATATCTCCACAACCTCATGCTCTAATATTTGACCATCCACAGGCTGGAAAATGCTTTCCCTAATATCTAATGAGATTACATCTACCCACAGAGCTTCAGGGTTCTTCTTGAGCTCAGTGGTTTGGATTTAGCGTTGCCCTCCGATTTGTCCAGTTGCTATTCGGGATCCTTCTGGGCCACAGCACCCTGCAGCAGAGGTTTTGCTGTTGGGCTCTGTATGAGGAACTTCTCCGTAAGGCGTTTAATCCCAGTAGCTCGGGATTTCAGCATCTGCCTCCTTGGTTTTAGGCTATGAGAACCAGAGAAGAGCCGTTCCCTGTTCTTGTCTCATGACTTCACGGACATCTCTGCTGAGCCCCTCTCTGTGCATCACCTCTTTTCCTCGTCCGTGTGCACCCTTCCACACCTCAGATCCTCCCTGCAATTCCCTTTTCTCCTCCTGACTGTACAGATGGTAAAATAATGTTTGATCTTTTATTCTTTGTTCTTTTCCTAATTCTTCTAAAACCTGATCGGCATTTTTGGCAGCTGCTGAGGACGGAGCAGAAGTTGGAAGTGAACTCTCCAGCACGAATGCATGGTTTCCCTTCTGGACAGTAACAGCTATTTTGAGGCCCATTGTCGTGGCTGTATCGTTAGGATGGCTTTTCTCCAGCGCATTATTTTGCATTTATTTACATTAAATTTAATCTTCCATTTCTTCACTGCCACTTGGTGCTGCGAGAGTCTTAATGCAAAGCCTTTCAAAGGTGCTTTTGGTTTTGGCTGGCCTGAATAATTTTTGTCTCATTAATCAACTTGAATCCTTCTAGATCACTTATATTCTGAACAGGATGGATTTTAGTGCAGTGATCATGGATCATGATCCTCCTCTTGCTAAAGCCTGATGACTATCTTTTCACTGGCTGTGAGCAAGAGGAACTTACTTTTGTCCCACAACAAGTTGGGTTTGGTTTTTAGAGCTTTTTTTTTAGAGGAACCTTGAGAGAAATCCAGCCAGAGAGATCATTTCACCTTTTCTAGGTACTTGTTGACCCTCAGCAAACACTGTAGTGGGCTGTGAGGGATGACAAACCTCATCTTGGGTCTCCCTGTGCTGCCTCCATGGTGTGTTGCGGCTCCAGATGGTTTCACACTGATGGAGTCGGAGCAGCTCGACCGGCCACCTTCCCCTTGCCACCGCCGTTTGGTCTGGAGCGGAGGCTGAAGGCCGTGCACCGCGTTTGTTACCTTGCATTGCTTCAGAGCAGGTGGGTCAATGCCGCTTGGCCACGGGCATTCCGCAGGATTTCACGGGTTCGTTTTATATTTTTCGCTACTGGCCATCTCAGTGTGAGAGCTGCTGAGATGGGCCGTTCCAAGGGAGATGCTCCAGTTCGGGAACCCCTGCATACGCCACCAGTGTCCCAGCCAGTGCAGGTCATTCCTGTCTTTCCTGCCTGGTTTTGGTTTCTTGCCAGTCTCTACATTACCTTGGGCAGCCCTTGGCACCACCAGCTCTGCAGTCGGTTTCCTGCTCCTGCTGTGTTTGAGAAATAACTGATATTAGGTTTTTATCCTGTTTGTAAATGGTTCTCAAAACAAACCAACCAACCAAACCCCTTTTTACTATAAGACTATAAGAATTCACCTGATTCATGTCGCTTGCAGCCCAGAAGCCCCCCGTGTGCTGGGCTCGTCCCCAGCAGCGTGGGCAGCGGGTCAGGGAGGGGATCCTGCCCCTCTGCCCCGCTCTGGGCAGACCCCCCTGCAGTGCTGGGTCCAGCTCGGGGCTCCTCAGCCCAGCAGAGACAGGGGGCTGCTGGAGCGGGGCCAGAGGAGCCCCAGGAATGACCCGAGGGTGGGACCCCTCTGCTGGGAGGAGAGGGGAGAGAGCTGGGGGGGTTCAGCCGGGAGCAGAGAAGGCTCCGGGGAGACCTGAGTGCAGCCTGTCAGTGCTTCAAGGGGGTTTGTATAAAGATGGGACAGACTTTTTATCAGGGGCTGTTGTGCCAGGACAAGGGGTGATGGTTAAACTAAAAGAGGAAGATTCAGACTGTAGAGAGTGGCATGACACTGGCCCAGATTGCCTCGAGAGGTGGGGGAAGCCCCATCCCTGGCACCATCCCAGGTCAGGTTGGCCCCTGGGGCTCTGAGCTCCCTGCTCTGGTCGCAGATGTCCCTGCTCCCTGCAGTAGGTTGGACCAGATGAGCTTTATCAGTCCCTTCCCACCCAAACCATTCTGTGATTTGATGATCTGTCTCAATCTGACTTTACCTTGGGGTAATCTGTGAGAACATTGGCTGGGTGTCAAACCCCCAGCCCCGTAAAGCCCAGGTGACCCTCGCCGCCGCTCAGCGGTGCAGCCCCTCACACCATGAACCACCACTGCCGCCTGCTCTGCGTTCGTGCTCCCTGTTAATGACATTTGGCCTGAAGCAAGTCGCAGCGCGTGGCCAGCCTGGGCAGCCGCGACGTGGCCGGGATGGAGATGCAGCGCTTTCCCCGCAGGAGGGTCTAGCAGGGGGCCATAAATCTGTTCCTGAACTCTTGACCCTCTTTGACAGGATCAACTGAAGGGCTATCCAAGCATTTCAGCGGACAAATAAATAATGCTAAGTAGATCGCTTTGGGCCAGAGGTTGTGTAAAGACCTTAATGGGGAAACTGCAGTTAGAGAGATTAAGCCAACCTCGGCGACGTGTTCCCCAAAGAAGCGAGACGCTAAATTTCTCCTATAGGAAATCACGGCAGCAGCTCTGCAGGCAGCAGCGCTGGCAGGGGCAGGGCTGGAGCGAATATTTCACATCCCAGCGACGTGTCGGGGATGTGTGCTGGTAAGGATGGTCCTTGGCAGCGCCAGGGTCAATGGGTTTGGTGTTGGTGCCCACCCAGCGTGCCCGTGGCGCTGAGCCCGCTGTGCAGGGCTGCCTCATGCTGCTCAGGAGCAGCATCGTGGGGATCGAAGGTCCACGGCCAAAATTCCATTACAGCAGAATGCTTTTCTGACACTCCAATAATGCTGATAAAAGTTAATTGTGGAAAAAACGTCTTCTGTGAAACCTTCTAAAGAGGAATTTTATTTGCACATAATGGGTAACGTGCCATCGGAGGCAGCTAAATAAACCCCAGCAACACATGGGCTGAGGTAATTTTATTTTGTTTCATTTTTTTTAATGGGGAGTATTAAATATGGCATCGACTGTTATGCAAATTTTCTTCTAACTTTTATTCACTAAAATCTTGAAGGCACTTGTGGCATGGCATTATTGCGGGTCACTGGCTTGATGCTAGTGGTGGCTGAGGTGTAGCTTGCTGGACTTTGAAACCAGCTACATCCCAGTTACCTCTGGTGAGAGGCGCTATCCCCAGCGCACCCCGTTTGGAAATGAGGGTGTGGTGAGAAGGGACCAGCTGCCCCTCTCCTGTGTCCTGGCACAAGGAGGCAAAACGGAGAGGCAAGTGCTTATAGCTCTGAGCAGCTGGAATCGCTGGAAGCATCCCATTTGTTCTTCACTGGGCATTTAATGGCTCCTGGATGACGATGGCTTTTAGTTACCGCTGGATTTGTATCAACAGGCCATTTGTTAAGAGCTCCAGATCCTCAGTGAACTTGCAGTTCAGGTGCTCTGCTCTAGTAATGCCAACAACGACTGTTAAAATTCAGGTAAGACCCCTCAAAAAAAACCCCCAACAAACCAAACCCTAAAAAACCAAACCCCAAACCCAGCACATTTACATTAAAAGAAAATGCAATAAGAAGTTTGGAAGATTTTGGAGACCTTGCCGGAGTCATCGAAGCCGTTCCTGGTGCGAGCGCTGCCAGCATCTATCTTATAGAGTTGAGGTTTTCACCTCAGCTCGTGACTCTTGGGAAATAAAAGGATGTGATGAGACTCATAAGAACATTGTAGAAGCTGGCAGTGCCATCCATGAGAAAGTAACACCTTCCCGGAATCTTGGCAGCAGGTTGTGTTTCTTTCCACCGGGTCCTTCCCAGTTAACAAACATTTATTCTCCATGTTTGCACAGAGCCAGAGCTCACACAGCTGCGCTGCGCTGCGCTGGGGTCTGTCCCAGCTTGCAGCAGGCGTTTATTTTTCTTCCTCATATTCGTCTTACTAACATGGGACCCGTATGACCTCTGGGCACATTTACAGGTTTGAAAATGATGTCGTACCGCAAAAATAACAAACCAAAGTGAGCCTAGAAAAGCAATGAAAATAAAAGAAGCGCGTTGCAGAACACCATCTACCTCGAGCCTGCGCTCAGCGACCAGGGCAGGCTGGTGGATGCACAGCCCCGCTCTGCCCTCGGAGCTCCCCTGGAAGGGCTGGAGTGAAAGGATTGTATTTTTAAAGTAAATTCTCCGTGAAAAGCTCCCTTTCAGAGAGTGTTTTCTTGCAGAATAGAAGTGTCCTGGTACCTCTTGCCTGGACCCAGGATACCCAGCAGCGTGTCCCGTGGGGAGGTGCTGTGGTGGAGGCACAGCTCTGCGTCCGTCACCCTGATTTCCTCTGGTCTCGACACCAGCCACTTACGGCGCTTATCCATCGGTGCCCAGCGCAGTCACCTTCTGTGGCACGAGACTGGGTCACCCCTGGGCTCCCTGTCCTTTGGGGTGGAGTCGTTGCTGTCCTGAGCATGTGATGCAGGACAGGTTTGAGCTGGGATTTGGCGAAGTGGGGCTTTAGGGGCCCTTTTTGAAGCAGAGGTCCTTGATTCCAGTTGTGTTCGTGGGCCACCACCACTACGGTAAGTCCGTGCAAATCAGATAAAAGTGGGTCCAAGTCTCCGATGAAGGAAAATCAATTAATCACATCCTCCCACCTCTCCCAGTTTCCCAACTTGGCCACTCGGGGTTTGCATTTCCCAGGTTTTCAAGCGCACACCGTGTCGGGGATGCAAAGCGCTACGAGCTGAGAGAGATCCCCGCCACCTCGGCGCCGTACTCATTTCATGCAGGAGAGGGTGAGAATTAGCCCCTGATTTGTTTAATAGGCTGCTTCGATTAGCCGAAGAGTAACCAAAATTAAGTAATTACCGAAGAGCACAGGGAGGATGAAGCCAGCGACCCCAGAGGATGTTCCCTGCAAATCAGGACTGGAAAGTGGTACCCACCGCTCTGCATGTGCATGTCACTCCGTACAGATCAGTTCTGGGGGGCACAGAGGGTGCTGAATGCATGCACCCAGCTCTGGAGCTGCCTGGGAGGCTTGACACGCACCGAGAGCTGGACCGAAGCGAGGAGGGAGGACGCGTTTGTAACCAGAGGGGAATATTAAGATGTCTGTTTCTGCCGTAAATCTACCTGGAATGATGGGGCTGATTGTTTTGAAGTGCACTCTGCAGCGAAACAATAATGAGAAGCGGGAGAACGCATTACTTATCCGCTCTACCTGGCTGGTGTATAAGTGGCAAACGTCTAATTGAAAAAATATCCTGATGGGAGAACTTCTAATAAATTTGTTTGCACCCTCATAGCCCGGAGGAGAGAGGAAAAAATCCAATCAGCGGTGAGGAAGTTCCAGAGTTGCCATTGCATCTCGAGTCTTGATTTTCAGGCTCGCTGCTCAGCGCGGCCATCAGAGGCGCAGCGGTTCTGAAGGCAGGATTCATCACAGTTACGTGAAGGCATCAAGGGCAGAAGGAAGTGTGGAGCGGAGGTCGGGGAATGGTAGGAAGCCGTCAAAAACCATACGTTCTGGCAAACAGATTGATAGAGAGAGAGAGCAAGGTGTTTGTCCTGCCCTGGACCTCCCCAGTGAGACTTTTGTTTCCTGGGGGAGAGCTGTCCCAAACAGGTCAGTCTAGATCTGCAAAATACGGCGCTGGAGGAGGACCAAAGCAGAGGGGTGTTGGCAGGGATGGCCATGCATCGTCTGTCTGTTTAAATATCTCAGAGGGATAAAGCTTTTACTTAGGAAAGAGCTGCTCTTTTGCTGCCCTGGGAGTATTCCTGCAGTGCGAATTCCTGACTGCACATGAGGAACCATTTCTTCCCCGTTGGGGTTGCCCAGGCTGTCCCAGGCTGCCCAGGGCAGTGGTGGAGTCCCCATCCCTGGAGGGGTTTCTCAGCCGTGTCGAGGTGGTGCTGAGGGACAGGGGTCAGTGGGGACCTGGCAGTGCTGGGGGAACGCTTGGACTCAGTGATCTTAAGGCTCTTTTCCAACCAAAACGGTTCCGTGGTTCTGTGACTGGTTCCAGCAATGCACAGACCTCTCTCCCCACTGGAATATTTTATCTCTTCGGGGCCGCTTGCTGCAAAGCTCTCGTGCCGCTGACCTGCAGCAGCGCGGTGTGCTGTCTCAAGATGCAATAGCTTTTAAGCATCCTGCAGCGCCGTGCAGCGTCTGCGCAGCCGACCTGACACCAAGCTCGGGCACTGCAGGTGGGATCACCGGGAAGGGCCCTACGTCCACAGCCTGGGGTGTCTGCTCCGGCTCCAGGATCCACCTGATGGTGTTTTGGTGGGACGGTCCCCGAAAGAGCTTGGGAGTGGGATGTCACAACCATAATTCTGCCTGTTCCGAAAAGGCTGACTCCGCCAAACCGTGCTGCTGCCTGCGCCGAGTCAGAGAGCGGCTCCTCCGGCGGAGCCCGGGCTGAGCATCTCCACCAAACCGTGCCACCGCTTCTGCAAATTCAGCCTTCGCCGCTGGGGTTGGTGGGGCTGGCAGAGGGTGTTTTGGCTGTGGAGCTGATCGAGTCTCCGTGCCCGGAAGCGTGGCAGCTCCAGCTGGCACCGCGTGCGCAGGAGCTGGCTGTGCCAGCCGTCGTTTTATGGGTGGAGGGAAATTGAGTTTAAAGGGAGTAGTACCTGGGTGGCTTCTGGGTGAGCTGCTTGTCTTAGCAAGCCCACAGAGCCGCCAGTGCTCGCTGCATCCCGCGGCTCCTGCCTGGTGGAGGGGTTTAACGAAATCCTGCCTTGGCGCAGGGACCCCCCTCCACCCTGCCGCGGCAGCTCTCGGCGTTAGTTAATGAGTGTCACAACACCCACTCTCATTTTGCTGCTTTTAATTGGTTTGCTCTGCTATCCCAGAGGATGGTTTGGCAACTAGAGGGTGTCCAACACTGAGCAGGGCTAGGTTACCCCCCCTCACCTTTACTCTTCTGACTTCAGTAGCTAATCCTGTAGCGCTCTGAGAAATTAATAGTCTACACGGCTGATCTTCACCTGGTTTTATTTCGGTTTCTCTTTCGTTGTTCTTAATTCTGCCCATTTCTGTTAAGGACTAACTGGTATCAGCTTCGTGTCAGAGAGCCAGGGGACACGCGAGGGGTGAACAATCTTCGGTTCATCCCCCGGCTTGTAAGGGCAGGAGGGTTGGCTCTTCCCCTTGTTCCGTACGTGATGTCACTCCCAGCTGGTTCCTTCACCCTTGTCTCGGGGGTGTTTTATGGTGTAGCCCGTTTTATTGCCATAATTAATTTGTGAACTTAGCCTTGAGAACTACCCCAGCCATGCTTTGAGCCAGAGACAATCCTGGAGGGCTTTTTTTCCTTCGTTTGGAATCGGAGCAAGTGGAAAGCTCCTGCTGTAGCTAATTAGTGAGAAAAATTTTGCAGTTCTCCGTGGGGGTTTTGTAACCCAATAAGTGGATTAGCAGCTCGGAACGGGGCGAAGGGGGCAGGTGTGTTTGAAGGAGCCATGGGGGCACAGGCGAACGCGCTGTGCTCGGGCTGCCCTGCCCCTCGCCCAGCTGGGGAGGCAGAGCCCGGGCCGAGGAGATGGGGCAAACGTGCCTTCTTGTGCCAGCAACATCATACTGTCGGGCTGGGGAATGAGGCTTTGCAGAGCCCCCTTCCTCTATGGTCCAGAGTGGCTTTCTGCATTGCTGCTGTAGGTTTGCTTCGGCGGTTGAGGGGTGTGACTGGGAGAGGATTGAATGGGACCTGCTCGTCTTGGAAATTTCCATCAGTGGAAGTTGGGTTTTAAAGCTGATTGATGGTCTAGTAGGAATTTTAGCAAGAACTTCGTTTGGATGATCTTTGCTGCTGGGTGCATCTGTGGTTTTGCACATTTGGCTTGTTTGTTTGAGTTGGAGTGATTCATTCTTTATTTTGCTGGAAAAATAACATCAATGTGCTGTGTTACCGTGTCCAGTTGCAATAACTGTGAAGCGCGTGTGCTCAGACATGCTCCAAAGTTTTAAAGGAGCAGCTCGGGGTTTTCTTCTGGGAGTTTTGGCTCTTTACCTGAAGAGCCAAGAAAGTGTTTGGGATGCGCATGACCCTGGAGTGCAGATGTCCTTCCACTAACTCTAACTTGCTTTTTTCTTTCCAGTTTGATGGGGAGAACATGTACATGGGAATGAACGACAACGCCCAGGAGTTTCTGTCAGCCAATCAGGTGAGTGTCAATCTGCTTGGGGGGACAGTGGGGTGCGGTTTTCCAGGAGGCTTAGGCTATGCCCAGGCACAAATTCTAGGAGCTCGCTGTGGATCTGCACTCCTGGGACATCAGGAGGGTCCATGGAGGAGGTCGGAGCTGCCGTCCCAGCTGCTGCTGAGGAGCAGCGGTGGACGCACTCGGGACGGGGAGTATGTGCTTTTGTGCTGGTGCTGCTGCGTATTGCCGGAGCCTGGCTTAGCCATGGCTCTCCAGCAGGGCTGAAAAGCTTTGCCTCAGCATCCTTCACTCAAAATGAAGATGCAGTGGGTGTTTCTGGACGTGGTGAGGTTTCCAAGTATTGTGTTCAGGTGTCTCCTTCCCTCATGTAGAGTATTTCCTGTAGCTAAATAGATGAACTAACAGTTAGCTGACTTCGGGAGAAAAAGGAATCAAAGGTTTCCTGTTTTGGAGCTGTAAACCCACACGTGGAGGACCAGAATAGAAGTGCGCACATCTCACAGGTGCCCGAGCCTTCAGGGCTCTCTCTGGGCTTGAATACACATCAAACATGTCCGTTTAGTGGAGCCCTAAATATATACAACTTTAAGCCTATGCTTAGGTCCTGCTGGGAGGTGAGAACTTCAGTATGTTCTTTACCTGTCCTCCTGACCAGGAGGTGAGAGCTGGTCCCATCTGTATCCCCCTGCGGTGGCCTGGCATGACTGGAGCATGCTGGGGTCTCACTGCATCTTGGAGGTGCCTGATGCTGCACCCCCGGGACAAAGCATCTCATCACGTCCAGCTGCCTCGTGAGGTGAAGTACAAGTTCATCGCTAATATTTTTCAGCATCCCATTTTTGGGCCATGTTGTGCCCTTTCATCGTGGGGCTCTGCTCACCACAGACACGTGCATCATGGGCTCTGCGGGGTCATGTCGTGTGACGGTGGTGCGTTGCGTGTGATGATTTCCATCTAGCCCAAGAGGATTCCTATTGCCCTGGATGTGGTGTGTGTGGCCTGGGGTGGGTTTACGGTGTGCTCCTGCTGCTGGGGTGCTTACCGCAGCATCGCCGTGGAGTACAAGGCTGGGGAGTTCATCCTCGGTGTATCTAACTCGGATAGCAGCGCTGAATAAAATGTATGTGTATTAAACTGGAAACAGGGTAAAACCTGGTTTTTGCCTTCTCAGAGTGCAGCAGTGCACTGGCTCCTTGCTTGGGAGAGTTGTTCCTGCTCTGGCTGTCAAGTGTGGCAGAGCCACCACTGCCAGGGTGGGGGAGAGGGCTGTTCTTGCAGGAGGAGGAACTCCAAACTTTGTGCTATCGAGTGATTCAACAGAAACAAATACGTAGTCGATGAACAGCAGCGTATGGTTGATCATTAGAACCAGCAATTGCCAGAAGTTGATAAACACAGAAAGGAACGGGCTGACCCCACGCTGCCCCGGCCAGGGGCCAGCCCCGTCCCACCCCAGGCTGTGCAGAGCCCGCGAGCAAGTCGTGGGTGCTGACGGGGGCAGTTGTCTCAGATTTAAAAACTCCCAATGGATGACTGTTTCCCAGCTGCAAGGGCCAGCAGCGCTGGCTCAGTGGCCAGCCGTGTTCACTGGCCACGATGTGCCTGCGGGATGGGACTGGACTGGGGCCAAGCCACGGCCAACATGAACCGTTTGTGTTTCCTCCCCTACATCAACAGAAATGACCTCACAGCCCCCATCGCATCCCACTTCCCCCATGGGTGGGCAGCTGGTGAGAAATGAGAAGGGTTGCTGTGGGGTGGGGAACGGTTTGCTGGACCACAATCGAGGAGGAGGAGGAGGATGAGGAGGGCTGACTTCTGAATGAAAGTAGAGGCTGTCATGTGGTGGAGGATTCATGTACTGCTTGAACCTGGGAGGTGGATAAACCAAACCAGCTCAGATCCCCGTAACCTGGGAAATAGAAGTTTACTCTTCATTTGTTCTCTATGTACTTGGTGACCTTTATTTCCTTTTTCGAAATGGCAGTTAAGGATGAAAAGGAAGGAAGTATCTTCCTCCTGGCAGAGGGTGGGCAGGGAGCAGGTACCCACCTGTTACAGGGATGGGTTTGTGCACGGGGGCCGTGCTGCTGCTTTATCTCCCAGAGCAAAAGCTCTCTGGGGAGTGGGGGCTGACAGGGGAAATGGGTGAGTCTTGCGTCTGCAGTTCCTCTCCTTGGGCTGCTGTGCTTGAGCCGCTCAGAGAGGTGCTGGAAGTGGGACCAAGGGGTGCCAGGGTGCGGGATGGCACCCGGGGCTCTGCCAGGGTGGGTGCCCCCATGGGATGCTGCAGTGACCCCCCATAACCTCACCCGGGGCAGCAGGAGGGGAGCAGGAAGGGAGGACGAGGATCCCAGTTCATGTCCTGCAAGGATATTACTGGTGGTTCACACCCCGCATGAGCTTTGGCCGAGGAGGACGGGGAACAGCTTTCCTCCCTCACCCTCGTTACTTCATCGTCTCCCTCTGTTTACCTGCACATCAGCGCTTGTTTACTAGAGAGCACTTTATAGCACCAGTCATGACTTTATTACTAATAACGCAACTCTTCTGTTTAAATGGGGCTTCCAGATGTTTTTTTATTGTTTGCTAAACCTGTTGTAACCTGAACGAGTACATTAAACAGCAGGAACGTGGTTTCACAATCTCGCCTGAGAGGCTGCTAAATCACCGGCCCCGAGACGCCTGCGCAGCGCGCGCGGGATGTCGCTCAGCCCGGGGATCCTCGGGGACGAGACAAATCATCCACACTAATTACTGAAGGCATCGCACTGTGGTAGATGGGCCTGGTGGGTTGGGGTTTTTTCCCTGTTTTTTGTCTTAAACTGGTTGCACTGGGCAACATCAGGCATCTGTGGCTCTCAGCAGCAGACACAGCTTCGTGTTGAGCCCAGCTCAGGCGCAGGGCTGGGATGTCCAGCATTACCGGTGGGAAATCTTTGCTCGTTTTAGGGCACGCTTGCTCATTTACCCCAGTTTCGTGCTGCACGTGAGCTCCCCTGGTACCAGGACGCTTGTGATGGTGGGGTGAGACCCCTGGACCTGCGCGAGGGCTTCCAGCCCCTCTGGGCTTCGAGTTGGGTGGGAAAGGCTGGGAGAGCAAGACATTCATGTCGGTGTGCGTGGCCTCATTTCAGCTGGAAAAATTGTACGAGTGCACAGAAGGAAGAAGTTCGATAGTCTTTGGTGTAGGAAATTCTGTATTGCCTTGTGATTTTTCTTTCAAAATAGCTAGAAGGAGTTAGGCAGGGAGCAGTTTATCACCTCTACCCTCGCCCTGGTTTGAACCCAGGGGGGTTTAAATCGCTCCTGCCTGTCAGTGCAATGCCTTACACTTCCTGCCCAGGGATCCAGCGACTGCTAAAGCTCTGGAGTCATCCTTTCTCATCACACAGATAAGATTATTCTCATTTTACAACCAGAGCTACAGAGGCGGCGCGGTTAGGGCAGCTCCTGTGCTGAGCAGTCCCTGGGCAGCATCGCGATCCTGCAGCACCCTGACGCCAGCCTTATCTCAGCCCCTCGTGCGGTTTTGGATCCTAAGAAGATTCTGCAGTGTCTCATGGTAAGAGTGTGGTAAAGCCAGGACCAGGCTCCACTTGTTTCTCCTTCATCATTCCCATCCCTGCAGAGCTGCTAACTTGGGGGAAAGAATTAAAAAAAACCCCAACCCCCCTCAAAAAGCCCTAACAAACACCATCCAAACCATCTGCTCCCCGCCCTCGTCTTGCTCGCTGGGATTGCTCATGTGCGATCGGCTGCGTTTCTTGGCATCCCAAAAGGGGTTGGTTTCAGCTGGGAACAAAATGCAGAAATACAGAAGCCTAAACCATAATGAGAGCGCTGACAGATCCAGCCTCGCGCCGGCGCAGCCAGCTTGGGGAAGAGAATTCCTCTTGTTCCATCAAATAGGAGAGACATTTGACCCCAGAAGTGAGTCGAACGTGAAAAGTAATTCAACCCCCAACAGAGGCCGGAGTATAAATGTGACTCGACATCTGATCAAACCATCACAGATACCTGACCCCCGAGATGAGTGAGGTATCTGCTGTGCCTCATGAAGTCGGCAGAGCATCACTCCTCAGCCCTGCCAATACCCTTCCTTTCTTTTCCCCCCTCCCCAAACAAAGACAGGGAATTAAGGAATGCAGAAATCCCAGGGAACGGACGGATCACCAACTGTACGGTGTGCTCTGAAAGATGAGTGAAGACGCAGCGGCGCTGTGAAAAGAAGTGAACACACCCACAAAACCAGGACGAAAAGGCATTTACCAAGGTCTTTGTGAGAGGGAGAGTAACCCCAGGAAAGGCAAAGGTTGGGAAATTCCTCGTGTAGCTGGGCAGGAGTGAGGTTGGTTTTGTGACGTTGGCACTTGCAGGGAGAGGCCACAGGTTCTTCATAAACGCGACTTAACTACGCCCGGGAGTACCCTGCAGGGAGGTGTCGTTATCCCACCTTACCTGTGAATAAACGCAGGGAACACGTTGCCGGGGAGCTGGGGGTGACGTGATGCAGGGTGCGTGAACAGCCGGCGCGGCTCTGGGAACGATTGTCCCTCGCCTTGTTGGGAGCAGGGATGGGGCTCTGTGCCCAGCCCGTGGAGGGATGCTCTGGAAAGCCTTAGGGGAGCGTTTGCCACCTTCTCCTCTCTCCGTGGTGTGTCTCTGGCTGCTGGCAGGGCAGGGGGCAGCGCCCAAGGGGGAAGGAGCTGGTTCCTTCCTGCCGGGTGGTTCTGCTGTCCCAGGAGCTGTCAGGGCAGGGCTGATCCCAGCCAAGCAGCAGCCCTGTTTCTGGACCAGGTTAATTTGTGCGACTCCTCGTGCAAACGCTGTTACACATCAGTGCTCAGGCCAGGGAGGTGCCGCAGCATGAGCAACTCTTTGCTGTTGTCCTTGAGGACACAGGTGGGATCCTACCGCTTTAACTGTGACTGTTGAAAATGTGATGCTTGAATTGACAGAAAGTTATTTGCACACCGTTTCCTCCTCCTAATGCTGTTCTTACAGGGTGTTCTTGCTGGCACACTCATGCTGCCCACGAGTGTACCAAAAGCATCAGGTCTTGGCTGCTGGGAACCTCCTCTGTGCTGTGGACGTGCCGGGGGGCCGCGGGTTTGCCCAGCAGCGTTGAGACAGCATGATTTCACCTCACCCTGGTGAGACACCGGACACCGGTGACCCTGAGAGCCGCAAAGAGGGCGTTAGTTTGGGCTGTGGGCGTTAGGGCGAGACCAGGTGGCTGGAGCCGCTCAGTTTTGGGCTACTGAGAGAGGAGACCCGTGGGCACAGGCGGGATTGGACGTGGCAGCACGTGCGTGAACCAGAAGGTGGGTTTTCCTCTGGCTGTGCAAATCGGCGGGAGCTCAGCTGCGCTGCGCCGAGGGAAATGGAATTAAAAGAGATGCTGTTTGTCGTGTGCACGCGCACATCCGCAGCATCTGTCTTCACACGTGTCCCTATGTAACTGTTAGTGTGGGGCGAGACGTGCCCGCCCCTTTCCACACGCGTGGAATCCATCTGCGTGTGCACGCGTGTGCTTGGATGCGTGTAAATCAACGTTTGCCTACCGTCTCTCTTGCCCTTTGTCTGTTTATCTCCATACCGCTGCAAGCCCGGGTCTGTATTAGCCATAATAGATACAGTAAGTCGCTGATCTGGTGGGTCAGATGGTCAGGGCTCTGTGATCCGCCGTCAGGATACATTACCACCAGCGCCTCCGCTGGGGCTGGAATTACAACTTACATTTGACTCATTTCTGGGGTCAAAACGTCCCTCTTATTTGATCGAATGACAGAAATTGTATAATTTGTATATATCCCTGAGCCATATGTGCTCTGAGTGCCACTCTAATGTGTTTTATAAAGGCACAGCTGTCTTGGTGACTTATTTAAAATGGGATTTTGAAGTAGTGTTCTTGCCATTTAATGTCCTCATTCAGGGTTACACAAGGTTTATCAAATAATAAATAACATTTAGAACGTTCTTTTAGCATAACAATGGTTCTGCTAGTTACAAGGAACTGGCTGGTACGAGGAAGCGCTGTTTGGAA
Organism: Bucorvus abyssinicus; assembly: GCA_009769605.1. Classification (NCBI taxonomy): domain Eukaryota; kingdom Metazoa; phylum Chordata; class Aves; order Bucerotiformes; family Bucorvidae; genus Bucorvus; species Bucorvus abyssinicus. The sequence continues at coordinate 14,001,489 of CM020047.1, forward strand.
AATAAGCTATAACGTAGAAGGCAAGCGGTAGGATAATTAGAAATTAATGACGGTACGGGAAGCTACGGACACCTTCCTCGCGTTCTGCTAACGCTCCAGACTAGACAGAGCTCATCTTGGCAGCCTCTGCTATAAAATATGCCATCAAACCTTGTCATAATACTGGCAGACGTGCCGTCCTCCCACCTCCTGGGCCTCCCACCAGTCTCGACTGAATTGCAGCAAAATATCAACAGCTGATCAAAGAAACCTGGGTCTGGGGCGATCCGCTCCGTGCGAGTGCAGGGGGTCCCCTTCCCCGCTGGGGACCACGGAGCCAGAACGCAGCGACTGCAGCCCTTGGCCGCGGAGCCCTGGGCAGTGTGAGGGCAGTTCGGTGCTGCTAGTGAAGACGCAGGTCATCCTCCCCTCCTTCTTCCTCCTTCCTCCCTAGTAGGATGCTGTAAAACAGGACCAGTATGGACTTCGGTTTTCCCTTCATCAGTGGCTTTGGCAGAGATGTTCTGTCGCCGGCAGTGAAGTGACAGCGTGTGATTGCTCAGGTGTAGCATGATCTCATGTTGGTTGGTCCCTGACCTACCAGGACGTGTGAGTTTGGAGGAGTTTCTAGCAGTTTGTTTAGTCCTGAAGCTCCTAAGGTGCAGCAGGTTGCTCATGGTCACCACAGCCACTGTTTCAGACCTGGTTTTGCTCCAGAAGAAAGGTTGGAAGAAAACAGGAGACCACATACGTGGCTGAGCGATACCTTAAGGTGATCCTTCTCTTGGGTCTTGTCATAGTAAAGACTGCACAGCAGAGTGGTGGAGGAGAAGTTAGAGCCTACCATGAGGTTACTCTTGATGCAGTTTCCACCCGAGTCCCCTAATGAACTTGCCTGTTTCTAAGGAGTCTGATCAGTGTTTGCATATGAAGAGGCTTGTGTTTGCTTTAACTTTGAGGAGACATGTCTCAGGGTCTTCATAATCTATTGATTTTGGCTATTGACTGACTCGGTTTATCGAGCACAGAACAGCTGATAGTGATGGTCAGTGTTAGAGAACATCGCTGATGTAAGTAGAAGGGTTTAAAAAGCGGGCCACTCGTCCGCCAGCCATGGAGAGCTCTGATGCCCCTGAATTTCCAGCAGTCTCTTGCATCACTCTCTTGCCTCTCCGCAGCATCCTGGTCTCTTCCAGTCTGCAGATAGTCTATATTTTTGAAGTCTAGAGTCAACCACCCCAGGGGCAGAGTACACCTCAAAGCACAAAACCGATGACTCCCCCATCCCTTTACAGTGATACTGCAAGTATTGCTAGAACATGCAGACACAGAGGGTCCCTCGCGACGAGAAGGGAGAGCTTTACGTGGACTCAGGAGATTGAACAGTTTGGCAGTGCGGGGGAGCAGGAGTGTGCGCTGCAGCAGGCACTCAGGCTAGGATACAGATTGGGCTCTTTCCCTGCTGTTCTTCGAGTAATACCGTATAATTTCCTATGTTGTGCTAGAGAATGAAAAATAGAGGGAAGACACTGCGAGATATGAAAAGCCTTTCTCGGCAGACCATTCAGGAAGACTCTCATGTAGTGTTTTAGAAGGAACAATGGGGTGTTACATGTCATTTATTATAACCAGCAGCTAATGGAGACCCTTCCAGGCGGGGTTTTGGAGGTGAGCACGACTCCAGCTGATGATGCAGGCTTGTGAATTTTGCATGAACTCCTGCGTGACAGCGACGTTTCTGAAAGGTGCACTCAGGAAGCGATTCCTGTCACTTAGTCATAGCAAGAGAAGCTTCTGTTGCTGGTGGAGCTGCAGTGCTTAAATAAAATAATAATGGAAACATCCCTTGGTATTACAAGCAGAACGAAGATCATCTTCACCCCTGGGTCTCAAAGGACTCTGAAGTTGTTAACAATAAGGTGTTTGAAGAACAGCCACCAAGCATCACGGAGGGAGAAGCTCACGTAACTAAGCAGTTCCTGGACCAAACTGGATAGTCTCTGCTTCTATTGCATTCACTCTGGGGGAAAAAAGAGAAATAGCCTCTTATCCAGCAGAAGATGCCTGGCAAGTGACACAGAGCGCCCTGTAGGGACAGAAAACTCTGAAATGGTTGTGGTGGTTGAATTTCTTGCGTAGACATTTCAAGGAACTGAGGTTCCTGGTTAGGTTTACGTTTAGGGGCAAAGGCGGGAGGGGAAGGAGGTCCTTGGGTGCATCAGAGCAGTGGTCGGAAAGCAGAGGGATAGCACGGGCTGTGGCTGCAGCCTGAGGGCCAGGCACAGTGTCCATCACTCCTCCAGGATCTTCAAGGTCACCACAGGCAGCTATGCCCTTGGGTCAGTCCGAGCAGTAATCCTTCCTTCTTCCCCCAGTCTTTCCCAGCTTTTCTGGAATCTGAATCAGCTCAGGGGTTGGTTTTGGACCACTGCAGTGGTGAAGAGCATCTGTGTTAAGCAGCATGCCTGCCTGTAGCCCTTGGTCTGTGAGGAGTATGATCAAAATGTGTGTGAGGACCGTCAAACAAAGATCTGTTTCGCAGTGAAGAAGTCCATGAGCAGCAAAACATTTAAAAAATAATTTTAAAAACCCCAGTCAATGCAGGAGAGTGGTCCAGAGCTAGAGGCAGCACGGCCCCAGCCCGTGGTCCGGCTGCCTGGGGGCTGGGGAGGTGGTGGGTACCAGTGGGGTGGCAGGGAGAGGGCAGCAGCAGGACAAAGCGGCTGAGAAATGGCATTTGCTGCTGCTGCTGCATCTTGAGCCAAAGATTTACCTATAGAAAATACTGATATCAAGGCGAGTGCTGATAGAGGGTTGGACACGGGTGTTGCTTGGCGCCGAAGTGCCGTGATGCCCACCAGTGGGGCTGAAGGAAACGTGGAGCCAAGATTCTAGACGTGCTCCCTCTGTGCTGGAGGGTGAAGGGGATGGAGGAACTGGGGCTGCTTCAGAGCACCGTGGGGCATAGCGGAGGTCCGGTCAGCCTAAGTAACACCGAAGGGGATCTGCTGGTGCTTGGTGACTCCTGGGGCATGAGGACACGTGGGCTGGCTGTCCGTCAACGCTGATGAGCTCGTAAAGCCAATGGCTCATAAAATAGCAACAAACCGTAGAGGAAGGTGGCGTGCAGTATCCTTTAGCCAAGAAAGTGTCACTTATCAAAGATTTCCTGCTGTGCTCCGCACGGCTGTGAGGGGACTGCACGTGGGGCACGCAGAGCTGCTGCCTTTGATGGTCAGCGTGGCCCAGGGCAAGGTGGAGACCTACACGCAGGGGAACCTGGGGCCGCTCCGGGGGGAGCAGGTCACCTTCGAAGCGCAGGTATCACGTTAATACGGTGCTTAACATGTGCTTTAAATCCCGTGACGGTGCCCTTCTGGTCAGCCGCCGCTGCCGGGTTGTCCTTGAGTGGTGGCTGTCACTTCAGGCAAAGGCAGTCCCAGGGCTTTTATGCACAAGCTGCTTCTGCCTTCAGATCCTCCAGCTCCTCCCGCTGTGCCCATTCCTCGCCGCTTGTCTCCTGAATAGCCCGCAGTGACGCAGCGGGGTTGGGAGCCAGGTCTTTACACGCTAACGGTGGATGCTGAGCTCTGATAACGTGGTAACGTCGCCATCGCTTAGCGGTGACGAGCAGGATTTTCTCCCGCGTCCTCTTGGGGGGTTGGTTTTGGCTCCTGCGGAGGGTGGTTTGCTGCTGTAATGGACCTCTGGGGAGTGGCTTTGGAAAATTGAGTGTATTTGTGGAAATGTAGCACCACTGGCCACAGGAATATGGAAAAAACCTAAAAACCCAGCCTGCTGCTCCTGGGATTTCCTTTCCCAGCTGATTGATTACTACTTCTCTTCTCCTCAGAGCCCCAGCCCAGAGCAGTGTTTGGGTCTGCCGTCACAACAGAGTGATTAACTGGGGAGCCACTTACTTCCAGCAGGAAGGCGTTATTTTCCACTCCAGCGTTTGGATAAGGGCCTGTGCAGAGAGGAAGACCCCTCCGCAGCCTCAGCCGGCTGCAGAACGAGCCCTTTGCTCCGTGTCCACTGTGGGGCTGCCCTGGGCACCTGTGGGGTTGGGCTCCCCTCCAGCCCCGTGCTGGCCTGAGCTGCTCGGCGGAGCATCTCGGGGCTCTGCAGCTGCTGGAGGATGAGGAGGGTTGTGTATCCCCAGTACGGCCGTCCAGCTCCTAACGCCCGCAGCCAGGAGTTCACTCCAACCCACTCATGCGCTTGGGCAGAGCAGTGGCCCCCCAGCCGGTGTCCAGCGGCACGCCGGCCGCTTGCCCGCGAGCGTGAAGTGGTAGCCAACCCCTCACTGCTCTAACGAAGTGGTGGGACCGCATGGGGCAGAGCTGACCCGGGGCTCTGCGTTCGGCCGGTGCGCCCAGCGCTCGTATTTCGGTTCCGCCGAGGACCCGTCGGTGACACCGCGATCACGATCAGCAGCCTCTGAGCAAGCCTGGATGAAATCTCTCTCGGAGTGGGAAATCCATCAGCAGCCGTCCCGAGCGCTGAGCTGATGCTGTGCAGCTCGGGTCTATACATCTGCGTACACTGGAAAGGGCAAAATATGACTTGGCTTTTATTACTTTAATTAAAACATGAGTGAAGAGTAGGAGATTCATATTAAATTGTATTTTCCTGGCTGCTGTGTGAAGGAGCTAACTGATCTGATTACCATGAAGATTACAAACTATCAAAGTGAAAAAGAGCTTTTTGCGAGTATTTCATATTAAACCTTCAAACATAACACTTTAAGAATAATTATAGTTGTATTACTGGAAAATGATTCATGAATCCTGAATAAATATAAGACCCTTAAAGGGAAATGTTCCAAGACCACAGTTTTCGTTCCAATCTGATGAAATTTAGTATCATTTTGCAGCTGTGGAATAAAATGAAAAAAAATATGTACATAGACTGTATTGAGTATATGTCAGACTAAACTAATGAGATTTTGTTTCATCAACTCTGAGCACGCACACAGACAAATGGAATAGCCGTCCTCATTTTCTGTAATAGAAAGCACCAAAAGAGAAGGCAGAAAGGATCTCACTGCTCACAAGTCTCTATTCTACCCTCGATTGTTAAATAATGTATTTTCAGTTCTCGTATCTCGACCGCAGAATGTTTGAACTGACGTTAATGGGTATGTAAGAGAAAAGAGCAAGCTTAAAAAAAAAAAAAACCTGAGGAAGGGCTAGGATTGGGAATTTTATTGGTATTCCCGGGGGGCAGTAATAAAGCTACTTTTCACACAATACAGTGAATGTTTACAGCAGACAATTTAGTTTCCTTCCAACAATTATGAGAGAAATTGAATCTCCGGAAATGTTAGTTTTCGCTAAAATTAGACATAACAATAAAGATACCCCTGAAAGTTTATTAAGGAGGGAAGGAAAAAAAAAAAAACCCAAACCATCAGTCTCTGGAAGACAATTTAGCAAATTTATTTTAAGAATTCCAGATGACTCCTGAACAAAACCAGACACCTACGTGGCGCTGAGGGCTCGTGCTCCCCACGCAGGGCTTGAAACCGGGAGCTGCTTTTCTCTCGAGGAGCCTTTTTTCCCAGGCTTCGGCAACTCCCAGTGCCTTTTGGAAGCAAATACCCAAAAGGCGCTTGTTTCCAGCTGGACCCGGCGGGAGGAGGGTGCCTGTCCCTCGGACAAGCAGATGGGGCACCAGGCAGGAGCAGGTCGTGCTCTTCTGCGTGCAGGTCAGGATGCTGCAAGCCCGGGAGCCCGCACCGGCATCAAAGGGCGGGTGTGTGGTGGTCACCTGCCCACCCCTCATCCCAGGGCCGGTTTCCCTGCACCAACACGTGAAAGGGAAACATCGTTATTGACAGCAAGGAAACAAAGCTGCAGGAGCCCCATTTCATAACGATGCTTGTGCAAATGTGGTGTTTCCTCCACCCCACCACAGACGTGGGTGGCTTTGCCTGCACAGAGGACTAGTTGGCAAAACACCGCGAGCTCAGACCTTTAAGTTTTTCCCGAGAAAATTGGTCATGAAATGTCAAGAGCGGAGCTGCAGGGAAAGGCTGGAAATTCTCGGGCACTTGAATGCAACTTCAGGGATGAATTTATCATGCTCAGACCGAGATGCTGGGGATCAAAAAAGGAAAGCTGCTCTGTAAAACTCTGAAGCTCTTTGAGCAGCTCGTGCTGGGGTGTTTAATTTTTGAAACCCTGCGATTTGAACATGCAGCGGAGTTCTTCTGCTTGCCCTGGTTTCCAGACTTCTGCATCGAGGATCGCTGCAGTGTCCGTGGCAGACACCCCTACTCTCTTCTACATGTGCGGTTTTGCTTTCATCCGTGCCATTGCCAACTTCTGCCTCACTCTGCTCCAGACTGGAAAGAGATTTCTGTTATTTGATAGCAAGAATACGGCTGGGAGGAGACGTGGTGGAAGCAGATGCAGCTTAGTTTGCAGCCAAGCTTCTCTAGTAATCTTCCTTGAAAGGCTCTGTCCCAGTTTGACCATGTTTGGAGCTAGACTGGGATGATGCTTTTGGTAACACCTAGGTAGGACTCTTGAGGTACCAGTATCAGCGATAGGAGCACTCTGAGCCGTCACAGGTTTATGGAAGTATCTCAGCTTTGTGTGGGCTTGCACCTGGAAGATGTCAGCGGAAGCCCTGGAGTGCACTGGGCAAACGGGAATTTCTTGCCATGGGGGCGATGTCTTGGCTTTGTTGCCTGCAGCCCTGTTGTGCCTCTTCATTAGCATCTCTCTCATTTTGGCTCCTCCACGTCTGCCTGTTTCCCTTGGAACACTTCAGGTTCTACCTGGCATGTTGCAAACTAATAAAAATAATAGAAGAACCTCTGCAGCTGCTTGAAGAGTGAAGGGTTCCAGTTGGTTTGGCATCCAGGTAGCTGGGGCTGGTTTTCTTTGGATGCTAACGGAGTGCCTCCCACCTCACGCCTTGCGTGTTGGGTTGGGTCCTTCGTAGTCGTGCGATGAAGGTCGTGCTGGTGTTGACGCGAGTCCTCTTGCACCTTCATCTCCTCTGCAAAGTTCTTCCCTGTGTCAACAAACGCTGTCCATTGCCTCTAGAGCTGCCAGTGCCTACAACGGTCCTTTCTCACCACTGTAGCCAGCAGATTGGTGTCCTGGCTGTCCTCCTAGCTGGAGGGTGGTCATTATTTTAGGGAAGCATGGCTATTTGGATTCTTAATGTGATGGTTTCCCTTTTTGCCTTCCTCCTGAAAGGATGGTCCCTACTCTAGCTGTTCATTTTGTCCGGGTTGCTTAATGCTGTAGAAGGTATTTGATGAGTATCTGTGATTTAGGACATAGATGAGCCCCTCACAGCAGGGTGTGTGTTCCTGCCTTTTTTTTTAGATACCGTACATAAGCCCAGTTTTATTAAAGAAAAAGAATTGTTAAAATTGTTACAGATAAAATCGGTTTCCCAAAATTCACCTCTGGGAGGCTCAGGGCTGAGGTTTTCACACCTGGTCTGGGGATTGGGGTTCTTGGCCATGCACCACGTTACAGTTCTTACCATTTTGTCACGGTGCTTCGTGCTTTCCCTAACAGCCCGACACCTTTGTGCTCTGGTGACATTGCAGCTTCTGCTTTGGGTAAGTGAGTGAGAGAATAAAATTCTTGCACCCGTGGCTGTGGAGGAAGGCTTGTCATTGTGGTGCGGAGAAGCTCAGTAAATGCAAAGGAGGTAGAGAGCGATCCCAGGGGATTATCCTGACATCTCGCGGAGTGGGAGGACCGGCACGTTGATGAGGTTTGCGTAGTGAGGGTCTGCAAGGAGTGAGGCGTCCCAGTCCCGTAGTGACTCTGTGGTATCTCCTTTGACCAGCCTAACCCAGGCCATGCCCAGCTGCAGACAGATGTTGCCTTCCTGGCTTTGGAGGCAGCGCCCACCTGAACACCACGGTTGGGATTGACATTGGGTAGGTGCTCGTGCTGTGTCACCTCGGGGTTTACTTTGGCAAAGCTGACTCAGGGGTATCTGGCTTTGGCACCTCTCCCGCGTGCCGGAGCCGGGCTCGGGGGCTGAGGGTCTTCAGGAGAGTGTGGCAGGCTGATTTATTGCGCTGGCGAGTTCCGTTCATTTCCTTTTCCCATTCTGGCAGCGTCCTGGCAGTCTGAAACGTTTCGCTGTGGATGGATGGACGGGTAAAGAATTCCAAGCTCCTCTTGGGGATTAAGAGAAGGGAGGGAAGAAGGTGGCATTTTACAAAGCATTGGTGGGTTCTTAACTTTAATAAAATAAAAAAACCAAGCAGTAAGCAGCACCTTAGCTGCTAAGGCGACAGGCGCTCGAGAAGCCCTGAATAAATACATTAAACATATTTGCTGAAGGCATTTGTCGTTGGAAGTTTAAACATTAAACACGCCTGCTCCGTCTGATGCTGTAATAAAGCAGGGATGTTCAAAGGGCCGTTAGCGGGGCTCTCGCCACCACTTTACATCTTCACTCGACGTACCAAGGAAGCCGCATTAGATCAGCGATGCCTCAGTGAGTTTTGCCCCCAGAAGGGAAAGTAAGTGAATTCTGGGAGGGATTTCAGCGTGGCCTTGGGCTTTTTTATAGTGCATTTTCCCTTTCGAATTGATTGACGTGGATGTTTTGGTATTGTTCCCTTGTAAAGTGCTGGGGCAGGTCCGCGGGAGCCAGCAGCTCTGCCATTGTCCCGGTATCCCCAGGCTTAATAAAAGCTGGCGCGGGGCCGGATGGGGCAAATAAACAGGTCTGTGTATTTATATTTCTAAATTACAGGATAAGGAGGAACACAGATACTCAATCCATTAAGGAATAACTAGGTGGGTGATTCACTACCATTTGTGTAAATGGCACTAACGCCGGTCTGCCTGCACAATTTATTAATACTTCACGGGAGGAAAAAAAATTATTTTAATCTCATAATGGATGATGAGCTGTGAAATTGCTTCTGCAGCAGCTGGGCACCCTGGGGGAGGTGCTAGATTGCACCACATTATGCAAGCTCTCCCCATTCTCTGCCTTCCTCATGCTGATCAGACACGTCAAATCTGGGTGATGGGGAGGGGCTGCCACTGATTCTGTTGGGTTTTATTACCTTTTTTTTTTTTTTTCAGTATATGCAGTTTTCTGGTCAATTTGCTTTGGGGTCCCAAGTCTGACTTTGGAAGCATGTGGGCTCAAATCTGAGTGCTTTTGTGGTGAGTGATGCTTTGGGTCTCAAAGGTCCTGGCGTGATCCCTACCACTACTGGCCGCATTGGCCTGGCTCGCAGCACTAAATAACTAGACGTTTAGCAAATGTGCTGGGGCTGACCCAGTTTGTGGTTTCACCTGGCCGATACCCTTGCCTTGTAGGCAAGAGTGCCAAGAGTACAAGTGTAGGATCCTGCACCCTGGGAGGAATGACCCCCTGCACCAGCACAGGTCAAGGCTGACCTACTTACTGGAAAGCAGCTCTCTGGAGAAGGACCTGGGAGCGCTGGTGGACAAGTTCACCATGAGCCAGGAATGCGCTCTTGTGGCTAAGAAGGCCAATGGTCTCCTGGGGTACATTAAGAAGATGTGGCCTAGTGAGGCCACATCTGGAGTCCTGTGTCCAGTTCTGGGTTCCCCAGTTCAACAGAGACAAGGGAGTCCAGTGGAGGGCTATGAAGATGATGAGGGGACTGGAGCATCTCTCCGAGAAGGAAAGGCTGAGAGACCTGGGGTCTTTAGCCTGGAGAAGAGAAGACCGAGAGGGGATCTGATCAACATCTAAAGGGTGGGTGTCAAGAGGATGGGGCCGGACTCCTTTCAGTGATTTCCAGCGACAGGACAAGGGGCAACAGGCAGAAACTGGAACATGGGAAGTTCCACCTGAACATAAGGAAAAACTTTCCTGTGAGGGTGAGGGAGCCCTGGCTGCCCGGAGAGGCCGTGGAGTCTCCCTCTCTGGAGAGATTCCAAAGCTGCCTGGACGCCATCCTGGACAACCTGCTCTGGTGACCCTGCTCTAGCAGGGGGTTGGATTGGACGATCCCCAGAGGTCCCTTCCAGCCCCTGCCAGTCTGGGAATCTGTGAAGAGCTGTTACTGTTGAACAGCAGCTTTGTTCTGCCTTCTTAGATTTGGACTGGGACCACAAACAGTACCGACACTCCAAGTGCTGTGAGGTTTCATTTGTGTGCTAAAAGGACAGCCTGGGGTCAAGTTCTTCGGTTGCGTGAGGGAAGGTGGAGCAGATGTATAATGATGAGAGCAAACCAGGCAGAGTGCAGGGCCACTTAGGAGCAAATCGCAGATTGGCCCCTTAGCTCCAGCAAGGGAGTTGCAGCGTTTGCTTCTGCAAGCGTGCCGGTGGTGGGCGCTCAGTTGTGCATGGGTGCCTCTCATGCCTTGCACGCACCGGTGCTGGAGTGTCCTGGTGTGCGAGGACCGTGCAGGGCTTCGTTTGAAAAGTTGTCTTTGCTGATGAGAGAAAAAACAGAAGTATCAGGGCGCATCCAGGAGGAAGAAGGCTCACGACGGGTTGTGTTGCCATTGTGGCTTTGCTGGAGGATCTTTGTGCAGACCTCTAGGTCATGCAGCGTTTGTCCCAATACCTGTAGCACAGGGTGAGGCACCGCTGGCCACGTGCAGCGGGCTGGGGCTTTCCTTTGGGATAAAACTCTGAAACACTCGCTACAAAGCATCCATGCAAAGTGCAGCAGAAAGGTTGTTTTTAATCCCTTACCCCACACCTTCAGTTTTGAGCATAAGGGAAAGACTCTCCAAAAAAGGCACCTCTGTAAGATGTGCGCTCCTCCAGTCCTTCCCAGAAACGCGTGATGTTCTTGGGGAGAATGATGGAAGTTGAAGGTTATGGGGATGTGGTGTTGCCATACAGGGTCCAGCCTCCAGAGCTGGAGATGGGGTGTAGCACCTCCACGTGTGCCATAAGGTAAATGCCCCAGCACAGGGCAGAGGAAGGCGGTGCCTGGACGTGCTCTGTCTCATGGAAACGGCATGTCAGAGAAGAAACAACAGCAAATCTGCAAAGTGGAAGGAACTTGAGTCGTGAGGAACCTGAGGAACTCTCTGCCGCTGCATGTTGATGTCAAGAGCTTACCAGAGTTGCAAGGAAGGAGAAGGACGGTAAAGCCGGATGAGGCAGGCGAAAGGGAGGGATGAATTATTCTGTTCTCCAAGGATCTTCCATAACTGTTCATGAGGGATTTTTGTATCTCCCTCAAAATGCTGGCTCGCGTTGGCCAATTTTTAGGTCGGCGTGTTGACGAAGTGCTGATTGCTGAAGTGGGTCTTCAGTTCTTGGGAGGACAATACGTGGTCATGAGTTTCCATTCCTCTCTGCGAGTGGTTTTGAGAGCTTTTCTCTCCAGGATGTACTGGGTGGCATGAGACGGTGGATCTGGAGGGACAGTTGTCCCAGCCCGTTCAAGTGGAGCTCCCTTTTGGGACATGTGGTGGCTCTTGGAGGGTCCTTCTCTGCTGCCTGGCGATGAAAGGAGGAAAGGCTGAGGTAGCGGAGGTGGATTACATTTTTCTTCCTCTTTATTCCTGGGGGTAACCACTTTCAAAACTCATTTTTGTCTGTGTCGCTGGGGAATTAGAGGTCTGTCTCCCTCTCTTCCCTCGAAAGGGTAAACACAGCATTACTAATCCTTTATATACCGCCGCGCGCTGCACCGCTGCTTCCACGCATGTCTATCGCCTTTATGGTAACGGTAACCTTTTCTTGAACCAGAGATTTTCCTGAGCAAGAGACCTTTGGGATCTGTGTGGGCTTTCCTGGATACATTTTTAATAAACACAATAATTTGACTGCAAGGCCATTACCTATCCCCGGTTCGTTGGGGGGGATAGTCATTTCCATGCCTGCAAAACCCCCTAACTCACAGGGCAATCCAAGGAAGGATGACAACCAGGACAGAACCGGCGCGTGGGGCGATAAACCAGTCCATCTTCAGCATCACGCGCTGCAGCGGTAGATATTGGCTGTAAATAATGGCCTCGGAAAGATATTAAATCTTTAGGAAAAAATCGAGCCTAATTGTAACTATATTTTTGTTTTCCATTTTGGTTTGTGTACAGTATATGACTTTTACAGAGACATTTTTATTCCGGGAAAATGACAGGCCAACACGAAGCCATAATTGCACTGATTTTTCGAAGTACCGGCATTACTACGGATCTGATGTACTGCAAGACATGAATCAGAAAAATTCTATTAAAAAATCTCTTGAATGGCTGACACAGGAGTATTATCCAGGATGATTAATTTGACTTGGTCATTATGAACACAGACAAGTCTGACAAAATTGCATTTCATTCCCCACTGAATTCATAAAATCACTGTACACATAATAAGAAGTTATAGTTCTCGGCTATCCACTATTCTTGACAGGATTCCAGCTCTGGATCAGATACTGATTAAAAAAAAAAAAAAAAGGTAGAGGGAGAGAGGGAGTTGGGAGCTTTTTTAAAAGCCTGCAGTAGGGCTGGTTTCTTTTGCTATAAATTGTCCGCAGAACTCCATTATTTTTGGCTTTTTTGGGTGAAGCGGTGGTGCAGGTCAGCCGCAGCCTGGCCGGTATGAAAACTGACTGTAAGCTTTTACTGACACCGAAGGGGATGCAGCAGAACCACACGCGCGGGTTTCACGTCGCGAATCCCAAGAAGCCCCGTTGGCCGTACCTGAGGGCACGGGGCAGGGACCGTCACCGCGGTTGCCTCCGTTCGGCCGCAGCCAGAAGTGAGTCCTGACCCAGACTGAATTTCGGGGACCGTCCACCCTACGGATGGTTACGAATTACTGGCAGCCTGTTCTTCATTTCCCAGCCACGTAAATGAGGTGCCCATGGACAGGGTGAGGCCAGAGAGTGCCAAGAATGTTGTTTCTGGCTTCGGTAGAGTGTAAAATAACACCAAAAAACCCTTCCCCGGTGAGTAGCAGGATTGGATGGGTGCCTCCCAAAATGTTATCTGAGGGAACTGAGAGTTTCTGTTCCCTCTGGCTGTTGCTGGCTGGTTCCCTTCGCAGTCCCCATCCTGCCGAGCACCACGGCATCCCACCGCAGTCGCCCCTCTGCCGCTGTAGCAACTGGCCAAGGAGATCAAAAATTCTTAGGGCAAGCGAGAACGTTGAGGACCCTGGTATCTCAAGGTGCACCAGAGGAGATTTAGGTTGGGTAGTAGGAAAAATTCCTTTACAGAGAAGGTTTGAAGCTTTGGGGCAGGCTGCCCAGGGCAGTGGTGGAGTCCCCATCCCTGGAGGGGTTTCCCGGCCGTGTCGAGGTGGTGCTGAGGGACAGGGGTCAGTGGGGACCTGGTAGTGCTGGGGGATGCACTGGATTATTTTAAAGGTCTCTTCCACCCCAAGCGATTCTGTGATGCTGTGATCTCCCTTCCATGCACATGTGGGTTTATGAAACTTGTAGAAAAGAGACTGGTTTTGCGCCATCAGATTTGCTCAAAACCACGGGTCAGGCTCAGCCTTAGGGAGCTGCAGTGGCTCTGTGACCGCGGTGATTGTGTCTGTAGGAGATGGGACAAAGTCGGCTCGTATGAAGTTAAGAGGTAAAAACATCCAGCGCCTCTCAAAGGCGACGCCGTCCGGCAGCGCGGCGGTTGGGCTGGAGCCGGGCTCTCTGCTGCGGGTTGCGCTGGGTGCAGACGCTGCGACGCAGCGATGCCTGCGCGACCGGAGGAAACGGGGACTGAGGAGGTGTGTGCTTGCTCTTTGGGCGAACCAGCATTTGTGTGGGATTTAAAACCCCGCTACTACAGGTAGGGGAGAGGAGCACGGAGGGTGCCTGCCACTCTGCTGTGCTCCCAGCCTCCCCGGTGTGGCCGCCTGTTACTGGATATTGTGCAGGCGCTTCCAGTGCACGTTTATGTTCGTGCACAAACTCCTTTTTCCCTTTTCAACTGCATTCCCGTAGTGAAAAACCTGAGCATGTGAAAATTAATGTAGAAGGGGCTGGGAACACTTCAAAGACAATTTGTAGATTGTATGTGACTGGCTGTTAATAAATGCTTCTTTGCAGTATTTACCCAACTCTACCCAAGTAATTCATTGGCCCTGCTATTCACACGCCGCATCTCCGTGCGCGAAGAGGAGGCAAATCCATTTCCATTCCTAAGACCCAGAGCTGCTGATGCGGAAAATCAGCGCTGCTTCACTCCTTGGCTCGGGGCTTTGGGAATCGCAGGTGCGAGCGCAGCCCTCCGGCATCCCCCCGTCGAAGTGGTGCCGAAGGGGTCCACGTCCCCACCCGCAGCCGCCCCAGTAACCCCACAGCGAGCACTGGGCCATTTACCTCGCCAGCCCCAGAGCGTTATTCTGGAGTTTCAACATCCAGGTGCCTTCCACCTTCTCCTGCCACCTGAACTGACGATTGCGCGCCTGTGGCTCCGGTGCTTTGTGCCAAGCAGAAAAACTATGGTCCATGTGCCCGAGAAGCGTTTCAAAATCCCCTTTGTGGAAATACGGCCATGCTGACTGGTGTGTGTGCTGGGAGGGCAAGTCGGAGGTTTTTGAGGAAACGCGGGGGAGCTTGCCCTCATTAAGCTTCGATTTTCACTTTTCATTGTGTTTGGACTCTTCTCCTTTTTATATGGTCCAAGATCTTCTCTCAGCCTGGCGTGTCCTGCAGCTTGTGTGCACACTGTGCAGGAGAGACAGGGAAAGTCTCTGTATGACCAAGCAATGCACTTATCTGGCTTCTGACCCGCTCTGATGCATCATCCAACTTTGGAACAATCGAGATGCTCCACAAACCATCTGGTGGTTTTTCTGCAGCCCCTTCCCCAAGCTGTGCTGGTAGAGCTCGTGGTGTCGGTGGAAGAGGAGCGCTCTCCCTGGGGACACAGCCCTCGGGCCCCAGGTCCTGCTGCCGTCCCCGTGTCCAGCTGGGCTCGGGTGGGAGGGACGGCATTGCCATCGCTGCTCTTGGGATGGTGTGGGCACCCCATAACCTCCGTGTCCTCCTTACTCTTTGTGCACGCTGGGAGCTCAAGGTGTAGCCGTTGGTGATACCGCTCAGCCCCACAAGTAGTTGCGTTCTCCCCGCTTTGCAGACGTGGGAGGCTGGTTTGGGTCTGCTGAGACCCATCCGATCTCTGAAGTGTCTGGAGGGTCACATTCCGCCAGCAATAAGCTCTTGCGTTAGCTGCAGGAAAAGCCTGGTTAGTAGATGAGCGATAGTACAGAGTCCGTGGTGGTTTGTGTCATCCTGATGGTTAGGGTGGGATGGATCACACCAGCCTACGTACTTCCCTGTACCTTACCAAGAACAAATGTTCTCTCTTAGACTCATTATTTACTGCTGAATGTTATTTGACAGGACAAATATTTACCTGCAATAATACTGCAGATCTCTATCCTCCTCACTGCGAGTGATATTTCTCTGAATCAATGCTTGGCTGCAACTTCTGGATCCTTGCGGATAATCACACAGAACATGACTCAGGGGAGAACTGGGGTCACTGGACGTTTGCCACGCTGCCGAGGAGAACAGTTTCCCAGGTCCTTGGTCAAGTCACGTTCTCTATGATTAATCCCAACGCGCAGTGGAGAGATGGTGCGGGCCAGCTGTGGAGTGTTCTGTAAAGAAGGACAGCGCTTTCATAGAATCACAGGATGCTTTGGGTTGGGAGGGACCTTCAAAGCTCACCCGGTCCAACCCCCTGCAGTGAGCGGAACATCTGGAACCAGAGCAGGGTGCTCAGAGCCCCAAGGGCCAACCTGACCTGGGATGGTGCCAGGGATGGGGCTGCTCTCACCTCTTTGGACAGAGGTGGTCCAGGGACCCCTGTTCAAACTTAGATTCCAAGAAGGAAAAACTATCTTTAAATAGGATTTTGCTGCTGTCGGGCGTTGGTTGTACCTGCGGCAATCCCATCCTGTGGGATGGCTGTGCCCCGGTGCTGTGCTCAGGGCAGCGTGGTCCCTGCCGGCTGCCTGGCCCTGCAGCACAGCCCCTGGAGCTGGGGCACCCAGATGCCTGGGGCTCTGAGGGCAGGGAGGGCGTCAGAGACAAGGCACTGTCCCTCTCCGAGAGCACTTAGCTCGATGCTGGTGCTCCATCCCGCTGCAGGCAGAAGCAGGAGGTCACCGCTCCAAGCAGCGCCCACGGGCTGAGAGCATTTGCAAGGAGAGGCTCGTTGTTCCAGCTGATTTCAGCGGTTTAATTTGAAGAGGAATAATGTGTAATCACAACAACGTCATCTGCGTAACGGTGGAAACTCCTCGATCTGCCGGGGGCTTGCGTGCAGCGTGACGGGCAGCCTTTCAGCAGAGCGAGCTGCTCCGCGCGCGCGTTTGGAGTCCTGGTGGGATGAATGGGTACAGCCCGGCTCACTAATCTAATTTGTAATGTATCCTCATAACGCATAATTGGCTGTTTAATTTAATTCAAATTAACATAAGAATAGAAAATATAATCTGCAGCGTAGCCCACATGGTGGGAGGAAGGAGGGTTGGGTGTTTCCAGCAAAGGCTTTGAGACGGCGGCTTTTGCGCGTGTGGCGTGAGACGACCCGTCGTGGGGACGGAGGTGTCACCTCGGACGTGCCAATGGTCACCGCGTTTGACAATAAATCCCCCCCTTTCCCACCATTACGCGTGTCCATTGGTCTCATCTCCCTCCCTTCTCTTTCCAGCATCTATTTAAAACATATATGGAATAAACGTGGCTTTGGAAAGTCATCCGTAGCGATGGGGTGTAAAAGCTGGCAGGCGCCGCGTCCGATGACGTTGATTGGATATTGTCTAATCTGATCTTGCTTGTGTACAGCTTTGATTGTCATCCTGCTACGTCTGCACAATGCTGCAGCTATTCGGAAAGCTTTGTGATTTAAACAGGGCTTTTGGGGTGGTTTTTTTTCGCTGGGCGGAATGGAACAGAGGCAGAAACGTGCAGGAGGGCGAGCAGGGCGCGGGGCTGTCGCGCTCCTTACAAAACCGCCTCAAAGCCCTTTGGTGAGCTGCTCCGCAGCAACGCGTGGCACGGGTGGTTTTGAAGAGAGCTTTAGGAAACTTTGAGTGGGTTTTACATAATTTAGTTAAGTACAGCAAAGCCACTTGCTTATATACCTGATACCAAAATAAAGCGGTTGGAGGAACAAGTCTGCTGTGCAATGATTTATTTAAATCCCTCTCCGTAAAGCATGGACCAAATCCTCTTAGATAACTGGGGAAGCATCGGCATACCTCGAAGAGCGCAGCCCAAACGGAAACCCGACGACCAGACATATTAAACGGGATCTCGCTGTCTGCCTCAGCCCCCTGCCTTCCCCGTGTAATTCCGCTGCTAGACAGAGCCTGGCTGGAGAAATAGCTGGGCTGGAGTTTCCCCTGGACAGTGGCCGTTGGGGCAGAGCTATCCCCACCCGGGCTCTGTCTCGCATTCCGTGCGTACCGTATTTCCCCGCAGCCAGTGGGAATCTCAGGTGAACGTGGAGGTTGGGTGGGATGTGCAGTACCTGCTCGTATCTCTGCCTCTTCTTACAACAGGAGGTGAGAGGCGGGGGTTCAGCTTAGCAGGGGGTGAGCCGCTTCCAGCCCCGGGTGTGGGGTGAGGCAGGAGCGACCCCCTGCTCTGACACCCCGCAGGGACCCGTCTCTCCCAGCAGAGCCGGCGAGCTCCCGCTGGGAGCCCTTTCACCCATCCACAGAGACCTCCTCGCTCCCCGCTGCCTCTCCCACTGACTTCTGTATTCCGGTTCAACGTGGGGTTTATCTTATTGGATTAAGGGTTTTCTCCCTGCAGTCGGGGGTGATGAAGAGCAGGAATCCGAGTGTGAGCTCTGGGGCAAGGGATTAACAAAGCCTACGGTGCTTAACTGGTTTTGCACACATCTGGGGTTCGGCTCTTCAATCAAGTATTAAGTCAAAATCCAACCATGAAACTGGGTGACCTGGGAAATTTAGCTTAAAATCCGTGCGTATAATACTATGGCTAATCAGAAATTCATATGCTATAATAATACGTGAAACAGTAGATGTTTAGAATAAGCCTCCTCTGCCAGAGACTCATTATATTCCGCATTGATAATTAGTAATTTTGGGTAGATTCACACTCACATTAGGAAGCAAATTTCTGTCTGAAGTGAAAAGGATTGCACAGGCACAGGACCAGATTCTTTCTCCATATAAATTGGAACGCTGGGAAGTAGACAAGCACCAAAAACCACGGGAAACACAAGGAGCACCAACATCCCTGTGTCTTTGTGGTCACCTCGAGGGAGCGTGGGCAGGGAGGTGAGGGATCGCTTCTCCAATGAAATGTAGAGGAGGATGGAAGGAAGGACAAATCTCCGTGTGTGGTGGAGTCGTGCAGGATTTCTTAAAGGGTGGGTTTTTTTTTAAAAAATGACAGCTGTGTTCCCAAATCTCCCTCCCTGGTTGTAGCTGCTGTGCTGGACTTTGTGAGGAATCAACGGGCATCTTGTTCCTAGTTATTTCTAGGGAGCTAATTCTCCTAAAAACTCTTGGTACGAACTGTAGGTACTGTAAGAGCTGAGCTGGGTGCTCAGGGAAGGATGCTCAGCAGCGGGACGGGAAATGTCCACGCTTCTTCATGGCCATGGGCTCTGCCATCCAGGCGTGGAGGTTTCTGCCGAGGTTTTGGCGAGCTAAAGATGTGCCGGAGGGATGCAGCGTGGGAGAGGGGAGTGGTGGGGATGCCCCAAGCAGATCTGACGTGTGTGAGGCCCCAAAACTGCTGCAGGGCTGCCACACTCGCTACCTGGCTCCTGCCTAGTTACAGCCTGCTGGTGTCTGGGACTGGAGATGTCGTTTTTGTTCAAGCCAAACCATTTTCACTGAAATGTGCTTTTGTATTTGTTACACAAATGATTGCTCTTCTTTGCTGAAGCAACAAGGCAGTGACGTGGTGCAAAATGTCTTCTTCATGTTTTAGACGTATAACAGTCAGAGCGAGAGCAATGAAGACTATGAGATCCCTCCCATAACGCCTCCTAATCTCCCCGACCCTTCCCTCCTGCACTTGGTGGACCACGAAACTGGATATCACTCTCTGTGCCACAGCCTCCCTCCGAACAGCCTGATACCAGCGTACCCCTACCAGAACATGGACCTGCCGGCCATCATGGTGTCCAACATGTTGAGTCAGGATGGGCATCTTCTCTCCAGCCAGCTACCCACGGTCAGTGACTTTCCCCTCTTACTACCTTCCGTTAAAGCTGCTCTGTATTTCAAGTTATTGACCAGTTGAACGTGGAAGGATGTTGGCGATGAGACGTTTGCACTGGGGGGTGGGAAGAGCTGGTGGCACGACCCAGCCTTGCTGTGCCGCTGCCCACCGAGGTCGGGGTGCGGTGGCAGATGCTGCAGCCACCCGTGTGGCCGTGCTGGTGGTGGCAATACTGTGTTTCCAGTTTGGTGCCTTCCCAAGCCTTGTTAACTACGCAAGAGCAGAGGGGAGGGTGATTTTCCTCCATCCTCACGGAACCGAGCAAAGTGCGTCTGCAGGTGACCAGCCAAAGCCCTGAGCTCGTAGCCCTGCACCCCACATCCTTTCTCCTGCTGGGAAAAGCCCCCAGCCCATCACCCCCGTGTCCTGCGGCCGGGCTGGCCCCAGCAGCATCAGCAGGAGGAGCACGGATGCTCCACGAAGGGAAGGCTGTCCTGCTGATGGCAAGGGGAACAAGATCCTCCTTGCTTTTGCACACTCAGGTTGCCTCTTGGCTCGTGCCATGGCAAGGGGACACCCTGCGAAGTTTCAGGTGAATTATCTGTAGGAATAAATAAGGCAGAGATAATGGAATGCAGCTCTGGGAAGAAACTTCAGGGCTAATTAGACCTGACGATGCTTCTGTAGCAGCAGCAGCAGCAGCGAGGAGAGGTTGTGCCTTCATTTTGACAGGGGTATTGAATTAACACTGTCGCTGTTGAATAAAACTTTGCTCTTCAGCAGATTTAGCCCTGCGGTTAGTTTTCTGCCTTGTTTCTCTCTAAGACCACTGGTTTTCACGGGTGCCACCGGGCAGTGTGAGTACGAGGCGGCGTTAATTGTACTTCGATAGCGTGCCTGCGAGTCTGCCGCTGCGCGAGCTGGAGAGCGTTTGCTGTTGATTGCTTGAGCAGCTAACGGTCTGCCAGGTAGTGATATTTAAATATTTAAATGGGATATTATCTCTTAAGTCGAGGAAAATCCCAAGGCTTTCGGAAGTCTTGATGCGTCTCCAAATTTCATTGTTAGTGTGTTTAAGAAAAATATCATGTTCTGCCCATCAATATTGAACACGGGCGTATTTCTGTGGAATTAAATATTACTTGGGTGCCTGTGTTAGCTTTTAGATTCTTCGGTGATTAAAACATTCATTTCTGAGACAAAAAGAGTCAATTTCCGATGAAGTATTTTTCCCTGGTTTAATCTAAGGCACAGCCCCTTTGCCTGACCCCTATTTTCATAACCCGATAATTTTATCCCGTGTTGATTGTCTCATTTTTGAGCGGTGATATTGCACTTATAAATCACTTTCTAAAATACCTAAAGAAACAAGAATAGTGGGATTTATTAAGCAGCTTCTGTGTGTCTGAAATAATTTATTTTGGAGTAGTCCTTGGGAAATGTTCTCTTTCTTACTTTATGGTGCTGTTTTACAAATGCAGCGTCGTGACAATAAATCAGGGCTGAGCCAGAGAAGATAAGAAGGGGGCTTAGTGGGCTGTAAACGCAGAGTAGGGCGATTAAGATTTGTTTGCCCCTTACCATGAAAATAAAAAATCCACTGAGCCCTGAATCTTCCAGCCGATAGCGAATTGGAACTGTTTAGGTTTGAGTGGAAACCCTTGGAGCTGTAATGCATCTCCAGATGTCCCAGCAGCAGAGGAAGCGGAGCAGGGAGGGAACTGCGGTGCGGTTTTAGGTTAGCATGAAATCCTGCCTAAGCCTCCTGTCAAACCCTTTTTTCTGTGCCGTCCGACTTGTCCCACTGGCAGGTAACACCTTCCAGCCCCTGGTTTTTCGGATGCCTGAATCGAGTCTCCCCTAACTCCAGCACCAGCCCTCGACGGCCGCGTTCGTCCCGCAGCACAGCTGTAACTGCTGTTCGCAGTGATGGGAGCGGCGCATGAGAACGCACCAAAAGCCCAGAGCCGGCGCACACCTTTAATCTCAGACTGTTCATCCCTCCTGCCCACGTGCCCGTCGCGCTGTAGCCCACTGGCTGGTGGCCCCGTGAAGGCAGCCGTGCTTCGGGCATCGCCGCGTCACGGTGACGCTACAACCCTGCTGAAAGGCAACCGCCCTCGCTCGGGTGGGTGTTTGCAGCAGGACGCCCCCCGCTCGAGGACGGGGCTTGTTTGCTCACGCTTCCAGAAGGAGAGGGTTTATGGGGAGCCAGGCTGGGTGCGAGCCTGGCCCGAGCGCGGCGGAGGAGGCGCGCGGAGGTTCCGCCTTTGTTCCAGGGCCGACGGTGCCGATGCAAATGTGGGAGCCGGAGCTTCTCTTCTTGCTGCTGCTCTTTGCTGGAGTTCGTACCGGTTTTTGCTCACGCAGCTATTTCCTGCCTTGGCTGCCATGTCTTTCGGTTTGAACGCAGTGACAGATGACAAGCAATTCAAGGTAAAATGTTTAGACATCGGTCAGGCTTTTCCTCTAAAGCAGTCGCTTGAGCCTTGGGATTTTTTTTAAGGCATCCTCCTGAAAAAATCTCGAGCTGCGGAAAAGACGTGAGCCAGGATTCACCGGGAGCCGTGGGGACTGGTATTTTCCTCCACAGCTCAGAAACGAGGAAGGAAAATACAGGTGCGGGCTGCTGTGCCCTTTGGAATGTCCCTTGTCCTGGCATGTCCCAAGATTATCCTTAGGCTGAGTTAAGCCTCCCAATGCCTCTGCAAGGGAGGAGGCTGCTGCTCCCGTGATGCAGAGGAACACCACGTCAGAGCGAGTTTACATCACCGCAGAAACTCCCAGGGCAGGCTGAGAGCTGGGGAGCGAAGGTGGATTTGCCGCGTGCCAGACCCCGCTCCCGGCCCAGCCCACCCGTGGGGTGTCAGGAGCTGGAGCCCCTCGTTTGAGCAGAGCAGCTGTGCCCTGCTGGCGAGCAACCAAAGCCAATGTCGCCTCCTTATCCCTTCAGCATCGTCATCCAGAGCACCCTCCACACCACCGGCCTCTGCTCGCTTCTCCCTGCCCCGTGGACCAGGTTCTTCACTGCTGTTTCTGTCGCTTTATTTCCTTATTTTTTATTTTCCTTCCATCAGTTCTTAGAGATTAAGGGAGTTTTCAAACGTTGAGGTGCAGGGAGCTGGAGAGGAGAGAAGCGGGGACGGATGGACAAGAGTCGGCGAAGGGATGAGAGCAGCCGTGGTGTTAGGTGAAGCCGTGGAGCGGGGTGCAGGGGGGCTGGGGAGGAGGCAGGGCTCCCTCCTTTGGGGAAGGCACATCACTTTTCGTGTTGGTGACAAGAAACAAACAAAATCTGTAATACGGTGGAGAGTTTGGTGTTTTTTCACTGTCCTTTCTTGCTGTGGGAAGAGAGGAGGAATGGCAGGAGGGAAAGAAAATCAGAGAGATGTGACTGAAATTGAGAAATGGGGCTATTTAGGAAAAAAAATCAGAGGGAAAAAAGATGTTTTCTTTGGAAAGAGAATGACTTTGCCCACTGTGAACATCCCAGCAGTGTTACGCTGTGGACAAGCACACTCGGGGGGATCCACAGAGAGACCTGCTGGGCTGGAGCCACACCGGGGCTGAGCGCTGGAGGCCACGGGGCATGGGGGGAAGCAGAAGAGAGGGCAGAGAAGGGCCGTGAGTTGACGGTGGTCGCCGGCGTGGTGAGGTGCCCGCTGCGTTAAGGAGCTGCTGCGAATAAATGAGATTTCAGAAGGGATTTGGCAGAACGTATTCGACAGAAACAAAGGGCGATCAAGGTCAGAGCCCAAGAATCTCCAACGCAGCGCAAACGTATTTCCATGAATATTGGATAGCGGCTGAGCGGGCTGGGGGTATCTCTGCTGGTGCCTGGGTGCTGCGCTGGGGTGGGGGAGCCAGGAGCCCCTGGCTGGGGGGACAGCACCGTCCCACCACCACCACTCAGAATCCCCAGAGCTTGGTGCTCCTCAAGCCTGGTCAAAGCACGTTGGCAGGCTGGGACACGCCAAAAATTCAGCCCGTTTTCCGTGGCCCGTGGCGAGGGGCTGCAGCCGCCCTGCTCCTTTCCTGCTCTGCGGTGATGGGGTGAAATGAGGGCAGAGCCAGGTCATTTTTGCATGGGCAAAGCATCGTTTTGGGCATGTGGCAGCTGTTACGAGCAAACGTTGGCTTTGTTGCAGGTGTGGAGAGCTTGGCTGGCAAGACTGGCAACTGTCCCTGCGTCTGCATCTTCCTGGTGCTTCTCACGATGAGAGATCTTTGTGACTGCGTTAAAGGCACTAACATTTCTGTGGGCCCTCTGGGATAACTTTTTTCTGCTCACAGCAAGCTGGTGCAAGTGAAAAAAGGCTGCAGCCACAGCCTGGCAGTTCTTCATTTCGGTTTGTGGAGTGGAAATAGATTGTTTGAAAAGTATTAAACATCTTCAGTGGTGAAAAGCTCATTCGTGGTGTAAAAATGTCACATTTCCAGTTACCTGTGGAAGTTGTTCATGTGGAGGGGAGAGAGTGATGGGTAAGTGGGGGTGAATTGCCGTAGCAAGGACGAGCGCAACCCTGAAGTTCCTGAAGAGTTAGTCGGTTGACTTTGCAACCTGGATAGCTGTTTGCCAACGCCACGGGGCTTTGCTGTGGAACAGAGGGGAAAACAGGAGAACAGCTCAGCAGTAACCCCCCTCCCACCTCCCACGTGAGAAATGAAATGGCAAAGTAGCCCCTTCCCAGAGCCGGGGTGTGCGTGGCCAGGCTGTGGAGATGGCACAGGGCTCCTTTGGGGACGGCGCAGGGCTCCAAGGAGGAGCATCCTTGCTGGGGTCCACCAGAAGACCTTGAGCAAGGTTGTCCTGCAGGCAGGTTGCAAGACCAGCCCCCGGGCAGCTTTCTTGGCTGCGCAGGTCTCTCCCCAGCTCCCATTCGCCCCAAGACGGCTGCTCCCCGTCAAACACGGCAGCGTGCCTGCTTTACAGCCTGGGCTGGAGCCGCTGGGAGCGGCAGCGGGCTTCTCCGGCAGCCCTGGCTACGGCCCGAGGCTGGAGCTGCAGGCGCTCGGCGGTACGCAGCCCCGTTGGATGTGGCTGTGCAGAGCCAGCGAGCCTCGAAAGTTTTCCAGGAGCGGCTGTAAGAAAGAAAACAATTAGATGTTGACACACAAGCCGAGTGAGATGTGCCAGTCTTTTGCCTAAGCCAGCAGAACGACACGGTCCCAGCAGGCAATTCAGCTCCCACGCCGTGGGTAACTACTGCCAGGACATAAAGACCTCAGGAATTTTGAATCCCTGCCTGGTTAAAATAAGCTTTTTAAAATGACCTGTACCCCAATGCGATGGCCACGCAGCGGAGCCCCTCAGAGTGTGTTCATGCTCGTCAGAAGAGCCTCAATAAGTAAATGAACGAGCAAGAGCAGCGCTCGGGCAGCGCTCGGCTGGCTCCGACAAACCCCAGCCGGGTCACCGGGGGCAAAAACTTCACCGAGTTCCCCATGCTCCAGCCCTGGATAAGTTTACGCTGGCGATTTTGTGGTGTGTGCTTTAGTTTTTGACTAATTTGGCTTCCTGCTTATTAATGGTTCAGTATTTAAAACCTAAACTCCTGACCACGAGCCCTGGGTGGAAAATAGCACTAACAGAACCGTCCGTGAAGGGTTCTTTGTATTAAACAGAGCCCTGTTTGCAATTCCCTGCTAGTGTTTTTCTCAGAGGCAATAAATGAAAGAAATATGTCTTTTTAAATTTTATAAAACTCAGAAAAATGGTTTTAAACAGCTTTTCTTCACCTCCTATAATTATTTATTTTCAAACAGTCCTTCAGGGTAATGTTCCGTTTTCTTATTTCACACTCCTTTTTCTCATAAATGAACCATCACTTCAATAAATCATTATGAAAACAGAGACTAACACAAACCCTGAAAGGTTGAAAGATTTATGTAACACATTTATGTTTTCCATTTTCTCATTCTGGTACTCCACTGCTAAAGCTAAGCTAATAAAAGCTGCTATTAATATTTCTTGTTGCCTAGCAACCGCAGAGAGGGAGTAATAGCTTTAGCTAGAAAAATAGATGACCGATAAGGAAAAATTCAATTCTTTTATTATCTCAAGGGAAAATGGGCTTTTACTGGAACATTATGATGTACGAGTGTGAAGTCGAATACAAAGGATATTTTTTCGGTTGTTTTTCTATTTTTAATGAACGTTATTTTACCTTCACAAACTCGTTTAAGGCATTTGCCCCACCTACTTGCGAGCTTAATTTAGCGACACCCACACATGCTTCTGGCTTGAAGTATCTGTCGGCGTTTCCATTTGAGACCCCCCCTTCCCTCCGCGCCTCCCCCCCGAGCTTTGTCGCTCGGTCATAAAATTTCACTCCAGGTCAGAACCTGGGAGACGAGATCCCCGATCAAAGAGTGAATTGTTCTGGTGTGTATTTAAAAACACGTTTCCTCAGAGGAAGGGGCACGTGTGGATAGTGACTTTCGGAAGTTCCAGCGCCGTGGCTGAGCTCGCCGTGTTGGGGAGAGAAGGAACGCTGCCCCAGCTGCTGGTGCTGGAGATGCAGGAGTGCGGGTCCCCATGGAATACGGGTCCTCTTCTTCAGTGGGAGAAGACCTCCCTGAGCTTCCAGTCGTCCTGGGCACCAGTACACGCTCCCTGCAGAGCAGCAGCCCCTCTTTTCACACTGCTGATGCTGATGCTTGTGAGTGGTCCCAGCCGAGTACTGCTGGGAGAGGATGGGGGTGATGGGAGTCAGCTCAGGTCCCCCTCTGCAAGTGCCCTGCCAGCAGCAGAGCTTACGAGGACTGGGCTGTGCCTGAGAGGAGGGGACCTGGGGGACCAAGCTCCTACCAGGGGGAACCTGAGGGACCAAGCTCCTACCAGAGGGAACCTGAGGGACCAAGATCCTACCAGAGGGAACCTGAGGGACCAAGCTCCTACCAGAGGGAACCTGAGGGACCAAGCTCCTACCACGGGGAACCTGAGGGACCAAGCTTCTACCAGAGGGAACCTGAGGGACCAAGCTCCTACCAGAGGGAACCTGAGGGACCAAGCTCCTACCAGGGGGAACCTGAGGGACCAAGCTTCTACCAGAGGGAACCTGAGGGACCAAGCTCCTACCAGGGGGAACCTGAGGGACCAAGCTCCTACCAGTGGCTGGTATGGTTGGTCCTTGGGTTCAACCGTGGGTATCTCGTTTCTGAGATGCAACAAAATGAGGTGTCATGATACACGTTCTCACCCAAGGGAACTGTTGTGATAGCTGAGAAGCAAAGCAGACGTGGGGTTTGCTTAGTAAGGTGAGAGTCACTCCCCAGACAAGGGAAAGGAAGAAGGCAAGGTGCCACCTTGCCCTGCCAGGTCTGGGAGAGCGTGACCTTCACCTGCCAGGGTTGGGATCTTGCAGGGGAACCTGCCCTTTTTCCCTAAAAACCTCTCAGAGCCACTTCCCGGCAGGAGAACCGTTCCTCAGCAGCTCAGCTCTGCCCGTGGTGGGGCTGCCAGGCTTCTGGTGACCCCCAGAGAGGTGACAGCCCAACCTTTACCCAGAGGAACTTCTCCAGAGGCAGCCCCAGCTCCCCTCCCACGTTGGTCCATCCCCTGTGGCTCTGGTCAGCCCCCAACAGAGCAACAGCACTTCGCAGATTAGTTTAATTTGCAATAAGCCAAGTTGGTTTTTTCCAGCCGCTTAAAATCCTGGTTTTGTCTCGTGCTCTGAAGTGGCTTCAGCACGTCCCCTGCCTGTGCCTGGCCAGCGCCGCGCACAGAGGAGGGCCAGGGAGGAGGAGAGGAGCTGGGGAGCCGGCGCTGCCACTGTGAGAGCACGTTGAACTCGTAGGGAAACGGCCAACGGGTTTTCAAGAAGTCTTTTTCCAAAAGGCCGGGAAGTCCCCAGCCTGGGGAGGGGACGCTGCTCCTGTTCGTGTCTTGGTGCATCTCCTCCTTGGTGCTTTTTCAAGTGGGTTTTCCCTCTGCGGGCAGTCGTCTCCTAACAGCCCGGATCCTCCGAGAACAGAGGCGAGGTCGCAGCCCCCGAGCTTTGTGGGTGGCTGAAGGGTCTGATGATGGTCAGACCTCTCCGGCCCCGTTTCCCTGTGGCATCTCCGCGGAGGTGGGCTCTGAGACCCGCCGTGCACACCCAGCGCTCCGTGTTTCCTGGGCGGTAGCAAAGGTCTTCTGAGCTTTGCCGGCTTCTTGCCGCGGGGGATCCTGCCTCCCTGTGACAAATGTCACCTGGCACCTCTCGGAGGATGCATCAGTGAGATCACTGCATCCTCCGGGAGCGCTCACCCATAGGAGATTTTCCATGATACCCGCCTATAAATTATTTTGCGCTGTATTATTGTATCACTGTTGTTGTTGCTGTTACGATTATGCTGATGATGATGATGGTTATTACAGTCACACGCTGTTACAATTGTCATGTCCTGTATGCTATACGTACCTGAGCCAGAGCCAGAGCTGCTCGACGTGGTGCAACACCCACAGGGAGGAGATACCCCCACCTTGGAGACCTTGCTACCTACAGAGGCAAGACAGAAAAATAACATATAGGCCAAAGAAACAGCCAGAGGTGCGCGGGTGTAGAACACCTGCCCTCTTCATCACAGCCCTCGCCTAGATTCCTGCTTCCCCGTTCATCCTTCCTCGTGCTGCACCCGCTGCCACACGCTCCGTCCACCCTTGTTCCTTCTGTCCGCTGTCAAGGGATGTAGGAAGGCATTAAAACATGCTCTTACCTGCAGCACCGCATCGCACCACGTACTCCTTGCGCAGTGGGAGCCAGCGCGCGTGTAAGTCTGGCTGCAGAAGGGTCTCTCTTGGCTGTGTGGTTTTTATTTCTGTGCTGCAAAGGGGGTCCTTATCTCCCGCTCCTCATCGCTTGGCTGGAGAGCCAGCAGAACCCGAACCGCGGTGGTGTCGGCTCTGCACGACGTGACCGTCCGGTCGTGTTGCGCCTTTTAACTATTCCGTAGAAGCTCATCCTCCTAAGCATTCCTTCCCTCTCCTTGTGTTGGTCACTGTATTTCCGATAAGCCGGTGCCTCCGGGGCAGCTGCTCTAGTTAGAGCCGCCTTATCAGCCATCAAATAACCGCGGGCAGGGCGCGCCGTGTCCCCCGGACGGATGTGCAGTGAGCCGGTCCCTCGTTCCGCGCTGCGCCCGCCGCTAAGCGCTTGCGGAACGATTCGCTTTGCCTTTACAGCGATTTAAACCAGTGCCAACTGCATTTAAGTTTGCGTTCAAGCAAACAAACTTCTTTGGGGCAATGATGGGCGCTGTAAGTCCGCACTGTGCAGCTGCAGAGAGGAGGCTCGTTGGGAGCAGCATGTCTGTATTAGCGGTGTAATTAAAATATCAGCTCCGCCGGGCTGACAGTTTGCCAAACACCCAGCTCTTGTGCGTGGCAAACTGCATCACTCCCAAGGCTGCTCACGGGACCCGATGCCCTCTTGGTGCCAAACTGGTCCAACATAAACCCGGCGTTCGCTACAGCGCGGCTTCGATATTACTGTGCGTGATGGTGCTGCGCTCCGTGGCTGAAAATGATCTTTTAATGTACGATTTGTATTGCTGAGAAATGTCACTCACTTTGCAGAACGTCTCGCCGGCGTAAAAGCCAAGATTTATTCCTGTCATTTTTGGTCTCCTATGCCGTGTTGATAAGGAGTCAGCTTTATGTGTGTAATGCTGATGTCAGTGTGGAAATTTGGGGGTTCGTAAAAGACGGTCGCATAAATAAAACATGATATAAATTAAAAATATAGCGGAAAATAAAATGTGTGAATTGCCGGCGTGCGTAAGATGAATACGGCGTGAAGGAGGTTTTCAGAACAATATCAAATAACCGGAGTAAATATGTTCAAGATACGGGGTGGATCTTTTTTAAGAATCAGATCTTAAAACGTGTTTGTCTCTAGCACACAGACACGCGGATGGATGCCTGTTACTTAGCCTAGGTTTAACCCTTTAGATTCCAGTTGTGTACTTCTGCAGGACAACATTTTTTCCCCCTTCTTAGCAAACAATCCCACTTCAGCAATTTTTCTGGGACACGTTAAAAATGCCTTTTGCCCACATCAAAAAAAAATCCTGCAAATGAGAACGTGCTTTGAGAAATGAACTAGAGGTTTGGAAGGGAGTTTCTTTGGAGTCTGGGATGTAGCTTTGGAGAAAGAGTGTCCCAGCGTGGCCAACTCTCCATCTCCTCGTGGGGGATTTGTCACCTTGGCCCCGGGAGCCAGGGGCTGGTGCTTGGAGCCTGACCTGCTTGTGGGACCATCTCTGCCACCTTCTTCCCTCCTATCACAATTTGTAAAACTGTAGGAGATGGTGTCAAAGTTAGCATTGGAAAAGGTAAAAGGATTGAACAGCCAGACAGATAACGGTCGGAAAGCGCTGGGATTATCTTTGCCCGCGAAAACTTGTTTAGGGCATTGCAGAACGTCTTGCCTTTAATTGCCGATGGAGATAAACCATGTCAGACCGTCTTTGCTTTAAGGTTGCTCGTCCTTGACACGACGGTTCTAGGTGCTGTTGGGACCTCAGAGAGCCCAACCCCTTTGGGAGCCGTAAGTAAAGCTCACGCTGATGTGTTTCCAGGGACTCTCTGCTCGCAGTACCTTGCTGCTTCCTTCACCTCTCACCAAATGTGCCCAACCCTCTTGCAGCTGACCAACCAGAATCTGCTTCCCCCTCCCCAAAATGCTGCCTGTGGGCCTTCCTTTGTGCACGCAAGTCAATGGTGCAGGTTAGCTGAGGACTTGTTTTTGTTCGGGTCACACACGGGGAAAGGAGAGTCATTTCCAGGCAGCACTAATCCCCAAGGCATGTGGCTCTGTGCCTTCTCTTGCGTCCAGCTCCTGCTCCTGCCTGTCCCTGCTGCCGACGTGGGAGCGCAGAACAAAGCTGAGCTTCCATTGCCACCTCTCTGGACTGACAGGAGCGGTCTCAAACAGAGAAGGTGGTTCTGCCAAAAAATCACAGAATCACACAATGGTTTTGGCTGGAAGAGACCTTTAAGATCAAGTCCAACCGTTCCCCCAGCACTGCCAGGTCACCACTGACCCCTGTCCCTCAGCACCACCTCGACACGGCTGGGAAACCCCTCCAGGGATGGGGACTCCACCACTGCGCTGGGCAGCCTGGGACAAGGCTGGACAACCCCAATGGGAAAGAAATTTTTCCTCATGTCCAACCTAAACCTCCCCTGGCACAACTTGAGGCTGGTTCCTCTCATCCTGTCACTTGTTACTTGGGAGGAGAGACTGAACCCCACTTCGCTCCAACCTCCTGTCAGGGAGTTGTCAGAGCCAGAAGGTCTCCCCTCAGCCTCCTTTCCTCCAGGCTCAACCCCCCCAGGTCCCTCAGCCGCTCCTCAGCGCACTTGTGCTCCAGACCCTGCACCAGCTCCGTTGCCCTTCTCCGGACACGCTGCAGCCCCTCAGTGTCCTTCTGGGAGGGAGGGGGCTGAAAACTAAACGCAGGATTCGAGGTGTGGCCTCTCCAGACCCCAGGACAGAGGGACAATCCCTACCTTGGTCCTGCTGGCCACACTGGTGCTGATACAAGCCAGGATGCTGTTGGCCTTCTTGGCCACCTGGGCACACTGCTGGCTCCTCTTCAGCCGCTGTCGACCAACAGCTCCATGTCCTGTTTCCCTGGCATTTTACAGCCACTCTTCCCCCACCAGGGGGGAAGATGTGACGCAAGCGCAAGACCTCTCACTTGGCCTTGTTGAACCTCAGTCTACTGGCCTCGGCCCATTGATCCAGCCTGTCCAAAAGAGACGGAGCTCCCTCCACCCCCCTAGCTGCTTGCGCCATTTATTCACCTCGTTTGCTGCCCTTTCCATCCCATGCTCCTTTCCATGGGAATAACGAGGAGATGTGGTAGCTGGGGGTCTGTGCCATGTGGAAGAGCCTCCAAAAGACAAGTGAAGGTTGTTAATTGTTGTCACAACCTCTGCCACACCATCAAGTCTTCATGTTCCCATTTGCGTTTACACCCCACATCGTAACGCAACATAAAGTCTTCTTAGAAGCGCAGCAGGCAGCTGTCAACAGAACCATTTTGGCCAACCTTAACCAGCAGCACCTCTGATGCAGGAAAAACTGTGTCCTGTCAATTAGCCCACCGAAGCAGCAGGTCTGGCAACTCCTTGCCATCCATCTTGCACATTTTGATCGACGTTGCAGCCCATCTTTGATTGCCCTTCTCCCTTAGATCAATCATATTTATCTCTTAGCCCTTGTTTGCCTCCTCTGCCTGGTACCGGGTTGCATTAACCTGCTCATTACTCATCGCTCCGGATTTTCCTTGCGGACAAGGAGGGTCCGTGCAGCTTGGAGGCTCGTTTCCAGTCACACATGGCTTGCTTGCAGTGGCCTTTCCAGAAGTTTCTTACCCCAGTGGCCCTGTGGTGGCTGGTTTGGGAGGCAGAGTCGGTGCCGTTCCCGCAGCGCGGCTGCCGCCAGCACACGCCTGGGGCGGGCGAGCACAAAAGGATGGAAATTTCCATGGCTTTTGTTTCAGCCGTAGAAGTTATGATGACTGTTCACCGCTGTAGGTGCATGTGCACGTTGGGCGAGTCTTTTTTCACGAGTTAAATGGGAGCCAATTTTAGAGGCAAATAACAGAAAGTGCTTACAATAAAAATAATAGGCTGGAACAGGCTTTGTGCCGAGGAGATCAAAGAGCTGCATCAGCCACTCGGCTGATCGCTGCGAGTGACGGGAGCATTGGTTTCTAATTGGCAGGTGAGGTTTCCTCAGCTCTAAGTATAACCCCAGTCTTTCCAGAGGAGTTTCCTCCCGCCTGTGGACGCGGGGAGGTTTGCGGTTGGTGTGAGTGATGGTGAGAGCAGGGAGAACACAAGCAGGAACCTTGAGTCGGGTTTCCCTTTCTTCCACAAACACCCCCATGTCTCTACCTGCATTTTAGCGGCTGTGAATCTGGGTGGGTCCGGCTGCCAAATTCAGCCTCTCCAATAAACCAAAAATGTTGAGCGTGTGAAGCGCCCCTGGGACGCCCAGCTCCTGGCACTCCTCCCTTCTGCCTCGGTGGCACGGGCTGAGACCCGTCACATCCCCCGGGCCCAGCAAAACCGAAGTTCCCGTTTAAATGAAGAGTGCTCCTCGAGCCCTGCCTCTGTGAGGAGGTGTGGGATGGAACGTCAAGAGGAATTGTAGTGATTGCTACAGATGCAGCTTGTCACAGAAAGGGAAAAATGCTTCTGCATCCGATGCGTGGCAGCCAGCCAGTTGGTAATGTTCTATGTCCGAGGGTTTCACTTCGGCTCTGCGGGCTGGAGGCATTCCTTAATGCTCTGCCTGGCCGTTAGATTTGTCTCCCAGCTCTGCAGAATCCCATTAGGAACCTTCCGTTTACACCACGGAAATTGTTTGGTTTCTCCGAACGGCCTGGCGAGGGAGGGAGGAGTGTATTGCTGCAATTCTTCACCGTCCGCAGAAATCACCGGCGTGATGCTTCTCACTTACCTCTCCTGCGGTGGACGTTTCTCACTGGGGATCGAGATGTCCTGTAACCCGCAGCAGGCAGCTATGAGACAAGGTGCAGTTAGCGGGAGCAGGATCTGCTCTCTTCTCCTCCAGCCGCTGGCCACGCGGCACCCGGGGCACGCTCCTGGCAGAGAGGCGCTGACGGCGTTTTGCCCGAAGCCTGCGGCTTTCGTGTTGGTCGTTGCTTTGGCACTGGAGTCCAAAGGCGGGTACACAGTGGCCAACGTGGGCATCGTCCCCTTGCCACTCGTCGCTGCGTTGGACGCGGTCCCCCGCGCTGACCAATACTGGTTTCCGTTGAAAATGGTAGGAGAGCAAGTGGAGATCATGGCGTGACTGGCAAGATCACGCCTTCTCATGGCGGAGACAGAGGTGGATGTCTGGGGACAACTGGAGGGCTGGCAGCAAAGGGCAAGATCAATCGGGGAGTGGCTGTCCCGACCCAGGACATTTCCTGCAGAGGAGAAGCATGTTTTGCTGATCTCTCCCATCCTTTACTCTGTTGTTCAGTAACGTTAGAAAAAGCAGTGACCAAGGACCCGTGCACGTCCTGATCCTTGGGGGTTTCCCAAGGTTTTGTTGTGGCCCTGGCTGCCCTGTGGTTTATGCTTTTTTATTAACAGTGCTGGATGTGGGCAGTGAGGAAGAGGATTTGAGGGTGACACGAAGAAATTGGACATATTTGGGATGGGAGAAAGGGAATTTAAAGAGATTTAAGCATAGGAGGGAAATGGGCGGTTTGTCCAGTGGTGATAAATGTCGAATGAATGCATGTTGAGGAGGAAAATATTCACTACTCATAAAGTTTGCAATGCTCTGACTTAACTGCCAGACAGCACAGGGGCTGCCCCCCAAAAAACCCTGTGCAGGGACAAGGTGTTAGAGGACGGGAGAAATTCATGGCGGGTTGGAGAGTTGTGTACCGTGTCCTGTGCTGGTCAGCCCATCTCAGGCGAGAAGGAGATGGGAAGAAAAGAGGCTCAAAGACTAGAAACAGAAATTATTGTGGGTCTGAAAAGCTTCTCTGTGATGGCAGATGCGAAATTGAAGAAGGAGGCAAATAAAATAATTGAAATGACACCAGTACACCGCTAGACCAGGAATGTCCCTTAGCAGGGCCACTTAAGGGAGTTGAGATCTGGAGGTTCAGAGCAGTAAACAGGAATACTTTCTTCCACACAGGCCAAGGTAAACTCTGGGACTCACTGAGAGGGAAGGTGAAAATGAAAAGACCAAAAAAACTTTTTAAAAATGCTTACGGATATAAAACCAAGGGGAGTTGCTGTAGTAGACGTTAAAATGCGTGTTGGTGGAGAGGAGGAGGTAGTTGTTACCTGTAATGAATCCAAAACTAATGGTTTCTAACCGGAATTAACCTGAAGCTGGGGAGCACCAGGTCCCATCTCACCCCTATGGTGTTTCGTTCAGGGGAAGGTGTGGTGGGACCGGGCCACGTCTGCTTTGGGCTTCTGGTAACAGTTTACACCTAGAGATTTTGGCATAGACCTTTGTTAAAGAACGACCGACTCTGCTGGCCTTGCTACGTAGCCACGCGAGCCAGAGCCGTGTACTTTCCCTCTGCATCTGAAGCCTGGGTCCTCTTTACAGGGTGGGGATGGAGATTTGGGCGCATTCCCAAATAAAGCCTTGTAGCATGAAGAACTTCCTATTACTTGGAACATTCTTAATGTATCTCATAGGGATTGTTTTCTCTAACCCGAAGAGAAGCTCTGTCCCATTGCCCTTTTCCAGTTCGAACTGATGCCACCCCATTGGCACAGACCAGCCTTTGTAAACGACCTCCTTGAAGGTGCGTTTTTCACGTGCACCTGGTTTGCACGGGCAGAGATGGTGTCTGGAAGAGCTGAGCTCCAGTTGTTACCACACGCAGGTTTCACGTTCTTCGTGCTAAACATCCGTCTGCCATTGCCACCCCACCTGCTTTGCTGCAGAACGTTTCTGCCCAGTGCTGGAGACAATCCTGCACCCAGCCCCAAGCTTCTCGCTAGCTGGGCTTTTTCATGGCAGGTTTCCAGTTCTATATCAGTCGTCTGTGTCTGTCCTCGAGACTCTCCGATTATTTCAGCCTGTGTTTTTAGCTGCAGTCTACAGACACTTGGCCATCTGGTGAGCATTAATCTGAAGGAGGAGGCGACACGCTTACCTGCAGGAAAATCACAACGAGCCCTGCTAACTTTTATGGTCATGTGGAGCTGAACTGAGAACATCCAGTTCTGGCAAGAGAGGAAAAGAGGGGACAATGGGGTAGCTAGAACACAGCTGTCCCCCGCAAAACCCAAAGCGGCTATCAGCGACTGAAGTTGAGCTTTTGGTTTGATTTCTATGTCTTGGCAGGCAGGATGAGGGGGAAAGTACCTGCCTTATCACCCAGCGTGATGAGGCCACCGCTCAGCCTCTGCGCTAGCTGGTTTGGTTGGTGGTATCAGCTAAGTTCTGTCTTTCGGGAAATCCATTCCTTTCTAAGCTTACATTTCATGATAGGATTTGTGGGTACCACAGCCCAGCTCCTCTTGCAACTGTCCCATAAGAACATACCTTTGGGTTCATTTTTCCTGTAACAGAGCTGAGGGTGCAATCAGGTCTCTCTGAGGGATGTAGGACGTCTGAAGGTCTATGAGAAATGTCCAGAAATGAACCACACCGTGGAGCTCAGAGATCGTCTGGGCATTGAGCAGATATTTGCTGGAGATAAAATTGTCTTCACGGCCCTAGAAGCGACTACAAGGTTCTCACTGAGGTGTCTTAGATGCCGGGCAGCTCTAACTAAAGAAGCAGCTTAATTTTAATGCATCTGCACTGCAGATTGAAGGACAGAAAGATCTGTCCTTATGGGTTGTCCTGTTGCCTCCATCCCACCAGCTCGCTGGGAGGACCAAGCACTTCTTGCTCTGCTTTGTTCTGCTGCAGCAGTTGTGGCTTCTTCAGCGGCTGCCAGTTGCCGGCAGAACTTCAGCCCTGCCGTGATGACCAGCAGATGCTCTACAGGTGTTCTACAGCAAATACAGAGCGTCTAAGCAAGAGTTGCCATAAGAATTAAATCCAAAGAGTAGAGACCATGACAGGAAGAAAAAAGGATTTTTAATCCTTCCATAAAGCACAGCTGAACTGGTGGAGTTCTGGTTGTGTGAGGAACCCGTACAAACCATGCCAGGGAGTTTGCAAGGCGGATTAAAGATTCCTGTCCTACCCAGGATTAAAGATCCCACCTGGGCTACGGCTGATTTTGAACATGCTTCTTTTATAACTCCGCATCTGTGGCTGTGCCGTGCTGTTTTATGAGGCAGAAATCCCATTCCCGAAGGGACGGGAGCCAGAGTTCAGCAGCGAGCACGACGCCCTGACGAGGCTGTTGTGCTGATGCCAAGTGGAAGGGCACTGATTTATGGGGTGTGGGCGTGTGCGGCTCAGCAGAACAGGGCTGTAAACATTTCCTCTGCTCACCCAGTGGATACTGGGTTTGCAGGAATGACCTGTAACATCGAGCTGGTTGTGGAAGGGACTTCAGTGTGGAATAGTACAAGGTCCAGCAAGTGGGACTTTTACAAGGACTTTTCCTCCGGCTTCTCACAGTCGCAGAGTGTTGATGAAATGTGACCTGATAGAGCTTCCCTGGTGGGAATTTCTGAAGAATTTAGGGGCGAGAAGCCTGGTTCTGCCCGGATCACACGGAGCTGCACGTCCAGGCTCTTTGCACGAGCAAGGAGAGGTTTGCGTGTGCGTGTCTGAGCACGCTGCTGTTGTGCACTGCCTTCAGGTCTGCGCGGGAACGCTCCTGTCTGTGGCAGTCCCGCCTTTTGATTTTACATTTGGGGTCTTACGCCTCAAAAATCCAGGACTAAACTGAGGCCCCTTTGAAAACGTGGATTTCCTGATCCACAATGGTTGATTGGAGGTGGAATTCTCCTGAGTGACACTTTGCTTCATTCCCTTTCACTTTGCTTTCTCACTGAAGTAGAAAAGTCATATACAGCACAATGAATTTAGTGCAGTCAGCAACAATTCAGCCATGCTGATTTATCTGAGCCGTTCGCCGAGACGTACGGCACTCCTCTGGAAGTGCTGCTGCCCGTGGGGTTCATGTTGATTTTTGCTGTTGCCCATCAATGGTCAAAGGTTTTCATTATTAAAACCAGATTTTTTGCTCTCGGTCCTCTGAACGATGCTGAAGTCCGTTATTCAGCCATTCTTGGAGGTTGCAGCGTGGAAGCAGAGTTGGCTTTGCAGCCCGAGGTCGCAGTGGGGAGTTGGGAGTGGGGTTCTTCCAATAATTCTACATCACATTCCATTGTATTTACATTTCTGCAGTGTTGGTGGTGTGGGGAAGTTGCCCATATGCCTACAATAAATAGGAATGCGAGGAAGTGGCCAGCAACATTTTGAACAGCCAGTCAATCGCCTGGCACACTCTGATGCCATGTACACCCTGACCAGTAATGACTGGACCTCAGTTAGAGCCTACATTGAAGGTTCGCTGGGGAAAAACTAGACGAATAGCTGCAGTTATGGGTGTAGCAATAAATAGACACTTAGGTGACTTCTTCAAAGCCAAAAAGACTATGAACATGGAGATAGAGGAAAGAAGGAGAAATCCCCTGCCCTGATGGAGATTGGGCTGGAGGCACTGAGTACAGGCAGTGCCCTTCTTGCCAGAGGGTCTGACAAGGGAGTTATGAAAAGTCTTTAAGAGATAGTAGCTTACAGAGTCCTTAGGAAAAAAAAATTCTGTTTACGAAAAAGCAGGTTTTCCAGCTAAAGCCAAGAATAAGATTGTCAAGTGCAGGGCAGTGTCAGTGCTGAGTCAGGATTATAAAAAGAGCAAGCACTGAACCTGGCCATTTTATTAACAACATCACCAAGGTGGAAAATGCCTGCAATAATAAGCCAGCTGTGTGGAGTGGTACCCGGAGTAGGAGTCACTCGCCAAGCCTGAGTTAGTCACCCAGGTTTCTTTGGCAGTGAAGAGGCTCTTTTGGAGTGTGATTCGTTGGACTTGTCACAAGTACCTACCCCGGGATGAAGCGAATGTCTCTGGAAAGATTCCAGGAGGACCAGACATCCAGCTCAGATGCATCAGTCCACATTTTAGGTGTTAATTTTTCCAGCTGTTCAGTGGAAAGGAACAGCTGCATGGCGGAAGTGAACGTTAATTTAAAAAGTTCACATTCTTTCTGTGCAACACACTATTGAGACATGAGTAGACATGAACATGACAAGGAGCAGCTCAAGTTAGGAGGAAGACCCTGTTGTGGGCAACCAGTCTTGGTCCTCAGTGGACAGGCACTGGCGGTGCGGGATGAGCAGTGGCTGAGATCAGGAGGGACGGGGCTGGAGGGACGGGGGATAACTGCGGTTTGCAACCTCTTCACCCAATACACGAGAAAGGAACATGCAGCACGATGTCACACAAGGGATATTCCTCGCAAACGTTGACTTGCAAAGGCAAAGCAGCAGGACAAGACCCTACAGTTGTGCATCAAGGGAGGTTTCATCTTCAGCTTGTGTTTCTGAAGGTGCCTAGTCTGTACCGCAGCGCTGCAGGTGAGCCCTGGATGGGTTAACCACATAGACCTGTGTGTTCACAGGGTGAGGGGAACCTCTGGTGACATGCACTCAGGAGCTATGAGTGTCCACAGCGTATATCCTGCCCTGTGGGACAGTCAGCGTAATCCAGGAACTTAGAAGGATGGCAGAACATCCTAGCAGGTGGCATCACCGATGTGAGTAGGTCCATTCATGCGCAGCCGTGCAGGAAAGTCTTGAACTTTGCATCAATCCCATGCAGTTGAGGGAGAGTTTTAAAAGGAAACACTGGCACTTGCCCACAAAACCTGGTGTTTGCTGAAATGGCAAGAACCAAATTCTTCTATAGATCAGGACTTTACTTCCCACTTTCTCCTGCATCTGCAATCTGCCAAATTTCTCTCTTTCAATGGACCGTCCATCCTGCCTCTGCAAATTCTGCTTCTGGGGTGGAGGCAGCCCTGGGACCCATCAGTCTCACAGGGTCCACGAGGCAGGGGGGTCCTGCAGGAGCAAAAGAGGACACCAGTAATGATCCATCCCATTTAGGGTGCTGGGTACTGGGATCTACCCACCATGGTTCCTCAGGCCTTCAGGGAGAAGATGCTTCAAGCTGAACAAGTGGCAATTTCCAGTTTACAGGGATGCAGCTTGCAGGGCTGGTGAATTCTGGCAGAGTTTGTAGGAGCTGAACCACCTCCCCGCTTCTCGGAGAAGCAGAAGGGGCCCTGGATCTGGGAAAGTGTCTGAATCATGCACTGATATCACCAGGAGCGCTGCAGCTCTCCGACTCACGTCAGAGCTGAACTGATATGGTTACAGGAGCCTGCGTGCCTCTTAGTATTCTGGGAGAGCTGCTGCAGTGGCAGAGAAAAT
Organism: Bucorvus abyssinicus; assembly: GCA_009769605.1. Taxonomy (NCBI): domain Eukaryota; kingdom Metazoa; phylum Chordata; class Aves; order Bucerotiformes; family Bucorvidae; genus Bucorvus; species Bucorvus abyssinicus. The sequence goes on from CM020047.1 coordinate 14,040,470, forward strand.
TATTCATGGATCAAAAAAAGAAAGGCATTAGCAGTACAAAGTGTCATGATTGTCTCTGTTCTACCGCAAGGTTGAAACGAGATGCCAGCTGCGGTACATGAGAAATAGCTGGAAGAAACACCAACAAAAATGCACTGATTATTCTTGAAAGGCCCTTGCAATTCAAGCCGAGGTATCACTTACTAATTTAAGGGGGAGTACGACGGGTGCACAACCCTCCCTGGAGTCAGCGGCGGTTGATCTGGAACAAGAGGCATCACAACAGAGGAGCGTTAACAGTCGTATGCTTTATGTCACTGGAAAGAGATTTTGAGCTGAACAGAAGAACTGCCAATGACAAAGCCGTGATTAAGAGATGCCAAACCAGTTTTTTGCCCTAGAGAGGGAAAAAAAAGACAGGAACACGAAGTTCACAGAGACAGTGGTTCCTGCCGGGTGCACAGGGAAGGGAATGATCTTCCCCTTGAGGAATCAGATTCGGATGCCAACAAGCGAAGGCCACGCCGAATGTTGAGTCCCGTGGTGGAAGCGCATTGTTAAAAAAGGAGCAGATAGAAAATGACCTTAATGCCTAAAACCTTTCACCAGGATCTGTTCAATGCTGCATGTTAGGTTTGGCAAGGCGAGGATTGCCAGGGAAGCCATGGGTGGTTACCGATAGCCCACTGTCTCCACTGGTAGAAGCAGGTAAAACTGTGTATAAGATACTGGTAGGTGTCCGCTGGAAGCCCCGCCTCTGCCTTTCGGGGTGATGGAGATCTGAAGGAGAGGCACGTTTGGAAGCTACTTGCCTTGAAACTGGGTCTGAAAGCCTTTGCATGACCCCAAGGCAACTAAAACGTGTCAACTTTATAATAATGTTGTTTCATTAAACTTTTGCATTTCTGAAGTTGTTCTCTCAGCTGATCCCTTTGTAATTAGCGTTTAAACATGGCGTGAATATTCATAGGCTTTGCCACCCCTCCTCGCTGAGGAAAATCGCTCTTGGTACCCAGGAGGGGCTGAGCGGTCAAGGCGCTTGCCGGCGGTGAGCCGAGGGCTGATGGGGACCCTCAGCCCAGCTCTCCCCACGGCGTTACGCTCACCTTGGGACACAAGAGCCTCTGAGGGGCTCATGGTCACACCAGCAATCAGCAGAATCTCCTGCTGGGATAAACTACTTGGGCTTTTCCTTCATCCCCTTGCTAATAAGATGACTCAGCAACAGAGGGACAGCGATACCATCCCCTGAGCAAACAGGTGGGCTTTGTCGTCTACGTGAGAATGGCCGGGGCGGTCCAAAAAAAAAAAAAAAAAAATCCTTATTTTTCTGGAAATAAAGCAATGGCCGCAAAGGCTGTTATTTCTCACCCAGCGTCTCTGATCTGCGCGGGTGAAAGTGAGCGCCCACGTGGCTGCCTTTGAGTTTGAGGGGTTTCCCTGTTTCCGCCCTGCTGGGTATACTTGGCAGCCGAAGTGATGCTGAATCTCTGCTCCCTTCGGTCTCACGTCACCAACCTTGTTCGCAAGGATGGCAGTTTGGGGGAGGTGGGGGGGGCGATATTTTAATTTCCAAACGAAATCAGTGATTACGTGGTGCTGCTGCAAAGCTGCAGATGCCGAGTCCCGCCACACCGGTTTTACAGCCGCTTCTCAATGAACAAGTTCCGCCTGAAAATAGAAGCCCACACCGAATTATACAGCTAATGGATCATTATTTTTTAGTGCTGCTGCTAAAAACGCCCCGTGAACAGGCTCTCAGTCGGAGCAGAGTGCCGTCAGGCTGCCGCATGCCGCGGGTTTCTTTCCAGCTGCATTTTATTTCCTCGCTTTAGTGGGCCAACGTCTTCAGACCGGAGAGTGCACGTTGGCAGCTCGCTCTGTTTATCTCCTGCGCGGTGGGGGCAGAGCACGGCACGGACGGCAGGATGCGCTGCCAGCTCGGCGGGAGTCCCTGGGGCTGGGGGGCGCCTGGTGGAGCACCCCGGGGGGGACACCCCGGCATGGGGCTGGGACAGGTTGGGAAGCCGCGGCGCCAAAGCCGCGGCATGGATGGGTGTGCCAGGCTGGGAGAGGGTGCCAGTCTGCCTGCTCCAAGGGGAGCGGGAGGGAAAGGAGACCCACCCCGTATTAATTATGACTTTTGAAGCTTTGCCTAATTACATTGTCTCTCTCAAGACAATGACACAAATATTTATGAGTGGGACTTTTTATTCTCGTTGTAATCAGTGACATAAATAGGTAACACCTTTATAAAGAGTTAATAAAAATGTGTCAACACAAGCTCGAGCACAAACTATCGAGCAGTGTGCAGTAAAACATTCCAGTGTTTATTGTGTTAATTGAATATTCATGAGGTGCCAATTTAAATTACAGTTCACAACTGTTGCTGTGTCTAATGAATAATTTAAACAAGTGTGGCCAAAGAGATTTCAACGCTGCATTAGCAAACTGCAAGGGATTAAGCAACAGAGAATTTATAATTAGCTTTGTATATCCTGTAATAAATTCATTGGAAAGATGGTTTTAATTATCCCACATGTTAATTCAGAATTCAGTGCATTAATTTTCGATTGAAAAGTAACCCTTTCTTCCCAGACATTTGTCTCTTCTTCATCTTCCACGCCTCGGGAACGGGAAATTGCAGGTGCGGAGTGGACCGATCGTTGCGGATCTCGCCCGTCGTGACACAGTGTTTGCGTCTTCCCCGCTCGGGTCTGGAGTCAACTGGTTTGAGCGTTTTCAGCTGGGGAAGCTCGGACAAGTGAGATCTAATCCCTTCCCACAAGGTGGGATCCCAGAATCCTGCTGTAGCTTCTCCCAAGTCTGTCTGCTCGGCGCGTCCTCATGGATACACTTATGGCTACTTGGGAAATACTTATGGCTACTTGGGAAGTACTTATGGCGACTTGGGAAGTACTGTCTGTTCCTGGAAAAGGAGCCTGCAAAAGGGATCAAAGTTTTTTGGCAGTCAACTCCTATAAGCAGCTTTAAGTTTTTGTTTAAAAAACAGCGATGCGCATAAATAACAGCCTAAAGCCCAAAGGTCGAGCTGAGATCGCTGCGTCTGTTCAGAGCAGAGCAGGAATAGTTTTGTCTCTGTTTGGCATGTTTAGGAAGTGCTTTTCCTGCGGGAGATCATCGCGACAGGGGCTGCCCGGTCCCCGCTGCTCGCCCCTCCCCAGGGCGAGGAGGGCAGCAGCCCCGTGCCACGGGGGCTGCACCATCGGCGTGGCTTTACCCTCTGCCGCTGCCGGGGGTACAAAGGGGACAGCAACGTCCTCAACAGCAGGGAGAGCTGAGGTCCTCCTCAGCTGTGAGGTCCTCAGTGGTGAGGTCCTCAGTTGTGAGGTCCTCAGCTGTGAGGTCCTCAGTTGTGGGGTCCTCCTCAGCTGTGAGGTCCTCCTCAGTTGTGGGGTCCTCCTCAGCTGTGAGGTCCCCAATTGTGAGGTCCTCCTCAGTTGTGAGGTCCTCAGTTGTGGGGTCCTCCTCAGCTGTCAGGTCCTCGGTTGTGAGGTCCTCCTCAGTTGTGGGGTCCTCCTCAGCTGTGAGGTCCCCAATTGTGAGGTCCTCCTCAGCTGTGAGGTCCTCAGTTGTGAGGTCCTCCTCAGCTGTGAGGTCCTCAGTTGTGGGGTCCTCCTCAGCTGTGAGGTCCTCAGTTGTGGGGTCCTCCTCCGTTGTGAGGTCCTCAGTTGAAAGCCCCCAAGGAGATGCTAAGCCCTTGAGAGGGGTGAATATTGTTAGTGGTTCCCTCCACCTGCTTCCCCCAACCTACCGCCTTTACCGTGCTCTTCGGCTGTAAAGCCCGTTCGTACGGATAGACAGCCGTAGCTCTAGAAGAACCTGGTGCTTGTGCTGGACAGAAAAAAAAATGGGAAATATTCCAGGGAACGCAAATCCTCCCACCTACGTGAAGCTCCCCAAGCTCAGAGCTTGGCTGGGAGACTCGGAAGGTGTCTTTCGGTGCGCGTCGGGGAGGGAAGCGCTTCCTTTCCAGGTGGTTTTGTTTAATTCCAGGTCAGCAGGTTAATGAGATCTCTGGGATACGCGGGTTGATCTGGAATGTAAACACTCGCTTGGCATGTGTCCTTGATGTCTAATCAGATGGAAATGCAAATGCGGCGCCGAGCGTGGCACGCCATCCAAACTGTCTTGGTGACGCTACGTGTAAGACAAAATAGTGATCACTTTTTTAAGGAGCCTAATTGAAATGTTTTCAGTTGCCTTCGAGTCCTGACATATCTAGCAAATCACCAGCTCGGCATCGCGGGTAACGTGCCTGATACTGAGGTGGAAGCTCCCTCGGGAGCACCGCGAACGCGGGGCTGTCCCGCGGCAGAGGCAGCAGCGTTCAGACGTCCCCATGGACCTTAACTGCTGGTTTAGTGCCTCTGTCTTTTGGGTGACTGGAGTTGTTTCAGTTGATTTATGGGTCGTGTCGCTGTAATGCAGCGTGTTGTCGTTGACCCTTATTGATTGAACCTCAAGACTCAATTGATCAAGCTCCCCAGTGCCAACGTGTAATCCCAGTGGAAAAAATCAAACCTTTAATGGGGTTATGAGTTCCTCTTGGTTTTCCACTTGGGGTTATATGTTTTGGGAGGGAAGGAAGTGGTTTTGATGGCCTGAATCCCCGCCGTTACCTGGGTTAAATAAAGCCTGGCAGTAGGAACACTTGTTACGGTGGCAGTCCAGTCTTGGCAGAGCCAAGCCTCATTTAATATGGCACATTTCCCCTCCAGGAACTGAGCGTCTTGGCGGTAGAAGGAAATAAATGAATCTCTGTGGTGTCTGTTATCCATCACGAGGAAGCCCAAGAGGACAGAGCTGCTGCTAATCTAATAAACTGTATTGCACAGCGCAGGCGGCGCAGCAGCTCAGGTTAACGCTGCGGCTGGCACCCCCGGAAGCACGTCCTGAAGTTGTGTGGCTTGAATTCTGCACTTCTGTAGGTTTTTGCACTGGAATAGCATCTGCAGTTAGATTGGCTAGTTAAGAAGTGAGAAGGGTTTGTCGTTGTCGGGACTCCGAACAGAAGTTGTGGCAGGAGTCGGCGCTCGAGGTTCTCTTCTCTGTCCCCCCCTGCAATAGCTGTGTACATACAGAGTCATTTGGGCTTTTCGCTCCTATTTTAAGAGTTCGGCACTTGCTGTAATTAAAGCCGAGAAGATAATGGACTGCGCCGTCTGTTACCAGCGTACGTGATGCAGCGAGGTCATCGCACACCTTGCAGCTCCCAGAGGTTCCCCTCTGCAGAGCAGGTAAATGCCGTCACCACCATTCTGCTGGCGGGGAACGGGTGCAGGCGAGGTTCGGCTCCCTGTTTCAGATTGCTTTGGCAGGGCTGGGTTTTGAAACTCAAATAGTTTCCCAACGAATATTCGGTCACAGAACTGTCTTTCTTCCCTGGATCCTTGTGTTCCCAGTAATAGGAGACTCCTACGAAACACTTACCAACTAACACAATAATCCCAGCAACATGTGGCCACGGGATGTGGAGGTGGGGGACAAAAAGGGTCATTGCAGATGTGTCAGAGCAGTGGTTTGTGTGCAGATGTGGTACCAACGGTGGAGAACCCAACTCTTTCTAATGCTGCAGACATTTCTTACGGTACTTGAAAAGTGGTCTGTTAGACTTTGCAATCAAGAAAGAGCTTTTAAAATTCATTCACAGAGTTTAATCCCACTGGGATGATTTTTTCTGTGTAGTCTTCCCATTCTCCTGTTGTGTTCTAAAATTACTTCTTTTTCCCTTCTTCTTCTTCTTCTTTTTTAATGCTCCATGCAATAAAACTTGGAGGTCTGTCATTACTTTTGAGTCTATTGCTTTATGTGAATGCAATATCTAAAACGTCTTGAGAAGAGCCAGGAGGGACGTAAACCAAAGTGAACTGGACTGTGCAGAAAAGCTTCAATAAGCTGCAAGAGCTCACAGGGAGGGGCCACGAAATACCGTGGGAGATGACGGGGACAATGTGGCTGCAGGTCCTGGCTGTGGGTGGGAGGGGGGATGGAGGAGGGTGGGATACAGCGGTGGGTGAGATGATTGTGGGAACTCCTGTAGGACCCAACGTTATTTTTTGTCCCCCAACTACCCTGAGAAGCAAACACCAGGATTTACACAATCCCCACGTTGCATCTTGTCCATCAACAGTGAAGCTCCTTGCCCCTCTGCCAGGCTGGAGACGGGCTCCGTTCCACATGCTCCACCGTTGTCACCAAGCACTGCAGAGCCGCGTGGCCGGGGGTTCCCCGGGTGCTCTCCCATGCGAGCAGGATGGGGCAGGGCTCGGTGCGATCCTGCCTTGGCAAGGACACACGGCAGAGCACGCTTCAGCTCTGTCCGTGCCGTTATCCCGTTGAGCAGGCAGCTTAACAAAAATGAAATTATCGGCCTCCAAGCCATCAGCAGCTTTTTGCCACATGCCCCAAGAGCCCTCAGCTATCCCGAGGCCCGTCAGGGGCTGCAAAGCAGCAGCGCTTGCGTGGGGCAGCAGCTTCTGTACGGCCTCAGTGGAGCCCGATGCAATGCAGGCGCTCTCGTCCTTCCTGCAAACTGGGCAGTCCTGAGCGTGCATCCTTCCAGCCTCCCCCAGTGCCTCCCACTGGGGCGCCGCCTTCTGACAGTAGAAGGGCTTTCTCCAGTACTCGTTTTGCTCCTGTTTTCCATTTCGCTCCTGTGTTCATCTTTGGGTTGTGCTGTTGTCCTTTGTTGCGTAGGGAGTGGAAGTGGATGTCAAATGCTTTCCACTTGCTGTGAAATTGAATTCTTGCTTTCTGGCCGGCTCTGCTGCCGTGCTGGGAGTGCTGGGAGTGCCAAAGTGTGTGTGAGCCCATGGAGGAGAACTTCTGTCCATCCCAGCAGTTCCAAATGTTGTGGATAGGAGGATGAGCTGTAACTCTAGCTGTTAAACATACAATAACATCAAGGATCTGGTAAACCCCCCAAGAAAAGCAAACTCCCCCCAGGAGTCTCAAATCCTGTCCTGGACCTGTGAGGCGGCTTTGCTGGGCAGGTGCTGGTCCCCTGGAGCACACAGCTTAGGAGCTGATCCGCCTTCAGAGAGGTCACCTCGAGACAGAAGTCTGGAGTAGGCAATTGTTCTGGGTGGGCTTCAGACCCTTCTCTGCTCCTAGGACCATCTCAGCCCCCTCGGTCCCTCCACCCTCACACCTACACATGCTTCCTACCACCCCTTTGCTTCTTTTCCCCTGGGTCGCTGGTTCTCACTGGCTTTCCCCCACTTGCCAACGCACACGAAGAGGATGTGACAATTTTATTAAGTTTTGTACCCTCTGTGGGTTGGTGGGAGGCTCAGGCTCGGGTGCTATTTAATTACCTCCCGCTCTCCACTGCAGGGGAATTCTGGCCCCAGCTTTTGGGACGTGCTGGTGTTATGTCTGGATGAGCAGCAATTGCCTTCATCTACAGATGGTTTTTACAAAATCGCTAAATAATGTATTCAGAAAACATGCTGGAAATTAATGGAATAGATTATTTGCAAACATGTTCACTGCATTATCAGGCTTGTTCTTTATCCGCAAAATAATGTACTTTAAAAAAAAAAATGAAGTCTATTGAATATGTTATTTACAGACTGCTCTCCAGCCGAGAGCTGCAGGAACTCCGAGGGAGCTCCCGCGCGCCCGGCTGCTTCCCTGCGCCTGGGGGCAATCACTCCTCCTCCAGAGAGCTGCACGGTCCAGGACTTTGCTTGCGTTTCGCTGGACCGTTTGCTCATCCCTGACCTCGGGAGGGTGAGTTTGGAGAGGGATGTGTACTAGCCCCATGGGGGCAGTCACAACGGCTCCTTTGCCTCGTGCATCGCCGCCTTCTAAGACTTAGTGCTGCTCCTGGTGAAGCGGCAAAATACCTTTAAAAAGTCCATGGAGAGGAATTAAGCTGTACTGTGTCACGTCATGGTGCCCAGCTCTGGCAAGCAGTGAGGGATCATTTGGGCATGGGTGGTTTAGACCTGCTGCCTCGTGGGTCCCCACAGCAGCGGACCCTGCATTGAAGGGAGCGGAACGCGTGGGAACCCACCTTGGAGGAACAGTGTCTCATGGGAGGGGAGAAGTCTGAGCTCCTCAAGCCCAGGAGCAGTCCTGCCACCAGTACTGGTTGCTTCTGCAGTTCTCCTGCAGCGTCCATCCTGTCAAGATATTTGCAAGCACCTCCAGTGTAAGCAGCGGGGTTTGTCCATCCCTCAGGTCAAAGGGGCACTGGGTGACACTGGTGACAAAGTCACCTGTCCACTGGTGATGAGGCAGCTCAGGAGCATGAATGAAGCCCAAGTCAGCCCTGGGGTCTCCATAGTGCAGGTGTGGCAGGTGAGTGATTTAGATCACTTGAATAATCACCATCAAAGGTATTAGCAAAGGTGATTTTAATGTGCAGTTGGTCCACTCTGTTACTTAATACATGGGAGTAACATACAAAGAGAAATCGAGTTAGAATCGAGCGAGAATGAGATCAGAGACACGAAAGGGTAAGGGAGACCCTCCCTTGGAGTCACGAGGTTCAGAGTGGACCCCCTGGCTTTCTGAACTCCTCAGAGAGGAGTCTGGATGTGGCTGGATCCAGATTTAGTCCCGTTCTTGGTCAACAGTTTATGTCTAATGGATTATTTACTTGGAATTCATAAGCATGAATTCACTCACTTACCAAGGATCTGATGCAAGGAAGGGCTCTCTCCACCTTGGTGAGGAAGGTCCTCTTAGTCTCTGGTAAGGAATCTCCAGTCTTGAGAGGTGTCTCTGCTCAAGGGGAATGTCCCGGGCATGCAGCCTAGTTGCAATTCAGAAAAAAACTCAGTTTGGGCTCATCTAAAGCTCTGTCATTAGTAAAAGGTCTCTCAGCCTTGAGGAGCAACCTTGAGAGGCGTCCCAGCTCAAGAGGAGATGCCTAGCTGCCATGCTGCCTCGCAGGGCGAGCTCAGAGGAGGCTCACTTAGGCTGTCATATTTATGGGGTGAAGGGGTTGGCTCGTAGTCAAGTCGCATCCAATGGGAAAGGTGTGCAAGAGACTCCTTGCACCCACTACTTCCTTTGTTCCTTGTTGAATGAGTCTTGGAAAAACCACCCACCATTCATGTATTAATCACAGGATCCAAGCTCATACGCATCGATCCTGACTGGGTCACTCTTCCTTTGTGGGTTTCCCAGAGGAGCTGTTGGTCCAGCTACAGCTCAGGCCTTTGCCTCCTTTGGAGCCAGTACCAACCTGCTGCTGTCTGGTTAAGGGGTCCAGCGCGCCCGTCACAGCGGGCAGGGTGGGGCTGTGGGCTGCAGGAGGTCAGCTATAGGAAATGTCCCATGTGCGGTCAGCGTCCCCATCTCAAAGGGGGTGTTTCTCCATCAGCACACAGCTGGTGGGATTCAGGACAAGGGTGGGCCAAGACATTACAGTGCTTTGGTCTTCTTAAGAAGCAACATCCCAGCTCGGGATGCAGGTCTGCAGCAGTGCTGAGATGGAGGACAAGTCTGGAGGTCCAGCCAGCTTGGGTTTGTCTTTTGACATCTTGGGACGCTTTAAACCCATAACCTTTTGCAATCTGCATAATAACTCCTCTAGCCCAAGGGAGAGGGAAGCCACACTGAAGCAGGACTCCCACCTGGTTGGCACTCCCTGGGAGTGGGAGTTCCTGGATTTGGGACCCTCAAGGACATCTCCACTGTCGAAGTCCATGACAATGTGCTTATTGGCAGATGACCACGTTGGGGGTTGTATCATAGGATTCGGTGCGTGCCCAATTGAGTTGGTCTGTTCTTTTGGAGGATTCTTTCGCCCGTAATAGCAGGATATTGTAACACAAGATCTCAGCCTGTCGAAGTGCGGAATTCAGCTTGTCAGGCAGGTGCTTTCCAAAACCAGCCCTCGGTCCTGCCTTCCCCTGCCCACCATACGCCAAGGGGCTGCAAGCTGCAGGAACTTCTCTGAGGGCAAAAAACACAGTCAAGGCTGGAAAAGACATGGAACAATTTACGTTGTACCAGAAGCAGATGAAGAAAACCCCACGGGTGAGAAGACAAGAGATAAACACAACGGAACTGGGAGCCGTGTCTGGGGTCAGCTCTGTGGCTTTATGGTGAAGCTTCATGCTGGAAAACATTGCAGTTGAAACTGCCAACCTTCATTAGAAAGGTCGAGATTTCAAATTACGCAGCATTTAAAGCAGACTGTAAAACCTTCCTTTCTCATGTACGTCTCCTCAAATCCTCTCTAAGTCATCAGGCTGAGCCAGCTTGTCTGCGCATGGCTCGAAGTGACCGGCTGAAGAGCTCTCGGTGCTGCTCATGCTGCTATTTAGTAATTCCTGGAATATCGGGGAGGCTCTGGAAAAAAGAGCTAATGCACAAATATTTAAAAAGGGAAACAGAACAGCCCAGGTAATTACAGACCTGTCGGTCTGTCATCAATCCTCGGCAAAATAATGGAGTGGCAGATTCAGGCCTCAATTAATAAAGAATTAAGGGAAGGTAATATAATTAATGCCAATCAACATGGGCTGATAGAAAACAAATCTTGTCAAAGTAACTTGATATCTTTTTTGATGAGATTACAGGTTTGGGTGATCAAGGTAACCGTGTTCACACAATGTACTTCGACATCTGCAAGACATTTGACTTGGGAGCACCAAGTACATTGAGAAAGTTGAACAATACAATAGCGACGTTACACAAGGTTGGAGGATTGGCTTGTCTCTCGGTCTTCCCGGAGTTTGTCGTGGTTTCGCCCGTGACGTTTGCAGATGCTGCCGTGAGTAGGCAAGCGGCAGAGGATGGAGATGCAGAGTTTTTTGCATGGCCTGGTGAAGTGATCACCCGTAACGACTCTGTGTTGGGAGAACCAACACTGCAGGAGCAACGAAGATCTTACAAGTTGAGGACTCTTCTCCTTGGAGATGGTGGCTTTGGTACAGGGATGTGAGATGTGGGGAAGAGCTACGCTTCGGGATGGGTGCTGGCTGGCGCTGAGGACCACTTTGGCCAGAGCAGGAGGGGTTTAATTATGATCTGCCAGTGCTTTGGTGAAGGACAGTCTGGTGAGAGCCCTCGGTCTGGCAAGCGCCGGGATGCGCAGCTCCGGGGCTGGCAGCACAGGCTGGCCGTGCAGGCTGCACGCAGGGCTTGCTCCAGGGGTCGCCCACCAGTGACTCCATCCTCCTGGGCAGCTTCTGAACCACTCGAGGAAGGAGGGTTTGGGCCGGTGGGCACCCCTTCTCTGCCCCACTGTCCCCTCCACCTGTGGGTCCCCTACCACGTGCAGTGGGCTCACAGCAATGCGGTAGGTCCCCTGCATCACATCCACCAGGACAAAAGCAAGAAGGCTCAGGGAAGGGGGGCGAGGGGAAGCTCTGCCTCCCAATCTGCCCTCGGGCACGGCCGTGCTCAGAAATACTCTTCTTAGGTGGTGAATGGGCATTCTTTCTCTTTGCTGCCTGACTCTGAATTCAGAGCTGCTCCTTTGGATCATGTTGAGTCTGTAAAACATTTTTTTCACTGTGTTTGATGGCGAAAAACTGCACTTTCAGTATAATTCCAAAAAATGTCCACGTGCCCAGAACGCCCCACCAGTTCCCACGGGCTGCTGCACTGCTGCTGCCGGCCAGCAAAGCCACCCCACGGCAGCCTGCCTGGGGTGCTGGATCCCCAGGAGGTGGCAGAAGGATGCTTGGTCCCTCTGGGGACCAGGAGCAGCCGGAAGGGAGGCTTGTCCCGCGGAGTGACAGCCATGGCTGGGAACCCCACTGCGCAGGGAAAGCCTCTGCCATCTGATAAATGCCCCCCGCCCCTACAAAAATAAATTGCTTCCTTTTTAAATCCTTTCCGACCGTTCCCTTCGTGTTCCTAATAGGATGATCGGTGGAACCAAAGATGTGGCTGTTACTTTAAAGGATAAATTAGTTTGACTCTTAACTCAATAATTAAAACTGTTATGGCTATGAGCCTGCAGGGATAATGTACCATTATTATAGTCATTTGTTTCAATTAAATGCTTACTGATTTTACAATAGCAGCTGGGCACCTGTGTGCGAGAGCTATTACTCTGAACAAGACATCTCAAATTCCAGCCGAAATTTGTCACTGCACTAAAGCATTTTACACAGACCGTGAAAGTTTATTAGGAGCAGTTACAAATCGGGAAGAGGAGGGGTGGTAATTGGGGATATATTTTCTTATCAGCTTCTCTCTCTCCTGCTCTCTCTTTTTTTAAGTAAATCATCCTTAAGCATTTCAGCTCTGGTGATGCGTTTACATTTAAACTTCAATACAGAAAAAGCCTGCTGGGAAAACTTTGCTCCAAAGCTGCTCAGCAGATAATTTCTCTCCCTGGTTGATTGTGATTGTAATGGCTGCTTCTCAGGAACAGACCCAAGGAGAGGTAAGCTGTGCCGCCCGTGAGCCGTGTGGCTGTCCCTGGAATGGCTACTCCCCTCAGCCGGGGAGAAGGACCGCGGCCAGGGAAGGCTCCAGCGGCTCTGCTCAGCCCACCCGTGTGAACTCGACCGATCACAGAACGGTTTGGGTGGGAAGGGACAGTTAAAGGTCATCTAGTCCACCCTCCCTGCAGTGAGCAGGGACATCTGCGACCAGAGCAGGGAGCTCAGAGCCCCAGGGGCCAACCTGACCTGGGATGGTGCCAGGGATGGGGCTTCTCCCACCTCTCGAGGCAACCTGGGCCACTGTTCCCTCAGTGTAAACAAGTTCTCCCTTCTCTCTGGTCTGAATCTCCCTCTTTTAGTTTAACCATCACCCCTTGTCCTGGCACAACAGCCCCTGACAAAAGGTCTGTCCCATCTTTATACAAACCCCCTTGAAGCACTGACAGGCTGCACTCAGGTCTCCCCGGAGCCTTCTCTGCTCCCGGCTGAACCCCCCCAGCTCTCTCCCCTCTCCTCCCAGCAGAGGGGTTCCAGCCCTCGGATCATCTTTGTGGCCTCCTCTGGACTCACTCCAAGAGGTCCGTGTCCTTCTTATGTTGGGGGTCCCAAAGCTGGCCCCAGCACTGCAGGGGGGTTTGCCCAGAGCGGGGCAGAGGGGCAGGATCCCCTCCCTGACCCGCTGCCCACGCTGCTGGGGACGAGCCCAGCACACGGCGGGCTTCTGGGCTGTGGGCACACATTGCCGTCTCATGTCCAGCCGTTCATCCACCAGCACTCCCAGGTCCTCCTCCACAGCAAACCCTGGCAGGAACCCAGGTTGCCCCTACGTGCCGGTCTTCCCTGCACGTGGGACGATGCCCCTGGGCTGGGGTTGCACCGTCTGCCTGGTCCCGCTGGTCTTGGCCATCGTCTTTTGCACATCCTGCTTTAGCCTGGGGGCTGTGGTGCAGCGGGGGTCAGCCCATGCCATACAGCCAGTTCCAGCCAAATATCTTCCTTTCCTGGCTGGGTAACATCTGCGAGTGCTTTGGCACAGATCCCACCTGTGATCGCAGCCCTTCCAGCGGCCAGGAAACAAACCTGCATGGGAAAAACCCCGTGCAAAGTGAAGGCAGAAGGTGGTTACGGGGGTGTGACCTGCCTCGAGGCTTCAGCTGGGAATTAGGGTTTTGCAGGAGAGGACTTTCAACAGCAGCAGCTGTCCCTGCCTGAGCCCGGGAGCTAAGCCCCAGGTCCGCTGGCCAGTGCTGTAGCTCTTACTGCTGGAAGGAGCTGCCTTTCACATAGGAATTTCGGGGGGCAGTTAAGTTGAAGCTCAGCTTGGCACAATTCAAACCATCTTTGCTAGCAGAGCGCCCAGGTCCCCAACCAGGCTCTTCCTCAGGAGTTTTGTCATTTGTGCGGGATTACCCTTCTCCCCAGAAAACAAGGAGCACGGAGTACAATGCTGTTTGTCAGCCTGTTTGTCTCTTCTTCTTCGATTAGCTGGAGCGTTTGTAGGCCTGCTCTGCATATTCATTGAAAAAACTGAAATATTGTGGAAGAAAAGAAGCTGTCTTGGAGTTAGCACAGCCTTTGGGAATCTGCTAAGTAAGATGCACTTAATTACTTTAGCTGTGACTACACCACATTTCACTCATGCTTCCTCTGAGATGCAAAACCTCTTTCCAGCCGAGGCTGCAAACGCGTCCCGAGCCTTTTGCAGCACCGTGCGGTGAGTGCTGGGGATGGAGACAGGAGCTGACCCGCCTCTCGGAGCTCATTCTCCTGCTGACGGAGCTAATCCTGTTAGCAGGGCGGTTATTTAATTCCTCGTGTGCTTCCGTCGGGCTTTGCGGGGACGCTGAATGCTTTGTGGAGGGGGAAGGCGCTGGTGCAGCCCCAGCGAGCCCGTGCCTGGAGTTGCATCCCGCAGGACCCGTGTGCCGCGGGGTGGTTTGCTGTCGCAGGGGGAGTGTTTCCATCATTACCTGCTTCACTTCGGTTTGCCGTCATCCCAATTTCGTTCATCATTTACTTGCCTAATTAGGCCATTTGCTGCAGGGGAGCATCTCTGAGTCCTGCTCCTGGGTCTCTCTTTCCTCAGGTCTTTCTTGGGGAGGGATATCATCTACTCTGAAATAGCTCGGTGTCTGCAGGGTGCCGCAGCGGAGAGCAGGACTAACCCTCTCCCCAGCCTGAGCAGAGGTTATCATCAACCTAAAGCCCAGGGAAGAAGCGCTGGGGCTGCAAACAAGCCGCTCGCCTTCATTTTCCCCCAGACATTTTACATCCAGAGAACACAGATGGCTTTTCCAGCGCTCGCCCTCTCCTGTCCTGAGGACATCAGGAGCCGTGGGCAGGGGCTATGGGGAGGTGGCAGCTTGGCATTTTGCTTCCAAACTGTGGGGTTTTTTAAAAAAAAGGGGGAAGTGGAGAAAAATTAGTGAGTGGCAGATGGTGGGGGGCCAGATCCTGCCCCTCCAGACAGCTATCAGCAGGGCTGCACGCGAGGAGCAGAGTCGTACATGTCTTTCTGCAAAACCTCCTGGCTGGGGTGAGATGGAGATGTGGGAGAGTTGCGAGAGGGGTCCAGAACCAGCAATATCCAGTAGAGGTATTAAGTAAACCCACCGGTTTTTGAGGATGGAAAGAAATAGGCAGTGGCTTGGGAGGAGACCTCTGGGCTGAGATACCCTTGGCGGGGGGGATGTCCCAAGAAAAATGCAGCTTCTCCGCTTTTTAGGAGAGGGCTGGGGCTGGGTCGCTGTCAGTGGGAGAATTCTGCGTGGATCCGCTGAGCCAGGGCTCGGGTTTCTGTTTTATCCTGCAAATTTTCATGAGCACATGTCCCATATCCATAATTGCACTGCTGGACTTGTTCTGCTTTGATGCACAAATAACGTGCACTGGAAAGAAAAAGTGTATGATTACATATTTAATGGTTAAACGGAGCCGTCGTGGTCTATTGGCCACAGAATAAAAGTTTCAAAAAAAATTGTCTTAATACAGTATTTACCCAAGAGACTGCCACGGCTGCAAATGTGAACGAGCTCTTTTAAATTTTAAATTTTCTTCAGCCACGTTCCATAGCCTTCCCCATTTCTAAAAACACCCAGCTTCTAAACTTTTTCTTCATTTAAATTTAAAATAAGGACAATAAATTATTCTTTTCCTTAGCAGCTGGCAGATCTTCTCCAGCATGAAAGATCTGGATTAAACTGACAAAATCCAAGACAAATGTACCTTTTCCACTGGAATTCGGGAAGGGACTTGCCGCTCACGCGGCAGGTGGGTGCTGACCCGTCTCCCCACCTTGCAGGCTCCCGTCGCCGCCTGCCTCATCCCTCTCCATTCCCACGATGCTCGCAAATTCAGCTGCCTCTCCGATGCCTCCTCCAATGGGCTGCCCAAGCCCATTCTCCATGCCCATCTTGCTCGGCTGCAGCGTGCACATCCTCGTTGTCTTTTTGGCCACGTGGCGAGGAAAGGCCAGACCTCTGCCATAAGTCAGGTGTTAAGGGCACGTAAAACTTGCCGTGGTTCAAGCAGCAGCGGATGTCCTTGGCTCCGCGATGGAGCAGAGCCAACCCTGCAGCTCTGTGAGCTGCTCTTTCCTTGCAACCAAGGAGAGCATCTCAGCGTGGTCCCTACGTCAGCCTTGGTCAGGCTCCTCGTGATGTTGAAATGCAAGATATTTTCTTCCTGCGAGTTAAATCCCTGCACTTGGTAATTAATAGATAAAAAGGGCACATCTAGGAAAGCCTGTTCCCCTGCCACACGCTCCGCTACTGACGGAGAATCTGAAAGAGAGCAGAACACGCTGTCGGCTGCTGTGTCAAGCTCTTGGTGCCTGACCTGCAGCAGTAAATCTGGGTTTGCATTTGGATTTATTTCCTCTGAAGCCTGCCGAGCCCTTGCAGGTCCTCCCTGGGTTTCTCTCCACGTGTGCTGCTAATGGAGTTGGCAAGTCTCCCCCGGTGAGGAGGGATTGCACCTCGGCGGGCTTATCGGAAATGAAGGTTGTTAATAAATAAAGCCTGGGTCTTTAAACTCATGTTAACGCTAATCAGATTAATAGAAAAGTCTGGAAAACGTTTCAGGCAGGGCTCGCTTTCCCTCCCACTGGCTCTTCCGTGGCTGGATGGGGCTGTGGGGCAGGAGGCAGCTTGGCTCTGCCTGTGGGGCTGAGCCCTGCTGCTGGGGAGTGGCTGGGCAGGAGTGGATCTGGGGGTGAAAATGGGGTTTTCAGGGAAAATGCTGCCCTCTGGAAATGGGCTCTTGGCTTAGCAGACAGCAGGGCAGCCCCAAAACCTTCCATGCACCTGCAACATGGCTGGGTTTGTGCCCAGCTCAGCTCATCTTCCCTCCTTGGCCAGGACAGGGCTTGTTGCTGCTCCCGCCTGACCAACCACTTGAACTTTGGTTTATGCCACAGCACAGGAGTTGTAGGCTCTACGAGACTTTTGGGGTTTTTGGTCTACTGTAGCATTCAACATTTCTTATTAGCCATATACATGCTTCATTTTTCTTTCCAATCTTTCAAAAGTGGCTTTTGAAAGGAGGACACTGAGGGGCTGCAGCGTGTCCAGAGAAGGGCAACGAAGCTGGTGCAGGGTCTGGAGCACAATGTGCTGAGGAGCGGCTGAGGGACCTGGCGGGGCTGAGCCTGGAGGAAAGGAGGCTGAGGGGAGACCTTCTGGTTCTTGACAACTCCCTGACAGGAGGTTGGAGCAAGGTGGGGGTCAGTCTCTCCTCCCAAGTAACAAGTGACAGGATGAGAGGAACCAGCCTCGAGTTGTACAAGGGAGGTTTAGGTTGAATATTTGGAAAAATTTCTTCCCCGTTGGGGTTGTCCAGGCTGTCCCAGGCTGCCCAGGGCAGTGGTGGAGTCCCCATCCCTGGAGGGGTTTCCCAGGTGTGTGGAGGTGGTGCTGAGGGACAGGGGTCAGTGGGGACCTGGCAGTGCTGGGGGAACGGTTGGACTGGATGTTCTTAAAGGTCTCTTCCAGCCCAAGCAATTCTGTGATTTTATGGGCTCAGGAGGCAGCACTTGTGCCGGTGGTCTGTGCCATGTCTGTGCGTCCCTGCAGCCAGGTGTGATCCCTCGGTCCTATCAGATGTCCCCTCGCTCTCGCATTGTGAGAACAGATAAATAGGTGCTAGGAAACTCCTCATTTGTGGGGACAAGTCTGTGACGTAGCCTCCTCCCTCATCTCTTACCTGCATGCGTGCACACACATCCATCGCTTCTGCTTCATTCCCTCACTGGGAAATCTTAACAGACAGCCCGTAATTTTCTTGGCCCTTGTTGGACTTGGGGTTTTTTCTGCTACATTCGTTTCGAGTGGGATTGGAACTGTTTGCCGTATTTACAATTGGAGGAGTCATCTCCAGGAGGAGTCGCAGTGAGGTGGCGGGCACTAGCAGAGCTTTCCCCTGTGTGCTGGGGTCCGTGTTGGAGCATGTTGTGGTTCTGGGGCTTGGGGACATTCAAACCACTGGCTTGATGGTAGCCTCACAGCTTTGGGCAGACCGACGACGTGGTGGGAGCGGGGACCTGGGGCTCCCCCTGACTGCTCTGGTGTTTACTCCTAGGTTTAACCCCAGCAGCACCAGCAGCCCAGCGGCTGTACAGAGGGGGCAGCAGGGGTGGTTGCGGTACCTTCGCCGACACAGCCAAGCAGATAGTTTTTCCCCTGTGGAGTTAATGAATGTCAACACCATTGCTCAGAAAGAGCCTGTTTGGCATCCATGGCCTCCAACGCTGCATCGCTGATGTCCCAGGGCTGGACTGTCAGCCACGGGCCCCCAGTACCCTGGCACAACTTGTGCCGGTGCTCAGCGGTGGCAGAGCAGCCCCAGAAATGCCTGGGGCATTGCGCCGCCTTCCCTCCTCCTGCTGATCTGCCCAAAAACTGCTCATTTCGGAACTTCTCTTTCAGACCCCTGGTAGGTGCCAGACACCGCTGGTGCCTGAGGCAGGCAGGGGCACCTCCTGGGCACACAGACCTGTGTACAAAGACAATTTAGCACCTCTCCATAGTCCTGGTGGTGAAGGTGCTGGCAGGAGCAGAGCCCTGGGTGCACGGTGCTCAGTTCTCGCTCTTGCCTTGTTCGGAAGGAGACTTGAACAGCTCTGTAGAATAATTCTGTATCAGTCTATAAGAGTTTGTCGTCAAGTGATTTGACAGCATAATAAATAAATAACCACATTTTTTAATGACAGAGTGATATTCTCCTAACTCAGATCCAGGAGATGGTCCACTCGGACGCCACGTCCTACGAGTCCAACCGTCAAGTGCCCCTGCTCAATCGCCCCGGGATGTTAGCCGGCCCCATGAGCGCGCTCAGCCAGTCACAGCTGATTTCTCAGATGGGGATGCGGAGCGGTGTTACCCACGGTTCCCCATCGCCCCCGGGAAGTAAGTCCGCTACACCATCTCCCTCCAGTTCTACTCAGGAAGAGGAGACAGAGTCACATTATAAGGTACGTGCAGTCACGTCTGTTTTAGCAGACAGCGAGAAATCGGCCGATGATGTTTTTCAGTGAGGGATAAATAGCTCTAAATCAGAGCACAGACTTTTGGTCTGGTTTTTTACATCTATATATGTATAGTGGGAGACTTTCCCAAGGGTGGGAATTGTTTCCAGCCGAGGGTGAGGAACAGCATGGCAGACCAGCATAGCAAGTTCAGCAATGCGAGTTAGGCTTTTCTCTCCGTGGTTTACCAGGTCCGTCAAGCTGCAGAGTTTCCTCCAATGAGGATTTTGATGAGCAAAGCAGGGCTGAGGTTGTGCAAATGCTCGGGTGCAAAACTAGATTTCTGGTGGCAGGCAGAGGAGACTAAAACAGGGAAGAAAATAATGCAGAGTGGGATTTAACTGAGCTCACCAGCCATGTCTTGCGAGGAAAAAAAAAACCCCAGAACTTAGAAGAGGAGGAGTCTTCTGCCTTTCAGGTCACCCTTTCAGGCAGTGTTTTAGGTAGTCAGCAATGTCTGAGTGGCACAAAGTCTGTCTCTACAGCTGTTGCTGAGCATGGCATCAGGAAACCCAAGGATTTCCTAGGGTTTTGAGGACATCTTGGTGGCTGCCCACCTTTCTGCAAAAGCACCAGCAAAACAGCCAACAGCCACTGTGTTCCATGAGTCTTCCCTTGGTTATTTACTGAGGACAAATTGCAGCAATCGCAGGGGTGCTGCCCCAGCACCCAGTGGGTCGCTGTGCCTGCAGGTCAATCGCTGAGCTCGCTGGGGGACTTTGATTACAGCCTTTCATGAAGAACCTTCTCCTGGAAGGTGCTGATCCAAAGGTGACACCAGAAGCACTGGTGCTGTAACCTGGTCCCACAAAAACAGACAGTTGTGACAGGATTTGAATGTAGAACCAGAGCAGCAAACAATGCAGAGACTGGAAAACTAGGAAGATGCTGGGACTGAGCAAAAACCTCTCCCTTTCCGTGGAAATCCAGGCAAATGTGTTCCCATCAGTCCTGTAGCTTTTCGTCCATTGGCAGCTTTCACTTCAGATCGGGACATTTCAAAGCAGAGCTCACACATGGATGCGAACACAGATTTGCTGGAATAAAACTGTAAAAAGAAGGGATACACCTGATTGAAAATAGATGGAGTTTCTCCAGCTCTGAGATTCCACGTTTGGGAGACACTGTGGGATGGGTTGTGCTGCTGGACCCCATGGTCTGCCACCTCCCAGAGCCCGTGTCACACAGCTCCAGGCAGTTACCTGGGAGCTGAGACCTTTCATGTCAGTGGAAAATGAGTTTCAGCTTCGTTACACACCAGGTTCTCTCTCTCTCTGCCTCTTTCAGCATCACCCAGGTTTCCCCCCAGCCGACCTGGGCCGCAGGAGTCACTGGGGAGGACACAGCTTTGGGCTTGGATCCTCTGTTCTCCTTGAGCCAGTGATGCCTGGGGAGGTGGGAGGAATTTGGAGATGTCCAAATGATGACAACTTGCAGAGATTTGAATTTTTCCTCATCCCAACGGCTTGTCCCCTCATTTTTCTGCCCTGTAAACTACCCAGCGAGACAGGTGGAACAGGAGTGATGTGTTTGATGGAGGAAGGAGACCATGAGTGTAAAGAAAGCAGCAGAACCGTGCTGTGGTCTGCCGGTTTCTGTTTGCTTCTCTATCTACACAGCTGCTGTATTCACCCATCGGTCATTTTTCATCTGGCCATTAAGGGTCTTTCTGCAACAAGTCTTCAAAGCAACGTCTAACAAGCAGGAATTAATCTTGTGACCAAGGTCACACATTAAAGAAATGGGTCTGATGCCAGCAGACAGGTCCAGCAGGTCCGCTGAGCCAGGGAGCTTCTGATTTTAGGAGGTCTTCCAGTCTCACGGGTGCCTTTACCTGCTTCATTGCTTTGGGGGTGTACACATGCATGGGAGGGAGAGGTAGTTACAGCCCAGAGTCCAGTGGGATTAGAGATCTCTCTCCACAGTTATCAGAATTCTGGTGTCCGTGAGGTTCCTGCTCTTCATGGCTTTTAAGAAGCCAGCAAGCCAACAGTTTACAGGATCACATCTGTCACCAGTGAATTGCCCGAGCCCACACCTGGTGTTAAACAAGCCTTCTGCTGCCTCTCCAGAGCAGGTCTGTGCAGGGGCTGGTGGCCACGCACTTCATCCCGCTGCACGAGCCTTCACGGTCACTTTGACCGTGGCTCACCCCAGTTGCTCTGGGGCACCGAGGCACCGGGTCACTGGGGCTTGCCTTTAGCCGTGAGCATGGCTCAGGTTGTTCAGGCATCTTCTGCAGTCCGGGGCTGGGCTGTTGTCTCATCCCGTGCCGCGTCACAGCTGGTAAAGCCCAGCAAACCAGGCCAAGTCTTGAGGTGCTCTGCTCCCTCCTGGGAACCGACGGCTCCCGGCAGCCTTGCACGCAGCGTCTGTTCTCCATAAATGCCATTTACTCTTTGGAGCTGCCTGAGCAGGACCGACCGTGAAGCCGTGGTCACGGCTGTGGTTGCATTGTGCCCATTCCCAGCTCCTTCGCTTGGCCAGCGGCTGCGGGGAGAGCGGGTACCCGCGGCGCTTCAGCGAATCAAACAGGATTGCGGTTAGTTAAGTTACCGTCTCACTTGCTAATGGGCTGAAGGGCTGTCGTGCATTTTTTGTCTCCTAATCAGCTGGCCTTTCACCTCCAGGCCTTCCAGTCAAGCGCAGTTGGGCAATTTAAAATTAAATGCCATTTTTTCGGTCTGTCTGCTCATTCAGTGTCTGACAAATATCACTGCACTGATACTGAACTTAATGACCAGTCAAGAGCTGCCGAGCGGAGAACTGGAGCGCTGCTGCCCTTTGCTCGCCGTGCCTGGCTGGGACGGCTGAAGGGAAGCCTCTTAAACCCCGCTGCTTCCAAGCACGCAATCGAATCAGCAGATCCATCGGGAGGAGGCAGTCTGTTTTTCACAAGGGCTGGGTGTTCAGACTTGTGTCAATTGATTTTTTTTTAATTATCTTTTGGATCTCTAAGCGCCCAACTGGGCAACTGTCTCAGTAACAGGATTAGCCCGTGCACGGGGCAGAGCGGGGGCTGCCCAGGTCAGGCGGTGGCTGAGCCCTTGGTGCCTGGGCACAGTGGGTCTGCAGGCGGAGGCGCTGCATTGCCCTGGAGGATGCTGAGATCCAGACTCAGCAGCCAGCTGGCAGCAAACGGTTTTATTCTCTGCCGTGTTTAACCTCCGGGGTGTTTAGTTCTTCCTCCGCTATAAAAGAAGGATAATGGTGCCTCCCTGTAGTGCGAGCTCTCACCGCGCACAGTGAATGCGCTGACAGCTTTGATGTTCGTCCAAGTGCTTTCCAGGGGTTGTTTCCTTTGCGCACCGTCACACAGAGGCTCCTGCAGTCCCATATATTAGACATGCTGCCCAGGGCATCTCAGCCACGGCATCTTCCTTCCCTGGAAGCATCCCTGTTTCCAGCCTTGCTGGTTTGCTTCCCAGCCCGGTGGCGGTGTCTCCTGCTGAGCAGCCACAAAGTCCAACTGCTGTTGCCGGTGTCCTGCTCCCCTTGGTTCAACCACCCACAGGGCACCGAGCACGGATACGGCCAGAGCCCGTCAGCCAGCTCCACCCGGATCGGCTGTGGATGAGCGGTGCATGCAAAGCGTTTAATACATACGATTAAAGTAGTTTAATTCCTGGGTATTTTTCCTGGGTAGGGGAAGTTAGCTGTTAGCAGAGTGAAACAAATCTCAGATGGCCCCAGTATGATGCCGGTGCTGCTTGGTCAGGGCTCGCGATCCTCCTGGCTGGGGAGCGGGGAGGCTGAGCCGCTGGCACACACGTGGGTGAGGAGAGTCAGAAGCAGCTTGTGAAGGGGGATTATTGGGCTGGGAACCAGAAACGGCGAGGAAGCCAAGTTTGGAAAAATTCATGGACTGCTCAAGGGATCTGGCTGGGAAGCCAGGCATTGGGAGAGGTCCTAGAAGAGGACCAAGGAGTGAGGGAGCTTGTGATGCCAGGGAGGAGGAAGGGGAAGGGGGATGACCAAAAATGAGTGTCTGGAAAGCCCCAGCTTTGGAGCAGGGACCACTGGAGCAGCAAGGGCTGAACCCAAGCTGTGAACTGGGCTGTGGGGAGGCACCCAAGCCAGGCTTAGGCATCCACCAGGGGTTTGTGTAATGATCCCAGAGGCTCCTGGGGGCCAAAGAGACCCCCAGGGCTGCCGCCCTCCTTGCTGCACTGGGAGCCCTGCTCTGCCCATGCCCTCTCTCATCCGCTTTGCTAAGAAGCTGTAGCAGGGACTTGTATCTCCTACTCCCAGCTGACTACTAAGGTTCATCCCTTGGTTTTGCAGGTTGCTGGAGAGAAAAGACCATCAACAGACCTGGGCAAAAAGCCCAAAAGCCAAAAGAAGAAGAAAAAGAAGGATCCCAATGAGCCCCAGAAGCCAGTGTCAGCCTACGCCCTGTTTTTCAGAGACACGCAAGCAGCCATCAAAGGGCAGAACCCCAACGCGACCTTCGGAGACGTATCGAAAATTGTTGCATCAATGTGGGATAGCTTGGGAGAAGAACAAAAACAAGTGAGTTACTGATCTCTTTTTTCTCTTTCAACCACTGAAATGTGTTTTTCCATGGTACAGAGCGTCAGGGTCCCCCCAGACACGTGAGGAGCATGGCCAGGGGCTTAAACAGGCTGAAGGCACACAGGTCTTTGCCACCCGCGTGTCCTGAGGAGGGAGGGTCTGACCCGTGTCGCAGGCAGGGCAGGGATGGGGCTGCAAGGGATGCACTGTTTGCAGTGCCCCTTTTTTAGGAAAATCTCTGTTGTTCCATGGGGAAGAGCAAGTTTTTATGACAACTAATTATTCTTGATAAGATCATTCTTTGCAAAAACATCAGTGGCCTTTCCCTGGCGTGGGGTTTTTACAGCCTCGGATGGGAGATGGTTTCTATTTGCTTATTTACTTGCAAGGAGCGATGCCGAGCCAGCTAAAAACCATTAACTCTCTGCACCGCTGGCCTCAAATCTAACGTGAAGGCTTTGAAAGCTTGGGAAGGACATGTCTGAAGTGGCCTCGCAGAGAAAACCTTCCTGCCCCAAAGCTGTCAACCACTTCCAGTCTGCTCCACACAAAGACTTCTAGGTCCTGCGTTACTGTTTTGTTGCTGCTGAGTCAGTGAGAAAAGCCTGTAATTGCTTGTTGCCTATTGAGAAATCCCCAGGGAACACGTTCCGTAGCACGTCTGTCCCTTTGTCAGGCAGAGGAAGCTCTGGCACCATGTGAGATGTGCCTCTGAACCCAAACATGCCTTAACTGACAGTCCCCCATGAGCAGGGAGCCCTTCTCCTAGAGCCTGGCTCCCAACCTCAGGCTGGCTCCGTCTCCCCTTGGTGTCCATGGGCAGCTTGTGAAGCAGCTAGGGTTGAGAAGGGAGCAGCAGCAGGGGAAAAATGTCATTTGACTGGAGGTCAAGCTGGGAAAGAGCCCTGCTTTCCACCCCACACCAAGTCGGGAACAAGAGCAAGGCGTCTTCTGGGCTGACAGCCCCTTTGCTGACCCATTTGGAGTCTCCACCCTGTGCAAAGGGTTGCTTCGACGCTTTCATGATCCTCCCTTCTCTCTTGGAGGATCTCTGGGGGATCATGCAGGGATTTCTCGTGCTGAAGAAGAGGAGGATGCCCTCCCCGTGAAGGGCATTGCCCCAGCCCTGCTGCTGGGGAAACGGCAGGGCAGGGGCCGCGTTTGGGCTCTTGGTGCAAGGCGTGGGAGGTTCAGGAGCGTGGAAAAGTTCTTATGTCCCCTCTTTCTCCTGCTTCCAGCCCTCCCAACATCTCGGTCCACCTCTCCCTTACTCCATCTGGTTGCAGATCTCTGTAGATTGGGCACTAAGCTCAGCGGCAAATGCGGTTTATAGAATGGAAGTGCTGGTGCGACCCTGACGCAGCAGAGTGCAAACGCTCAGCTCTTAATTAACAGCAGGGATTAAACCAGGCCCTTTATCTCCCCCGCTAACTCTCCCTTCTCCTCTGTTATGAGATAGCAGCAGCCCTGCTGACTCTTTACACACGCTTTCTAAGTGGCTCCATTTCTTCCTCTGTAATTGATTTAATTAAGTCATTTGTTCCTTGTCCAAATGCTTAAATATTAACTTCCTGGCTTTGTCTCCAGCCGTATACTTTCCTCCCACGGCAGCTCCCTCCCTGCCCGGACTCCAGCTCCAGGGCCACTATTTATCTTTGGCCCTGGGACCGTATTGCTGGTTTGTGCGATGTGGCACGTTCACTCCTGAAGTGTTTGGCTGGAAGAGAGTTTATGTAGTCCCTGTTTGCTTTCCTCTGCCAGCATCCCCAGTCAGGTTTGTTTAGATTCATCAGGCAAAGGTAAAAAAGGAAAAGAAAAAAACCCAACACATTAACAAAATGTCTTCAATGTGTGGAAACAAGTGCCGAGGCTGTCCCATGGATCCCTTCCTCTGAGGACCGCAGGACATGGTGGGTTCATTCACGATGAAGGCAAGCAGCCCATGCCCAGCGCGCTCTTGGCATGCCGCGGGAGGGGACGGTGACGGAGCAGGACAGCTCCACATCACTGCCCACAGTCCTGCTGGGACCCGCGAGGGCAGGCTGCCGCGTGGCTGCAGCGGGCCGTGGTTTGGCTCGTTGCCGGGCAGGAGCATCGTGCTCTGGGGAGGGGTGGGAAGGTGGAGGAGGGAAGTGTTTCACCTGGTGTGCTGCTCCTAGCCCTGTCGACAGCAGTGGTTTGGAGTATCTTCATACCCTCTCTGCAGCAGTGGTGCAGAAGACGAGCCGGGGAAAAGCCAACACAGCAACGGCAAAGCAGGCAAGAAAGGGCCAACTCTGGATGTTCCTGTTCAGTTATGGCCAAGGTTTTAGTTAAAGAAAGCTTCCCCTCTTCCCGGCGTAAGAAAAGAGCGTGGGTTTGAGGCTGTAGGATCTGTCTTGGGGCTGGCTGTGGTCCCACACTTGGATCTCTTGCAGCCCCAGAGATGCTCGGGGTGGGTCTGGGGCACCACATGATCCAGAGGGATGATGTGCAGACCCCAGCCCCACCATGCGGTTACTAAGCAGTCATTTACATCCCTGTAGTTTCTACTTTGGGTGAGGTTTACAAACCTTATTCTCCACCTTCCAGGGGTCTCAAGGTTTCCTCAGCCCTGGGCGGGTTTTGGTTCCTGCCTTGTGGGAGAACAGCAGGTCGAACAGACAGGGAGCAACCAGGGAGGGGATTCAAAGCAAGCTGGCCACTAAACCCAACCTCAGCCAGGGCATTTTGGACTTGCAGACCCCCACCACATTCCAGCAGCCCCCAGCACGTGCCCCGCTGTGCCTGCAGACGTGTCCATCCATCCCTCCCAGCTCCATCATGCAGAGTTATGCAGAGCGTGGGTGACCACCTTGCCCGTGCCGAAGGGATGAGGAAAGCCCAGTGCCATTGGCTTGCAGCCATGCTGCCAGTGCAACCCAGCCAGAGCCTCGGGCTAGGAAGGGTGGTCCTGTGCCAGGCAGGCAGAGCCTCGGCCCCGCTTCAACCATGCTGGCCCCACAGATGCTATGAGGAGCATTTCTGCAGGTGGAGACGAGACGCCAGCTCTTTGCCAGGTAGCCCCGGGCCGGCATGCGGAGGGTTAATCCTCTGCCATTTGTGCTGCTAATGATTATATGCACTGTAATATCAAAGCTGTAGCTATTTATTTGCCATTGAGCAGGTGCTGCTGCTCCCACAAAGCAAATTTGCTTTCTCCTCCTGATGGAACAAGCAAAATAAAGGTTGCTCACGTCCCGTTTCAGAGATGTTTTTTCCCTGTGCACGAGCTGAAAGACAAACAGCGAGCGGGAACCAGAGTGTGTGTTATGCAAGAATCCATATAATCTAGGAGCATCTTTGATTTGGCTGCTGCTGTCACAGACATGTATTTCACAGAGAGGCTCCCCCCCCCCCCCACTTCTGTTCTTACTGGTTTATCATTTGTGCCTTTGTCATTTTGTTCCTTCTTCTTCCCCTCTCAGCCTCTTCACAATGAATCTTCATTTTCCCTCTGACACACTTGTATCTAAATTTCCTTATTTCCTGCCTTTTTTTATTTATATCTGTTGCCTGGTGATTTGATCATGCTGTGGAATACAGGATTAGCAATCTCCGTGTCCTTGGGTACCGCTCAAGGACACCTGTTTGGCAAAGCGCCGTTTTCTTCCCCGTTTTAACCCCTTCCAGGGTGCCCTTGCGTGCGCAACGGTGGCAAATAGCCATACCTCTGAACAGCCCCAGCGCTGCAGTAGCAGGACGTTGTAATCTTCATTCTTCGACAGCTGGCGTGGCCCTTTCTGAGGAGCTTACACGGGAATCTGAAGAATGTGACTTGGGGGGAAAAAAAAAATTAATAGGTACCCTTTGAACTTTGTAAATAGTTTAGCAGCTGTTGCTGGAGCGATAGCTTGGGCTCCGGTGGAGAGGGAAATGCTAATTCAGCCATCGCCATCAAATGGGGACCTGTCGTGGAAATCCGCCTGCCGCTCCAGGTCCCTGCTCGAGGCACGCAGAATCCCGTGCCTCAGGGTTGTTTTTTTTCCCTAGCAGGTCTAAATCAAGGTTCGCAGCGTTACCCAGCGAGGTTTAAAAGGGTTGCCTGATTTGACAGAAATGAGAAGAATTTGAGCGCCAGATCGGAGCAAACTCTGCTGGTTCACCAGGAAGGGGTTTTGCCCAGTTGGGATGTAGTGCTCACAGCCTGGTCCCAGCTCGTGCCACCTGGCAGGGCTGCAGCCCCCTCCACTCCTTCCGTGGGGCCGCCAGCCCTGCTGTGGGCCACCTCTGCTGACGAGCAGGGACACCCAGCCCAGGGGGGTCTGTCCTCCATCGAGGGGATTTCAGTTGGGTGATAAGCTGGAAACTCTCCGGAGCGTACTGAGAAGCACCGGTGGGGTTTGCTCTTCTCTGCCATGTTCTCTTCTTCCCTCTCTGAGCACCCTCCCATTGCCCGCTGTATTTTGGGGGGAAGGGATGTTGGTTTGGAGCCTGGTGATGGTGGAGCACGGACAACACTGCCAAGCTGCCAATTGCAGGTGTTTCTGGAACCTGCTTCTTTTCGTTAGGAAATCTAGTGATAAATTCAAAGCTTTGGGTCGATGTTTCCCTCGACCCTGGAAACTCCGAGCAGAGACATCAAGAAGTTCCTGAGCAATCTGCTGAGTGAACCTCAGGCTGAACCAGGGCTTCCCATGCTGAGTGAGCAAAAGCAAAATCAGCATTTCCAGTTGAGTTTGGGAGTCTGGGGGCTCACTGGGGACACGAAGGTACCGGAGATGAGTCCTTGCTCGCGATAGCCCAGCCTCCCCCGGACCGGTTCAGTGACGCTTCGTGACTCCGTGGCCAAACGCTGATGCGATTTTCCCATACAAGTGCACAGCCTGGAGCATCCCACAGCATTCACACTCCGGGGGTAAATTACCCAGCAGAAAAATTACTCGCTCAGCTGAAAATAATAGATCACCCAGCTAATCAGATCCGTCTGCTCATTGAACCCAATACATCACCTGGTGCCAGGACACTGCACAGATCTGCGCTGGGACAGAGGCATCTCGGGCCAGCTGTAAAGCCAGCACAGGGGAGCCATCCCGTGGGAACCACGTGCAGCGGGTGCTGCTTGGCAGCGTGGCCATCAAACCGCCCTGTTCCAGCGTGGTACAGAGCTGGTGGAGCCACCACTGGCTGCAGTCTCCTGCTGAAGCCCTGTAAGTGAGGAGCTGGAAGATTCCGATCGTGGCTTAGAAGGAGGTTTCAGCATCTTCTGAGTGTCAAGGAAAGCCGTGTACCGGAGAAAGGTGAAAGCACCGATCCCAAACAAGATTTCTAGAGAGGTATGGTCGAGACCAGGATAATGATAGGGAAGATGTGAAGGGTTGGAACTGCTCCAGAGTGTGACTTGCCTTCTTGGAGATCAAGTTCAGAAGTGTGGAAGATGATGGTTAGGGGTTGGGTTTGCTACCCTCCTCCTGTCTCATTTGGAGTCTTCTCTGGGTTGTCCTGGGAACAGCCTTGTGCTCTCACCTGGAGTGATAGATGACTTACACCCAGGTAGCACCAACAAATCAAGGCAGAGGAAAGTAGGAATCCTTCAGGATGCTTTAATCGATGGTGATTGCTACTTGATTGTGGGTTTATCCATTCATTCTCCAAAGGACTCCTTCACAATGCCGTATCTCCACCTGGGTAAAGGTGGAGCTCTCCTGAATCCGTGCAAATAGTTCCCATAGCCAGGGCCTTTTATGTAGGTATCCTCAAGGGATATTCAGCAGCTCCCATGCCATAGCTGGGAGAGCCTGGGAGAACTGGAGCACGCTGAACCAGCAACCCCGGGATAGGCATCGTTGACAGGTGTCTCCCATGTCCAAGCTCGTTGACCTCAGGACTTTGCGATCCAGGTCTGAAGGAGCTGCGCTGAGGCTTACGCAGTAGCTTGGGTTAGTTGGTTTTAACGGGGGGACGAACAGAATAAGTGTTGCCCAAGAAGGGAGCAGGAGGGGTACGGAGGAGGAGGTGAGGAGGCACTGGGAAGGAATACGGGCGACACGGCCGTGTTTGCTGTGTGCGTTTGCGATGGCTGTGTGGAGGCCGTACGCAAAGAGCAGGGTGGTGTGACAGACACCGCTGTGCTGCGGGAAGCTCTTTGAGTCATCTGATGAATAAGCTGTAAGTTATGATGATCCCGAGAGATATCTTGCAGGAAAGTGTTTAATAGTTACAAGAAAACCCCTCCAGAGCTACAAGCAGAATAAAATCCAAATTTATACATTTGAGGGGAAAAAAAAAAAAACCAACCCGTCATGGAATCATAGAAAGGAGGACAAGGAGAGACTGACGAGGTCAACCAGACCATCCTGCTGCCTGAAGTCAGGATCATCTCTACTTAAGCCGTTCTTGACGGATGTGTGCCTAATCTGTTCTTAAACCCTCCGTGGTGGAGATTACGCATCTCCCCAGGCAATCTCTTCCCATGCTTAATTATCCCCCGGTAGGAGCACTTTCCTCGCGCTCAGCCAACATTTCCCGTGTTACGATTTAAGCCTCTCGCCTCTTTTCCCACCCTCCGCAGACGCGGAGGATCGCTCAGGGCCGCCCGTGCTCCATCGCGGTGGGAGGCTGTGGCTCCTCTCGGTCTTCTCTCCCGGCTAAATAAACCGAGTCCTGCGGTTCTCCTCCTGGAGCGCTTTTCCCGTGGGATTAGTGGACCCCTTGGTTTTTTGGGGAGGTTGGGGTTCTCTCCATCACTCCCCAGGCTCGGGAAGGAGCGTTTCTGCTGCCGGGCTGCAGAGGTTGCCGGTAACATCTCCAGCTATCGCTCAGTGCCTGCGCGACACCGAGCCGTTCGTGGGCGTCAGCGGGGTTTGGAATAATTGTCTTCTCTAATTAACTGGTTATCAAACAAGAACATTTCATTACGGTACAATTACTAGCTGCTTTGCTGAGACGCAGAGGTGTCAGGATTACGATCCCAACATATGCTTCTCGCAGCGCTGATTTTTTGTTTTCATAATCACTAACCATTTTGCTCCCCCCCCCCAACCCACCCACTCACTTAATGACTAATGAATCCTCCTGCTAACGAATAAGGAAAATAAATCAGCGGGCATGGCAGGTTAGAAGGGAAAACATGCAAAATGTTTTGAGGATCCTTAAATCTGATAAATTACTTTGAAATTAAAATCCCTGGGAGAAAATGGGATTTAATTAGAAAATAACACGGTTTTGTCAATGTTTAAATTAAAATTTCAAATGTTATAAATACTGCGCTAGAGCTGCCTTTACACAGAGGATTCAGGAGAAGTTTTGTTCAGATCCGCTCCTCCCACGTCAGCGCGGCACGTCCCCAGCGGCGGCTGCAGTTTCGCTGCTCGGTGGCCTCAGCGGAGCCCTGTGCAGGTGCAGAGACCCTTAGGGATGGGTTTTTACAGCGAGGGTGGTGAGGCACTGGCACAGGTCACCCAGACAGGCTGGGGATGCCCCATCCCTGGCAGGGTTCAAGGTCAGGTTGGACGGGGCTTGGAGCAACCTGGTCTAGTGGAAGGTGTCCCTGCCCATGGCAGGAGATGGTGTTTGAAGGTCCCTCCCAACCTAAACCACCATCTGGTCACAAACCAGATAATCTACCAGGAACCTTCCAGAGCTGGAGGGAGCATCAGAGGAGCATCAGAGGACACCCCACCTGGGCTCGCCCTCTCGCCCTTGCCCGTAGCCCTGCTCGTGGCCAGGGCTGGAGCCGGGGCTGGCCCCAGCAGCCTGGAGGCTCCTCCTCGGAGGAGCCCCCCTCTCCCTGTGGGGGGATGCGCTGCTGGGCTGCCCCCTCCCAGTCCTGCCGCACCAGACACCGCCCGGCAGTGCTTCCCGAAGACGAGTGAGGCAAAGCGCTGTCTCAAAAAGACAAGGACAGATGAAGAGTGGGGGGAAAAAAGTGTAGCAGAAGAAACAAGTGACGGGGTGAAGATAGAAACAGAATTGATTGGTTACTGATTTATTTGCATTTCGGTTAAGGGAGTCTCATTTACCTGCCCTCTCGCTGTCCGTAAGTTGCAGGTTTTTCTCCAGACAACTCTTCCTAATAACTCACTCCATCTCTGTAGCTGTGAATATTTTGATTTCCCGCTGTCCTAGATTTTTAAAAATGCAAAAAAAATGCTCTTGGTATTGTGCTGTCACAGAGGGGAAAAAAAAAAAACCACAACCCTGTTTTCAATCCATCAGCACCCAGCTGTGGGCACTGATCCACCAGCCCGAGACCCAGCGACTCACCCCTCAGTGCTGCGCGGGTACCGCGGGTAAGAGCATCCTTCAGCAGCCCGGCTGGGGGACACCCCCCGCTTCTGCTTCCCAGCAAAGGCTGCGGCGGCGGCACCGCTGTCGCTGCCGGGGGCTGCGGGACGGGAGAGAGAGGAATAGCTTTTGTTAGGGGGGCTGCTGTGGCTCGCAGAAAGAGTTGCTTTTCGCAGGGAAACTGGGCTTCAGGCTGACGTTCTGAGATGTAATTTTGTCCTGAATGGAGCAAATATCAAACTTCCTGACTGCCAGCGAGCCGCAGCCGAACGGAGGAAAACGCTCCGCTTCAGATAATGACCCTCCGAGCCCTCCAGTGCGTCAGGTCAAAGCATTTCAATTACGGGAACCGCTCTGAACCAGCAATGAGGATGTTTGCAAACCATTTTTAATAGAATTTATCTGTACTGATGTTAAGCTGCAATTCAAGGGACCGGATAGTTTCACTGCGGGAAGGTTATTTTCCCTCTTGGAGGTCGGCGTTAGGAGGGGTCTGCGGGGGAAACGAGCGGGGGAAAGGAGCTGAATAGCCCCAGCAGGCTCCGGCGTCTTGGCTGTTGGGAGCTGCCGTTGTTTCAACACAGAATTAAATGGGTGCGGATCTGGTCTAACTGAAATCAGCGCCGCTTGAGGAGAGCTTTGAGTTTCCAGCCGAGGAGAAAGCCCAGGGGTGTTTTTCTCTGGAGTTTCTGCCTTTTTGCTGAAATTTTTGTTCTGTTTTAAAAGATTCTTCTCTCCTGCTCGGTTTGATCTGTGTAACCCCGTGGGGACTCAGCGCTGCTGGAGACAGGCTGGATTGCGCCCTTGTTTTTACAGACGTGGAGGACCAAACTCTGGGCAGCAAGGGGACCAGCGCTGCCAACTGATCATGAAGCACCTCTCATTACAGGGGAGGGATGGAGGCATAAACAATAATTCGCTCTGAAAAAGCTTTTTTTCTTTTTTTTTTCTTAGGGTAGCAAACCCTGCTGGTACTTGCTGTTCCCCTGCGGCCCCAGCTCCCCAAGTTGTAAGATTAGTCAAAAATCTCAGCTTTGCTATGAGGAGGAAGCACTTCCCAGCTGTCAGGACCGCAGAGAAGAGCTGGAGTTCTGAGCTCCAAAGGCGTCATAACGGGAAAGCCAAGAAAATGAATGAGTGCTTTAGGATTTCTGAACGTCTCACCATTTTTTAAGCTAGTCTTGTCATTTGGGGGTTTTGGCTTTTGTGCTCTTCCAAGAGCCTGGCTCACACTCTCCCCCAGGAATTGGTTTCGTTGAGTTCATCCTATAAAATCAGGCTGTGTCTCTTACAGCAGAAGCACATAAATATCTGCCTGGGCACACAGACTGCTCTGGCCTGTGATGCCTCCAAAAATCCCAGCGGGGTCCAATCCAGAGGCTTTATTTGCTCGATTTAGGGTAAATTCCTCCCAGCAGGAATGAGTTCTTTATGCACACGTGTATGCAGGGACGGTCTCAGCGGAGCAGGGTCCCATTGAGCAGGCAGGGCGCAGCCGAGCCCAGCAGCACCCTATTCTACTTTATTAATTATCATCCATCACTTGGTTCTTCCAGGCGTACAAGAGGAAAACAGAAGCCGCCAAGAAGGAGTACCTGAAAGCCCTGGCAGCATACCGGGCCAGCCTCGTCTCCAAGGTAAGCCCGCGGCGCACCGTCGCGGGACGTGGCAACGCGGGATTAGTTGCAGCTCACGAGACTCTCCGGGGAGGAGCGAGTTGATAAGAAATACGGTGTGATCGTGCTATCAGACCCCGTGTCCGCGTCAGCCTCCTTCCCAAGGAGCACTAAGAAGTGCTCTGCGGTGCGGTTAGGTGGGCGCCAGGCCGCCTTCCGCCTTTAGCACCCTGAAATGAGACCCCGCTTTGGGTTGTCTTCATCAGCAGCTGTCACAGCAGGGGAGGGGTGTCCCTGCTCGGGGACGGACGGGTCGCTGCTGCCTGTCCCCACCAGCAGCGGCTGTTCCCCACCTGGCTCTCAGGGTGTGAGTGCAGCAAACAAGGGAGCACTGGTGAGGGCAGGAGGACGAGGCTCACTGCAGGTGACACCCCCCAGCCCTGGGCTCACTGGCAGCGCTGGGCAGCAGCTGGGTACCAGCATCCTGCCTGCACCCTGGTCTGGGTGCTTGGGCTGTTCCAGCTGCTCAGGACCTCAGGTCCTCCTTCTCCTGTGCACACTCGGCTGAGAGCAGGAGACCCATAACTGCGGGCTGATGAGCAGGTCAGCACAGACGTCGGGCAAAACCTAGAGAGCCCGTTTTGGCACCTAACGGTGAACTTTCAGGGGATTTCAGGTTCATGCAGGAGCTCCCAGTGCTGCAGGGCTGCACCTGGAGTGGTGATGATGGGCCAAGTGTGTGCCCAGCCCAGTCCTCCAAACGTGGATGCCCATCGCAGGGGACCTCACACCTTGCCCTCGTCCCTGCCTTCAGAGAGGGGACACAGGCATTTGCTGCCTGTGAATTTGGGGTGTCTCCTGCGGAACTCGGAGGCTTGCTGGCCCAGGGCCATGTGCTGACCTTGGGTTGTCAGTATGTGGATCAATTTGTTTTCCCTTCCTTGGTTCTTTACCACACCCTCAGCACTTAATCATCACATTCAGCTGCCATGGGAAATAATGGGATGTCCCAGGTCAATCATCATCTGCAGGATCCACGTGATGGTGCTGATGGGCTGGAAAGGCTCAAAGCCCCTCTACAGCCATGAGCACCAGTAGCTGCCTTAACCTGTAAACAGAACAGCAGCGAGGACAGAAAAAGGCAATGGGAAGGACTGTTTGAGGGGTTGAAAGCACTTCTTGGTCCCTCTGGAAAACCCTGAGGGTCTGTGTCCAGCAGCAGTGTGGGGCAGGTAGCATGGAAGGCGTGGAGTCACTGTGCTCCGTGGTTTCATTTTTTCCCAGTTTCTCCAATGATCAGTTCTTTGCAGAGGAGCAACTTTGTTTTGAGTAAAACAGCGCAGCGTGATCCTGGCTGCCGGGTCTGGAGTATTGTTACAGAGCCCATGGAGGACAAAAACCTCATTGTCCAAGCCAGCACATGTCCTGTTGTTCTCCTCTTTTTCCTGCAGCAGTGAGGCCACCATGGTCCTGTGCATTATAGACCCCACCGGGGCCGCAGGAACGCACGAGATTAGGACAGCAGCGTTTTTACAGCCCCATTTGTTCTCTGTTGGAAGCACAAGAGATTTGGTCACCCACCGATGTGGACCTGAGGAGTGGGCTGCAGGGTGCTGTTGGCCTCCACACCAGTTAGTGCCCCTCCATCACTCCAGGCTCTGCTGGAGGCACGGTTGAGTGACTGGGCTTTAATTTCTCAGCGGTGGATCCTGCACCCAGCGAGCTGCAGGGCTGCAAGTGCATGTTCTGGCGGTGGGAGCCACGGGGAGTCCCGGCAGCTTGGTTGGACATCTCGGGACACAACGATGTTTCCTCCCTTCCTTCCTCATCCCCCTCTCTTCTGTTTTCCCACAGAGCTCTGCCGACCAGGGGGAGACGAAAAGTGCCCAGAGCAATCCACCTTCCAAAATGATCCCCCCCAAGCAGCCTATGTACCCGATGCCGCCGCAGGCTTCCTCGCCCTACCCCGGCCTGGGCTCGTTCCTGTCCCCATCGGACCTGCAGAACTACCGCGGCCACCCCCACCCCGGCCTCTCCCGGCCCCTCTCCTCCAAACCCATGCTGCCCAGCATCAGTGCCTCCCCACCACCCTCCTTCCAGATCAGCCCTCCCCTGCACCAGCAGCTCTCCTTGCACCACCCGCAGAGCTCCCTCCTCAGCCAGCCCCTCAGCATGCAGCAGGTCCCCCAGCAGCCCCTCCTGTCCCCCCCCATGGCACTACAGGTACAGCCCCCCATGAACGCCTCACCTCCCGGGCAGCAGGTAGGTGCTCAGAGGGAGAAAGGGTTTGGGGCACGAACCGCACCGGTTCCCCTCTTCCCGTTGGGTCTGTTGGCTTCTGGATGGTTTGGGGATGTTGGGCGTCGATGGTGTCCCCAAGGGGACTCTTCTCGTTGCCGATCTCAGAGGTTGGGCATGACATTTTCAAGAGTGTTGAGTTGTGAGCACAAACACCTCCAGAAGTGGGGCAGATTTGTGCAGCCGGAGCAATGAAGGATGTTTCAGTGGGGGAAGCTGCAGGAATTGGGGATGTCCCTGGTCAAAGCTCCTTGCGCGCAGCCCTGTCCCCCAGCCCTGTCTGGGGGGGCTTGCTGATGGTCATCTGAAACAATGGCTTGGACAGTCAGTGAGAAACCCCTCTCTGATACTGGTGAGAGAAGCAGGGACTGGAAGGGCATGGGCTGATAGCAGGGATCCAGGGGGGGTTGCCAGGAGGACAAAAGGATAAAGGGAGTGTCACAAAGTGTGAAATCAGTATTTTTTCAAGAACTTTTGTGGCAGAGAGCTGAGAGTGCCCAATATGTGCTTGCATTTATGCTTCTGTAACAGCAGAGCTGCCAAACAGTCCGGTGCTATGAGCTTTGAGAGAACAGGAACTGTTCATTTTGATCCTGCAGTGGAAGAAAACCAAAGGAGAGCAGGGAAGTGGAAGCCCAGTTATACCTGACCATAATAAAAAGACAGCACAGGCCAGAAGGGCAGGTCCTTAATCGGATTTTAATGTCCAACCTGCTCAGGGTATCCTGAGTAACTTCTCCGGTTGGGCTTGGGCTCTGCATAAGCAAAAGTGGCTTCTGTAATATGGGGATAGTCCAGAGATGAGCAGACAGGGATCCTCATCCCCACTTTAACTGGGGCGGTTGCTGTTGCCGAGGGCAGCATTTTGTGAACCTTCATTCCACATGTTTGCTAATAAAAAAGTAAATGTAAAAAAAAAAAATACCAACAAGAAAACCACTGCCCTACTTTGGGTGTTTTGGAGAAGACCACGTGCTTGGTCAGGTTGACTCTTGTTTATACACAGTGCCTAATGTCACCTAATTAAGCCAGTCCCCAAAATCAGGACAGCTGATCAGTGTCCAGACGAACCAGCCCCGCAGCGTCCCTGTTGAACTGCCAGCGCTGGCAGCTGACGGAGAGCGCGGTGCTTGCGTGGATGTTCCTTCCCTGGTTAGGTTGCATCAGGACGGGCTCCCTGCAAAGGGAGCTGCGCCTGGGGTGGAAGAACGCCCTTGATTGCCAGGCTGCTGGTGCAGAGGCTCTGGGGGCTGCGCGTCTTCCGCAGCCACTCGCCACCCCCCGAGGAGGGAGGTCCTGGAGAACAAGAGTGGGGAGGAGGGATGTAAAACAGATGTTGTGGCATTGACACCCGCTCGCAACAACTCCCACTCTGCAAGGTCCCCCCGCGATGGCTTTGGGTCCTGGGCTTGGCCCCGCTGCTGTCCCCGGGGCTCCCGCTGCGCTCTGCACTGCCGTGGGTTTGGGGCGACGCGTGGAAAGGTGTTTGTGCGATATGACTAGATCTGCTCTTTCTCCTGCTGTTACGCTCCCGTGACCCCTCCTTTCCTTCCCGCCCTGCAGGACTTCTCACATATTTCGTCCGAGTTTCAAAACAGTGTCGGACCCCGTTCGCCTGCTGCATCAAACCCTCCAGGAAACACCGAGTGGGACAACGACTACCCCAGCAGAGAGTGTGGGATTAACCACTGCAGGCCAGTAGACAGAACAGCGCATTGCTGGGGCATGGTCTGGTATCTGAACGGTGCAGCGTTCCGCAGCTGAGAGGCCGCCCTGAAGGGTACCGCAAGCTGGTAGGCTGAGCGTGGTCAGTGACGTTCAGGGTTTCCTCTCCTCTGCAGGCTCGCTGAAGTGATGCTGTGGGAGCAGGTAGCTTAAAAATCA
Organism: Bucorvus abyssinicus; assembly: GCA_009769605.1. Lineage (NCBI taxonomy): Eukaryota > Metazoa > Chordata > Aves > Bucerotiformes > Bucorvidae > Bucorvus > Bucorvus abyssinicus. The sequence goes on from CM020047.1 coordinate 14,077,915, forward strand.
CAGCTAAATTCTTCATTGGGCGTGAGGAGCTTTCCTTTCGTCGTGTTTCCATCCCATTAGCAGTGGAGGAGTTGGAGACGTTTCCTTCTAGAGCAGGCCAGGGAAGCCCAGTCTCCCAGGCAGAGTCCCTGCAGGTTTGAAGGTGCCCATGTCCATGAGCCATGTCCTTCTGTTCCTAAAGTGACTGCTCGTGCTGCTGAGGCCACAGCCTCCCACGGCTGTCTCTAGCAATGGGTCCTGGTGTCTCACCACGACGGTGTATGAAGCCTCATCCTCCCAGGAGCCCCACGATGCTCCAGTCCCCTGCACCTTGCAGGAGAAGGCCACAGACATCTGCGCAGATCTTCCCCCTTATGCCCTGCAAGGTCTGGCATGAATGTGCCAGCACGAAGGTCCCTTCAGTGCTGATGAATTCCCCAATAAATAAACCCAGGATAGTCTCAAAGCTGGGGAACAGGGAGGTGTGTCCAGCCTCTGCCTACAGCACTGCTCCTGGCTCAGCAATAATCTCTTGGAGACTCATTGTGCTCTGTAACGCAGGCACGTGGTTTGCTGGGAGAGCAGCTAGGGAAGGAGGTTTGGTAGCTTCTGAGTATCGTTTGAGTTGCTTGAAGCACTGGAACATAGTGCTTTGACTGGAGATAGCAGCAAGCTCCCAGCCTTTTGAGAGCGCCGCTCCCGTCTCTGCCAGCAGCACACTTACAATTGCTGGGCTGGGCACAGACTGTACAGACATTTACTTCTTCCAGGGAAATAACGAACTTGCTGAGCCATTGGAGTACGGCTGCTGTCTGCCTGCCTGGGGGGCTCAGCTACACGGGTTGGTCTGGGCTCTGCCAGCCACCTTCGCACGGTCCCTCCTCACGCCTCTGCAGCCAGCCCAAAGAAGGAACCTGTTTGAGACGCAATGATGGACGTCGCTTTAGATGCTGTGGGCAAAATGCTTGGAGGGTTATGGCACATGGATCCCACTTTCCAGAGGTGCTGAGCAGGGGCACGGAAATAGTCCTCCTAGAAACAAGCATCACCGAGGGGCTCAGCTGGGAAAACCCTTGATTCCCGCAGCGCATCTCCCTGCCCGCGCCCCGTGCAGGAAACTCAGGGTGCCCTGGAAACGGGTGAAAGGCTCCCGCAGTAGTCAGGGTGGAGTTTTGTGTTGCTAAAACAAGCTCTGTGACATCTGGCCGGAGTGCGGAGCTGTGAGCAAAGGGCCCGGGCAATTCATACCAAAGCTCATGCATTTCATGTCTGTCACAGCAGAAATATCGAATGTCATGGGGTTATCGCAGCTTCCTGGGAAAAAAATCATTCTAAAACCAGAGGGATTATGCAGTGACTCCCATCTATTAGAGTAGCTTACAGCAACGCACCGGGATGGAGGTAGATCAGTACTGCAGAGAGCGCGTCGTGCACCGAAAACGGCACCGTTTCTGTGAAGGAAGGATGCAAACAGTGTTCGGAGTCAGCGTGGGGCTCCTCGTGGTGCCCTGCCCTGAGCTGGGCAGGAGGGTGCCGGGTGAACTGTGTCCCCGAACGGCCCTGGCCATGAGCAGGACTTAGGGAGCGCAGGGGCAAAGGGAAGGCACGGGGTTTGGCTGGGTCTTGCTGGGTTTGGTTCGTCAGCGCCGTTGTAGGGGTAACTGGGAAGCCTGCGGATCAGGTCCTTGGTGAGTTCACCCTCAGACGTGCATTCAGCTCAACTGCAATGACAGCAGCACTCTGAGGAGCCACAGCAGCAACTGGCTGGAAGGAAAGCGGATGCGTTTCTGTTGTGATGCGGCTCAGCTGTAGAGTCCCAGATTGCTGGAAGAGCACTGACCCCCCCACCCCAGACACAGGCAGTCCTGCCTGGCTCTCCGGCTTAGGGGTTTTATTTTGTGTCTGACCTCGGTATTCCTTTAGTTTCCAACCTGTTGGTGCTGGGTTAACTGGGCTAAAACCTCCCCATCCTACTTGTTCTTTTGTGTTCATCATAGAGACGACTTCTGCAAAACCAGCAGCTCCCCGTTCTTCCCCGTCTAATAAGGGAACTGCTGTAGCTTTGGTTTCTTCCCCCCAGCCACTAAATGACACCTCTTCCCTTATGCCCCTCAAACTCTGGGGTCCCGCGAGCAGACACTCCTTCATTCACCCATCAGCCGTGTTAGCGAGAGAGGTCTACACGTTCCTTAGCTCATGCTCTCCCCATTCTTAATGATTTTGTGCTTACTGACTCCCATCCAATCTTCCCAGCTCATTCTGGGCTCAAGCCCAGGCTCTCCGAGATGGCTCGTGAAGACACGAGCAGCATTTCTCGGTTCCTGCCTAGTGTATGACTGCCACTTCCCACCAGCAACTGCAGCATACGATTTTACTGCTTTTTTGCCATCGCATCACAAACTACTTCTACAGTCCCCTGTCTCCCTCACCTGACAGCCTTGTTCTCGCGCTCGCGCTTTCCCAGGCACCCGCTGGATACCTGGGGCTGGCAGGGTCTCTCTCCAAGGACCCTACCAAGGGTGCAGCTTGGTTTACAAGCCCTGGCAAATCTTTCTTAATTCCTCGGGCACCTCACTTGTTTTTTCTACGCTGTCTTCTGATGACAACTCTTTCCATATGAAAGACTCGCCTTTCTATGTCCTTCCTCTGATTTGCAAGGCACGGAGCAGGTCCTCTTGGGTACCACCATTTAGCAACTTTTCTCCCCTCTTCCCGCTCTCCTTTGGGCTATAAGATGGGATGCTCTCCGTTACGCCTTGTCCAGAGGTACAAAACCGTGTACAGCCGCTTCATCCCGACACTTAAAACCTCGCTAATTCCTGCTAATGATAATCCTCTCAAACGGGAGAATTTTCTGAATCAGAAACTAAATGAGCAAACACTGTAAAAACCATCACAAATGCACTTAGTTTGGATTCAATTATTTATGGTAATACTCGGTAATGAGCTGGGAAATGTTCAGCAGCAGATTTTGTAAAATTAATGAAGTTTTCGTACTGGAATACCTCACTGCTGCTCAGCGGCATTACATCTTTGCTGAGTGCAGGCGGAAGACTCTGCATTGTAAGTGCAGTTTATAAAATGTGGAGATGGACAAAGCGCGGGCTCTTCTGCGCCCTGCCAGAAGACAGCTCTGTCCACAGCAGCATTACTCGCTGTCCGCTATTGCCCTGTCAGCCCACTCACAAGCACACCCACGCCAGCATCTCCCAAAGCTTTGTAATGCTCCTCACCACCTCTTGAGGTCGAGATGTCTTTACGGAGCCAGTGATGTTCCCATCAGGTCTGCGCAGATGATAAAGCCCATTAAAATGCCCAGATTTCAGAGCAAAACCCACACCGAGGAGAGGGACTCCCTGGGCTCCCGCGCAGGACTCTGCTGATGGCCGTTAGAAGGGCCAGCCAGCCCACCCAGAGGGCTGAAGCACCGGGTGCTACAGGCAGGGAGGGGAGCGGTGACATCTTGCTCTAGAGCCGTCCACTCGCAGGGTGTCTCGGTGGTGTGAGCCGGCTTCTCTCTCCAGGACTCCCCTGGATCTCTTCAAATCGAAGTCATTGCTTCCATAATGCGGTCAGTTCAAGATCTGGTGGGCCAGGGCCGTGCACACAGCCTTGCTGCTGTCCCACCAGCCCTCCTCCGTAGCCTCCTGCAAGTAAGGCAGCACCGCAGTCTTCCTTGGGTTCCGCGTACCCCCTGCTGTCTTCGTTGGACCCATGGGAAAGACCGGCTCATCCTGCTGCCTCAAAGCGTTTTTTCCCCTCATTTCCGTATTATTAATTTTTCTGGTTGTGCTTATTTTGGGAGAGGAGGAGAGAGGCATTGAGCAGATGGTGTCTCCTGCTGCCATGCTCTTCAGCCATGAAAGTTCTGCAGATCTTCCTGGGCACCCACAAGCATCTTCAGGCATAAGCCCCTCAATCCTATATTTGAGACCCCTCCCTCCTTCTGTATCATGGAATCACAGAATGTTTCGGGGTAGAGCAGGTTGCTCACAGCCCCGTCCAACTTGGTCTTGAATGTTGCCAGGCATGGGGCATCTACCAGGTCTCTGGGCAACCTGGGCCAGTGTCTCACCACCCTCAGCACAAAAAAATTTCATCCTTTTGTAGTCTCAGAATGACACGTTTTATCCAAAACCGTACATTTTGTCAGTCTCCATGGCTTTGCCTCAGGACAGAGTGTGATGAAGAAGGGGGCTGGGGGCCAAGGGGCTGATTCCAGGTCCATGATGGTGGAGCTGGTGCTGGCACCACGCTGGCATGCTCTGCAGGGAAATGCAGGGCTGGCCCTCCCCTGCAGCCCCAGCAAGAGCAACAAGTTAGCCACAGGAAGGAATTTATGTCTGAGCCGTTATCGTTGAAATTCAGGAAGAGCTAAAATTGCACCAGGCTCTTACTCTAGGGTGAACAGTTGGACTCATGCTCTTAAAGGTCTCTTCCAACCGGAATGACTCTGTGGTTCTTAAGTGCCTTCTGCTTGGTTCACCTCTGCACACCCATCCCTCAGCGCAGACCACTTTACGTTTTGGGTTAGAGTGCCATAAACCCCACGGCAGGGCTGCAAACGGGCGCGCGACCGGCTGAAACGGTCGTCTCAGCTCCCCCGGGCGACTTCCCGGCCGTTTCCCTGCCCGTCTCACCCTCTGCCTCTCGTTCCTCTTACAGCATGCTGCCAAGGGACAAGGCACTCTACCTCACCTAAAGCCCAGCATCTCTTTTGGAGGAGGCTCTGACGAAGGACACTTGAGAGGGTCTATCCTACAGACTACCCGGAGAGGCACCGAGCAAGTCGCACGGACGAGAGAGCTACCACTGCGCCTCGTCGCTGGCTTCGTTCCCAGGCTCTAAGAGCAGTTTTCTTTTATTATTTTGAACTCTAAAGCCTACTTTCTGTGGAAGCCCAAAACCTCATAAATCATGAAGAACAAAAAGAAAAAAAAAAATAATAAAAAAATAAATAAATGCAAAACCATCAAAAAAAAAAAAATCAACTAAGGACACCATTTTTCTGCTTGCCATCAGCTTCGCTACCGACTATTTTCCTAGTGAACTGCTTTTAGACGCAGCGTAGGCCCAGCTCTGGTGTCCTGCAGCATTAGGCCAGCTCAGTAGGAGGATGCACTCTTTTGACTTGCTAACAGCACTAAACTTTGTGCAAGAAAATGTGAAGTTTGTGTGAATATTGTACATGCAAAGGCCTTGGATGTCTGGCGAAAAAAAAATAAAAAAACAAAAATTAAATAGAAATTATTGCTAGGGAGGAGGGGGGAGAGAGCAGAAGGCAAAATGCGAGAGGCGAAATGTGAACAAGATCATGAAAATATAATTTGTTGGATAGTTGTAAGTAGTTTACTAAGTGTTTTAGAGCTGTGCTAAAGACATCTTTAAGATTTTTTTGTGAAAAAAATTAGTAGTTTACTTTATAGTAAAAGCATTTTATATTAATTGTAGCACATTTTTTAGTTATACATAGAAGGGAGATGTGTATAAAAAAACCAACAAAAACAAAAGCCTGCCAAACTTGTTTCTATTATTTGTACAGCAAGAAATGGACAGTTTATATCCATGTTGTATGGCATTATTATATTTTTTCTGCCATATGTCCATCTATTTAAAAATTGCTGACAATGATTTTTGTCTATTTATGAAGAATTAGAGCCTAATTACCATTTCTCATAAGGTGCATCTTTGGGGTTTGGTTTTTTTTTTTTTAATTATTTTTTATTTTGTTTGACGGTGCTGCTTTCGCAGTGCCCGGCACATTCGGTTCACAATGCTTATCTTACCTTTCTTTATAATAAAAGATACGAAAATAGAACTGAAGCAGTCTCTCCTTATTCTGGGGGCTCACTCTGGAGATGTCCCGACCGGCGAGGTCCCTGCCTTGGCCTTGTCCTCCTCAGCTTTCTCATCCCTCGCTCGCCTCCCGTCACCTTCTCACTGGCTTCGTCTTTCTCCCCGCCGTGCTCTGGGCCGACGCTACTTAATGAAATATATCCGTGACCACCCCCAGCACTGCACACCACCACTGACCAGCGGCAGACGGACAAGCGTCTTTCTTCCATTTTCTTGGCAAACACCAACTTTGCACTCCATGGAGGATACTTTCCTTCTTCAAGCAGTAACTTGTTGCCCTCTGCATTTGCTTACGAAGCTGTCCCATGCCCCAGCCCTCTTGACCTTCCTCCCTTCTGCCAACCCTTGAGCAGACAGAAAATGCCCTCACAGACATGAGGGTAGAAGCCCAAAAGAGCCCCATTTCCAACGTTTCCGAGGAAGCGTGGATGAGAAGCACATAAGAAGGATGGAAAATTCACCAGGCATGAGGATGGAATTGGCATTTCCATCCTTCCATAGCAAGGATGGAAAATTTGAATGACGTAAAAAATAACGCGATGTGAAATTTCTCACCCTGGGCCACCTGCCTGCAGGAAGCCTGTTCATTAATGTACCTTTTTGTAGACGCAGCTTGGCCGTAGGAGTCTCACCACATCGTGTCACGGCCACACCAGTGCTGTCATTCGGATATGGCTCAGTTCCTTCCAGGGTGCGTTGAAAGGGAAACACGGGAAGCTGCTGCTTCTCGTGCAGTTTGGGACATCGGGTCTCATTCGGGTCCAAATGCCACAGCTAAGGTCCCGTTTTTCCCCACTGCTGCCCATCTATGAGGAAGGTGGCCTTAACTTTTATGTTCTCCAACGACTTGAAATAACTTTTGTCAGCTTTCAGACCGTTTCAACAAACCGGGGAAGAGCTCACCCTTCAGCCGTGCCCTGTGCTTATTGCAATGTCCCCACTAGAATACCAAGCCCCAGCTCTTGGTGGCCCGCAGGCCACCAGACAGGGCAAGGAACATGTGGTGGGAGTTGTTCTGCTGTGTCCTCTGTTTGACGCATGCTGTAGCATCATCCTCCACGTCCTGCTGCCGCACCAAACAAGACCTACCCCAAAATCCCACCCAGAAGCTGCCTGCTTTGGATGGGACAATGAGGTAGTCCTGAGATGGAGGGGTGGTTTGGGGCAGCAGGGGTTTGGACCAGATAGTCCCCAGCTGACCACCCTGGATGCTGGCAGCAGTGGAGATAACAGCACCATGGCAAGGGACAGCAAGTCCCTGGAACTGCAGGACCCCACAGAGGCTTCAGAAATCCAGGCAGGTCACAGATTCCTTCTGCAATCAACCTGACATAAAATCTATGTTCTCCTCCACTTCTGAGGCCATCAGGGTATTACGGCAAGGAGATGGAGTGTCAGTCCTCTCTGCTGAGAGCATGCACGTTTTCAGCAGGAGGGACGTGAAATGAAGATGTAGCTCTGTGAATCAGCTTTCATTAGAGCAGTTACACTTTTAACCCCGAGCTTCCTGCTCTCCTCAAGTATAAGAAGTACCTGTTCCTGGTCTCATGGACCACGGTGACTCTTTTATTCTGATAGAAGCACCGAGAAATCTCACCCACACGGCCCAGCAGCGTGGCGATGGGCCAGTGAGGAGAGCTGCTGGGTAAGGGTAGACATGTGGGACTCTTCCTCGCTGGTGGCCAGCACAAGGCCATGAACTTCCTCATTTATCTCCCTAATCTTGAGCTATTTGAAAATGAACCAAGGAGCAGAATAAAACTTCCTGAGGAGCGGCAGGAGCAGTCACATCCCAGCGCAGTTTGGCTCAATAGCGGTGAGCAGATCGTTACTCTGTGACGTCAGAGCCAGCAGATTTCTTCCAAATCAGCAATTGTTAAAATGGGAGCAGGGAACAGGACATTAAGATGAAAACCTACCTTGAGTTATCACAGCCAGGAGATGGGATTTATTCCAGGGAGAGTTTCTGAAATGTTATTTTTTTGTGTCTATAGCAGGTAAGTGAAACTCTGAAACCACAGGGAAGCCGTTTCGAGATCTGGAAGAGGTCTTCACTGGAAGCATCGCATTGCACCAGCTCCCTGCGCTTTGCCTTTTCTGAAGGAAGGCGCCTGTTCACGATGCCCAGCAGCCCCGTGGACCTGTACCCCACCAGGCATCTCCCCACTGCATCCTCTTGGTGTTACTGTGACGGCGGTTTTAAAGCCATTCCAAAGCCTCCACCGAGAAGGTCTCCTTGGTGGCGAGATGACCTTGCCAATTTAGGATGAACTGCACAAAGCAATTCCTCTGCTTTTAACCCACGCTGGAGTGGGCTGCCGCTGCCTGTCGGCGGGCAGGCGGTGGCGAAGGGCTGGCGGCTGCCATGGGGCAGCCGTGTGGGGTACAGCGACCAGGCTTCAGCCACGGCGATGCAGGAGCTGCTGCGGTGGTGCGGGGCAGTTGGCTGTATTAGAGTCCAGGTCACTAACGAGAAATTGTGAGACATTGCAGACCACTTGGATCCCCACTAATCTCTGAATTTCCCTGATGGTGGCAGTGCTTACATGGTGTTCCAGCTATTTTTTCCTGGGGCGTGGAGCCAAGCCTCCCATCATGGCCAGCTCACAAATTGCATCCAATCTCCACCAACGGGTTCAGCTCCGTCCCCGCGGGCAGACGGGGGTGAGCACCCAGGGGCAGTGGGCTGGGCAGCGATGGCGAGGCTGGGCGAGCCTCTCCTTGGCCTGAACCCTTGGGCTATTACTAACAGGAGTAGCAAGGGTGGTAGCTGGGTCTTGAGGAGCTCCCGATCACCCCTTGCACCTCAGGGCAGCCTCAGCTCTCCCCAAACCCTCGCTGTGTGCCTGACCTCCCTCTAAGAACCTCTAAATTCCAGACAGATACCCTAAATCCCTCTCCCTACAAATCAAATCCCTTGCTTTTGAACAGAGGGAAGAATTTATTGCTCTCCTTGTTGCGGTAATTTTTTCCATGTTTGAAGAAGGATATTGGCTCCTCTCCTCTCCCCTCCTCCCCTCCCCGAGCAGTTGCTATTTCGGAGGTCGTGCTCCCGGGCAGGACGAGCCGCGGCGCTTCCACTTGCAGTCAAGAAGCACCATCTCCATCCTCAAAAGGCTCCAAAACAGCTTTGGGGCAGGGGCTCGCAGGGCAGATGCGCTGCTGGAGGGGGCAGGACCCAGGCGGGGGTTCCCTGGAGCCGGGCTGGTGATGGAGAGGGAAGCTAAGAGGCACGGGCAGGGCTAATTGACTTTGGTTTATGAAGACATAATTAGCAGCGCTGTAGGATGTAATGGGGAGTTTAACAAACCTCATCAGCGGGATCTCGGCGGTGTTAACCCTTCAAGCGCAGGGACCCAGCCCTCCAGGCTAGCCCGGGCAGCCCTGGTTGGGATGGGAAGGGGTACCTCTGGACGGCGATGTCTGGCTCGCGCAGGAACAGCGATAGCCACCAGCATCCCACCACCCCACCGGCACACAGCCTTCCGCACACCCAGGGTGTCCCGTGGGCTGGTGGTTTGCAGAAGGGGCCTGGTCTTTGCCTGTGGTTTCACCTGAGGCACCTCCCTGAGCTGCGCCCACGGCACAGGGCATCATGATTTAGGGCCACCCAGCTGGCAACTGACCACCACGTGGCCACTCGCTCACGCCTTCACCCCCCCAAAGTGGGATGGGGAGGTGAAAATATAACAAAAGGCTTGTGGCACAAGACAAGGACAGGGTGGGCTCACTCACCAGTTACGGTCACGGGCTGGAAACAGGCTTGACTCAGCAAAAAAGCATAAATTTATTTGAACAACAACAACACTAATTTACCAATCGAATCAGAGTAGGGCAGTGAGAAATACAACCACCATTTAAAAACACCACCCCCCCGCCTTTGCCTTCTTCCTGGGCTCAGCTCTGCTCCCAATTTCTCTACCTCCCTCCTTAAGCAGCACAGGAGGACGCTGAGTGGGGGTTGTGGCCAGTTCATCACTCACCTCTGCTGCTCCTTCCTCCTCAGTGGGGGGACTCCCCACAGCCTTCCTCTGCTCCAGCACGGAGTCCCTCCCATGAGACACAGTCCTCCACGACCTCCTCTGACATGAGTCCTCAAAGGGCTGCAGCTCTTCACGAACTGCTCCAGTGTAGGTCCTTTCCACCGGGCGCAGACCTCCCAGTGACAGACTGCTCCAGTGTGGGCTTCCCTCAGAGTCATGGCCCTTCTTTGGGTCCCCCGCGGGCTGCAGGTGGACATCTGCTCCACTGTTAACCTCCATGGGCTGCAGAGGGCTCAGCCTGCCCTCTCACCACGGGCTGCAGCACGCCTCCCCACTCCTTCTTCACTGACCTTGGTGTCCACACGGTTGTTGCTCCTATCCTCTCCTCCGCTCCAGTTTGCCCAGCAGGTTTTTTTCCCCTCTTAAATATGTTATTCATGGAGGTGCTACTACCATCCCTGATTGGCTCAGCTGCGGCCAGAGGTGGGTCTGACTTGGAGTCCGGGGACCTTCTAGAAGCTTCTTGCAGGAGCCATCCCTGTAGCCCCTCTCCCGCTACCAAAACCCCGCCAGACACAAACCCAACACTCATGGCCATGGCCACAAATGCCCCGGCAGCGCTGGGAGGACAGTTTGTCTTTGCTATGTCTGTGTTATTTATTATTAAGATGATGGAACAGAAGGGAAAGCCGTTCTGACAAGCAATATTGCAAACGTTACACAAGAAGGATCAAAGGAAAGGACTTCATTTGGCAAATCCCAGGACCCCGACAACAGCAGCACGTGCTAGGAGCAAAAGTCTTGTGCCAGCCCCAGTGAGGTCCTGGGACACCAGAGAGGGCACCTTCACCCCTCAGCAAGAGACCCTATTCCCCAAAGGTCCCAGCAGGGTTAGGGCTGCTGTGCGGTGCCAGTGGTAAAAGCCGTGGTCCTTGCGGTGATCTTGTTGGAAGCAGAGCGGTCAGACCTCGAGCAAGTTCGTGGTGAAGGAAACATGCAATAGCACTGGGACCCAGCTCCTTGGACAGCCCCCATGTACAGCACTGGCACCCCCGAACTCAGGCTCGGCAGTGGCGTGCAACCAGGCAAAGAGCATGTGTGTTGGACCCAGTTTGTTGCTCAGCACCTCCAACTTATCCCGTGCTTCACCAAGGTGGTGGCCACCATCAAATACTTCCACCCGTGCTGTGACCCAGCCCATTGGCACAGGCATGAGGTCAGTGGGGTCCTCGCTGCACGGTGCGAGTGGCCAAGGCAGCTGGGGTACGAGCCTCATCGGCAGGACCTGCTGTGCTTTGCCTGTCCTCCGCCACCGCTGTCCCCAGCTGATGGAGATGTTCTACCCATCCAGCAAAGACGACGCGATGCAGCTTTGCCATCTTCCGGAGGACGAAAAGGCCCAAAAGAGAGACTGTGTCTGGCAGTGATGAACCACAGATTGCTTCTGTTTCGTATGCTCCACCCTGCAGTGGGAGGTTTGTGGGGCCCAGCCCAAAACACTGGGCATCACCCCAGCAGCCAGTCACCCAGTGCAGGGTGCAGGCAAAGAACTTCCTCCATTACACACGCAGTGCCAAATTATCGGGTTGAACGATGAGCTTTGAATAAGAGAGAGGAGAGGAAGAGCAGTTCTTTGGGATGAAACACGGTGCTGGGCAGAAGGGTAATTTAGAGTCAGACTGGAGGTCAGATGTTTTATCACCGTGTCTCCAACTCTTCTTGACTTCTAACTGCAATTTGATAAATCAGCGTACTACCTGGCACAGTAATTGCTGTAGATTTTATTCCTAGTGGGGTTATTTTATTACACTGCGAGACCATGAGAGCTTGTTGTTGCTCTGCCATTATTATTTGTGGGGACGGAAGGTCAAATACTGCAGAACTGACTAGGTGGGTCCTTTTGCAGATGATGCCGGTGAGCTCACCTGCAGGTGTTTGTGCAGCTGAATGACCCGACGCTCAGCAGCCTCTGCGTCCCAGCGCCTCCTGCCAACACACTGCTTTGCTTTTCAGTGTGTGTTTACGCTCCCATCATGGCTCCAAGGCAGCAAAAGGCTGGGAACCCACCGGGGACTCTCTGCCCAGGCTTTTGTTTCATTTCCCTGGGTAGTTCATTACCTCTTGCTCCTTATTTGCCTGAGTGAGGTGATCAGATCTCCTAGAGAAGCCATGGAGCCTTGTGCTCTCTGCTTCCTCCCAGCCAGGACCCCACGGGAGGTGGGCAGACACTACTCACTCCCATACCCCCTTGGCACGGAAAGCCTTATGTCTCAAAGTCCCCAACCCCTCTCCTTGCCAAGGGCCTCAGGGTCTTCGTGCCTCTGCCAGTGTGGAGCCCCGTCACTTCTCTCCTGCCTTGACTCTCTCACAGCTCAAAGCCATTCCCACAGCTCAGAGGTCCCCCCAGCCCTCTCCACCATCCAGCCATCAGCACCACATCTCTGCCACCATGGCTCTGCTGTTGTTGTGGCCATGATGGCTGGAGACACCTAGACCAGCTTTAGGGTGGGGATAAATGAGGAGGTAATGCAAGGAAAGACCAAGCCCTGGCCCATCTGCATCATGGCCTGATGTTATATGGGGCATGAGAGCATCTGTATTGCACTCTGACCCATCCGTCACTCCAGCATCAACTGCAAACTCACCCATGGAGAAGGATCACAGGGGGCAAAAACATCCTTTGGTGGGATCCTGAGCATCCCCCCAGTCACTTGGTACATCCCCATCCCTCATCTCCCAGGAGCCTCACCCAGAGACAGGGCCAAGGATCAGGAGATTCTGCGAGGCTGTCCCTCCCCATGGCCCTCGCTTTTAAGGTCAGCCAGGTCAGGCACCTGCACTCGGTCAGTTCCTGGGCCGGTAATCACATTTAAATTTTATTATGAATGAAGCCTCTTGCTCTGCAGGTCTGTGGGAAAGAGTAACACTTTTACTGCTCTTCAATATGTCATTAATGTACGTTTCATTGCTTTCCAGATGAATTTCTGGTCACGGGAGATAGTCATGACTGTAAAACGACAGTTACTTTTGATGGGATAGAGCCTACAGCTCAATGTCTTCTGCAAAGCCAAGAGAGGCTGCACGCACATGCCTTGGGCCACGTATCTCCCACAGGGCTGGTGCTCGTGAAGGGAGAGTGCAGCCACCCAGGTCCGGCACGGCGATCCGCTAAGAGAAATCCTGAGGTTTGAAGTGGTTGACAGGATTAGCCCAGGAGAAATGAGCAGAATGACCCCCCCTGTTAGAGGCACCGCCAGTCTGGTGACCATTTAATGGCAGAAAAACAGCCAGGCTACAGAGCCTGAGATGCATCTGTCCTAGAGGGTCTTCTGGAGCTTGACATGCCCTTGTCTTCTCACACCCATCTGCCCCACAGCTGAGCAACCCTGCCCCGTGGCAGCTGCGCCGCTGGGACAGTGTTCAGCTGGACAGCTGCTCCTCTGCTGGGGTCCTTCTGCTGCTCAACCCCTCCTGTGGCTCCTGACAAAGGGCGAAACAAAAAATGCCACCTATTAGTGATAAAGAGCAGAAAATCCATAAGGCCTGTTGGTCTCTGAGAAATATCTAGGCAGAAATGGCAATTCCCCTCTAGCTGCCCTCCTGGTCACCCATGGGCTGGTCACATCTTGGGGATATGGGTACCACCCTCCTTGATTCAAACCCTCCCTTCAGTCCCGTGGGGGACACCAGGAGCACTGGTTGCATCCTACGGCTGGTGTGAGCAAGAGTGAGCAAGGGGGGCTGGTTGGAGGGAGCTGGGGGGGGTCTTTCAGCGCCATCTCTGCTGCAGTCAGCTTCATGCAACATGCCCTCGTGCTCCCTGCAGCACCAGCAGCAGGAACCTGCTAGCTGGATGTCCGAAGTCAGGCTGCCTCCCTCCGTCCTGCTGCGACACACGTGGAACACGCAAACATTTCTGCTTCCTCATTAGGAGCTTGTGACTCCCACCATGAAGAGGAGGGCTGGAAAAAGTCCCAGGGATTTGGGATTTCTCCAGGAGACAGAACGGCTTGGGGGAAGTTAACAGAGAAACAGGATAAAGGCATTTCAGAACATATTGAACCTCTTTTCTTTTTCTGGAACACAGACATTCGCTAGATATCGTCTCCGGAAGCACTACACTGCAAGTAGATTTATTGGCTGGGAGCACAGTTTATACTAAATTTTTTCTCTCACAATTTACACAAAATATTTCTGTAGTTACGTGGCGAGCTTTTATAATTAGAGCCGTATTTGACTGCTTTAATTGTGGCTGATCTTTTTTGGCAGAGGGCTGGAGCGGTACCACCCTTCAGAGGGCTCGTGTCGCCTCCACTCACCTGCATGACTGGGGATACAGAGGAAAAAAGGCCACGAGCAGTTTCCCGGCCAACACTCTGGAAATGGCACTTGGAGAAGCTCTTTCTAAAATTATCAAAGGAAAAAGGTGGGACAGGATGGCCTTGAAGGCTTTTTCCACCCTCAAAACCCATCTCCTGGGAGTTTCTTGTATCTCGGCCACCGAGTGAGCGCTGTGACGGACCACAGCTTTGCTGCCCTCTCTAGGGACGTCCAGCCTGTAAAGCGAGGATGAATTAACACGGCCCAGAGCAAGTCACGCTAACTGCCCCGACAACGGGCAAAATGAGCTTCAGCCCACGAACGGTCCCACTTGCCCATGTCACCCAGGTGGGCAAGTCCCTGCTTCCCCACTGGAGCTCCACCAGCTCACAGGGCAGCCGGCCACTTCCCAGGGCTGAACCCTTCCCTGGCACCAAAGTGTTGGCTCAAATCAGGTAGGAAAAAAAACCACCCACAAAAACTCCCCTAACTTTGGGGTTGTTTCTGTCAAAGCATTATGGGCGCTCAGGTCCTCTCTCAGTAGTCAGTAATTCCATCGGAAACATCACAGCCCAAAGCCCACGTCAGGTTTGGGGCTCCAAAGATCAAGAGGAGAAACAGCTAAATATCTTATTTTGAATAATTGAAAGCAACCTGAAGTCACGTTGCAAAACAAACGCACGGTTCCCATTTTACAGATTAGAAAATTCAGGTTTCTTAAACCCCCTCAGCAATTCAAGACTCTCAATCAAGAGTTTCATGCTTCTAGGCTGTGGTTTTTCTCTTTGACCCCTTCATAACACCGAATGCATTAAAGCAAGAAATGCCCAAGAATTGATTTCTTTTCTTTTCTTGGTACTGAAATGTCTCATCACTTCGCTTTTTCCTTTTCAAGGTGCCATTTTCACACAGTTACGGGCACTATTTAAAGCGATAGAGTGGAAAAGACTCAAAAACCTGGAGAGAATAAGTCTCCTCTTCCCTGTAAACACTTGCCATCCGTCCCTTTGTGTTCTCATTTTTGGCACAGAGGGAGAAAAGAGAAACATGAGAGAGAGAGAGAAGGGAGGAACTGGAGACATGAATAATTTCTTCCTTCTTGAAACCCAAAATGAAAAGAAAATGTGAATACAGAATGCGACATAAACCTTATTTTTTTTTTTTTTTCTTTCATCCAGAAATTTCCCATGAAAAGATAACAACGCACCTCCTCTGCATCCTTCTCCTCAGTTCCTCCGACACGGAAACCCCTTCCCCCACAGCCCAGGGGAGCGACCAAAACCCCTTCGGGGTGTCTCTTGTGCTGGATCTGCTTAGACATCAGCACCCTGGAGACGTGGTCTCTGCAGGGTGCTCCAGGTAGGGCGGCCACGCAGACCATCAGTCCAGCTCTTTGAGAGCAAAGTGAGCACAAATTGGGTCATTTCTTCCGCGCTCGGACATCCTCCTGGGGGAAACTGTTGCTTCATTAGAGTGAACTGTGTGATGGTGCCTTTTGGAGGTGGAAATAGCCGTCTGCTGCTTGGCGTCAGACCAGACAGAGGACATTCTGCAGGACATCTCATGGCAGAGCCTCAAGCCACCTGCAAGCTCAGCTCAAACACCCCTCACCAGCTGCAGTAACAGCAGCCAGGCTGCTGCTGTTCCTGGGTGGTTTAGTATAGATAAAGCAAGTGAGGGTCTTCCCTGGTGTGAAGAGTACCTGCAGCACGGGCTTCTGCACACCCTGCGATGAGCATGGAGGAACCACCATCAGATGCTGTCCAGGCTACAGGGTCCTGTCCGTCCTTGAGTCATGCTCACTCTTACACCCTAGTTGGCTTCACCGATTGCTTGGGCTGCTCCCCAAAACCCAACACTTCATGCCTAAGGGTGGAACGACCCAGCCTGAGCCCCACAGGCCTGATTCAAAATGCCCTGCAAGGAACAGAGGAGCCTTGGGGTAGGGTTTAGACCAAGTCAGCTTTAAGCTGTAGCATAACTTTTGAGCACCCTGGTTTTTAAACCACCAGCTTTGCACCAAGCCAAACCACCACACAAGTCCAGAGAGCCCCCAGCATCGGTGGGCACAGACCACACAGGTCAGGTTCAGCCCACCTAAAGGCACTGGTGTTTCCAGCAGCGGCTGCTGCAGCAGGGCCCGGTTTCACGGCTGTGTTCTGGATCCTTGCACCACACGCTGTTCAGCATCGGCTCTTCCCAGTGCACAAGGCAGGACACTGGCATCAGATGCCATGTGGCCTCCATCCTGAGAAAGGTGGAGCACGCATAGCTGAGCTCCTGAAGCTCCCCTGTGCGTTTCTGCACAGCACTGTGAGACAATCAGTTCATCTGGGGACCAGAAAACCAGCAAACCCGCAGCTGGGCTGGCAACTCCACTCAATTCCATGCCCCCGGGACCTACCATGAAGGGGGCTGGCATGGCAATGGTGCCATTAGGTACCGTGAAGGTAACACGAGGTACCTTGAGGTCCCATCAGGGCTGAAAAGGGCTTAGACATTCACAGACAAGAGCTCCATGAGTGGAGACTGAGACAGAGGCATTCCCGCGTCCATGCTCAGTGCTGCAGCTGCAGGTGCTGGTGGAGGGGATGGGGCATGGACCGCAGGATACAGCCGGACCCGTGCGCTCTCCCAAAACAGCATCACCCAGCGCTGCTTCTGGAGACACAGACCATCTCTCTGATGCCGTACAGCATGCGATCGCAGTTGCAGAGAAGTGCAGTGCTACTCCAAGCTGCCTCCTCTCACCAGCACCTAAGTATTTGCCCTAGGATAACCTCCAGGGATATCACAAACAAAATCCCATTAAATGCCGCCTCTCTGGGAACTGGCTTGACCTTCCCAGGTGCCTCCATCTCAGAGGAGCAAGGGAACGGTTTGGCTGTGACAAACCAGCCTGAGCGAAGGTTTTCCTCGAAGCCGGATGATATGGTGCCTGCCTGAACCGCCGGTGCTCAGCTGGCAGTTCCTGGAGAGTCGCAGGAGCCTTCTGTTTGCGCAGCTTTTCCCTGTTCTTCCTAATTATAATGTTTTAGGCATGAAATACGCTCCGGGGTTTCCAACAGCAGTGAGTATAATCTGCTGCCGGCGCGACTTCGAACGCACGCAGGGCTCAGCGGGGCAGGGCTGGGGACACGCGGGGCAGGGCTGTCACCCCACCTCGCAGGCAGCCTCAGGGCACGCAGCCCGCACAGTCACCCTACGTTTTGTCCCCACGTCTCGTCCCTGCTCATGGTGGGGGAGAAGTAGCATTTCAGAGCCCTGTCACTGCTTGTGTACAGACCTCAGATGCACCTGGTATCACAGGAGCACGGTTTGTCCTGTGTTTCTCAAGCACCCTCCTCCTCACAGCTAAGTTTGTCTCTGCGGTCCTCTTGACCCTCTCCACCTTGGGTGTAAGCAGCACTTACAGGGGCCTCGCAAACCCCTCAGGTTTTTCATAGAGACAAGGCCAAAAAAATGAGCTAAATGCATCTCCCCAGGCTTCAACCATATGTGACTGTCTGCAACCACATTTTGCACCGAAACGGTTCAGCTGCTTGAGCTCTGCTCTCCCAGCCCCCAAAACACGAGGTGCTGTGGTCCAGGCACCAGGCAGTTTTGCTCACTTTTGTGCTGGCTTTACGCCCAGGTGAAAACAAAACTTGGTGCTCTCCTGCAGCAGCCCTGGTCCTGTGGCAGTCCTTGTCTTGCAGTGGCCCTTACCCTGCGATGGTCCCATGTTCCCGTCCTGCTGCAGGAGCCAGGGCTCTGGGAAGGCATCGCCACCCTGTGCAGGGCAAGGTGCACCCAGCACCCAGAGTCATGCTCAACACCCAGCCCGGCTGGTGCTGGGGGGGGGCTAGTGTGCCCGCTCCTCCTGATTTCCATTGCCTTTCCTCTCCCCGCCGAAAGCTTGGCTTTTTATAAATCAAAGCCCAAAGCCACACTGGCATGAGGCTGTTGGGTGCTGCCACAGAGGACTGGCTCGGGTGGCCACCCTGGAGCTGCCGGGCACGGATTGTCCTGCCCACACCCCTGCATCCGAGGCATTCCTGGGGAGCCATTCTTGACTTTTCCCTTGATTTTCCCACCAGCACCCAACCACTGGGTTGCACCTGCCTGGAGGTGTCTCCTCTGCCAGCTCTGTGGGTGCTGGCAGCCTCAGCGCTCTCCTCCAGCACCATGGTTGTGGTTCTGCACTCGCTCATTTTAGCACCCCGAGGCAGAACAGGACCAGGGTGCTCCATGGAGCACCCTCCTCCCAGCCTTGCTGCCCCAGCATGGGGGATCCAGCCCCTCTCCCTCGGCAAACACAGACCTGGGACGGAGATGGCCCACCAGCCTCTGGGAGGAGGAGAAAAGCCTTTCAAAACCTTGAGAAAAGCTCTTTGCTGAAACAACTGCTGGTGAGAACCCAGCAAGGAGCTCTCAGAAGCGGAAAACCCCCATGCCACAAGTCTTGGGCTGCTGGGTCCAGCCGCTGGGGCTGTGGGAGAGGTGACAAGAAATGTGATGACCAAAAAAGGCTGGAGAAGATCAGGCGCTTGACCAAGTGCCGCTGTTTTGGGGTAAGCACCCTGGCACCCCAGCCCCTGTTATGCAAGCGGCAGGACGGAGGTTTCCGGTGATATTTGCAGGGGGAGGTGGAGCCCCCAAGGCGCAAAGGTCCACCTCCCCCCGCAGACCTTTCCACTCACCGTTTGACGGCGTTTGCTGCTCAGTTTATTATCTTGCGGTTTGAAACAATACAGGAAGGATGTAGGTGTTTGCAAGAAGAAAGAGAGAGAGGAGGGGGAAGGGAGGAGGGCTCAGCAGCCGCTGCTGGGCTCCTCGGCGGGCAGCACTTGCTGGAAACTGCTTGCCCACGCGCATTATTAAAGGTGATGGAATTAATTTGGAGAACAGAGCAGAAAAGGGTCAAGTTGGGGTTGTTGAGCCTGGAGAAGAGAAGGCTCCAGGGAGACCTTAGAGCAGCCCTCCAGTACTTAAAAGGGGCCCCTAAGAAAGACAGAGACAGACTTTTTAGCAGGGCCTGTTGTGACAGGACAAGGGATGATGGGTTTAAACTAAAAGAGGGAGGTTTAGACTAGATATACTGACGGAACACTGGCCCAGGTTGCCCAGAGAGGTGGTACAAGCCCCATCCTTGGAGACATTCCAGGTCAGGTTGGATGGGTCTTTGAGCAACCTGGTCCAGTGGCAGGTGTCCCTGCTCACTGCAGGGGGTTGGACTGGTTGAGCTTTGAAGGTTCCTTCGCACCCAAACCATTCTGTGATTCTATGGTTCTAAGTTCCCATCAGAGCTGGACTGGGAGAAGCAAAGATGCTCTCAGGAGTATCATCAGCCTTGGGTGATGAGTAACCTCCATGGCGATCCAGTCTGGCTCCTTTTAAAAATCAAAAGGAAGCTGCTGATGAACTGGGATTGCAGCAGAGACAGGCTGAAATTGAGGAATTAGACTAACGGGGAGCAGGACGAGGTGTAGGCGGCCCCCAGCCACAAGCCCAAGGAGGAGGCCCAGCAGTGTGCAGAGAGCTTGGGCAAGGCACTGCCAGGAGTCAGCCCCTGTGGATTTGTCATGAAACTCTTGATGGCCAAAGGGATGGAGTTTGCTAGTGCAGCCAACGTAGGTCCCAGTGAAGTATGTCTGCCACGCACTGAGCACTCAGGAAGGGGTGAAAGCGGAGTGAGGAACAGAGGTGAGCACTGCATCTCACCTCGCTGCAGGAACGTTGCAGGAACAGCAGCAAAGGGGTCTGAATCAGGAGCATGCTGGTCAAACCCTGTATTTCCTCTACGTGATAGTGCGCTGAAATTTCTCCTAAGGCAGAATAAAACCAAATATTTGTGTAAAATTCCCCACACTGTATATAACGTTCCCCGTTAAGAAGAAACCCCACCAGTCCAGCACTGTTTGAAAACTTCACTTTGGAAAAACTTCCTCCTCATCTTCCAAAGTATTTTATTTGTCGCATCTGAAGCTGGGCTTATCGCAAGATAGCAGCAAACGATCAAACTAGTGTTTTATTTTTCCAAGAGAACCCCCCTGGGCTGCACAGAGCGCTGTGGCTGATCTCCAAAGGGCTGGGCCCCCCGTGCAGGTGACCATCCATCTCCCACACCCGGCCTGCCTGGCTCTCGATGCGTTTTCCCCGTGGGGTTTTGTCCCAGACCCACAGCAGGACCACGGCACCGCGGCGGGACCGTGGGAGAGAGGCAGTATCTCAGTACAGCCGCACAGCCCTTGAGACCACACGGCAGCTCGGCTCTGCTGCAGGGTGGCAGGGACTCGGCGTGACCCTCATCCCCGCAGGAGGGACCCCGCCGCTGGGAAGGGAGCTGGCAGCAGCCCAGGGTGGGATTTGAAAGGTGTATCGCTGCTGCGGTGACAAGAAAGCTGTTCTCCTGAGCGGCGTTATCTCATCTATTTTGCAAATACAAATGTGATAGAAATCTGCAAAATAAGGAATATGCATTAACTTCTGAAAAGTTGTGACTACATATCATTATCTGTAATTTCACTGCTTTGATTTGCATATTCATAAAAGAAACATACAGCAGGGATGTGTCAAAGGCTTTCAGATGAACACGAACCAAGCCGGCAGACATGCAAGCTCAGTTCTGAAGTAATTGCCAAGACGCCTTCCCTTTCCCCGATGTTAGTGTAATACTTTGTCCTTGAGCTCGCAAAGCACTTCCTAGGTCGTGCTCTGCTTTGCCCAGCTCCAGGGGCGTGAGCAAGCGCTTTGGCCGGGCAATGCGCCCTTATGTGCAGCTCCAGCCCAGGTGGATAATAGCCATGGTCCGCAGGCTCTAGCTTGCTGGGTTCCCAGCCCAGATGCTGTTATTTGGGCAGCGCTGAGCCCCCACCAAGAAGTGAGGGCACATGGTGAGAGATGCCAGCTGGGTGGGCTGCAGCCCCACGAGCTTTAGGGGCTCAGCTGGTACATGCCCCATCCCGCCCCTGTTAGCGGGCAGGTCTGGAGGTGTGGGGCAGCCCTTACTTTCCAGCCGTGCGACACAAACAAGCAGAGCTGGTAGGTAGGCAGGGAGGTGGCAGCGCCTGCAGCACGGCTGATAGCAGGGTGATAAAAAGTGCGAGCGACTCGGCTTTTAACTTATTTCCATGCTTTTAAGCTGTTGAGTAGGTGAAGCAACTGCCGCCGCACCAAGCTGCTCTGTGCTGTTACTCTCAGCATCTCGGTGACGTTATTCCAGTTCTTCTGGGGCGCTTGTGATTCATATCTGAGTCTCTCCATCTTTATAACACACCCGTACCAAACTCCTTCCCTCCTTTTCCTTACCCCCTTCCTTTACAGAGGAATTGCCCATTGGAGATGGGGTCCCACGCTTTTACCCACGACCCTGGGGAGGAGCAGCACCCTACTGGGTTTGGGCATCCCTGGGCTCAGCGGGTGCCAGGGTGCCCCCCAACCCCTTGTACCCAGCTCCAGCAGCGCCCGCCGGAGCAGAGCTTGTCAAGATGCTTGGAGAAATGCCAGCTGCTGCTGACGGAAAGCAGGTGTGGCAGCGGGAAAAGGGGAAAATGTGATTTTTCAATTTCCCTCTGACATTTTTCAGGCGGGGAGCAGTGGGTTTTTTTAACAACAGAGCACAAAGCAGAGCTGACAGGCTCAAATATACCCTGGTCTTCACTGTTGGTTCGGGTGGAGAGTGTTCAATTTTGGGTTACAAAAATAAAATGTTCTGGTTTTGAAAGCTTAACCCTTCCTTCCCCCCTCCAGCTACCAGAAAGTTAACTGTTCGGCAAAAAATTTACAGAAACACTTGGCATTTGGTTGATGCCACTCTCTTGCTGAAAAGGCTCTGGTGCTGTTCTCTGGTTGCTGGAGGAGACGTGCCAAGGCAGAAAGGATCTTCCCCACGTCACTCCCATGCTCATGGCCTTGTCTTGTGCTCCTCTCAGATGTGAGCCAAGGGGAAAACTGAGTTTCTTGAGGGATTTTGAGAACACCAAGCTCAGGCTTCTCCATGCACGGGCAGCACTGACCCCAGCCACCATCTCACCCTGGAGACAGGACATCCATGGCCAGGCACCACCACGCTACCCCTCCAGCCACGCTCCCCAGAGCAGCCTTCAGTGATTTGGCTTAATTGCTACAAGTCTTTTCTTTTTCTGTCACCAAACAGCTTTTGTTATAGGACATAAATAAATTTGCATCTTTAGATGAATCTCGATAAGCAAAGCTATATTATCAAGTGAGCACGTTGTGGCCATGAACAATTGCCGTGGGCTTTGCTGCATTGCTGGGGCTGGGCTGGGAGCAGATGAGGGAAGGAGCTTATCCATGAGGGATGGCCGGTTCTCCTCAGAAATGCCCCCAAAATCTCCGACAGGCACCTGAGACTGGGCGTAAGTGAACACTAGAGAGAAAGGGATAAGGGTCAGCCCCAGGCTATCAGCACAAGGCATAATCAATGCCACTTTTCTTACCCCATGGCCCAAGAGGAATGGTTTGACTGGAAGGGTTTCATAATCCTCTCTCTCCCCAAAGCAGCCTGCAGGAGTTCTCGCCCGGTTCCAGAACCCAGCCCAAGCGGGTTTTTTGATGGTCATTATGGTGCCCAGCTGCAGGGAGGACAGGAGAGACATTTTGTAAGACACTGCCTGGGATTTTGGACTGGAGCAAAAGAGCAAACAGGAAATCCCTGAAATCCCACTGGAGACAGGCCACTATTACCAGTTATTCCCTTTCAAAGGGAAACAGTGGGAGATCTCAGTGATTTCCATCCCTGCTCCTCCCAGCTGGGCCGTGTCACAGTGCATGCCCTGGGAGACAGGGCAGCACCACCAGCCCAAACCTCCCTGAACTGTCACCTTGTCCCCTCCTGCAGCAGCACAGAACAAATGTCCTTAAAAGAGTGAGGCAGCAAGGAACACGCTCTCTGTGAGCCACAGTTTGACATTTTTTTTTCCAGTCCTTATAGTCCTTCCCCTGCTTGGTTGCTGGATGGGGGCAGAGACAAGGGAAATGCTTTGACTGTCCAAGGAAAGCTTCAACTGGCATGTGCAAATGCTGATGACACACAAGTAGGTGCTGGTTTAACTGGCATGGGGTATAGCAGGGTAAGGGTGAATCAGTCCATCACTGGGAGCAGTGTCTGGTGCCCTGATAGCTCCCATGCCAACCCAGTGTAGCCAAATTCCCCCTTCCTACCGAGCAGATCAGAGCTGAATCCTGTGAGTAGGATGTTTTCTCAGAGCCTTTTCATGGAAGAGGAACACTGAGTGACAGTGGATGTTGGTGCTTGAGCATTGGCCTCAGGTTTGAGGCTCAATCATTCTGGCACCAAAGCATCTCCTGTCCTAAAGGCATCCCAGGTATGAAGGGCAGGACCAGAGCAGAGTCTGGCATCACTTGAGTGAAGTCCTCCTGCCACCCCTGTCACTACTGCAAACTCCCTGGCAAGAGGACAGGTTCACATCATAGCTGGGGAAACCAGTCAGCACCCCAGGGAGCAGCCTGCACCCCTAACTTGCAGCACCAGAGGAAATAAGGGTCACCCCCAGCTCAGCAGCCGGAAGGTCTGGAAGGGATGGAAGTTGCTGAGCACAGCTCTGAGAAGGAGGAGGGCTCCGCTGGACCTGCCACACACTCCCGCTGCAAAGGCTGAGGCTAAAGCCATCCCTAACATGGGGCTGCTGGTCCCTCTGCATCACAGGGCTCGGCGCTTCTTTTCTCCTGCAGCTGCAAAGCCCCTGCTCTGGCTGGTGTCCAGGCACTTAAGTGAAGGCGAAAAATAAGCTCGACTTTCAGTTTTGAAGGGAAGCATGAGGGACTGGAAAGCGGCATCAGCTGAACCTCCTCCCCATGGGCCCATCTCAAGGTTGGTCAAAACATACATAAGTACTTTATGTGTATCTACACCCACCCCTGCAAGCTGTGGGCTTGGACAGCCCGTTCTCCTTACTCCTGCATGAAACCAGTATTAATGTGGCACTTTTAAACTGTTTCTGCTGGTCTTTGTGTTCTCCGAAGCTGCCTGACCCAGACACATCTTCAGTATTCCTGGCCAGGGCTGCAGTTCCTGCAGCAGAAGGTGCTGGTCCAGCTGGCAGTGGGAACAATCAACAAATTGTCATTTTAAAAATAATTTTCAATTTATTCCCTTCTCTGTGCAACTCAGATGGGAGTTAAATTGATTTTTTTACATTTAATGTACACAGCTCTTTCATTCTCTCTGCATCGCTGGAAGAAACCTATGAAAATCGGTTAAATAAACACATCTGTGCTCAGAGCCCTGGAAACGTGGAGCAGGCGTCTCGCTGGGGCAACCAGAGTGGTTTGCTGAGCCCAGGAACAGACCTGCCATCCCTGTGGGGGCTTAAGAGTACCTGGAGGAAGCCACGTAGATCAGGGCCTCAAATGGAGGCATGAACTGGGTGGCATGCCAAGGACACTGTAACAACATGCAGAGTCTGGTCTTCTGCTTCAGATGGTGCCCAGAGCTCCACGTGCAGGAAGCACGGTGCCAGCACAGCCACCCGGTGTCACAGAGCATCCTGCATGGTCTTTCCTGCCCTACCTTCCAGCCACTGGAGGCTGTGGCACAACTGCCTCTGCCCTCACCATCAGCATCACCCCGGCCAGGGTCCTTCTGCTGAGCTCTTCTGGGGACGGACAGGGAGACTTGGGTGACAGATCCAACCACCAGCACTGTACAGTGCCAATGTAGTTCATTAGTCCTTGCAGGAACAAGGGGATGGGAAACAAGGGCAGGTGTGTGGACCTGGAAGAGGGTGGGGTTTCCCTAGAATGACCCTTTTGGTGGCAATCAAATCGCATGGAAAGCACGGTGTGCTGCTGAGCAGATGTAGAAGCCCAGGCCACACACAGGCTGTGGGAAGGCTGCAGCAGCCACACAGTGTACCCTCAGCATCTCACTGACATGGTCTGAGAGGTCCCCAAAGACATGTCCTTCCCCTCCCTGGTACCACCAATTCTTGCAGGAACAAGGGTGCTGCCTTTGCATCCAGGCTCTGCACACACCTCCATTCCCAAGAGAAGTCCTCCCAGCCGCCCCCAAGCCCCAGTGGCCTCTCCCTAGTCTGTGATATAAACTAGCTCTGGCATAGCTCATGACTGAAAGCCAACTGCTGAGCTTAAATAGAGCTCCTGGGCCCAGGACGTGGGTGAAGGCTCCAGGAGAGGCTGGTCAGGGCCCATAAGGCTTATTAGTGTCCTCAGAGCCCTGACAATCATCTTTGAAAAGGAACTGTTCCCATTGCCCTGGGGAGCCAAAGGTTTCAATCAAAGAATTATGGACTTTTCTGCTTGGAGAAACATGATGACACTCTCCGAGGCGGGTGCCAACCTCATACCCACTGTGTAAAGCAGATTTAAGTGGGGGGGAGTAGCTCTGCGCAGGATCTCCTGCGGGTGGGGGGGAGGAAGGAAGGAGGAGGATGATCTGGGTCGCTATGGTGATGGCATGACTCAAAGAAGACACATCAGCTCTGGCTCCAGGGATGGGGCTGCCCAGGGTCTGTACACCCCTGAGGGAGCTAGGGTGCAGGAGGGCCTCTCTGAGGTGGAAACGCCCCTGGATTTGCCCGCCTGGACCTTCAGGAGTCATGCATGCAGCAGCAGATGTTTTGAAGTGAGTTTGGAAGAACATAAAACTTCCTTTTCAGGGCCTGTGTTCTGCACTGACTATAACCGTCTGTTGGATTAAGAACACGCTCCCAGAGGTATGTGCCTAATGGATCTCAAGGAGCCACCATCGCTTTGCTGATGGTTTATGAAGAAGCTCAACTATTCAACCATCACAAAAACATGAACAGAGACTTAATAAAGGTGCATTTCCAATATACAGAAGAAATAATGACTTTGTGAGGTATCCTGCCTACAAGATGCATTAATTTCGATGGGCAGCACTCAGGGCTTTAAGAGCTGGTACTGCAGAAGGTGGACAGAATGAAAGCAAAGGAGGGTAAACAGAGGAGAGATTTCTAAGTACCCATGACATTTGTTCAAATACTTTATTTCAATCAGCTTAAAAGGGAAACATAAAGCTGAGGTTGTTCCTAGGGAAGGGAATGAGATTGAAAACCAAGCAATGCGCTGAGAGCAATTCAAAGGGAGCCAAGAGACAGCCGACTGCTGCAGGCAGGCCACGAGCAGCCCACCAAGGACAGGCTCCGGCTCTCCTGGTGATATTTTTGTTCCCAAATGCCACCTCACAATGTCTTGTCTGCAGAAGAGAAGCCGCTCCAAGAAGAACACTGGGAGAGCCTCACTGGAACAGACTAAGTCATTTCCCATTTATTTTGCCAAATGCTCAGGGTGAGGGTTCAGGCCGGACAGAGGAACCTGCCCTTCAGGAGAGCATCCAGCATTTAAAGCTCATGTTCAATTCAGTTTAAAAACACTAAGAACTGTTGCAGGGGGGAAAAAAAAATCAAAACCCAAAATATCATCTCAGAGAAGGTGTGAAATTCCACTTCAACACTAAAAATTCCTCGTTCCAGTTTTCCATCCTCTTTCCCGCGAGCCAGGAGGGCACCGAGGGGAGGAGCAGTATGCACCGTCCTGTCCGGGTGTGCTTCCCCTGGGGCTGCTCTAAAGCAAGACCTGCTGAGAGCCACTCCAGTTTCTCCCACAAGCCCACCATGCCCCGCAGCGAGGCAGCTGCTGGGCTGTGCTGGTGCCTCGAACAGCAGCACCAAAGGGGATAGTGAGGTGGGAAAGTGGGTTTGGGGCAGAGTGATGCTCATGGCTTGGTTTCCAAGGGAAGCTGTGATATTTTTTTGTTTAAAAAGTAGAAACCCAGCAAGCTGAAGAAGAAGGACACTGTTTATGACCACCTTCACTCCAGCAGACTGTGGGGTAAAATATGTATTTGTTCAGCAATGGAATTTACTTCTAGGAACAGCCAAAAAGGGGGAGGCCATTGATTTATCACTATTCTATATTTGTTTTCTTCCTTTTTCCTTTCATTAGCTCCCAGGGTTTCTTTTATCTGTGAGCTGTCTCCAATAGCATTCAATACATTTAGCATTTCTATAAATATGTAAATACAAGATCTGTGTGTGTAAACACACACACATAAATAAAACAGTAATGATGTGTGTGTCTATATTTGTGCATAGAGAAAAGCAAAATTATCTCCAATTTACCCAACGTCCTTTGTCTCTCTTACACGCGTTATGTTCCCATGTACAGAGAGTCCACGTATCTATATGAAAACGGCACCTACGAGGAAGACAGATAAAAGACTAGAAGGTGTTTCTGGTGGATAAGTAACTCCTAATTCCCTCATTTCTTTACACTTGTTCCCCAGAGCGAGCAGTGGAAGATACATAAATAAGTGCGCACATTTATGTAACCTCCTCGTTCAGCCTTTTTTGCTGTGGTTTGTACCAGAGCGACCTGAGGTGACAGTGAGAGGAGCAACCGATTCTCCCAGGAGCAACCCTGCGCTTCCGTCCTGATCCAGAGCAATGGTTGGAATTACCAGGAGGGAGAATAAGGTTGTGTCAAATAGGGTAAAGGCTGAGAGGAAGGAGAGCATCCCAGGGAAACCTGGAGCTGAGTTTTCTTTGGCTGTGTCTCCCAACTGTGCGCAAAGAGCTGGGGGTGCCTGGGGCTACACGTAATCTCCGGCTGGCCCCAAGGCAGCCGCAGCACCCTGGGGACCTTCCCCTTTTCCCCACACACAGATAGTCCTGGTTAACACTGAACCTTCTCTGGCTGTTGGGAAAGAAAATCAGATGAGAAAATTCTTGTTAAAAACCATGAGATCGCCCAGCAGCACCCCAACATCCAGACTTCCCCAAGTGAGTGATGCCTCTGAGCCACCAGGGTCTCTGCTGCCATCTCCACCCTCTGCCCACCTCCCGGGAGGTCTCTGCTGGGGCGAGGAGGAAAGGTCCCAGCCAGGAAAGGGCTGGCCCATGGCCGGGGGAGGGTTGTAAGCACCAGCAGACGGAGCTCCACGGGCCGAAAGGAGCTCAGAGGGCCCAAAGGAGCTCAACGGGCCAACTCCTGCTGGCGGGAAGGGCACGAGAACCAGGAAAAGCGAAGGGACGCATGCACGGTGATGCACGAGCAGAAGCAGCCCCAGAATTGCCGCTTCTTCCAGGACAGAGCAGCGCCGCAGCCGGGCTAAGGCCCGGGGGCAGCCGCCCGCCCACGCCGGCGGGGCGGGAGCACCCCCGGGGCAGGGAGCGCCGGCCTGGAGGGCAGCTCGGGGCGGGGTGTATGGCGGGGGGAGTCTGCCTGCGCGCCCAGCTCCCCAGCGAACACCCCTCGTCACCACCGGCCGCTGTGTCCCCCCGCCCCGGGCTGCAGCGGGCTCCGTTAGGGGACAGGCCTCACCACCCTCCCTCCGTTCCTCCTCCGTTCGCCAGACCTGACACTCGGCCTCGCCGACCGGAGCGCGGCCCCGCAGCAGCGGAACGATCGCACGCGGGCGGCGGGGACGCGCCGGGCCCGGCTCCGCGCGGCGCGAGCTCCCCCTGCAGCGCGGCCGCGCCCCGCCAGCCCCGGCCGGGGGAAACGCGCCGGGCCGGGCCGGGCCGGGCCGTGGGCCCTGCGAGCGGCCTGGCAGCAGGGCGGGCGGCGGGGGAGCCCCCGCTGTGGCAGGCAGCGCTCAGCGGGACTCCGAGCCCGCTCCGCCCGCTTTTCCTGCCTGGGTCAAGTCGGGGTGGGGGGTGGTGTGAGCTAAAAGAGAGTTGGACCAGAGAGGAGGGAGAAGCTGTGTGTGCTGAGGGTGGTGAGACCCCGGCCCAGGTTGCCCAGAGAGGTGGCAGAAGCCCCATCCCTGGCACCATTACAGGTCAGGTTGGCCCTTGGGGCTCTGAGCAACCTGCTCTGGTCGCAAATGTCCCTGCTCCCTGCAGGGGGTTGGACTGGGGGAGCTTTAATGGTCCCTTCCCACCGAAACCATTCTGTGAATCTGTGATTCCATGATTCCAAGTCCAGCTTTGACCCAGCCCTGCCAGCTCCAACACCCGGCAGCACCCGGGGAAACCCACAGCCGGACCCGCCAGCTCTGCTGGGAGGGTCCCTGCAGTGGGGGGTGTCAGGGGGACCAAGCAAGTCGCCAGCCCCCAGCATCCAGCTCCTACTTTTCTGCTCCAGGCAAGTTTCAGGAATCTGTTACAGGCTGCAGTTATTTTGCACCCTGTGCCTAAAGGTCTAAACCCACCACCGGTATTTTGGAACTCCTGAAAGAGCCGTTTCCCAAATGCCAGGGCGCTGGGACCATGGCAGTTAGAGAGCCGTGCCCCATCCTGGTGCTGGTGGCTTTGGATGCATTTCTGGATTTGCTCTCTTAACGGAGCAGCAAGGTTTTTACAGCTCTGATGGGTTGTGCTGGGCATTAATGCTGTCCTGGAGCCAGAAACCATGATTCCTGCTTTTAAGCTAAAACACCACGGAGATCAGTGTCACCCCATGAGGGAGAAGGGGAGGCTGAGGGTGCTGAAACTCATGCTCAGGGGGATCCACCGTTTGGCTGCAGGATACAGAGGTGGGGGCTTGAGCCAGAGTTCCCCATGGGTCCTCCTCCTCCAGAGCCCTGGCTGCACAGCTTCACTGGGGCTCACGAAAAAGGTATATTTTGATTCTATCCCGCAGGGCTGCAGAGAGAGAAGAGACCCCATTAGTGCATTGAAGATGGGGAGGACCAAAAGCAGGAGTCTCCCTATCCAGCTGCCATCATCCACCCGGGCACAGCCCCCGCTGCATTCCCTGGCTTCACCCGGCTTGGAGGGAGCTCACTTCCAGAGAGGCCAAATCCCTCCAGGTTTGCTGGAAGCAGCATAAGCCTCGAGCTCCCCGTGGCTCCCGCAGCAGCAGGGGGGACAAGGGGAATTAGTCCACCCGAGCTCCCCTGCCACCCAGCACTCCCAGGGCAGGACCACTCCTCTTTGCCCCTATATTTTGGGGTCAAGTTTTTCCCTTTTTCTCTCCATTCCTGGGCCAGCTTCCCCACTCCATGCTGCAGAGAGCACCCAGAAGAAGGGTTCAGGAAGCCCCAAGGAGAGGGTTTACCCCACACCTCAGTGCTGTCAGCAGGCAGGACCCAAAGATGCACCAGATTAAACACCCCAAAACCCAGTGAGAGCCATGAAATAGCCCCAAACTGCTGAGCAATCCCCACCACGCCCGGGGTTCCTGTGGCTTCCAGGGCATCCCTCCCTACCCTTCACTGCAGGATCTACTCCTCCACGGATGGTCCTGCAGCCACCAGGACATGACCAGGAGATGTCCCTTGTGTGGGAGTGCCAGGGCCATGGGCATGGGGGAAATGAGGGTCCAGCCAGGTGCTCTGCACCCAGAGCAGAGCGGTTTCCTCCAGGGATCCCAGTGCTGCATCCCAGCCCAGGCAGGGTGCAGAGTGGTGCCCACTGTGCTGTGGATGGTTGGGCTTTTCCACTCAGCTGCTCACCCCCTGCTTCTAGCTGGGGAGAAAATCCTGGGTATCCTATTGGGTGAAATACAGCTTTTATTTCCTCCCCCTTGTTTCAGTGTTCTGCAAACCTCAACACATCGTTTCTTCACCATTGGTGACATGCTGACTTGCCAGCACCAATTTTTAACCTCTTTGCAATATTCAGACCCAGGACAAGTTCAACCAATGTACTGGTTTTTCACAATTTTCTTTTTGCCAAAAGCTCAAAACCTTCCCAAAAAGCTGCTGCAGCACCACAGCTCACAGCTGTGGGCATGTGTCCCCTGCGGTCAGGGGCACATGGCGGGCCACGATGACATGAGGATGCTCATTGACTATCAATAACGGTGGCTGATGCCACCAGACCTCAGCAGGGCTACCCCAGGGTTCCCCTGCACCCAAGACTACCCTGAACCTGCACAGCCCCATGAGTTCATACAACCAGAGAATGGTTTGGGTTGGGAGGGACTGTTAAAGCTCATCCAGTCCAACCCCCCTGCAGGGAGCAGGGACATCTGCGACCAGAGCAGGGTTCTCAGAGCCCCAAGGTCCAACCTGACCTGGGATGGTGCCAGAGATGGGGCTTCTCCCACCTCTCAAGGCAATCTGGGCCAGTGTCACGCCACTCTCTACAGTCTGAATCTTCCTCTTTTAGTTTAACCCATCACCCCTTGTCCTGGCACAACAGCCCCTGATAAAAAGTCTGTCCCCATTTTTCTCATTGTCCCCTTTAAGCACTGACAGGCTGCACTCAGGTCTCCTCGGAGCCTTCTCTTCTCCAGGCTGAACCCCGCCAGCTCTCTCCCCTCTCCTCCCAGCCGAGGGGTTCCACCCTCGGGTCATTCCTGTGGCCTCCTCTGGCCCCGCTCCAGCAGGTCCACGTGTCTCCTGTGCTGAGAATTTCCAGCCTTTGCCACCAGCTTTGCATCACTCCAGGTGTACACGTTGGGGTTGACCTCCTCCATGGTGGTCTCCGATTCATGTGCACGGGAGCACAGAGGAGCCGGAGGCAGCCGAGTCCTCGACAGGGCCATGGGATCCTTACCTGTTCCCCTGCGGGCTCTGCATCCCCCCTCCCAACCTACGGCGAGCTGCTGAACTGACGGAATCACTTTCCAGACTCCTCTGGCTCATTCTTCACTCTGCTGCCCAATATTTCATCATCCACCCCAGCGAAATGTATATTTCCCTTTTAAGAGCTCTCCTAGAATAATATATTTTTTTATTATCGTGACAGTGAGGGCTCCTGTTGCCATGGATACGTGCCCTTTGCTAGAGCGGGAGCTTTCTGGGTGCTGGAAATTCTGCTGGTTTTTCTGATCTACAGGGTTTGATGGGTTTGGTTTAATTTGGTATTTATTCCCATTATCATCATCTGAAACAACAGGGCGTTCGTGGTGCACATGGATATGTCACCAGCACAGGAAAGTCTCCAGAAACGACCTTCTGCTTTCAGAAGGAATGCAGCATTGATAATCTATAGTATAACACAAACGCGGGACCTCTGAAGGTCTCATCTGTATCTCACCACATTATATTAAATCCCATTTCTGGCTTCAGGACTCCGGAATGAGGGTTATCAAACAAAGTCCAATTTCATGTGGTTTTCATACTGTTGCTGCAAACCAAACCTGTATCTTCTGCTTGTCAATCCAGCCATCCTCCGGCCCTGAGCCTCTTGAAACCTAATTTATTTGAGAACACCCAGAGGGAAATTAAATGGATATATTAGATAGATAGAGGGATGGACAGACAGATCAATTCAGCTTTTTGCTCCAGCATTTCTTCACAGGCGAGTGCTGTAACATTTACGTTTGCAAAGGTATCGCACACACCCCGAGAGGTTGCAGAACTTTTTGCCAAGCCTCCATCCCTCGGGGTAATTGGTGGCGCAGGCTTGTGCTCTGCTGCTGATCACGGCTGTGGGTGCGCACTGGGAGGGAGCAGGAATATGCCCCTTTCACAGAAAGGGAAACTGAGGCACAGAGCCAGCCCATACCTGCTCCCAGAGCAGAGGAGTGGCAGAGCTGGGGTGAAAACATCCGGCTTTCCCTGGTTTTCTGCTGAATCTTTCCCTGGTGTCTTCAGGGACAACATCCACACCAGCCGCCTCCTTGTTCGAGGACGATTGAGCATCACGTGTCGGCTCGTTTCCCTCTGTCTCATCAGGACCAGAGACCCATTTGCTTCCCTCTCCTTGTACTCTCAGCTCTTTTTTTGTTATTTTAACCAATAGATATTAGTCAAAGCAGACTCACATCACATAGAAATTCACAAAAGAGCAAATACTACAGAAAAGGTCCAAGATTTGCCTACAATAAGGCAAAAAAGTTTTAAAAGGAAATGGCTAAAGTGAGAAACTACGTGGATTTAACAGTTTATACAAACCTGCGTGAGCAGATGCTGATACTTACTGAGTTCAAAGATGATAGCGGGGTGGGAGATGGGTCAGATGGTGTCCCCAAGCCCCAGTCAAGCCCTTCACTCAGGCTGGGCAGCTCCTCCTGCACCACCACGTGGGTCTCTGCAGCATCCGCAGCCCCCAGATTCAGGAAGAGCTGGGGGGAGGATGAAAACGCAGGTGTACATCACTGTGTTTTACCCCAGAGGGCTCAGGAGGCTGCTGGAGGAACCACCACAGCAGTGGCTGGGACTTAGGACACCCCTGGGCAATGCCAAAGGGGAGGGAAGGCTCTTCAGAGGCTCTTCAGAGCACGCTGGGAAGGGACGTGGACCTCCCAGAGAGCATGTGCAGACAGGGGAGCAGCAGCTGGCAAAGGGAGATAGGTCCCAGCCCCATGGAGAAATGGAGATGTCCTCACCCCATGGTGGGAAACCAGTTAAAAGGTGTTTATATCCCCACCCAAGCATTGTGGAGGCCCCAGTGCTGCAGAAATGGAGGCACGGAGAGGTGAAGGGATGCCCCAGCAGTGCCCAAAGAGATGGAGAAAAGTTCCAGCTGAACTAGGGGGTTCCACCTGGGCATGGCATCTCCCTGCCCACACCGACCAGCTCTGTCCCCCCGTAGACAAGCCGATTTCCACCCAAGGACATGGCTGAGAACCTCCACCACTGGCTGTCCCGTCACGTTTCAGGCCAGAGTTTCCTTGAGAATGTCATGCCTTAAAACATATCCCACCGCAATTTGATTTACGTCTAACACGGAGGGGAGACAAGGGTTCTCCATGACTCATTTCTCGTGCCAGCCATGCAATTTCACATCACGCTCTGTTGCCATGGAGATGTCACACGTGCGGGGCTGGAAGGGGACCCAGCACCCCGGCAGGGAGGCACAGCACCGGGGAGGCGAGGAGAGAACAAACATGTTCCATAAAGAATGAAAGGAGGAGGACCAGGGGGAAAGCAGCAGCTCAGTGGGCATGAGGCAAAATACGAATTACCGGGGTGTGGAGCTGGCGTCCCTGAGGTCGGGGACATGTCCTCACTGGGTGCTGGGCACAGCTTCCAGCAGCACCCATGGAGCAGGTGTTTGGGTGTCCCACGCCAGTGTCCCAGCACCGGGGCCAGCTGCAGTTAGTGAAGCCTCTGCAGTTTTCTCGAGGCACCCACATCCGAGAGCTGACCACGTTTAAAGTGCAATTTTTAGGGGCAATTTGATAGAAGTGAGAAATATGCCTGTTTTAAAACAAATTATTGCGTTTTCTGTGTTTCTCTTATTTGTCTGTTGGTGCAAATGGTCATGCCCAGGACCCTGTCAGTGCCCCGCTCACGCTTCACAGCACCCGAACATCTTCATCTCCTGCATCCCACTGCTGCACCCTGCCAGACCCTTCCTTCCACCACCACCACCACCACCACCATCACCCCCCAAGCAGAGCTGAAGACTGCGGGATCATCGCTCCCGTTCCTCTCAGCAAAATCTTTCCGTGTCCGGCTACTTTGGGCAATGCTGTGGTTGCGGATCCTGGTTCTCCTGCAAAACCCTCATGGGATGTCCCCACACAGGATAACGACGTGGGTGCTTCAGAAAAGCAGCACATGGAGCAACGCTGAGAAAATATGGCAATAACGGGTGTTTCAGGCAGCTCTTGGTCTGTTTTCCATAACTTAAACAAATATATTGATTTCTTCAAACGTGTTAGCAAAGGAACAGGAGAGTCAGGATTCAGCCAGGTGGGACAGAGGTTTCGGACTGTTTAAGCCGATTGATGGGACGAGGGTGTTCCCAGGCAGGGTGAGCTGTGCTGCCCCAGTCTGCAGCCCGCCTGGAGGAGCACTGAAGGTCATGAACAGCAGCGTGGGAAACCTCGTCCAGACACTTTTTAATGGCTTTAACTTAATGAAGTGGCTTAAGTGGGAAGTTATTACATGGGAGGAGAAGACGCAGCCACTGCTGCATGAGGACGAGCCAGGGGAGCTGCGGCGAGATGGGTGCAGGACCTGTGGCCTCTCGGGAGTGTTTTGGCTCTCAGCACACCCCGATGTCCCACCAGCCTTATATCCTCACCAGGCACACACTGCTAAAAGCTCAGGGCTTGGTTCCCCCAGAGGTGGGGCTGGAAGAGTCCGTCCCTGCCAGGGATGTGCCCAGGGCCAGCACCGGGGGACACCGGGGATGTGCCAAGGGAGGCACCGAGTGCTCACGCTCCAGGCGAGGATACAGCCGAGGCTGCATGAGAGACAACATCCTCATTACTGCCTTGGATTCTCAACACTGAACATAGCTTCCCCGCTCTTGCAGGGCTCCCGCCCAGGTCAGATCACTCCTGTTTACATTCATCAAACGCCAAACCCAGTTTCCCCGCACTCCGAATGGGAGATGTCTGCGGGACACGCCGTGTGAAGTCCAGATGAATATTGACTTTTTAATGACAAGCGCGCTAGTACAAATAGCAAGCGACGGGACACGGGCCCGGGCAGGCGGCTGAAGGGGGCCGGCACGCCTGTTATTCGGCAAATGAATTATTTGATTCCCTTCCTCGCAGCATGCTGTCTGCTAGGAAATTTTCATTTGGTCTCTCTAACTCGAGAACCAATTGTAAATGTCAGTGCTAAATGCTCAGATTTAAGCGTTAGGTTGTCTTGTTTGATTACGGCACTAAAAGGTCAGAGCCGGCTAATGGAAAGTACAAGCGGTATCGGGAGGGAAACAGTGTTCTGCCGTGGGTGAGCAAACAGCTGGGGACAACCTAATCACTCTTCCCGCAGCATCTCTCTCTTCGCTCTCCGGCTCCTTCATTCAGGGCTATTTTGCAGGTCTTACGACCCGGAAAAGCCATTTCTGGGGAAAATTCCTGCTTGTGATGTTGCTGCTGGGAATGCCAAGAGCACCGGGTTTCCCCGCGAAGTGAACGGAGAGCTCACCTCGCTGTGTCCCAGCTGGATTTGCTCCCCCAGTGCAAGTGATGGCAAAAGAACCAGGCTGCTGCCGACCCCTCTGCCCTCACGCTCCTCTCTCCATGCCCAGCTCAGGCTGGCATCCACGTGGCTTGGGTGCCAGTGTCTCTGCGCCTCCATTTCCATCCCCATTTTGCCCCTCTCTGGCAACCAGCATCCCAAGAGCTCCACATACAGAGCAAAACGGGGCTTTTTTCCTCCTGTTTCCCATTTGCCATCCATTTCCCGACACTTACAGCACCTTCCAAATCCCCTTTCCCCTAGCTGCTTCTGCCACAGTGGCCAAATAAAACTGAAGTTGCCTCAAAGTGACTCAGATGAGGAAACGTGCTTTTTATCTGAGCCCATGACCATCATTCCACTTCTATAAGCTGAGGTCATTCTTTTAAAGCCACTTTCAAAAATATTAGACTTTGTGCCCTAAAAGCGCCTGGCAGAATAAACCCCCGATGAGCTGTTACTGCTCCCCGGGGACCACAGAGCGCTCATCGCTCCATACAGACACTGCCCTGCCCTGGGAACTGGTCCCCACTGCCAGCACCCAAACCTCCCCTGGGCAGAGAAACTCCGTGTCGGGATGTTTCTGGACATTTACATCAATAACTGGGAATTGGAGGAAAACTGGGAAATAACTGCAATGTTTTTTCCCCAAGATAAGGAGCACTTGGCCTCGATCCATCGGCACCAACCTGGGAAATAACCACCATCCCCTCTCATACACCTCTCCGGACATCCTCCCAGGAACCAAAGATGCTGCTGCCCTTCGGGAGGGGTCTCCAGCTGCCACGGGCTCCTCTTGGGGAGGCAGTGTCCACCCTCTCTTCCTGGGTGGTTTATGTCACAAGGTCCCACACCACTCGGAGGCACTGGGCTTATTCACAGGCCCCTTTGCAAGAGCATCATCGGGGAAAGGATGCCATTAAGCAGAGGATGGTGTGGAGAGGCTGAGAAGTCACCACGAAATACCTCACCCCATCACCAGTATCAAATGCAAAGAAATCATAGAAAGGAAACACTCATCTCCGAACCGAGCCCTTTTATCACAGCCCCGGCACGGAGCGGGGCCGTCTGCCTGCGCTGCGCTGCGCTGCTAACGTCAGGGCAGCTTGTGGTCTGTCAGATAAATCGGAAACCTGCTCTGGATGGAGAGCGATTCCCTCTTTCATTGGAAGGAACCCCAAAGCGTAACGGCTGTAGGGCAAGAGGAGGAAGGTAAATTGCAGTAATAACGTGTTTCCTTGTGCAGACACGCTTTTGATCATCGAAAAATACACCATCTGTTTCTAAATTACTTGTTGTATTGATTTAACAGTTAGTAACGGGGGGAGGTTCTTTTTTCTTTTGCAACTCCATTTTGCAAGGTCTCCTGGAAATCTGACAGTTATGTGCAATAAAAGGTACGGGCTTGTTCATCACAAAAGGTTACTGCTGCCAGCCCAGGGCTCTGCGTGGGGGGGAACGAGCCAAACCCCCTCGGGCTCCTCCAGCCCCCTCCTCTCCAGCGCCCCGTCCCGCCAAAAGCCGAGCAGCTGAGTGCTTATGCACCCTGTAAGAACTATTTCTTCACACCCAAGAAGCTGTTCCTGTGCTTTCTCCCTGCTCAAACCATGCACCCCTCCCTGCCCTTGTTGCTTTGCATTTTTATGGCTTTTCTTCCATTTCTTGCAGCTTATGGCCTGCTTCTCCCACACACCCCCCCCCCCCCCCCCCGCCCACACACACACACTCCAAAAGCTGCAACAGCATCAGGGTCCCGGCCCCTCACAGCAATTCTGCACAAGGCAAACCACGTCCCCCCCCCAACGCCTCCCCCTAGACACCCACCTTCGCAGGGGCAGCCTCCCCCCCGCCCCAGTAACTGTGGCCACCCTCCTCTGCCAGGGACCGGCTCATCTTCATTAGGCAGATCATGCATTTCCCAGCAGTGCATTGAGATTCGCTCGAAGCGGAGCAGAAGCCCTGCAGCTCGCAGCCTCCTGGCCTGCGAGCCCCACCGCTGCTGTATGAGCACCCGAGGAGCACGTCACCCACAGCCGATCTGGGGAAACTGGGATCCCCTCTCTCAAACAAGGCTCCAAAGGTAACGGCCAATGACGCTGCCGACAGACCCCACCGCTCCCATCAGTGGCGCACCAGGACGACTCCACACAGCGCAACAGGCTGCAGGATTTATCGTTAGAAATTATATTATTTGGCTGCTAATTACTTGCTGTGCTAATTACTTGCTATTATTCAGGCTGCAGCCTGAGCATTAGCTTTCTCCTTGGTTAACGGCTTTCCTGGGAGACTCCAGCTCTGCCCCACGGCCAGGGCCAGGACAAAAGCAGGAGGTTAACCCAGAAAGTCACAGGATCATCAAAGGGTTTGGGGTGGGAGGGACCATTAATGCTCACCCAGTCCAACCCCCCTGCAGGGACATCTGCAACTAGAGCAGGGTGCTCAGAGCACCCGCCTGGGATCGCCGAAGCTGGCGCAGCCGTCAGCGTGTCCCAGCACAGCATCGGACGTCTTAAAAGGTTTTTTGTCCCCACCTGAACCCCACCCGCCAGGGTCCACAGCACCCCCAGACCAACACCACCAGCTCACAGCAACATGCCACAGCCCCCAAGCAAATCCTGTCCTTCCCCTGGTAGAAAACACGCCGAGGCACAGCCCAGCTATCCCCCACCCATGGATTTTCTCCTTCTCCAAGCAAAACCAGGAGACAGATCTCGGCTCGCACTGGTTGTGACCTGCAATGTTTATTTGACCCAAAAAGAAAAAAGGCATTTTAACGCAGAATCTTTTGGTTCATAAAGGAAGTTGTTTCCCATCAGCCACCTGACAACCTTCCCCACTAAACCGAGAAATAAAGTGACCCAGGAGTTAGCGAAATAGAACGAACCGTCCAACTCCGACAAGTGGTTCCTATCGTTTGGTAAAATACAGAAAAAATTGGCAAACAAGAGCTGATCTGCAGCTCCCACCTCTCACACGCTACAGAGCTGGCTTCAGTCTCCAGCCCTTGGGCTGTCTGTCTGGGGGACAGACACACGTCCTTGTGCTGCAGGACCTGGGGACTCTCCAGGGGGGTCCAAGCCAGGTGGGCGAGAGGTGCCGCATCAGCGTTTTTAACTGAGCGATATAAATATAAAACATTGATACAAACAGGTTCTTTGTACAGAAAATAGCATCTCACAAGGCACTGGGGTGACGACCGCGTGGTCGCTCGCAACGGGCTCCGACCGGGCTTCTCCAGCCGCCGCTGAGCATGGGGGTGGAGGAAGGAGGGGAAGGAAGGACCGGAAAAGTTCCGGTGCTGCCATCCAAGAGAGATTTCACCTCATCGCTGCCCTGGAATGCCCCAGCAGTGGCCTTTCCCAGCCGGATGGCTGGGGTGACCTTGACGGGTGTGGCCTGACCCCATGGGGGCTCTGGTCTCCTTGGGATGGCTTGGGGCTGGGTTTGGCCTGGAGGGAGGTGCATAGATCGGCTGGGGCTGGGGCTGCTCTGCCCAGCACTCCGCTCCCTCTTCACGCCAGCAGCCCCAGCCGGGTCACCTTGGCCGAGAGGAAGGAGTGGATGATGAAGACGATGGTTTTGGGGCAGGAGTGAAGGTCCAACTGCTGCAAGAAAGGAATGCAGGCATGTTAGCAATGGGGAGGGCTGTTCCTTGAGCAGTGAGCTTTCCGCTTGCAGTTGGGAGGGCAGGGACTACCCAGAGCCCCCCAAACCCCACCACGGCCTTACTGGGGCCCTGGGAAGGGCTGTGCATCGAGGGTGCTGCATGTGGCCAGGGGTGTGTGGATGGCCATGCCTCATCCCCACGTGCCAGGCAGGACGGGTGCTGTGCACAGGGTGGGTGCTCTGCTCCTACTCCCCCTCTCCCCACCCCGGGGCCCGGTGGGAGCATGGGTGGGGGCTGGTGAGGGTAAAGCCAACTCACAATCTCTCCCTCCGGGCCACCAAAGTCCAGGTAGAGCATCTTGGTGCCATCATCAGACGACATCTGCAGCTTCTCGAAGGGCTGCTGGAGCAGGATGGTCTTGCTGAGCCCAGGCTCGGTGGTGGAGATGGTGAAGCCCTTGTCGATGTGGATGGACAGGGTGCAATCCTGCCCCTTCCACGTGCAGGCTGGGGACGGGGACGGGGACAGGGGTGAGACGGCAGCCAGCCGCCCCACCGCCCGGGCCCCCCCGGGCCCCCGGCCCTCCCCGCTGACCTGCCGAGACCTCCTGGACCAGCTCGGCGGCGCCGTGGGTGCCGTCCACCAGCAGCCGCGTCCACAGCGCCAGGTCGCGGGGGCTCTCCAGGCTGAAGAGGTGGGTCTGCACGCCCAGCCGGGTGCCGGTGCGCAGCGCGAACGACAGCTCCGCCTCGTACAGCGCCGAGCCCTTGGCCGGCCCCGAGTGCACCAGCCTGCGGCACCGCACCGCGCCTCAGCGCCGCGACCCGCTCCGCGCCGCTCCGCACCCCGCACCGCGCCGGTGGCTGCGCGGCGGGGCCGGCAGGGGGCGCTGCAGCCCCGCGGATGCGCCTCCGCGCTGCCCGAACGGACCCCGCGGAGATACCGCGCCCTTCGCCCCGCCGCGGACGGCCCGGCCCTGACACCCCGACACCACCCCGGGGCTCTGCCACCACCCCTGCTACTACCTGCCACCACCCCTGGACACTGCCACCACCCTGGGGCTCAGCCGTCATCCCTGGGGCTCTGCCCTGACCTCCTGCCACCAACCTGGGGCTCTGCCCTGACCCCCAGCCCCTGACACTGCCCCCTGGACACTGCCACCGCCCCATCCCCGGTGCAGGGCAGGAGGGCGCTGGGCCAGTGGCCCCTACCTGGTGGCAATGAGGGGGTAGCTGTGTGCGGGCTTGCCCAGGGCGTCCCGGCTCTGCGGCAGGCTGCCGTACAGCAGCAGCTCCTTCTCGGTGAGGACGGCCAAGAGGTTCCTGGTGCCGGTGCTGGGGAGCTGCAAGGGGATGGGATCAGGGCCACTGGCAGCGCGGTGGCATGGGGTGGCGGGGGGTGTGGGGGTACCTGCTCGGTCAGCCAGCCCACGTGCTTGACATCCCGTCCAGCCACCGTGCTGGTCCCTGCCAGCTGGGCCCGCAGCTCCTCCTTCACCCGCGGCAGCAGCACGGCCGCGTTGGCTTGGATGGCACTGAGCCATGACTGCGCTGTGGCCTCGTCCTTTGCCCGCAGGAAGAGCGCAACGCGCCCGTCCGCCGAGCACACCTCCAGGTACCTGCAGGGACACGGCCCCGCTCGGTCCCTGCCGGCCCTCAGCACCCCGGGGTACCGCGGTGGCATCACCACCCCTTCGCTCCATGCCCTGACCTGTGCTCCGGGTCGGCGGGGAGGCACTTGCGGGACACGTAGCACATCTTCAAAGGCACCGTCCTGCCCTCGCGGAGCTCCCGAGGCGGTAGGAGGGGGGACGATCGCTTCTGCAGGGTGGCAGGCGAGGGGTCCCAGCTGACCGTCGCCCCCGTGGAGGAGTTCTTGAAGTAGGGTGAGATCTCCTTCATGTACTTCACTGGAAGAGAGGCAGCACCCGGCTGAGGGCATGGCACAGGCCAGGGCAGCCTTGTCCTGCCTGCCAGCACCCATCCACCATGCTAAAACCTCCTGCACCCTCCCTACATTGGAGCTGGTGCCACCTCCATGACTCCCTGGAGATGCCACCCATGGGTGCTGCAGGTCCTCTGCCCTGCAGCCCTGGGAGGGCAGGGAGGGGATGGCACTGGTGGACGAGGTCATACCAGAGGGTGACATAACATCAAGGACATGGGCTTAGGATCTCCTTCGAACCAGCACTGGATCTCCAGGACTTCTCTGGAAGGTCATAGCACCAGGTGACAGGACACCAGTGCCTCTGACCCACTATCCCAGCCCGGGGAGTTCCCCAGGAGGGATAAAAATGGACTTCCCTGTCTTTTCTCCTTTAACCCAGATCAGTTCACAGACCCAAGTTTGATCAGGTCCCCAGGGCGGCACAGGGAGGCAGGGGGCGGGGAATGGGCAGGAGTCCCAGGCCAAAATTACACAGTCCAAACTGTGCTGGTTCAGCCAGTCCCGCTGCCAGCTGGGAGCAACAGCTCTCAAATACCATGGCTCGGCCCCAGGAAAAGCCTCGAACCGCGTGCTCGCAGCTCGCGTAGCCCTGCCCTGGGACGAGAAATCAGCTTCCAGTCCCCAGCAGCTCTGGTTGCACAGTCCTCAGAGCCGCGCTGGGATGGCAGCCGGCTCCTGAGGTTGGGGAAGATGAAAGTCACCACAAGCTGATGGGGCCCCATTAGCTACATCCTGGAAATGAGATCAGCAGGACAGGCCAGAAAGCTTCGGCTGCGCGGGGTCGGGGGGATGGCAGGCACGGTCCTGCCCCGGCGCAGCTGCTGGCTCCAGGGAAGGGCTTCCACGGGGAAAACACCATGGGACAGACGCGAGCCTGCTGCCGTGTCCCTAGCCGTCACGGCTGGTTTCACTCCAGGTCGCAGTCAGCAGTGTGGGTGGCAGGAGGGGGGACACGAGCTTGGCCTTGCTGTCGATTCTGGAAGGTGGCTGCTTGGCGGACCAGCTCCATCACTGAGCAAAGCCACAGCAGCCTGATTTTGTGCCAGAAAACAGCCCTTTTCTCACCAGGAGAGTCTGCACGCAGAGCCCCGTCCTTCACCTGCCCACCACCACCCATCCACCCCTTCGTTCCTATCCCAGCGAGCTCCCCAAGACCTCTAAATGATGAAACCCCGCCACGAGGGGAGGCAGCGCCCTGCCGGGTGCCCTGCTCTGCCCAGTCCCCGTGGGACACAGCTATAAATGGCCACGATGCCACTGTGGCACGTGGGTCAGGTTACCCTGCGGTGGCCCCGCGGCCAAGGAGGTGGCGCAGGGCCACCAGCCTCATGCCTTCACCTCCCGTTATAAATAGCCGCCGCGTTCCCGCAGGCATTTGAGCCGTGCTGGATTTTACCCCGAGTCATTAATCTTGGCAGCGGGGACCTGCCATTATCACGGTGCCTGGGAACTAATTGGAGCTCAGAAAGATACGATTCAGCCGCTGAAACTCGAGCAGGACCCCGCGCAGCGAGGACGTCACCGGCATTAGCTGTGCAATGGGGGGGTCACGTCCCGACGGAACCACGGAGGAGAGGAGCTGTGGCCAGCCCAGGATGGGGCATAGAGAATGAGGCCATGGCCAGCGTGTGCCTCCCTGGCACATGGCTTTAAGGAGGATTTAATCCTGGTCACAAAGCAGTACGGGAGGTTCCGGAGCCGGCACGGAGAACTGGGCTGTGCTGGAGGCTGTGGTGCTCTCCTGGGTGCTGTGCACCAGGGCTGAGCCACCGTCCCACGGGAGCTGCTGTCTCCTGCGGTGACCCCAGCACGGGCTTTGAGGCAGGTTGACTAACACTTCTGCCAGCCCCTTCGCTGCGACGGAACCGCCTGGTATTGAATGGGGTCATTAATTACCTCCATCTCGTTAAAGCAAACAACTCAGACCATATTAGGCATCATCCCTGCTACCAGTAACTGCAACTCTTGAATTATTTCTTTTCTAATCAACATCTTGCAGTGCTGGGGCTCGGCTGCCCTCTCCTTGTTAGCCAGCACCCTCCAAAAGCCACCCAGCCAAAACGCTGCGTCACTGCTGTGGACTTAAAGCCACTCCAGTTGGCAAACAGCCCCCTCAGTGGCTACTGGGCTAATCCACGTGGCCCCCGAAGCCACACAGGCTCTCTGCTCCCCTGGGGAGACAGTGGGTCCCACTGACCCTCTCCAGGACAGAGGAGAAGGGACAAACAGGAGCTCTAACTGCTCCGGGCTTTGCATTAACGCTTTATCTTAGGTTTTGGAAGAACAGCAAAAGTCTCCGAGGAGGCCACATGAGAGCAGCTGCTTGTGGCCACCCGAGCCTGGAGGGTCCCTCTGCAGAGGGGTTATGGCACAGGGGCTCCGCAGCATCGCCAGAGCATCACGTGTGCCCCAGACCCTGCGGCGAGCTGCATCAGAGACATGTTCAACCAAAGGCCCAGGTCTGCCCTGCTCTTCTCTCTGAATTGCCATTGATTTTTTTCCTCCTCAGCGCTCCAGAGAGGGGCAGAACCATCAAAATTTTACTTCTTGGTTAACAGATCCTCCCCCTCCACCAGATCATCCCTCCTAAGGATGGAGAACAAGCCCGAACCAAAAACTCCTGCGCCCTCGATGACCATGATCTGCCCCACAAA
Source organism: Bucorvus abyssinicus (assembly GCA_009769605.1). Classification (NCBI taxonomy): domain Eukaryota; kingdom Metazoa; phylum Chordata; class Aves; order Bucerotiformes; family Bucorvidae; genus Bucorvus; species Bucorvus abyssinicus. Next base: position 14,122,027 of record CM020047.1, read on the forward strand.
CACGGTCATGGCTCAGCACCACCCAGAGCCAAGCTCCTGACCCTGGAGGGCTTTCCCGAGGAGCCACAAACCTTCCTCCAGCCAGAAAAATGGTCCCAGCCACACAGACACCCAGCAGCAAGGTTAAGAGCACCCACCCGCTGCTCGAGCCATCAGCCCAGTACCAGCACGCTCTGCTTCAGCCCAGAGATCACGTCATGGCTTCAGCACAGGTTTAAAACAGGGGTAGGACGGGTCCTGCTGTTTCCACCGCCAAGAGCTTTCCAGCAGCACCTACACAGCAGGGCGAGTCAAAAAGGTCCGACTGTACTGGTAGCCATCCCATCAGGAAGGCTTCCAGAGAGTCCTGGAGATCCAGCGCTGGCCCTGCGGAGATGCTGAGCCCATCTCCAGCTGGTCTCTCTCTGTCTCAGGACTAACGATGCAAAATTAACGTGCTAAATGAGGGGGGTCAGCAAACACACATCCAAAAGAGACACCCTGAAACAACCTGTAAACTTCCAGCTGACACTGGGATGTGCTTCCCAAACACTCAGCGCAGGGGCTGCCACAGCCACCCCGTCCAGCATCCCACCCAGGGAGCACCCCTGTCGCCGGCTCCCAGCATGGCCACAGCTGCTGGTCCCAGCTGTCTCAGCTCAAGTCCTTCTACTCCAGGGAGGAAGATGCCATGGGACACTGCAGGGTGGAGTTGCCTCCTTGTTTCCACGGGAGGAGAAACATCCCCAGAAAAGTCCCCAGGGAAAGCAAATCTTCAGGGCAGCGAGGTGTGGAGGAGGATGGAGGATGTGGACCCTCACCATCTCTCTGCACCATGTCCAGGGCAGGTCCAAAGCCTCTGTTCTGCTTGAGCTTGTTACCAGGTCTAAAGCACAAGAACACATGCAGTGTTGCCAAGGGCAAAGCTCAGCTGCTCAGACCCTGAGGACCATCACAGCTGCCAAAAGACATTCACTGTAGTGTCCCGCAAAGGGCTGGAGGCCACCTCAGGTCCTTCTCCCCTGAAGCCCTTCTGAGCCCTGAAGGGCAGCAGCAACAGGGAACCACACAAATCCCATCTGCCACCTCTGCTCGAAACCCCCTCCCACTCTGCCTGGTGTGGTATTTACCCCAGGGTCACCTGAACCTTTTGGGTATTTCACACCATGCCCATCTCCACCCTCTGCAGCTGCCTGGGCTTCCCACAGTGAGGGCAACTGGCCCACCGGAGCCAGGCATCCCCCGTGCCTGGCTCTCCCAGCCCCCCTCAGCTTTTCCAAAATTCAAGCTTCCAAGCTATTACTTGGCCGAGTGAGTCCTGGAGAGCTGCAAGAGCCCCAAGAGCTCCCCTGCAGCCAAGAAACCCCAGGCTGCCACAGAGGTGAGACGCCCACGGCTGCCCCAGCTCCTCCTCCCCACTGCTCCCAGTTCTCTCCCTGTACCAATACGGCACAGGGGCCTCACTGGGAAAACCACTCCTGAAACTGAAGCCCTTCCAAGGGCAACTGGAAGGATGTTTATCAGCCCTTCTCTGCTGTGGAGGGCCTGTGAGTACCAAGAAAAAAAAAAAGGGGGGGAAAAATAAGGTAAGGGAGAGCAACTCTCCCCAAAATAACAATGTAATATAACTACAGTTGAACTCCTGCAAATATCGAGAGTAGTTTGGCACATCCAAAAAAATTTGGCAGGTCACACCGAGAGGTATCTGCGTGTCCTCATGCCCAGCCATGATGACACCCAGGAGCTGGAGAGCCAAGCTGAGCAGCAGGGGGTGAGAGCTGGCAGATGCAGCCCCTGCTGATATTCAAATTAAGATGCATCACCTCCCACTTTGGAGAGTCTCGCCCCAGCTCGTTGCCCCGTGAGGAGGTTCAAGCTCTGCTGGTTTTGCTACCTGCTGCAACAACGCTTGAAAACTAGCCTAAAAACTCCTAAACCCAGGAGTGAAGGCAGCCAGGAGGAGCGAGGCGGCAAACAGACACCGCCTGGGCCAGATGACTCAGTTTTGGTACTTCAGCAGCATCCATAAGGGAAGTCAGTCACACCCGGCAGCATGCGGGGACCAGAAAGCACCTGAGATGTTAAGGAGCTTTGCTCCAAGCTCTGCTACAAGGAGAAGGAAGCAGGGAAGTCTCCCCCTTTAACACCCTTTGGGCACCTTAAGGCCACCCTCTGCCCCAGCAGCCCTGCCACCCCTCCCCGGGATGGGGCACTTGACCAGCCAGCTCCTGGACAGCCATCGGGGTGGCAGGTATAAGGGCAGGGACACCCCATCCAGAAGCAGGGCCACCTTGGCAAGGCAGTGACAGCCTGACGGGCACCACGCCGCAGTGCCAGCCCCACCATCCTCCACGGGCAGGGCTGTCCTGCACCAGCAAACCCCAAACAGGGAGGAGATGGACATGCACCATGTTTATAGCTGATGTCCACGATGGGACGAGCAGCAGAGACCCCTGCCCCGCTCCGGCCATTGTCTGCAGCACCTCCGAGCAAAGCAGCGCTGCGGGAGCCCAACGGCATCAGCTACAAACTAGTCACAAAGCCTCCGGGGTGTCGTGATGCCCAGCCCTGCGCTCCTCCCAAGGTACGTGCTGGGAATTTTCATCCATTCAGAAGCCCAGCAGGTCACCCTTGAGCTCAGCGAGTTACAGCCTCCCGGGAGGGCAACCTGGCAGCGCCTGGCTCCCCAGGGGCATGGAGGAGAAGGAGAAGGAGGAGGAAGAGGTGGCCCAGGGAAAGAAGTTGTTCTCTACAGAAAAGGCATCTCATTTCCACCTCCCGCAGGACTTCTAGCAGAAAGGAAACCCACGCCAAAGTAAAGGATGAAAAGAAAACAACAGAGAGGGTGGTCTGAGAACAACAGCTATGGGGAGGAATTTCACAGACTCCCAGAGAAAGAGGCTCTTGTGTTTCACTTTGGTCAAAAAAAAAAAAAAACCCACCACCCCACCACCAACCCAATCTGCTCCCAGCAGCTGTGCAGAGCAGCACATTCCTCCGGCTGAACCGTGGTCCTGTGGCTCCCAGGAGAGGGGGAACCCACAGCAGAAAGGGCTGAGCGAAGCTGAAAATGAGAATCTGGAGCTGAGACAATCTGGGGAAGGCACAGGAAAGCGAGAGCCACGGCGGCCGCTGGCAGCAGAAGACACCGAACTCTGCTTTGCCCAGGCAGAGCCCAGAGCACTGCCCCCAGATAAAACCTCCCTTTGGGATCTGCAGCTCTACGACCGCACTGGGAAGGGTCTCCAGTGCCAAGACCCTCTCAGTCAACCAGGGTGACCCAGGGGGCTGGTTGGCAGCGAGGAGAGGGGAGGGGTCCTGTCCTGAGGGACAAATCCTGGGTGCTCCCTGCCCGGCCAAGCTGGCAGGGGGCTGGCAAGCATGGACAGACGGGATGTGAAGAGTAATGGGAGAAGAACGGGGTCTCTCCCTCAGGGCTCCCACAGTCCCAGCCCAGCAGCCCTCATCCACTCCCCAAGCTGGGTTCAGGGGGCTCCTGCAGTGTGCCCCTCCCCGCAGGGCTGGGAGACACCGGGGAACAGCCACGCGCTACCAAGAGGGAGCCCATTCCCAGGGCACCAGCTCCAGTCTCCCCTGGGGCAGTGAAAGCTGCATCCCTGGGATGGTTGTAGCCTCAGCTGCCAGATCTGAGGGGTTCTGCTGACAGGGATGCCCAGGGGAGGCTGTGCTCCTCAGCTGGCCCTCTTGCTCCTCCTGCCTCCCCAAAATCCACCCGAGCAACCCGAAAGGTGCTTGGCAAGGAGCGGGGTGCCAGCGTTCCCGCTCCCCACCGGCGAGTCCTGCAGAGCTGCACCAGCAAAGGGGGTGGCTTTAAATAAAACTCATGGGAAAAGCAGCACAAGTCTTCTACTGCCCCACGAACTGCAGACCTCAGGGTGATGCTGTACGATGGAAGAGTCATAAACCCAATAAACCCATCCCATGTTTCCCATCACTGCCTGCCCGCAGTCCCACAGTGGGGAGATGGAGCTGCTGGGCATGGAGCAGTGGTACACACGTCCCACCCTCTCTGGAGGGAGCTAGGGAGACCCCAGCAGTTACCTCAGCTCTCCGGGTGAGCATATAAACCAGTCTGCTCATGCTGTTTTCCATTTGAGAGCATGCAAATGAGTATGCAGATGATGTGCCATCCCCCTGCTCCCAGTACATTGAGAAACAGGGATCAGTCCCTGGGAGCAGGAGGCCCCCCATCTCCTACCTTCCAAGACCACCTCCTTGCCCGTCTTCTTCAGCGCCTGCACCGCCTCATCGTGCGTCGCCTCGGAAAGGTCGGTCCCGTTGACAGAGAGGATGGCGTCCCCCACGTACAGCGCCTCGGTCTGATCTGCCGCCAGCCCCTTAAATATCTTGGAGATCAAGATGGGCATTTTATTCTCTCGGCCACCTTGAAACAGAAGAGAAACGAAGCGGTTGAGGCTGTTGGAGCACGCAGAGGAGCGGGTGGGGAGCGGGATGCTTGGGTACCAGCCGGCCCCAAAGAGGCTGAGCCCTTCTCGCAGCGCTCGGCCGTGCCGTGCTGGGACAACCTGCTGCCCCATTTCCTCGTGTGTCCTCGGCACGCCTGTAACAACCCCAGTGGCCAAAATACCACGAGGCTTTACAGCAGACGAAGACGACTGCTCCAAACCTGCTCTGAATTGTGGCAGATTTCCTCCGAGCGAACGCATACCCTGGCCATCTCCCCATCGATTCTGGCAGGAAAGCACATCTTTATTTGCATTATTAATCGTGTGTGCTGAGCGACTACCCCTGCTCCAAGGACTTCATGATCTAAACAGATAAGACAGCTGAATGTTTTTGGAGAGGCAGAAGAGCCAGGGAGAAGTGAACCCATCTGGCTGGCTGCTCCTCTCCGCCCTGTTACCTGCTGCTCCCCGTTCTCCCGTCTACAAGGATGCTGCTATTCAAACCTCCCGGCTGCTCGAGGAGATGGCTTTGGACATTAACTTTTGAACCCGCGGGGAGATCCGAGCAGTGCTGCCGCTGTGCCAAGGAGCAGAGGTGCAGCAGCTACTGCCAAGCCCCAGTCTGGGCAGGAGCAGCCGGGGATCGGCAGCCCCCCACGTGCCCTACGCCCCAGGACGGCCTGTCCTGAGGAGCTTCCAAGAGCTGGAGGAGATGTTGAGCCCAGCCTGTTGCCTCCGCCCGCTCTGGGGCTGCTTCCAGCCAGTGCCACAGGCATTTCCTCGCTCAGCCGCCTGCCAAGCCCTTCGGAGGGCTCCGGTTATCAGCTGTCAGAGGCCCCGGCGGGGGTTCTCCGAGCTGCAGAGCCCGTCCTTAGAGCAGCGGCTCCTCGCCTGGGCTGCCTGCACTGAGAGCCCCTGCCAGGGCCAGGAGCCCCTGCCAGCTCGGCTCTTGCACGGCTCCCCGCTGTCCTGCCAGCCCAGCAGCTACAGCGCCCGTCCCCTCGTCACGTCCCCAGGCAGGACACCTCACCCACACCCTGCTTTGGGGAGAAGAGTCCTGGGGTGAAAAGCGGCTGACATACTTTTTAAGCCAAAAGCATCAGCAGCCCAGGTGAGGAGGAGCAATGCCCTCCCCACAGCGGCGGTGGCACCGGCAGGGCTGCCCCACTGCCCCTAACAGCTTCCAGCTCCCATTTTAGGTGACAGCTACTTGGTTTCCACATAGGGCACTGCAAAAACAAAGTTTTAACTGAACCAAGTGATGTTTCTCCTCTCCCGGGAGAGCCACGGAGCCAGCAACAGCTTGGCAGCCGAGGGGTTATTATGGAGGGGGCTTTACGCTTCCCCAAAGGGAGGGCTGGCAGGCTCGGGCACCCCGCTCACCCGGCCAGCGGCACCGTTTCGATCCAGTCCCAGCACCCAGACACCCACATCACAAAACTCCCCCCTTCCAGGGGGAGCCGGAGGCTGCGGCCGCGGCCCCTCCGAGCTGGGAGGCGAAGCCACGTCAGGAGGCGAGAGCCGCAGCCGGGCCTGCCCGCCCGGGGAGCTCGGAGCCCCCTCGCACCACCCTTCGCCTGCCCGTTTCATCCTCCGGCCACGGAGCTTCCAAGGCGCTCGGGGCGGCGTGAAGAACCAAAGGCAGGCAGAATCGCCGTCGCTGCCCCAAGAAGTTCTCAGCCTGACGTTCAGGCGAGCCACGGAGGAGCGGGACAGGCAGGAGGGAAAACAGGGATGGGAACGGGGAGGCGTCCCGCTACTCGGCTGTCAGGGCGCCGACATCTCCAAGCTGGACAGGGTTGGTTTAACACCGCGGCTCTCCGCGCCTGGAGACCTCCAAGGGCTTCACAGTCGCTTCCTTCAGCTTACCGACAGCCCAAGGGCGCGGAGGGGACGAGGACACGCCGGCAGAGCCCTCCCTTCGGCCGTCAAAGGGCAGCTTTGGCGTAACAGGGTGCCCTGCGCCTCCCACCCGCCTCAAGAGGCAGCACCCTGCCCCTGCGCGCAGAGGGGCAGCGCTGGGACGCCGGGGACCCCCTCCCCGGCCGGGGCGCGGCGGGCAGGGGCCGGCCGGGCTCCCCGAGGCGCTGCTCTGCCCGTGGGCTGGGAAGGTCCCGGGTCCCGTCACTGCCACGTGTCCCCTTCCTCGCCCTGCACAGGCGCTGCGTGGGGGCAGCGCCACGGCGGGGGAAGACCCCAGCCCCTGCCCCTGCCCCTGCCCCGGCTCCGCTCCCCCCGCGGGGTTTTCTTCCAGCGAGCCGCTGGAAGGGCGGCAGCAACAGGTCCCGGTGCCCGCTGCCTCTCCCGCACCCCGGGATCCCCCGCCGCCGCCGCCCACCGCCCCGGCCCTCACCTTTGATGCTGATGCCGAGCCCCCCCACGTCCTGCTTGACCACCCGCACCGTGCGCCTGACGTTGGCCAGCGCCTCGGGCACGGCGGAGCCCGGCTCGCCGCCGTTCAGCTGCGCCGCCGGCGCCTCGCCGGGGCCGGGGCCGGGGCCGGGGCCGTCGGCCGGGCTCACCCCCAGCACGTCCTCGGCGAGGGTGAGGAGGACGCGGAGCCACTGCCCGCCGGGGCCGCGCAGCTCCAGCAGTCCGGTGCGTGGGGCGCGCCTGCCCGCCGCCATCTTCCGCGCCCGCCGCGCCGCTCCCGCTGCCCCGCGCCGCGCTCCGCGCTCCGCGCGCCGCCCCGCGCGCACCGCCCCCGCGCACCGCCCCGCGGACCGCCCCGCGCCCGCGCGCCGCCCCCGCAACGCTCCGCGCAACGCGCCCCGGGCCCGCTCAGGGTCCCGCGCACCGCCCCGCCGGGACGGAGCCAGCCGGGTGCGCCCCGTTCCGGCCCGGGATGAGGCACCGGGAGCCACGCAGCTCCCCGGTGCTCCCCAGACCCTCCTGGGATGGGGCGCGGGGGAGGACCCGGGCCCCCAGTGCTCCCTCGCTTGTCCCAGGTCTGGCCCTGAACGTGCCGAGGGTCCCTGTGCACGGGGCACCCGCACCTGCAGCCCACGCCCGCAATGGGGCAGCTCTGCGGAGGAGGACTTGGGGTGCTGGTGGGTGAAAAGCTGGACGTGAGTCGCTCACCCGCAGCCCAGAAGCCCCCCGTGTGCTGGGCTCGTCCCCAGCAGCGTGGGCAGCGGGTCAGAGAGGGGATCCTGCCCCTCTGCCCCGCTCTGGGCAGACCCCCTGCAGCGCTGGGGCCAGCTCGGGGCTCCTCAGCCCAGCAGAGACATGGAGCTGCTGGAGCGGGGCCAGAGGAGCCCCAGGAGTGACCCGAGGGTGGGACCCCTCTGCTGGGAGGAGAGGGGAGAGAGCTGGGGGGGTTCAGCCGGGAGCAGAGAAGGCTCCGGGGAGACCTGAGTGCAGCCTGTCAGTGCTTCAGGGGGGTTTGTATAAAGATGGGACAGACTTTTTATCAGGGGCTGTTGTGCCAGGACAAGGGGTGATGGTTAAACTAAAAGAGGGAGATTCAGACTAGAGAGAAGGGAGAAATTGTTTACGCTGAGGGAGGCCCAGGTTGCCTCGAGAGGTGGGGGAAGCCCCATCCCTGGCACCATCCCAGGTCAGGTTGGCCCTTGGGGCTCTGAGCTCCCTGCTCTGGTCGCAGATGTCCCTGCTCCCTGCAGGGGGTTGGACTGGGGGAGCTTTATCAGCCCCTTCCCACCCAAACCATTTGATGATCCTACAATCTGCAGGATGCTCGGAGAGCCCAGGGAGCACCCGCACCCCCACTGCTGCCCGGCCAGACCCTGCGGCACACCTCGGGCTGGGTGCTGTCTTACAGGTGTTCCTAAGCAATGCACCAGCTTCCCAAAACACTTTGGGCTCCTTTATAGGGGCCGGTGGCGGCACAGGGGACTGTGGGGCAGGGACTGTCCAGCCCTGGACCAAGGGGTCTCTCAGGAGCCAGTTTCACTGCAGCGATCGCCGGGCAGGCACCTCCGAACAGCCCCGGTGCGTGTCAAACATCAGCGGGGCAGAGGGAGACGATGCTCACAGACATTCAGAGGAGCCCGTGTGCCTTTTCCCTGCTTCTCCTGGACCTTCAAAACAGGAACAGCATTTTGTTTCCTTTGGCAGACCCCCCCTTTTTTTTTTTCTGCAGCCGAGAGGCAGCGATTAGGAGTAGAAAATACTTCTAGGAGTAACAAATACCTCTTGGCACATCCCCTTGCACTCCCAGTGCTTCAGGCAGCTCCAGGGGCCTCCAGCATGGGGCTACCGCGGTCCCAGACCCTCTGCAAGACCCAGGGATTTATAAGAACTGGGTAACGTTTAGCGCAGGCTGGGCAGGGGACGGAGCAGGGGCAGGGGGCTGCAGCGTGCGCTGCTCAGCACAGCCCTTGCCCGGCCAGCCCTGAGCGTCAGCCCCATGCAGAGGGGAAAAATGCTCCCTGGGCTCCCTCCCACACAGCAGCAGCTGTGGAATTTCTTGAGGTTGCAGCAGAACAAACCCTGAAGGTTATTTCTTTACAAAACAGACGGTTCACATATTCCTGATTTTCTTTCTGTTAAAATGTCCAGGGTTTGGCTTAAGTGACTCCTCGCCTTTGCGGTACGGCGCTGCTCGCTGCAGCAAGCACTCCTACACCACCCCGCCACCCAGCCAAAGTATCACCCCATGATCCTGCCCCCTCCACACCCCACGGGGCCGTCCGGGTCCTGCTCCGGCTGCCCGTGCCGCTTGGTTCGGGCACAGCCCTCCCTTTCCCCTGGGACGGAGAAACCACCACGGTCCCCGGTGCCAGGGCACGGCACGGCGACTTCACCAACCCCGGAGAACAACCTCACCCCACCAGTGCAGCGAGGCCGACATGCAGGCACGGCAGAAAGCTCGTCCCGTGGCCACCGCTTCGGGAGGGCTGCGGGACCCCCTGCTCGCCCCTTCTCCAGCAATTAATATTCCTTCAGCAATTGCATCAACCACCTCTGCGGGATGGAGACCCAAGGCAAGTGTTGCAGGTGGTGGTTTCTTCTAATGGAAACTGGGATTCCAAATGCCCTTGAGACCCTGGTCCCAAGCTGGGAGGCTCAGCTTGAGCAGCAGGTACGTCAGGAGTGGGGGCAATAGGGCTCGGCGGACTGGTGCGGCACTGGGGGTCTTGGCTTCAGGCACTGGGCATCTTGGCTCCAGGCTTTAATCCAAGACAATAATAATTTGCTGGCTCCTCTGCGAGAGCTGTGGCCCAGAGAGGATGGATGCTCCAGGATGTTCCTGGGGGTCCTGGTGCCCCTCAAGCCGAGGTGCTGCTGCATTTGGGACTCTCCCCGGCCAGGCTCTGAAGCCTACTTTTGCTCAGGCCGCTTCATTTCTTAGGAGACCCTTCACGTCCCAGGGGCACACAGTGAGCACTGGGTGCCCAGCACAGGGGATGACCCCGCTCGATTTGACCCTCTGCAGGATGCCGTGAGCTGGGGGGGAGGCTGAAGGCTCTGGCTGGGGCTGGCACGCGGGAGGGAGTCGCAGCTTCCAGGCATGCCAGCGGAGTTCGTCAGGGCTCCCGCTGCAGGGAGGCGGGCGGTGGTGGGGGTAGCTGCTTGAAAAATTGCTATTCACAGAAATAGAAACTTCCCGCAGAACATGTGTGCGTCGGTGACAAAAGCCCAGCTGGAATTTCTCCCTGGCAGCAGGAGCGGTGGGAGGCTGCGGGGCAGGGCTGGGGGTGCTGCTGGAGCCCTGACCCCAGCCCCGTGGGACATCGCTGCTTTTTGGCTGGAAAAAGCATCACTTGTCTCCACCAGAAGGACCTGGTGTGCTGGTGGTGGTGGGCCCAATGCCCCCCACACCGAGCCGGTCCCTCCAGTGGTGCTTCCCCAGGCGATGGCCATGGTGGGGCTGAGCCCACCCGGGCATTTCCTTTGCACGAACCTCTCCAGCCCCCTGAACTTTGGTGTGGAGCAGCTGTTATTAGACCCATCCCTTGGCACAGCCAGGAGCTGTGTCAGAGCCCACCAGTCTATTGATAAAGTACCGTGAGATGTTCTGTTACTGTGTTAAATAAATTAATCCCTTCTGAAGCAAAAAAAAAAGACCATAAGAGCTCACGTTCGGTCCCTGGGACAACATTCCCTGAGCTGCAGGGATCCAGGTAGCATCTCAGGCTGCCAACAGTGGTCGGGATGCTCCGACAGTCCTTAGCCCTCAGCACCAGGGAAGTGCTGCTCTGCTCAGCATCCGCTGGGAATTCACAGGGGGCACAGCACCGACCCTGCCTGCAGCACCGATCCCCGAGAAAACCCTGCAAGGGATGGAGGGGAAATAAAATCGGTTGATTTATATATGTAACAACCACAATCAGCTGAGTTCTCGTGGTGCAAAACACTTCTGCTGCCGTGTGGCAGGTCTTATGGTGTCAGGGCAGGATCATTTCAAAGAACGAGAGCCCGGATGGGAAAAAGAAGTTCCCGGGAGCTAAAACAGCTTTGGGAAAGGCGAGAGTTGGGGCACATTAAAGGCCAATGTTCACCTCCTGCTGCTCGAAGGCCGAGTGGCATCAGTGGCAGGGACTTCGGTCAGCCCCTACGGTAATTTAACGGGCATAAATTAATCATAAAAATCAGCACTTGAACTGCAGATTGTAAAATCTACGTTTGCAGTTTCAGTTGGGCTGATTCACCCCACTGGCCTCTGCCGTGGGGAACGGGGCAAACACCCCGTGTGTTGGTTAATTTGCAGCTTGCGAATGAAAATGTTGTTCCCTCCCTGCCAGGCACCGGGGAAGAGGCATCTTCTGGGCTGCAGAGTTGGTGGGACACACCGCTGGAGATAGCACTCACAATTCCGTATGTCCCCTGGCACCGTGGATGCAGTGGCTGTGGCACCAGAGCCAGAGCTTGTGGGGAAACTGAGGCACAGAGTGAGGGCAGGCAGGTCCTGGCTCAAACCAGGCTTGCAAGGAACGCTGGGCACATCGCTGCTGTGTTTCCTGGCCCACGGGCGATGCAGGGAGCCTTGGAGATGTTCTCCACTGGCCAGTGCTGGTGACGTGGCCTCTGCCATGGACATGGGCGTCTTCCCTCTGGGCAGGGTGCCCAGGCCATCTGCCTGCTGGGTTGTCGGACCTCCATGTCAACCCTGCCCTGCTCCCCAGCTGCTCCAGCCCGGCTTTAGTTGCATCCCACTGGTTTGTAGGGGGGTTGCTAAAATCCTGGGGCAGGCTGCAAGTTCAGGGGGTGATGGACAGACGGACAAACACACTCACAAGCCAAACCCTCCTCCCTGCCAAACGCAGTCCCACACGTGGAGGGGACTTCTGGATGGGGCACCGAAGCCCTGTCCCTCCCGGCCCCTCCATCACACCGGGAGGCCGGTGGGAAACACAGCCCAGGGACCTGGCAGCGTCCCGGCACTCCCAGCTCCCCTGGGCTTTTTTGAACTCAACAAATAGAGCTTCGATAATGTCACTTCTTTCCACTGCTGCTGTTTCTCTCCGATGGCCCGTCAACATGACCACACCGAGGTAGGAGCAGACCTACCAAGGTCCATCAGGATGTGATTTTGTTCCCTGGCTCAGGGGATGCTGCGGGAAGGGGCTCGCAGAGGTGGGATGGGAAGAACCTTGTGTCCCCGAAAAGGCCAGAGGGGTGTTCGCCCAGTCTGGCTGGAAAACCCCCTTCAGCAGCAGCTGTGTGAGTGAAGGGCACGGTTCTGGAGGTTCACCTTCCCCGCCGGGCACTGCTGGCCCTGCGGATGCTGCGGGTGGGTGATGCACCCGTCCCTCCCAGGGACCCTTCCTCCTGCCCACGAGTGAACAGCTCTGGGCCCGGTTTCAGGCTCGCTCCGTGGAAAAAGGCAGCTGCAGGATTCCACGCTGACAGCAGATGCCAGCAAAGAGCTGCTCTGCAGCCCGCCGGGGCCTGGGGTGTGGGCAGGGGGGGTGGCAGGAGCCCCCCCACCCTGGGCGCTGGGGCACCTTCTGCCCAAACTCACCCATGTGGCTGAGTGCTGGGGGACAAACCCCTCCTGGCACCCGGAGGATCCCAGGCGCTACTTTGCAGCCAGCTGAGAACCCCCACGCTCAGCTCACAAATTGTGGCATCTGCCTTGAGCCTCCTTCCAGCCCGGGGGAGCGAGTGGGGACCCCGGCTGCTGCAAAACTGGTGGCACTGGTGAGAGAAAGGGGAGATGTTGCTTTCTTCGGCTCATTTCACCAGGCTTTGTGCCCCAGAGCCCCAGGCCAGCAGCCACGGGGGACAGGGGACACGCTTCCCCTGGGCTGGCCACTACCTGCTCAGCCTGTTGGTTGTCATCGTCACTGAGTGGTTGGGTTGGAAGGGACCTTCAAAGACCATCCAGTCCAACGCCCTGCCATGAGCAGGGACACCTTCCACCAGATCAGGTTGCTGAAAGCCCCGTCCAACCTGATCTTGATGGTCCAACGCTGGACATCCACAGCTTCTCTGGAAACCTGGTCTGGGGTCTCACCACCCTCATCGTAAAAATACTCCTTCCTTATCTGGACTAAGGGGGCACTGGAGAGGGATTCTCACCTCTTCTCCCTGCCCAGCTAGTCTGGGCTCTGGGCTAGCCCCAGCCTGGGGTTTGTTGTGGGGTGGTGTCAGCAGGGTCCCCCGGCAACCCCTGCCTTTCTGCTCGGCACCGTGCCCCCCAAAATCCACCCTCCCCTTCCTTACCCTGTTCCTTTCACAAAGACTTGGGAGGCACCCTTGTGCACCCTCCCTGCTTGGCAGGCGTCCGGGTCACTCCTGCTCCGCAACAAGAGCTATTTTTACCCTGCCCGCTGCACGCGCGCTCCCCCGGCTCAGCCTCCTGCCCTCCCCAGTTCCCCGCTGGGACCCCACTGCAGCTGGGAGCAGGCTCTGTTGGTGTCCCCAGGCACCTCGCAGCTGGGGAGGGGGGCGTGCAGGAGAGGCCGCTTCCCTTCATTTGTGAGCATCACTTCTGCGGGCTCCATCCACTGCCCCCTGCAAAGCTCTTTTTTCAGCCTGACAAGTAGCCGAGGCTTGTTTTGTAGGAGGACGTACACATACGTGAGTGGCCCCAGCTATTTCCCCCTTCTTTTTCAGGGTCCTGCCCAGGTCCCTCAAGCGAGCTCAGGGGTCCCCGGAGCTTGACCAGGTCTTTTTGATGGTCAGGGGAGGGTGTTGGACCTGGAAAAGCCCCAGCTCCTTTGGTTCAGGGTCAGGCAGGGTCTGTGAGGACACCCCGTCCTTCACTGGGCTGCTGGACCCCATGTGCCCTGAGGGGACCCACCACAGCCCAAGGCGCTGCCAGCCTCTGCCCTTCTCAGAGCTGCTTTTAGGGGCTCCCTAAACCACGCATGAGGGCAGCAGCTTGAAGGCACACGGTTCTGGTAAGGCTGAGTGGAGGGATCCGTCTGCATTCCAGGGCGGATACTCCAGGCATGAGCCCTGGAGGGGCTGCAGCAAGGGGATGGGGGGCATCACCCCTGCTGGGAGCTCCCCATCCAGCCCATGGCATCTCCAAAGGAGCCGCCCAGCACAAGAGGGGACCCAGGGACCGCAGCAGTGGCCCCCGGGGAAGGACGCCCTGATCATCACCCAGTGCCCTGGGCTGGCCCCCGCTCACCTCTGATACAGCCCTTTGCTCCTTTCCGAAGAGCGGTTTTAATTTACCCTCTTGGCTGGCGAAATCCTATCCCAAGCAATTCCCCAGCCGTTCCTCCGAATCACAGTAATTACCTCATTACTTTGATATTAATAGAATTCATATGGCCTGGAGAAGATAATTGAAATTATCCCCGCGCGCCGGTGAGGGGGAGCTGAGGGGGCAGTGGGGGCCTGAGCCGGGCAAGGGTGCAGAGCTGTGCCGGGGCGTGAGCTCTGACCCCCGGCTGGATCCTGGCACCCACTGGGCACCACCCACAGCGGGTCCCGGGGCCAGCGATGCCCGTGGGGCTGCCGCTCTGTCAGTCTCAGCCCCAGAGATGAGTTATTGCCTGGAATTCACCCGATGGTACCAGAAAGGGGGTAGGGAGGATGGACGCCCTTCCTGGTCCCCATCCGGCTCCTATGAGTCAGTCTGGGAGGATGCTTGGCTGGATCCTGCCCCTGCTCCCGAGCCACCTCACTATCTCGTGTCCCCTGCCTTGTCCCCTGCTCTGGACTGGGGCATCCAAGTCCCAGCCATGGGGCTGTTCCCGTACTTTTGGGGGAAAAAGGAAAAGAAAAAAAAAGAAGATTCATTACTGGAGAGGCACAAAGAGGCAGAGTGGTGCTGAATAGCTCTCGCAGGTGATGCTGCGCCCCACAGCCGCCGCTGCCCGGCAGGGCCGTGATGGAGCTGTCCCGCCATCCCTCCGGCCCCGGGTGCGGGCAGCTCCCACCCCACCTGCTCCCCGTCAGATGGGAGGTGACCCCGACAAAGGCCGGGGCCACGTCTGCCACCCTTGGGCTTTGCCCTGACACGTGTCTCCTTAAACCTCTTCCTTGGGACCAGCTGCTACCAGGGGACCCTCCTTTGTGGCCCCGGCGAGCGGCAGACGAGGTCTCCCCATCTGGCCGGCGAGGCCTCGTCTGTTGGAGACCCCTGCCCCGGCTTATAATGGCAATTAACCCCCCCCCGTCAACTGTCACCGAGAGCCCTGGTCCCCACGGGGGCCATCAGGCTGGGGACAGGCTGCATCCCAGGCTTATCACACCGCTCACACCCACCGCCCAGCCAGCACCTCGCAGGCACGGGCATCCGTCCTTGCTGCATCGCGCATGGAGCGAGGCTGGAAATCTCCCCTCCTGACATCGCGCGAAAATACTGCATGGAAACATGGCACGTAATGCTGGATGTCCCAGCTGAGGGAAGCGCCAGCGCTTGCAGGGGTGGCAGGCGGGCAGACCCTGGTTTGCTCAGCCCTTGGCAGGGCGCAGGGGATGGGTGTCCAGCAGCAGTGTCTGGATGGACACCGGGCAGCACAAGGCAGGAGCGGAATTTGTCTGCAAGGGCTTGAAAAGTTCCCTGCACTGCTGTGGCTGCAGGTGGGGTGAGTCCCGCCTTGGCTCCCACAGGCTGGGGCTCAGGGTAGATTTAGATCAGGTATTAGGAAGAAATTCTTCCCTGTGAGGGTGGTGAGGCAGTGGCACAGGTCACCCAGACAGGCTGTGGAGTGTCCCATCCCTGCAGGGTTCAAGCCAGGTTGGACGGGGCTTTGAGCAACCTGGTCCAGTGGAAGGTGCCCCTGCCCATGGCAGGGAGGTTGGACTGGATGATCTTTAAGGTCCCTTCCAACCCAAACCATTCCATGATTCTATGATTCTATGACCAGCACCCCCAGCACAGGGGCTCTGTCCCAACCCCACTGCCGCCAAGCCAGGTGCCTTGCCTCTTGCTTGGTCCAGCACCAAGCTCCCCAAGGAGCTGGAGGGATGCTGGGTCACCCGGGGGTGCCTGGCAGGCAGGGGACCGTCAGCAATGGGATGCCAGGAGCACGCAGTGGTGCAGGGTCAGCCCCAGGGCCCGCTGAGAAAGGAACTGAGGTGAGGTTGGCATCCCCCCACTGGCAGAGGCCCCCCCCACAGTCCTCTGCCCCGTCAGCGGAGTCCCCAGGCCCGGGACAAGAAGTGACTCCATCCCCACAACCTCCCTCGCCAGACATCCATCCCCGAGGAGCCCTTATCAGCCGCTAAATCGTTCGCAGCAGCCTCCCCAAAGCTTGTGGGTCTTGGCAAGATGCTCCGAGACTGCATTTTGCTCCAAATGGATTGTACAGGGGAGAACAAAGCACTGGAGAGTTTTTTCAAAAGCAAGTTGTGATCGCAGCCCGCAGGAGGAGCCAGCCGGTCCCCCGCTCACGCGGGACTCAGCGGGGGTCCAGGCTCGGCCCCAGCCCCTCTGGGCAGTGGGCTGTTGCCCCTCGGCTTCCCCTCCCAGCCCTGGCCCGCCTTCCCATGGCAGTGGCTGGGCAGGAGCCGTTCAGAGCAGGTGCTGGCCCAGAAGACAACAGCTCCATTTTCACCAAAAAAATGTCCTGCTGCAAAAATCTGGCCTCGCTCCAGCTGCAAATGAAGAAAAAAAAAAGGTTAGGGTTTTGGTTTTTTTTGTTCCTGCTTCGAAGTTCTTGGAAAGCTGGGGTGGGCCAGGCTCTGGAGTGAAGGCTGACCTCGGCGTCATGCCACAGGGCTGCGGGGGGACTGCCCGCTCGCTCCCCACCCTGGCCCAGGCCGTTCCTCGCAGCAGCCCCCGCGGCAGAGCAGACTGGCAGAGCGGACATTTTTTCCACCGATACCTTCAAGAACTTGGGGATAAAAGGGGGAATATTCTCTCCTCCATCAAGCTCAGCACAAATTGCCCTTGCAAGGTCCAGACAGGTGCTAACGCCGAGGCTACCGCTGCCCAGGCTGTGCTCCGAGCACGGGGCAGCGTCGGCAGAGACGGCCAGGGGCCATGCCAGGACTCACCCAGAGCGCGGACGGCCACGTGTCGCACAAAGCCAGGTGTGCTCCGTGCTTTGTGGCGAGGTGTCCCAGGGAAGGGGTGGCATGGGGGCAGCCGTGCTTGGCAGGAAGGATGGGAGGAGAGGGAAGAACCGAGTGGGGAGAGGAAGGAACAAGACCAGAAAGTCCTGTTGGCTTGGCTCCCCCTCCGATAGCAGAGAGATGGTGTCAGCAGTGAGTCAGCTCCGGGATGTGTGTGAAATCATAACGGAAGAATGCTGTAGAAAACAGCAAAATCCCACAAAAAAATAAATCGTGGGGGAAAAGAACCCAACAACCCTCAAGCAAAAGCAACGGTGACGGTGCAGAGACATGGCAGAGGACGGGTTTAGCAACTGGACGCTACGTCGTCAGGGCGCGAGGAATAACTGCAAAATTGCATCGGGGCTGGGACAAAGGAAAACAGCCCCGAAGATGCTGGGCTTCTGCTGTGGACAGTCAGAGGGCACCCATGGCCCTGCAGTGACTGGCCTGTGGCCATGGGCTGGAAGGACCCACGTGAGATCCTGGCGGCTCTCCCAATGCATTCCCAACCCACGAGAATGCCGCGGCTGCGACGGCGCCTTTGAACAAGTGTCCATCGAGAAAGCCGGGGAAACAATGAGCGCACAACGCCAGGCTCTGCAGAACGCCTGACTCACGGGCACCGTCGCCTCGCGAGCGAGTTTTCGCCAGATGAGCGCTGGGCTGCTTCATGGAGGCTCAGACATCCCCCATGGCCACAGCTAGAGAGATGTGGAGCGAGCGAGCAGCCTCCTTGCAGAAGGTGTGGGGTGGTTCACTGCGAGCCAGAGGGGGGAAAGACATGGGGAAAATCAAGGGAAATGCCACAAATTCAGAAACTCAAAGGAAAAAGGTGTAACCGTTGGGCAAAGGGAGGTCTGTGCACCCTGCGGGGACAGACTGGGAGTGGAAGAGCTTTGCTGGGGGCTGCAGGCAGTAATGGGAGGACAGTGCTGGACGGTGGTGGGATGAGGAGAGGGGTCCTGCCCATCGCCACTGTGGGACTGTACCCAACCCAGCCCTCCAGCCCTCCTGGAAAGCCCCGGACACCCAGCCGAGGAGTGGCATGGGGACTCAGAGGACAGAGCATTGCACTGACCTGGTGCGAAAAACCAGGGTAAGTATCAGAGCTAAACTCAGAGCCAGCAGCAAAGGTGGCAGGCGAGCAAACTTCAGGTGGTGTCGTGCTGAGCAGAGCTGTGAAGCCTTCATCTGCACTCCAGAGAGGGACAGAGGGGTAGGGAAGGCAGATGAGAATTCAGCCATGCGTAAGCCCAGCCCACATGCCCACAGACACCAGGGAGGGCTTCAGGCTGCTGCCCCCAACATCGCAGCACCGCCACGATGAGGTACGGTGGGTGAGATCGGGTCACATGTGGCACCCAGCTCAGGACAGGAACTCACCCCTGGGGCCACGAGCCACCCCTGCTCACCAGCAGAGCACCCGCGCCCTGTAGCATCCCCAGGGGTGTGTGAGTTGGGCACCAAACCATGGCTGCAGGGACCCGGTGCAGTGCTGGGAGCCAAACAAGTGTGAAACAGCAACAGAAGATGGTCTTTTGATATCACACCAGAAATAAATGAAACAACCACCCGGGTCAATGTACCCTTCAAGGTGTGTCCGCTGGTTAAGACCAAAATGTTGGCAGTAAGGAATAACTGCGTGAAAGGGGCTCCCAGCCCATGCCAAGGAGCCAGCGAAGGTGGAAGTGCCACAACCTGCACTTTTCCTGGGCATAGGCATCTGCAGCGACGAATATCACACACCAGCAAACGCCCAGCGTTGAAGTGATGCTGCTGGAGGCAGCTGACGTATTCCCAGTGCTTCGCGCCAGAGGGGGCACTGGCCACAGCTCTGGGGGGAGCAAAGCCCCTGGCAGGGCTGGGCCAGGCTGTAGCTTGGTGCTGGATCCTCGCTGGGCTCCCCACGGCTGGGTTCTGCCTCCAAAGAGCTAAAAGCAATGTGGGAAATGCCCGCAGGGGCTGCGGGACAGGCAGGCAGGGTTGATCCTCCTCCAGTGGCTGCAGCCCCGGCATCACCATCTGTGCAGCTGCAGAGTCCGTCCCCCCATAACTGTCCTGGCCCCACGGAGCTCTTTGCCCTCGACAGGGAGGATGAACAAATAGGTTTTACATAATCCCACACGATCTGCATAACACACGGCCCCGAAACATGCCGCTCTCACCCGCCGTGTCGCGCAGAGCTCCTGGATGTTCCTCTCTCTCTCCTCAGGCTGTTTCCTACATCACTGGTCATGTATCGCAGCTGGCAGCAGAACCAGGCGCCCAGCAGCTCCGCCAGCCCTCTGGGTGTGGGTGCCCCCAGCCCAGCGCTTTTGGGGATGCTGCCAGGGGCACCCCTAGCCTGACAGGCAGCTTTTGCTCAGGCACGTAAACACCACACTGGAGAGAGACCAAACGTGAAAGCGTGTGGAGACATTTTCATGGGGATGCTTTGGGGGTCCTGAAAGGTCTCCTACTGCTCCCCCCACCGCCTCTATCCCAGCCCCAAGGAAGAAGGCTGCTGCTGGAGCCCAGGTGATGAGCTTGAGCCGGGGCCGAGCATTTCAGAATCACAAAATCCACCCCCTTGAGGTGAGGAAAGAAACCACCCCTTGGTGATCGCTGGTTTTGCTTTAAAACACAAATGCTAGACACAAGCCTTGGCCTTACTGCTAGCTGCGACGACACAGTGACAGCCGGCTGCGACGGCGCCACGTGGAAGCGGCACGGCACAAAAGTGGCTCTTTCCCCACAAATCGCTCCAAAGGGAGGGTCCGCTCCAAGGCAGCACCTGGAGATGTGCCCAGGCACCCGCTCACCGCAGGACAGGCACGGGCAGAGCCGGCAGCATCTCAGCATCTGCAACCGACTCCAATAATACCACCTGGAGGCTCCAAAATGTTGGGGGAAAAATAAATATAGCTCAAAGGAGACTAAGAGATCGAAGGGAAATGGCCATTAGCAACCCTCCATCTGCAGCAAGAGAGCTGGCCATGCCCGGCACTCCGCATCTAATGGGTTTTTAATATTCTCGTGGCACGTGCTGTGGTATATATGGTAAGAGACACTCGGAGGTCTTGCATGAGCACCATTACTCGGGGGCTGCTCGCAGAGTTCAGGCTCTTCCTTTCCCTGCCAGCTGCCTCGTAGATGTCGATGTTTCAATTATTCCTCAAGCTGCATGTTCCAAATTAAGGCCGGAGAAGTGTCTCTGTCTTATATAGATAGAAAAAAAATATATATCCCTAAAAGGAAAAGAAATGAACTCAGAAATTAATAAAGCTGATTGACAATGCTGCTTTGGAAACTCTGGTACCATATGGCATCCCTGAATGGCTGCAGCGCTGTGAGGATGGAGCTGACCAGCTGGAGAGTTACTGTGGGTTGTTTGTAATTGTAATAATGGATATCAGATGGCTGGTGTGGAGCAGTTTATAAATGAGAACAGACAATGAGCCGCACTGTTTGTCAGGAAATCATTGCTGATATGGGCTTTGCGCTCCCCACCGCTCCCCGTTCGAGCTGGCTGCTGCTCCCAGGGCACCCTGAGCTGCCAGTCGCTCCGGCTCCGGCCAGGAAAGGTGTGATGCTGGGGCAGGTACCGCAGCGGCTACCCAGGCGGGTGGTCCAGCCATGAGCAAAACTGCCAAAAAAGCCCCTTCACCCTGGCCCCCGGCGCCACTCGGAGATGCCAGCGAGGCTGATGTCCTCGTGTGAAAAACGTGATGTGCAGCCAGAGGCCACTCTAATGAAGTCAAAGCAAACGGGGATCCAGGGACCTGCCAAAGCCTCGGGAGCCGTCCAGGCTCACAGGGCTGATGGGGCTCGGGTGCTGACACTTCCAGATTGGTTTTTGTACTGAACAGCTGGAAAAATCATGACATTTCAGAATTTGCCATTTAATGGATTTTGTTTTTAAAGTTGGTAACAGTGAAATCCGTTATTTCAGTCTCTGCTGCTCTCCAGCTCCACGGCTGAGCTCGGAACGAAAACGTCACATGCTTGTTCCATCGTCTTTTCCAAAATGAAATTCCATCCACAGGAACAGAGGGCACTGCCCAGCTGAAATGTCCCGCTGCTCCGGCAGAAGCCACCCCGTGCCACGTCGCCGGGCAGCCCAGGGCACCAAGCCCCAGCCCAGGGGGATTGGGGCAGGAGACAGCTGGGAGAAAAGGCTGCATTCCAGGCTTAGATGTTACGCCTGGTTTTAATTCCCTAGAATTCCTGGATTATTTCCCCTAAACTTACTTTTTTAAAAAAATGCCATAACCAAATTGGATTAAGCCCCCTCCCACCACCACCCAGAGCCCCTTCGCCGGGAGGACCCACCAGGAGCTGGCAGCAGGGCTGGGCAGAGCCGGGCGATGCGTTTCGCTCCGGCAGGTCTCATTTTGGGCTCGGCAGCCCGCAGGGATGGAGATAATCCCAGGACTGCTGGGTTTCCTCCCTGCTCGGCTGCAGGCTGGTGGCATCTCCGGTGTGGGGGTCGGGATGCCCAGGAGCCCTGAGTGCTCCGGGAGCCGGCAGCAGGGAGAGCTTTCGAGGAAAGCAATCTCTGCGGGAAGGTGGCCAGGACTGGAGCTGGGGCCACGGCAAGTGCCAAGCATGGGCAGAGCATCCACGAGCTGACACGCCGCTCTGCAGGGCCTTGACACACTCCTACCTCTCCAGCTTGCTGCACGGAGCAATCACAGCCACTGGGGGGATCGGGGGGACGCTCTCCCACCCAGCACACTGGTCGCCCTGTGTGATCCACTGATGGCGTCCAGGGTGCCCGGGGAAGGGTGGACAGAGATGCTGGCTGGGGGAATCGTACCCGACTCAGCACCCTCGGCAAAACCGCTCCCCCTGCTCCATCCTTTTCAGCCCTCACTACCGTATCAGAATTGCTGCTCTCTGGTTTTGTTCAGATAAGAAATGACCTATTTCTTATCTATATTTGTTATATAATATTCTATAATCATACATCCTTTTATATTTGCATATTTAGATTCATGTGTTCTATACAAATGTTCTTATATAAACATTTCTATTATTCTTCTATATTACAGAAATATTTCTTAGAAACCCCAGGGCATACAAATCCCAGGCAAAACTCTTTGTCAAGCTGGTAACGAACCGGGCACAGCGATTAAAGGCTGTGAGCGAAACCAGCAGGCAGGAAAACTCGCTCCCCTCTACCCGAGCTCTGTGGTTATTTCCCCGAAGAAAGAGTCCTGCTCTCGGCTCCAAAAACATGCCTGTTCATACTGGGGCACAGCTCTTCCTCAAAACTCCTGTATTTCTTTTCCTCCAGCTCAGAGAGGATTCTCTGAGTCTACTTCTTCGCAGCTTTGGTTTCCAGGCTTTCATAGAAAATGTGAGTAACCCACTTATTTTTATAACAGAGATTCAGGGTTTGTCTTATTTATATCAATCACTATTTAGGGTAAATGGGCATTCGATTCCCATGCACCAAACACCAGAACCAGCTGGGTTTAATTAATAAGGAGACACTGAGGTGCAGACACAAGACATGAGTGCATTGTGGACACCCCCTCGGGAGCTGGACCTGACCCGGGAAACGGGAGGGCTGACAGCATCCTCCAGACTCGGCCATCACATCCCCATCCCTGCGTCTCCACAGACTTCCAGGTGACTCGATTGCATCCCCCTGGTTTTAACCTGAAGGTGTCACTCGGTAGGAAAACTTCTCCACTTTCTCCAGCTCAGCTTTGGCTGATGCCATCCCCGAACGGAACTAATTGAAGGAAGCGATGTCAGAAAGCAGCCCAACAGCCCCTCCAGATGGGGTGATTGCAGCTCGTCCATCGCACCACCCAGCCCCGGTTCCCTGCTCCGAGCTGTAGGCTCCCTGTCACAGATTCGTTGCTTACCACTCGCTATCACGTTTTAAATCAGCGGAACTGCAAGCCCTGACTCACATCGCCAGCGGTTTAAAAGCAAAGAGTTTAGATTTCAAAAGACAGAGATACCCAACATGAATCCTTACTCAAACACACTATTTTTCCCAGCAGGGGCACTCTGGAAACACTGAGCACCCAGGCGGGCGGCAGCCCTTTGCTGGTGCTCGAGCATCCTAGAGCACTCGGCTTGGCTAGACACCACTTTTGGGGTGTCCTTTGTTCCCATCACCCCCTGTTGCCCGCGGAAGGGCCCCACTTGCAGCCGTGCCGGTGTCGTTGTTGGTTTTTATTTTACAGGGGTAATAGAGCCTACCCACATCCTCCCGGCCCCGGCCCGCCCCGGCTCCCACCCACGCGCTGCCGGCATTAATGGGTTTACTTTGCCATGCCTGGCAGGTAACGGCCTCTGGAAACGGGTGTCAGTTTGTCATCCCAAGCCGGCAGCTGTGCGGCGGGCGAGGAGCAGGTGGCAGCCCCGTGTCCCCTCGCACAGGGTGTGATGCTTGTGGGATCGTGTCCTGGAGGGCTGGACTGGGGACCCCCAGCTCTGCTCCGAGCCCTTACTCACCCCCGACCCCACCAGCTCCCTGTGCCCCTTCTCTCCCCTTCCAAGGGAGGTTGAAAAATGCACTGAGAATCTTCTGGGGGCAGTTGAGAATCCAAGGTGAGCACCAGGATGGGCACACGGTGGCCTTGAGCATGAGGCACGCCAGCCTGAAGCCCTCCGAGAACGGCCGGGTGGGACAAGGGCACCCACAGCCCGACCCGGGACGAGCACCACAGCCAACTGGGAAGAGCCATCCCCAGCTGGGAGGAAGGGGATGAAAGCACAGTGCTGGGATGAAGCAAGGAGGTGCGTTAGGATTCAAACAGTGGGTGATAGCAGAAGTGGTGAGCTGCAAGACCCACCTAAAGTTCCTTCTGCTTCAGACATCTGCAAAACTTACCCTGTTAAAACCGGAATCGGGCTCCGACCCCTGCTACTCATCCTCCATTTAAGGAGATCCCGAACTCTCCAAGGTGGCGGCAGACTTTTGCTGTGTGTCTGTGTTGAGCACACACATGCCATTGCTGGAAAATGATAAAAAATGATAAAAACACCATAGCAAACTCAGAAAAGTGCTGGGTGCTCACACGAGAATGGGGATGGCCACGAGATCTTTTCAGGGAGGAGCAGGAGAAGACAGTGCAGCGAGCGCCCGTCCCTGAGGCTGGCTGTGCTCTGAAGGGGGGTCTGGCTGCGATTTGCAAAACGATCACCCCTTAGAGAAATTATGGGATTTACCCCACAGATGCAGATCTGGCTGGAGACAGAGCACGCCGGCCGGGCTGGAGGTGATGCTGCTGCTCAGGCAGCACTTCCCACCATGGGACGGCCCTTCTGCCTCCCCACAGCCCCTCTGGACAAGCGTCTGCTCCGACCATCCCCAAGCCCGTTGTCCTCCAGCCCATCTGCCGCTCAAATCCCCGCTCCCCGGCTGCGATGTCGGGGTGGCTCCCGCTCCTCATTAGAGGTCACAGCCCCTGAGCAAAGATTAATCTGGCGCTTGTGCGAATTTATCTGCTTGAAAAGAGAGGGACCGGCTCTGACCTCACAGTCTGGAGACTGGTGGGGAGTTTTCTGTCCCCTGAGCTGTCGAGCCAATTCCCTGCAGTACCAAGCTGTTGTTCTTGGCATCTGCTAGGCAGAAAGACTGCGAAACACCCCAAATATCTGTTTGTTTTAAAAGGTAAATACTAATTTCAGGATGCTGTTTACATAACCAGACTCTTCAAGCTTGAAGTCATTGCCTTTTGCTAGTTGTCACATGGTATTAGTGTGTATTTAACATTTATTTAACTCTACTTGGTCCTGCTTGTGCCAGATGGCAGGCAGCCTGCGTGGTAAGGCACGGGCTCAGCTGAGCGCTGCTCCAAAGTGAGGAAAGAGGGTGGTTTGGGACTGAGAAGGTACAAGGTTGAGCAGTTTTTGGCTGCAGGTCCCCAAAGGGTTTGGATGCACACTGATGCTCTGGTGTCCCCGAGGCTGGGTGCTGTCCCTGTCCACAGAGCATGGCAGAGGCCAAAAGTACGACAACCTGGGAAGCAGCATCCTCTGGCTCATCCAAACCAGTGCCGGGGCTGGGCTTTCCTCACCTCTTGCCATGCACCAGAGCCAGGGCAGGGTCTGACAACTTGCCTTTGACTCGTGGGCTTTACATCACCTCAGCCAGATCCTGCCTGGCGCTGAGCTGTCTCCCTGCCGATGGGGAGCGGGTCTGCGGACCCTGGCAGGGGGCCATCGCTGCAGAGGCCATCACGGTTTGCATGCACCAGGTGGGACACCCAGAGCTGAAACCCTGAGCGGCAGAAGGGTGGGGGTGCCCGGCCAGCCAGTGACCTGGAGGAGCAGATGACACAGGCGAGGACCTGCCCGCTGTCTCCTGAGCTCCTGAACAGTGAGTCTTATTTTCTCAGTGATGAGCTGAGAGAGCTCGCAAAAGGATTCACATCCCTGTTACGCAGCCCCCACTACTGAATGCTCACGTCTCTTGTCTGCCCCTCGTTTGGTCTCCCAGCACAGGCCATTTTTGGGCACCGCTGGTGTCACTGCTTCTTCAAACAATAAAGAAATGAAGCCAGATGGGCTTTGGAAAACAAATACGATGTTCAAGGCAGTATCACCATCTTTACAGCTGCAGCAGGCACCCATCAGCTCGAATATACAAACGAGGAAGATCGGGGATAGTTTCAGGGACAGGACTACAGTTCTAAGCTGGGGTGGACACTCTCAGGTTCAAATGTTCACGTCTGAAGAAAGGGACCTGCATGATAAATAATGTCCCCAGATTTTATCACAGAATTATTGTCTGGGCTCAACAGCTGCTGTGTGCTCTGCCTCCCACCTGGCTGAGGTCTCATCCCAGCCCTCCTCTCCTCCAGCTGTTCTTGCTCGATGAGATTCCACCGGGCACCTCTGCCTCTGCGAGCAATGCTGACCTGCACTTGCATCATGCTGGGAGAAACACTGACGGACACCAGGACTGACCTTGGGAAACTCCACCAAGCTCCCGACCTCCCCTTCTGGCACCATCTGCCTGCTCTCCTTTCACTCAGTTCTTGCTCGTGTGATGATGCTCGTGCTGAATTTTCCATTTTGCCTTGTTTTGAAAACCAGTTCCTGGCAGAGGAAGCAGGCAGGTTACTCTGCCATGACCTACCCCACGAGATAAACCCTTTATCTCATTTCCCACTCATTTTTATGACAGTAATTACTCTTTCTTCAGCATTTTGAGAGCTACACATGCCTGTGAGATGAGAGATTTCCAAATAACGTTCCCTCTCGCTCCTGTGTTTGCTGTTCTTTGATTAGACCTGTTAATCCTTGCCACCAGATTTGCCTCCCCTGTAGAGGAAATGGGAGGATTGAGCTGGTGTGGGACCTGGGAAGGGACAGCAAAGGGGTGAGGAAGAGGCAGGACAAGGCTGAAGGAGCTGAGCTGTGGGGAGCACAGAGAGAGCTTGTTTCAGCCAGAGCCATGGTCATCAGTTGAGACTTCCCCCAAGCTGGCAGCCCTCCAGCTCAGCATCCCGCTTGCTCCTTTTAACATCGCTCTGCAGAGACGAGAACAACCTTCAGCTCCTCTCAGCTCCCTCACCAGCTACAGGGACAGGGTCTGGGAGACACCTGAACACCTCAGATCAACCTCGCCCCATGCCGTGCTGTACAGGGCCTCCCTTGAGGTGAGGCTCAGACAAACCCACACTGTGGAAGAACAGGAGCAAGGTTGCAAAGTCCTGCTCCCAGAGGCTAAGCTTCCCACCTGCAGCCACCTTTGGACAGGCTTTACTCAGAGGGGGACCAAGGCCTGTGCAGTGAAGGATTTTCCTTGGTAGGACCTTCACAGGAGCTGGAGTAGAAGCTGGAAGGAGCGTGGTAAGTGAAGAAGGATCAGATCCAGAAGGGTTCTTTATATCAGCACTCGGGTACGGCTGAGGATGTGGCAGGGCAGCAAACAGAACTGGAAACCCCGTTTGCAGAGCACAGCTCACTCAGCACAGCATGAGCTGTGGTGTGGGACAGCAGCAAACAGGCAGAGCGGACAACAAGTACCCACTCAGATTGCAAAGCACCAGGGAAGTCCACCATGGGAAAACACAGACGTACATCTATTTAGACATACGTACCTCCTTCTCTAGGACGCATGTGTCCGCACAATGCATGGGGCCGAGAAGCCTCCTCTTTCTTGTCCCAAATATATCATGTTTAAATGATAAAAAGAAAAGGGTTCCAAATAAAGCCCATGTGCCCAGAGAGCCTCTTCTCTACTACCCTATTTCAAGGACGTGTAGAAACATCAGCGGAGTGAACAGGTGTTGCTCGGTTGGCACAGAACATAAATTCATACTCATAAAGGCTGTTGGTTTTTTTTCTCTTAGAGCAAATAAACCCTGCTCTGTGTACCCGTGTACCCACAGAGCAAAAACGGCAGCCGACCCCTCGTTTGATGGCTGCTGATGTTTCCCAGCCACCACCCCAGCTCCAGAGAGCAGGAGACAAGCTCAGCTCACTGTATGGCCATCGCAGGCCATCAGGACCCAGACCTCGTCCTCCCTCCAGCACCATGTCCTTCCCCAGGTTTCGCCCATAACCCTGGCACCGCTCATCTCAGATCTCCTGAGACAGCGCATGGAGAGCCCGTTTCCAGCTCACACCTCTCGGCTCCGCAGAAGACACTTGCTGGAGGACCAGCAGGATGGTCACGTTTGAAAGATGAATTTGTTTGTGTGGGGAAATCGCATATAACTATGGAAACGCCCCAAAAGCTGCTGTTCTGAGCTCTTGTGTCTTCAAGATCAAGCCCTGATATACCCCATCCTAGAACCCTGCGGGTATCACGGATGTTATTCTGCACAATCCTTTCATTTGCAGCTCTTTCATCTTTAGAAACCAAGCAGCAATGCAGCCCTTGTAATGCAGCTGCTTTGGGCCCACCATGGCTTAACCTTGGGCAACCCCAAAGCTGGTGGACAGAAAGGAAGATGAAACACATTAGCTCCTCCTCCAAAGCTTCCCCCAGCACATCTCAGCACTCTGCTTTGCAGTCCCAGCCCTCCCCAATCCAAGCAGTGGCACATCCTCTGCACGCAGGCACACAGAGGGCTCCAGTGTGGGTGACCTCGGGAAGATCCAGGCTCCAGCTGGGGAGCACGGCCAGGTGCCTTGGGGGGCTGCCCAGAGAAGCCTCTGATGGAGCCCAGCCTGTCACTCTTCCAGGGACTTCACAGGCTTTGGAGAGCAGCTACATTAAAACAACACCCTTATCAGCACCCCACACAACAGCCCTTTCCGCTTCACCAGCGTAAATTTGGCCACAGCGAGGCTGTAGATGATACTGAAATGAAGTGGTGGGAAACACAGGGCAGAGCCAAGCTGCAGCCAGCGTGGCAGGAGATAAGAGCCATGCAGGGG
Source organism: Bucorvus abyssinicus (assembly GCA_009769605.1). Classification (NCBI taxonomy): domain Eukaryota; kingdom Metazoa; phylum Chordata; class Aves; order Bucerotiformes; family Bucorvidae; genus Bucorvus; species Bucorvus abyssinicus. Next base: position 14,150,202 of record CM020047.1, read on the forward strand.
ATGGGGCGGACAGGCTGGTCCAGGGAAGCGCTGGTGCCTCGCAAGGGGAGGAGGCAAAGCCACGAAGTTAAACTGAGGACAATGGGACTAGGTGGATGCTCCTGTCATTTTAGTGCAAATTTGGATCTGCTCCATCACGGGACGTCTGGACCCAAGAGATGCCTGTTGCTGGCCAGCAAACTCAAAATGAGCCGTAGCTCCCCAAGCATCTAGAGCTCACCGCTGCCAAGCTGCAGTTTGTCACAGCTCACCCGCAGCTGGACTTTCAACAGGCTGCTGGGGACTCCAAACCCAGTTTGCTGAGCACATGGTCCTACTGAGAAACAGCAGCCCCGACCTATGCGCCCTTTGTTTCCCAAGCGCCGAGCAGGACTCACAGCTCTTACTGCCTCCATTATACAGGCAGCGACTGGAGGGGATGGGTAGTGCCTCAGGGCAGCCAGTTTGGATCTCCTGCTCCATCCCGAGAGCTCCCCGTCAATGGTGATGAACTCTGCAAGGCTGAGCCAAGAGATGGCAGGGCAGCAAGAGACACCCTGGCACCAGCATGACTTACTAACTGGTGGCGAGGACATCTACCTAGGACAGGAGCCTGGGTCCTGGCCCTGCTTCCAGGACCACACATATATTTTATTGCTAGGAACAGAAACCCTGGGTATAACCCAGTTTGCAGACAGAGTTGCCCTGAGAAGCTGTGGATGCCCCATGAAGGTTGGATGAGGCTTTGAGCAACCTCATTCTAGTGCAAGATGTCCCTGGAGTTGGACTGGATGATCTCCAAAGGTCCCTTCCAGCCCAAACCACTCCATGGTTCTTCATGCTGCTTGTCCTGCAGCTCTTGAAACATCATCTCCAGGACCTGGTGCCTTTAAAGGCCAAACCAGCCATCCACTCGAGGCGCGGGGCTGCAGCTGGGCTCTGGGAAGCGTCAGGAGGCAGCTCAGACACTTTGGTTACAGCAGCCTGACACTGGGGCCACAGGTATTGCAACCCCTCTGGGGCAGCGCGGAGGGCTCAGTGCAGAGGGAGGAAGGCGGCGAGATGGTTTTGGGGAGGCCATAAGGCACAAATAGGCTAAAATTCATAATTAAATACATATATAAAGCGTCGCCTCTAACGAAACGGTCTTCCCGCTCCGCTACCGGCCACAATCCCGGGCCTCCCGCCGTCTTGCCGGGGCGGGCCGGGTAGGCCGCGCCCCCGGCAGCGTCACGGCGAAGGGCCGGGCCGGACCGGTGGGGCCGCGGCGGGGAGCGGGAGGAGGCGCCGAGGAGCCGGGCGATGGTGGGGATCCCGGGCGGCTGCCAGTGTAAGAGCCGCGGCGCGGAGGGGAGGCGCCGACCCGTTCGGCGCCGCTCAGCCGGGGGCGAAGGGCCTAGTGGGGCCGGGGCCCGGCGGCGGGGACGCCTCGGCCTGGCCGGGCCTCGGGCGGCGGGGGCGGCGGGAGGCGCGGCCGGAGGCGGAGGGCGGGGGCAGCGCTGGTGCCGGCCCCGCCGGCGGTCTCAGCCCCCACGGGCCTGGCGAGCCCGGTCCGGCCGGGGGGTGCAGGGAGGGGTGCTGCGCCCTGCGCTGCTCTCCAGCCGCACACGGTTGTGGCTAAAGATGTGTAATACCCGGGTTCGGTTGGGGTGTGTTTCTCGGAACGCGGTTCATTGCCCCCAGATTGACCGGCAGCGGGGCCGGGAACAGCCGTGGGGACCCCACCTGGAAGGCAGCCCGGCAGCAGCCCCGCGGGCTGGCCCCGGGGTGTGTTTTATTGCCAGGCTGGATGGGGTTTCGCGCCCGGCGCAGGGCAGGGCCGGCAGCGGCGGGGCTGCCCTCTGCACCCCCTCGGGCAACCCACGCTTGGCCGGGAACGGTGGGGTCGGCAGTGGCCAGACTCATAAGGTGTGCTCAGCTGGGCAGCGACTGGGCGAGTGTGTGTGAAGCCTGACTGGCCATCGCGGCATCCTCTGCTCCTTGGGGTGGGAACGTGAGTAACAGGAGGTTTGTTTTCATTAATTTCTCAGAACAGGAGGTTTGTTTCCAGAAGAGTTGCACTCTCTGGAAGCTTTCAGCACAATCGGGAACGGATTGAGCCGTCCCGGGCTGAGGAGTGAGGCACCAGACAGACCCGCGCTGTTGTGGGTAAGGGATGTCCAGCCTGACAGCCTGGATGGGCCATTTACCCACGGGCTGGATCATGGCCTCGAGGCGACTCTGTTGAAAAGTCATAGCTCAGTGAAGGGAGAAAAGCGGTTAAAAGCACATCCCAGAGCTCAGAGGAAATGAGGCAATTTTAAAATGAAGTGTGATTGCTCGTAGGAAGCAATGTAAAGATAGATGCTGACACTAATGTGGAAACCACCCTGAAAGCTGCATTCCTGATACGGAGAAGGAATTACCAAGGAGAAGGAATTACCAAGTGACTGAAGTCGAAGGGGGTGGGTGAATACTTTTGTGAATACTTTTGTCGGGGGGATGTTCAGAGTCAAGTTGTTAACCCTTAAGGCAGGTACAAGTGTTAGTCTGTCAAAGCATATGGGCTTGAAACCTGGTGGGCAGGCGGCTGCGGCAGGAGAAGGGCACGGCGGTGAGCAGGGCATGTTAACATCCGTGTTGGTTTGCAGAGCCCTGGTACCTGGTTGACAGGCTCCTAACCTCACTGCCAGGGAAGGCTCTTCATTTTGTCTGCCTTGAAGAAAAGGCCTCGCAGAAGGAGCTCAGCTGAGATCATCTGCTGTTCAAAAGTCAGCCCTCTGTGCCTGAGCTCCTTTCTCCAAGCTCCCTTTGCAGTCCCAGTGGAAAAACAGGCGCTTCTGAGGGTGATTCATCTCACCAGTCTTGGACAGCTCTCTCTGGATGGGACAAACCACGTGCTGGAGATGCCTGGGCTTTTTCATTAACTGCCAGGGGTGTCCAGGGTAGCTGGCTTAGGCTTTGGCAATGAGGAGCTACATGAATCACATCCCACCCAGCGAGTCCGCTCATGATGCAGCTTGATAGTGTGTGCTGGTCAGATCCTCTTTGAGCACTGGGAGGAGAGGCAGGCCTTTGAAATCCTGCATAGAAATAACTGAAGGTATACAGCGATGATGTGCCTAAAGCCATAGCTTCAGGGTGGCTGTGTGAAACCAGTTCCTCGCTCAGTTGGAACACTGGCTGCAGCCTTTTGCAAGTCAGTCAAATGGTTTTCTGAATCGCAGCAGGAACGAATAAATGTACACGTAGTTGCTCAGTTTTGCAATATTAAAATGTCAGAGATGAGGGTTTTCATCGGGGTCCTGTTGACAGAACTGAGTCAGGAGGCGATCGGGCTGTCCTTATGACAGCGGGTACCGCAAGGCTGTAGCCCCTGGCAAGAGAGTGACAAGCACCTGGGATGCATCAGAGGCCTCAGCAGCAGCTAAAGCATCATTTTCTTAATGTGCTTTTAATACACCCGTGGCTCAGGATCCATTGGTGAAGTGCTACAGATAACCATGGTGAGCCATACAGCTGGTTTATGAGAATAAGCACATTGATAGGTGCCTTCAGCAGCTTTACAGACAGAGCAGGTAACCACATCCTGTTAGTGCCAGGTAGTGAACAGGCTGGACGCTGCCACAAGATCTCACGGGGTTCTTGGGCCCAGAATCACTGCTGGATTTTATCTTTGGTCTCAAGAAAGTGAATGATCAGCTGTAGGCTCATAATTTTTATGCGCTCAAATTATATGCATTGCCTTGGTTATCAGCCGGGTGATTTCTGCTGGGTTATAACAACAGTCACTGGCAGTGTCAGGAGGCTCCTTGATTTCTTTGGGTATGTGTTACAGAGGAGTGGTTCAGGGCTCAGTGTGATCCAAAAAGAAGAAATGTGGGACTGCGTTGAACCTTTGGGGTGTTCCAAATTAGTTTCAGGCACGTACTGACTCTTAGGAACGTGCTTTTCTTACGTGGGTATTTCCGATAGGCAGAAATTAAAATGGGTCTTTCAGGGACTTAGTCTTGGTTTTTATATGCAATAAAATAAAAGGCATAAGTTGTTACTCTTCCCTTGAACCAGTGTTCGGGAGAGTGAGGTGAACTGACTTTTTAAAGCGGTCAGTGGAAAGAGAATTAGTTTTTTTTGATTTGCAGCTTCTCTAAGAGCATGTTCCTCAGGTAGAGCTCGTGTAGTTGACTCTCCAAAGCAGGACTGGAATAGTGAGCTGAGGACAGTTTCCATCTGCTTGAGCTGTCGAGGCTTCACAGCTCCCTCGAGATGTTGCCCTAAACCTCTGGAGAGGGGTGGAGGAGTGCTCGGCTTTCCCTTTTGCTGGCAAGGGTCAGGTAAACAGTGTCTTCAGAAGAAAGAGGTGGCTGTAAAACTCCTGAAGGTGAGAAGTGCATCCATATCTCCCCCTCTGATGTATGGAGACAGCACTTCCACCCAGACAGGCGATTCACATGGAACTCTGCTAGACTGGAAACCCCCTTCCTGAAGGCTCTTGTTCAGCCGGTGTCTGGAAAACTTCTCCTGTGTCCCTGTCACCTTCCCATCCCACGTGTGTGCACATCCATGTTTGATTCAGCTACGAAGGTGCGTTGGATATTGTTTGGAGTGTTATTTGTGCATTCCAGGTTAATCAACCCTGACCTTAGAGCTCAGCTAGAACGTTCTTTGCTCCATTTCATATTCTTCTAGAGAGAGAAGCACTAACTTTTACAGGCAGTAACTTATCTGGCGATTGGACTTTGAGGTCAAAATGTGCACGTATGTTTTCCTCAAAGACTTTGCAGTCTCAGTATAATTTAAAGGATCAAGCTGTTCAGCAGGGATTTTCTCCGGTGTTGGTGTTTAAGATAGCAGTTGATAATTGCCCTCAACCTTAGGTTGCTGGGATATTTTCAGCAGATAAATGGTGTGCTGTTGCCGTGACCTGGAGTCCATAGGTGACGCTTTGAAGCTCTTTGAAATGTTACAGGATTTTCTCATTACAGTCTGGTTTGGGATGGGAAGTGCAGCATTAACCATTTTTGTCTGGGTGTTGTAAAATAACGCTCAGTGAACACGTGCAGGGTCAGTGGTGCTTTTCTCCGAGTGGACTCGATAGACACAGCAGCTTGTTAGCATCAATACCAGCTTCTCCCTGAAGTAAATACAGCTGTGTTTTTTAATCCTCCTGATCTCTTGGGAGTCGTGTGTCCCTTCCTAATAGTGCACCTTGTTGCTGGAGCAGCAACTTCCTCCAAATCTATCACCTGGGATGCTCCCGCCTGGCTTTTGTACCCATTTTATCACACTACTTCTGACAGGAGGCAGCAGGAGGAGGAGAAGTACAAAATCCTAAAGGAAAGAAAACCGGGAGGCTGTATGTGGTTGGTATGGCCAGGGCCTGGCAAGGGATGGTTGGGTTGAGCAGCTGCTGGCACTGGTGGGACTGGGCTGATGGCAGATAGTGCTGCGGAGCCGATCCAGGGACCCTCCTTAGCACCCAGCTTGCTTCGCTTCCATGAGTGTTGTGGGCTATGATATTTTGGGGCTCTGTTCTTGGGGGCGAACATTGCAGAGGGTCTTGGTTAAGCAGAAGGTGAGTTTCACGCTTTTTTAGGGGAGGGAGATGACTCAGCCCGCAGCGTTTCCAGATGTTGGTGAGATTCATTCACTTATCGTAGGTGCTGGCAGGTAACGGCTGCGCTGGGGACGTTCTGGAGTCAGGATGTCAAAACACAAGTCCCATGTTCCTCCCCCACTGAGGAAGCTCTTTGGCATTAAATACCCCATCTGGCAGATCTACAGGCAGGACTTTTCCCTCCTCCTCCCTGATAAGGTTTGGTGGGGGCCAAGGAGCCACTGATGAATTGTGACTGTAAAGTGCTGACCTTTGAGGGGAGATGAAAAAAGCCTTCGAAACGTTTGCTGCCCTGGCAGCATGGACAGGGGTCGGTAACGGGCTGTATCTTCTGACATCATTAGGATCCCTGACATTGCTAGCTTAGAAACAATAACTCGCCTTATCCGTTGTCATGTTTTTCTAATTAAAGACAAAGCTTGGTAAATATTTTTTAAATGATTGAATTTCCCCAGTATGGAAAACACATGTCGGGAGTCAGGCTGGCTGCGTCCAACGCGCCTTTTCCCACAGCGTCCCTTGGAGCACGCGAGTGCAAACGCAGATTTAGAGCTGAGGGTGACAGGTTTATCTGGGATGATTGGCAAGGATTTATAACCGGGAGGGGTTTTACTTTGCTCTCCCTCCCTCCTCTTCCCCCTTCTCTCGCCCCACCCCCCGACCCCCATCTCAAAAATAGGAAATTGGGATCACATTAAACCCTAATTGGTTTGGCTCCAGCGCTGGTTCAGTGGCTGCCAAATAGTTAATTTATTGCGTGAGAGTTTGGCCATGTGTCGAGAGGCAGATTTGCCTGAAGCAAGAGATCCTTGTAAACTGCACGTCCATTCCCGTGCCAGGTCGTGTTTACAGCGGCACCGGAGTGGGGTGCGGGAGGTGCCTTCCACCCCTACCCCACCCTGGCAGCATGGTGAGGGGCGGCTCTGCCGCGGAGCTCCCCTTCTGCCTTCCTCGCTCCTCGGCCAAAACGCTTTGGGGAATGGTTGTCAAAAAGCGTAAAGTGCTTTTAGCTGGACTTGGCGATCGACGTTTGGGAACTGCCAGCTAGATAAGCTGTGGGAGGCTCTCAGGAGGATAAATGCTTGTTTGGGAGATAACAGCAGGCCTGGGCTGTCACCGCAGAGCGAGGCCAGGTGGGGAGTCCCAGGGGATGGCAAGATGGCTTTTCCTGGACGGTATAAGGAGGTGAACAGGAAGCAGGCGTATCTGGCTGGCTTCCCATCACCCTGCAGAAGCCCTCCTTGTTCCTGCCCTTCTCCGCGAGGTCGGTGGCGGTCGGACATCCCGAGTTCGTCATTGCTTACTGCTGGGTCCCAGGCATCTGGTTCTGTTCAGCTCCTGCAAATGTGTCTGGAGGTTGGGCTCCAGCAGAAGGGCTTGAAGGACAAGTAGCCCTCACTTAGGCCATCACCATCGCTGCCTTCTCCGGCACTGGAAAGGGAGTTACTCCGATTAAAGAGGATGCTGCAGCCTGAGTTAAAGACTCACTGCTAGCGTGGCTCCGGTTTTGGTGTATGATTTGAAAGAGGCTGTGCAAGGAATAAATCCACGGCTGTGGCATTTTCTTTCATTTCTCGCTGAGTTAAATAACAAACTTGGTGTTAGGGAGCTGCTTCCAGCTCCGAGGCAACAGAATTATTACCGCTGCGCTCAGCGGAGCCCTTTCTGTGTCAGCTGCTGCTTCCATTGTGGACTTGATACCTGAAGGCTCAATATTGTGACCCTTTAATTTTCAGCTGCTAAACCGTACCGTGTAAGTTTGCTAAAAGGGAAGAGCTCCCAGGGGAATTTGAAATAGTTGTGCTGTGGGAGCTGTGTGTTTCGTTGGGTATTTCTTAAGTGCTGAGTGTTTAGGAGAAATTGATAGGTAGTAGCAATGCACTCCTAGCAATACTTTCTTTTCCTTCTGTAGCTCTTGCTTCCTGGGATGTAATAAAATCCATTAAGTTCTTTTTATGATCTAAGGCCCAATATAGTAATAGTTTTATTTGTGTAATTGTGGCTGTTCGGCCGATAATCAGAATGCCGAATGCTGCCAGGTGTACGGTAAAACCCAGGCTGTGTGTTGAGAAGGTACAGGGTTGACATGGCCAGACAGTAGCCAGCTTTTCTGAGCAGTCAGACATCAGCTCAACAAAAAAAACAGCCCGGATCAAGCTGAGCACCTTTGTCAGGAGGCAGCTCCTGCCCGCGGCTGCCATACTGGGGCCATGCTGAATTGGCAGCCATGGCGTGGAGGTGCTCGCAAGGCCAGGCAGGTAAAAGGGAAACAGATTGGACAGGGACTGGTAGCAAACAGCGATGGTTCGTTTTGGAGAGCCATCCCCAGGTCCAAAGGCAGGTTCCACATCTGTCAGTGAGGCACTTCCCAACCGTGCATCTCCTGCTCGGTTTGAACTGCAGCCATTGCCGGGATGAGCTCCTGTAATTAAAGTACATCGTACTTCCACCACTTCTGGCAGGAAGGAAGGAGGAAAACTGCGCTCCGCCGCCAGACAAATAGAAATCAACAGTTGGGAGTTTTCTCCACAAGCGGATCTATCTTCTCTGCCATTAAATCCGAGCTGGATGGAAGCCTTGTGCCCATTTCGCTTTTGCATTCTGCAGCTCCCAGCCCTCTTCACACAAAGATTTAAAGCTGCAAATTCTAGCCAGAAATTCTTCCTAGCGCTTTGCTTTCCTTCTGCTGTTTGCTTCCCTCTTCACGCTACAGACGCTCACGGATCACCTTCCCGTGGTGAGCAGCCATACAAGCCGTACTCTACATTGAGCTGAGAAACTCTGGCGTCTTCAGCATGTTCTTTCAGAGCTGCAGTCCCACTCCTAAACCCTGGCAGAGCAGGCAGCACGGAAAAACCTCCTGTTTGAGTCTGGGCATGTCCTTGAGGCTCTAGCACGGTTGGGTGCATGTCTGACTTGATGCAGGTTTCTGGCTCCCTATGCATTCCCTACTCTCTTCTTCCTCCCTCTTCGCCGATGGAAGTGGTATTAAAGCTGATGTCCTCATTGCAGAGCTGTCCGCTTCCCAAGACCAAATGTTTTTGCCAGGAGATCTGCTTAGAGGTGGAGAGAAAAGGCAGCAAGCTGGAGGGTGGTTTCCAGAAAAAAAGCTGAAAAAAACCCAGCAAATTTGTGGCAACCACAAAGTTTAACGGATCTGGGAGAGCATCCCAGGGACCTTCCTGGATATGACACCATTCAGGGCTCTGGGATAGGGAAGCACAGAGGCAGGAACAGATCCTTGACGTGGTCGCTGCTGTCACCAGTGCACCCGGATCTCCAACCAAGCCCCCCCTCAGCTATAAAGGTGTGCACAGAAAGGGGAGGTGAGAAGGTAGAGCTTGTGAATGTGACTGTGGGGTAACAGGGACCGCAAGGCAGCGTCCTGCAGCGGGGAATTTTTGGTGGATTGTCTGCATCCATTTACCACTGTTCATTCCCTGCGAAAGCTCTGGCTTCAAGCTCTGGCTTCACGTTGCAGTTTAGTCCACACTTAGTGAGTCTCTGCATTTCGAAATATACTGGTCAGTGCCTTTTTTCCCCCCAGAGCATGATTTTTCCTGTGGAAGTGTGGTCTGCCCTGTCGGGCAGGTAATTTTTAGGCATTCCTTGATTTGCCTGCTGTAACTGCTAATTGCTCAGTCACTGCAGCTACCCTGTTCATCAGGGTTTATTTCCCATTAAATAATTACAGCAGTTTCCCTCGAGCCCTGTACCTCTAATTAAGAAAGCTAAGTTTGATATCAGGTTAAGAGAATGACATTTTTTCTTTTTTTATGGTAAAATACGCTCACAAAAATAACCTCTGTAGACTCAGCCACTACTCCTGAGCCCTGGTTACTACATCTGCTGTTCTGCTTGACCCTCTGACAGTACCGATGACTTCTCTGATGGTCAGCACAGGAATTCTTGCCTTCAGTCTCGCAGATCCCATGCACAATAGTTGGGCTGGCACAGGAGCTCTGCTTTCCGTCTTGCCTTAGCTCCCACCAGCACTGCACTGGTACTGTTCCACCAGTGCTCGTGGTGCTGTAAGGTGGCCCAGAGGGCCCTGAAGAACCTGGCAGCACCACGCAGAGCTGGTTCTGCTTCAAGTGGACTCTGGGCAGACATGACCCAGCCCCACCTAGGCTCTGAATGCCCTGTTCAGCAAAAGCCTGGTGTTTTCTCAGGAATATTTCCTGTGCTCAGTGACCCGTGAGTGAGACCTGTGAGGAACAGCCACCGGAGGGGCATCTCCCTGCGTTGTGCTGCAGCTGTACCAAGAAGGTCCCCAACCACACCAGCCACCCACTCTGCCCTGCATGGACCCTCCCTCAGCACAGTTTTGCAGCAAGCTGCTTTTTCTGCTCCTTTGTGCAGGATTTCTACAGCCTTTGCTGGTCCTCCCGGTCTGAAGGCCAGAGTGATGCTGGTTTTCCAGGTAGCCCCAAAGAAAAACAAAAACACCCCAGATGAGACGAGAAGTGGTGGCACAGTTTGTTCAGGTGACCACGTGCAGTAGCCTCTTCTCTGCCAATTCTGCTGTTCCAACATGGGGTGAATCTGTAGATCAGCAGGACCAACTGAGGTGGTGCCAAGCCAGCGGACAGATCTGCCTGTGTCCATGCAGCAGGAATTTAAACCCATCCAAATGGCTGCGCTTCTCCAAGCAGCAGCTCCCTGAGTGGAGATGCACCTCGTCACACCTGCTTTATAACACAGAACCAAAATATTAGGGGCATCCAAATAGTTTATACCCCGACAAACAAATTCTGGCAGTGGGAGCGTGAGTTTCCATCTCATTAAGCTGTTGGCAAAGCTTTGGTAATTCCAGTCACTGATACAGCACAGGAACTATCCCTCGACACGACTCGTTGTGTCAGGTCAGAGCATCACTGTTTTTTCTCAGCGATTGTGTTTATACTTGAGGGTAAAAGAAAGTGTTGAAATGTCAATTCATTGGGTTCTTCTCTGGTGTCGGAGCAAGACCTCGTGAGGTCAGAAAAGAAGTGGCTGAGGATTTGTGTGCAATGAACATAAAGTGAGTTTTTACACCGAAGTGGTAATGAGGGGTTGTTTTCAAATCTGATGGATTTTGTCATGCTAAACCTAGCACTGGTCCTCAGTTTTGCAGAGGCTTGAAGGTTCAGCTGGAGGTCACCAGCTCAACTGCAGCCCAGGTTGGCTTTGACAAAGGTTCCTGCCTTCTCACAGCTATTTGAAATCAGCTGGTGGGTTTGGTCCACTGCCTTGGGGGCAGCTCAGCGCTATCTCCGTTGGTCCCATTTTTGGCATGCAGGAGGAGTGCTGTTAGTTCGAGAGACGGAGGTGGATGAGCTGGAGATCGTGGTGCCTTCTGGCTCCTCCAGCAGGCAGAGGAGGAGGTGTTTTGCTGGGAGGTGGCACACAGATGTCAGCAACCATGGGAAGTTGCTACAGATTTTACGGTGTCTTGCGAACACGGATGAGCAGTCTGCACTCCCTGCGTTGCAGTACGTGTACAGAATTCACGTCAGAGGTCCGTTGTCCAATCCCACAGACTAAGGAATGTTTTAGGAGCGCTCTTACCAAATCTATATGCTTTACCAAAGGTCCTATTGTTTCCTTGTTAAAGCAGGATTGTCCCTCTGGGATTAGCAGGTTCAAGAGGACAGGCACATGCTCCGTCTTCGTAGCGAGCTTCTCCTGCCCGCGGAGATGTACTGTGAAACGGCTGAGGCAAGCGAGAGGCTGAGTGCCTGGGAGACACAGGGATGATGCAGGTGCTTGGAAACAGGCCCCAAGGGGAGCTTTTACAAGTGTCAGTTTGATTGGACTTGACCCTTGAACACGTGGAAGAATTTCAGTGGGCTGCACCTCCAGCTCTTGTTATCATTCAAACACCCCACCTCTGAGACTCCTTCTGGTGTTAAACAGCCTCTGTCGTTGGTTGAACCTTAGGGGGTGAATTTGCAGCTTTTCCGTATGCCAAACAGGCAGGAAGACCTTTTGATTTGCCCAGGGATCTTTGTAGAAGATACATGGACCTCACAGGCTTTCTTGAACTAACTCCTGTCCGCTTGGCTTTGCAAGATCTAACTTTTGCCCTCAGACAATCACCTTTCTTCCAATAATTTATTACATCTCATGGATTATTTTCCCTGTCTGACTCCAATTCTGTATTAGGTTTGAGTCATCTCGAACCCAGTGCTCAGTAACAGACAGCTCTGCTACTAATGCTGCAGTGTCCCGGGGTTGGAGGCCGGTTGGGAAGTGGGTTTCTTTGGGTTCTTTATGGGCACTGTCTGTCTGCATTTTGAGTTGCATCGTCTTGTGTTCCTAATGGAAATATTGGTCATCACTGAACAGGCGTATATGGTGACGAGAAGTGCTGAAGCAGCACTGCGAGTCAGGTAGATGGATTACGCTGCTGTTCGGTTGTAAGAAGTCTCCAAGAAGCAGCCTGGACTCTTGAGTAGACGCCTGCTCAGACTCCAGTGTTAGCTTGAGGAGGGGTGATATTTGAAATGGCTGCTGTAAAAATCCTGCGGAAAACGGATTTAGTACTTCTGCTCATGCCCTAGAGGTGTGTAGTTGTCATCTGTTTTAATAGACCAGCAGAAAAGTGAAATTCAAAGCCCTCAGGCTATAGCTTGGAGCATCGGGTCAAAGCCAAGCAGCGTGGTCTGCCCTCCTGTACGGAGCAGAGCGCCTGCGAGCCCGGGGCCAGGTGTTTGCCTTTGGCTGCACAAACCAGGGAGGATGCTCCAAGACCCCAGCATCACCCAGCTGGGAAGAGTCCAGAGCAGCCCCAGCACCTCCGACATCACCCGGGCATCGCCAGTCATAACCACTGCTACTCACCCCAGCCGTGGCACTGGGTAGCGTTAAAGGGAGCGAAGAGGAACTAAACGTATACTCGAGCTGGTTTCCGTGTTTTTTCCCTCAGTAGCACGACAGCCAAATCAAATCAGCTGTTTCCAGAATGGTGCCATCAAACCCAACCCCACTTCGGAGAAGCTTCTGCTGAGAAACATCTCTTTTTCATCTCCTACTCCAGGTTTTTAATACTGCTTTTGAATTGAGAGGTTTCCTATTCTTTTCCCTGAGATTCTTTCTTATAACTTGTGGTGTAGAAAATTAAGACTTTGGCAGCTGTTCAAGTTTCAAGTTTAGTGTATCTGAGTTTGAGATTGAAGGTAATTTTTGGCCTCTTCCTCCTTCCTTCATATGCATGTTAATTAACTTTAACATACAGACGTTTGACTTCTTCTTGACTTCTCAATGCATATGTCTGCTGCAGGGGGCAAACACCCCGCTGACGTGTTTGAGGTGATGCTCTCACCAAACACTCCTTTCAGTCTGTGGAAAGTTCTTCTCTTTGGGCCATCTCAGCACGTTCCTTCCCAGTTTGTGGGGAGCAGAGCAGGGTGCTGAGCACTGGCTCTGCTCACGTCCGCTGCCCTCAGGGAGCTCGCCCGGAGGAGCACGAAGCACAAGTGGGTCCCTGTTCTCCTTGGTGGAAATGATGAGGGATCTGGTGGCTCCTGTCCCTTTGCGCAGGGACCTGGATGTGAAATGCTCAGATCTCGGGCAGGCAGCCAATGCCTCCAGCAATTATGAGCTGCTTCTTTAGCTGGGTTGGTCTCGAGCATGTTAAATCCGGACCGTTTTTAAAGACAGGTGGGTCGTGGGCTCTGTCAGCCTGGTTTTCTTCAGGGGTTTCTCTAGGGAGAAGCTGAGCTGTAGTTTTTTGAGACTTGATTTTCTGTACCTGTTAGGTTTGTCGAATGAGTTTGTTTCAGGAGAATCTTTTATCGAATCATTCTTCTGTTGGAAAATGTCCTGTTTGTCAAGACAGAACTTCCCCTGGGACCAAGCATGAGCTCAGGAGACCAGAAACCACCCGGGGAGCGCTGTAGCTGTAATTTACTAAACTGTACAACATGGCCCAAATAAATATTTACTGCCCTGAATGTGGCTCTTTGGCATCCTGGTAGAGTGCTGCTGCTTGACCTTTGGCTGTCCTGATGTCTCCGTGTCGTGTGTAATTTTGGAAGAAGGTCAGGTTTTTTGTTTGCTTTGGGGTTTTTTTAATACCATATGAAGGAGATATTAAGTCCAGGTTTCACAAAATGGGCCCGTTTTGCCCAGGCCTCCTGCTTGCTGAAGGCAATAAATGGTGTCCTCAGCTCGAGGTTTAGCATTCGAAGTTTTCCTCTGACAATGTGGCTTTTCTGCACAGGGAGGCAGCACCACCAGACACCACTATGGTCCCATGCGTGCGCTTGCTGGGGACGAAGGGGCCACCCCAGTGCGACCATGGGCCGAGCTTGGCTGCTGACCCTTGGAGGAACAGTGTAATGGGCATGACAAGGAATTTGAACCAGAGGAGAAAAATTCATGTTAGTGCCTGAATATAGTTTTTCATCCTCTTAAAATTCTTCTGTTTCTTTGAAGTGTGAATCCCAATGCTGCAAAAGTATTTTTCCAGACATGGCTGTGATGTCTTGCTGGGTATTTTCCACAAAATTGCTGAATTACTGTTTTCCCTCTGGCTTTCAATTTTTTTTCCTAGCTTTATCTTTTGTCTGGAGGTTTTACGTGGCTACAACTCATTCCCGTCTAGCATACCAATCCGAGAACTCCCACGTGAGGCAGCGTCCCCACCGAGCTATCGCATGGGACAGGAATGCTGCTTTTTTTTTCCTGGAAACTTGTAAACATGAACTTCCTGTTGACACGAGCTCTAAATCTGCGAATCGGCTCTGCTTCCGACAGAAGGTGAAGGTAATAAAATTTCAGGTCCTTGTTCACTTCGCCTGGTCCTCCTCAAGCTGCGTCCAGCACCGAAGGGCAGAGGAAGTGCAGAGGTGCAGGAGGGAACCTGCTCACTGCTCTGCACCTCTGGAAACGAGTCTCTCTATTTTTCTCTCCCTCTAGGCACCCAAAATACAGATGCAATCCTAATAGAAGCCAGTTGGAGAATCTCAAAAACCCTAATGACTCTAAAATGATGCTTCATCACTTGTTTTCCTCCTTTCCTTTCTCCCCTGCCTCTCCCACCACAGAACTAATCTCTGTTTTGGGGAGTCAACTCTATCCTAACAGGCAGGTTTGGATAACAAGCTGGCCACATTCAGGCAGTTAATAGAAGCCTTTGCACGTTACCACCCACGTCACTTAATCCTGTTGTTATTTCTACCTCCAAGAGAAGGTCTGGTGGGACACAACCCACGCTAGTTGCTGGGTTTCCCTTTCGCTGAGTGAAGCGGCAGCTTGGGAACCTCATCCTGCACAGGGCCTGGGGATCTGACCCTGGGGCTGGGGATCTGACCCTGGGGCTGGGGATCTGACCCTGGGGCTGGGATCTGACCCAGGGGCTGGGGGTCCCGGCAGCAGCTGGCTGCTCTCTCTGCCTTTTAAGGCCGATGCCACAGCTACCAAGCCGTATGCTTTCCCTTCCTCCTGCCAGTGCCCAGACACACGTGCCCACGGCTCGCTGGGGGAAGAGGAAGCAGTGCCTGGTTCCCTGTGCTGCGTGTTCTCTGAAGGCTGATTCATGCTGTATTTCTGGGTAGGTGGCAGACACCCGGGCAGGTGCCTGCGCTTGGCAGATGCCGTGAGTTTATGATGGTTGGGCATGACCGTGCTGATCTTCAGGATCAACTGTTGGGGATGCTGAGGCTTCTTTGTGCTGTTGGGGAAGGGGTGGAGGTGGGTGAGGGGCTGGGAGATGGTGGAAGCAGAGAGTGGAGAAGAGGAAGCAGAAATAAGGTGAAAAAAGACATTAAAAGCATGGTAGTGGAGAGGGAAAAAGGATATAGAAGGGAAGGAGGAGTGGTTACAGGCCATGGAAACAAGGAGCAACCGACAGGATAAAAGGAAGCTCTGGATAGAGGCTGAACTCTCTTAATAAGCCTCCCATTAATTATACTTTCTCATGCAGCAGGAGGTGTGGATGAAACCCAGCCCTCCTCAGCCTGACCTCCCCGCTTGCCCCGCTCGCCGCCGGGCTGGTTTCAACTTGGCTTCCCGCCTTCAGCAAAACCGCAACCTTTCCGACTTCTCCGGGCAGAACGAAAGGCACATGGCAGCGGTGTAGAGGAGCCTCTCGCCGTCGTCTGCGCCTGGGTGGGCGTGCTGGGTCTTTCGTAAACTAATAGCTCCCAGCAGTGCTACTAAATCAGACTTGGTGGAGCCAGGAACGGAGAGCTGGAATGCTGGGCCAGGCGCAAAGGGCTGCGCTGGCTTCTTTCTTTTTTTTTCTTTCCCCAAACCCACCATTTGTTAGGTCCGAAGGGCCAACTGGCAGCAGGCGAGGGAGCTGGTGAGAAGGGGCTCTGCAAAGAGAAATGTTTAAAAGATAAAATAAAACCCAACCCCCCCTCCAAAACCCACCCCCCACATTTAAAACTTTTTTTGTTGTCATTTGGTGAGGCTGGAAGGGAGGGAGCCCCGTTCACTGCTAAAATTGCAAAGCAACAAACTGGGATGCTACTGGAAAGCCCTGCTTAAAATCCTGAATGGGTGGTTTTACTGGGTAAAATGAACAAAACGACTGAGGATTTTTTTTTTAAGTGATTTAAAGGGAGGCTGTGGTTTGGGTGAGAATTTTGGATATTTTTCATCAAGGTTACCAGGTTAGTGGTAACTAATTAATGAGAAAATAAACCTCCTTGGTGGCTGCATGATGCCAGGCTGTGGCTGGGCAATGAGGTGGGGAGGTACCAGCTTCTCCAAAGGGCCAGGCAGGACCAGAGCCCCAGCAGCACTCCCAGATGCACCAGTCCCAGGGACTGGACAGGAGGGATGCTCAGGGTGAAGTGGCGAGAAAGGCTTCTGTGAAAAGAGCCTGAGATAAAGAAGGAAAAGATGTTATCAGGGGAAAAGCCACAGCCCACAGGAGGGAAGTCACTGGTGGAGGGAGGTGCAGGAAACAAGCTGGAACGTAATGACCCCACTGTAGGGAAGGTGCTGGGGATCCAGGACATGCATTTTATTGCTCATAGTTTTTGATTGTAAATGCTGACCTTTCTGGGACGAGACCAAAACCACAAGTTCTGCTGACAGGTCCTGCTTTGGTAAGGTGCTGGAGCGTGTCCAGAGAAGGGCACCGAAGCTGGTGCAGGGTCTGGAGCACAAGTGCACTGAGGAGTGGCTGAGGGACCTGAGGGGGGGCTATCCTGGAGAAAAGGAGGCTCAGGAGAGACCTTCTCACTCTCAACAACTCCCTGACAGGAGGTTGTAGTGAGGTGGGGGTCGGTCTCTTTTCCCAGGCAATAAGCGACGAGAGGAACAGCCTCAAGTTGCCCCAGGGGAGGTTTAGGTTGGATGTTTGGAAAAATTTCTTCTCCGTTGGGGTTGTCCGGGCTGTCCAGGCTGCCCAGGGCAGTGGTGGAGTCCCCATCCCTGGAGGGGTTTAACAGATGTGTTGAGGTGGTGCTGAGGGACATGGTTTAGTGGGGACCTGGCACGTGCTGGGGGAACGCTTGGACTTGATCTTAATGAACCAAAATGACTCTGTGTTTCTATGATAAGCTTTAACATGTGCTTTCTTAATTGCTAAAGATCTTCCACAGGAAGGTGGAGAGGAGTACTGGAGCCCAGAGTAGGTGTCTGATCCGAGACACAGCTCTCAAAGCACATCATCTCACCTGCAAAGGGAAGATTGCTGCTTCCAGAGCTTGTCTGCACCATAAGCCTCATGCTGAAGGGGATGGCCCTGTAAGGACTTGGGCAGAAATGCCCGATCTCGGCAGATACCTGGTTTCCAAAGTAGCGGGGAGGTGCCCAAGTGTGCTGCAGCAGAGAGCTCCATCAGCACAGCTTCCAAAGTCAGAAATGCTCCTGATCCCACCTGGGCTATTGGCAATTAAAGACGAACGTCACCAAAATTACAACTGGAGGGCAGTGGATGTGGGTGCTTTAACAAATCTCTGTAATCGAACGGTGCTGCTATTGATCTGGAAAATACCGTCAGCCGCAGAGCTGCTGGACTGGACTTAATCCTCTGCAGGCTGGGTTGCTCTCCTCCAAACAGGATTACTCATTTTTTCCATATTTCTGTGTTTGCTTTAAAGACCCATGACAGCTACAGACACTTGGGTTTCTAATCGCTTGCTAAGGGTGTTCGATTTAGGAATATGGTGTGGTGGTTTGCGGGGGTTTTTGGAGAGGACGTCAGTTCCAGGGTGTTTTTTCTTTAGATACGTGGTCACATAGCAATAAGGTACCTTTTGCTTAGGTTGTGTCCCCCCACCCCAACCCTAAATCAGTGGCCAGAAGTGAAGTTTCAGTAGTTCTTTACATTGTGCTTCATTCCTTGGGGCACCTTTGCTCCCACTGGTTTTGCTACAACATCCCATCAGAGTTGTTCTGAGTGTAAATTCCGCCAGCTCAGTTAAACTAACTTTTAATATGTTTTTCCTCCTCTCTGAGTGGTATTGAAATGTCACAAAAGCCAAACACCCCTCATGTTCCCTCCTGAAGGAGGCAATATGATTAGATTTACTCGACAAATTAAGCCTGTTAACGTAATCTGCCATGTGCTAATTTAAATAGTGGATGTATTGAAAAGAAGATATTTGTTAAATGTGATAAATTTGCCAGGAATGGAGAGGTCTAATCCCTGTTTGGGGGGGACGTGTTCCTGCCTCTGCTGAGCTTCAGCTCCAGTCTGTGAGCCTCCCCTGCAACCCCACCAGCATCCTTCAAAGGGAACGGACCCTTCTTGGCTCCGCTGACTTGTAGGAAGGCATAAAGAAGGCAATAAAATGTTTGACTTTCCTGCCAGACCTGAGCCTGGAGGAGGAGGAGGAGGTTCCCAATTGTTTTCCATCGGATTCCAGTTAGCATGAATTTACAGTTTCCACTTAGCCTGATAAATGGCTTTGGCTGCCTCAGTGCGCTTGGGTTTGTTGTTCTGCACGATGGAAAGTGGTCAGCTTGAAAAGGCAAAGGCTTTCCAGGGTTGCCCTGAATACGAGAGGAGCTTCTTTCCGAGGTAAGAACACAGCAGGCAAACAAATAAAGCCACGGCACATCATGAAATATGGGTGGAATAGAAGTAGTTGGGTCTCTTGTGCTTGCTGTGGCAATGGGCTGTGATAGGCATAAAAATTTCCACTGGAAACTGAAAATTCTTCAGATTTCCTCCCTTTCCTCAGAAACCACAGTTAGCAGCAGGTATCAATAGCTCCCAGTGTTCAAACTTTGTTTGCATCGTTCTTTCCATGGAACATTCCCAGGAGGAGAAAGCAGAAGCAGATTAGCATGGCGGGCTGGGGAAAGCAGTCAGTCCTCCTTCCTTTGCTGAACGGGTGATGCCTGGCTTACAAAGTCTGTCCAAATGGATGTTGGGCAGCAGGCTCGCCTCTTGGTTATGTGGAGGTGCTGCTCGAGGTCGATAGGTGCCTATCTCACTGTCTTCTATTAGTGCATTGCCTCTGTGTCCCCCTGCTCCGTTTGCAACAGCAGTGGTGCATGTGGGATGCCTTCTCCTGGCTCACTTTAACAGGACCTGCCTCGTCTCCGCTGCTGGAGAGATTGGCTGGCAGTGGCCTGCCTGCCTGAGTCTCCATCGACCTGCCGCTGCCTGTGGTGAGCTTAGGGATGGTCATGGTTTGAGTGAGCACATTAGGCACATGGGTCGTGTTTAAGATACAACCCATGAGCCTTTCAAAGGAGGCTTTGCCATGGCCCCTACTCAGGGTGCCCAAGTGTCCCCACCTTCTCTTTATGCCTTGAGAGCCTAAAACCACAGGCTGAGCCATGAGGTTGGGCATACTCCTGCCCCTCCAGCCAGTGGGGATGTCTTTGGGAGGATGCGAGGTTTGGTAGAAGTTGGCCTGTGGACGTGATGACAAAGAGTGTGTATGTTTTCATAAGGGTTTATAAAGTCAAATCACGGTGACTATGCTTTAAATCCTTGTAGCAGCCTGAGTTTTTGACGTTTCAAAGTACTTTAGGTTGTAAAAATAGGAAAAAGATGTATTGGGCCGTGGGTTGACAAATGGTAGATACAACCCAGTTGTCGTGGTTGGGGACAGCTTTTGTTTATGTAAAGTGAAACGTTCACAAGCTGTGAGGTCCTTAAGTTAAAATATGATTTAAAAAGAAGGTGAGGGAACATCTAGTGCTAGTGACCTGTTTAAGATAACCCCCCCAAGCCCCAGGGTACCCCATGTACATTGTAAGAGGGGTTCCCTGATGGCTTTGACCCAGAGACCTGGCAGCTCCCAGGCTGCATCTTGAGCATCTTCGTATACAGCATCCCCCTCCTCTCGTGCTCAGACCAAGGGTGGCTTTTGAACTCACTGGCTGGTTTCAGGCTGGTTTGGTGATATCGGGGCAGGGGCTGGACAGGGAGCAGTGGGCTCTGATGTGAGATTGCTCAATGTCTTAAGCGCGGAGTCACGTCCGTCTGCCTGGTACCATCGCACTGGGGCAAAGCTGCAACATGAGCTCACTCCTTATAAGACACCAGAGAATCCACATGAGAACCGCTGTCAGCTCCTGTGGGGACCTCACAGGGTGAGGCTCCGAGGAGCAAATCGTGAGACACGAGTCCATAGGCAAATAGCTGTGTTGATTCTGGTGCTCATGGAGCTGCTTTGGGGGTTGTCTCCCTTCACTGTCCGCGTCATTCAGAGATGATTTTTCCATCTTGGCTTATGAAATATTGAGGGCTTCAGGAGTTTGCACAACCTTAGCAGAACTGTCCAGAAGCCCCAGTGCCTGAAATTCCATGTTTTATTGGTGTGCCTTGCCAGCAGCCCCACCAGCAGCCCCACCAGCAGGGACTGGGGTGCAGAGAGCAGCGGGTGCCAGGAGGTGCTGGTGGATCTCCCCCGTTCCCAACCCCCTTTGCCGCCCAAGCATCACTTCATGGGGTGCTCCAGTTATCCGTGCGCTAGTACTGGATTGTGATTCACGTTTTTAACTGAAGCACGTGAAACCACTGCTCTTAGCTGAGGTTTGGGGGTGGGAGGGGAGCTGTAAATCTGTGCCCCCGCTGCCTGCAGCCCTTCTCGCCACCATGTGCTCCCCCAGCCAAGGCTGCAGCAGCTTCATGTGCTCCTGTGACAGCTGAAAGTCTCCAGCCTAAATGCCTCCCCCCAGTTACCTAAATGCCTCCCCCAGTTACCATCCAGCATCCTGCCTTGCTGGGGGCCCTGTCCGCTGCGGGAGGACATGGTGGCCCATGTCTCGATGGCTGCATGCAGTGCCTGCTCACAGAGGGCTTTTAATACTTCCTTTCCAGCCCTTTCCCCCCTCCCTTTACAGCCTTTTCCCTTCCCTGGGGGAAGCAGAGGTACCTTAAACTAATTAGGAGTAAGAGGCAGAGCAGCGGGGTGAAGGGTGAGGTGGGATGCCGGGGGCGGTACTTTCAGGAGGTTTATGGTTGTGGCTTGGCAGTTAGCAGCAGCCTACTGAAGCACTGGAAATCTCATAAAAGAAGCATTTCGCTGTCTGTGAGCGAGTAAATATCCCGCTACGCTTATACCAACTGCGGAGAATTCAGCTCATGTGATTTCTGGGCTTTTAAAAAAACCAGCATCCTTCGGCTCGGGCGATGGCAGGCTTTGGGTTTGCTGTCCTGGCACGATACGTAGGGCTCTGGTGCTCAAAAAAAGGAGCTGGAGGGAGAGTTAGTGTGCCTGCGAAGATTTGGAAAGGATTATACTGAGACCTGAGCCTCTCAGCTCAGAGGAGGATGGACTGGAGCGGTGAATCCCTCCTGAGATCTTCAAATGTGCCTGGGCATGGTCTGCAGGCAAAATGCAAAGGTCGCTTCTCCTCTCTGGGAGGTTTTTTGGGGGCTGGGAGGGGGTGGTGTGGAGGGGGGTGGGTTGGGCAGTATCTGGGGGGGTGGTTGCCGCTTCCTCGGGGCAGTCCCGCAGGGACGCCTGTCTGCGAGGCGGGGACGCTGCCTGTCAATCCGTGTCTCCCCAGCGCCCGGCTTGCGGTGAATGGTGCTGGGCTGATAGGATTAGTCAGGGGCCACCAGTTAATATCTGCTGTTCACACCGCGCGCCGGGCAGCGGCTATTCAGAATTACCAGCAGGTTGTAGGTGGCAGCGCTGCCACGACTGTCTGCTTAGGGGGGGGAAATGGTCAAATGTAGCTGGGTTTCTGTTAGGAACCTCCCTTGCTGCTGTGAGATCCCTGGTGGGGTTTGCTCCTCGTATAAAACGTTTCGGATTTACATTTTCCTTTAACACTTCCTCTTCGATCCAGAGTAATATGTTACGCGTTTAATTGCTCTTCCTTTGAATCTTGCAGCCCTGGCTGGGTACCCTTTGCAACATCAGTATCTCGTTATCTTGTTGTTGCTTCTAATCGCTAACACATGCCAGCGCCGCGTCCCAGCGCCGCAGACTCCGGCGCTTGGAGGGGAGTTTGCAGGGAAGATTTACGTGCGTGGGGAAACCTTTGGAAAATTAATTCGCTGGTTTACCCAACAGCTTATGTTGGATTTCCAAACTGAGGGCTGAGGCGAGGGCTGGCTTCCACCCGGCAGAGCCCATTTCAGGAGGGCGGTTTTGGCGAAGCCCTCCTTTCCCCTTGCCGCCGTCTCGCTGTTATTGCCGGCCATAAACAAATTACGTGTATTTAACAAGGTTAATGTCAGGCGGGCTGCGAGGCGCTGGTAGGTGTGTGCTTGGTGACATCAGCTGGCGAGCAGCCTGGCAGCAGCGCGGCGCAGGCAGGGAGCAGGCAGGGAGCCCAGGGTGTGTGCCTCTAAGCTGGTATTCTGGCAAGGTGGAGAGCTGGTCTGTTTGGCAGGACCTTCCCATCTGGGATCCATCTGTGTTCCCTGGAATCGGACAGGCGGCTCCAGGCAGTGAGAAATCGCAGATGTGCGGGACCTGACACATGTCCAGCTAATGAAGGAGAAGGCAGGCTGGGCTCCGGCTGCGCCCGACGATCACGAGCAGAGGAGGAGGAAGAGCGCTTTTATTTATATTTCAAAGCAACGAGGTGTATTCAACAGCAGCTGGATCGGCGCAACCTCCCTGTTTAGGGTAAGCAATCGATGGGTCTATTTTTAAATGGGACTGGGTAGGGCACAGTGGATCTAGGGGCTGAGGGGGATGCTCGGAGGGGCCGCGCCACCAAGTAGGTTTGAAGAGCGACGTGGGTTTTGCTGGCGGTGTGGGGATAGCCTCAACCTTGAGCGCAGGTAGAGGGAGAGGTGGGAGCGGCGGCCGCGGCGGTTCGCCGCCCAGCCAGCCCCCGGCCGACTGCAGTGGCTCTGCCGGGGAAAACTTCCATAGAGGAGCCGGCTGCAGGCGTGGATTCTGCAGCTGAAAAAATACTAAACTCTCAGAGGAACGCTGCGTTAGAGCTCTCTCGGTGTTGCTATGGAATGGTTTATTATTTTTTTTCTTATTTTTATTCTCCCCCCCCGCTCCCGGGAGCAGAAGGCTGGGATTCAGCGTTTTCTGGGGGAATGGAAAAGCAGGAAGGTTTTTGTGTGTTTTAGCAGAATGTGGTTTTCCGCCACGCCTGGACTTACCCCGCTTTCTGTGTGCCGATATTGGAGCTGGGGGGTAAATCTGCAGAGGTGGATTTCTCCCATTGGCTCCCAAATTCCCTTAATTTTCTCAGTGTTTCAGTGCTCCTCTGCAGTGTGGCAGAGGCTGCTCCCTTTTTGTCTGTGCGCTCCTCGAGCAGCCACTGATGCCACCAGCATCTAAAGCTCTGCGATCAATTTTGCGATACCGGAACAGACCTTCCTGTCCTGTGTATCTTTGCTGTCAGGCTGCAGGCTGCCGTATCTTCTTCTATTCCATTGTAATCTCCTGATCCTGCTCTTTAAAGCTGCGCCTTCCCCCTGCTCTCTGTTTTTTTGGGAAGGTTCAGCAGTTCAAATTGCTCCTCCAACCCTCTGGCTTGCTGTAAAGCTGCCCCGGGTGTAAGCTCTGCAAAATATTACCGGCTTTCTCTCCCCTTGCAGCACTCAGCTCCTGTGCAACGCTCCTTGCAGCCCATTTTATGTGCTGGAGAAATCCTGCCCAGTGCAGGAGATGCACCAAACCAGCGCTCAAAGTTTGGCGAGCTAAAATGCGCCTGAGGATCGTTGCTATCGAGCTGGAAAAAAGAGAGAGGAATATTTGCTAGGCTGTGTGGTGCAGCATGGTTGCCGTCGGGGCACTTTGCTGTGGCTTTGTCCGGGTTAGTTTTAAGTGTGCAGAATAACAGGGTTTCCCCGGGGAGAGCGCGGTGCAGCCTGGCTGGGTCCCTGGCGTGGGCTGCAGCCCCGCGCTCACCCTGTTCAGCCGCTCCATGTGCCGCCTGAAGGTTTTTCTTCTTTTGCAGCGTGCCAGCATTTGGGTATAGGTTTTTAAAAATATATATTGTAAGTGGGCTTGTACAGCCAGGACAGACACCTCCTGTGTGTCCCTCGCTGTCCCCGGGGAGGAGGCAGAAGGAGCTCGTGCTGCCTAACGCTCTGCGACCTCAACGTCTCAAAGTGCACGAGCACAAAGGAGGAATGAAAACCACACCATCTCCGGCAAAGCCATACGGAGTGTGACAATACCTACATCCTCCTCTGCTGCGGCTCTCCCAGAGACTTCCCGAATTCGGGGATGCAGCGCAGCGGGTTGGAGCATCTGCTCCTGCGGTCGCTTTGCAGGTCGGGCTCTGATGAAGCAAACGGAAGTTTTGCTGGCATCAGGGCAGCATGGTTTGGCCATTAAACAACTAATTTGCCGGTGTCTTGCACAAGCCCTGCAGTAAACTTTTTATCTTCTCAGGTCCCTTTATTTTGGAAAGGATTTGGGATGCCTGATGAGCTGAGTGCTTAGGTGAGAGAGGTGGTTGTGTCTTGGGGAAGGGGGAGCTTGAAACCCGACGGCCAGTTGGATGTGCTGCCCCGTTTCTACAAAATTCTTGTGAGTAAACACTTGTTTTTTCACAATTGTCCGCTGGATAATGTGGTTTTCACTATTAGTATGGAGAAGACGTTTCATCTGATTTTTGGGACTAGGTGTCACCTCTGCAGCCAGGTACCCCTACCCCAGCACATCTACCGGTTAGCGAAACCCGCAATTACATCAAAACCAGGAGACCCAGCGTCCGAAACAAGGTAAAAGGGGTAAAGCAGAGCCAGTTTGAGCAAATAGTGCCATCAGGAAAGCGCGATAAGCCAGGTGAAGGGTTTGGAGGGTCTGAGGAAGGAGCAGAATTGCTAAAGGCAAGGAGCATAAATCGTTAATCTGAGAAGTCTATTACACAGGAATGCCCCGAGGAAAAGAGCAGAGACTCCATTTAATAGTGAAAAGGCCAAACCAGTGCTGCCAAGTCGGGTTCTGCTCTGCCCGGGGACTGGAGCCACGGCCCCTGCTTCCTTCCAAGATGCTGCTATTTTTGCAAGTTGCATCTGCTGGTTGTTGCAGAGGCTTGTTTAAACCTGCCGAAGCCAAAAGCGAAGAGAGCTTTTCTCACGTGAGCCAGGGGTCAGGCTCTTGGGTTTCCTTAATTCTGCTTTACTCCTCTTCAGTCTTACAGGACCAGTGTCCCCAAGAGAGCAGGATTTCACTTCTTCCTGCTGCCTTGCCTGTTGGATCAAGTGGGAGTCCCAAGTTATTTCACTGCTGCTTTACAGGGCTTTGTCACACATCGCTCACAGTGGATGTTGGCTTGTGGAGGTATCACCGGGGGACAGCAGGCAAGAGGGAAAGAGCGTGGTTTGCCTTAAGGAGCTGAGTTTTCAAGGCAACCAGCTCTCCGGTCCCCAAATTGCCCTCCGAACGCAGAAAACGTGAGCAGGGTTTTGCAGGAGGCAGCGCTCTCCCACGGTTACTTGCTGGGATGGGGGAGCCAGGTGGCCTGGTGCTGTTTCCAGCTCTGGTTTTTTGGGGTTTGGACAAA
Organism: Bucorvus abyssinicus; assembly: GCA_009769605.1. NCBI lineage: Eukaryota > Metazoa > Chordata > Aves > Bucerotiformes > Bucorvidae > Bucorvus > Bucorvus abyssinicus. The sequence goes on from CM020047.1 coordinate 14,175,622, forward strand.
GCCCAAGATTGGTCTGACGTGTGTATGCGATGTTTATACTATAGCTGGAGAGCTGAATAAAGCCGTTTGAGGACTTGGGCATAGGCAGCAGTTAAGGCAACTGGCTAGTTCTGGAATCTGAAGAGGAGATGGTGGTGATCTGTTGCCGGTTGGGTTTTTCCCCATAATAAGAGCTGGCTGATCTGTACTTATTCTGGCTGGATTGTAAGCTCGCCTTTATCCCAGGGTCTAGTGACTGTTTCCATATCCGATCGCTTGTTAGAAGCTGGGTATGAAATGTGTTTGGACAGACACTCCAGAGCGGTCCCTGAGGGCAGCGTCACTGCAGGTCGCTGGGAGCCTGTTCAACTTTTATTTTTATGATGGAGACTGTCTTAATTCACATGGCGTTCAGGGAACGGCTGGAAAAACCTTTGTTTGGAGCAAGAGCAGCGGCTGGGAAGAAGCAGCAAGCGATGATCCCGCAGTTGGAGCAGAGCACCTAGAGGCTTGGGTTCAGTTCCTGGGTCTGCGAGCAATTTTCTGAGGCAAGACCTTGACCTCAGCGCTGCTTTGTGTGTCAGCAGCTTACGTCCGGAAGGACAATAGCGATTTCAGAGGTTCCAAAGCATTTTAAAGTGTAACTATCATGCCTTTTATTGGGCTGGGCAGTGGCATTTTTATAAGCCAAGCTGAACGTTTTAGAATGATCTGTATTGAATTTCCTTGGCGTGCTCCCGGCTGCAGGACTCCTGCCTTTCGTGTCCGCGGCAGGACTTGGGCCATTGAAGGAAGGTGGTCGCAGGTGGCCACAGGACCATTCAGAAGAACCAGGACTGTTGCAGATCTGCTGCTCGGTTACTCCCCGGTCCTGTGGAAACTAGAAAGCCAAGAGTCAGGTTTCTTTCCAGCAATAGGACGCTGCAACCTGACGATGAGATGCTGCGTGGCCGTCCCTTTCAAAGGCATCTCTTTCACCAAAAAAACCCCAGAAAGCTCCAAAAGTATTGACAACTGTCACTGAGGTTGCCCCAGACAAGAGGAGGAGGAGGAGGAAGAGCGCGCCGCAGCCCCGAAACAGCTCAGACCTGTTGCTCCGCACAAGCTGGGAATGTTTAAAGCCCCGGTACTGCCGAGGATGCTGGCGGAGCGCGGGGGGAGCGGGTTATTGTGCGGGGAACAGATGTGCCGGGCGCTGTTGCCGCGTGCCGGCTCTGTGCCGCTGCTCCCGGCACCAGGTGCAGCCATTGTTCCGGCTGGGCCCTATTCATCCTCCCTCGCTGCCGCTCCGCGCCCGCTCCCGCATTGTTCCTCCAGGAAATTAGCATTAAAAACCCATCCGAAACCCCCACATCCCTCAACTGCAGGTGACTGTTGTTGGCCCCAGCTGCCACCCTTGTGCTTCATTACTTCCATATGGGCTTGTGGCAAGAAGTAGGATCCACTTATTGATTTATTTTTTTTATATTTTCTCCCCTTTTTTATTCCCCCCGCCCCACACAGACACTTCAGCACTCACAAGGAACAAAACCCTGAAATCTATTAAGCCCCCGATAGGCTCCGGTTGCTGTTACAACTGGGATGAGCATTTTACAAGCAAAGCTAATTACACCCTCTCCCCCCTTTCCTCCTTTCTTCAGCCCCCACCCCATAAATGTAAAATAACCAGAGGGCAATTGGTAGTAAATTAAATCTATTGCAGCATCCTGAGAGGAGGTTTTCTTGCTAGCAGGAAGGAGTCTGCTGGGCTGTTTGGTTATTTGCTTGGTTTTATTTTACTAGAAAATGTGAAATCGTGGTCCCTGGCGTGTCGCTGTGGCACACGTGTTAAAGGGACACACAGATCCCAGCCTGGGTCTGGAGAGAAAAGGGAAAAATGAGTGAACAAGTGGGTTGTTAATTTGTGAGCACAGTCCACGGTTGAGAGGAGCCAAAGAGAAGCCAACTGAGGCTACAAAATTCTTGGAGTGACATGGTTTTCTCCTGGTACGATTCTTCCGCGGGGCAGCAGGTTGCGTGAAACCCCAAAGCCCCTGAAATCTCTTCTGGGTTTCGCTGGCAGAGTGGCAGGGAGCAGCCTGGGTTTGCCTCGGCGCGAGAGGTGCTGCAGGTAGCGACAGGAGGGAGGGAGGGTGACTTCTCTCGCTGCCCTGCCTAGGACTTGGAGATGAACCTGTTCTGCAGAGGCATGGAGCATCTCCAGCAAGAACAGGCAGGTTACGTCCTGTGATGAGGGGACCAGCCCACGCAGCCCTGACCTACTTTGTGCCGGGCAGGAATGGAGGAGGGTGGCAGCTCCTCTCTGCGCTGGAGGCATCAGGCATAGCTTTCCTCTGTGCTTCAACCCAAACAACTTGGGTGACAAAGCCCTGCCCAAGTCTGGAGGTTGGTTGGTTGGAGTATATACCTCTGTGGAGAAACGTCGAGTGTCCCTGATGACACACCGGGCCACCCAAAAGAAGTTTGGTTATGCTGCAGCGTTGCAGCTGATGAGGTTTGTGGTGGTGGCTCCTGCCAGAGCAGCTTGCTGGGGGATGGTGGTCTTCAAAGCACCACGACCGAGATGCTGTGTTCTACTGCCTGGACCTGAGCAGGCTGCTTGAAGATGTAAGTCCATCAAAGCTCCGTAAGCCTCAGCCTCAGTTACGGCTTGTGAGGCCGTTTCATACATAATCAGTAGGTTTTGTGACTTTGCATTCTTGGTGGTGCCCCAGCAGCCACTTCCATGGGATCTGCCTTGTTCCCTGCCGGTGGTGCACTGGGCAGCCCCAGTCAGCTCGCACACTGGCGTGACGGTGGTGCTGCAGTCTCCTGCTGCGGTACAGATGTATGTATGCAAACCTCTAGCTAGAAAAGGTGCTGGATGTGCTCCTCTCTCCTCAGAGCAAGACGTGGAAGACATGTTCAAAACAGGGAATGACTTTTTGTTGAGCTAACAGCCCCTTTGGGCAGAGGCCCTCTTGCTAGTCTGGAGGAGATGCTGCAGTGAAGTCTGCTCAGCTGCAGAAGCCTTTGGGAATGGCTGGGGCTTGGTTGGCCGACCTCAAGGTTACCAGTGCAAATGTACTTACAGATAGGGAGTGGACTTGTCTGGCGACTTGGTGCCTCGGCATTGGTTCTTTGGCATTTGTCAGGTTGACCTCCACCTTGAGGTCCCTCCTGCCTTGACAGGTGGGACCCGCCAACGCACTTCGTGAGAAGGATTTCACATAAAAATGCTGGTTGGTATCTGAGAAGATGGGTTTAGCTGAAGTACTCAGGTTATTTACTGCACGAACCTCGCTCCTGCCACAGACCTGTCCTGACGTTGCTGCCCACCATGGACCACCCAGGTCTTCCCAGGAAGCAGCTGTGCAGGTGCAACGGTGTCAGCTGCGCACATCTGGCAGTGGAATTCTAAAAACCATCCAGCCCCTTAGAGGTGCTGCGTGGCGTGGGGAGAGCCACCAGCTAGATGCGGTCAGAATGGTGGGTGAAGCAAGACAACCCAAGAGCATCTTGCACGATTTTCCTCATACTTGTTTTAAACCTTCAAAGTCAAATCTCAAACTTAGGGGGTTTCTTCTCCCTAATTAAATTAACAGGCCATATGGTGTTTACTGTGAGTGCCTGCAATATGGAAGGAGCTACCTCCTGGATCACTTTCTTTTTTCAAAAGAAGCTGCTTTACCTGATGTCACTGTTCTGAAATGTTCTTTTCAGCAGCCGGCGCGAGGGGTTATTTCAGCCACCTCGCTGCTGTTAGTGTCACCTTCTGATCCCGGGGCTCTGCTGTATCACGACCTTCCCTGTCTCTGCAGCCGCCTTCGTCCTCTCCCGGTTTTTGTAATGCCGTTTCCCTGCTTGGTGGGAGCACGTACCGGTCAGGGGTTTTCATGCTTTTTCACATGCAGGTAGTGATTCTTGTTCTTGGAGCTGAGGAGCAGAGAAGACAACTCGGGCTGGGTGGTTTTTTTTTGGGGGGGTGTTAGTTTTAACAACGACTACCGATTTTTTTGTGGAGGGTATGTGAGGGAATGTGTGAAGCCAAAAGTTTTGTAGGGTTTTGTTCTTTATTAATGGGCTGGTTTAAAATAAAAAGGCAATTTTATCGTTATATGAAACCTGGAGGAAGAAATTAAGACCTCGAGGAAGAAACCCTTTGGTTTATTATCAGACCTTTGTGGGTAAGGGTAGGGTCAGAATCTCTAACCCTGTGGGAGATATGAAGGAAGGAGAAGTCTCAGATTTTGCTGGTTTCAGCTACTCTGACTCTTTTAATGGGGTTTTTTGGTAAGTGTGTGAGTGGACTTTGCTGTGAGCTCATCCTCCAGCACTGAACGTTGATCTTTCTGTGCCATCTTAGCTTGTTGACGTACCTTTGCTGCAGGGACTTGGTGTTCAAAAGGGAGCTGGATGACCCTTCATCTTCGGCCAGACTCAGCTTCTTCTGGGGCATCCGAGCTCCCAGAAACAGCCATTTGCGTCCGCTGAGAACCCCCTGCCACATTAGCATCTTCCCTGTAACGTATGCTCAAAGGGCGTTTCTTCGCAGAGGAGCCTCTCTAAAGATAGCACCGTGAAGTTCTGTGTTGTCAACCAGGGACACTTGATCTAAAAAACAACGTTTGATACACAGACAAGGTTTGCAAGTGCCATCTGGATGCTGGGAGTGGAGCTAGGTTGTCTCTCTTTTGCATAGACTCACTGGGGGAAAAATAAAATACGTGCAGGCGGATTAATTCTTCGGGATCACCTGAGCAGAACCGTTCAGTCCACACGAATGTCCTCGGTGACATGGGACACCAGTGTAAGCCCATTCCACTGGGAGACACGTGCTGCTGCACATTCTTAGGGTGCTGGAAATCATTCTGTGGTTCAGTGGTATATTTACTGAAACCTGGGTGGCATCAGTTTAAATTCTCTGGGGCCAGTAATATTTTACTCTGCTCTCAAGCACACTGCAAGGCAAGAGTGGCGCAAAGCCCGGCAGCCCCGGGCGTATTTTTGAGGAGGTGGGGACACAGATGGCTTTGTCTGGCTTCAGTTCTGCATGGTGCAGAGACGGTCCTCAGAATCACGCCAGCGCTGCGAGCAGAAGCCTGAAGACCATGAAGCTCTGCCATAGCCCTGGACTGAACAGCAAACCCACTGTCCACCCACATCTTCCCGGGGAGATGGAGGTTACAAACCGGATTTCACTTCAGGGCCTGTTTCTTGACTTTCTAGTTATCCTCTCGTATGCAAATCTAATTTGCCTAATGGGCTGGGGAGGGTAATTGAAAGGCAGCCTGCGCTGACATGATAGTGAAGTCTCACCTGTGCCCGAGCGCAGATGGGGCTCCGCCGCTGCCGCATCGTTAGAGGAGATTTATAGGCACCGTGTCACAGGCTTCGCTGTGACCGGGAGAGGAGCAGAGCAGCTTAAAACAAACTTGGGGTTTTGGTTTGCAGTTGGGCTCTCAATTTCCTGGTCTGGCAGTTTTGGTGGTTGCACTTCTTGGTTAACGTAGTCCTTGTCTTTCCCTCGTGCTCCAGTTGGTGGTGAGGTGGCTAGTGGAGGTTACTAGTAACTAGTTGAGGACAACGCCGAGAATGGCGAGTTGGAAAGTCTTTTCTGTGCTGCGTTGCAGCATGGTGCTTTGAAAGCGAGTGCATCAGCAGCTGAGCCAACACCTTCGCTCTGTGCTTCATCCCTGCGCACCACTGACTGTCCAGAGGTTATCCATGGCAAACCTCCACCTCTGCTGCCCAGGAGAGAGAGGCGAAGGAGGCACAGCAGAGACAGGTGTTGCTGAGCATCCACCTCTGCTGGGGTCATTCCCTGAAGAGACCAAGAAGCAGTGAGCTTCAATGGCTCTCCTGTCCACCCTCCAGAAGATGCTGGCTTGTGCTGCTCCAGCACAATGCCAGTGGCCCCGCTCATAAAGGTGCCCATCTACATCCTCAGGCTTCTAAACACCTCTAAAACCCATCCCTAAATGCATCCCAGCTCCATGGGACGGTGGAAAGCTTTCCACATGCTGATTGGGATCGGGGCGAAGGGGAAGAGCAATTTGCCTAGTGACATGGGGAGTGGTTTTAAGTGGCAGAATTGTCATCTTGGCAGGGTGCCTGTGAGTACCATTGATCGGGAGTGAGTATTAGCTGGGCAGCAGTTGATGTACTTAGCGCCCAAGTGAATGAATCTTGCTCTCTGAAGAGAGACAGCGCAAGCTACGGCATGATTAGCGAGTCTTGGCTACTGTAGGTACATCGACGGGGTAGCGAGAGGGGTGTCGGTGCGTGCGGCACTGCCAGCACCAGTGCAAGGGCTCAGCAGCAAAGCCACGGTGGGCTGTGGGGTGAGGGACGCTTGTGGTCTTCAGTTTGGAATTTGGCACTTGTAGGAAGTTGTAAATAATGGGGATGAAAAAGATTTCCCAAGTGTTCTCCAAGTTCCTCCTTGATTTCTTGGACATCTTGCCCAGATTTGGATGAAGTTTGGTGGAACTTTAGCCCTGGAGCTGGCTGGCGGTGGGTGAGCTCCTGCTCTTCAGCCTTCATCCCGAGAAGGGAGACACCCTGATGGTCTTTGCTTTGTATTTGGAGAAGAAAGCAAAGGGTACGACTTTGGGGACACAAGGGGGAGTGTTTTTCTGTATCCTTCCTCGATTGCTTCATTTTGAGTTTGTGGTAGAACTTGGGTAGTGGGTTGGGTTGGATTTTTTTGTTGCTTTTTTTTCCTCAAAAATTATTTTCATCTCAACTAGCCCCACTGACCATGAGCTTCTGGACTGATTCCTTCTCCAGATGGTCAGGACTTGTACCTGTTCCCTGATAAACAACCAGTTTTGGTCTTTTTCTAGTTTAATTTAGGCTTTTGGTAATAGCTTTGGGTGTCCTTGGTATTATTTGTGCTTCTCTGTGGTCAGACTGGTTGTTATGGATTAAACATGGTGTTCTGCCTTGAGATCTTCTCACTTCTTTAAGAAATGGCCTTGGTTTTTATTTAAGTGGCATTATTTACCAGTTATTGGTCATGGTGCTTGGGCTGCTGGTCTTCCACGCACAGACTTTGTTATCTCAGTTCCTGTATCACTCTGAGTATTTCCTACTCACCGGATACCCCTTAGACACCAGATCTGCTGTGCCAGTTCTCACCAGCTTCAGATGCCCACACGCTCAGCGGCATTTGTGATGCTATAAAATCCAGATTTGCTCAGCATTGGCTCTTTTTTTGAGGTCAGTGGTGGTTCTTTAGGTTGATTTATAGTGGTGGGAACCAAATTATTGAGCAGCAGGACTTGGAAGGTGGAGGGCTGAAAGAGGGATGTATTCTTAAATTACTGCCTTAAAGCTTCTGACTGAAACCTCCTCTGGTACGTCTTCAGTAACCAGATTTGAAGTTCTTAAATCTTCACTTACTGGACGATTTTAAGGGGAATTTGTGGAGGTTTTGAACCCATCCTCTGGTTTTAAATGAGACTGTTTCCTCCTCTAATGATTTTTGGGCTGTTCCCCTTTTACCTTGTGCTGTGTGAACTCCTGAGGTGCTCCTGGGAAGGCTCTGCCCTATGCAGGCTCTGTGTTTCTTTGAGGAGTGTCTGTACGTGCCTCTCCGGTCAGGCTGAGAACTTGTCCAAGTCATGGGCAGCACTTGTGTTTGCTGGACCCAGCCTGGGCAGCAGAGCCCGCGCCAGCCCTGTCCACTGCAGGAGTTGCTCATGGTGTTCTTCAATGCCTCTCCTGGTTTATGTGGGCTCTGAAGGGCAGCAGAAAACCTGCATTTTTGATCCCCAAAGCCTCGTGGTTAGGAGCTACTCGGAAGTTCCTCCATGACATGCTGGGGTCTGCAGTCAGGAGCCTCAGTTCTGGATTTATTTTTTTACCTTAGACTTATTGGTTGGAAAGATCCTCTTAACGATCAATGGGAGCTTCTGTACAAACAAAACCAACCTGTACCATCCTGGCAGGAACCGGTGCTGGCTGTGACCAGACTGGTTCCCAGCAGCTAATGGGGAGCAGAGGCACGGCGGTGGGCACGGCTCGAAGCCCCAGGAGCCATGGTGTTGGGATCCAAGCTTCCCTGGCGCCATGGCACGGGGCTTCACACCGTCGCTGACCTGCTTCGAGTCACGGGTTAAAAATGCACCAGGAAGTGGTGAAATGGCCCCTGTTTGATGTGAGCTTTTCTCGAGAGAAAGTCCCTAAGTGATGGTTCCGAGCAGGCAGGGATTCATCCTGCAGCGAGCAGAGGGACTGCTGGTGGGAAGCCTTGAAGCAAAGGGGCTCGCTGCGCTGACCCAGAAACAGCATCTGCTAAACTTCTTACAGCATTGCCTGGAAAATTACCTCCTCTTCCACAGCTTGATTTTTTTCTACTGAAACCTCAAGCTGGGGTATAAAACCCCAGGCGGGGAAAAAGAAGGGTCGCCAGCCTGGTATCCCCGAAGAGACCATCACTTACGTTTGTTCTTTGGCTGCCAGGAATGAACCAGGCTCACAACGGGGAAGCTGTGGGACCCAGCAAAAATCCATGGGGCAGGGGCTGGGCTCGGCAAGGCGGCTCTCCTGGGGAAGCACTGGGGATGCTGGCCCCAGTGCGGGGAGAAGGGGGCTGCGTCACCCTGAGCTGTGGCCTCGCTGCCCGGACAGCACCGGCGGCTCTTGGGTCAGCGGCTCTGCGCAGAACGGTGCTGCAGAACCGCAGCGCTGCTGCTGCAACGCTTTCTGCAGCTTCCCCCATTCCGAACAGGTTTGTTATAGAATAAAGCAAAGAGCAGCCAAGGAGGCCTGGAGTCCCAGGCTCTCAGATGGAGTTTGGGCAGTGGTGAGATGAATTTGTGGCTTAAATCTCTCCTGTCGAGGTCTTGCTGATGGGTCTTCAGCAACGAGTGCTGCTGACATGTCTGCTCGGACACCTCTGATTGCCACGTCCATGCCAGGGACTCCTGTGCAGGACACGCTGCAGAGAAGCTGCAGAACAGCCAGAACCCTCCTGGAACACTTCCCTGGGTGAGACAACCCAACAGCCTCCCTGAGGCCCCTCCAGAGCCGTCCCTGCGAGCAGAGAACCCAGCAAGGGCTGCAGCGGTGGTGGCCCTATGCGGGCTCCTCCGTGGGGAGCTGCGGTGCTGGCCCGGGTTTCCCCGGCTCAGGCAGGCTCATTCCTGGAAGTCTGGAGGTCCGTGTAAATCAGCGGATGCATTTCTAGTGACCGCTGCGAGCCACGGAGAGCCCCTCGGAGCTAATTAGCAATAAGAGGATGCCAATTAAGCACCGCTCCCTGGGCTCTCCCACCGCCGTTCTGGTACGGCTGGGTGGGAGAGGAAGGTGACAAAAGGGAGCCCAGTGCGGATGTGGGGAGCAGGAGGAGGGTTCGCTTTCACAAGTTAGAGCTTGTTTCACTGTGTTGTCTCCCTTTTGCAAAAATTTTACAGGTACAGAAGCTGCAGCTTTATTTACTCTATGGCATTGAACCTAAGTAGGAAGAAAAAAAGATTTCCACTCCTAAAATTACAGTGCTCCATTGTTCTTCTGTGGGATTTTTGGAAAAAAATTATTTGCTTCATCCCTCAAGAGAGCTGAGCACAGCTTTGGTTTAAAACCAGCGCTGACCCAAGTCAAAAGTGATCAAAAAAGAAAAAAATTCAAAAAAGAATCAAAAAGATGCTTTGGTGTGGGCTGCGCGGTGAGTGCTGGGGAGGCTGGAGCTGGGCGAAGTGCCTGCCTCCCTTCAGAAACGCCGTCCTGAAAGTGCGCCAGCGTTTCGAGACTATTAGCAAGAGGAATGGACTTCCCTTGCGGGCGTTGCCGGGGGAGGCTGGGTTAGCGAGTCCTTCAGCCGCCAGTTCCCCACGTGATGGGCCACTTCTTACTCTCTGGAGTCAACCTGGGATTTACTCTCCAGACCCCAGAGGGGCGAATTGCCCCCTCCCTGGCATTGCCGCTCTGGGCAGGGAGCAATTTCAGCCTTTTTGGGGGTGTAACCTCTTAAAGCCAACTTTTAAAATGACTTTTCATATCCCAAAAGCAGCTGAGGTTGTTGAAGTGCCCGGTATCACCCATACAAGCGTGGCTGACTTCATTCTTGCTGTCGCTATACGTAACATTTACGGTCAGTGAAACTCAAGCTCTTCTTTTCTCTGTCTGTAGAAGCCCCACAAAATAATCGTGGAGAACCAATACCCTTCGATACCGAGCTGTTGCTCCAAGTCTCTTTGGAAACGGCATCCCCTTTGTGTGCGTGCTGTGTCTGGGCTCCACCGGCCTCGGGAGCCGTTAATCTTCCCGGTGTTTTCTTCCCTGCGGCAAATGAGAGACAGATGTTCACATCTGGAAGGTTTGCTCCCACCACCGTCGTTTCGCTCGGCATCAGAGGATTTGGAGAGCAGTGCAGCAGGCTGAGACTTCTAAGAACTCATTTTTCCGTGATTGTGATAATTGCCTGTTTGATATCTGTAACTGCTTTCGTTTGTCGCTCAGAGAGCTTCAGCCTAGTGAGTAAATAATGTGGAGGAGTAAATGTTGCTTAATATTGTAATAAGAGCGGAGGATTTAAAAAAATCCTCTTGATCCTGTAACTTTAAATGGAACACCAAACGAAGGAAAAATTACCAGAATACTTCAGCAGTAACTAAATGAATTAGCGACACCTCTGACTTGTCGGGCTCAGCTGCCCTGCCCAGCCCTTGCCCGTGTCCCAGGTTATAACGTGGCCAAAGAGGTCTGAGCGACCAGAGGGGTGGTTTTGGGGAGGGAGGAGTGCTCCCCCCAATCCCCAAACCCTTCCCGAACTAAAACTGAAGAGCTGGCTGCTCCGTAGGCTTTGGTTTCCAGGAATATATTCTGCTGGGATGTATTCCAGGAGCACATCTCTCCCTTGGGGTGTCTGTCTCCGACGGGCACAGAGCAAGCGGCTGGCGAGGATGGGGAGGGTTCCCCGCCCCGGGGCACCCTCGCTGCATCCCTTTGAGATAGCCGAGGAGCAAAAGCTGTTAGCAGGGATGTCAAGAGATGAACTTGGGTCCCCAAAACTGCCTTGTGGGAAGGGAATTGCTGTGGCCTGTCGGTGGGAGCAGCAGCAGCTCCCGGGTGGCTGCGCGCTGTGTGTAAATGGTTTTTAGGGCAGCCCTCACAGTCTGAGTAACTACTCACTCGCTCCTTCGTGGAAAGGAGAGCAGGGGAGTGGGGGTACCACACCAAAGCGGCTTGTGTTCTTGTAGAAGCAAGATGACCAGAATTTGGGGGGCTTGATGTGTTCCCCACTCTGGGGGCTGTTGGATGTGATAGTCTGTGGGACAGATCCTGCATCCGGCGGTTTGCGCCGCTGGCCCTGATATGAGTCCGTGGAGCAGGAGGAGGCCAGAGCGAAGGAGGCAGGGATGCTGGGCCGTCTTGTGACCGTCTTGTCTGGGTGGGAAGACAGCAGGAGAGATCCAGCCTGCTGACGAGTTTGTAGAGCCAGGCACATTAATAGGGTTTTATAAAAATCACTGAAGGGCGAGATGGGTAGAGATCTGCCGTCTGCCTTCAGGAATAAATTATTAATCTTATTTCCCTTATTAACTGCTTTCTGGGCTGGTTGCGAACGATAACATACTTTGCTCTTTCAAGTTCTTCTCTCTGAGTTTCACACGGAATTGAGATTGGAAGAGAAGCAGCTGTGTGTGGGAGAGGACTAGATGGCAACGGAGATACAGGCGGTTATTTTTGATTTATAAAATGCCTCTCCCAGGCTCAGCAGCTCCCTCCTGTGAGATGCGAGGCTCTCCTGCGAGGTGCCGAGTCCTCTCCACTCCCACAGCATCTTATGGCTCGGGAGCCTGGATGAGCTGGAAACCCAAGCTAAACAGGGTAAAAATAGGCCGATCGCGTTTAGTGGATGAAGTATCCGCACGGTAACGTAAGTTACCCGCTGCAGCAGCATCGTCTCAGCCAGCTCCATGCTTTGGCGTGGAACGAGGAGGACAGAGGAGGACCTCAGCTGCCCAGCATTTGCTGCTGACCTGTTCAGGTGACACGGTCCTGTCTCCCGGTTCTGGTTGTAAATTATCTTTTATTGACTCGAGCAAAGGGAGGCCCCTGGAAACCACCCTATATGCAAATAAATGTCAATATTTGTCTAGAAATGTCATCTCAACTGCAAACCCCTTAACGTCTCCCTCTCCACCAAATTGGGACCAACCCAGTCATCCTGTTTTCCCTGAGGCTGCTGTATTGGCTGCCTGCTTTCCGATGCTTATCTCCAGTCTTCCCCCTCCATCGCTTTTTGATGCAGTGATGCTGCAAGGAGATAAAATATTGGCTCTTTCCTCGATGTGATTTCAGTTTGAGCTTGGGGGAAGCTGTCTGGGAGCAGGTGACAGCGAGATTACAGCAGAGTAGCAGTAAACGGCGGCTTCTGGAGGTCTGAGTAATGATACTCTTGCTTTGCATGTAGATAACCTCTCATCTGCATGCCTTGGAGAACAGCAAAGGTGCTCTACAGATGGCTTAGAGCTGTCAAGGGGAGGGAAAGGCAACCTTAGAGCAGAGGAAAGATGTTAATAAAATTTAAATGTAATTCTTCCCATTTCTCAGTTCCTAAATGTGAAAAATATTAGCTTGGTGGAGACTGAAAACAGATGGTGAGCAGTTGGAGCAGATAAGCATGTTATTCAAAATAAACATTCGCCAAAGCTGGGGAGGTGGCGAACCATATTTCATTTCACCCTATTTACATTATCAGGTCAGGTTACACTGATGCTGCCTCTCGTTTGCATTCTGACTATCACCAGGGAACCCGGCGACGCAAGCCAACTGCGGCGTGTCCTTCTCCTCAGAGACGTGTTTGGGCTCCAGTGAGTGGGTTTGGGCCACTTCCCTGGTTTTTTCTCCAGGGTGATGTATGGAGCTGGTTATTAAACCAGCTCTCCAAGGCTGTAGGCAGGGTCCTGCCAGCCGCCGGAGGGGGCACCGCGGTGTGTCCTCCCTGTTTGCCTCTTTCAACCATCTCTTTATAAATTGAGGTGAGTCTTGCGTCGCTTTGTCTTAAACCGGAGACTCTTACCCCTGTAAAGGGTGGGGAAACGAGCCTCTGGTTCCAAGGGCTGTTTCTAGGAGGGTTCGTTTTGCTGACTTGTAGGTGATCTATAACTGATGCCTCTAGACCAACTGGTCATCTGAGGCAGAGCCAGCGGAAAGAGAGGTGAGTCTGGAGTGCGGCTTATCTCCCATGTGCTCTGGTGAATGTTTTGGGATGGGCCAAATCGCCTTTGGGGGTGTCTGTCTGTCCATCGGCTCCAGAACAAGCTCAAACCCAGCTCCTGGGTGACCGGGGAATTTCTCCTGCCAGACTTAACCTCAGCTGCTGCTACTGGGACGATTCTCCAGTCCTTGCTCTCGAGAGGCAGGCATGAATTTCTGGGCTCACCCTTCCGAGGTGAGAAGTGGCTTTTCAGGGTTTGAGCATGTTCTGCCTGTTCTAGATGAAAGTCGAAAACATCTGCTCTGATTAAACCGCTTCCTTCGGTATGAAACCGTTATGTGCATTCGCTCCCCAGACCCTGAACCGCTGGGCAAACCCTTGTGCACAGTCTTTTGTTCAAAAGGCATCAACTAAAATTAAAACTTTGTGAATTTACAGGCTTTCAATCTGCTCAGTGGTCAAAGCCTTGTTTACAAGGTCTGGCTTTGAGCCTGCTCTCTCTGTCCTGCAAAGTGCAGAAGGGAAGAGCTTTTGCTTACCTCTGCTTACCTGCCGCTCACCCAGTGCTGTCTCATGTTTAACGTGTTTTTTCTCTTTCTTCTTCCAATATATTGCACGTTTTGGCTTCTGCAGAAAGCTGGAGCACTTGAGTCTGGCAAACGGGTTCGTGAGAAGCTGTTCGGACTCCGTGCCGTTTTTATTTCTAAATGGGATCTACAAAATCGCCCCCAGGCCAGGCAGGTTCCTCCTTCCTTCTCAACTCGCACAAGAGTGAATCAAGGGGAGTCCGACACCTTGGAGATACCGATGTTCATGCTGGGCGTGTGCCCCAAACACCCAGCCACAGGCTTTAAGCCCGTTTCCTACGAGGGAGGAGGAATTTACTGCCTCGAGCTGATGGCAGGGTTCAAGACTCTCACCTGTAGAGGTGCTGAATTGTGCCCGTGCAGATGCCACAGTGCAAATTTGTGTGAAGCATCCACATTTTCTGCACCGGCTCTTTCTCTCTTCCCGTGCTCTTGGCAAGCCCGTGGCTCCGCCATCGCAGCTAGGTCGAGGCTTTCTCCTGAGCCTCAACCTGCAGAGCGGGGCACCGCCAGCCTCGGGCGCTTCAGAACCGCCCACCGCCTCTGCGAAATGCCACCGTGCCTTTCGCAGCCCGGGACCCGTGGCTCCAGCCAGGATGTGAGACAAGTTCACGATCCACTTTCTGTTAATTATTGTGAATCTCCTGCCCTGATATTATTCTGCTGTCTGTTGGAACTGTATTTTGAACTTTGGGAAGCAGTTGGGGAGGAGACCGTTCGTGTCCATCTGCCCCCCGGGTTATTCCTGGCTCTCTTCTTCAGTTCCTCGTCTTGCTTTTCAGGTGGAAGGGATCATCCAGTTTTCCTCCTGCAGTGTTTTTATTTCTTTTTCATCACTTAGTTTATTCTTTAATTGCGAAAGGCATTTCAGGATTAATTTAAATTCCAGTGCACTGGAGATACTCCCTAACACCACTATGGTTTTTTCTTGTGCCTCTTCCCTTTTCTCAAACCCACAGGCATGAGGACATTCATAAAGTGGCTTTATACAGTTTACAACGCGAGTGAATGCTCGCCTTTCCTCCAGGGTGACCTGTCACAGCAGCACTCTTTGCTCTGAACACCATAGGTGGAAGACTTCTGTAAAGCAAATAAATATGATGAAATCTGTCTTGAGTGGGTGTTGAAGCTGCCCCCTCTGAAACCTTGGCGAGCCGGAGCCGCGGTCCCCGGGCAGCGCAGGAGTGAGACTTCTCTGCGGACTAGCCGAGACCCCAGTTTCTCTGCTGGCGTGCTGTCCTGTGGCCTCACTTCGCTCCTTCTCCTCCCCAGGAAGGAGCACCGTCAGCTGCACTTCATCTCAGCGTATGCTCCTTTTTAATTTGTTATGCTAGGACGAGAACTGGAGCAGCGAAGGAAATGCAGTGCGTACCAACAGGCAAATAAAACCGGGGCCTTTCCGCGGGTCTTTTCCGCTGGAGAGCAGAGGGGCGAAGGGTTTCAGGTGTAATCAAAGCTCTGGGGCTTTCTAGCCCCTCGCACACCTGGGCTCCGTAAATGGGGCACGCGAAGATAGAGGGCACGCAGCAGAGGCGGTGGGTGCCTACAGCTGTCCTTCCCCACACGGCAGCTCTGCAGCCTCTGAAATCCGTCACTGCAAAATCTGCTCTTCGGGCTTCGTCGGCTTTTGGAGACGATGAAATTCCTGCGTTGAGCCAAGACTAAAAGAGCATCTTGGTGATCGAGTTTCGTTTCACTCCGAGTGAATCGTCTTCCCACGTGAAACTCCAGTGCGTTCACGGCTGGGAAGGCAGCTCTCCCACCCTGCGGGGTGGCCGCGTCCTGACACCCCTCTCCCGGCTTAACCTTTGCAGGTCCTGGGTGCAAAGTTGAGCACGTGTCACCGCAAAGTTTTGACGTTCGGCAGCTCGACAGCAAAAGCGCTGTGCCGTAAGCGTGTTCGGTGTGTCCTGCAGGCACCGCTTGAAAAATAATGACGTAGCATTGGTGTTTCTGAGTCCAGGGAGGGTTTGGAAGGAAGAGTTTTTGAAGGAGAACAACCCAGCGCTTCCAGTTTAGGCAAGTGTCCTGTGCTGACACTTGAAGCATTCAGTCATCGGCAAGAATTATTCTTCTTGGAGCATCATCTAAACATCTATTTCACTCTTCAGCCTGATTTCAGACGACTGGTAACCGTGGAGTGACTTGCAGGCGTTTTGAGGAGCATCTCGGCATCCTCTCTGTGCATCTGGAGGCAGCGCCGAAATGCTGCCCTTGGTGAGCCAGTAAATACTTCAGAGCAGTGAAATGTGGAAGAAAGAGACCGAGAAGGCGGCGTTTCTCTTGGGACCATCTCACTGGCTCATTTTTAGCCCCAGGTCACCTCAAGGCTAACTCAAGTCCTCGTGCACAGTCTGGCTTGCTCACATGATTCTCATTAGATGGATGTGTTTAGGCTAAAAATGAGGAAAGATGGTTTTTATCTGCGTTTATAGATGCCCCAGGTCATTAGCAGGAAGCTTTTAAATTTAACAATCCTGTTGGCTGCTAGTCTGTAGGAGTGAGCTCAGAAAAGAAGGTGTCGGCTTCTCGTGGGCTTTGGTTTTGGTGTCTCATGCAGTAGCCCAGCAGTAGCTGGTTTTATTTTGGAGTTATAAATTCCATGGGAGGTTTTTTTTTCCCCGCTCCCTGTAAATTAACCGAATCAGTTCTGTGTTCTTAACATGCCCTAGGAAAGAGGAGGAACCTTAAGGATTGGTTTCATGCTGTGTTTCTCTCCAGGTTGGTCCAGGGAAGGGGGTTTCATAGGAAGGGGGTGAAGAAGATCACTCGAGGCGGGTGGATGGCAGCATGTTGGTGCTGGGGTGTGCGGTGGGAGTTGGCCAGCAGCAGGCAGGAGCCACGCGGTGCTTCCATGGCCTGCCCACGGCTGGGCAGGCGTAGGGGTGGGCAGGCAGCTTGCAGAGAAGGGTGTGACCCACATCTCCGGTCTCTGCCCGTGGATGATGTGCGAACAGGTCGTGGCTCGTGCGTGGTTTTGCTGTTATTCCTGTACTCTGAGCAAACATGTCCCCTGATGGCCATCAAGCAGCTGGCGCCGAGTGGTGGATAGGACAAATAGTGCTGGTTTGATTGGAAGCATTTGGGTCGTTCAGCAGCATTTCCCTTCCCTGCCTGGGTGAGTGAACTCAGAGTTTCTGTGCTAGAAACACCCCTGACTTTGTGCACAAACCCTGCTCTGCGGTTTGCTGCTGTTTTCGAGTGGGAGGAAGGGCAGGGGTTTGCCTCCTCCTGCTCTTGCCAACAAACTCACCTGCTGGCACGGGAACCTGTGGGCATGAACGATGTCCTGTTCCTGCATTGATGTGTTGTTGGGAGAACACGAGTTTCAGCAAGTGTTCGTCTCTGCTCCCCCCGCCACAGATCGTCCTGCCAACAGCAAAAAAAATAAAAGCCAGGAATAAAGCACTTCATTTGTTACCTTGCTGGCGTTAACGATGACTCGCCATGAGGAAAATAAATGAGCCTGAAGCGTGGGGGCAGAGCAGGAGCTGGTGGCTCACGGAGCAGATTCCAGGCCAGCAGCATGAGGGGCTTGGGGGCCAGTTCGTGTCTGCTCTGCTCTCCAAAGCAGCTTTTTCATTGTCGGGAGTTGGGAAGACGCAGGTTTTGTGGTTGTATTTCAGTGCGAAACTTTGCCATCCCTCGAGATGGTATAAATTAGGTGGTAATTTGAACAGATTACAGCCTGAGCTTTCATACCTTCCCTGGGTGGCTTACAGCAGCATCACGCCTGATCCCGGGTGGCCCAGAGCCCCTGAGCACAAGTTGGTTTTTGGCCGTACCCCCTTCAGCCACCCTGAACCAGAGGGAGGGAACAGGCGAGCGCCTGCACCCCCCGAGCCGGGGTGCAGATGGACGCGCTTGGAACCTGTCGGCATCCCCGCACGGGGACGTGCCGGAGTGCGGTCACGACTCGTTAGCGAGCTAATCGAGCGAGGCCAGCAGCGGCTGGAGGAGCAGGGAGCGCTGGCCACGTTCCTGGAGGGGCGATTCGCCTCACATCGTGTCGCATCGTCCGGGGTCGCGAGCTCTGCGGCCACCGGCAGTGCGACGTGGAGCACCCCAGGGCGTTGTGTGCCACTGTCACACCGATGCTCCCTGCGCCGCGGGCCAGCACCCACCCAAAAGCCAGGCTGCCTGTTGCGTGAATCCGAGCTGGCGGTTCCTCGGGAGAAGCCATCTCAGGGCCAGGCAGAGTGGATGTGGGGTGCCGAGGGAGTCTTAAGCAGGGGGGAAAGCAAAGCAAAGAGGCAGAAGTACTTCGAGGAAATGACTTTGGGCACGAGGGGTGAGAAGATGCTTTTGAGGGACTGGGGTGGTGAACGCAGGAATCCTGCCCAGCAGCATCTCAGGATACCCGCTGCGCCCCGGGTGCCTGCTCGGGGCCGTGCCCTGCCTCTCCCCATGGCAGCTCAGGCCATGCAGGGCAGCGTGGAGCCTTGTGGGGCTTTCCCCCTACTCCCCATCTTCACCCTTACAACGGCAGGGAAATGCTTGTCTGTGGCTGTCACTAAGCATTACCACCTTCTCTTTGTACAGTTGCTGGTGAGAAGAGGGTGCCAGTGATGCCCGGATCGCCTGTGGAAGTGAAGATACAGTCCAGGTCCTCTCCTCCCAACATGCCGCCGCTGCCCCCCGTGAACCCTGGCGGCCCCCGGCCGGTGTCCTTCACCCCGACTGCACGTAAGACCCCAGTAACACTGCTTTTCCCTGGTTCCAGCTCTGTGCAGGAGGAGAGGTTCTGCTTGCAGAAGTCACTGGGGATGTCTCAGCTGTTGCCAGCATGGCGAGTGTTGTAGGGAAGCGGGGACAGGGGCTTTCCTGCTCTTCTGCTACGTAGGCAGGACGTGTAGCAGGGTCTGTAATCCCCCGCTACCACCCGCCTGCTCCCGTCTTACCCCCAGTGCTGCCTTGAGTCCTTCTCCTCACAGGTGCACCCGTGATTTCCCATAAACTCCTTCGAACAAGCCAAGGGCTGGGCTTTTCCCTGCCTCTCCGGAGGAGCTAATTCCTGCTCTGCTCTATCTCACTTTGCAGATGGCATTTCTGCAGCTGCAATTAGAGAGTTCTCCTTTTTTTTTTTTTTTTTTTAATTTCCCAGCCTTGGAAATTCCTTGCTGATCATCCAGCTGCTTTTTTCTTCATCTTTGCTTTAGAGCTTTTGCTGTTAAGCCACGGTAGGTCCTGGCCCTGCCGAGCCACAGCTCAGCCTCACCCCCACTTGGAGCAGGGTGTTGCACAGAGGTGACTGTGACGGGATGGACGTACAGCCTTTCCTCACAGCCTAGAAGGAGCACAGACTCTTTTTTTCTCCCTTGGCTGACATTTAAGCCATTTATTTTGTTTTTAAAAGCATCATTCTGGAGCAAAGCCACTTTACTGAGTTGAGCATGGAGGTACCTGACCCCCGTACATGGCGTGTACGTATTTTCCAGGCTCTCCTCACCTCTTTTCCCCTGTGCTGAGCATCTCCCCAGCTGGTTCCTCATGGCTTTGCTGCCCACAGCGGTGTCTGGGCTATCTTGCAGGTTCATGCTGACAGTGATGCGGAGATTTACGATCCAGCCTCTTTCAGGACACGCTAATGTATCGCGTGGTGCTGGCAATCGCGCTAATCGCCGGGTTATCCCGCCAGACACATTGTCCCCGTCTGTATGCGCTGAGGGGTTTTTAATGGCTCTCCTCTCGCTCAGGCAGAAAAGGACCATTAGCAAAGTGACAGAAATTAATTTTTCCAGTGAGATTGCTTGGCACGCTGCTGAGGGCCAGGGAGCCTGAATCTGCTGATTGCAGATGACTTAATTGCTCTTTCCAAGAGACGGGAGAGATGCAACCAGTGGGGAAGTTTATTCTTGCTTTTTACTTCTCAGTCGCACCAAAGGGCCTTTGGCCGAGTCAGCAGGCGTGTGCCCTGCCCTGTAAAAGCCCACGGCGAGGAGGAGCATGCTGCAGGAAGGCCCTGGTTGAAGAAACAGGGAAGGCCTTCAAGTCCTGAGGACCTAAGGCAGAATTTAACAGAGCACCCCTTGATGATGATTTTTTATGGTCCCAGGAATTCAGCATCCTCCTCTCCCCGTAGCTGTAATCCCACCGCTCTTGGTACACCACCTCATTTCTTCACCACTGTCTTCTCCCCTGGAAGCAGAGGGCCCGGCCCCGCTCTGTGCTCTGTGGCGGAGCAGATCCTGGTGATGCGCGGGATCAGATAACTGCCAGCGCCCTGCGGTAACGCCGTTCGCAGAAGGTCAGGTGGGGTAAGCCTGAAGACGCAGAGAGTGGTTATGGGGGCTGGTCTAACGGCAGCCCCCAGCCAACCCAGCTCACGCCGCGTCCGTGGCATCAGCCCAGTCCATCAGCCTCCACCTTGGCAGCCTCCCCTGAGGGTCTCCCTCAGTCGGTCACAGAGCCCCTTCTTCTCCTGGGGTATAAATAGAGCTCGTTGCTCTCCCTGGTCTTCCATTTGTAAGAGGAAGCAAAATAGGGAAGAGGTTAAAGTGCCTCGGTCGCAGCCGCCGGAGAGTGTGGAGGTGCACAGTCCTCCTCTGTTTGCTTCTCCAGGCAGCTTTTCCCCCTGTTTATAACACATTTGTCATGACATAAGTGCTCTTTATGAGTAATCACCAGAAGCCTTGCCTTCCTTGTAGCTCCACGTTTGCTGGTGCAACGTGGCAGCAAACCCAGCAAGGACATGCCCCTTCTGCTGCGTTCTGTTGCTGCCTTGGGGAAGCCGGTGTGGACAGGAGTTTCTCAGGCTGCGTTGCTCCATAGCTAAAGGCTTGAGCGCACTTTGCCTTCACACCTCCGTCCTCTCAGTCCCAGCCTTCGCCTTCATCATCTCTCTGTCTATGAAAGGACATGTCTTTGTTATGCCCCAGAAGAGCCCATCAACCCCTGCTTAGCAGGAACCACCTTTGAAGGTCTCTTTAGCCTTATCTTTCCCTGGCATCTTAACTGACTCTGGTTCATCTTCTCGGCTTTCCTCCCGTGCTCACCACGGCAGGTCCAGGTGTGTGGAGCCTTTCCAGCCTCCAACCCCAGTGTGCCCCAGAGCGGTTTAACTGTTCAAGTACCTCCTGCCGCCTTCTCCGAAAAACCCTCACTGGGGTCACGAGGATTCGGTGTGATCCTCAGGAGGATTCGGTGTGATGCTCAGGAAGATTTGGTGTGATCCTCAGGAGGATTCGGTGTGATCCTGGGGAGGATTCAGTGTGATCCTCAGGAGGATTCGGTGTGATCCTTGCAAAGCTGCAGTGGAAATTTTGGCATCTTTTTTTGCAAGTTGCTGCTCCATCACAGCACGCACCTTCCCCTGCCCCACATGCAAGGGGCAGCTCTGCCAGCTGGCTTCAGTGCTTCTGCTCTGAAAGCCATCGTTTTTATCAGGTTTATAGCTTGTGGCCTTCTCTTCAGTGCTTGCATCCATAAGGGATTCAGGGTTGGGCTTCTAAGGATAACCCAGGGCATCAGCTAAAACTGTATTTACATTGGTTTACTTTTCACCTCGAAAATTCTGGGTTTATACCGAGTTGGGGCCCCAAGCACGCAGCTGCTCCTCAGACAGCGCTCTACATTACGTAACGGCAGTGCGGGGATGTCAACAATTTATTCTAATCCCTTGCCGAGTTCCCAAACTTCCAGCCCTGCAGTCTGTTTCGACATGCTCGTCGCTTACGGGAGGTGAAGTCGCAGATGGGACCAGGTTGGAAAAAACAACCGAGTTTGCGAAACTCCCTGTAAATCCCCGGGGATTTACAGCCATCCTCAGGGCAAGGTGGAGGCACCCGAGCTGCGGTGTCTGTGAGTGGGACCCTGGCTGTAACGGCCACTGATGGGCTGGGAAGGGTCCTTGGATCGCCTGGTGTCATTTTCTCCCTAACACAGGCCAGAAAACACTGACTGGTAATTCTTGCCAAGGGCTGTAACCTTTGAGCTAACGCATGTTTAATTCCTGAGCGTGTGGCACAGCTCGGTCTGCCCCAGCAGCGGCTTTATGCAGCCTGACCCCGGGTCCTCCTGGGCTGCCTCAGCGTTTGAGGTGTGCCCACTCTGCTGAGCCCCGGTTCCGTGATGGCTCTGGATACGCAGCTCGCTGAGCAGAGGAGAGAAACACCAGGGAAGTCACTGGTGGTGGTGGAAATCACCCCTGAGCAATGCCATAAGGGAAACTCATGCAGTTACCTTGGCTGAGCGTGTGGTTCTCATGTACTGGAGGCTGCAGAGCATCCCCACGAGCTCAGGGAAGGTTGAGGAGCAGGCACATGGGTGACTGGTGACCGGCTCCATCACTGGCTGCCCTTCAGCTCGGCGTGTGGGCTCTGCTCTGGGCACAGCCGCTGTTCTGGTGGTTGCCCTGTTTGCAGGAGGCGCATGGGTGGAAGAGGGATCCTCTTAAACACCGTCCCACAGAGCCATGCCCCTCTGATGCTCAGTATCGCTTCTGTCTCTCACTCGCAGTGCCCAATGGAATAAACCATTCCCCCCCGACGCTGAATGGGGCACCATCCCCACCCCAGAGGTTTAGCAACGGCCCTTCCTCCTCCTCCTCCTCCTCGCTGACGAACCAGCAGCTCCCAGCCACATGCGGTGCCCGGCAGCTCAGCAAGCTGAAGCGCTTCCTCACCACCCTGCAGCAGTTCGGCAATGACATTTCGCCAGAGATCGGGGAGAAGGTCCGGACCCTCGTCCTGGCACTGGTGGTAAGCCCCGCACACCCGCCCGGGCCACCTTGCTCCTGCCAGACCACCTTGGCGGCGGGTCCTGGCAGCCAGCACGTGCCCCTGTTACACAATATTATCTGTTTCCCTCACTACAGCAGAGCTGTTGGCTGAGCAAGGCTCTGAAATGTTTATGCTTTCTGGTAAACTCACTGACTTCTTTTTTTCTTGTCTTTGGAGGGTTTCAAAAAGCTGTTTGTCCAATGGCTTTTTCTCCTAAACTTAAGGAAACCTGGAAAGATTTGGACAAAGCTTTTCTATAAAGGTCACGGGTCTGGTGCCATGAGCTCGCTGGAAGCTGTGGGCTGTGCTGGGCTTCTCTCTTTCCTCTCATAAATGAAACTTTTCACACAAGTTCGAGAAGTTTTGTACTTGGAAAGCATTTTATCACTTGTGCAGATTTCTGTGCACTGCTTTTGTGCCCGACCCCCATTGTGGATCAGTTTTCCTCTGATCCGCTCCATTCAAAGAAAAGCCCGTTCCAGCCACCGCTTTGTCAGTGCTGCCCCGACTTCAGAGCACCCACACTCGGCGCTGCTTTGCCTGGCGAGGCAGCCGGCTGTGGTGGGAACAGCAGCCGTGCTGCTCGGGACCTGGGTCCTGGCGCTGGCAGGGACTTGCTCCGGAAAGCTGTCAGTGCTCCTCCGCTCTCGAGGGCGTAGAGAATATCACGAGACTTGTGAGGGTTCATTTATGATACAGGGTGATGTGTTTACAGGGGATTTTTCCTCTTATGGGCTGCTCCTGCATGTCTTACCCAAGCCCACGAGCAGAGCTCGGCTCTGGCGAACATCTGCAGAGGCTGCTGGTGCGAAACAGCAGGTCTGGGCTCCTGGCGCGCTGCTGCTTTGCAGCTCGCTGTTTGCCCGCGTTGCCAAAGGCGTTGTTGATCCTTTGCTCGTGACAGCCCAGACATGCAGCTACAGAAAAAGCCTCGGTGACAAACTCGTAATGATCCTCTGCCCTTCTGCTGCACTCCTGCCCTTGGCTTAGCGCGGGCGGGGGCTGGTGCTGCGTGTGCGTGTACCTACGGACAGCGGAGAACACCCTTCAGAAAACAAACTAAGGGGTTTTGCTGAGGAACCGTGGTGAATATCTACAGCTGTGCAAACTGGTACCTTAGCTTACCCTTTGGAAAGGGAACGACCAGCTGTCCAGGCTCGCTGGCTGGTGTTCTCACCACTGGCTGGTGGTTGCTGCAGGGATGAACTTTGTACGTGCAGGTTATCAAATGCTGCGTGTCGCAGGGAGCACCCAGCCTAAACAGGGGATGCAGACCAGGGAAGAACTGCGCTAGTGGGGTGGGCAGCGGGCTGGTGCTGCCTTCGTGGGTGGATTAGATGAGAGGAGCTGAAAGGGAGGAAGGAGGAGAGGAAGGCGTGTAGCTCCGAGCAGCTGCATTTGCTGCCTGCCGCCCCGCAGCCTGCCCCAGGCCAGCTGGCTGGGTGCAGGACAGGCCAGCTGAGTCCTGCTGCCTCCCCGGAGCCTGACCCTGCCTCCCAGCCCCGGAGCTGGGAGGATGCTGGGCCAGGATGGGCGCAGCATTCACCCCTCGCCTAGTGCAGCATTTCTGCTCTGCTGGCCCGAGTCTTTTTGGCTGCGTCGGGCAGGGTCTGATGCAAACATTGTCGGTCCTGCAGTGGCAGATGCCGTCTCCCTTCCAGTTCTGTTCATTTGGAGCCATTTCCCGCATGTCTGAAAACAAGAACTAATTGTCATTTCTTAATTTCTTTTCCCAGAACTCAACGGTGACAATCGAGGAATTTCACTGCAAGCTGCAAGAGGCGACGAACTTCCCCCTCCGGCCGTTTGTGATCCCCTTTCTGAAGGTGACAGGGAGCTGGTGGGGCTTGCCGATGCTCCGCGCACCGGGCTGTGCCACTTGGCAGTGTCACTGCTGGGAAACTCCTTTCAAGCACCTCGGCAGTTTCGTTACAGTCCACGACAGACTGCACAGGCTGGGGCGGTGCCCGTGTGGGACTGGTGTGCAGAAAGCTAACGTTATAATGAGTGCCGCATCCGTCTGCTTGTGTGTCAGGGATAAAGGACACCAACGAAGCTCCGCTCGGCAGCTTCTGACCCTATGATCAAATGTTCAGATCTAAAATATTTCAAGTGTTGGCGTGCAGAGCATGTCTGGGGGGGTTAGGTGCTGGAAGCACAGGGTGCTTCCCAGGACACTTGGGGTTTGGGCTCGTTGACGTCAGGCTCTTGAGAAAAATACAGGTAAACCTGTCAGCACCGACACCGGGAGCTGGAGGATCCTGCATGGGGATTCGGGGCTCTGGGTGTTATCCCTCTGTGCTGGAAACACCTGCCCACAGCCTGCATAAAGCCGCCCCGCGCTTCTTTTCCAGGCCAACCTGCCGCTGCTGCAGAGAGAGCTGCTGCACTGCGCCCGGGCCGCCAAGCAGACCCCCTCCCAGTACCTGGCGCAGCACGAACACATCCTGCTCAACACGAACACCACGTCCCCCACCGACTCCTCCGAGCTGCTCATCGAGGTGAACGGCAATGGGAAGAGGCACAGCCCGGACAGGTGAGAACAGCTCTCCTCCCTCTGCCAAGTTCTTGAAATCGTGACTTTTGTTTCCACTTTGCTGTCAAAGCCTCAAGCAGTGTCCAGCACTGAACCGTAGGTTCTTAGCACTCCCACCAACGATTGTGGTTGTTAATAAGACCCCGACGATTGCCCCTCCTGCCCTGCAAATTCAGGTTGGGATCCTCTTCCAGGCAGGTTCTGTCCCAAAGGGACTGAAAGGCCTGAGCTGGAGAGCGCGGCAGCTCTCTGCCTGCCCGGGCGGTGCGCGGAGGCACTGCCAGGGCTGGGAAGGATGCGGTTCATTTTCACCGCTTCTTATTCCAAGTTAAAAGTTCTTATGTAATTATGTGGAGCACGCCTCCAATTTATAAAAACTGTGAAATTTTAATTTGGTCATGCTCGGAAACATGAATCACAGCACTCGGGCATCTTGAACCTTTTCGTTGACAGGGTCATTGTGTGGATTCGTTCGCAAGTTGAGTGTGTTTGTTTTAGCCTTTACGCCCCGCTAAAATCATGGCTGCCCAGACTCTGCTGATTCGCAGTCCGCATCTTTCCCTTTCCGAGTGGGTTTCTGTGGTGCTAACGAATACCTCTCTCTGCCGGCGGGGTTGCAGGAGGGAAGACAGCAGCTTTGAGAGAGAGCCACTGCCAACAGAGCCTCCAGCTAAAAGGGTGTGCACCATCAGCCCCGCGCCCCGGCACAGCCCTGCCCTCACGATCCCCCTGATGAACCCCGGGGGACAGTTCCACCCCACCCCGCCGCCCCTCCAGCACTACACCTTGGAAGATATCGCGACCTCCCACCTCTACAGGGACCCCAGCAAGATGTTGGAGCACAGGGAGATGCGGGACAGGCACGGCGGTCTCGGTGAGGAAGCCTGGAGGGCTCTTAGTCATAGGAGCTGTGAGGTCCAGCGGCTGAGCTTCGGCATCGCTCCCTGCTTGGCCACTACCACACAAATCTGTGTAATGCTGGGCGTGTCCTCCGCAGAGGTTTTGGAGGGAATTCAGAGAAAACAACTGACCACGGGAGGTTAAAATCGTAAGATCATATTTCCCTGTATACACGTGAAGAGGCACCGAGGATGAGGAGGAAGGACCCAGTGCATGGGATGAGTATAGCCAACCCAGCAGGCGAGAACGGAGGGCAGTGATATAGGAATGAACTTCCCCAAGATCCCTAAAGCAGGAAAGCAGAGCCTGACCCCTGCCCCGTTCCTCCCCGGGGATGTGTGGGAGGTGCACGCTGCGTTTCCAACGGGGCAGCCTGAATCACCAGCTCTGAGCTCCTGGGGGGTTGGAATAAGGGAGCCAGCTCCCCAGGCAGGCCAGATCCAGCCCTGTGAGCGGGCTGTAGCACTTCTGAGGCAGCGACACAGACAAGGGGAAAAGCACCGGTGTGGAATTGCCCTGTAGAGCCACCTCCTTGGGATGTGTCTTAAAATCCCAGCTTTAGGCAGCTGGAAATAAGCTCTTTGTTATTGCTTAGTGGCCACTTTCCCTCCCAGCACTGGAAGCACTCGGACCCTCTACTCACTCTGCTGGCTGTGGTTTGTTGCAGGTTTGAATGGAGGGTACCAGGACGAGCTGGTGGACCACCGCTTAACGGAGAGAGAGTGGGCTGATGAGTGGAAGCATCTCGATCACGTAAGGAATGGCAGGAGGCGTGGGAAGCTCTGTGGGACGCAGCAACCCTGCTCCAGTTTGTCATTTTCTTGTTGTTGACACCATATCCAGGCTTTTCTCATGGCTTGTAGAGGAGGAAGCCACCACAAGAAGGTGGGTGGAGGGGAGAGTAGATAGGAGCAGTAGCACTTTCCTGGCAGGTTTTCTCTGCCCATAGTGAGTGGAAGCCAAAAGCACTGTGGATGAAGTGCCTGGGGCTGGGGAGCTTCTCCTGCAGAGCACAGCCACGTGCTGCCCTGGCTGGCTGAGCAGCCAAACTCGACCTTGTCCCCACCTGGGTCTCTTCTGCCCCAGCCCTGGCCAGCACTGGACCGACAAGCGTGCGGATGTGCTATGTGCAGCAAGGATATGGAGCTTACAAAAATCAGTAAACTCATCACTGTGTTTTTAAAGACTTTTTTTCCCTGAGGTGCAGCCTTTTATGGGCCTCCAGTAGGCACGGACAGCAAGACTTGGGGCTCCTGGCAGAAATTCTGCAGTCAGCCTTTTCCCTCTGAGCAAGGCTGCTCATCCAGACGCTTCACCGCAGTGCTGCCCCCAAAGAGACAGGACTGAAATTCAGCTTTGATCATAAATGCAGAGAGACCTCATGCTTGCTCATGCTCTAAAGCTGATGGTTTGGTTGGGGTTTTTTTTGGGTGGGGGGAGGTGGAGTAGAGGCCCTGTGGCTGAATATCTGTGATCTTGGGATGTGGCTGTGGAGATGTGGATCACAGCAACCCTTGCACGGGCACCCTGTTCCCATAGGAGAGTGGTGGTTTTCTTCCCCTCCACCTTTAGGAGCATGGCCTGAAGGTGTTTAGCCACCTCCGGTGGTGAGCGAGGCCTCATGGTGAAGGGTGACCACCTCCTCCCCACCTGATGCTGCAGGCCTGCTCAGCCCCGCTGCTGCTTACGCGGGTACAGACCCAGTTGTGCTCCAGAACACCCTGCTCAGAGCCTGCTGCTGTGAAACGACCTCATGTTTCACCTCCTGGTCCCTCAGTGGTGCCTCCGAGGAGAAATCCAAGAGGTGACCTCGTATCATCCGTTCCTCCTCCCTGCAGGCCCTGAACTGCATCATGGAGATGGTGGAGAAGACCCGGCGCTCCATGGCCGTGCTGCGGCGCTGTCAGGAGGCCGATCGGGAGGAGCTCAACTACTGGAAGAGGCGGTGCAGCGAGACGGCCGAGCCGCGCAAGGCAGGCAGCGAGCTGGTCTCCCGGCAGCACAGCCCCAGCAGCTCCGACTCCATCAGCAGCGGTAAGCGAGGGGGTGGCTGCGCCACGCCAGGACCCCTCTGAGTAGGTGTCGAATGAGGCCCGAGCTGTATTAGGCATAAATTGATGATCATATATTCAAATTATAATAGCAATTAAATGCTTAGGCAGTGCGTAACTGTTCTCAAAGCTCTGAAAAGAGCTCCTGGGCGAGCCCCTGCAGCAGTGTTTGCTGACGTCTGAAGGCACCTTCAGGCAGCAGCTTCTGCTGGTGCCGTGAGAAGAGCATCCTCCTCATCCCCGAGCCGTCCTGGATGACCAAACCGAGCCAACTTCCCTCAAAGCTGAGAAACCGGGGGGTGAAAAGGCAGGAGGGAGGATTGGTTCCACCCCTCTTCCCCTTGCAGCCTATCTTGCCTAAAAGATTTGAAATGTCAAGGTCTACTAATTCTAAAAATACCGACGGCTGCTCTAAAGTGTAAGAGCTACTACCTGGGTTATTAATTCTATTCTTGGCTCATGAGTCAACTTAACTTCATCAGAGCTGCCTGCTTTTCCTCTCCACTGTGCAGGGGGTTGACCCTATTCAAAAAGCACCTCTAAAACCCTGGGTTTATTCATTTGGATGTAATTCTAATTTCCATCCAAACAATACGCTGCAAATCAAACGCTGGGGAAAAACCCTCATTGTTTGGTAAGAAAAGTGGGTGTTTTCTAACGGTAAGAATAAACGGGCCGATTTCGAAGCTCCGTTGCTGTTGAGGGAAGGTGCGGTTGAACATCCAGAAGCACCCTCAGGTGTGGTGCAAGCTGACGTATACTCACCTTCGGTTCTCCAGCAGCCTTTGACACGAGTCAGTTTGTGGTTTGACCCTTCAGAAAGTTACTCTGAAGCCTTAAAACAAGGGATGCTGCTAGAACACAGGACGGGGCTTCTGCAGAGCTTCCCCGTGGGAGTGTGGCCTGTGCTGAGGTCCTGGTGTGACCATCCCCATCCATCACGTCGGCTCTTCGCAGGCTCATGTGTAGACCTCTTCCCTTCAGGGCTCTTGCAGGACGGTTTGTCCATCCAAGCCTTCGAATTGCCTCGGGAGTGGAAAGTGCTGCCTTTGACGTGAACTGCTGGTGGTGTGGATGATGCTCACAGTCACTGAGCAGGGCAGATGTTTGATGGCTCGTATTTATAAGCGCTGCCTGTTGTTATAGAGCACCAGGAGATGGGAATGGGTTGTACCGTGTCATAAATTATGCAAGGCACTAAGTAAATGTTGTAATTTATCATCAGAGCATTTGAGGAATGGCTTTAGTTATAGGAATCCTCCACTTTGAATTTTAGCTGGTGAATTCCATGGAAACATGAGGGAAAACTTCTTGACTTTGAGGGTGAGGGAGCCCTGGCCCAGGCTGCCCAGAGATGTGGTGGAGTCTCCTTCTCTGGAGAGATCCCAAGCCTGCCTGGATGCCATCCTGGGCAACCTGCTCTGGCAGAGGGTTGGACTGGATGATCCCCAGAGGTCCCTCCCAACGCCACCAGTCTGGGATTCTGGGATTCCATAACTCTACCCTGCCCCTTGATGTACCGAGGTACCGCTGGGTGCTTAAGCAGCAGCTGGTTGAGACGAGGCTTTGCCAACCTTTCCCTGTGTCCCTTGTTCCAACAGATTCGTTGCGGGAGTTCAGCAGCAGGTCAGGAACGGGCTACGTCACTGAAGAGATATGGAAAAAAGCTGGTAAGTGTCTGCTGGGAGCCTCGGCGAGGGATTCTGCTGGGTCGGGTGAGGAAAGCAGAGACACTGCAGATTTGCTCTGCAGAAACAAGAGAAGCCCAGCTGTGGGAACACCCCGGGATGTGCACGTCTGGCCACCAGTGCCCCAGCCTGGGCTTCCCAAAGGGCTCTGCCCTTTGGTCCGATGCCAGCGGGGATCCTGGTGGGCTGAGCCTGGCCTCAGGAGTGGTGGCGATGCTGGTGCTGACCGTGGCACACCGCTGCCTCTTGCCAAATCTCGGAGGCTCACCCTGCTTCTCGGGCTGGTGGGTGAAGCTGCTCTTTCCTTCCAGAAGAAGCCGTGAACGAAGTGAAGCGGCAGGCCATGTCGGAGGTGCAGAAGGCGGTGGCAGAGGCTGAGCAGAAGGCCTTTGAGATGATTGCCTCCGAGAGGGCTCGGATGGAGCAGACCATTGCAGACGCCAAGCGCCAGGCCACCGAGGATGCTTTCTTAGTGATAAACGAACAGGAGGAGTCCACAGAGGTAGGGTGCCCGGGGACATCCTCGGGAGGGACCTGCAGACACTCACAAAGTCTCCAGGCCCTGCCCAGCAGCGACACAGAGCCTGCAGGTCCCCCATCCCTTTACCTTTCACAAGTCTCTCTCCAGTCAGTAACTAAAGGGACACCACCATAAAAAAACACTTTTGCTTTTGATTTTGCTGGCAGAGGAATCAGCCTGAACGGTGCCTGCTGCACCCATGTGTGCGCAGCAGCTGCGTGAAGGCACCGCCGGGCACCGCAAGCTGGACCCAGCGTCATGGCCAGGGATTTGTTAGGACTGAGGGGGGTGTGGAGGCGAAGGGAAAGGGGTGCTGGTGTATGCAGCTCCTCGATTAGCTCAGAAATCTGCTGGGTACTTGGTCTGTGCAGAAAAGGAATTGCTGAGTGTGGGCTTTAAAATAGCGCGGGGTAGGAACTGGGCAGCAGGTGAAGCTCCACGCACCCGGCGCTCCACACCACACCCTGTGTCGGTGCGTATGTGTTGTCTTGGGTGGTGTTGGGAAACACAAGCCTGGGCAGCATGTGGTCACCCCCCCTCCAGGAACAGGCTCCCCACGTCTCTTGCCACGCCGCTGCCCTATGTATGGGGCTCGGTGGGGAGCGCCTGCATGGGGGTGGCTGCCCCTGCCCTTCAGAAAACCTCGTAACACCTAGAGAGACATTTTCACCTTGGAAAAGAAGGGACGACTCTTAGTTTGTCATCGCCAGCAACACTTTGCTGGATGGGGAATTTCCTTGTACTCCTCAATCATTAATTACCTTCACTGCTGATGAACTGGAAGCGCTTTGTTGAGCTTTGGAGATGGTCTGGGCAAGGACCATTCTGTGGCTGATTCCTGATGGTTTGCTTCTTGGTTTAATTCCTCTGCATGAATGCAAGAGCTGAGGCTTTGTTTCTACCGAGCAAAAATCTGATGGGAAAGTGGAGTTAATGTCCTCTGGGACCATTCCCTCCTCCTGGGTGGTTGGTTTGTGCTCACCCTGCTGACCAGGGCTTGGGAGGTCTGGTGCTGGGGTCCCAGTGCACGGCAGGAGCCATGTAGATGTCAGCTGGTGGTGCAGAAACGTGCATCTGTACCATTTCCTGACTAAATCCCCGAAGGACGAATGCACCAGTTAGTGAGCACATGGTGGGAGTGGGTGGAACTGCCCAGGAAGCCATGGAAGAAATGAGACAAGGGATGATTTCTCCATAGGGGAATACCAGAGGAATCTGCAACTCCTCTTCCTCCTCCTCCTCTTTCTCCCATCCTCCTCCTTCTCTTCCTCCTCCTCCTCCCATCATCCTGGGGAGCAGTGTGGGACCTCGGGAGCAGCTGAGCGTCCCCACCAGTGCCAGCCCCATCTCCCAGCACCCAGAGCTCTTCTCTAAGGCCACGTTGAAAAGCTGTCACGTATTCTGGCACACTGAGTAACCTTTGCAGTGTGGTTTAAAAGCACCTGAAGTGTCAGCAGCTGTAAAGCCGTGACCCAGTTCTCCAAGAGTCACTGCGGGCTTTGGTGGGGTTTTTTTGGTCGTGAGTTCTGCTGCTCTCAGGAGACTGAGGAGCCTTGGGGACATGCTGGCTCTGGAGCCGCTTGCTGCCGACCAGCTCGCTCTGGTGCTTTGCTGTCAGCCCGTAAATCATCGCTGGGACCTGGTGGCCCTGGTGCGGACTGCTGGAGTGGGGAATCTCGCTGCCCTTCCCCGCAGTGGGGCCGTCCGATACAGGCCAGCATCTCCCACCACCCCCTTTCCTGCTTCGCCAGCTTTTCGCTTGCAGTCGCAGTGTGGTGGCCAGCGGAATGTGCCCGTTGGGCTGGACTAGAGCTGGGCAGGCTCTGGCAGAGGCTGCTTTTCCTTGGTTCAACTTGAAGTATGTTTTTGCTAACACAGAGTCCAGCTGCAGGAAAGCTAATCCACCCGCTCCCCCTCGCAGCAGCTGCGGCCGCAGCTCCCGGCGCTGGCCCCGTGCCCCCGTGGAAGCGGTGGCACGCCGTAAACCCACCAGCTGACACCTCTCCCAGCGGCCAGAGGGGCTTTGCTCTTCCAGGTTGAAGCTGGGGCTCTGGCACTGCTTCCTCCTAGCTGGGAGGCTTGGAAGCCAGCTTTTTTTTTCCAAATTAGCCTGTGCCGACCTCTCCTGCAGCTGGGCAGGGCGCAAGGCAAACGGTGCTGGTGCCGCGCGCTGGAATCCTGCCGAGAGCACTGGGCTGGGAGCGGTACCAAAACAGAGCTGCTTGAAACAGGAAACAAAAAGACCGAAGAGCAGCATCTGCAGCGCGGTTTTCAGTCCTTGCCTGCTGCTTCCTCTGTGCATTTGGGTGGGTCTAGAGGAGAGGATGTGACCCGTGCAGTCGGGCAGAGCCGAAGGGTGGAGGTTACCCTTGGCGAAGGGCTGTGAAATAGCAGCAGTTAATGGGCTGTTCATTTTAATATTACTAAATCTAGGCCGGAGGGGGATGCACGGTCCCCTCCAGAGCTGAGTCAGCCCCGTCCTGCAGCTCTTGGGAACTAACCCCGGGTTAAAACGTGGCCTCTTTGGTCTTGCAGAGTTGCTGGAACTGCGGTCGCAAAGCCAGCGAGACGTGCAGCGGCTGCAACATCGCCCGGTACTGTGGCTCCTTCTGCCAGCACAAGGACTGGGAGAGGCACCACCGCATCTGCGGCCAAGGGCTGCACGGCCAGAGCAAGCCGCTGGCCCTGCCCATGGGCCGAGCAGCCGCCACCAAGAGCCTGGACGGCGTGGCCAGCCCAGCCCTCGAGAAGACTTCAGCGACCACCTCGCGCTCCTCCACCCCGGCCTCGGTGACAGCAATAGATACGAACGGACTCTAAAGGGGGAGTCTGGGTTCGGTCCATTTGATTGGTTTCCCGGGGGTGTTTTTTTAAGCTGAAAAAAACCCCACAGCAGCTCATGTCACTTGACCCATTTGACCCATCGCGCCGCCTCCCCAGGGCACCGACGCTCGGGCTTTGCCTCCTCTTTCGGCGTTTTTTCTTCAGCGGCTCGTGCAGAACTGGGCCCGGCCCTGCCCGCGGTGCCTCCGTGCCCATCTCTCTGCAGGAGGGTACCAGAGCATCACTGGGGACCCGGAGGAGGCTCGGAGGGACCTGGACTCAGTGGAGAGCGCTGCCAGCGTACGCGGGAGATGCTGAGCCCCGTCCTCACGGGTCACACATGCTCAAGCTCCTTTCCTGAGGTGTCTGAGCCTCCTCCTCCATCTACCTTCCTTCCATAATATGCATCTGGTTTCTGGCCCTGCTCCCGGGCAGCGGTGTCTCGGGTGGCTGTGCTGGCTGGTCGTTGCTGTGCACAGGCCAGAGCCGATGTCCCAGCAGGAGCATCTCGTCCTCCAGTGCAAGGCAAAAGCTGAGCCCTCTTCCCCGCTGCTTCCTGCCCCTTGGCAGCTGGTCAGTGCAGAAGGAGGGGAGGATTCATCTGCTCCAAACCAAATGTCAGGACCAGGGATGTTTGGCTGGTCGCTTGTGGGTGACCTGGTTTGAATCCCGCTCTGTGACGGGACAGTCGCACGTTACCCCGGGGGGGACCTTTGCTGGGGGATGGCGCAGAGCACATCTCGGTGGCAGGCGGTAATTGCCCTTTCCACCCGGGCACCATCATTTTGCTACGCAGAAAGTGGGTTGTTTTCACTGTGTGGGAGGTGTTGGTGGGAGAGGTACTGCCGCGGCGTTTGACCCCAGGGATCCTCACACAACTGCAGTATTTACAGTCTCTTCCCTCCATGCGCATTGGCCAAACTGTTAAAATAAAGGCAGGACTTGGTGGCCTACGTCGGGTTTCACCCTCAGCCCCGGGGAGCGCTGGAGGTGCCCAGAGCCACCACCTCGTCCAGCCTTCAGAGACTGTCCCAAAGCCGCGGGGTCAGAGTGAGGGCCTGTGGGGAAGCTGTGGGCAGCCTGGGGCGATCCGCTGCTCGCAGAGTCCCTGCTGCAGCGTGGAAGGAGAGATGCGGGCGGTGCAAACCTGACAATCGAGCCCGACCCACGGAAGGGCTGTTAGGGGGCTCAGCTCGGATGCTCCATGGAGGTCAGCAGAGGGGTGGGCATGTTCCCTCCGGGGAGCTGCACCCAGGCTGCAAACGGGCTCTAGAAAAACCGTCTCTTTGGCAACACCGTGTTTCTGTGACTGTTCCTGCACAATTGCTGGGCTGGAGCTCAGCAAGGCGAGCAATTCCCGAATTATTTCTGATCACTTTTTCAACTGGAGGCGAATGCTGGAGCTGTAATGAATCGTCCTGGAGCTCATGGTGGCATAGGTGGCTGCTGGCTGCCCGGGGCCCCGCTGACCCAGCCTCATCCCTTAGGGAAGGCTGTTCGGGAAGTGCTGTCATGGGATCGAGCAGGTGATTCCCCTGTCTGCAAGGTTCTATTATGCAAAAAAAGCCCCGAAGTGGCCTGGTGTTGGGGACAGCTCAAGGGGCAGTTGGGAGCATCTCCCCCGGGTCCCCCAGGAGAGGGGGCCAGGGCTTCCGCTGCAGCAGAGCCCGTGGCACAGACCCACTACTGGGAGCGACAGTGCTATGCCACTGGGATTAAAGCATCCCTGACTGGGGCAAAGCCCCAGCCACCGGGGCAGGGGAAGGTGTCACCCAGCCTGGAGGGGTTCACCCCAGGGTGGGCTTTGCCTGCTGCACCCCTCGCAAAGGCCCTGGAAGCGGCTTGTCCGTGAGGCATGTCGAGCCATGTCGAGCGGGGAGGAGCGGCAAATGCCTCGGGCTTCCTGCTGCAACGGGACACATGCAGGCTCGGGGCAGCCTCAGGTAAACACCAGCGGGTTGCGATGCCGCGACCCTCGTCGTGACCCAGCGCCGGGGCCGGCGGTGGCCGGCGGTCGGGAGCCCGACTGCGGGGAGGACAGGGCAGGGCTGGGAGAAACTGCTTGTAAATAGATTGTCTTCCATAATTCTCATGCAACTTTGATGGCCGTGTATTAAAATTAACCCCAGCGTAAAGGGATGAAATACTAACAGTCCTGATTAGAACGATTGCTTCCTGATTTTTTCTGTTTCCCCATGGAATGATAAATGTGAAACTCGGACGGGGGAAGACAGTGGGTTGCGGTTTCTATTTTTTTTTCTGACATTTAATTCTGTAATAGAAATTTGTTACTTCATTCCTGTGCATAACTTATTTAATGTACTGTATAAAGGAACCCAAACTGTTACAGATGTATTTAGTTTGTTCTACTCCAAAGTAGTCAATAAAAAGACTATATTCACCATACAGCTCCCCTGCCTCTCGCAGAAGGAACAAAGCTTTGCTGTGGGACTGTGGCCACACAGGGACAACGGGTGCCCCCCCAGCCCATCTCTAACCCAGCCCTGGCTGGGTCCCAGCACAGCTTATCCCTTGCCCATGGCGCAGCTCCAGCCCCTGCAGGATGGTGGCTCCCATGGGGGCATGTGGCAAAGCCGGGGACTTCCAGCTGCCCGAGCGCGGGGCTGGAGCTGCCACCACAGCCCCGTGATCACAGCACATGTGGCTTTGGTCAGGGCAATGAGCAGTTATCCATAATTAGGTGATTAATTGGGTGCTGGGAGGCTGGGTCCCATCCGGGCGCTGGGTCAGGCTCTGTGCTCTCCCCGCTCCTGGGAGTGGGCAGTTGCTGTTTGGCCAGAGCCTGCCATGGGAGGGGGATCAACAGTGCCCACCCAAGCTGGCAGCAGTGGCTGCTGTTCCCCTGCCTCCTCTAAGGAGACATTTTCCCAATCTCATCCCTGCAGCTCGCTCCCAGCATCAGCCAGATCACCCTCCTCCACCCCAAACCCAGGGGTGGGGGCAAAGCCAGGACCCCAAAACCACTGAGCAGGGGCAGACACCCAGCGAGGGAGGACTGGGGGTGCAGGTACCCATGGTGAGCCAGGAGCAGCCCACGGGGTGCTGGGGACAGCAGGGGAGGGGAGGTCCATGTCCAGCCCCGCTCGCCTGTGGCAGCACTCGCTCCACGCTGGTCACGACAGCGGGTTTTACCCAGCACAGACCCCGTGTGTGCAGCCCACCACCCAGGTGAGCTTTGCCCCAGGACGTCCCCGCTCACCTCGTGCCCCTCCCCGCCACCATTAATTCACCTACAACCTCTTTCTGGCAGCACCGGAACTGGTGCTAACTGGTTTATGGTAACGGAGCCACAGGATGAAGCGACAGAGCTGTGAGCCATGCTGGCCTTCCCCAGGAGGGGGGCGCTGGGTTACTGGGGGGACGTGCACAGTGGGGCGGCACGAGGCCAGTCTCAGAGCCACTGCAATGGCTGCACAGGGCGCTGGTGTGGCCATGGGATCTGGCCCATTTTGCCAGAAATACCTTTTTTCGCTCTAAAACACCATTCACAACCTGTCTGAGGTGGCCCGGCTCCCTGGGCAAAGCCGCTGCTGGCCTAGGGTGGCTTGGCAGGCCAGGTGCGGGGATGTCACAGCCAGCCACAGCCGTGTCCCCCAGCCCGTCCCAGCCCCCTGTGGAGCCTCGGCCTGTCCTCAGAGCCCGGAGGAAGAAGAGCACGTGGAGGAAGAGGGGCTGAGGGCTGCCGGGATGCAGCAACCAGACCTGTGCTCCCCCAAGGGCTGGGCTGTCACCCCCAAACGTGGCTCCCACGAGTGCTGCTGCGGGGACCTCGCTCCTCCCCTGGGCAGCACCGAGACTGTCAGGGCGGGGGAGGAATCAATAAATTAACATGAAAAGAGCAGAAGGGTCAAACACCGCCAGGGACGACAAGTGCCCACCAGCCCACGGGAGAGGGACAAGGGACAGGGAGGTGACGACCGCGAGGGCAGGCGCTGACTGTGCCGAGGACTCCGCGTTCTCCCACATGCTGGCGGCAGCCCGAGGTGCTGCCCAGGGTCAGTTGTTGTTCATGATCCACCACGAGGCTGCAGAGAGAGAGTGGAGGGGGTCAGGGTTAACCAGGGCTGGGAGATGAGGGGTGGCAGAGACGGGGTGGGGGGCCAGCCCTGCGTGGGAGCAGCTGAGGCTTTGCTGGCCCCTGGCCCTCAAGCAGGCACCCCCGGGGTGGGGAGCATGGCCATGGCATGGCCTGGAGCTGGGTGATGGGCCTGAGCTGGGGCGACTGCTGTGGGGGAGCACTGGGCACGGGGGCAGTGGGACCAGCAGGTCAGAAGGAGCACCACCAGCGTGGGTTTAGTCCAAAGTCATCCGTGTTTCATGGTATTTTACACAAGATCCACAAGTGATGGCAAACTGGGCCTTCACTTGGTCTTATCTGTCACCAAGCTCTCCCAGGTCCTCACGTCTTGGTCAGATTTCTGGTGGTCCCGTGGGGAATGTGAATTGTCCCTGCGCTGGTCACTGCCCCGCCTCAGCACCACTGAGCTGTAACCCTGGACACAGCCAGGGGACTGACCCAGGAGGGCCAGTGCTTTGCGGAGCAGCTGCAGGGCTCAGGGAGAGGGGAAAAGGAGGCATCAGGTATATTCGAGACAGGACTTAGCTCATCTGCTGCCTGGGATGTGCCCCAGCTGCCTGGCTGTCCGAGCTGGGAGCTGCCCAAACCCACAACCAAAGCTGCCAGGAGAAACGGTCTCACTCTGCTTTGAGAAACACCGTTCAGGCCACCCCCAAGCTGATGTTCTGCTCTGAAGGGAGCCAAGGCGCCCCTTCCCTGCACTGCTCCTGCCCACAGCCCAAGCAGAAGATGGCCCTACCTGGGAAAAGCATGGTGGTCAGCAGCTCCGGGGACTCCAGCAAGCTGATGATGGACCTCTGGAACGTCTTGCTGCAGCTGGACTGCAGGTGGCTGTAAAACAGGAGGGTGCAGGCTCGGGGGGGCACAGGGCTTGCGTTTGTGTGCCCCTGCCCACACGATGGGGACAGGGCTGGTATTGCCCCACCCAGCACAGGATGCCCCCTCCTGCCCTGCTCCCCAGGGTGTTCACCCCCTTCCGCTGCGAACAGCCCCGGGGACAGGCTGGGCTGAGCTGTCAGCAGCGGGACGGGCTGCGCAAGGGGTCCTGGTGCAGCCCCGAGGGGAAACCCCTGTCAGCCTGCAGCCCCAGCCCCACACAAGGAAAACCTCCAACCTTCTCCAGGAAGTGACGTCCTGCCAGAACTCGTAGAGGATGAAGCAGGCCTCGTCCGTCAGCTTGCAGGCGGACACGCTGCGGGGACAGGAGCGACCCTGAGACGGGGCCTGGCAAGGTGCGGCCCCGCCAGGCCCGGGAGCGAGAGGCACAGGAGCATCACCCGGGGCTTTCCAAGAGCCATCTAGATGCATCCACAATTTGTGGTTGCCAGGGCCAGCACAGGCTCCAGGGGATCCTGAACCCAAATCCTTGATGCTTTGCAGCAGAGCAGCTTTATCCCTATTAAACTGGGCCCTGCCGCTGCCCAGAAACTAGCGCGAGAAGTGCTTTGTTCAGCATTTCTTAGCAGGTCCCCGGCCCTGCAGCACACAGCGCCCTGAAGGAGCTCACCCTTCCAGCCCTTTGGAGCGTGTGTGTCATCCCCTGCCCTGCACACGGAGAGAAACTGAGGCACGAGTGCAAGGAGCAGAGATCACGGCATTGAAGCACAGCTCGCTGCCCTCCGAAGCGATGCTCCTCACCCAGGTGATGCTTCCCACTCTCCCTCCAGCTGGAGGAAAGGGCTGGGGCTGCCTCCGCTCCACGGGAAGATGGAGGGAGGCGAGAGAGCAAGGCTCAGGGTGTGGGGCCTGGGGAACCATCTGCACTCGGCAGCAGCACCGCGAATTCCAGCTGGAGAGGAACAAATTCCAGCTGGGGAGGAACGTTTCCTCCAGCTGCTGCTAAGGGCTGCAGGGAGGGACTCGGGGAAGGGGGGAGGGCAAAGCCAGTCACCCACAGGGCTGCGTCCCTGTGCGGGGGCCACGATGTGCTTGACAATTCCCCGGCGACAACCAGGACAGCGGAGTCCCCTGGGGCTTCGCTCCAGCTTTCTGAGCGGAAAGCTCACGTGGAGAGCCGCCCACGCCGCAGTGCCCAGCTGTCAGCGCGAATAGTTCTCCTGACAGAAAAGCCCGTCAATTCCGAAGACAAACCCCACCGTTCTCACTGCCACACGTGTCAAAACAAGGATCTTCCTTTTGTTTGGACTGAAAATGCAATTTTGTGCTGCTGGAACTGAAGAGCTGAAAAATGACACTTTAAATGGGAACAGCACGAACGTTTCCCACTGAAAGCGGCTGGAAAGCTCCCACGGGAGAAGGGAAGCGCCTCTCCAAGAGCAGCTGGGCCATCTCCAGGGACACGCTGGCAGCGACGTGGCACTGAAGTCAAAAATACTCCACAAAAGCCCCTTCTACTTCCCAAGGGTAAAGCTCACGTTTCCACGCTGCCACCGACCCCCTCCGCCGGCCCCACTCACTGCAGGCAGCTGTTCTGCCCGGCGGTGACCTCCGTGTAGGAGCGGAACGCCTGGCGAAACTCCTCGATGCTGCCGGTCGCCACCGAGATCTGCCTCTTGGCCACCAAGATGTGCTGCAAGGGGACAGTGACCAGCAGCCTCAGGGACCCGCCTGTCCCCTCGGGCCGCCCCGCTCCCACCCTGCGTGGGACAAGGCAGTGCCCAGCGAGCCCAGCACCACAGGGAAGCCACCAGAAGGGGATGAGAACACAGTGCTGGTACAATGCCATCATCAAGTGGCTTCTGGCTCCCTGGGCAGGTGGCCTTTACGAGGATCACACCAGGAGATGTTCCAACCCCAGTGGCAGGGTCCTGTTCCAGTTCCCCGTGTCCTTCTCCCTGCAGAAAGGGGCCCTGGGACCTCTCTGCTGGGGCTCTGAGTGGGCTGAGAGTGCTCAGAGCAAACCTGGGGGATTCGGGTACTCATGAGCAGAGCGTTGCCTTCCTCTGGGCTGGCCGCAGGCACTGCCCAGGGCTTCCACGGACCTGATGGAGCTGCATGTGTCCTGTGGGTGGTCTGACTGCCATCCTGCTCCACCGCCGGGCAGTGGAAACCCCCCAGAGCAAAGCCAGCAACTCACCCGGGTGACTCCAGTCGTGGAGCACAGGGGCTGTCAAGCACATGTGTGCGTGTGTGTGCGTGCGTGTGTGTGTGTGTGCGTGCGTGTGTGCGTGCGTGCGTGCGTGCACGCGCGGGGGAAAGGGGAGCTGGGCACGCTGCAGGGTTCCCTGGCAACGCCATGCAGCAGGATGGCGACTTACCGCATCTCTTCCTTTGCACAGCGCTTCCTCCTTCAGCGGCTCCAGGCGTGGGCTCTGCATTTACCAGCACAGGAAAAAGCATCGTTACTGGGAGGACTTTGCAATGTGGAACTCACAGCCCAGCCCGGCTCAGCCTGAGGGACGGGAGCTGCTCTGGGGACATTCCTTTGGGAACCTGGGGGATAACAGGGAGGTGACCTGCACCCCTGTGGGGCTCAGTGGGTCCCAACTAACTTGTCACAAGCAGCGTGGACCATGGAGAAGCCAGAGGAGGGTAAGCAGAGCCGCTCTGGAGACTGCAGGGGATGAGCAGCTCTGCGAGTCCAGCTCTGGTGAATGGATGCAGCTCTGTCATGATGCCAGAACCGAACACCAGGGCCGCTGGCGTGGGGAGAGGTCCCACCTGGCTGGCACCGAGGTGCAGGCAGCCCCCAGCCCTACCCTCTGCCACCCACCTTGCACTCGAGTTTCTCGATGAGCTGCTGGAGCCTGTTGATCTGCGCCAGCCACTGGCTGTTGTCTTCGACACAAACGCCTGTGCGGGGAAGGGCAGAGAGAGGTCACCGAAAAAGCTGCTTTTGTCATCACAAGAGCTGCTCAACACCCAGAAAAACGTAAAAGCTTCTACCCCTCTGATTTAAACCAAGAAAACTGATTTGTTTTCCTCCTGAAACTTTTCCCGCTGCTCAAGAGATGCAACATGCCACAGAAGCCCCTGCTGGCATCCGGGTGCGATGGTCCAGGGTCCGTCCCAGACAAGCCCCACGCTGCTGCTCCCACACCCACTCCAGGCTCCCCTGGGGCAGAAACATCGACCCGAGGATCGGCCGGGTTGCAGGTACCTGTTGTCAGCATCCCAGAATAGGGGTCCGTCGGAGACAGACAGATGTTCTTCTGTCCTCTGCGCCCACAACGTCTCCCTGACCTCAGGCCAACCGAGGTCTCGGATTTCTTTATGTCCTTCCTGAAATAAAATGCAGAAGGAGGGGTTGAAGTCGTTCACTATTCAGGTCAGCCTCACAGCGGGCTCGGAAAGGGCAGGTCCTGCTCCCAGTGTCCCTCCTGGGGCGACCCACGAGTCCCGCCACCCCCATGAGCGATGAGGGAGAGAGGGGGAGGACCAGCTCGTCCCACCCCATTACCTCTCCCGTCCCGCCTGCTCCTCCACGGTGTCCACAGCACACTCGAGCGAGGTCTGCAGGGACTGCAGCTGGTGCATGGTTTCCCGCAGCAGGAACCTGGTCAGGAACTGCTCCATCTTTGAGGCGGTCTCGTACCTCTGCAGGGAAGGGGGGAGGATGTGCCAGCTGCCTCTGGCTCTGCGCAGGTGGAGCAGAGCTGCATCTGGAAGAGGCTGGCCCTTAAATAAACCCAACAGGGTGGATTCCAACCAATTTCACACGCTGCTCTGCTCGCACCAGGCTCTTGGACAAGGGTGGTGGGGCTGAGAGCCTGCACGGCCCCCCAGGTACAGGCAGCCCCTTCCAAGGAGCACCCACCACCAGCCAGGCAGGTGGTGGGCTGGTTTCATGCCCTCTCTCCCCAAGCAGACATCGCCGAGCCTCTCCGCTCCGATGGGAAAAGAAGTGCTGCAGTGAATGAAGGGGTCACCGTACAAGCTGGCCCAAGAGGGCAGGGAAACAGTGAGCTGGGACGAACGTCATCCCTAGGAGCACATCTGAGAAGCGTGGAGAGACAGGGAAGTACCTGGATACACACACGCTGGCACCCCAAACTCCTGCTTCCTTTGCCAGCTGTGACCACAGACCCTCTTGGGAAAAAAGTCTGGGTGCTACGAAGAGCCGCAGCCCAGAGCACAGCTCCTTTCCATGTGCCATAGGTTCTGCTGGCAGCACCCCTCCCCGCAGAGCCCCCAGAAGGTACAGGAGGTGCCAGGAGGGACACGGTGGGTAACACCGTGCTGCCAGGGGGTTCCTCGATGTTGTCCGGCTTTCCCGAGAGGGTGTGTGTAGAGTTGAATGCCCCAGTCCCTGGCACGGACTGTCAGGGTCAGGTCGTGGCAAGCCCGGAGAGGGGCACAGCAGCCTGGGCAAGGGGGGCTCGATGGCAGCATCGCCCGCGTCGTTCCAGCGTGCAGAGATGGCAGAAGGCGAGTACCAGGAGCATGGGGCCGACTACGAGCACAAGATATTGTGGTCAGCAGATGAGGGCCGTGCATTCAAAGCATCCCCCCAGCAGGGCACAGCTCCTGCTCCTGCTCAGACACAGAGCTGCGGTGGTGACCAGGGGCCAGCTCCCGTGATGCTGCAGGAGGGTGAAATCAAGTCCAAGGCTCCAAAAGAATTAAACTGCTTTTCGTTTGCACTCCAGGCTATTTCCGTGCCTATCCACCACTGCTCTAATAAGCACGTG
The DNA here is from genome assembly GCA_009769605.1 of Bucorvus abyssinicus. Classification (NCBI taxonomy): domain Eukaryota; kingdom Metazoa; phylum Chordata; class Aves; order Bucerotiformes; family Bucorvidae; genus Bucorvus; species Bucorvus abyssinicus. The sequence goes on from CM020047.1 coordinate 14,218,266, forward strand.
TCCATGTGTGTCCATTCATCAGCTCGTGCTGTGAATTTAGGCCACGCCACTGCCGAGGTACAGCCGCGCGACCGCCGAGCCCCAATGCTCCAGGCTGGGACCCAGCACGTCCAGAGGCCTGCAGCAAAGCCACCCACTTGGAACGCTCTGCTACAGCTGCTGGTGCCGGTAAAGGGGCTGCTCCAGCAGGCAGGAAAGCTCCTTCCAGCCATCAGTGCGGCAGGAGCCCCGAGGCGTGCAGGGAGCCGCCGTGGTGGGATGAATGAGCTGAGGAGGAGAAGGTCAACACGGTGCCTGCACTGCAGCAGCTTCACTATGGGAGGCGAGTTCTGACCTCGGCACTGGAGTGGCTCAGTGCCGGGCGCAGAAGATGAGCTGGTGGAACACAGGGAACTGAACTCGCTCTCTGTAATTTTGGTATAAAGGTTGTTTTGTGCTTCAGGGAGCTGATTCAGCTCAAGGAATGGGTAGAAAAGCCCTCACCAGGCTTTGCTGCTGCTTTAGTGACCTGACTCAGCTTAGAGGATGATTAGAAAAGGATCAGAGGCTGCATGGGGGAAGCAGCGGGGAAGCACTGCCCGGCTGTTGTAGCAGACTCCTTTCCCCATGGCCAGCCCCCTGGCCCAGCTCCTCAAGGAACACAGAAACCCCTGGACATCGCTGTGAGGACTGGCAGTGGGAGGTCAAGGAAAGAGCCTCCACATGATGCAGGAGGGCTGGCTGCTCCACAGGAGCATCCACCAAGAGAGGTCAACTCCTTTCCTTGACGAGATGAGGAAACAGACTGGACCAGAGTCCCCTCTGCCTTCCCCATGGTGTCCTCCTGTGCCCCACAGCTGCGGCACAGACCAAGAGTCAGGCTGCCTTCATCCCGCTCCCGAGCGCCTTCCTGTCCAAAACAGAGCCCAGCAATGCCACCGCATTACTCAGGTCCAGGATTTCCAAATCCTACTGTGTTCCTCTCCCACACACGGGAGAACTGACCTTGAATTCCAGCACAAAAGCACATGGGCATAACCCTTCTGATGCTGGTGTCAAAAACCTGTTGAGTAGGAGAGGCAGCGAGGAGGGTCTTGAGCTCCACATGGTTTTCTGGTTCCTCTGTGTCACAACCAAGCCTCCAGCCCAGTCCTGGAGCTGCATCTGCCTGGGGCTGCTGGCACAGCTGCAGCTGCCCGGGAGGGGAAGGGAAGGCAAGCAGAGAGGATGTTCATCTACCCAGCACTGCCCTGGGCTTGTGCTGGAGTGGACGAAGGATGGCCACAGCCATGCCCACACCCCCCAACACCAGGCACCCAGCCGCTGTGCTGCCAGGGCGTTTCCATCTGTGCTTGAAAATGAATCTCATTTTCCTGCCAGAGGAAGACAACGGCAATGAAGCCGATCTGATGCGGCGCTGGGAAGCTGAGCTCCAGCTCTACATCTCTGGCCTTTCCACAGCCAACATCCCACCTGCTACCACCAGCCCCAGAAGATGGAGAGCACAGGGCTGGGGACTCCAGGCAGGGACCCTGCCGCTCTCCCTGCCCACTCTGTGTTCCCAAAGCACATGGCCCCCGCAGTGACCCGTTTAATGAGGTGGGCTCCCGTCTCCCACGCACCCTCCCCAGTGACCCGCCAGGACCAGCTGTGGTCCCCACAGCCCTGGCAGATGGACGCTTCCCCACGCACAGGGGCCAGATGTTTCTCCCCAGCAGCATCGCTCCCTTTCAAAGGGCCAGGTGCTGGGAGAAGCGCCAGTGGCCAGTCAGCCTCCCAGCACTCCCCATCCTCTCAACTTCCATCCCAATGCTCTCTGTGGGTGATGTTGGTGGATGGAGCTTTATCGCAGGAGCAGGCAGCTGCTCCCACTGACATCATGTCACAGCTGCGGGGGCCACCTTTAGCCTGCCCTGAGCCCCGCAGCTCACCCCAGTGCTGTCCTTACACCCCAAACACGCAGGCACAGGCACCAGCCTGGTGTGCTGCCCCCAAAACCCAACTACCAGCCCAAGGCATGCTGTGTGCAGAGGGGACTCAGCCCTGAAGCTCACCGTGCCAAGGGCTCCCCATCCTCCTGCTCCCAGCACGCCCCAGCCCACCCTGCAAGGGCGAAGCCGGCTCCTGGGCGGACACGTCAGCACCGCACACAATGAGCCAGCTGCCTCCCGTCTCTTGCCTCGCCAAACGCAGCACACCCAGGGGAATGCACCAGAGAGAAGGATGGAAATAACCACCTCTCCAGGGAGCCCCAAATGCTGCTTCACCCTCCTGCATCAGCTTGGAAATTTTCATGCCAGGGGAGGGAATCGAAAAATGCACCTTCCCTTCAGTTCCTCACTCTGGGGCAAACGAGCAAAATCTTCTCATCAGGTGTTGGAACACGCAGTTCACACCCCTCCATAAACAGACGCTCAATGAGAACTCGCTCTGTTGCCCTGAGCACAGCGTTTTCTGCTCAGAGCAAAGACTCGCAGAAAGGAGCCGTGGAGAAATTAACTCAGCAAGCCTCTTGGTCAGGGACTGGTATTTCAGCTCTGTTGACCCAGATGAAAACCCCAAAGCTGCCAAGAGCTGCTGTAATTCTGCTTCTGAGACGTGTTATTAGATTCCTGTGATGATAGCTAAGCTTGGGACAGAGCATAATTCCTGCCACAGGAAAAAAGTTATGAGCACCTGACTTGGGGAGGTGTTTAGGGGCTGCTCTGCAGTGTCTGCACAGTGGAGAATGGGAAGATTTTAAACACACAGGTCCCCGGTGAGAAAAATCAAAGTTTCTCCACAGTTCACTTCTTACTGACGCTATCACAATGCAAACACCACAAGATGACCTTGCCAGCGACTGAGACACACCGTGGATCCACACCAGGTTCCCTGGCATGCGCAGAGGTGGGAACCCTCGATACCAAAGGGCTTTTGGCAGCACTGCTTCAAACCACAGCTCCCACACAGAGCCGTGGCGTATTCTCCCCGAGCTCTGGCTTCCGTATTTCCCCCTCTCTCTGCTCCCTGGAGCTCATCGCCCTGGCACAGTCGGAGCAAGCCAAGCATATCTCTGCCTGTCTTCCTGCTTGTAAAGTGGACTGGGACTGACAGGAGCCTATTTAAGTTGTGGGGAAGTACCTGGAGGATGCAGGGTTGATCGGCTCGTCCAGCTGGGTGGTCTCTCTGCCGAACTGGTGCTCCCAGTCCTCAGCCATGGTGGCATGAAATCCAGGGACAGGCGGGTAATATGGGAAATCTCAGTTCTCTGTCCCCACCCCTGGCTCAGAGAGGTGTGACCTTGGGCTAAACCCCAACCTAATAAACCCACTAATCCCATAATAACCCAAGATCGAATCCCATTCTGGAAATACAAGTGTGGGAATAGGTTCAGGTCACAGCAGGTAAGAAGCATTTATCACCTCAGCTGGCCTCCAGCAGCAGCAGATTTCCCACCGCTCTGGAGGAGCCCTAACCACAGGGCTGGAGCGTTGCCCTCTCCTGCCTTCTCCGTGGCTCAGAGCCCAGCAGATCAGGAAAGCGCGAGGAGATGCTCCCTGGGGGGGAACCCTGGAGCTCAGGGCTGAAGTCAGAGCACCCGATCAGCAGAGCCCCGGGTGGGAGCAGCGCAGTGAACGTCGGGCTGCCCTGGCCCCAGGTGGAACCGAACAGGGGTGGAAAAGAGAGTCCACAAAAATCTGTTTCAGGAAAACCTGCTTCTCTGTGGCCCCAAAAACTATTAAGTGAACGAAAGCGTCACACTGATACTGCAGAGCAGACAGGAACTGTGCTGTCCTTCCAGGAAATAATGAAGAGACAAATCCACTACCCAAAAAAACCAAACAGAAAAGAACCGAAATAAAGCACCATTCTCTGAACACGATTTGTTCTCTCCCTCTGGACTTGTATTAAGTGTGAAGGGGGCTGCACAGCTAAGCCAAAGAGAAAAATGTGTTTCCAAGTGATTCCCTCACCTGGCATGAAATTTCTGACCATACACAGGGACACTGCTGAGGGTGGATCAGGCAAGAGGAAAACTCCAAGAGAGGGCAAGATCGTGACTGATACTACAGAGGTTCAAACCCCACTTTGATGACTCTGACAGTGGACAGAACCCCTTCACTTCTCTGTCCGATCAGCAGGTCAGTGGACAGTGTGCACATGGACAATGTCCTTCGTCCGCTCCCCACCAAGACCAAACCATCATGCTGATGGGAAAGAAAGGGCCGGCCCTTCCCATGGCTGTAAAACAGCCCCAAGCACACGGCTGAACCGTTCCAGATGCAAAGGGGGCTGCTGCTCCCCAGGGAGGGTCCCTCCCTTCCAGCACTGGCCACTGCTGTGTCACAGCTGTATTTTTGTGCACTGCAGACCTCTGCTCTCCACTGCAGAGGCAACGGGGCTCAGCATCAGCAGCCTCCAACCTGCCTCCCATCAGCATGAGCTGCAGGGAAGAGAGGGAGAGCATTCACCACAGGGACGAACCTGGCACCAGGCTGGGAGTCACTGCATTTCCCGACTGCCCACCTTCTCCCCAGCTGCCCGCTGTCTCCCCGAGCAACTCTCCTGCTGCAGTGGCTCCTGCCACCTCTCCCACAGCCAATTTTTGTTGCTGTGAGCACAAGCTGCTGGGGTCAGGCTTAACCCTAGAGTCCCCACTTTGCACCACACTCCTTTGTAGAACAGACCTTGCTTTGGCTCAAAGACACGACCGTGCAGATTATCAGCGACGCTCCCAGGAACTCTGTCCCCCGGCAGCACCTTGGAAGTGGTCTGCCAGGAGCTGTGGAAACAAATGCTGGCAGAGCCCTACAAGGAAGAAGACATCTCCAGAGCACCGAAGCTCTACCCTTCTCCTCCGGCCCAGCTCCCTCTCCTCCAGGCACGCTGCAGGCTACAGCACTCACTCCACATGGGGAGAGCCAAAGGACACGCAGGCAGCCCCGCTGATCTGGGAGGTGCCACATTTGCTGCCTCTGACACCTCAGCTGAATGCTAAGTAAGCAGCTGAGATCACCACAGCTTGTTTCACGTCCGCCTGCCCCAGCATCCTTCCGTGATCCCATCCTTACCAGCTTGGTTTTGTCCATGGCTGCCAGGACAGCAGAGTTCAGGGCTTCCAGGGCAGAAAGCACGTTCCTGTATTCTCCGAGATATGCCGAGAAATAATCTGAGGCAGGAAAGAAGACCATCGTGAGCTTCCCAAGTGCCTCCATCCCTGTGTGTGCCACACCAGCTGCTTCCCTCACCCAGCCCAGCACTGCAGTGGAGCATTTGCATCCCTCTCCAGAGTCACGCTCCCAACCGGACTGAAATGAGGAATCCTCTCCTATCCCCAGGGACAAAACATCCCATCCCCTTGGGAAAAGCATAGATGTCCTCTGTGCTGGGACTCAGGCACAGGGACTGTTGAGGCCACTTGTCTGCCCAGGTCAGAGGTGCACAAAGCCCCACGACAGCCCCTCCAGAGAGGACACCCTCCGAGGCAAGAACATCACCCTACTCACCGCACAACTTCTCTGTGTCCACGTTACTGCAAGAAACAGAAAAACAAGCTCTTGTTAGGTGGTGGGGCTGCTTTGCGAGAAACAGTTGGGGTGAACACGGTCTCGAGGGCTTGCCTTGAGCCCCCAGTAGATTTACTGCTCCTCCCGGGTATTAGAAAACTAAAAAGCTGCACAAGGTTATAGGCAGCACTTCAGGGCTGCAGAGAATCCCCTCTGCTTCAGGGGCTGAGGGAGCAAGCAAAGCTGCTCCACCAACATCTCCCATAGCTGAAGTGTGCTGGGAAAGTGTCTGTGAGAGCAGGACAGGGCCAGGGTGGAGGTCAGGGGAGGCAGGCAGCACCCCACAGCCCTGAGCTGGCCAGCTGGGTCAGCAGCCCCATTTCTGAGCCCTGGAAGCTGCTGCTTCAAGCCAACCTCTTCCCCCAAAGGTACAAAGCATTCAGCCAAGGCTCCCTCCTCGTGTCTCAGCCCAGGTCCAACCTCATGGCTGCCCCATGGCGCCAGGCCCCCTCCTCTCCCACCCGCCCCCGCTGCTCCTCCTCCTGTCCCTGCCCTCAGAGCCTGGGTGATGAGGGGCTGCCTTCAGGCACCCAGGGCAGGGGGCTGGATGGCTTGACGGCCCATGAGCGGGGTTGTTCCTGCCAGGAAGGTCATTAAAGGAGGGATTTGGTTCCAAAATCCTGGAGGCAGAGGCCAGCTCCCTGCCCTGGAGAACCACTGCTGCGGGCTTGGGCAGGCCCCTCCTCTTGCTAGTAAAGGCACTGCTGGGGTGGAGGAGGAGGACGACGTGTCCAGAAACAGTCACATGTTTTCAGGACAGGACGTCAAGAAGAACCATAGCTTCACATGAAGCTGTTGGATCCACTCAGGTGGCCAAAGCCACGAAGAGCTCCTTGTGAAGCCCCAGGACATCATTTATTCAAATCAGCCTCCACTCAAGAAATCTTGCTGTCTCCAAGTCCCCTAAATGATTACAACCATTTTTGATCCTGACTGGGAAAGTGGAAGAGAGCAGGAATGAGAGTTCTTTCAGTGTTTACGTGCTGTCACACACGGAGGAACCAGCGATACCTGGAGTTTGCTGAGCTCCAAGTGCCCTGTGGTGCCCCTGCCCAGAGGCAGTCAAACCACGGCTGCATCGCCCTGTCCCCGCTCTGACACTGCTCACAGGGCAAAGGGGCAAAAACACCCAGAGGTAAAATTAGAAGAGAGTGCAGAAAGTGTCCAAAGCTCCAGGCCAGGAATAGGTGTCACAATTTAAGCAAAATCTTCCTACAGCTTTTCCCTCCAAAAAAATCAAAGGCTGGTTTCTTGTCTCTCTTTCTGCTGGGCTTCCACTTCGTCTTCTTTAGTAACAGGCAGTGCTTCAAGCCATGGAAATATTTTGGTGTGAGCCGTCCTGGCAGACCCCTCTGCGAGGCTAATTGCATCAGGCGCCTTCGCAGGCGATGGAGACGGGCAGTTTGAGGGGGTGATCTGGCTCATCTATTTTAAACACCTACGGCAGGAGCTGATTAAGGCAGGGCGCTGGCATGCGGTCCTGGCACTGCAGGCAGTTTGTAAAGCAGATAAAAAACCAGTGTTTCCCTCGAGATGCAAGAGGGATAATCAGCAAAAGCACAGCTCCTTCTTCTGCCGACTCCACTCTGCCAGACTTCGCTGGCCCCATCTCTGAGCAGCTCCACACACCAACCACAGCTCTGCTCGACAGAGTGACTGGGGTTCGAAGCGCAAATTTAAATGGGAAAAATGTCTGGCTGCTTCTTAAGTTTTCCACTGATTTCTGGAAGCTGCCCGGAGCCTGCAGAGCTGCCACAAGAGACCTGGCCCCGCAGCATCTGCTCGTCAGACCTGCGCTCCAGAGTAACAACTGCAGCCACTGGTTCCCATCAAGAGATGGGTAAAAAAAAAAAAAAAAAAATCACAAAAGCGGGGATATGGACATGAGGTAACAAAACACACAGTGAAACACCTCATGCAGATGTTACTCACACATCTGCATCTGTCCCCAGTGAGAACCTGGGGCTGGGACTGGTTTCACCAGCTCAACCACTACCCAGTTCCCCAGCTCGGCTCTAGCAAGCAGGGCTCTGTGTGACAGAGCTGCGATCGACACCAACGCCATGGCTTCCACGGAGAGGCCAGAGATTATCAGTAACTCTTCCCATCTTGGCTGTTTGCTGCTTAAAAGCAAACGTTAACTAATCAATCACTGAACAGTTAAACACTGAACCGATCGAGCCCTCTGGGAGTGGTCCGGTAGAAAATCTGCTCCCTTCCCAGCGCAGCCTGCTGCGGCAGCAACCCCGCACTGCCCACCTCTCCATCCTGTGGCAGCCCCCAGGGCACAGACAGGGGCAGGACAGAGCCCAGCAAGCAAATCACACGACAGAAGGTGCCATTTCCACACTGCCAGAAGGTCCTCCACACCAGAACCCAGAAGCTTGGGTAAAGAACCCGCACGGCAAATCCTGACCCAGTTTGCAGGGTAGCAACGGGGCAGCGAGCTTTGCTCTGCTCCTCTCTCTGCCATCTCCTCTCCCACTCCAAGAGAAGAGCCACCCTCTGCCTCCAAACACTCAGCCTGAGACTCTCCACACTCCCACACCGCTGTATTTTGACTGTGCTCAAACCACTGATTAACCGTAATTAAGCTTGAACTGATGATGAAGGATCTTGTCATCATTATGCTGTTGGGATTCTGTCAGAATGTGCCTGGAATTTGTGCAAGAAAACAGCAATCAGCTTCAGCACAGCAGATGGGAATTTTTTTATTTTTATCATTTGTCATGTTGGGAACCTCTGCTGTCACCACAGATCTGGTTCCCAAACCTTTCCAGTGTGGCCCAGAGTGTATCAGTCACCCTCCATCATTCAGAGACCAGCAGACTCGGGTCTCTGACTAAAGAGAGGGGAGGAAAGTTCACACACATCTCTTCTCCCACAGAACCAGAGGTTTGAGGTTATTTCCACTGAGGGTTTTTAAAACCCACCAGGTCAGCACTCTCACCTCAAGGTCAGAGACACATGCTCTGGGCAGCCTGTAACCGATTCCTGGCACCACCATCTGACTGCTCTCAGGCAACGGAGGATTTGCCAGACCTTACTTATCTAAATTTTCCAGACAGATGCAGGACAGAAAGACCCGCGAGGTCCATACCACACTCCACCGGGCAGGTTTCACAGTCCACTGCAAAGAGCAGTGGACATGCAACCTGTGCAACAAGGCTCAGCCCAAAGCCCTGGGTAACCGACCCTCCGTTGTTGTCCCCAAGAGACCCTGCAGCCATCCTGCCCGGCCGGGCTGCAGATGGATGCACGGTTGTTGCGAGAGCAAACCACACTCTGCGTCTCCCAAGACGCTTCTGCAGCACTGGAGCCTTCTCATCCCTTCACAGACATTTGTCTCTTCTCGCCCAGATGTTTCAGTGGATGAAAATGCACTTTTCCAGGAAGATGAACCCTCCTGTTCTGCGCCAGTGCCAGAGCTGGGGTGGAGCTTTCGGATGGGCTAAACGAAAGGCTGGACGTGGACCGAGTTGTCACCCCACACTGCAGTAAGGAGTTGAATTTAGATTCAATGTCGTTTAAGTCAAAGAATTAGAGCAAGGAGATGTTTTCAAGTTAAAATGAAACAATTTTCAGAAAAAAAGCCTCACTGGGAAATGTACAATCTGAAGCAAACCCAACAGAGGTGCCCAGAGAGCACCTGGGTATACTGGTCTGTTACCTTGGGTCAGGCTGGCACTGACGAAAAACCACGAGTTCAGCCTCACCCAATGAACACAGCACCCTTGAGGCCAAGTCCACCCTCTGGATTCAGGGTGAAACTTTCCCATCTCAAAAAAGCTACAGGACATGAAAGCTGTGCCAGAGATGTTTGCAGAGCTCTAGTTGTTTTCCAGCTTTGTAACACTTTGGCTACTACCTCAGGCAGCAAATTTCAGCCAGCTCTCAAAAATATTAAGATCCTGCAAGTGCAAGGCAAGGGGCAGCCCAGAGGAGAGGGGCTGTCCAGCCCCACGTTGAGGGGACAGCAGGGCACCGGCACAGCCCTCACAGGACACCGGAGGTTGTACAAAGGAGCAAATCCCCCGGCACACCACAAAACCAAACGCCAGGAAGCCCAGCTCTACACACCGAGCCCTCTGCGAGGCCCAGCGTGATGCACGCTGCTTGAGCTCCGTTCCCTGCCGCTGTGCAGCAGGCATGCTTGCGCATGTCCCTGGGGAAGAGGCGGTCGTGCCTCCCTGGGGACAGACCTGTCTCTCCCAGTCCCTGGTCCCAGCAGGCTGACAGCTCTGGGTCAGGATCGGAGCGCTCTGGGAGACGCAGCGCTGCCCCACAATGTTTGCAGGGGCAGGATGCCTCTTCCCGGACAATAAGCTGAGCGCCAGGCTCCCTCTCGGAGAGGTGCCACCTCCACCTCCTCCACGAGCTGGGGATGAAGCTGAGGAAATGACGTACAGTTCCCTGCTGCCACCTCCCACGCCCTGCCCCGCTCCCGCCTGCTCCTGCTGAAGGTGCCCCAGACACTGACCTCGCGCTCGTGCGCACGGACCACGTCCCAGCCAGGGGTAGAAACAAGAACTGCTCCTGCAGCAGCCTCAGGGCTGGACTTTCCCATCTGCTCATGCAGAAACGAGGGCAACATCGCAGGGCTGGTGGGACGGCATCTCCTACGTTTGCTTGAAGTCACTGAATGCAGGAATTTGGAAACCAGCTCCGTCCGCCAGGTCCTTTCTGCTCTCCATGGCAGAAGGAGATCAAAGACCCGATGGTCAGGCCCTGCTAAGAGCTGTCACCAGCTCAATACAGAACTGCCACGTTGTCATAGCTACCGCACCATCATTACGGGCAGGGAGTTGCAGCGAGCACCGCTGCGGCCAGGGCCTCAGCGCGCGGCTCTCCGAGACAACCCGCTCACACGGGGCCCAACGGCCAGTCCTGCCCTGGACAGACACGAGAAGCCTGACCTGAAAGCGATGCTAAACCGCGAGATCTTCACTGTTTAGTTAAGAGCACAGTTAAAATTCTGCTTTGCCACAACTTTGCTGTGTTGGCCAGTGGTATTGTATGGGGGTGACTCCTAGGTCACCCAAAATGGAGTGAGAGGAAAGGGAAGGGCTCACTGCTAACTCCCTGGGACCACAACCCCAGGAGACAGAGGTCTTTTCAGAAGACACCTCCTGCTGCCCCCATCCACCAAGCCCCACTGGCAGGACAGGCAGCAAAGGGCAGCCAGGCTTAAAAGGAAGGGGCTGCACCAGGGGCTGCTCACACCAGGCCACTTCTCTGCCCATCACTAAAGTGGGAGCATCAGCTAAACCCACCGCCCTGACCCCGGCAGAGGTCAAACATCCCCACTCCCCCAGGCCTGGAGACCCACAGCCAGAAACCGCTGGGTATCCGCTGTCAGTGCTCGGTGCCATTCAGCGGCTGTCGGCACCTCGGCGCAGCACAGGCCCCCCGTGCCGCAGCCCTGGCTCCCTGCAAAGCCCTGGGACCAGCTGAGGCTGCTCCCTCAAAGAGCTGCTCAGACACTGCCCTGGCCGAGGGTGTCAAGGTGCAGGAGATGCATCCTGGGGTGCCAGGGAAGAGGAACAAGCCAGAGGCGAGCCTGCCACCCGAGACGTGAGGGAACTGCAGCCACTGTCGCCCCCAGCAGCACCCCTCTGGTTGAGAAGGCAGCCCCCAGACATGTCATTGATCAACAACCAGTTTCTCCCAGTGCTAAAACACGCCTGTTCACAGCAGCCAGCGGGGCAGAGGGACCCCAGCAACTCCTCATTGGTATCTGAGAGACTGGGATGAGAAAACCAGGTGAGTCCAACAGACTCCTCTAGACAGCACCAGGCAAGAGGAGGTCAGGGCTAAGTGCAATTACTTCTGCTGCTCTTCGGGGGTTTCTTTTTTTAAAAGTAGTTGGCCTAAATTCCCAGATACACTCCCAAGGCCCAGTTCTGGTGGAAAGTTGCTCTTACATAAGGGAAAAGCGGTTCCCTGTGTCAGCAGTGGCAAAGTCTGCGCCTCGTCCTCGCTCCACCGCACGCTCCCCCTGCAGACACACAGCCTGCTCCAGAGAGCTCGGTGCTTCTGGGATGCATTTTTCAAACTAACGTCTTTTTAAATGGACGCTGCTTTTAGGGAACTACAGTAACTCAACACCGACTGTTCTCAAAATGTCTGGCTTCTCCCACCAACAATGCTCGTAGCTAGTGTTCAATGGGTTTTAACATCTGCGTGTTACAAGAGGTAGGTTTCTCTCTCACCCTGACTATTTATCGCACCCGCCTCCATCTACAGTGAAACCGTTTTATATTCTCCTCCGTCTCCTCTGTACCACCACGGTACTTACTCTGAATGATGCCTGTCAATGCCACTGAACAACTCCCACAGCTCCTCCGAGCTCAGGATCCCATCAGCAAAATAGTTCTTGAACTCCTCAAATGACAGCTTCCCATCATCTGCATTTAAATAAAAGGGGAGAATAATTATATATCTGCGGAAAGCAGCACCCAGGCCCCAGCGATCCTCCCAGCAGCCTCTCCACCAGCAGCGTGGGACGGCTGGGCATGTTGTGCATAACAATTAGAACAGATCTCGCACTGAAAGCGTGTCCCACCAGTCCCCATCAAAAACCCAGGAGCACTGGCAAACAGGGCCACCGCTGCTGCCGTTGCAGGGGGGAATTTCAGCCCCTTCCAAAAGACCCCACTGCAATGTTTCCAGAAACGCATGTGGAGCCTCTACTGAGATGACTGTCCAAGTACAGGGTCCACTACAGCCAGCATCAGGTTTTTATGGCTGGAAAATCTCTCCACTGACTCAAAATGTTTTTTCCTTCCACACTGTGGAGGGCTGCAGCTCCTGGGCTGCAATTAGATCTGCAGCAAAAGCGGCTCCTGGAGCCTGCACGGTGCTGTGAGGGAGAAGAACCCAGCAGAGGGTGGGAAGGCTCAGAGAAATGACTTGTGATTTGGGACTTCTTGGTTTATGGGTGCCAGGTTAAAAACCAGGTAGCAGAGCCTAGCTCTCAACTGCCAGGGGCTCCAGTGGGCATCCAGAAACAGAAACACCCAACCAGGGGCACCTGCAACACCCTGGGCTGAGCACAGGGACTGAGTCAGTTCTGCGAGGGAGGGAGCAGAAGCCTGATGGCCACTGCACAGCTTTCCTTGTCCTCCCTCCTCACTGCAGCAGCACAGCAGAAGGGCTTGGAAGGGACTCTGTCCTGTGTGGCGCGTGGACAGTGAATGGGGAGAGCCACCTCCCCAGCTCCTGGCCAGGCCCTTTGCTCCAGCGCCTTTTCCTCCAGGTGAAGCAGAAAAGCATTTTTCTTGCAGCCAGGGAGCTGCTCACCCTTATCCTCCTTCACTCCTTCAGCCAAAGCTCCCAGCAGGGATGGGCTGCACTGCTTCGCCCAGACCTGGGCAGGGAGGGGGAGGCAGCGGCAGGAACAGGGCACTCACCGTTCTTGTCGGCTCGCCGGAAAATCTGCAAGAGAAAATACAACACGGTTTAGTGCAGCGCAGGCAAACGGGCGCACTGCCTCCAAGGGAAAACCATCTCCTGGAGCCTCAGGAGCTGCCAGTGCTGCCCAGGCCGCTCCAGGGAAATCCCCCTTTGCCAGTGATTAAAACCACTCCTTGCCCCCAACGCGCAAAGCTCTTGGCACAGCTGCCGCCACCCAAGCAAGCCCAGTGCTCACCCCGAGCACCTTTTAGAGAACACAGTGGGAGAAAAAGCAGAAAGGGCTTCGCTACACCCTTGTGCTGGTAAGTGTTTAATTTTTCAGACCCTTTAAATGAAAGAACATTCAGCATAAAACCACTCCATAACGGGAGCACTTTGTGCATCACAGCTGACGCTTCAACCGCCCGCACCAAGGAGCGGCTCTTGTCCTGCGCTTTGTAATCACCACAACAACCCTTCCCGCGACACCTCGACATGCACCCGCTGTCATTCATAATTAATGAATTAATAAATCTGTAACTAATTCTGCCACAGAGCACAGCTGGAGAGCTGCTCCGATTCAGGGTCTCAACCCAGGTTCCCAACTACGAGGCTTCTGCCCACAGCCCAGGAGAAAGCTGGGGCTCCTTATCCCTGCCTGGCTGCTCTTTCACCACTAGTTATCAGAAGGTCTGGGGCTGAATCAGCCTTTTTAGTCATCCTGGTTGATGAAGAAATCTGAAGGTCTGAAGAAAGGCCCAGGACAGAGGCAAGCGGACTTTGTTATTTTCTTCTCCACACACCTGCAAAGCGGAGAGCGCTGGTAAAGCCGCCCCCAGAGCAGCTCCGCTCCCTGCCGCACGAAGACGCGTCACTGCCTGCTGCCCCCTCCGCCCCCAGCTCCCTTCTGCACCGCTCGCTGACAGCGCTGCTGTGCCTTTTGAGGGCACAAGCCCATATCTAGCCACTGAAATATCCCAAAAAAATCACTTTGAGGTAAAGAAACAGCTGCCCAGATAAACCGCTGCTCGCTCCTGAGGAAGCCACTGGCTTGTGACTGGGCAGAAGCTTTGCTGATGCTGGTCCCAGCAGGGAGCTCCCTGCCCTTCCCCAGGAGCAGGGACACCTCCTCCTCGGGTGTTCTTCTGAGCAAGGCAAGCTCCTCCTGAGCTGAGCGGCTGCAGGGAACGGAGGCTGCCCTGAGCCGAGCAGCGTTAGGTAACCATCCCTCTGGAATGTGGGCTTCCAGCCGCCGGGCCGCTTCCCTCCCAGGAAAGCGGGGCAGGAGCCCTCTGGCCTCACTGGATGTACTTTGGAGCTTTACCGCTGCCAGCCAAGGCAGGAACCTGCAGCTCCCACGCGCTGGAGATTTCTCTGGTGTTTAAAGCAAAACCTTCTCCAAGCTAAAGGGTTGCAGATTCTAGTGAGGCCAAACATTTCCCACTCACTGGCCAGCCTTGCTTAGCAGGGTCTGTCTGCGGGCCACAAGAGCACAATTTCGGGGGGATCCCATGGGGCTGAGGAGGTCTCTAAAGCAGGGTGAACCCAGCCTGGGTTCAGCACGAGCCTCAGCAGACAGAGCTGACACTCCTCCCTGGCACAGGGGATCCTCCGCTCCAGCGGTGCGTAAGAACAGCACGGCCGGTGCACACACGACAGCTGCCTGACGCGCAGAATACATGAGCATGGTGCAAGAGTGGAGCTGCGAGAGCCCTGCGAGGGGAGGCCACGTCTGCTCCGCGTCCCCCAGGGGTGGCGGGGCTCCTCCTCGACCAGCCCTGGCTGCAGAGCAGTGTCTTGGAAAACACCGATGGCTCCCGTGCGCGAGGCAGGATCTAACACCAGCCAAGCAAAAATAACGCCGATTCGCTGCCACGCTCCTTGGGGTGATCCCTGGCCTCCCAGGCACAGGCACGCACACAGCAATGGCAGGTAAGTGCTGCTGCCGGTGCAAGAGCCGATGGCAGCCCTGGGACAAAGCCAGGGAAAAGTGATGCAAAGCCAGGCTGGGAGCGGGATCCGGTCTGCATCGGCTACCGGAGAACCCTCCAGGCAATCGCACACTTGCACTGGGGCTGTGCTGGCAGTCCCCGAAAAGCAGGGACAGTGTCTCATTCCCTGAGCCCTCAGCTCCTGGGCTTGGGTCCAAGCGGCCACGGGCCCAACTCGGTGCCTGCAGCAACGGACACAGCAGGACCGATGGAAGAAGCACCAAACCGGCATTTATTTGGGGATGAACCCTCCACGCCCCAGGAAGGAGGGACATGACAGGGCTTCTCCCTGCCTGCAGGGCTGGAAGCAACCGCGGCTGCTGGACACGCAGCCAGGGACACGCCGGCTGTTGGGGAGGGGACAGCTGCCCTGGGGACACCATGTTCATGGAGCCACCACAGGCAAACGCGGGCTGTGGCTGGGCACCAGCAATAGCCGGCTCTTCTGACCCTCTTGTACGCCGAGAAGGGAGTAAGCAAGCCCTGAGCACCAGCCTGGGGGACGAACATCCCAGAGGCTCGAGATGTCTGCAGAGAAACAACTGCGATGGCAGCACTGCAGTTCCTACCGCGCGCCGGCAGCTCAGGCAAAGCCCTCCTCCTCCTCACCTCTCCTGGAGGCAGGTGATCTGCTGGCAGGGAGACTGCGGCTCCAGTCCCAGGGGAAGCACCAACTGCCACCGGGATCTGTTGTGGACAGACATCCCTTCCTGCTGCCCGAGGAGCAGGCTGGGATCCTGCCCCACTGCGGCGAGGGGCAGCTGGGGGTGCAGCTGGAGACCGGCCAACTGCCCAGACCCCAAAGCAGAGCAATTAAACTCACCCTGGCAAGCTCTGGCGCGGAGGCAGCAGCAAAGGGAGCGACAGGGAAGAGGAAGGAAAGCCGCCAGAAGCCGGAAAGCAGCCGCCAGCACTGTTAACATTTCCCATTTTAATTGTCTTAATGATGCCCTGAGGGATAGCTGTGGGACTCAGTGAGGAGGGGGGTCTGAGCTGTCCCCACCAACCCCCTCCAGCCCATCTCCCCTCAGCCAAGTCATTAGTGCGGTTAATGCTGCTGGAGAGCCCTGCAGTCTGAAATCCCCCACGGCAGGAGAGAGACCCTGACTCCAGCCAGCAGCACCGAGGCAGCTGCGCTTCTCAGCTGCTCCCCGCTGATGCCAGCGGGTCTCCCAGACGGAGGACTGGGCCAGGCATGGCACTTGCCTTCCCAAAGTGCTGCCTGAGATCTCCTGCTCCCCTCCTCTGGGACGAACTGGGACACAGGGGGTGGCACTACCTGGACTGGACCAGGACAGAGATGACAGCTGGCACCTTCCTGGGCTGTCCAGGTGCTGGGGCACCACACCAACCCTCACCATTAACCCTCGCTTGCTTTCTCCTCCCCAGTCCCTGCGGCAGGGCAGGGGCAGCACCTCCACTGACATGTCTCCTTGGCTCCACAGGATGACAGTGACCCCAGTGGTGCTGGACACAGGGGAACACAAGGGCTGGTGGCCCCCCAGGGAGATTCGGGCACTGCCCACCCAACCAGGGCACCCTGCAGCTCATGAAAGATGGCCAAGCGCAGGGGGTTTGAGCACCTCCAAGAGCAGGGGGTGGGCTTTGACCCAGGCCGTGCCACTTGCCCTGGGGATGGCCAGGCATGCGGCCACCCGCCTGCCCCGCTGGGTGCCACGGCGGGAGAGGCGCTGCCTCCCCAGACCCCTGGCCCCAGGGCACACAGCTCCCTCCCCACAGAGCACCCCGGCCACGGGGCTCGAGGGGACGCGGTGCGATGGGACGCACTGCCCAGGACCTGCCTGGTGAAAATGAAGAGGGATGCATCAACTGCCCCAAACCTCCCACAGCCAGCGGGATGCCCGGCCCACCTCAACCCACAGAGCGGGGGCTGCAGCAGACACGCTCTGCCCGTGGGGTCCCACGGCTCGTATGAGCGAGCCGGTACCTTCCGCAGCGTTCCCGGAGACACGCACTGCTCCCGCAGTCACGACAGCCGGCTCTCCACAAGCAGCGGGCTATTTCTAGCCACTCGGTGGCCCGTAATTTAGGAAAAGGGCCCAACACCGATGTTATTTCTGACACCACGACCCACGCCTCGATCCACAGCTCGGGCCTAGAGCCGCAGCAGGGCCCACTCCCTCGGCCCGGGGGTTCGACCCCTCAGCCGGGGCGGGTGGGAAGGGGCCTGACCCCGACGCCTCCACGCGCAGCCCCGCCACGGCTCCCCCGGCGGTGGGACGGCGGCTCGCCGGGGGCCCGCCCCGCGGTACTCACGTCGTGGAAGATGGGCAGCGGCTGGCGGCGGGGCGCGGGGCCGCGGTCGGCGGACAGCAGGCACACGGCCAGCAGCTCGGCGCACGCCATCATGGCCCCGCCGGGCGCGGGCGCTGCGGCGCCGGAGGGAGCGGAACGGAGGGAGCGGGGCCGGAGGGAGCCCTGCGGCACCGGAGGGTGCGGTGCCCCGCGGGCGCCGCCGTAAGGAGCGGTGCGGTGCGGTGCCGTAGAGCCCCGAGCGGTACGTAGAGAACACGCCACAGCCACGAACTCACCCGCGCGGCTCCGCCGCCGCCAGGCAACTTTGCCTGCGCTGAGGGCCCGCCCCCGCCGCGCTCCGATTGGCCGCGGCTGGTGACTGGCACCTCAGAGCCGCGCCTGCCGTTGGCGGAGGGAAGAGGGGCGGGGCGGCGCCGTGAGGGCCGCGGGGGCGGTGGCCGCCGGCCCGGGGAGCGGTCCGGTGCGCGGTTAGCCCCGGTGGGTCCAGGGCACCCCCCCCTTGTGCTCCCCGTTGTCTCCAAGGCAGCCCCAGTGGTCCCGGTGCAGCTCTCGGTGGTCACACGATGATGGTCCCAACCGTCCACGGTTGCCCCAGCTGGTTCCAGTTTCGCTATGGGTAGGCCGGGTGTCATCGCTGTTGGCCCCAGGGTAGCCCTAGTGTGGCCCCAGCTGGTCCCAGTTTAGCCATGGATCGTCCCAGTGTGGCCACTGTTGGCCCCAGGGTAGCCCTGGTTGCCCCACTGTGGCCCCAGCTGGCCCCAGTTTAGCCATGGGTGGTCCCACTGTGGTTGCAGCTGGCCCTGGGGTGGTCGCCCTGCCACCCACAGTGGTTTCAAATGACTTTGCGGTGGTGCCAGCTCCTCCATGCCCACAGTGCCAGGCAGCCTTTGCTCAGTGCTGCTTCCCTCTGGAACGGCTGGTCAGGCGTGAGGGGGTTGTACCGATGGCGCTGGGTCCCCAGAGCCTGGAGCAGCTCTAAAACCCCCCTCCCAGCCCAAGCAGGGGCTGCAGGAGCGGGGGACAGGCTGGCTGGGGAGGAGGTGGAGGCAGGAGCTGCCACCATCCCTGCCTGGCACAGGCACCCAGAGGCCTGTGGAGGGGAATAGGATGGAGATCCGTGTCCGTACCCCATCCCTCTCGGAGCATCCTGGGGTTTGACTCACAGAAAGGGCCATACACCGGTTTCACTGGGATGCCATCTCCCAGCCAGGCTCGCCTCCCGCTGCCCCACCTCTCTCTTCACGTGGACCTTAGGAGGCCAGCTGAGATTTTGCTGAGCTCAGCTTCTCCTCACCCAGCTCTCAAAACCAAGACACTCCCCTGGCCCAACGTGCCCAAGCTGCAGCACGTGTCGTTCGCCCACTCTCCTCCTCCCCTGGGGACAACCGGCTGCAGTTGCGGGGATGCATCGCGGTTATTTTTACCATCTCCCGGCTGCTCCGGGCGTGTGCAAGGGAAAAGAGGCGGAAAAGGTGCACCTGGGGCATGGCGGGGGTATCCGAGGGCTCCAGGAGTGCCTGCCCCCAGCCCACGCAGCACAGGGCTGGCCCCTGCCCCCGGGGAGGCAGAAAGGCACTAGAGCGGGAGCTGTCGAGCATGGCCATCATCAAATCCAATGAAAACGGAGGCAGCTGCTGGAGAGACGGGCAGGGGAGTCCCGACGGCAGCGGGGGCTGAGGAGCACCTTGCCAGGGCACGTGGGAAGGGCCTTGGGCAGTGGCAGGGCTGTGCTGTGGGTCAAAGCCAAGCCCTGGGGGCACCTTGCTGCATCCCATGGTGCTAAAAATCCACACTCAGTCCCCACCGGGCGTGAGTTTCAGCGTGGGAAGGAGCAGCTGGAAGGTCCTGAAGGCAAAGCTCAGGACAAATGTCCTGCCAGCGGCAGGAGGCAGCGGGTTCCCCCAGCTCCTTCCATGGGCACTTCCAAAGCGCTCCCTGAAAGCCACCGGCAGGGACAGGGGACGTGGCCACGGCTACGGCTGTGAAGGGGACACCAGGGCTCAGCTCTGCTCCCCAGGTTGGAACACAACCGGGCAGTAGTCAAACGAAGCCACCCGGTTCCCGGTGTCTCGTGAATAAATGACGTGCTTCACCTCCCCGAGCTACGCCCTTGCAGAAGGAACGCCAGCGGTTTTCAGCAGTGGAAATATCGAAGCGCGGGGTGAGATGCAGGAGGAAGGCGGGCAGCGGGCAGCACTGGCAGGGGCACGGCACCTCGGGCCAGACATTCTGTGGAGGACAACAGAGACCCCAAAACCTGCCCGGACCTTCCAAGGGGGGTAGATCAAAGGTGTAAACTCTGGACAACTTTCTGCTGTGTCGGTTCCGCAGCCACTGCCAGCCTGTCCCAGTGCTCACCCCGCTGACTCCTTCGCGTTCAAATGTTGGAGCACGGGGACAGAAGCCCCCCCAACCGCCTGTGCTTAGCACCACAGCCACATCCAGCACAGCTCCGCCTGCAGATGCCCGCCTGCCCGCTCCAGCGTTCGCTGGTGCCAATGGAGCTGCCACAGCAGCCTGAGAGCTGCCGGCACCCCCAGAGCTGGACAGGCAGCATCCCTGCAGAGACACGGCCAGGGAATGGGAGATGGGAGCAAACAGGAGCCGAGGACCCATGGGGCATGCAGGGTGCCCATCTCCTGCCCCATATCTGCTTTGCCCCACAAGGAAAACCATCTGCAGTGCAGATAGCTCATAAAACCAGGCAGCGCCTGGAGCCGCTTCCCAAAGCCGCCATGTGCTCTTCGAAAACAAGAGCCCTTGCACGAGCTACCGTCAGCCTTTTCTCCAGTGCTTCGAAATAGCGGGAGGGAAGCCCTTCAGCTGCATCATGAATCATCCCTGGGAGGCAGAGCAGTTATTTTTACGGTGCTGTGGTTCGTGTGGAGCTGCCAACGCATTCCCCCCTAAGACGGGCTGTGCTGCCACAGCAGGGACCGCTGTCCTGTCCCTGCTTCCATGGGGACCAGGAGTCCCAAGGGCTGAGGTTCCCTGTTAGGGGATAGTGAAAGCCGGCAGAGAGGTTCGCCTCTGCACAGGGGAAAAGGGCAAGCGGAGCTGCTGCCGAGTCAGCGCGCTTGCAGAGCTCAGGAGGTTGGTGTGAGTCCTCTCCCCTCTCCCTGCGCCCGCTGGCTCCTGAGAAAGCCAACAGCCTCTCCCCCCTCACCGCGGTCTCACCCCTTTGGGCAGCGTTGCAGAATCACCGTCACCCTCCACAGAAACGAAACTAAATGGAGGAGAGGTGAAGGAGGGCTCGGTCTGGCTAAGCGCGGGGGTGAGGGTGCGTTGGCATATGGCTGGGCTGGGGACCCCGCAGTAAATCAGTGGAACTTCAGCACCTCTGTCACCTCAGTTGACTGAGGTGACCTTCTAAAGACTGGCCCCATCCTGAGACCCGGCCAGTCCCGGGGGCTGCGGGGAGTGGGGCTAGGAGCGGGGCCAGTGTGAGGAGCTGGCCCCACGGACAGGGCTGTGCCATGGGGTTTGCCACCCTACATGGGCACACCACTATCCATGCATGTCCAGCACCGAGAACAATCCAGTGGCAGCATGATGAGCTGGGAACTGCACTGGGGTGCAGGGAGGGAGCCCAAAGACGGAGGGAAGAGGCTGGCCATGCCACCCCAGCACCCGCTGGCAGCCTGTAGGGAGCCCGGGCTCCCATTCCCTGCCAAAGGGGAGCAGGAGCAGGGCGAGCTTACGCAATGCGGGCTGGGGTGAAATATTTATCAGGCTGTTGAAAGGAGAAAGAGGCAGGAGGCTGGGCAGAAAGAGGAGCGAGCGCACAAACACGGGAAGGAAGTGGCATGTCCCTACCTGCCACTGGGCTGGGGACCATGGCCAGGCTGCCAGGGGGCCCTGGAGACTCCAAGCTCCCAGAGGTGTCCTCTGTCCCTCGCTCCCCGGGAAGGGGACAGAGTGCCACAGAGGGGCTCGGAGCACTCAGGGTGAGGGCTGCCGCTTGCAGCCAGCTTGTCCCCACTGAGCAGGAGACCTTGAACTATGGGCTGCAAACTGGAGCCGGCAGCTGCCTTCAGGGAGAACCAAGAGGTGCTGGGGGGAATGGGGGAGCTGGGTGGCCACTGGGAGCCTGCTGGTATGGTGGATGCATGGACTGGTTTCACATCAGCCCCATGCTGCCTTCCTCCTCCTCCCCACGCAGGAGCTGCAGCAGCGGACACTCCTGTGCAAACGCTGCCCCAAATCCAGGGGGAAGGCAAGGCGGGGGGTGGGTGGGCGGGCAGGAGAGGAGCCGAGTGGGGACAGGAGCTGCTGGAGGATGGGGCTGCCCAAAGGAGAAGCAATCCCTGTCCAGAACCATTCCCCATCCCCTGGGGCAGCAGAGGGGAGCAGGATCAGCCCCAGCTCCCACCCACACACGGGAGCGCGGGGAGTTAAACCCCCCAAAGACCAAAGCGTTTCCTGCAGCCTCAGGCAGTGATAAAGCTGCTCACAAATTTCAAGTTCAAAATGGAAAAAACCCAACAAAATAACCCCAACACCCCCCACCCTCCCTGATTCTCAGGTTGGGGTCCCCATCCCCGCTAATGCCCCCGGCTGCCTGAGCACAGCCCCGCACCGGAGGAAAGTCAGTAGAAACCTTTATTAAACACGAAGCTCAGAGGAACACAAGCTTGTTAAAAGGCAGTAAAAGTGAAAGTGCGTCTCCAGCCCTGCCCCAGGGGCCCCGGGCCCCCCCTCTCCTGCCCTCCGCCTCCCCCACCCCAGTGGGGCAGAGAGGGGGAGATGGAGCCGAAAGGCTGAACGGCTGCGCGGGGAGGGGAAGAAAAAACCTGGAGACAGCGTTGGGTCCTCACCCGCAGAGATGCGCCCCCCGAGACACCCCTGTGTCCCCCCCCGAGGGGTCACACACATGGTCCCAGGGGTGCCAGCCCCGTCCCTCCCCCCTTGCAGCCACCTGCCACCGCGGTGGCCTTGCTGGCAGCCCCGGTGTGGCCGTGAACAAAGCCAGGACATGCTGGCAAGCCCCTGGCGGGACCCTCGACATGCTCCCCCACCAGCATCGTCCCTTTCCCTTCTGCCCCCGTGTCCCGGGAGAGCTCCCACACACCATAAATAATAAATAAATACCCCACGCTTAGCCGGGCTGTGGGCAGCCCCCCACGCAGGGAGGGGATGGCCCCAACCCAGCACCCCCCGCATCTCCACCACCCCCTTCCCAGCGCAACGAAACCTCTCGGCACCCCCAAACTGCTGCACGGCCCTCCCCAACCCCCCACGGAAATTAAACGCTGTCCCCAGGGGACAATAATAAATTAATCGAATCTATACACAGGCTGCTTAAAGCTCGTAACGGGCACCCGAGGTGGGACGGCTCTGCCCTGGGCAGCCCCCCCGTAACTAGGGCCCTGTGAGTCCCATCTTGGGGGATCCCCACCCTGGCATCCTCCTCGTGGGGTTGGAGCTGGGGACACCGCCAGCTCCTACCGGGTGGCGGGGATGGAGGGGCAAGAAGAAAATATTGCAGAAAGGGACAGGGCGAGGAGCCGTGGGCGCTGCAGCCGGAGGAGCCACCTGCCCTGCCCTGGGGTGCTCCCCGCACCCCGGCAGCTCCCCTGCGAGCACCCAGGCAGAGCCTCAGAAGTCCAAGGGCGTGAAGTCCCCAAAGTCACAGTCGAAGAGCTCGCTGATGCCCTCGCCCTCCTCCAGCCCAAAGTGATAATCCTGTGCCTGCGGCGGCGACAGGTTGATGAACTCGTCCGCCAAGAAACCCGGAAAATCCTCCCTGCTCTGCTCCAGGAGGGCGTCCATGGAGGTCAGCGGTGACAGGCTTACCTCCTCTGCTGGGCTCTTGCTCGTCCCCGGCAGCAGGGTTTCTGTGGGGTTGGGAAGTGGCCGTAAGTTCCACAACACTGGCCAACACCCCACAAAAAGCAAGTTTTGACTGTGCAGAACCTGCCTCGGCCGAGCATCACCCCAGCTCCCTGCTTGTGCCGACGGCAAAGGGGCTCAGAGCTGCAAACACAGCAAGAGCCCCCGGCCAGAGCCCCTGTGCCTTCACCCCTGTCCCAGCTCCCTCCCCTCCCCAGCCCCAGCTGCCCACCTTGCTCTCCAGGCAGCAGTGACATGTTCACGTCCTGGGCAGGGTGCAGGAGCGGGGAGGCTCTGGGCTGCGAATGGCTGGGAGACGACTCCTCTGTGGGGGCTTTGAAGGGGCTCTTGACGGGGCTACAGACCCCTGAGCTGTCCTCGGGGCAGAGGAAGACATCGATGGGGCCCTGAGTGCTTCGCACAGAGACCTGGAAAGCCTAGGGGAAGGGGAGAGGAGTGAGACGAGGAGGAGCAAGGGTGCCCAGGGAGCCTGGGCTGGGCTTTGCTGAGGGCTGTGTGGACATAGGGAGCAGAGGGAGGTCCCGCTCACCTCTGCTGGGTCCGACACCTGCAGCTGGGTCTCTGGAGGGGCTTTGATAACCATCACCATTTGCTCCGAAGGGTCCACAACGCTGCGGAGATCCTGGCAGGTCACGTAGGCTGCAGTGCGGTGCGTCAGGGAGCAAACACGGGGATGCTTTCACGTGACAGTGGGGAGAACTGTGGAAAGCCCTGCCTGCAACGTGGCCGGGCTCACCCCGGGGCTCCGCCGTGTCCTCCCACCCAGCCAGCCCCACCCCGGCCCCACACCAAAGGATATTGCTGGTTGGCAGGGTCCTCAGTGAGCAGGCGCAACTGCACCGTGCACATCTGGATGAGGTCGTCCAGCTGCCGCTCGGCCACCTGCAGCTCCCGCAGCTCCTTCTCCAGCAGCCGGTGCTGGCCGGGGGCCCCCACAGTGGCCTGGTTGCCCCTGGGGAGCACCGTGGCCATCAGGAGCCAAATCCCACCGCTCCCTCTGCCCCACGCTGTGACTGTCCCCATGCACCATCCCCATCCGTACCCAGGGAATCAGCCTTGTGGGGATTTCCCAGTAGGGCACAGCCCTGGGGTCCCTTCCCCGAGCCTGGACGCAGCCCCCCACTTCCTGGGAGCCCAGGGGCGACTTGCAGCCCACACAGCAATAATGATGCTGTTTGGGAGCCACTCGCAATTGAGCGCAGCCCTCACTCGGGGCTGTGGACACCACTCCACCCCCGAGCAGATGCTCTGATGACACCGCTCTGAGCTTCTCCATCCCAGCAAGACCCTGCTTCGCCCCGAGCATGGCCCAGGCAGCTCCCTCATCCCAGGGGAGAGCCAGGCCCAGCCCCACAAGCCTGGTCCAGGGACGTACAGCCACTGGATGTTGTTCTTGGACTTCTTGGTGATGAGCTGGATGCCCTCCAGCACATTGGTGATGTCGTAGATGCGCCTCTTCTGCACCTTCAGGACCTCAGCTGCCCAGTTGAGGTCCACCACACCATCGGGTGACTGGCTGAGCAGCTCCAGGAAGCGCTTGGTGGTGAGGTTCAGTGAGGTTTCATAGCGGGACTTCTCCCCAGGAGACTTTGCCCCTGCCAGCCGCCAAGGACAAGCGTGATTTAGCCACAAGGGAAACCCAGTGCTGGAGCTTAGAGATCCCAAAATACCTCATGGACCAAGACCGGCACCCCAAAACCCATCTGCTTTCTCAGGGCAATGGGGTGAGTTCCCCACGTCCTCCATGGGAAGGATGCTGCAGGACCTGGCGCGGGCTCTGACACCCGGCTCAGTCATGGCTGCAAGCTCTGTTGTGACACCAAGGTGCCAGGCAGGACTCAGAGGGGAGATGATCACAGAATGGTTTCGGTGGGAAGGGACCTTCAAAGCTCACCCAGTCCAACCCCCTGCAGGTAGCAGGGACATCTGCAACTAGAGCAGGTTGCTCAGAGCCCCAAGGGCCAACCTGACCTGGGATGGTGCCAGGGATGGGGCTGCTCACACCTCTCTGGGCAACCTGGGCCAGTGTCTCACCAGCCTTAGCATAAAATAATTCTCCCTTCTCTCTAGTCAGAATCTACCTCTTAGTTTAACCCATCACCCATTGCCCTGTCACAACAGGCCCTGATAAAAAACTCTGTCCCCATCTTTCTCAGAGGCCCCTTTAAGCACTGAAAGGCCACAATAACAACGGAGGGTCAACCTGGGACACTGAGGGACACCATCCCGGTGGCTTCAGCTCTACCCCACAGGGAGGGATGGAGCTGGTGTGACACCCAGCAGACAACCACGCCACCAGCCCAGGGGACAGGCAGCATGGGCTGGAGAGAGCAGCCAGAAACAGCCTTGACCCCCGGAACAGCCTCTCCAAATCGACACACAGAGGACAGGGAGAAGCTGCCAGGGACGAGCCCAGTCTGTGGGCAGCAGAGTGGGGCTGCCGGACCCCCTGCTCCAGGCTGGGCTGGCTCAGGGGGAGTGGAGCCGGTACCTTTCGCGGGGTTCCTGGCCTTGCCCCGGCCCACTGGCAGGCTCTCCGCTATGTACTGGTGATCCGTCTCCAAATTCAGCTTCCTCTTCACCTACAAGGGACGGGGATCATCAGAGGGACGGCCACCACCGCGGCCCCACCGACCCCACCGCGCTGGAGGGCGGCCGCGAGGGACCGCCGGAGGAGTCCCCCCATCCCGGGGCACAGCACCGCGGCGTTCGGAAGCTCCCTCTCCCCGCACGAACGTGTTCACGGCAGCGGCGGGGATGCGGGGCCTGGCCCGCCACGCTGCGGGGAGCGGCCCGGAGCAGGCGGCGGCCGCGGCAGGGGGAGGCGAGGCACGGCCCAGCGCCCGGGCGGCTTCCGGAGCGGCAGCTGGGCGAGGGCCGCGCTCGGCAGGTGCTGCGTGGCGCTGCGTGGCACGGCCCGGCCCGGCCCGGCACAGCCGCGCCGGGTATGGCAGGTCACGGCATGGCACAGCGCGGAGCGGAGCAGCGTAGCGCTGCGTGGCACGGCCCGGCCCGGCCCGGTATATGGCCCGACTCCACTCGGCCCAGTACTGCACGGCTCCATATATAGCCCGGCCCGGTATAGAGCCCAGCCCCGCCGGAGCCCGCAGGGTCCCGGGCTCCGCAGCCCCCGCCCCCGCGCCGCCCCCTCCCCGTCCCAGTCCCGGGGATTACCGGCGGGCGGCCCAGCGCGGGCCGTCTCGGCGCGGCGCCGGGACGGGCGGGTTGCGGCGTGGCGAAGAGCAGGAGGTCGCCGTCGGGGGGGTGGCCGCCGCCCGCGGGCTCCTCAGCGGCGGAGACGATGAGGAGGTGCGGGGAGGCGCTGCCCAGCAGCGCCGCCAGCCCCGCCGCGCCGCCCGCCGCCGCCGCCATGGCTCACATGGTTCACATGGCCGCCGGGGCGGCGGGCGGCGCGGCGGGCAGGGCGCGGGCAGGGGCGCGGCCCATGCCGGGGCGCGGGGCCGCTCCGCTCCGCTCGGCTCCGCGCCCGCCGCCGTATTGTTCGGCGCGCCGGCCCCGCGCGCCTTTGCGCGCCAAATCCTTTTTGCCGCGAAAGCGGCGCGAGCCTCCCCGCCGCCCGCTCATTGGCTGCGCCCTCCTCCCGGCGCCGCGGTGGGGGCGCGGAGGCGCCGCCTCATTGGCCGCCGACGACGAAGGGACGGGCGGTGCCGCCCGCCTATTGGTCGCGGGCGGCGGCGCTGAACGCGCTGACAGGCGGCCAATCGGCGGCGCCGCGCCGAGGCAGGGGCCAATCGGGGGGCGGCTCGGGGACGCGGCGGGGGCGCCGCGTGGGTGCGGAGCGGGGTCGGGCCGGGCCCGGGAGCAGCGGGGCGGGGGCGGTGGGGCGGCGGAGTGTGTGTGGGGGGCGGCGGCGATGGCCGCCGTCCCCCCCCCCTCCCCCCCCGCCGTCCCTCCGCCGTGCCTCCGCCCCGAAGCACCCCCGGCCTGTGCTTTGCCCACCCGTGTTGCGCTTTAACCCTCGGGAAAAGCTGCCCACGGCACACCGGCGCGCACGGAGGGTTCTCTGTGCCCCGGGCCCGGGCTCCAGGTCCTGCCCCGTCGGGGTGACGGGCTTCCGGCTGCTCTCCGGATGGCGGCGGCGGCGGAGGAGGAGAGCACTGGCACACACCCACGAGCAAAGTTCATCTCGGCCCCACCGTGGACTCTGCCCACCCGCGGGGCCTAGTGGTGGAGAAGAGGGTTTGGTGCCCCCGGAATTGCCCCTTCCCCAGGGGGTGATGGTAGCCACCAGCTTGTCAGGAGCTGGTGGGCACCGAGGGGTGCTCAGCGGCGCTGGGGTGCAGCCTTCGAGCAGCTCGGCTGCACCATGGGGCCTGTTCTCGGGGGGATGTTGGGACTCCTGGGCCATGTCTGTGAAACTGATGCAGTGGCGAAGGGATGAGTTCAGGGTTGTCCTGCCTCCCTGGTGGCGAAGCTGCTCTGAGAGCATGGACGAGGCTGTCGGGCGAGTCGAGGCTCTAGGCTCTGATCACCGCTCGAGGGGTCCAGCTTGCATGGAAAGATTGGGATGCTGCAATCTGCTCTGTCCCTCTGCCAGATGATTCACAGCGTTCTGTGTTTCCAAACACTGAGCTGTGGATCTCAGCAGCTTCTTCAGCACTCGTTGATAACCCCTCGCAGGGCAGCACAGACAAAAAGCTCTGACGGAAGAAAAATTTGCACTTGGCCGTGGCAGCAGCTATCTCCGGCGGTGGGACTGGGCAGGCAGGGGCACGGTGGGGGCAAAGCGGATGGCAGCCAGAGCCGGGAGTGGCTCCGCCACGCCAAGGGAGATGATAGCCCACCCATCGGCGTCTCCCGCGTGCAGGATGCCGATAACCCTCCTGCTGCATGAGACGGCAGAATTTGAAAGGACAAAAATACGTATGTCCCTCTAACAAAAAACCCCGCATTAAACGACAAGGCCTTTCCCAGGGCCCAGACGTGTTGAAGCATGTGGGCAAAGCGTGGAGCGTGGGGCTCGGCCAGGCACCCAAAACCCCTCTGTGCCCCCCACGAGCTGTCCCACACATCCTGTGGCTGAGCACGGTGGCCCCCAGCCCCTTGCTGCTGCCGGGCAGGGCTGTGGGCCAGCGCCTGGCTCCCGCCCCGGCCCCGCTGCCAACCCCGACCTGCCTGGGACGCAGGAGACGGGGTGTTTTTTCCACCAGTGCAGTGCGTGGGATGCAGGAGGCACTCGCAGCGATGAGTTAACTCCTGGGCTGCTGACTCGCAGCGCCCCTGTGCTGGCCCAACAGGTTTCAGGCTTTAAAGGATTTTACGCTGCAGACACTGGCAGCGGCTGCAGTTGCCCTCAGAACAGCCAGCATGGAGCAGGGCCGTGAGTTCATGGCATCCCTACGCCCTTAAAGACACCAGTAAACATCCTACGTGTCTGTGACCAATCCTATCACCTCTCCGTACCTCATTTCTCCATCTGCACAGAGCAAAGAGAAATGCTGCCTTGCTTAAAGGAAATTAATACAGTTAATTAACGCTTGGCCCTTCTAATAGTCCGGGTCCTGCTCTGCGGAGCCCTTGCGCTGCAGTATCACCACGACTGAATCATAAGCAACAGTTAGACCAGATGTTTGCACACAGTTAATGTTTCTTCCATCTGGGGAGGGGGGAAAAGGCAACCCCAACAGCCGGGTGGGAGCGAACGGCTGGCGGGGCTCTCCCCGTCCCCGGGGAGCCTCGGCCAGGCGCTTCCTGGGGTGACGCAGGGTTTGGGACACAGCTGCTGCACCAGCTGCTCCCGCTCCGCTCACAAAGGCTGGGTTTCTTTTTCTTCTCCCTCTAATTCATGCAGGAGCTTATTCGGGGGAACAGGCTGTGCTCTGCCCCCCTCTCCCCCCCCCCCAGCCTGGCTGCGCTGCAACTTCTTCAAGGCTTTTAGTGCCGGCGGCGCTGAAAAAGGGCAGTTGCGAAGACAAATGAAAGGCAAATGCTGTGGGAGAAGGAAGGGCAGGGGCCTTTTTTGCAGCATATGAGGGAAGGGAGATGAATCCCGTCTCCGGCGCAGCTGCAGCCTCCTCTTGGCCTCGCCAGCCCCGCTGAGCAGCGGAGACGTGCTCCCAAGATTCGCTGTCGGGCGGGTGCTGCGCAAAGATAAAGTCCCGTCTCCATGGCCCCACTTGGTCATGGAGAGG
Source organism: Bucorvus abyssinicus (assembly GCA_009769605.1). NCBI lineage: Eukaryota > Metazoa > Chordata > Aves > Bucerotiformes > Bucorvidae > Bucorvus > Bucorvus abyssinicus. The sequence continues at coordinate 14,247,462 of CM020047.1, forward strand.
TCCAGGAAGGCTCTTCACACGCTCTGTACCCCAGCTGGATTCACCCCGCAGCAGTCACCGAGGTCGGGTGGGTTTTGGCTGCCTGGCACAGCGGGACAGACTCAGGCCACGGGGGCTCAAGGCTGGTCCCTGCGCTGAAGGAAAAGCACAGACCGGGGCTGCAGCCGCAGCCGGAGCTGGAATCCAGCTACGAAACCACCTCCTGGCTGTGGGAGCAGGCAGGAGAGCCGGTGGGATGCAAACCTGCAGCCCAGCGCCCAGTTAACCTTAGCTCATAGGTGTTCCAGAAGCACATTTCTGTCCCTGTCACCCGTAGCGTGCTCCTGTGTCAGCCTTCCCACACAGACCACACTGAGCTGTTGCACCACAATGACTGCGGCGCGTGAAGGGACACACGAAGTCCCCCAGGGTCTCCTGCTCCTGTTCCCAGTGCTCCAGTTCGGTGCAGGAGGGCCTGCAGAGGGGACAGGCAGCTGGGGAAAGCCCAGAGCCCCCAGTCCTGCTGTCCTGACCTTGCTGCCCTCCATCATTTTCTGTGGGAACCAAAGCGCTTTTCTGATAGCACAAAGACTAACTCAAGCTTGCCTGTGGCAGGAGAGCATCGTGGTTCAGGTGTCCAGAACCGCCTGTTCCCTTGCATCTTCTTACAGAAGACTGCAGCACAGCTCTTCTCCCAAGACATCAGGTCACAGGCTCTCTTGGATGCTGGACACAACAGACTCAGCAGCTTTATTTCCACAATGGCATCTGTTGTTAAAGCTCACATCAACCTGCAGAGACTGTCAGTAGAAACGAGAGGGGCACAGAGCCCCTGCTCTGCTTGTCACACCCAAACAGGGCAACCTTGCTCCAGCCTTGGTATGACAGAGCCGCACTGTTCACCACGGCTCTTCAGCTTCCTTCGCTCAAGGCCTGAGGAGGAATGGAAAGGCTGAAGCGTTTCTCTCCTTGTGCAAATAGCCTGGGAGGCACCGAGGAGCGCTTTGGGAACAAGCCCCTGCATGTTGCCCTCGTGCTTCAGCTTTCACACAGGCTCAGTAACTCCAGCCAGCCCGAGTTACTTCCCAGCAGGTTCAGAGCACGGTCACTGGCACTGGGAACCCAAAAGGCAGGTGAAATATCACAAGCAGAACCTGTGGCTCACTCAGAGCTTCACTTGGAATGGAAGAAGGGCTCTGGTACGGTACGATGCTTTGGGAGGGGAAAGAACCACTGACATGCGTTTGGAGGTGTGAATTTGGCTTCTCACGGGCCTGGGCTGGACACTCCAGTATTACAGCACTACGAAGTGGGTGGTTTTGTCTTACAGCTACTGAGCGCTCCCCTCGCAGAGGGACCTTCCTCTGCTCGGGGCAGGCCCTCCCTACCTGCCCGTGGTAGGGAGCTCCACACAGGAACTGCTCTATCTCCACTACCACAGCTGCCACCTCTGAGGCATATTCTCTCTGTAGTTTGGAAGAGGTAAAAAATCATCCATGAACATCTTTATGTTGTCTATTTGTACACGTCCTTATTTCGTTCAGCTAACACGGTTCCGACCCGCATCCACTGCCTCGTACCTGTGTCCCGCTCCGGTCCTGCCACAAGCTGTCTGCCCTGAAGAGGAGTGTTTGGGCAAGGACCGGGCACACAGGCTGGCACCAGGACTCCACACGTGAGCAGGGCAGTCACCGGCAGAGCTCCCTCTGGCTGCCTTCTCCTCAAACAGCTCCATGCTACAAACCTTCTGGCATAGCCCCAGTTTGACTCACCTGGGCTGAAGACACAGCCACGCAAAGTGATCAAACAGCTACGGCACAGGAAAGCTCATGCTTTATAAGGACAGGTGACAGTCACCCCTCTTGCACTTGGCAGCCAGGACCTGGCCAGCATGAAGCAGTTAAATGCGATGGCGTGGTCAGTGTAGCACTGTGGCCTCCAAGCTGGGGACACGAGGGCACAACTGATGCCAAAAATGCACTCCCTGCCTGACTTCTCTACGTACAGGATTAGTTACAGGCAATAAATAAGCATTACTTCATGTATTTTAGCTTAATAATGATGACAGTAAAAAAGACAAAAAAATAGGTTTTTATTCTTATAGAAAGCACAGTATTACCATCACTCGAAGAGTGAGTATACAGAAATGATTAGCCACTGAGTTTGGTGCAAAGTCCTGGATTGAGGAACTACACCGAAGCCAACACACAGCGAACAGGGCGACTTTGCCAGCCCCCTGCCCCTTCTTCAGCATCTTTTAAAACCCAGACCAAAGACATTCCTACAATCACCCTAAGCAGCCTAATTACAAGTTACCTGAGCTTAAGTTCTTCACCTTATTCTATGCTGTCAGAAAATCAGGGCCTGGATTCCACCGCAATTCTGAACACAAAGTGTATACCAAAAGCTGAGGTAATACTACTTGAATTACAGAGCATTTAATTGGTTTTTGCCCCCTCCTCATCACCAGCCTCATAAGGAAACGAGGCAAAGAAAAATTCTTGTTAAGTAAAGAAAAAAGTTCCCCCTCCAACAATCTGGTGTGAACACACAGGTTGAACGTTCCAGATTAGCACCCCTAGAACATTAACAGTGGCAGACAGACAGTACGACTTATTTTCGCCCCTCCCTTATCTGCTGGATTTCAAAACCAGCCTCAGAAAACCGCACACGTTGTGCTCAGGTTGGCACGATCCAGGCAGACAAACACAACCTGGCTGGGGGTATCATCCAAAGGTTGTATTTGGGTGATGCAATGGAAACGAGTTGGAGTGGCAGCAGTTTCTCCTGTGTGAGGGTATCTGCGCGGGGTTCTGGTTACTCCACAAGCACCAACCATCCACGCCGGCTCCCAGCTGGCTGCAGAGCTCAGCGTGCACAGGGGACCCTCTGCAGTCACAGGGCATCGCCATGGACACCCACTTTTGGTCCACTTCAGCAGCCAGAGATCATCACCTCGCTCCTACCCCCCGCCCAGCTCGGTTTAAAGCAGAGCTTGAACTACTCTTCCAGGGCAAGGAAGTCTCGCAGCACCGACGCCAAAGCCCTTCTGCAGCCCCCGCACCGACCCATCTGTCCTGAACTGGGGTGGGTATTGCCCAGACACAGGGATGGTGGCCGTTTCAAAGCACATCATCACGCTGCGAGCGCAGGTCCACACCTTCCACAAGCGCTTCTCTAGGGCACTAATTGGACAAGAACAGGTTGTCCTCCCGGAAATATCCTCCCCTTAACTAAAAGGATCAAACGCAGCACCGGAAACCTGAGCTGAACCAAATGTCACGCACCCATTTAATTTTCACCTCTGTTAAATAATGTAACTGTCCCGGAAAGGGTTCTCCAGCAACGCCGGCAGCAGCACTAGCAGAGGAGCTGTCCTTCGCGGCGCAGCGAGGCGCAGTGGGGATGCCAGGGCAGCAGGCAGCGGCAGTAAATAACCCCGAGCGTGCTTTGTTCCTTCATAAAATAAATGATTAATAGCTCAGGAGAGTCAGTCTGCTATTCCAGGCCTGCTGAAAACTTTTGATCAGTTTGATTCATTAACCTTTAAAACTGCCACTAACAGAGGCTTAAAATCTGAAGGAGAAGCATCATTTTAAACTGAACACTTCGATTTTATCCAGTAATCCTAATTTTTGATAGATCTAAGCATTGAGATACTCTGCAGCTCTTTCAAGGCACTCAGCACCCCCCGTCAGGTGTCGAGAAAGAAATAACAAGGGAAAATAAAGTGGATGTAGACAAACCAACCCACGTTCACATTAAAATTCAAATCTTATCGGGGCTGAGAGGAAAAAATGGCACTTCTTTGTGATTCTTAAGCATGTGGCTGATTCGCAGGTGGCTTCCAACTGTCTCTTTATTCCTTTTGGTTTTAATGCTAATAAAAAGGAACACAGACAGGGGACTCATTTCCCTACACAATGCACTGGGGGAGGGCAGGGAGTAGTCGAAAAGTCTGCCTCAGACAAATTACTTCTAGTTCGCTTCCTCACTACACGCCCGCATTGTTCCAACACCTTGGCAGCATAAGGGGCTCATCCCCGGCTATCTGGTCGCAGGAATGGCGATGCGGGCTAATGCCATTAAAGAACCGCTCCAGTTACTTCCCTGGGGAAAGAAGTGACTTGCAGCTTAACGTCCTGCCCCGGCGCAGCAGGAAAACCAACTGTTGGCGAGTGCCTGGCTAGTGGCGGCTGCTGCTGCACGGGACCCGCTCCCGGGCTGAGCTGCAGTTTGTCTTCCAGGGATGGCAGCTGGGTCCTGGGTCAGAACTACAGATGGTTGGAGGCTCAGGCACAATTTGCTTTCAAAGTGAGGTTGGTGATAGATTCCCAAGAGAACAAGGGCGGTTTGAACCAAGGATGATGGGTGGCTGCTGCTGCCAGGTTGATTCTAGAAACTTGCTATTGCCTTGTTTTGCCAACCAGAGAGGACAGAGACACCGCGGCGGTGTAAAAAGGATGGGACAGGTCCCTTATCCTGCACGTGGCCAGAGAAGCGCTTCATGAGCAGCCACATGGTTCCAGCAGAACCACCAGCAGAAAAAAATGATTTTGCCTCTAAGGGAATCACAAGCCTTTCTCAGAGAAAGGAATGCAGCTATTAAAGGGTAAAAACTCCTCACGACCACACAGCTCACATAACCAGCCTGCACTGTCTTTTGCTACAAGAATTATACACAGTCAAGGATTTGTGAGTCTCATGGTTTTAGGGAGAAATTCTCAAGCCACAGCTGTCAGATTGTGGAGGGTTTTCTGAAATCCCGTCAAAGCTTGTAGGAATTCAGCACTATTAGCAGGACACAAACAGTCCTATAGGGAACAATTTTGAGGGTTCTGACACAACACTCAAGTGCTGACACTTGTGCTGCTTCGGATGTGCAGCAGTGGTGGAAATAAAGATACGATGTTCATAAAGAAATCAGACCTCACCTGGAGCTTCAGCATTTTTTCTGTATTTGAATCCTCAAGCTTATCTACACCAAGCAAAATATTTAACTACAAAGAAACAAAACCCATCCCTAACTTCCACGGCTTTCCTGGGGTCTATGTCAGTAAATCCTGACCCGTGTTCAAATTCAAATCTAACAGTAGGTGAAGTTAAAGGTCCCATAGGCAGTTACCAAGGCAAAGCAGTATCTTGTGTTTGGGGCACCGAACGTTGTGGATTTGCACAGTGCGAGCACAAAGAAGCTTCTCCCTCTCAGTGTTCTCACAGTGAATGCAGTTGGACTCACCACGAAGATCCAGTTCGAGAGCTAGAAGACTCTACTCCTGCCTGACCTGAGCCACTCAGGATGCAATTCAATCCCAAACCACTTACAGGAAAGGGAACACTTCACTCTCCCTCTTGCTGACACAGGGAGCAGAAAAATGAAGAGCAAAGCAGCACTGGGAATATGTGTAACAGTAATAACAGAGCTTAGGAGGACAAGGAAAAATGACTTAAGAAGAAACTGGGAACAGCGTCAGGCTTATGAAGTGACACATTCAGGTCAGGATGGAAAAGTGAAGAGTGAACAGAACAGACCTGACTGAGCCAAGAGGGAACGGTCAGCACAGGGAACTTAACGCCTCTCACCAATATTACCACATAAAATCAGTGCATCAGGAATTATTTTAATGCGCATCATTAAGTCAAGGGCACAGTGCTATATGGCAATGTAAGTGCTTTGCTCTATTAACAGTTTGAATTTATTATTTTTCAATCAGTTTTTGTTCTTCCTCAGCTGTCTGGTCCATCTGCTGTTAAAGCCCGGTGGGTGCTGCACCACTGCTGGGGCTCAGCAGCCCGTTTTTGAGAGGAGGATTCATTCGTGTGTTCTTCCGTGGCTCAGCAGCAAGCCTGCACCACCTACAGGTACCCTCACGTTTTTGGACAGCTAACACCTGCCACTCCTGTGGAGGGGAGATTCCGGACCCAAGAGAAACCTCTGTGCTTATCTGCCACCAGAATAAAAGTGCTTATTAAAAGGATTGCTCATTCCTGCCCCTAAAGCACCCAGTGTGATGTCTGAGGGCATTAATGTGCCTCAGCCTGTTCCCAAAGAAATCTAAGTTGCATAACTGTTTCTGGTACTTAATTCAAGCAGCTTTTAAAACCTTTAGAAATAAGTTTAAGATAATTGCAGGGTATTAATTAAGGTACTCTGCAGAGGAACAGATTCAGCCCAAGGGCGTGAAAGAAACCGAGTCCTTGAAGCCTGATTTACCAGGCTGGTACCAGACAATCTTAACAATTTTATTCTCAAACATCTCATTGTCTCTCTGAGGGAAAACTGCAGAGAGACTCTCTTAAGGAGCACACAATAGCTTAAAGGAGATTTCCTGCTGCCCACAGAAATCAGGAAATTACGTCTCAGCTTTCAGGCTTGAGCAAGTCCTCCAGTCCCATCACACTACACCGAGCACAGCAGCACAGACAAATGCCTCAGTCTTGTGAGTGTTCAGACTATCCCTGCAACAGGTTTTCATGGCTGGACATCCTCGCCACTTACACTCTGGCTGTTTTTTTATAAGTGTATTCAGCTTCTTAAAAAAGTAATAATCCCCAAAGGCACACTTGCAGGGGAAATAAAGCCTCTCATAAAAAAGACCTCAAGTTTCTGTGGGTATTTACTTGCTCTAAAGAGAGCCAAGAGGAGACTAACCAGAACATTTTGGCCAGGACCCAAGAGGCAACTCTGCTTGAGAGATGCTGATTTAAAAAGATCATCAGTCAAGAGCAACAGAAGAACCTTTTCCCTTAGCAGCTGCAAGGTGCCATCCTGCTTGAAGGTGCTTCACCACAAACCACCTACTTGGTGTCTGTCTGTTTGTTATAAATGAGGAAGTCAGAAATGTCGTGCCACACGTTACTGTCATCATACAGGTAGGTCATGCTAGACTGCAGAGAAGGCTGCAGAGTTTGCCGGTGGTACTCGAAGAGCCAGAGAACTATCCCCCACACCAGAGCAGCGGTCAGAGGGAAGGGATCCTGCTTTGGCTGTGGGACATAACCCTTCTTCACTGCCAGCCGGGACAGGCCAAAGAGGATCCGAGACAGCAGGTACATAACGATCTGCATGGAGAGAAAACCCAGAGGACATCGGGTAAATAACCTGAGCAGCCACGCTCAGCAGGTTCAGTGATTAGAAGCAATAAGCCAGGCAAGAGGGGTGGTCACCATACACCCAATTTAACAGCAAACAGGCTGCAGGTTCACATGGGAAACAGTCTTTGCAGCTGGAGATGATTGTGTCTTCCCTAAGTGCCCCGAAGCCCTAATTCTCCAATGGTGCTCGTTTAGTAATCGACAAGTTACACTTAATGCCACATATCTTTGTGGTTGCACAGTTCTTGTCTTTGCTCCAGTAACACCACCTCAGCTGCTGCTGCTGATCGAGCAGTCACGGAGCAGCCAGCCCGCCAAGCAGATCCAAACCCGGCAGCCTGGACACATCCTAAGCCCAGGTAGGCTCTTGCAGGGCATTGCCCAAGTACAGCACTTTGGATTAACCTACACATGTGTTTTACCAGTTTTAAATGAAACATCCCCCAGAAGCTTTTGTCGGTTTAACCAGTTCAGTTCAGCATGGCTCAGTAACCGACCGTGCTCTACGCTCACAGCACTCCTCCTATGACCAGGAGCACACGCAGTCAGTCACCACAGCGCAGCTGCCAGGTGGGGTAGCCCAGCAGCTGGGGTTGGTGTGACCACGTGCCCCCCCACCCAGCAGCGAAACCCGTCTTTGAGCACTCAACCTGTTTACACAGAGGCACCCTCTAGGGTTTGAGCGCAAAGCGGCCAAAACAAGAACTTGTGCAAAGAGGAATATGGTAAAAGAGTAATGTTATGTGGTAAGAACCACCAGAACCGTGCCAGGCACCACCAACCGCTTCCTGGCACATCATCATCCGTCTGTTGGGGTTTTTTGTACAGAAACTTTCACCACACACGTTTACCTGGCTGTTGATGGGATTGTTGTCACCAAACACAAGCCAACCCCCTATGCAGGCTGCAAAGAAAGAATGAAACGGAATTTTTTTCCCCTGCAGTCGGGACTGCAATGCCATCAGCCCCTTGTAGGTGAACACAAAATATGCCAAGTTCCGGGAATGAATGTACGTAGCCTCTGCAATGGATTTCAATTTCTCTCTTAAACTGAGGAAAAGAAACAGACAATTAGGAGAGCAAGAAGGCAGGAGCACTGCAGTCACTCAGCTGGACCTATGCCCCGCCGGCATACCCACGGAGCCTGGTTACCCCCAGAACATCTTGTGAGGCAGGAGAAATCCCTCCACCTCTGGCTCACTCACCAGCACACAGCTCTGCTTAGGCTGCCAACTCTGCTTCTAATATTATGAATTCTATGAAAAGCAGCTAATTTTTTTTAAATTTTTTGCCTGAGCGCAAACGGAGAACGCCACAACATGCACTGCTGTAGTTTGGTTTCCCTTGTCTGAAGGGAGAGCAGAGCACTGCTGTCTGCACCTGCTAATTTCTCCTCTGCCCACCAGTTCCCATCAGCCAGTCTATGAGAGGCTGACCCCCATGGCTACGTGTATTTGTGCGTGCATGAGCTGTCCTGCACCGCTATTGCAACCGTGGGCTATGACCACAGCTCTCGTTATCTTTCTGCTTTTGAAGCCCTCTGCAAACATGACAAATTGAATGCCTGAATGAAAGCAGTAATGCAGAAATACAGCACTAGGGTTCGTACCTTCCGCTCTTGAATAGGAAAGTCATCACCAGGGCGTGCGGGGCACGACATTTTACTCCATAACTGCGAAAGTAAAGAGGTATTTCAGAGCTTTTGTATCACCAACGATTGTATTTCTACTCTACCGATGGCCAAAAGATGCTACTTCAGCAGCGACATCTCACTTTTAAGGCAGCCCAGAAGCAGCAGCACACCAAAGCAGAAGGAGCCCAGGCCACAGGCTTAAGGGAACGCGCACCCCAACAAGCCAGGCCCGAGAGGGACCCCCAAACCGGTCAAACCCCCGCCTACGGCAGAGGGAGACGGAAACACCTTCCGAAACTCTACGGCAGCAGCACCCGCCAGCTCACCGGCAAGGCGGACACACGGCGGCCTTCCCGCGGCCCCCGGGGCGAGTTGGCCCCGAGGGAACCAACTCCTCCGTCCCCGCCGCCATCCACATCCCCCCAGCCGGGCCCGGCGCCCCCCCCCCTCCCCTCAGCCGTCCCCGCCGCACTCACACGGCCCCGTTGCGGAAGCCCTTGAGGGCGGCAAGCGCAGCGTGGTAGCGGCGCTGCTGCAGGAGAGCGTTAACGGCGCGGAGCAGGACGCGCAGCTGATCCCCGTCGCCGGCCATGTTACACTATCCGCCGTGACCAGCCTGAGCTGCCGAGATCGTACTGGGCTGCCGGCTGCGCGCACGCTTCCGGGGGCGGGCCCCGCCCGCCGCAAGCATAGGCTCTCCCAACTGTCCATCGGGCTCTTGGCCAATAGGCGGTACCTCCTCATGGGGTCGTTGGTGGGGAGCGTCTGTCTTGACCAATGGGTGACGCGCGAAGCGCCCCGCCCACCTCCTCCGTTGACGGCGGCGGCAGGCCAAGGCTCGCCGTGCGGCCCGCGGGGCGGCCCGGCTCGGGTCATGGGGCCAGGGTCATGGGGCCAGAGGCGCGGCCCTCCCGCAGCAGAAGCGCGGGGCGGGGGCTCTGCGGACCCTCGCAGGCGCCGCGCCAGGAGCCCGAGCGGGGCAGGTGCGGCCGCCGGGCGGTCCCCGCCCCTCTCGGCGGGACCCGGCCTCCGCGGACCACCGAGGCGCTGCTAGAGGCGTCCCTCCGCCGCTGCCCAAGTTAAACGCGAGAGCACCGCCAGGCCTGGCCGCACCCGCCTGGGTGTCGCTGCCCAGAGCATCGTTCCGGCCTGCGGGCCGCCCCTACCCCCGCCCCTCCCGCCTTCCCGGAGCCCCGTGGCGGGCGGAGGGCTCCCCCTGGCGGCAGGCAGTGCCGCCGCTCCCGGTGCCCGCTCCGGCTGGCGGGTCGCGGTCGCCCCGGCTCCAAGATGGCGCAGGCGATCTTCGAGGCGCTGGAAGGTAACGGGGCCGCCGCGCCGGGCCCAGCCGTGCCGCGCCGGGCCGTCAGCGGGGATGCGCCCCTCCTCGCTCTCCGCCGCCCAGCACCGCCGCTCCGCGCTGCCGCCGCGTGGGTCGAGGGCTCGCGGCGGGGCCGCCCCGCGAGGCCTGGCCCGGCGCGGCGGTGGGGGGGGACTCCTGGCAGCGCGGGGCCGCGCCCCTCTGCCCTTACACCACCCCCCGCTCCCCACCACCTCCGGCGGCGGCGCGCACCGGCGCGGCCCCGGGGCGGGCGGGCGGCGCGAGCGGCCCCGCGCGGCGGCGGCGGGGGCGGGGCGGGAGCGCAGCGGGTCCGGGGCTCGCCCCGCCGTGCCCGGGTTCCCTGGGGCACCCCTGGCACCTCCCGGCCCTGTGCCGTCTCTCCCTGTGGGTCGGCGCAGCCCCGCACCGCCCGTCCCGATGTCCCGTGCCCCGGGCAGCCCAGTGCAGCCCAGTGCAGCCCAGTGCAGCCCATCGCCTCCCTGCCGCTGTGCCCGGCGCCTAGGGGCGCTCCCAGCGCCCCGTCTCTGTGCCCAGTAAACGGGATCACCAGTCCCCTGGGCGCCCCCATCACTCCTGTGCCCCTCGCCCTCCCATCGCTCCCAGTCCCCGTGCCCAGCGCGCTGGGACACCGCCGTGCAGCTTATGCCCCACCTGCTGGGGTGACCCCGGGGCTGCCCCACCGATGTGCCCCGGGGATGGTCCCCGGGCGGGTGCCGGCCCCGCGGGTGTGTGTTAGTGCAGGGGGGGTCCGTAATCTCCTCTCCGTTGTGCGGGCGAATGGGTCGCGGACAGGGTGTGTCACAGGCAGGTGCCACCCGAGGAGGACTCCCTCGTAAAGCTGTGGCAGGCTGGCCCTGAGCTCAGGGGCAGCCCATTTGGAGAAAAACTCGTTCATGGGGCATTTATTTCCTGAGTGGGATCGCATGTATGTTTCCCTTTACGTGGGGGGACGCCGCTGACCGGGAGGCCTCGCATCAGGATTGTCACCCTGTGCTTTGCCAACGGCACCGGCGATCGCAGCAGCGCAAAGAGGAGCGAAGAAGAGCTGTTTCTCTTGATTTTGTCAGGTTACTTGGTGCATTGGACGTGCTCGGTGTGTAGTCAGGTTCCCTGTTTCCTCTTTGCAATCAGCTCCTCAGCCTTCAGGACACCTAAACATTTTAGAGATGGCATCTGTGGAACCAAGTGTCTGCCTGCTTGTCTTCATGGGTTACTAAACCTCGAACATGGTGGTTTCCCTCCATGTGGCATTGTGCATTTACCCCGTGGAACTCCAGTGGCTCCAGGGACGTTTGTGCTAGTTGCCAAAAGAACGAAGACACGAGGCTGTGGATGTCCCATCCCTGGCAGGGTTCAAGTCCAGGTTGGACGGGGCTCGGAGCAACCTGGTCCAGTGGAAGGTGTCCTTGCCTGTGGCAGGGGGATGGAACTAGATGATCTTTAAGGTCCCTTCCAACCCAAACCGTTCTGTGATAGTTGGTTGTCCTGGGTCCCTGCTCTTGGCAGAAGGCTGAATGCAGCACTGACAGTGTCGCTGCATCGGTGTTGCCTGTCTTCAGGTCTTGGCCTCTCCCTGAGCTTCTGCCTGCTGGCGGGGTCAAGGCAATCACCTGGCTTTTTTAGTTGGAAGATCTGGCTGCGTGCCACTGGACCAGTTGTCCAGCGCCGGGCACATCGCGAGTGCCATTCTTGATGCAAACTGTTCTTAATTATCCCCGTTATATACTTCACGTGAATTTTTGACTCCCTTTTTCTTTTCTATCCTGCTGCCTCACTTGTGCTGAAGAAGGGCTGCTCCACTTCACTCTCTGGTTTGGATGTGCCAACAAGAACCGCCGGCGCTGCCTTGGCAGCTGACCAGGACCTTATTTGTCCAAGGGGGGGATATGTTTTAAGGCAATGCTTTGGTGGGCGTGAGAAGATCCACCCTGGAGCGCTCCAGCGGCGTCCTGCTGGCAGGGCTGTGCTGCAGGGCTGGCTGCAGCAACCTGTGCAAGCAGAGGCTGGTCAAACTGGACCTGCAGCTTCGCTCTGCCTCCGCCTGATTTATGGCACAGGCTTCCCACAGGCCCGGGGGTGATTTTATGGCAGTGTGTGCACCAGTGCAGGGATCTGCTGCTTTCCAGTAGCTGCCTGAGCCCTGAGCTCCCCACGGCTGAAGCACCGTGCTCTCCTCTCCCAGTGGCACGTGCAGGGTTTGCGACCTCTTCTTGGTGAAATGTTGGGAAAGGTGGTCACAGAGTGTTAATGTTACTTGCTTCACGCTGGAGGTGCAGGAGCAATGAGTGTTTAGGCTATGTTTAAAAAGCTGTGGATCACATGGGGAGTCCCCATCAGGAAGGAAACAGCCCGGCTGTCCAGGAGAGATTTTAAAATTACAAGAGGAACTGGCAACGGTGGTTGCTTCTGCTGCGCTTGATGCCGTGATGTAAATGGCCTTTCGCTGCCCTTCCTGGAGGATTTGCTGAGCTGTTCCCTCTCCGCAGGAGCTGTCCTCACCTCCCTGCTTGGAAAGGATCAGACTGATAGATTTTCTTCATACTGTGGCACATAATTCTGAGTTCAGAGCTTTACAGTTTCCTTTTGCAAAGATCTTGAAGATAAGTGAAAAGCAGCCTCAGGAGCCCCCCTGCTTTCTTTTCTCCTTTAATCCACAGGGTAGAACACGCAACTCTGGCACACCCTTTGCTTTATTTGCAGGTTCCTTGTCATGAAGGAAGGGTAGGGAGGAACAGAGCATAAAAAATCACCCCTGTTCACTATTTTTCCCCATAATCAGATTGTTCTATGTTTCTTTATGTCTGATTTCTAAAAAGAAAGAGTGTGTCGGGCTTAATCCGCTGGTCATGTGCTGCTGGCCAGGTTATCTCCCTAGATGAACCATCCCCATCTCCTCTCTTTATCTGGAGTATTTTAGAACATTTTTGGCTGTAGAAAAAAATATTTGTGCCACAACAAGTGAGCTGATTCTGACAACAAATCTGGCTGGGGAGGTGTGTGCTCTTGTGGAGTCCCGAGGGAAATGGAGAGGATAGGGAGCAACTGGCAGCTCTTGCTTGAGAGGAGCCTGTGGAGGAGCAGAGTCCTGGGAGCGGGGGGAGCCATGGTCCTGCTCTCCTGCATCTCCCAGAACTGGGATGGCAGCTGCAGGCTGAGCGGGTCCCCCCAAAGGGATCAGGAACTCATACTTAATATTTCCTTCTGAAAGCGAGCTCCCAGCGCTCCCGTGTTGGGGCTGTGCTCGATTTACCATCCGTGCATGTCTCCTCTCAGGGATGGACAACCAGACGGTGCTGGCTGTGCAGTCCTTACTGGATGGTCAGGGAGGCGTGACGGATCCATCTGCTCAGAATGTCGGCTCCTCCACCGCCATCCAGCCAATGGGTGAGTCCTGGTAGCGGCGGGAGGGCTGCAGATCTCTTCCTGCAGGTCTCTTCCAGAACAGCTCTGCCTGTTGGGTGCTGCTACGAATGTTGTGAGCCCCAAGCAGGAGGAAGGGGGCAAGTCCCCAAGTGAGCAGAGATGCTTTTGGCGATGGTCATGACAACAGACTCGACCATGTGGTTCCAATAAAGGCGTGAAGGGAGCGGCCGCTCTCCCTCCACTAGCGCTTGTTACTGTGCATGTTTTTTATTGAATGAGCCATTCCTGGTCCTCTGGGGATGTACAGCTACTGCAGTCACCGAGTGTCTCACCTGTCTGAGTGAATACGGGAACTGGTTGTTGATGTGTGCGAGTCAGATGGGAGGTTCACACAGCCATGGGAGTCCCGCTGGGACAAGCGCGACATGGTGTGTGCTTGTGTGGTTTGCTTATGCTGCACATTTCATCTAGGACGTGGTAACTGGGTTGTGTTTCTGCTTCTAGTATCAGGCAGAGGCACCAAACATCAGCAGTCTTGGGGGGTGGCTTTCAGACACCGGGTGTCGTTAACACTTTGCCCTGTTCCACGTTACTTCTCTTCCTTTGACCAGCCTGAGCAGTAATGTCGGCCTCAGCCATCAGAGGGATGGTTTGGGCTTTGCAGCTGATCTCTCCTGGTGATAATGTCCCTGAGGTGCTAAGATCCAAAAGGTGTCTCTTCTCCCATGCCTGTGGGGATTACGTGTGGCGCTGGGGAATGCAGAAAAAAGCCTGGAGCAGTGATCCTGTCCCCTTCATTGCAGATGATGAAGACGTGTTCCTCTGTGGGAAGTGTAAGAAGCAGTTCAACTCCCTGCCTGCCTTCATGACCCATAAGAGAGAGCAATGCCACGGAAATGCCCCTTCCCTCTCCACGGTCTCGCTGGCCACCAACAGTGTGTACACCCCCTCCATTACATCGGTGCAGCAGGCTCCGAGCGCCAGCCGGCAGGTACCGTGCTGCAGGCAGAGGCTCTCCTGCTCTGTCACCGTGGTTTTGGGAGTGAGGGGAACCTTCTTCAAGACAGGAAGGGTTTCCTAGTGTGTCTGTGCTACAGCCAGACTTCGGCTCCGCTTAAGAACCCCGGTGTCACAGCCTCCCTCCTCTCAGTTTCCTGCAAATAAGCCCACGTAACGTGGTGTGATGAGCGGAATATCCTCTCTGGAGTAACTCTCCTTCCCAACAGAGTTCTCAGGAGTAAGTCCCTTATGCATGACTTGTACCTGCAATTGTGGTGGTTTCCAAAGTGCTTTTAAACCAACTGGGTTTTTCAAGTTAATGTAGTGCCAGTGGATGGTGCTGCCCAGGGATGCAAATGTGCACTGTGTCCACCCAGAAAATGGGACAGCCTCCTTCCCCTTCTATGATCCAACTCCAGCCTGAAGAGATGAGGCTGAGGTTCACCATCTGCAGCCAGAGCAGTTCTCCACCCTCCATAGCTGGGCGAAGCAACCAGGAAAGGCCTGAACTTGTCTGCGCCCAGTTTGTTCTGCAGCTCTTGTTTAATAACCCCTGATCTGAATTGTAGGCAGTGGCCACTTTCCCAAGCCGCTGTGGTATCTTTTAGCTGCTTTTCTGAGAACGTTTCTGGAGCTGCCATGTTGTTAGGGCTAAAAACTACCATGGATGTGCAGGAAGCTGTAGGTAACTCCTGTGGCTCGTCTGCTGACCCGAGGCTGTGAAAGTCGAGTTCAGTGAAAAGCAGCGTTATCATTTTTTTGTTATTGTTTTGTCCTGTTGCTGGCCAACAACGCATCGTTTTTTTCTTTTAGCAAATTTCTACGTACATCACCGTTCCCCCCTCCCCTTTGATCCAGACCCTGGTGCAGGGGAACATCCTAGTCAGTGACGAGGTGCTGATGTCGGCCATGTCTGCGTTTACATCCTTGGACCAGCCCATGCCGACGGTGCAGCCCCCGGTGCAGGTAAGTCCTGCTGCGTGGGCCTGAGCTTGCACAGCAGGACAGTCCTGCCGGTCGATCAGACTCCGGAGATCAGCTTCAATGCTGAATCCTGGGCACCTGCCCGATGTGGCAGCCAGGCTTGGGAAGGAGTGATGGATAAATGATGGGGTAGCTCCAGGGCCTGCTCACTCCTGGTGTCCTTCTGTGGATGCTCAACTCTTTGTAATGTGGTTGCTCCAGCTTTTTGTTGAGCTCCCATATAATGGTTGGCTTCCGGAGCTCTTCCAGTTTGCTCCATGGATCCTTCGCCACCCAGGGTGGTGGTTCTGTGCTCTCCCCGGGGATGGCCAGGCTATATACACTCTCCAGGCTCTGAAAATGTTCTTTGTAACCAGAAGGATTAAAAGCTTTGAAAACAAAGCAAAAGAAGCCGTGGGGCTTGAGCACTTGGGGTTTGGAGGAGACAATGTCTCCTGGCAGGTCATGCCAAGCCTCTGTGAGCTGGCACAGTCTGGTCCAGCCTGGCAGGGGTCAGTGCTGCTCTGGGTCAAGACACTATCGCTCATTCTGCAAGTGCTGTTTTGAATGGGAGGTGTGTGTGTGAGGGAGCAGCCCCTCAACTCATCGCTGCTAATTTTCACCGTCTTGTCTGTCTCTCCCTGTTGTGGTTTTAGAGCAGTTTGAGTATGCACGCTGGAGCTGGCTACCTCTCCCAGCCCCCGCCGCCTCCACCTCCCCCACCGCCACCCCCTCCTCAGCCTCCGCCGCCTCCTCCCCCGAGCATGGGGGCTCCGGGGCAGCCCAGCGCCGGCGGCAGTGGGGTAGTCGAAGTGTACAACGCGCCTGCTCCTATGGCAGCAAACGGCTCGGTGGAGATCCAGACGCTGGGGCTGCAGCCGTATCCGCCCATGGAGGTAAGGCCAGGGCCTGTCTGCAGAGGCTCAGGATCAACGAGCTTGACAAGGCACCTTTTCCTAATGTGAGGTGCAGGCAGGGTGGGTCCGCTGTTCGCTGTAACTTGCCGCTCACAAGAAACTGCTGGGTGTGACAGAGGTTTGTCAGCCTTGTCTTTGTAGCTGGCATCTGATCTGGAAGTGCCAGTGGTCAGAAATGGACGGGGGGATGTTGGATCTGTGTTAATTTATCAGGGTGGTCAACAGAAACACCCTCAAACCATGTCACCCCAGACTGATGCCTCTGCCTTTTTCTCTAAGCGTCTTTTTCTGATACTGGTGCTGACGTAGTTTTAGGTAGAGATGCACTGCTGGACTGGTGAACCAGAAATGTGATCCACTTTGACAGGGGGCAGAAAATTCACGCAGTGACCAGAGAGGTGTGACCAGAGAGGCTGGAGGTGGAAGTCAGGGCACACGATAACTGTAGCAAACCTGCTTCCACCGATAAATTGCACTCTTGCAGGTCCCGAGCCAGTGTGTGGAGAGCCCTGTGTACCCGTCTCCTCCGGTGTACAGCCCTGGGAAGCAGGGGTTCAAGTCCAAGAGCACCAGCACTCCCACGCCTCTGACCAGCGCAGGAGGCGGCAGTGTGGCTGGCTTTGATTCCACCTCCGCTGCCAAAAGCCGACGCTGCAAAAACGAGAGTGGGCTGCAGGAAGGTGAGAATCCTTACAGATGCTGCAGAGTAAGGTGTTAGTGCTTGGTTTTTACCCAAGGGAGAGCACCCAGCCGCAAGACTGGGCTAGATGTGGCCTGGCCCTGAAGACTCTTCCCAGGGGCTCAGCAGACCTGTTCCTGCTGGGTGTTTCAATGCCTGTGAAGAAAAGTCACCTGTCCCCAGGTGAGGCAGGACAGGGGCATGCCCCATTACAGGGTGGAGGAGAGTTAGACCTGCCCATCGCTGGACAAGGGAGGTGCCAGGTGTGAGGAGGAGGAAAGCCAGTGCCCTCCCTCCCCAGGAAGGTGGGGGCTCTGGACTTAGAACCAGGCAGATCCCAGGGTTTAGCCTTCCTTGCAGAGGTGTGAATGATCATGCAGGCTGCAGCTCAGTCCAGAATTTCCTAGAGCAGCCCATGGTTCTGCTGTTCTCCGTTGGTTTATGCCCCATCATAGTAGATAGAAGATGTGACTGACTGATCTTCTGGCTGGGAGAAAAACGCGTGTGCTCTGGCGGGTGGCTGACCCTGGTGAGTTCACAGGAGAGGCAGAACTGGGGCCCTTCCTCTCACTGATCCTGTGGCTTTTCCTAGTGCCCAATGTGCCTTTAAAGTAGGCGCCTTGTAGCACAGCCGGGAGGGTCCTTGGCGTGGTTAATGCCTGAAGGGAATGCCCTGTCCCCTCCACCGCTGCTCTCTCAGTACCTCTAGAATTAGCCTGGGCTATGTTAAATATATTCGTGCCCATAACCTCTCCCCAGTCTGGCCAGGCAGATCTTACCCTTTCATAACCCCTTTATTCTTGGTTCTGAGTAGAGATGTCTTGGGGTGAGGGCCCTGTGCCGCAGGGGGTCAGGGCTGTGCCCATGATCTCATTCTCATGTGTGCTCCTGCTCTTTCAGGCAAACCCAAGTCCCCCAAGCTGAAATGCACGTACTGTGACAAGGCCTTTACCAAGAACTTTGACCTGCAGCAGCACATCAGAAGGTATCGGTGCTGCTAACCCGGACGCAGCAGAGTGGCTGGGGAGCGGGGGTGGGCGCAGCTCCGCTGAGGGAGTCTGCACAGTGCAGCAGACCCTGTGTTTGTCATGTCCCCAGAATGTGTGCTGTGCTGGGAGGTGACCCTTCATCCCCCTCACCCCAGGACACCTTCCCAGTGGCCAAGGTGATGGATGCATTGTGGCTGTAATCTTCTTGCTGATTATGGGCTGGGACTGGAGAGTTGTTTTCCTCGCTGATGAGACTTTGAAAGCCAAACCTGTTGTCGCCTGATCACTGAGGCAGCAGCATCTTCAGTGCTTGCTTCTGCCCTTTCCTCTGCCCTCCCTGTTAGCAAACCATAAGCCAAGCTCAGGGTCTTTGTAGGGAGAAGCTCTCTTCTAAGAGAGCTTTTCTCTGGCAGGAGGCAGTTGAAATCTTCAGAGTTTCCCCCAGAAGAGTCTGCTGGATGCATCACAGATGAGAACAAATGAGGTGGTTTCATTCCCCTTCCCGGCCTGGACTCTTCGCATGACATACTCCATGTGTTAGAGTGCCCCCTTCCTCCTGAAGCAGAAGGGCAGGGAAGAAAGACCGTTCTGCTGTGGACAGGGGAGAGCAAATGCCGGGAGATCAGGGGCTGCAGGCTAGAAGAGACGTGTGTGCAGGGGAGGGAGGGGTGACAGGAAAGAAAAGGGTTGTGCCCCTGAGGAAGTGATGGGGTCCCCAAAGGTCTGTGTGGAGACCCTGGCAGCGAATGCGCTGATGTTGCTGTACAGCTCTTTTCCTCTCCCACTCCTTCCTTTGATCCCTTGTCATCCCCTGACCATGGGGGTTTTGTCTGTGCACCAGGCTTGTTTCCCCAGGCCTCTCACAACCCACTTCCTCTGGTTAATCCGGTCTCAAAGCCCTTGTTTGGCTGGTCCAGGGCTGATCTGCCAAGCAGAGGGCCCAGTGCAGTCCTGCAGCAGCCAGCCAGCATGGTCCGTGCCTGGGGGCTGCCTCCTCTCTCTGCTGGCTGCTGATATGGTGTCTCCTGCCTTCAGTCACACAGGCGAGAAGCCCTTCCAGTGCATCGTGTGTGGCCGAGCCTTCGCCCAGAAGTCCAATGTGAAGAAGCACATGCAAACCCATAAAGTGTGGCCCCCAGGGCTGGGGTGCACCATCTCCCGCAACTCCATCACTGTGCAGGTCATGGCCTTGAATCCCAACCAGCCAGAGGACGAGGAGAACACAGGTTTGCTGCCTGGGGATGGTGTGTGCATGGGACAGAGAAGTGAGGCAGGGAGTCTGCACCTCCATGCCGGGAGACGGGGGACAGGAGCACTGTGTGCCATTTGCATTCCTGTTGTGGATTTAGCAGCACGTGCTAGAGAAGCAAGTTGCGTCTGCCCGACTCCAGCTGGCAGGCCCATCCTTCCGTGTCCCCAGCGCGGGGGATGCAGGTGCTGGTGGAGATGGCAGCTCCAGACTCTGTGCCAGTGTGTGCTCACAGACAGGGCGAGGTCTTCCTCCTTCTCACTCCCCGGCAGCGCAGCTTTGGCAGTGCCCCTTGACAGCTCTGCTCTAGTGGCCAGACAAGCAGGTGGTTTAGCCCAGCCCAGTGCTTGGCCAGTCACGCCTGGGCTGGGTCTGGCTCCAGTGGCCAATTGAAAATGCTGGAGGCAGAAGAGCTCCCTGCTGGCAGATGGTGTCTGCACTCCCTTTCTGCTGGTGGCCTCCGTCCTGGTAGAAGCAAAGGGAACACAGTGACAATGTCATGTCTAGGACGAGGCCCCACTGGAGCTGCTCTCTGCAGACATCATGGGCTGGGAGCTACTGGCTGGATCTTACCTCCTGTCTCCTGCCAGAACTGGGAGTAAATCTGGTTCTGGTTCACTGCTGGAGGCCTGTTCTGCTGCACAATTGTGTCTCTGAAAAAAAAGGTTAAGGAGAGGAAGGCTGAATAGTCAGAGCCCTTAATAATCTGTAGAAAAATTTAAAACTACCCTGTTAGAGAGTGAGATTTGTCTGATCTAAAGAATCCGTCTTTGAAAGGAAGGAGGAACCTAGACCCAGAGCCAGGCCCGGTGTCTCTCAGCAGCGTGGCGCTTGCAGAGCGGCTGTTGGAGCTGCCTTGTGGCAGGCTGAGACTTTCTTCTCCTTTCTCCAGGTTTGACTCAGCCCTCAAGGAACCCTGCACCACCGCCCCAGGAGATGAGCCCCTTGGAGGAGAGTGAGGCGGGCAAACTGGAAGCCAAGCAGGTTGTCCTGATCGATAGCTCTTACCAGTGCCAGTTCTGCCCCAGCAAATTCAACACCTATTTCCAGCTCAAATCGCACATGACACAGCACAAGAATGAGCAGGTAGGGACGGAGGGTGCCCTGTGTGGGTGGTGAGATTGGGATGGGCTTCACATAGTGCTCTGCCTCCTGGGGGTTGTGCTGAGCCTCTCGCTCTGTGAAGCTACCAGCACTGCCCATGCAGCTCGGCTCTCTGTGGGTCTGGCTGCAGCAAGGTGATCTGGGTGGCTTTGAAAAGCTCTGGGGCCGCCACCCTGCTGAGTGAGAAGTCAGATGAGCATGTTTGGGTGGCTGGAGAAGCAGCAAAGAAGCGAAGTTCAGAGTTTTCAGTGTAGGTGGCAGCTCTCAGGTTGTGGGACAGTCACCACTGGGGTGTTGTCTCTCACCCACTCGAATAGTTTCAGGCCCTGTTCTCCCACCTTTCTTTCTTTGGGGAGTGCCCTGACAGTCTGTGTTTGCACAACATTCAAGTCCCAGCAGCTTCTGCCATTGTCTTCACCCGGAGCTGTCAGGCACGTTTGGATGCTGTGCTGCTCTGCACTGTTCTTTGAGGGCCCTCTCTCTGAGGAGGGCAGCAGAGGAAGAGGCTGTTTTACCACTGCATCGTGTCCTGCTGCAGTGTGGGGCAGGGTCTCCTGGCTGTGCCCTGGCCGAGTGCTGATATGGCTGTGGGCATGGTGGGATGCTCTGAGAACCACAGTGCTGCTTCATTCATGACATCGCTCAGCTCTTCTCCAGCACAGTGGGTGAAGGGCAATGGTCCTGTTCTGTAAATGACCCAGTGGCAACAATTGCCAAAAAGGATCGCCAGTGCCTGTCAGCAGAGGATTTCCCCCTGTTTCCGTGGTGCCACTCCAGTCACTCTCCCTTCTTCTCCAGGTGTACAAGTGTGTGGTGAAGACCTGCGCTCAGACCTTCCAGAAGCTGGAGTCCTTCCTGGAGCACATCAAGAGTCACCAGGAGGAGCTGAGTTACCGCTGCCACCTCTGCAGCAAGGACTTCCCCTCCCTGTATGAGCTGGGCGTCCACCAGTACTCCCACAGCCTCCTGCCCCAGCACAGCCCCAAGAAGGACATGGCCGTGTACAAGTACAGTAGCAATTGGTGCTCACAAGGCTTGTAGGAGTGAGTGGGTGCAGAGTGTGTTTGGCTGAGAGCGGTGGGGACGTTAGAGGGAAGAAGGGGCCGCGCGTTTAATGGCCGTGGGTCTTTCAGACACCTGGGTGGCAAATGGGGGGACCCTCCACCGGGTCAAGTGCTGCAAACACAAGGAACCTTCTTTAAGGACAGTGAAAGGCTGGGATCAACCTCATGGGAAGATCTCGTCACTGCAAGTCCTCTTACCACCAGTCCAG
The DNA here is from genome assembly GCA_009769605.1 of Bucorvus abyssinicus. NCBI lineage: Eukaryota > Metazoa > Chordata > Aves > Bucerotiformes > Bucorvidae > Bucorvus > Bucorvus abyssinicus. The sequence goes on from CM020047.1 coordinate 14,269,044, forward strand.
AGTGAGATGGGCACAGCTGAACCTGCACTGAGCTGGGCCAGAGACCCAGGCAAGCCCCTTCCCAGCCTGTTTGCTGTGATTCTTAAACTCTTGCAGCAAAGGCAGTGCAGGTGGTTGAGGCTGTGCCCAGAAAACATCTCCTGTCCCTTTGCTGCAAAAGGGTCTGTTACCTGGGAAAGCCTTCCTAGCGTAGAGAGAAGGCGTAAGGAGTTCCATCAGGAGCTCTCTGGAGCTTTTGAAATGCCTGTAGAGACACAGAGGAAGAGCAGGAAGCCCAGAAGACACTGAAGTCACCTAGGAGCTTCATGGAATTAATATCTGCCTTGTCTGGCATAGTCCATGATTTCTAGTTCTCCTTCCACTGCAGAGCTTCGTCCTGCTGACATCTGAGGAAGTTTTAGTCTGATCTAAGGAAAGGGTTTCACAGCAGATACACGGTGTGAGTGCCTCTGTATTCATTTTGATGATCATAGAATCATAGACCGGTTTGGGATGGAAGGGACCTTTAAAGCTCATCCAGTCCAACCCTCTTGCAGTGAGCAGGGACATCTTCCAGAGCAGAGCCCTGCCCAACCTGACTGATGTGTGAAGTGATGCACGTGCCTATTGTCAGTCAGGATATGTGAGAACATGTGAGTTAGGTGGAGAGGGCCTGGGTGGTTTCAGAGAGGTGGTGGTGTGAGCCAAAGCTTTGTTAAACACTGGAGACCTCCCATGGCAGTGTGTTGCTCCAGCCATGGGTGACACTGCTGTTACACTGTGACCCTCTCTCAGCTCCTTCATTGGGAGCTGCTGGCTTCGTGCTGTGAAGATGGAAGGAGGTGTTTCAAGTAAGGTGAAGTCGTTACTTAGGGTATGTCTCCATGAGGAAGCAGCGTGGAGGATGTGCTCGGGTCTGGCTGCTCCCATGGCAGTCTGTGGAAGAGCCCTAGCAGTTTCAAGGTTTCTCCACCCAGTTTTCCAGCATCTTCCTCTCATGAAGGATGCCAAGTGTGAGTGTGATGGGGCTCTGTTGGTTGCTGAGGGTTCAGAGCACTGGGGGCTGGTGTATTGTCGGTACCAAACTGACCCTCTCAGAAATCAGCCTGGAGGGTGGCAGGTGAGTGGGCTGGGCAGTCCTACCTGGGCTCTGCCTGCCGTGGGGGTTTGCTGGTGGTCGCCTCATTCACAAGGTCTGTCCTTTCTCTCGCATTCAGGTGTGTGAAGTGTGTAAATAAGTACTCGACCCCGGAAGCCCTGGAGCACCATCTGCAGACAGCAACGCACAACTTCCCCTGCCCTCACTGCCAGAAGGTGGGTGGGTGATAGCTGCCCAAGCCAGTCCTGGACGTGTAGCTAGGGCTCTGTGGAGGACAGGACCCTGGGCTCCCTTTCCTCTCCCTTCCTACCTCAGTACGGACTGGCAAGCTCGTGAGGTGCTTTTCAGAGAGGCAGAGGTGACTGCACGCCTGACCCCAGCTCTGGCCTCTCACCGGAGTACGTTCCTCCCCGCAGTGCTGGCTTTTCTCCTAGGTCCCATTGCTGAAGAGAAGTGGTCAGGGGAGCTCCCTTATTCCCATGTCAGCACAGGGCTGCCCACGTGGCCACTGTCCTTTTGTCTTGAAATGGGTACCAGGAGGAGCGAGACTGGTTTCAGGAGGTCTTAGAGTTGGCAGTGCCTTTGACCCGCACCGACAGCTGGAAGGGTTGGGCATGGAAAGCCCTGGGTCCTGCGGGAGCTCCTACACCTCCATTGCTGTCCTCATCTCCTCTTGCTGCAGAAGTCTCTGGGTTCCCCCTCGTTCCTCCCTTTTGGATGAGTGCTCTGTGTCCTGGGCAGAGAGAAACCTGAGTGATGTGACTGGGACTGGAACAATGCCCGGGTAGGTTTTGGCTGGAAACACTCTCTTCAGCACAACCCCTGAGGGGCTTTGAGGGGCAGAATTTTGTGGGGTTGGAATTCTAATCAATCATATTTTGAAATCCAGACTAAAATTTGGACCCTTGCTCCTCTGTTTATAGCAAAGGAAATGAAAATGCTGCAGTGGGGGCAGGGACAATCTCACAGGAGTGACCACTCTGTACTGAGGTAGCTCAGGAAGGGGAAACACACTCCTGCCATGGTTAGTAACCCTTTCTTTACCTGTTTTCTCTCCAATTTCCCCCACCAGGTGACAGATGCCCTTTTGAGGGCATCTGGGTGGGACTTCCAGCTTGCAGCACAGGGGTTTGAAAGCCCATTATCTGCAGCAGTATTTTTTATTCCCATTTGTGTTCTTACCAATACCGCTGTTCTCTGGAGAGGTGTGAGCACAGTCCTGGGTACCAGAGCTCCCGGCTCTCCTGTGCTCCCCACAGATGGGTGCTTGCAGCATCCTCATTAGGAATTCACTTAGCTTGGGCATTTCCAGTATCCCCATTAGCCAAAGGAACCGTTCATACTGGCTTTATAAAGACCGGGGATGGAAGCCTTTGGTAACAGATGATCGGGAAGCAGAAACTGAAGTTAATGCTGTGGGAAGGTGGTAACTTCTGGGGGTCCTTGCCCAGCCCATCCTACTGCTGATCCCAGCAGGAGATGGGGCATCTGTCTGGCGTGCTACTGCTCAGCAGTACAGTGTTACACAACTTAGCAGCAAGGTTTCAGCTCACATGTGTCTTAAGGATAAGAAGGTTTTGGGGTTTTTTTTGTTTGTTTTTTCTTTAACTGAAGGTTTTCTCAGCGTTTCCTTTCCGAAAAAGCAGCCACCACGAGCTTCTCGCCACACCTCCCGTGCCCCTGTGTGTTCAGCGATGTCCCTGGTGTGCTGCTGGCTCTTAGCCCCAGTTTTGTGCGTTAACAGGTGTTCCCCTGCGAGAGGTACCTGCGCCGCCACATCCCCACGCACGGCGGGGGCAGCAAGTTCAAGTGCCAGATCTGCAAGAAGTTCTTTCGTCGGGAGCACTACCTCAAGCTGCACGCCCACATCCACTCGGGTACGGGCTCCTCGGTCTCCATGTCACAGTCCTCACTGCCCCTGTAACACCCTGGCTCTCTTCCTGATAGCCAGCAGAACAGAGTTGACCATACGAGTCACTTGTAGTAATGTGGCTTCAGGAGATGGTTAGAAGTGGGACACAGAGGTATAGAAGCTGAGGAAGCTGGCCCTGGGGAGCAGGAGCAGGGCACAGTGTGGGTTGTATCCATCCATTTACCCTTCAGGCAGGGTAGGGAATTGTGGGGAAGTTTACAGAGCACAGAGAACCCTGTACCTGACTGAAGCAGCCCTGTGTGACTGGGCCCTCCCTGACTCTTGGTCTCTTGTTTTCTGTCCAGGTGAAAAGCCCTTTAAGTGCTCAGTGTGTGACGCAGCTTTCAATCGGAAAGACAAACTCAAGCGCCATATGCTGATCCACGAGCCTTTCAAGAAATACAAATGTCCCTTCTCGTATGTAGTGTGTCTCCAGCGTGGCGGCATGGGGTTGGGATGGGCTTTGGGATGGAACAAATGTCTCCTGCAGGTACTCTGTGTGTGGCGTCTGCCACTCCACTGCTTCTGGGGGAGGTGGGAATGGTGTGTGCTGTTCAACTGTGGGAACCCAGAAGTCCCAGTTCTTTGTCACTGACTTCCTGTGGGGCCACATCATTTCATTTCAGTACATCAAGCCCTGTAAAATAACACCTGCCTACATGGGAGGCCTGGGGGGTTGCACCCAGGGAGTACGAGGGAAGAGAAGGGGCATTATTTGACCACAAAGCACAGGGTTGGCTGGGTGATGGGCTCTCCCCGACTGCCAAGACTCAAAAAGCACTTGGCAATGTCAGAGCTAATACGAGCTGGAGAAACCCAGGTTTAGAAGGTGCATCCCCAGATCCATGGCTCAACCATGGACCTTCTGAGATAGCCGAGGCTCCCTGGCTCCTCTCTTCTCCAACCACCTAGTAGCTCCTTCCGAAGTATTTGTGTCTCCAGCTGGGATCTGGAACCTGCTGCGCGTTCCCAGTGAGACACAGGCCATGTGGAGTCTGGCAAAAGCCACATGTCCATGTAGCAGCCTGTTTATTTCTTGCCCCTCTCCAGAAGGGCTGATATAGTGGAGCTTCTGCTGAGACTGCAGCCAGGGCCCTGGCTGGGTGCTGCCAGGAAGGGCCGTAGATCTCTTTATGGTCCCGGATCTGTTTATACATCGATCCGCAGCTGATTCATGCTGCTCACCAGCATTTGTTGTCCTTACAGAAGCCACACGGGCTGCAATAAGGAGTTCAACAGGCCGGACAAGCTGAAGGCTCACATCCTGTCCCATTCGGGTAAGTGCAGCCCTGCCTGCGCTGCCAGTGCTGGGGAACGAGGTGGCTGGGACTCGCTGTGCTGCTGCAGGAGCGTGTTGAGCCCAAGAAACAAGAGACAGCAAATTGTGAAAGTGCTTCTGCTTTATCCCCCATCAGCACAGGCTGTTCCTTGCAGGTGCTTTCCCTGCAGCGTCCCTCCACCCATTGCTCAGCTAACGCAGCTACTGCGTGGTTTTCTGTGGGAGACTTCCATGGCATGTCGAACAGTGTTTCCCAGATAGAGACCTAAATTCTTAATAACATTTACAAGCTTTAGGTTATTTTACCTCTGTTGCTGCAGGCCTGTTGTGAGCTGGGTCTGAGCTTTGGGCTGTTTTCTAAGGTGGTATAAGTCTGTAGGCAGGGCCTGCAGGAGCAGAGCTGGATAACTTGGAGTGGTTGCTGTCAAATGAGTATCCAGAGTGCTCTGTCCGCTCCTCCCTAGTACCATCTCACATCCAAAAGGAGATCTCTGGGGATTTGATTCCCTTCTCTCTATTCCAAAACCAATACTCCCACTCCTAATAAAGAAAAGTAATTTATTCCCATGCCCCAGGGAGTATCCAGACTTTCGTCTCTTGTGGAAAAACTGAGCCTTTTCTCAGTGCTGACATGTCCAAAAGCCCCACAGCACGTGATCAGATAGGGCTGTGCTGACAGAGCAGTGGATGGTTTGTTTCAGACTGGATGCTCTGTACATCCAGTGGATGGTTTGTATATCCCCATAATGGGAGATTAAAAAAAAGCACAAATTTTTTTACTTAGCAAATGCATTTGAAAAAACATCAGAGTTTGACACTGGTTTGCATTTTCATCACCATTACCTGACATTTTTTTTGGTGATATTTTAATCCTCTTATTTGAGGCAAGAATTATTGTTTTAGCCCCTCCTAAACACAGATGTTCAAGGTGTAGCTGCTCACCTTTTTCTTGCAGATTTACTTGGCACAATGTCTTCTTAGGCCATGAGAGTTTTGGTTTGTTTTGATTATCTACCTGCAAAAGAGCGGGGATTCTTGGGTGAGAAGGTGGCTGTTTCATGCTATTACCAGGGACCATCTCCTTGGAGAGAAGAAGAAGCTGTCCTGCACTCCATGGTTGGATTCTGTGTTGGGCTGCAGGGTGTCTAACCGAGCTCTCTCTCCTCCCATGCTCTGTGCAGGGATGAAGATCCACAAGTGCCAGTACTGTAACAAGTCCTTCAGCCGACGAGCCCACATGATGGAGCATCAGCGCTCACACACCGGCAACTACAAGTACCGCTGCCCGACCTGCAGCAAAGGCTTCACACGCCATAAGTACATGAAGGACCACAAGTGCCGGCTGGGCTCGCCCAAGGACAAGGACCTGCAGCTCAGGAAGCCCCAGAAGAAGCGGGTGGTGCGAGGGCGCAAGGCTGGCCTTGCCCTCCCCACCCAGCTGGGGCTGGCTGAGCTGAAGGACGGCGCTGCTGGAGAAAGTCCTCCTGAAGGCGGCCCTAACAAAGAGCCCTTCCAGGAGTCGGATGCAGTCTTGTCCATCGTGGTCGGTGGGTCAGGAGCTGCTGACTCGGACCTTGTTGTGCCTGGGCAGCCCAGCAGCATGGCGTCCAATTTGGGACTGGCAGAGCTGCAGGCTGCCCCAGATGGCCCCTGTGCCATGCTGGCTGTCCCCGTGTACATCCAGACGTCGGAGTGACAATGCATGGAGCCACTGTGTGGCTGAGGTTGCTGCTGGGGCTGGAAATTTATCCCAGTGAAAAAGACCAAAGCTCTTGTGGGGAGGTCGATGGATATGGGAGGGAATGGCTTTCATCTCCACTCGTTCTTCCTGACCTTGGGCAGAGGAGTGCTTGGAAGCCACTGCCGGTTACAAGGCACTGAAGAGAACGGCTCCGTTATTTCTTGTCCTTCCGCATTGCTGCTCAGCCTAGGGCAAGAAAGATCAAGATCCCTGAATCAGGGTGAGAAGGAGGAGCACGGGAACTAGCAACACACAGAGCTGCTGAAACCAGGTGGCTTTGCAAATCACAGCCTGTCCCCTCTGTGGTTTTTCTGGCCTAAAAGCTGTATTGCCCAGTATTTGGGTGGCCGTTCTGAGAGCAAACAATTGATCCTTCCTAGTGGAAGCAAGTTCAATCTGAGATCCTTCGGGAACACTGTTCAGAAATACCCTGATTGACTTATCTCCAGGATCTTTCTCCTCTCTGTCTCTATCAGTAGAAAGATCACCTTGTCTGTACCTGTTATAAACACCGTGGACCTCGTGTGCCATGTGGAGTCAGTGGGGGAGCACATGGCGTGTGTTGGCTCTTCTCTCTGGTTGACGTTCTCGACACAGTGTTTGTTCTTCTCGCGCTTTCTCTCCATGTCCAAGGATCTCCAAGTGCCTCAGACACCAGTGAGTCAGTCCTTGTGACAGTTAAACGTGACACTGTCTGTGTACAGCAGGGGACACTGGCTGAAGTGACCTGTTTACGTCACACAGGAGTCCCGGGATGATCCACGAGGCAGTTTTCCAGCACTGGCTCTGGACGAGGTGCTGCAGGACACTTCTGTGCACCTCTCTGCCAGCTGCTTCTGAGCCCACGCCTTCCTTTAGCTCAGTTCGGTGGGCCAGTTGTTGGGAGTTTTGTGGGTCACTGCCAAGTGGGGGGTTGCTGTGGTCAGGCAGCAAGACAGGCCAGTGTCACTGGGACAATTTATCTTGTCCTCTTGGCTTCTCTCTGATTTCACAAGTGGGAGCCCCAAAGCCAGCATGGGAGCACCAGGAGCTGAAAATTACCGCTGGGTAGTGCTCTCTTCCTGCTCCATGTGTGGGCCGGCCGAGCTGAGCTTTCCCTGGTGATGAGCCGCTGAGTTGTCTGTAGATGCAAGACGCTGCATTCCCAGGCAGTTTCTCCAGAGGTGGTGCAGAGCAGAGCAGGGGTTCAGGCAGTCCGAAGGGATGCAGGGTGCCGAAACTCTGGCTGCAGAGTCCCCCGCCTTGCTGACTGTGAAATGGTGGGTGTTTCTGGCCGCTGGAGCAGTCAGCTCAGCGTTACTGGTCTGACTGGCCTGACCGGCCTGACCCTGATGCCTGTCTGCAACCTGCCTGAGCTCCAGCCTGTTGCGTGACCTCAAGGTGCTCTTCCTGTTTCCTTGCAGTGTATTTTACCAGCAGCTTGCAGAGGCAGCATGCTGGGGCTGTGCCCATCATGGCATCTCCTCCTGGGAGCATGTGCCCCCAGTCTAACACTGGTTTATGCTGGAAAACTGGCACACAGTTCAGGGAGGCTGGGAGCAGTGGGGCTGTCCGGGTTTTGGAGAGGTTAAGGAGAGCTCTTGCTGCTGCCTGCCAGGGCTGGGTGGAGAAGGTGGAGCCAGACTCTTCAGGGATGGAACAAGAGGCAACAGGGACATGTTGAAACATGGGAGCTTCTGACTCGACAAATTTCTACCAAGAGGAAGGAGGCTGCAGATAGGCTGTGAGCTCTCAGTACCTGGTGATACTCCAGATGTGACAGAGGTCCCGCTCTGAGCGGACGTGCTGGGCTGGAGACCTCCACATGGTCTGTCTTACTCACGTGTTTCTGTGAAACATCTTGCCTGCTTTGAAGGACAGAGTGCATTTGCCCACAGTGTTTGTTTTAGACTCAGCTCTCTCAGGGGAACAGCATCAGGAAGTAGTTTGCTAAGTATACTTCTACTTCTCCCCCCTGTACCTGCACCTTGCTGTGCCGCTGCCATTGGCTCTATGTTGAGACAATGGTGTGTGGGTGCAGCTCTCCCTCAGCTCGGAGGCACTGTCTGGAGGCCTGGCCTGCCCTCCCTGGCCCCTGCTTTCCACCAACACAGGCTGGAAGCTGGTTTCCACTGGCTATGCCAAGTGTAATTCCAGGAGTGGAAGCAGAGCCACAAAACAGCCTCATATGTGACTGAGGGCCATGGGGGCTGAAGGGCTGAACTGAAACAAGGTTTATCTTGAGCTTAATGATTGTCTCCTCAGAGTAAACCCCAGAACAATGATGTGTGAGATACGTAACGGAGGTCCCTGATTGAAAGAGCAGCTGGGCTGCCTGGTTGTGCAGCTCCTGCCATTGGAAGCTCTATGGACGTGAGTCCTGCATGTCTAAGGGGTGCTGCGGCCCCAGGGGGGCTGGCAGAGAAGAGGATGGGTCACTGCCTGCCTGCGTGGTGGCCATTGACCGTGATTCCCAGCTGGGCTGGCTGCACAGGAGCTGCAGCAGGTCCTGCAGCGCTGGGCGGGTGCTCCTGGAGCCTCGCTACCTTTCTGTGGAAAGGAAAAAACAAAGGAATTATTTAAACCAACAGGAACACCCCTTTCCTCTGGAGCCATCTGCCCACAGATTAAATTTTGACTTGGAAGGAAATGTCGTGGGAAAGAGAATTAGAAGAGTAAATGCTGTCACTGAGCCCTTGTGAGTTATGCACAGTCCTGCTCAGTTTACGGGGACCCTTGTGCAGGCCACGAACCTCAGGAATCCTCTTTCTTCCTCCCTGTCCCAGGCTTGTCCAGCTGCTTGGACTCCTCTGCAAGCCAGGAGTCGGGTAAGGTGTGTACAAGCTCCTCTGTTTCCTCCTGCACAAAAGGGAAGAACTTTACCCCATTCCTGTTTGTCCAGTGCAGGCCCTGCCCCTGCTCAGCCACAGCATGGGCTGAAGCCGATCTAAGCTGCTCAGGGCACTGGTTGTGTCCCAGCCCCTTTCCACAGGACTGATTCCATCCTGCGGCCTGGGTGCAGTCGTTCTCCTTACAGAACCACGGTCAAGAAGCATCTTGGCATTTTCTGGCAGTTCCCCGGAGTACCCCAGGGCCAGAGCCATCCCCTGGGAGAACCGGGGCCCGTACTGGGTCAGAACAGAGGTCTGTGTGAGAGTGGGAAAAGGGCAGGTACAAACTCTGCCCCGATGTCGTCAGCTGGGGGGACGTTACTGCCCTGGCAGTGGTTTCTGTAAGCCTCTCGGACATCTCGTGTATTTTTATTTTTTCTTCCTATCTGCCAGTACAACGTTAATGGGATCCAGTCCACAGCTCTGTTGCTGAACTCCCATGGCCCATAAGGAGGGTTGTTAATTAACTACCCGGGGGCAGGACAAGGCTCTCTTGCCCTGTAAGCAGTTGTTTAGTTCATTTCTCCCCTTTGCCATTGGGGGGGTGTGTCCTGGCCTGTTTTAGAGCACTGACTAGTCCAACCTGCACCAAAGGGACGATTAACTTTCTTGGGTGATTTCCAACACTATTGTCTGAGTCTGTTATTGATTAACTTGTGAGCTGGCAGGGGGGTGTTTATTACTTCTGCAGGTGATAGAGGCCAAGCACAAAGAAACCAAAGTCAAAAGTATCCAGTGAGGGTTGGTATGAGGCTGAGGCACTTCAAACTTGATTTGGCCTTTGGACTTGGGACTCTGTACGTAGGTGATGTGGTCATACAGCATGGAACTATGCCCGTGGTGCCTCCACAGCTCACAACGTGTGACTGGTGTGCCCAGGAAATGAACTCACAACCAGTCACCACCCATTAAGCAACCATGGCTCCGGATTTAAATTCTTGGTTTTGTGAAGCAGGCAAGTTGAGGAAGGAGAGTTCAGAAATTTCCCCACATGTTATCTCGACACCTCGGTGGGCCAGGCACAGGCGGCAGTCTGATGGATGCTCAAAGGGCCGTGGCCAATAGCAGCGTGTGTTACTTGCCGTGTGGACTAGCACTGGGTGCCCTTCCACGGTCCACACCCCGATGGCTGGTCAGGGCAGCTCCCACGGGCGTTTCTTCAGCCGTGTGCCCGGTTTCCCCCCCAGCCGCCCCTGCCTGAGCCTCGTCCCAGCTCTCAGTCGCGGTTTCAGCTCCGCCCTCCTCATCTATTGACGCTCCTTCCGCGTTTCCCCGCCACACCCAGCACACGCGGCCCGAAGTCCCCGTGGGCCGGGATCCCACCCTGGGCAGGCCTGCGGGCAGGGCAGAGGCGACGGCCTCCTGCCGGCCCTTCCCAGGGCCCGGCGGGCCGGGCCATCTCCCCCAGCCCGAGAGGCCGCTGAGGCGCGGTGGGGCGGCTCTCCCGGGGGGCTACTGTCGGCGGGGCCCGGACGCGGCCCGCCATAGCGCCGGCTCCTCCCTCCCCCCGAGCCACCATCCCGCCTACGTCACCAAGCCCCTGACGTTGGGACGCCCCGTGACGCCGCTTCCCGGCTCTGCTCCGTTGACCGCCCTTCCCGCCGTGCCCCGCGCCTCGCTTCAGCCGTGACTACATCTCCCAGCAGCCCCCGCGGGCAGCCTCCGCCTACTGGCGCGGCACGGCGCCGCGGGGCACGCCGGGAGCCGTATGCGGCGCGGGGGCGGCGGAGCGAAGGCGGGGCCGCGCTGAGGGCTGGGGAGGGAGGGGTGCGGGGAGACCTGCGGGCGGGCGGCGGCCCGGGCTGTGCCGGCGGACGGACGGACGGACGGACGGACGATCGGTCTGTGAGGGGAGCGGGTACCGGTGCTCCACGGCTGTTTTCACTACCCCCGCCTCACACCGCGGCCTCGGCGGCCCGGCCCGGCGCAGCCATGTCGGGGCTCCTGGGGAAGCTGTTCGGGACGGGCGCCGGCGGGAAGGGCGCCGGGAAGGGCCCGTCCCCGCAGGAGGCGATCCAGCGGCTCCGCGACACGGAGGAGATGCTCAGCAAGAAGCAGGAGTTCCTGGAGAAGAAGATCGAGCAGGAGCTGGCGGCCGCCCGCAAGCACGGCACCAAGAACAAGCGCGGTGAGCGGCCGGGCCGGGCCGAGGAGGCCGGGCGGGGCAGGGCCGCGCCGGGCAGGGCCGGGCCACCTCTTCCCCTGGCAACAGGTCGGGCGGGCCCGGCCTCCCGGCAGCGGGGAGGCCGGGGGCGGCTGGAGGGCTGCTGGCTGCGCTCTGTGTAGGGCACAGGCGTGGATATCGAGCTGGATTTTATAGCTTATCGCCTTTATTTTCTAGATCGCTGCCGCGAGGCCGCGGCGGCCCTCTCTACCCAGCGAGGGTCATGCCGGAGCAGGCTTCCCCCAGGCCCCGGCCTTTATCTCTGCCCTGGGTGCCGCGTCACCCCCGCGTGATAACGATGTCACGGTGCTGCTGGGCTCTTCGGTGCGTGTCCTCGTCGATTTAGGGAGAGGTTGGGGAAATGCCGAAGAGCAGAAGTTGGGGTGTTGCTGCTGGTGTGCAGGAGTAGCTGGAAAAGCGGCGCACGAGTGTGGAACAAGGCCTTGATTTGCTGAGTGCTCTTTTTTTTGATTTAACAAACAAAACTCTTTACCAAACCACTGCTCAAGTTGAGGACTTGGCTAAATATATTTTGATTTTTGTCGGGGTATCCTAAAGCTCTCGGTGGCATGTAAATGGGTGTCAGGAACTGGTCGAATTCTTCCTGGGGAGGTCTGGCTGAGTATTTGCTGTGATACACAGTAATGTTCTGTGCCTGAAGATGAGGAGAGGGTTGTCAGCTGAGGAACTTCAGTGCTCTGGTGAGCTTCTCGCTTGTTTTGCAGCAGTCATTAAAAGCAGGGATTTCAGGGAAGTGTGTTTAGATGTTTGGGTTGGTGTTGCCCTGTTTGTGCTGGGTTGGGAGGAGGAGGTGCAGCTCTGTGTGGCACCCAGAGCTGCTAACACAACTGCTGGCCATGGTAGCGAGGGTTAATTTACAGCAATTGCCAGTTTTAGTTTCTGCTCCATATCACTGAGTCAGCATTTCAAGCCTCCTTTCAAACTTTAGACCGGTGCACTATGCCGGGGCTTCTCCCTTGCATCGCTGAGTTTGAGCAGTGGTGCGGATGGAGCTGGGTTCATGGCCGTGTGGCAGAGGCCTCGCCTGCTGCCCCGAGTGTCTTCTGAAGGACCTCAACAGACCGTGACTTCAGCCCTGACTTAGTTTCTACATCAAATTTATTGCAACAGTTTTAATGTCTTGAGTTTCTCATGCAGTTTTTGGCCTGATTTGGTAATGAGCTTAAAAGGAGAACTAAAATGCGTCTCTTTCCTGCCCTCCTCTTCTCCTGCAGTTTCTGCATCCTCTGTCTTACACTGGTCCTGCTTCACTTGTCTTTCTGCTGCTGGTTGTTCAGGTCTTTATCGTGCTCTTCTGTCACGTCACCTTTCTGCATGGTGCTCTGATGCTCTGTCCCTGTGCTCTGGAGGGATTAGATTCCTTCAGAGGTGAAGGGAGGAGAAAAACCTGCCGATTCACTAGTGGGATTCTGGGTCAGGCTAACTGAGGTCTTGGAGAGGTACAGGATCCTGACGAGTAATTAAGGAGCTGTGAAAAGGAAAAGGGCTGGGGATGGAAAACAAACCCACTTCCTTCCAGAGGACTTCTGAATCTAAGAGGCCAACTTTTGTTACTGGTCTGCTGGGAAAGACAGCTGGTTCTCTGCTGGCTTGCTGGGAAGCGACATCCCCTCAGGGCAGACCAAGGGGCTGCTCGTTGATTCTGGGTTCAAGATGTCACCCATCAGCTGACCTGTCACAAATTGCATGGTTTTACATGCAGTCGGTTGTATTTTTGCCTTTCTGACTTGAGGTTGGTTTAGAATAAAAAAATTACATCATTTTGGTGCAAAGTCACTTAAATCCATAATTTAAGTGAAAGCAAAAATAGGTTGGTTTATATGTGAAAATCTGGCTTTTTAATGGAAATACTTTGATATAGCCAAAATGTTTTAATTAAAACTGAGCAAGAGCTAATTAACCAGAGACTTTTTTTAAAAAAAAATACAACTTGAAGAATCTTTACGCTTTCTTAGTTCTTCAAGAATAACTTTTTACTCTGGAGATTCTTTGTGTCCCTGCGGGTCACAGAGGAGCTGTGGATGGGGTGTGTGTGCAGGGCTCCGTCGCGCTGACGCTGAGGGAAGCTGCTGTGGTAAAGCCGGCAGAAGAACAGCTGTGTCCGCAGTGGTGGGGCAGGGAGGCCACCAGACAGCTTCAAGCCACCTTGGGAAACCGGGAGTGATATTTTGGTTTTCTCGGAGGAAGGATGGGAGCCTGGCGTGCTCAGGGTGAAAGAGGAAGCGTTCTCTACTCTCCAGCACACTGGGCGGTTGTTCGGGTGCCAAGCGAGCGATGTTTCTAAAGGCTCATTGACTAATTCCTGCAGCACTTCTGGAGTCGAATGAATGCCCAGAAACTTAGAGGCCTTCTGGTTACTGTGCCTGCCCCAAGCACATGCAGGTTTTTATTAATTTGTGAACTTATTATACCTGTGTATTTGTCACAATGTGCATTTAACCATGAAACTCTGAATTCAGTGTAACTCTCTGGTGTGAACTTCTGCAGTCTGTGTTGTTTCTTGGCATGAGGCGCTTTCAACTTGCAACAAAAGGTTCCTTTTTTCAGGGTCTTTCTGTTCTGGCTGCACCTACACCGTGTCTAGAGTGTGTAAGGGAGACTAGTGGTTACAGCTTTGGTGTGCAATATGTGTCTTATTTTTTTGGTCTGTGGGCTGGAAAACTCTCGAGGAGATTGATGATCTGCAGAAGGGTTTCTTGAAAAGATGAAAGTTAATATTCCCTCTTCTGGGAAGAGCTTGGGTTGAGCTTGTGTTGTGTTTTGTGTTCGCATAGAAATGTTCAGCCTATTCTTTTGAAAACAGCGTGTGTTCTCTGGTGGTTTTTTCAGCCAGTATCTTACTGGGTTTTAAATATGCCCTGAAAATAAATTTTGCTTTAGCAAAAGTGCACAGCTGTGAGTGTGACGGTTTGGAAGTTCTGTGCTGCTGCTGCATCCTTTTATTCCGCTCCAGTTGGTCGATACAACGTTGTTTCATCAAGTCTGAGGTATTTTATATGGCATTCAAACTTCATGGAACAAACAGACCTGCCTGATCTTGCCAAGGGTTATCAAGTGCTGGGGGTCAGGGTTCCGTTTCAGGGTAGCTCATGCTGATCTTTGCGGCTGCTCCAGTTTCACTCCTTCCCTTGTGGCCGTTGCCTGTCGCACCAAGCCAGGCTGCCAGAGAAACGGCACGTACACGCAAAGAAGCAACAGGTTAATTCCTCTGACTGCTTTGAGTCTAATGATTCTGGAACCTGTTTCTCATGGAAGCCCAAAGCTCAAGTTATGTCTCGGTGGGAAGATTACAGTAGGGTGAGAAACCTGGCGCTGTCCTGGAGTGCCACTTGTATGCATAGTCCGCTCGAGTCTTGATCCAGGGTGAGTCAATGGGGGAGAAGCCAATATCGTGCCAATACACAGTAAAGAGGTTCAGGCTTTAGCAGGAGACTGACATTTCGTGGATTTTCCATCAAACCCTCATTTCTGGTAGCTGGGGGTTTTTCTTTCCTGATGTCAAAGTTTCTCTTTCACTGTAAATAAATATAACGCTGCGCTTTTTATAGCACTGGTGACTGAGTACACAAAATGGATGCAAACCCACTGCTAGATTCCTGCTGTGTAATTCTCTTTTCCTGGAAAGAGAACACTCCTGTTCTCCACCCCACACCAAAACCAAACAAACAAGAGGGCTGGGCGGAGGCTGAAGCTGAAAGTCCTGATTTTGTGCCCACCTCCGGCTCACAGCACATCACGTGCTGCCGCAGGTCAGTCAGTTCAGCTGCCTGATCTGATGGAAGACGAAGTGTTTCCCAGCCCCCTCCCATTTTTCATCCGTCCCATCAGTCTGCTGATCTGATTTGCCTGTTGCTGGAGGGTTCCTGTGTCTGGCAGCGGAGCGAAGAGAGAGCTGCCCCTTTCAGCAGCGGCCCAGTGAACCTGGCTGCAATGTGTAACTGGTGTGTGGTGGTGTGGCTGTGGAGCTGGCACCGGCTCCTCTCGTGACGTGGCTGCCTGAAGCAGTAGTGCCTTGTCTCGCCTGTTTCTCTTGTGCTGGCGTTAGCAGTTGTGTGGGCAGTGCAGGAGCTGGCTTACTTGCTGATCCAGCCAAAACCTAACTCCTCAGAAAAGAAAAAAAAAAAAAGTTGTTTTCCACACTTAACTGTGCAAATGCTGGAGCTGGCCGGAGAGGCAGTCAGGAATGGGACTGGCAGGAGCAGGTCATCTGCCTCTCCTGGCAACGTCCCCTGCTTGGTCAGCTCAGAGGTACGAACTGTGATAGAATCTGAGGGTGACGTTAGCTGAAAAAAGGGGACATGCTGCCTGCATGGTGGGAAGGCTGGTTTTGTTTAGAGGTTCGAATGTGACAGCAATCTAGAATTCAATGAAGAGAAAGCTGTGACCTCGGGCCTGCGTATGGGCAAAGATTCAAATGGCTTGTGACCATGTAGGGTCTGAGATATCAATGCATTGCTCACAAATGTGTTTTTTAAGGTCCTGCTTGACATTTGGCAAGAGAAGTGATCTCTGCTCCCAGAATCAAGTAACACAAGCCTGGTTTTGTTTCCACAAATTACAAGATGCTGATGTAGGGGAAGCAGGAGTCTTACAGTGAACACTGTGTGTGTGGTAGCACTTCAGTCTGTCTTTTCTGGGTTTTAAATCATAGTCTAATGTAAAAGGCCTCTTAGCGTTCCAGGTGCTTAACCAGGGCTCCATTGCATGGGTACTGACGGCAGTGCTGGCCTGAGCCTTGTTGAGCGTTAACCACCCGCCTGGGGAATGGTGTGATAAGGACTTCTCTTAAATAGGTGTTTAAGAACAAGAGGAAACTTCTTGTTTCTGATTTTACCCTGCCAGTGCCTAACAAGGGCTATTGGAGATATATTGCTGTAGTATAGACCAGTTTGGGAGGAAAGGAGGGATTCAGGAACACCTTTTAAAACAGCTTTAAAGGTGGCATAAATACAAACAGCCCCCTGGGGTTCTGCCAGATGTGTTTTGGTAACTGTATTTGATGCAGTCCATCCTTCCTCTGTTCCTCTTCTCTGTCAAGAAGGGAAACCTGCTCATTTGCAGCCACTGACTGTGTTTTTATTACTTTTTCTCTCCAAAGGTATTAGGAGTTAAATTCTAGGATCTCATCAAGCTCCAGGCCTAGTTACTGAATCCTGCTTAAGGGCTCCTGGTGCTCATTCAAAACTGTAATTTGAAATTGTTAATTTAGTTTCACTCTCTTGCGCTTACCCAGCCTCATGCAGAAAACTACCAGGTTGTTTATCGCCGGCAGTGCTAGCACTGACTTGTGCAATGTCTATCTGGACTGTGATGTTGTCGGGTTCTGCACTCCTGTCGTCAATCCCTTCTTGCTTGTTCTGACTGGATTCTCTTAAGAACCATGTGCTCATACTTAAACGTCCTGGGAGGCTGGGGTTGGGCAGCTACGCTCTGTGGTGTGGTCTGCGGTGCTGCTCAGAGACAGGGCAGCATGGGAGAGGTGCTGTCGCGGGGCTTGGAATTCAAAGCGGTCACTACTCCTGACCTGGCAAATCCTGGTGTTTCCAGGACTGATGAGATGGTGAAGGACACGGCCATGCTTCTGTGCTGAGCAGAGGGATAATTTCACGTGGAGAAGGGGGGGACGGTGTAACACCAAGAGCATTCTGCAGCGGGCGCTCTCCAGAAAAAGGATTTTTTTGTTGTTGTTGCCCAAACTGTTTTGCAGTTGCTCTTTAGCATTCAGGAATGACCTGTGTTAGGAGGGTACCGCCACCTCCAGCCTCTTGCAGGGCTCATGCAGACTGTGTTGCCCACACTACTGGACCCTTGCTGCAGGTCTGCCCTCTCCTGCCTGCACACTGTGCTCTGCATTGCTCCTGGGTGCTGGTACTTACTGGGGTATGCACTGCTGGTGCTTGCCGAGTCTAGCTGGGAGAAGACCACTGGGATGATTTTGGCAGCTTTTTGCTCTCTCCTGTGAAATGCCCATCTGCTTTGGAAAAAAATGAAGTTGTTAACATTTCTGGTTTTTGAGGCAGTACTTGCTACTTGTTCTAGAGGCTTTGCATGGTCTGTAGTGGGACCAGGAAGGATGTGGCCTGACCTTCTGCAGCCAGTAAGGTTCTGAAAGGGGGGTTGTGTGTTTGCGGGGAGGAGCGGGGTGTAAAGTACAATTTTGCCGTTTACTCACACCACTTAAAAATGGTGGATTTTTGCAAAACTAAATGGTGGAGCAGTAACATCCTTTCCATGAAGTTTGCAGCCAGGTGTTCAGCAAACTGGATCTTCTGGCACAAAGTGCCTGAAACACAAGGGATGCAGTTGGAGCATCCTAAATAGTCCAGGCATCAGATGTTGATAGACCGTTCTCTTCCCCTCAGACGACCCAAGGCCGCAGCCCATGACTGGTGATAAGGAGGTTAGTTCTGCTCGTGATCATCCTGGCTGAGTCTTTGAGCAGAAGTGGGGTTACAGTTGCTGAAGCAGTTGGCAGATGCAGGCAGGTCTCACAGGAATGTGGCCAGGTTGCAGGGGAGGAACCTTCCTTGTGGGCAGCATACGGGATTAACAGGTCTCTGTCCCCCGGTGGGTCTGACCTGTTGAGGTCAAGAGTTGGTTTAGGCATGAGGTAAGCCAAGAGACTTGGTAATGAGGTCACCATCCTGCTGGGCCGAACCCCCTGAGGTTAACCCGGTAGTGACTGTGGACTTGGCCATGTAGCTGCATCCTGAGCTCATTTGGGTTCCTGCTGCCAGGTTACTCCATGCAGGCAAAGACTCCCAGTGTCTCTTGCTGTAAAACCTGTCTTTGTGGAGTGCCCCTCTCTGATAAGGCTGCGGTCAGCTCTGCTGGTTTTTTCACTGCTGTGGTGGCATGTTAAGTGCTACCAAACATCCGTGTTGTATGTACTCTTCATGACTTGGCAGGAGCTTACTCTGTGTACTTCCAGGTGACTGCTCAGGGGTTGGTTGGGTGTAGTGGAACTGAAAAGAAATGTAAATGCCAGGGTGACAGGAACATCAGCCAGTGATGTTCAGAAACTTGCAGGTGATTTTTGTTAGTTATAAAATAAAATCAATTGATATATAGCAAACTTCGTAATGGGCTCAGTAGGAACTGTGCAGTCACCGCATCTCCTCTGAAGGTGGGACCTTAATAGAATGTCTTGACAGCATCCCCGTGGTGGGCTCGGCATGTGGGATGGCCTGGAAGGAAAAGGAGTGGTAGAAAACCTCTTGTGGTAAGTGCGTCCCTGGCAGCAGCACCCCACCTTGAGGGGAGGGCTGCAGGAACAATGCTTGTTGTTCAGCCTAGCTCCTGGGGCCAGTCTCTGCCTGAGAGCATGGGAGTGCCATGAAAAACTGCAGATTGGTTTTAAGCTTTTCCCCCATCGTTGTCAGTGTTGGGATCTGAGCGTTCACGAATAAAGTAATTTTTCACGTCTCAGAATAGCATAGCTTCACCAGATGAGATGTTAAGAGAAATGCTCAATATTATGACAGCCTCAAGGAAATTCTCAGACTTGGCAACGCTGTAATAATAATTGTCCAAGGCTGGGAAATGCGTGATAGATTACCCAGGCAGCCTCTAGTTTCCTTCCCCAGCAAGAGAACATCTCAAAATGGGCCACTTAAGAGTAGGATCGTCTGAGTTTTGTGACTTAATCACCAAAATATTGTTAAGCACAGGGAGTCTGGTGGTTTGGGACTATTTTCCCTGAGAGAAAAGAATGTTTTGAGATGCTGAAGAAGAGCTACTTGGCTCTTGTAAAGCCAAGTCTCTACCTGATGCGTTTCTGGCAGGGATTCAGAGGAGTGTTGTAATTGTTCACTGGAATTCTCTTTAACAAGGAGTCTTCAGCAACCACAAAATAAAGAAGAAAACCCATAAAGAGTATTTGCTGGCTGTGAGAAACCCAAGGAGTCCTTAAGAAACAAATTTTTCTCATCCTATAAGTTAAAACTTCAATTGAATTCTGACTAAATATGTCCTTTTATATACATAAAAAATTCTGATGTGAAATAAGGTGCAGATTTTTAACAACAAAGTTATTGGGCATTTAAAAATTATCCCTGAGGAGGATACTTTACCCCAGCAGCCTTAGAAAATACCATTTTATTTGGAAAGAAGAGCTGTGTTTGGGGTAAGTCATGTTTGGAGATGCCATGCAAACCCCTGCCATCATCCGGGGACATGTAATGGCTGGAAGCGTTGGGCCGAGACGATCGTGCCTGCACTGGCGATTCTGAAGCTCATTCCTGCTCCTGGGTGAAACAAACACCTTGGCTGCTTCTCTGTAAGTGGGATCTTTCTTTCCTGGTTTTCTCATCTGGGCTTCAAAGCTCACCATAGTTGACACTTTTTCCTTTTTTGGGGGACAGAACTGCCCCAGACTCACCTAGAGGTTATTTGACAGGGGATTATTGACCAGGGGATCATTGCCTTGATGTTCAAGGGGCAGAGGAATCCACTTCCAAGACCAAAGGCTTGTTTCCTTTCTGGGCTCTCCACCTCTGCCTGCCAAAGGCCGGGCCAGGAGGAGGTTCACTCCACTTGCACCTTCTCCATACCCAAGTGTCTCCATCCATAACTTTCAGCCTGAGCGAATTACTGGCTGTTTCAGGAACAGCTCGAACTGCCATCATGGGAACACGCTTTCTGCACTCCATAGGAAAGCAGCTGCTCGTGACTAACCCGCAGTAAGGGAGGGAGCGTGACAAGGAAGTGCATTACGCTTCAGGCATCTCTGCCTGGCGTCCAGGCTGTGGCACGCGGAACAAGATCCCCAGTAGCTGATGCAGAGGTCGAGGTGATGCTGAGGAGAGCACCAAGCAGTCAGCGACTCTGCAAAGGTGGCGGTTACCGTCCTGTTTGGGTGTTGGGTGTATCAAAGCTTCGATTGCTGACCCACATGATGCTTTTTTCTCTTTTTTTTCTTGCCTTTGTGGATTTATAGATTTTCTTTTTTTAGACCAGGAGTGCTTATTGTTTAGTTTAGTCTTGCACAACAGACTAAATGTTCTGGCACTTTTTTGCTCAAGAGGAAATTGTAATCTGGTGTTTTAAATACAGATATCGCAGAAACAGTCTTGTATTCTGTGCCTGGGTTGAGTGCTTTACTGGAGTAGTTCAGTTTGTCTCTGAGCTGGGAACAGTTACTTTCCTTTGAGGATAGGTTTGGGGAACTTCATGAGATGTTTAGCAGACAGACACAGCGAGATAAGCGGAGAATCAAGACTGAACCCTGCTCATGTTTTCCTGCTAAACACACAGCATCTCCCAAAAGGCACGGGTGGCTGCTGCACTCTGGGAGCCGTGCTGGAGACATTAGGCCTTGGCATCGAGGCGAATGTGTGATAATGGCTTCAGACATAAAGCATAAAGTGACTTTTAGACCTGTATATATCCTCTAGATATTGTAGAATTCAGTGGGTGATCCTCACACCGAAGGAAATCAGGCTGCTCTGCCCTGTATTACCCTTGGAGTTGATGTGAATTTATTTTTAACCAGGCTTCAGGACCTCTGTCTCCCCGTCGCTTTCACACCCTGATGCTTAAAATCAAACCTGATTTCTTGGACCACTTGTACGAGGCCTGTTTGTAACTCTCCCTGAAAGGCTTTACGTTTCTTTTCATGTAGAGGATTATCTACAACATGCAGGGTATGGGCAAGGCTCTGCACAGGATGGGTGGGAAGGATTTCCAGACCAGTAAACAGCAGCAAACCAAAAATGCTCAGGCAGAAGCTTGCAGGACAAGGGTGCTCTTTAGTTGTTACATCTAGAGGAGTTACATGGTTCTGGAAACACCCCAAAAGGTTTTGGAAACACCCTGAAGAGAGCTGACCTCTAGGACATGGAATAGAGAATTAAGAGTCACCAGCTTCTGTGTCTTGTAAGACTCGCCTGGTCTGGGACAAGGCATTTCCCGGGACACGCTGCAGATCTGTGGTGGCAAGATACTGCCTGGGTGCTTTTGTCCTGGGTTTGGGTTGACCCACCAGGAACCTTCTTTGGCTGGTGCACAGTTCCTTGTGCTGGCAAATCCCTGCAGGAAGAGATTTAGTCAAGGCTAAGAAGTTTGGTAAGACTGTGGTAGGATTTATATCTGCCTTTTTATCTGCTTGTAGTATCAGCAGATGTTTTGTGGGTTGCTTTGAATTACCTTTTCACTTCTTCGGAATTTTTTTGAGATGTTGTTCACTCATTCTCAGTAGAATGAGTGAGCAGTCACTGCCTCAGATGAAGCTGCTCTGCTGCAGCAAGGCTGCTAATTACACCTACTTGTTTATCCCATTTCAAGGACGATGAGGATGTTGGTGATTCAATTTGCTGCCAAGGTAGGTGCCAGGAAGATGGAATGGTATTTTCGGAAGCGGCAAAAGTAATGACCCTTCTTTCTGTTGAGCAAATTGTAGATGGATACACGATATAATGTGTGAGACCGTTACCCAGATTGAGTCGATTATCTCAGTCATCTCTAGGGTCTGGGCTTTGGGCTCCAGGGGCCAGCAGACCCCTGTGGTGCCTGGAGACTCCTGTGGGGCAGCTCCTCGGCAGCGATCTTGCACTGTTTATTTTGGCGTGGCTGACATTCGGTGTATGTTATTTCTGAGGCTGCTCTGGACCCGTTTCATCCCACATTAATACAGGTGGTGAGACTCGCACATGCTGCGCCTCACCTAAAAAATCCACCGCGCAGGCTTGAAGGGTGTACTCACGTTTAAAGCGCTTCCCAAATCTTCGTCCGCGAAGCCAAGCCATGATGATGATGAATACAGGTGGTGTCCTTTTGCAGTGGGATCTCTGCTGCTGCTGTTTCTTCTCTCATTTCCCAGAGGGAATGTAAGAATTAGATGTGAGATTAAGTTATTTTCCCCCCCTCAGGTGGAGTAACCAGAGCTGTTAACCCATGTGTCTTCCTCTGGCAGCGAGGCCTTTCTGGTTTAGCTGTCGCGGTGGTTTTTAGCAGGTTTTTGCAGAGGCAGGAGTTGGATAGGCAGGAGATGCTCATTGTGAGCCACCAGCCAGGGCAGATTCTCCAGGCTCACTAACATGTGGATCTTGGCACAAGAGTGGTTCTGAATTCAGTGAAACTCTTGAATTATATTCCCAGTTGTTCCCAGTGCTCTTTGAAGAAACTGGTCCTCCTGCTCAAGTTGAGGCGTGGTTTTGATAGAAAATTTGAAATTGCAAGTATATAGAAAAAGAAGCCCTAAGTTCCTCCTTGTTTTTTATCTATTAATCTTACTTTTCTACTAATGACATTTAAAAGCATTATTTCAGTAGAGTTGCTGTGTGCGTAAATATCCCATTAACACCGCTCATCCGACCAGTGCAGGGCGGTGCTTACTTACGGGAGGGCTGTTGATTCGGAACAAAATCCCTGACGAGTCCGTAGTCCATTTTTCCTCTCTGAATGCTATACCATGTAGTGAAATCATATTTTTATTATCCTGTTAATTTCTTAGTGCAGTGAAGATCTTTCTTATTTCACTAACCCACTGCTGTAAATATTGCAAGGCAAATCCTGAAGCCTTAGAACTGCTGTTAATAATTTGCTTATGACCAGGTTGAAATGCTTTAAAAATACATAAAATTAAATTCTTACAGAGAGTGTTTCTTGAGAACAAGGTGAAATTACATGGGTGAGCAGTCAGGCTTTTCTGCCTGAGTGCTGCCAGCGGATGGGCTGGCTAAATGACTCTTCGCTCGGGAGTGCTCATTAGTCGGGAGCAGCAGTGACTGGGAACCGTAACACGAGTTCCTGCTCATCTGGGTGCTGCCGTGGAAGGCATCCTAACGAACCCCTTGGCTTCTTGTTATTCACCGTGATTGAATGGCGAGTGTAAAACTTCTGCTGGAATTTCTAGGGTGGGCTGTCACAGAAATTCAGATAAATGGGAAATTAAAAACAGTATTTTGCAGTTCATCGGCTGAAGGCTGTAAATAAATAACGCAACAAAAACCAAACACTCTCCCATCCCGCCCCCCCTGCAAAAAACAACCCAGAGGAAGGAGTAGCTTTTTATGTATTAAGAAGTTCTTTAGAAGGCAGTAAAATGTTCTTCCAATGTACTTTTAACACTGCTTTTGCATTCAGGTGATCACAGCAGTCAGGTCCTGACTAACTGCTTTCATCCTGTTGTGGTTCCGCTGGGCTTGTCCTCTCTGGAGCTGATGTTTCTGTAGTGAGAATTTCTGTGTGAAAAGGAGCTGCAGAGATGAGAGGCTGGAGCTCATTAACACCGAGTCATTTTATATTGCTTTGCCAATGGAAAAGAGGTCATAAACTATTTATATCAATTTTAACTGGTCAGAGCTCTGTGCTGGAATCTTTATGAATAGAAATTGGCTCCAGTGTCGCACTCGTAGCTGATAATAAAGACATCGAATATATCAAACTGTCACATGGAGAAGATCATTCTGAGCCTGTTCACTGTCTCCTAAGGGGTGGCAGGAGTCACCCAGTTAGTTTTAAATGGTTCACCTTTAATTTAGTCATAATAATATATATCCCTGCTTATTCCCCAGTGCATACTTCTTCCTGCATTCTGCTGAAATCTTTACTGGAATCAAAATAAAGTACAACTAAGTGGTGTTACCTGCAGCTTTTTTCTTTTTAGGGGCTATTTTAAGAGTGTTCATTTCTTAATGCACAGTAGACTTAGAAGCTAAACCCCACACTGCTGGTTCAGGATGAGGTACAGGTTGTAAAGGTTGAATACTGGGTGTTGATTCGTTAAGTGAAGGTTATCTTCATTTTAATAATAAATTCTAAGTCTGCCAACAGTTTTCGCGCATCAGTTTATCTAATCTGTGGCTGTTGAGCAGGTCGAGGGGGTGATCTGTCAGTTTGTTGTCCAGCGGTTCAGCAGCTACTGTCTTTCCCTAATGTGCAACCTGTGGAGATGGGAGCTAAAAAAAAGAAAAAGGTGGGGAGAGGGCAAGAAAAAAAATCCCCTTCTAAACCAGCCAGAGATTTGAACTGGTACTACTAGTTTTATATGTAATAGGGGTATTTCAAGAGGAAGTTATTCCCCTCCCAAAGGCAGGATGGGAGGAGAAAACTGTGGGTGACTTCACTGGGGTGTCACTTCTCACCAAGGGAAGGCTGCTCGTGGGACACAACCTGTCCCTTCTCTGTACCTGCTGCTGGCAAGTCCCATGCCCAGGAGCTGGGGGGGTTCTACAGAGTGGTTTCCTCCAGCTCTGTGCAAGAGTAGTGCCACGGCTGGTGATCCTGCCAGAGCACTGTACTCTCCGCCCACGATACACCAGACTTACAGCTGTGCTGACATTGTTAGGAGCATGTCGAGATGGTAGTTGAGATCTTTCTGTGCTTTACTCTGTGTAAAGGCAGGTATTTCCCTGAGAAATACACAGCCACAGCATGGGGAGAGCGAGCGTCAGTCCTTACTTCTCTCAAGCTGCTGAATATCAGGTAGTTCGCAGAAGGTGCGGTGAGAGCCTGGTGCAGCGATCCCATGTTCCTGTAGAGCTTCTTACACTGATGAAGGAAATGTCGCACTGTTGGAAAACTTGGATCAACGGTTTGTAGGAAATCGTGCTGGTGACCTCTCCAGCAGCAGGTTCTGGGTCAGGAGCGAACCCTGGCTGTCTGGCTAGGCGCTGTAAACTTGCTGAAGCAGTTCCACAGCAATTAAAACTGGGGATTAAATGATGTTGCCTGCCTGTGTAATTATTATCTTGGAGGCAGTAAAGACGTAATTAGGGGTCTGGGTCCTGAGGACGGCCTCTGCCACGGCTGCCTAATGTGATAGCAGTCGTCGTGAAGAGCACAGAGGAGCCGTGTGACACTCTGACTTCAAACACGCATCTGTTTCTTGCATGAGTCTTTAGCCTGCTGTCTCTTGTTCCATATTTATTTCAAATTCTGGAAAGTTGTTTTTTTTTTTTTCTTTTGAGAAAAGGAGCCAGTGTCTTTCCCTTCAGATTAATTAATTATAGCTTTGACTTCAATGAAAACTTAATAAAAATGTATTACTGTGGCGGTACATACGATTTCAGTAGGTGTCTGTGCACATGGTAAAGACTTTTTTGTAGGAAAAAAACAAGAAAATTGCTCATCAGTTTTCAGAAATCAAACCCTATGTAGGAGGGTAGAGATAACGTAGCTGTAGATCAGAACAGAATCAGCCCCTCAGATCTCTGCCTCCGTCAGCAGCGCTCTGTAAAGTGTGTCAAGTGTGACAGCAGTGTGTGGAAGATCTGCAGCGAGGTTATTTGTGCTGGCAACGTCTGCTGCTGGTCAGTGTTTCCAGCAGGAGTGTGTGACCCTTCACCGACGCTGGCGCTCACTCACGTGAGCCCCCTGGCCTCTGTGCAGAGCTTGGCGGGGCTCCCTCCAGATGGGCCCTTCCTCTAGAAGTTCCTTGGGAGCTCTGAGCTGTGGGTGTTGATGTGGTGTGCTGGCCCAGAAACGCCTGAAAATGAGGAAATGGGTTTGGAGGGATGGCAAACCCACTCGACTATAACGGTCTGAAACAACCAAACATCATCTGAAATGTTTCTCTGAGAGAAAATGCATTTTTTATTAATGTTTTTATAAAAGCAGATGCAGAGAATGATCATTTAGTGGTCTGTTTGCCAGCGAGTAGCAGTTAAACACCGATTAGCACGGTCAGCACCAGCTCCCAGCAGTCCCCACTGCCCTGTGCAGGGAGTGGGAACACTGCCTAGACCATCGTTCTCGAGTTGTGTTCGCGTCTGGATGCAGTGCCTGGGAGCATCCATGAGAGGAAACAGTTTACCAAAACTTACAGGGTGAAACGAAGGCGAGTGACCTAAATTAACTTGGTATTTTCTTAACTTTTGCCCTTAATAAAACCTTCTGGTTGTAAACCAGGACTTCACAGTAAGGGGTAGTTAAGGGAGGAAATACAGATGAAAATCAATTGCAGGCAGTTGTGATCATCTCATCTGAGGCACTGAATACCTTGTTCTGCATTGCTGAGTGCTTCTGGCTGCAAAAAACCTGAGATCTTTAGTGTAAGATTTTCTTCATTGCAGAAACTCATTTATCACTTTGATGTTAATCAACCTGTGCTAAATACTTATGCTGAACTGTCCAGGCACAGGAGCTTTATGGATGGCTCTGTGTTTATTCAGCAGGAGCTCGAGGAGGTTCTGGAGGAACTGGGCAGGTAGCACCGGGTGGGCATCCCTGCTCATCTCTGCAAGCTAGAAAATTGTGTAGCACACTGGTAAAAGCGAGAGCTTTGGTCTGTGTGTGTACAAGTGAGAGATGAATCAAGGGAAGGAGTTCTGAAACGGAATGAAGGCTGGGGAGTGCTGTTCTGGTGCACTGAACTGGTGCGTGTGGGACCAGGAGGGATGGGGTTACCCCATGGTCCTGATAAAAGCTCCCTGTCACAAGCTCTGTCGCAGTGATGCTGGCAGTGTTTGCTGTGTGAGCAGCTTGTTTGAAAAGTGCAGAAGCGTGAAATGTAGATAAGCTTTAGCTGTTCTCGGAGAACGCTGTAATGGGGAGCTGCCCATAAATCGTAGCACTTTACTTGGGGTTGTATAATGGTTATAAAATCTCTGGGTTTGCCAGTAATTCTCCATGATGCACAAAATCCTCAGTAAAGAACGTCCTGTCGCTGTCTGACGCTTCCCCAGCATCTGTGGCTGTGTAAACCCACAGCCTGTTAACAGCTTTGTCTTTGAGTAAGAAAACTCTCTCTATCCTTAATTAAACCGTTAGTGCAGAATTAACAAGCTCAATACACCTGTAACGCGTTGCTCATCGCTTTATGATCTGGCATAAAGCTGGAAGGTTTCAGATGATGTTTGTGTTGTGCTGGATTCCTTTTGTCCAGTCCTGCTCCTGTTGAACGAGAGTGGATGTTGGACTAGCCCCAAAGCGATGAGGAGATTTATTGGGCATTGGAGTGAAAGTCAGAGGAGGGGCTTGTGTGGGTCTTTGGCTTCTGTTGGAACAGTCAAGGTGACTTTTGTGGGTTTGATCACTTCTAACTCAAGCTGTGCTGCTTCGTGCGCTTGGCAGCCGCAGCTGCGCCTTCACCAAGTACTTGTTCATGCTGTAATACTTCTGTGTAAGTTAAATAATCAAATACAACCTATTCATAACCAGCTGTAGACCTGGAGAAATATATCGGGCTTCTGGAGAGCAGGGTGTTATCTTGAAGGACTGTCAAGCTTCTCAGGATGGCATCTGACAAAATATGCGAGGTGCCTGCAGGCTTAATCCTCTTATAGGAGAGGAGCTGCTTTACGTTACAGGAACATATCACATCGCAGTTGCCATCCTTCTAGTAGGGGAGATAAGGGAAGTTGCTGGCGAGATTTCCGACTCCTTGTTTTCTACTCCCCTCCAAAAGGTCTGAAATAACATCTTTTAGGGATTTAAAGATTTGAAGCCTTTATTTGCCACCATTCCAGGTGTGTGTGTGACTGAGCTGGTGGGAGGTCCAGAGCGCTGATTTTCAGCGGTGCTGATCCGGTGTCGTGTTAGTCATCTCTGCTACAGCTCTCACAGAGATCAGAGCACTGAAGAAATGAGATATGTGTGTGGCTGAGTGCAGAAACCGAGAATTCCTGAACCAGGGACAGCAGCTTGTGTCCAAGCGGAGTACGGCCCAGACTGTCATGCAGTGGACAAGCCTATTGAGTCAGGAGGGGAAGCAGAAATGCCGTAAAGGGCAGCTGTACTCGTGTCTTCCTCCGTGTGATACGTGGTGTTTGGTCAGCTGGCAGTGCTCAGCGCTTTGTAGCTCTTGCCCACACTGCAGTTCCTACTGAACCTTCCAGCCCCATATGGACCAGACTGGAAATCCAGTTTGTGCTCACTAGTGGTGTTTTGGGAGCAGACATGGGCCTCTTGTCTGTCCGGGTGCCTGTGTCTGTCTGGGTGTCTCGGGAGGAGCTGGCTGGTGCCTGTTGTCACCCTTTGGGTACGTACCTGTCTGGGTAGGGTGCAGCTGAAGAAGCTGGAGAAGCCTTGTGGTGCAACGGGTTGGACCAGTCCTCCCACACCACCCCGAGTGATCCCCTGGGTGCGGAGCTATTGTGAGTGGGCTCCTCTCACAAGAACATACATATATATATGTACCAATATGTGTATTTCACAGCATTAGGTCACAAAACTGAAGAAATGTTTGTCTTGCTTTGTATTTGGATGAGCTGCTTCTGCCAGCAGCTGCAGAAGAGTCCAAGCTGGCTGGTGGGGACCTGCAGCAGCAGCATCACCTCATCTGACAGGAGCTACCCCAGCAACTGTGCCCGGATGTCTCAGGGGTGAAGGTGAACAAAGGTGGATTTAGTGGATCGCTGCATATTGAAACCCGCTGTTGTAGCGTAGTCTCTGGTCTGTGGTGTGTTATGAGTAACTGGACCCCACTGGTCCTTGAGTTGCTTCTTGGCTTGATCCTTCGTGTGACAGGCAATGGCCAGCAGGCATCTGGCTACATTTAAACAATTTTCTTGGAGGAGGCAAAGGCAAGGGTCAGGCAACTTGGTTTATTCAGGAAGAAAGTGGAGAACAAACAATAGAACGTGCTAAATATGAGCAGCTTTCGGTACAAAGTGTGAATGGCTTTGGGCATAAATCTCACCATCCTGCCCTTCCCTTTGTTGTTCAGCTGCTCTTCAGGCCCTAAAGCGTAAGAAGAGGTATGAGAAGCAGCTTGCGCAGATAGATGGCACGTTGTCGACCATCGAATTTCAGCGGGAAGCCCTGGAGAATGCCAACACTAACACTGAAGTGCTGAAGAACATGGGCTTTGCTGCTAAAGCCATGAAAGCCGCTCATGACAACATGTGAGTAACTGTCTGCATCTTTCCGTAGGACCTTTTGTTTGTCATTTGCTTGATCTGCTAAATGCCAGGTGTTTCATACCCAAAGGCAGAGCTGGAGTAGCAGAATCTTCTTTTAAAAGGCTCTAACTCTATTCCACTAAAACCCTAGATAGACTTTTGTATCAAACAAAAGATGCACGTATTGATGCTCTCACAGTTTGCCCCGATTTTACATGGCATGAAGCCAGTGCCTTTGTCCCAAAGAAGGCAAGCACCTGGGGGGTCTAAAGCAGCTGGGAGGGTGCACCAGTTCCAGACCCACCTAGCAACAGCAAGGATTTGAAGCCTCAAGAGGAGGCATAAACTTCCTGCGCAGCAGAGTTTGTTTGTAGTGCTAATTAAAGGTGAACTGCATTATGGGAGTGTTGAACTTGCTCCAAAAGCAAATATTGTAGATGTGATGTAATAATGCTGGATCAGGGAACAGAGCAAAGTATTAGTAGTACCAGCAATGCAGAACAAAAGCACTTCGTATGAAGTCTCTGTATGTGACTGTGCGAGCTGAGCTTTCAGGGAACAGTTAAAACTACCCTGTATAGTTTTGTTGAGACTGGGGGGATAAAATCCAGACTTGGATGCAAAGTGTATTTTGGGAAAGGACTGTGTCAGTGTCACCATGGTGTGGCATTTGTACAAACCCCAAGAAACAGTCTGAAGTGATGAGGAAAGTGCCGGGTTGTATTGAACTCTTCTCATTCTTTTGCAGGGATATTGATAAAGTAGATGAATTAATGCAGGACATTGCAGAACAGCAAGAGCTGGCAGACGAGATCTCAACAGCCATCTCAAAGCCAGTGGGATTCGGGGAGGAGTTTGATGAGGTAAGCTTTAAATTTGCCTCTGTTTATATCACAGAATCCAACCGTTCCCCCAGCACTGCCAGGTCCCCACTAACCCCTGTCCCTCAGCACCACCTCGACACGGCTGTTAAACCCCTCCAGGGGTGTTGACTCATAAGATCTTTCTTTTAAGATCATATTGCACATGTCTAGGTGTAATACTAAGATAGAAAATCTCTCCTCGAACTTGTTACTGGCCATTCCCTATTCCTACCAGTGCATACCGTGCTGTGACTTTATACTGAGGATGATCTGGATGGCCTGACCTGAGAACGTTTGGACTTGAATTTCTTTCTTTACTCCAGGTGATCATGTACAGAAATTCAGAGGAAAATCAGACTTCTCACCTCCTCAGTTTGCACTGATCCTATACATTTAAGCTATTTTCTACCAGCTAAATCTACTTGCTAAGAAATATGACTCAAAGTTCTTCCCTTTATTTTTTTCTCCTTTAAAAACCTAGGATGAACTTATGGCAGAACTCGAGGAACTAGAACAAGAAGAACTAGACAAAAACTTGCTGGAAATAAGTGGTCCCGAGACAGTACCACTACCGAACGTGCCCTCGATATCGATACCGTCAAAGCCAGGTATGGACAGACCAGAACCATCTTGGGTTGTTAAAAAGCCCGTTGATTTAGCTGCCACCTCCTCTGGTCAGAGAGATCCAGCTGCAGGTGACGCAGGCATTCTGCTGGAGATGGCCTTGTGTCACAGATTGCGCCTGGTGCTGTTTCTCCGGGGAGGTGACCTGCCTTTCCTGAGAACCATGACAAGGAATAGCTGTCACAGGAGCAGTTACTATCTGTTCTAATGCTGCTGGGTTGGGAGATGCTCAGGGTGGAGTGGAGATGTGGGGAAAGGGAGCCTTCCTCCCACAGCTGCTGGCCCAACAGGGAGGTGATCTTGACAAACATGCCGAGGCTGTAAAAGGGAGTGGAGAGTAAATGAGCTCTTGAACTTCATGGCAGGCTGATTCAGATTCCCATGCTGGACCGTGCTCCCTGGCTGCTGCTTTGCTTTTAAATTTGATCCCTGCGTTCTGGTTCCAAGGAGCTAACCTGGGAGTCCCCTCTCTGGGGCCAGCGCTGCCTCTGGTGAGGTTTGCACATGCTCAAGCTGGCCAGTAGCAATCTTGGGGTCATCCCAGTCTTAGAGCACACAGAACTCAGAAATTTTAGTTAGCATGATGATTTTACATGGAGAACGGGCAAGAATTGTTCCTGTTTACACAGACCCAACATCAGGAGAAATAGGTGGAACAAATGTGTGCAGCACTTTTTTATTTCCTAACTGCTTTAATGAGGTTTGTTCTCTAAACATTCTTTGGGTGTGGACGTTAAAACACGCTGACCTGAACCCAAAGAGACTTTTTGCTTTATTTTAGGTAGTGGTGATGGCACTGTTGTACTTGTGCACTATTTCATTAACTACACAGTGTAAGACAGAGCACTTCCTAAAATAATAACAGTTATGGTTGTGTTTGTAGTAGAAACGATGAGTGTAAAACTTGGTGGTTTATAGGATTTCTGGTAAGCTGCTGTTGGATGGAAATGAGAATCGTGTTAATATATGTTAATGGCCTGTGACTGTTTGCTTCAGTAAACCTGCCTCCACAACCGGCATTTGGGAAACCTTGGGATTCCAGGGGCATGGTGGGTGGGTGGCAATTTTGTGTTGGCTTTTAAATTTTTTTTAAATTTAAATTTTTTTTCATTTAAAATTGATTTAATATACACTGGGAGTAAAAGTTTCCATGTGCTCATCACGGGTTGGGCTTTCAAAGGGACTGATGACCTCCCAGCGCAGGTCTGTGCGTAGCATGTCCTTTGGAAATGACTGACATCTCTTCTGCAGCGGAGCTGACTCTGTTACCTGCTCTTTATTCACCGAACAGCAACGGTCGGGAGCTTTCCTCCTTCCCCAGCTCTCAGGGGCTGTCTGGATTTTGACTTCAGCAGCTGGAATGAGAAATGGTTTGTGGTTGCCTGTCAGCTCAGTTGGTGTCAGGAGAAATTCAGGCAAAAGCTGGTTTTGTTTAACGGAGGCTGGAAGAGCTTAATACAGAAACGAAGTTCCAAACGTGTACAAATGATAGGTCTGGAGGTTGCCGTAGAGCTGACTCGAGTCTCTCTTCCGTAAACATTTCGTTTGGAATGAGTATGAATTATTGGACTCTTTTTTCCCCTTTGAAGCGAAAACGCTGTCTGAGGAAATGACATCTTTTTTTTTTTTTAATTTTATTTTCCAAAATTACTGCAGCTATTTCTGGGCTAAAACCTTTTTTGCTGAGTTAATGGATTTTATCTCCAGAAACAGGACTTGTCACGTTGTGACAAACAGCAGCATTTGCTCCCCTGGAAGGACCAAAAATGACCAGAAGACAGCGTGTAGCCCACTGCTGACCACCCACAGCCAGCCAGCGACTAGGGAGCGCAGCAAAAGGAGGGGGGTAGCAACTCCCCAGGGCTGGTGACCTCCTCAGCCCCTAGAAGTGCCCCAAGAGTTGGAGGTCTCCAAATGCGGTACCTGGCTGGACTAAAACTCAGTAGCTGCAACTGCTGCACTTTGAGACCTTAACGGTGGAGTAAGGAACGTATTTTTATGACAGAGAGACTGTAATACTGGAGACATGGGATGAATTTCTGTAAGAAATTCTGAGAGGGGCTCGGGGTCTTTGCTTGGAGGCTCGGGGGTAGTGGAAAACCACAGACACCACTGGTGCACCCATCTTTACCTTCCCACGCGTTTGCGTTCTTCCCATGTCAGCTGTTGGCTTTTCCCACTTGTAGTGTGGGGTCAGGAGGTTCAGCCCACGCCACCTCCTTCAGAAGGCACCTGTTACTTCTGTTCAAAAAGGTTTTGTGCATTTTTTTTTCCTCTACTGGCACTTCATTTCGTGGTTGGGTCAGTGGCACAGAGGCTTCTTTTGCAGGAAATCGTGACAGGGTTCTGTCAAGCTTCCCACTCATTTGTTTTCTGTTACTATTTTGCAGCCAAGAAGAAAGAGGAGGAAGAGGATGATGACATGAAAGAGCTGGAAGCTTGGGCAGGAACCATGTAACCACAGCAACAGCTGGCTGGAAAAAGACTTTGATGACCTATTCTGGGTGCAAATGTGTTGTGTTGAGGAGAAAGCATAAGCAAAATGTCTTTTATCTTTCATTTTAACCCAAAGCAGTGGGAACTGCATTGCTGTTTTCTGCGTAGCATGGTCTGCCCAAAGGAAAGGGAGGGGAGCAGCGGGTGTTGCCCGCAGTGAATACGGTTGAGTTTCTGTAAAAAGGGTTTTGCAAAATCAAACATGCGGCTTTTGGACTGTGCTGCTGCCACTGCTGGATCTTCATCTTCAGAGTTTGGGCCATATCGAATCGAAATAAGCTGAAAAACACTCTGTCATTTTAAGTCAGTTTTAGTGTGTCTATAAGTCTCGTAAGGCATTTAAAACCCAGGAAAAGTCGTGAGCCACCATCGGCCTCTTATTGTGTTTAGGTGCTTTAGGTTTTTAGGTCTTTGCCAGTTCTATTTATACCCCTGGACTGCTGTGTGGCCCGGCCGTGTGTTTGTCACCGCACCAACGTAGTCGCTGTTTCCATTTGAGCTGGTGGTAACGATTTCCATTGACAGACGCTGTCTGGGAAGTAGGGAGGATGGCAATTTCAGTTGTACATTTTTCTACGTAGCACTACAATGTTTT
The DNA here is from genome assembly GCA_009769605.1 of Bucorvus abyssinicus. Taxonomy (NCBI): domain Eukaryota; kingdom Metazoa; phylum Chordata; class Aves; order Bucerotiformes; family Bucorvidae; genus Bucorvus; species Bucorvus abyssinicus. The sequence goes on from CM020047.1 coordinate 14,302,470, forward strand.
TTGCTTTTTTTGGTCATAATTGATAACCCAGTGAGACACATGCACACAATTATTTTAATTAAGAAACTACTCTGGATTGCACTGTATTAAATATCTTGATTAATTTTCATCTGTGGCTACTGTGGTCAGTTCTTCGTGGTGTTGAAATAACCTGGCTATAAATTACGTGTGGTTTGGCCTCGTTCTACATGAGTGACCTCCACTCCTCAGAGCTGGCTGAGCTTTGGTTGGGTTACTGCAGCTTCATGGTCTAAAACTACACTCTTAGCTGAGCAAAATTGCTGGCGGGCTGTGATGGCTATTTTCTCACTGTAATAATATTCTGGTCCTTCATGCCAAAATCCCTACTCTGAGGAGGGGGCAAAGCTGCATTAATAGAAGCAACAGGTTTAGGGACCGAGCTGGGAGCCTTGGCTTTGTGTTTGTGGCCATAGAAATGTGATGTGTTGTGCTCTGTGCTAACAAACATATTTTAAAGCAGTAGCATTTCAGGAGTTAGGGGTGAGCATCTCCGGTGCAGGGAAGTGTCTTACCAGAAGTGTTCAGGTGTAGCTGGGAGGGAAAGAAGAAATCCCACAAGCACCGTTAACGCTTTTAAGGTTCCTGATGTAGAAGCTCCGAAACTGTTGGTGACTGAGGCAGCACATGGTGACCAAGCCGTTCCCTGGGTTCTGTTTTCTTTCCTGGTCATTCAGCCAACACTTTAGCTAAAGGAAGAGCTGAGTCTGCACAGTGAGAAGGAAATGCAGTAATGAGCATGCGCCACTGTTCCTGTTTGCTTTAGCCAGCCTTGCTTCTCACAGGCTATTTTTTCTTGATTATTTTAATAAAGGAGGGGTTAGATTCTTAATCCTGCAATTTATTGGTATGTCTGAGGACCAATCACCTTTCTGCTGCTAATATCACCAAGTTCCTGGATACGTTGCATAACATCAAGCTCTCAGTGAGTGGCTAAAACGCTTTTCTGCCCTGCTCAGCCTCATTCCCTGGGCAGAGTTGCCCATAAGGAAGTCACGGAACGGAACGGAAGCAGCTCTCCAGCACCAGCAGGTTTTCCGTAGCTATGTGCTCGCTGCCCAGAGTTTCCCAGTTCTCGGAAAAGCAGTCGAGTTCCTGCTAGGAAACTTCACAATTAACTCACTCTCATCGGGCAACTTAATTTGCAGCTGCATCAGTGTTGTGGCAGAGCTGCTGTTGGGTGTTAAAGGAGGCAGCAGAACCCTGGGATCGGGTGGTTTCAGTTTGGGGTTAATCCTTCTTTATTCTCATAGGGAAGGTGAAAAGCATCCTGGATGTTGTACCTTCAGAACAGAGCGGACACATAAAGAGCACTTGAAAGCTGGGCCAGAGAGTGGCTGAGACAGGTTTGCTAAACCCCAGCAGCTGTCCTGCCCCGGGGCTGGGGGGCACTTGGGTTGTGCAGCAGGTAGGGTGTGCCATTCCTTCCAAGAAGAGATGGAAATCCACAGCTCTGCCCAAAGCTGCTTTACGAAATCGATCTTTGGTGCCATCAGATCTGCCTTTCCAGATGTATCAATGGCTTTTCCGTGTGTCTTTCCCCGTCTTCTCTCCCACAGATGCTCCTTCTGGGACTGCTTTAAGATACAGACATCTAACTGCAAGAACCTTCAGTGTGATGGTGAGTAGGCAGGAGATGAGAGAGGCTCCATTCGCCACTGGCATTGGTGATCACTCTCCCGTGGCTTAACTGTTGAGTTGTGAGCAAATGGCCTTGTTAGTTAACGATGTTCATAACGGGCTCTCGGGAGGTGCTTGTGGGACTTGCCTGCTGTGTTCCCAGGGCTGTTCTTACTGCTCATGGCTAAAGGGCCCACTTCGTGTCAGCGAGGAGAGCAGCTCCAGTGCTGAGAGGAGGAAGAGCTGTTTGTCTTCTCCCCCTGCTTCAGCTCAGGGTTTTACATCCAGCGTGCATGAAGCACTGCACATCGACTGGCAGAGCTGTGTCTGGGCAGGTCCCCTGCTGTGCCCGGACCCTGTCCGTACCGGTGGGGTCAGACACAGCTGCAGCACCAGAAAAGAGGCTTATGGCTCTGGGAGGAGAAAGTTTGGGAGCTGGTTCCTGCTGGTTCCACACATGGCAGCAAGCGGAGGTCAGCAGTGCAGTGCCAGCACGTGGCTGAGTCCACTTCCATGGTGTGGGCGAGGCTGAACCCACTCTCAGCACCCGTGAGGTGGCAGCTCCTTAGCGTGGCTGTTTCAGGGATGGGTGGAGATGAGACTGCGCTCTGCGGGCATGGAGAACCTGTCTTCAGCTCGGGAAGGTCAATATGGAAGTGGTGGGAGGCAGGAGGCCTTTCTCAAAGGGGCCGAGGTGCTGTCTCGGCCGTGTTTGTGGGTTCTGTGATGGGAGGGAGCAGGAACACTTTCCCAGCTCTTTGGGAGCTGCTGCACCCCACGCATGCACAGGACATGACTTTTCATTTAGCAGTGAGAGCTCACAGCTATCAGTGGCCACGCTCGCCCTGGGGATTTCCTGCTCCCTGGCTGAAAGGCTGGCTGCCACCCCACTGCTGTCACACTCCCCATGGCAGCCTACCTGTGCCCGTGGAGCTGCATCCCCTGATCCCAGGGACATCGGACCTTATTTCACTGCCAAATAACACCCCTTCCAGCTCTCACAGCAGCACATCACAGCTCCCTGGCTCCATCTGTGCCCCCACGTTACCTGATGGGAGTTACTGTCCAGTTGCTTCTGCCCCGTTTTCCCAACCCTGAACTGACCCTGGAGCTCTGGGCTCACACGTGTCTCGCTGCTGGGCTTTCTCACTGGGCGGATGGGTGCCACCAGGCTGGGCCCCTCAGGAGCAGCTGATGCAGGTGCTATGGGGTGCGTGCTGGGCTAGAGCTGGGAGCCCCTGGGAGTGAGGCTGGGGCCATGTGTTTTGGCACTGAAGAGCCACTGTCCTCTGGGCAGCTCGGCCCTGGAGGTCACAGCCTGGGCTCAGCTGCTTGTGCTTCTCCTTTCCTCCTCTTCTCTACGTTGTTCCTAGCCTGCCTGCATCCTCTGTTCAATCCCACCACAGGAACCCATCAGATGCTCCTGTGATACTGCAGCTCAGCTCCTCCATTCTCCAGCACAACCCATGTGGCATGTCACCTCCCGGGGCCCCAAGACCACCTCCATCACCCTGCACATCGCTGGTGCCAGGTAACTGTTCCACAACATGGGGTATCCAAAAAAAAGCAGAGGGGCCTGGAGACCCCTCAGCTGCCCTGGGTCTGCCCAGCACCTCCCCGTCCCAGTGGTGAGGGATCCCAGTAGCCTCTGCCCTTCTCTGGGTACCCGCAGCAGGTGACAGCTTGTTGAGTTACTATGGCGATGTGGCTTCCTCCCCAGAGATGCCATCACCAGTTGCAGCTCTAATCCCGTCGCAGACGTGTAGTTAAATCTCAGCCCTTTCATTAGAACCAATCAGCTTATTGAGGCCTCTGAGTGCGGCGCATTTATGACATTAGCCGGTGAGAGGCAGTTCTCCTCGCTCAGGCAGTGTAATACCCCGAATTGATGTAACAGGTTAAACTCTTCTATTACGGCTCTACACTCCCTTTCTCCTCTGCTGCTTATTTTTATCATTATTTTGGTTCTTAGGACAAAATTGCAGCTCTGCTCATCTGGAAAGCTCTTCCCTCTCTACTTCCTGCTGGTGTTCAGCTTGTGCTCGGCCCCATGGTGAAGAGAAGAGCTCTCTTGACTTTCTCCTCAAACACTGAGGTCCATTAAATCAAAGTGATGCTTCACAGATCTTGTGGCTCTCAGCAGCCCGTGCGCAGCGCTCCCTTCTCTGGCTCCAGGTGTGTCAGCTCTGCCGACAGAAGTTTGAGACATTTTGGGGCATTATTGGAGGTTTCCCCTTGTCTTGCCTGCCCAATCATGTCCTCCTATGTGTCATCCTGGAGCTGTGGCTGAAAGCGTCCCTTGTTGGCTGTCCCATGTCCCCGGATCCACAGGTCTGGGGCCAGCTCCTGGGTTTCTCCTGTCCTTCACTGTTTTTTCTCAGCTATTTGCTGGCACTCATGCTCCTCTTCTCGTTACTTGCTGTGCTGCTGGGGGCAGGTTCCCTGTCCCCTTCCATGACCAGCTCCACATGTGCCGTGTGAGGAGGTTTTGGGGAGGAATCGGGAGAGTGGTCAACAGGGAGGAGGGACACAACATGCAGGGCCAAGCAGCTCCCACAGATCTTCCCTGGCCACAGTGAGTTCTCTAAAACCAGCCACCTTCGCAGCTCCTGTCCCTGGCTGGGGGCAGCTGGTCCCAGGGACTCACCTAAGGAGACGAGGGAGAAGGTGGCTTTGGGTTTAGGTGGAGCTGGGACTTCAAGGATTTTGGGGTCCCAGGTAGGCAGCCACCCCAGTTTGGGGATGCTGAACGTCCCAGGCACCAGTGGGATTTAGACTGGGCTATCGAGCACAGAGGCATGACCTAAAAACTTGTCCTGCTGCCTTGGACTGCCCCATTGTCCCTCATTTTGGACATTAGGAACAATTTTTTTCCCCCTTGGGGTTGTCTAGGCCTGGCCCAGGCTGCTCTGGGCGGTGGTGGAGTCCCCATTCCTGGAGGGGTTTAACAGCTGCGTCGATGTGCTGAGGGACAGGGATTAGTGGGGACCTGGCAGTGCTGGGGGAACGCTTGGTCTCGAGGAGCTTAGAGGTCTTTTCCAAGCTCAATTACTCCGTGGTTCTGTCTTCTCTCTCTCTGCTGTGCTTGCAGTATCCCACTTGAACACTTGGAGGCAAAACTGCATTTCTGGACAGATGTGCAAGATTCAGCGATGTCTACTGCTCCGCCAGGGCTGTGCAGCGGCTCTGGCCAACCCTGCCTGGCTCTTCCCGGCAGAGTCGGGGAGAGGCACTGATCCTGGGTGCTGCCTGGGAGCAGGGCCCAAGGAGCTGCTCACAGGATCCGTCCTGGGCCCCGGCTGCTCTGCCAGCAGCGTTAGGGGTGCTGGAGGGCTGGGGGTGCTGAGGGCACCCTGCCAGGGTCACCCCGGGTCCAAAAGCCGTGGTGGCCCATTGGCCAGACACCCCCCTGCACTGGAAAGCATCTCCCAACGAGGTCTGCAACTGTAAAATAATTCCCAAGTCCCTCCTGAAGAGTGTTAAACTTCCGTGAATTGCAGACCAGTACTGTAATGCTGTCACGGGGTCCCTGGCTGCTGCTTGGAAATGAAAACCATTTTTTCCTCATTTTAAATTTTAGCTCCCTGTTTCCCCAAGGGTGAAGCCTGGCCTCGAAAAGGTTCCAGTCCCCTTTTACAGCTTCTTGGCACGCAGCAGCCTGCCAGAGCCTGCAGCCACGCCTCGGAGGAAGGTCTTCCTTGCCCAGTACCTGCAGCTGAGGCCAGTGAAGCCGCTGGGATTCGACCCTGGGGTTGCTGTAGGTGCCCAGAGGAGCAGCTGGAGGCAGCGAAGTTGCTCCCCAAGGTATGTTGGGGAGACACAAGGGGGGAAAGGCTTATCCGGGAGGGATTACCAGCAGAGGGCAATGCCGTGATGGATTTCCAGCTCCGCACTGTTCAGTGGTTTAAACCAGAGCTGGTCCACTGTGGGAGTGGGAAGGAGATGGGTGCTGGGACAGCGGTGCCCTGGCCCCTTCACACTGCCTCAGCCCTGGTGATGGTCCCCTCTGCAGGCAGAGCAGGCAGGAGGGCACCTTCTCATCCGCCCAGCACCTCCGTGTCCCACTGGAGAGGGGTGGAGGGGACAGCCGGGAGCTGCCTCCCTGCCCATTGTGGTCAGCTCTGGGGAAGCAGCCATGGGATCAGGGTATCCCAGATCAGGGATCCTGGGTGATGCCAAGTGTTTTGACTGCTCTCCACGATCAAGGCTTGGGCTTTGCTGCCAGCCTGTTCTCCTGAGGGCAAGGCAGAGTGTTCAGGAGGCAAGAGAAGGGCTCATGCCGCACTCCAAACCCTCAGCAGAACAGGGAGGAGTGGCTTTGCGAGACTGCAAACATCCCAACTGGTTTTGTGCACCTGGATCATCAGCAGAACCAAGAGCATCCTCCCAGCAGGCAGCGACCAGCGCTGCTGCTGCCACCCGGGGAGGCCAGAGTGGGATGTGCCTGGGGCTGGTGGGTTCTACCAGCTATGTGTGGCGTGGAGCACAGAAAACCACGCGCTTTTTGCACAGAAGACCCTAAAAAGCAGCAGCAGCATGAAACAGGCTGGAAAATTATGTCAAGAACCAGAGCGATCCCAGGGTGCCCGGATGGTTGCGTGGCGCATTGTTGTGGCTCAGCCAGGCAGGAATGTGGCAGCTTGGCCACGCAGGGATATATCAGACCCTGCGAAAAAGTGAAATGTCCTTTGTCAGGTAACTGCACCCGCTGCTGGCTGCTGTCCCTCGCTCTGCCCGCGTCTCAGTGTCCTCCACAGCACCAGCCATCCCCATCTCTCCCACCGAGGTGTGCTGGAAAAACAAGTTGCATTTTCCTGCTCTGGCACCTCCAGAGGTGACAGAAGTGACATTCAGTGACAGCAGCATCCAGTTTGAGGAGCATAAATGCCTTCCTCTACTCGACCAGTAACTTTTTGTCCACACGACCGCCAGCATCCCTGTGCTGGACTCAGGGTGTAGGGATTCATCTGGAGCTGGGCTCTGCTCTCCTGCCCCACAGCACGTGGACACCCAGCTGGAGGAGCAGCACCTGCCCAGGGGCTGCTGTTGTTTTGGTGACTTTGCCTTGCCTCGCTCTGTCGTTTCCTGAAGCAGCGGCACACGATGGTCTCTTTAGTCTCTGTTAACAGAACAAGAGCTGGGGAAAGCTTGCAGCCAGCTGAAATGCTGAGCAGAGGAGGAGGAGATGATCGGTGCCTGCAGCTAGAGAGCGATGCTGCTCCAGACACCGCCGAGACATTCATCACCCCGCGGGCCGTTCCCTGCAGGAATCCCAGGGGATCAGCTCAGCGGATCAGCTCTCTGCTCTTACATCTTTTATTTCTCCCTCCAGGAAAGCTGCTGCCATAAGCACAGCCCTGTCCCCAAGGAGACCCTGGCTGGGCTCCCGCTCTGCATTTCCCAAGATCACACTTGTTCGGCTCCGGGGAAGAAGTTTGCCCCATTCTTCCAAAAAAGATCAGAATAAGGAGGCCATTTTCATCATAAATAAAATATGCCCCAGCTTTATTATGAAGCGTCTACCCACTTTACCATCCATTACGGAGAAAGCGTGTTACTGGTCCTGATGTTTGGGGCTGGAGCCAGAAGACTGCTCGCTCCTCTTCCTCAGCTCTTCAGGAGCAAAGCTCAGGGCAGATCCTGGCTGCTGAGCAAGGCCAGCTGCGGGTGGGCCATGTCACCGGTTACTGGTGACTCCTGGTTTGCAAAGGGATCTTGGAGCAAGCTTGGCTGATGGCTACTCAGCCGCTGGTCTGAAGTCTCTGCGATCTCATCTGGGACCTCTCCTGGCCAGGGCCAGCGGCTTTTGGGGCACTTGGCCAGAGGTGTCCACATTCCTCCTCCTGTCCTTCCCTCATCAGCTTCATCACCTCTGGGGTCCAAGTTTTGTTTGTGAAGCTCTGAGCAATGCAGCCCCCGCTTTGCAGAGCCACCCTCAGGCCGCTGTGTCCGAACCCCAGCTAGGCAGCTCGCTCCCTCCGGAGCCCGTTGGGTACTGCCCCAGGGCGATGCTGGGGGCTCTGGCTTTGGCACAGACTTTCCCAGCTCTGGTGCTCGCCTGTGCCAGGGAGGTTTGGCTCTCAGCTCTACCTGACCAGCAATGACACGGAGATAAAATGTAAAATGTGCTTATTTATTGCAGGGAAGGCACAGTCCAAGGCTCTTCTCTCCCATGCGGGCAAAGGCGATACAATTTACACCCCCCTGAAGGTAGGAGGGCTGTAAAGAGGCTGTTGGTGCAGTGCCAGTGCCACGGTGCAAACTCTGGTCCATGGAATAAATGCTGGGGATGTTTGTTCCAAGCTGGGTGGAATCATCTGCGACTTAGGGTCACGGGCAGCCTCTCCCATCCCTCCTTGCCCTCTGATCCGGAGGCTTTACAATGCTGGGCCGTGCTCTGCCCCCATGTGCCTTACATCTGTCCGGCTATCACCTCAGGTGGGCTCGGGCTGGGTAGTGACTCTCGTGCTTCTGGTAAGAAAACCATCAGCTGATGTTTGATGGCATGGCGGGGATCGGGCTTGTTGGCCCAAGTGGTTAAACTGGTTTATAGGTGGGGACACTGAGGTGCAGAGCTGCAGCGCTGCCCCGTGGACAGGCCACCATCTTCGGACAGGGCCATCTTGTGCCACGTTGGCCGGCAGCGCGTCCCTCTCCTGTCCGTGGCGTTGCTGTGATGCAGTTAATGCTCCCAGAGCTTTCTCTGCTTCACCTTGGCTGGAAGGTGAGGAGGTGGAAACGTGCCATGTGGTGTCTCGATGGCGTGTTGCTGTGAGTGGAGCCATTGCAGATGCAAATGAACAATTTTAAGCAGTGAACGTGAAACCCAGCAGCAACAGGACGCTCTTTACCCTGTGACACTTCCACTCTGGGAGAGGCTTGTGCAGCCGCGTGACGCAGGTGGTGGGTCTGGCACGTTGGGAGAGCTCTCAGCGGTGTGGGGGTGCTGGGCATGGAGGCATCGCTGGAACAGGAGGCCTTTGCTTTGCCTGGAGAGGGGTAAATCACCTTGTGCTGGTTTGGGTGGAAAGGCTGTGCTGAGCATCCCCCAAATGGGGGTTCAGCTCCTGGGAGGGGAACAGCTCTGCTGCATGTGGCAGTGACAGAGCCAGTCCCTTGGGCACCTTCAAGGTGTTCCAGGTCTGGGAGTCTCGTGTGCAACAGGGGAGAAGGGGGGATTGCTGGGCTGGTGGTTGTAGCTGTGCTGGGGTTTTCTGCAGCCTTGTGAGACACGTCACCGTCTCTCCTGTCTTTGTCCCAACCGGCTCTTCCGCCAGGTCTGGGAGGCCCACGAGCTGCAGCGGCTCGTGTCCATCCTGTCCGTGCCTGAGTCTGCTCCTCCCTGACTGCAGAGCTGCAGAACAGAATCCCTCGTAATGGCTTTCACAGGCGCCTGCCGGCGTTTCTGGGCATGGGGAGGAAACAGAAACCCTCAGCCCTGGGTCAGCCCTGTGTAGAGACAGGGTTCCATGCCACAAACCTGCGTGCAAGGAGAGCAGGCGCGTCCCGGGTGGTTTTTCCAGCCTCTGCACGAACAGCCTGCTGCCTGCAGGCATGAGCCGGGGAGCAAGTGCAAAAGCTCTGTGCTGGGACGCGTGTTCCCAGCAGAAAACGCTGACACGTGTCCTGCAGACAGAGGAGGTGCTTCTGAGAGGACGTGTGGGGTGGGGAGGGGGGGGCAGACCCATCTGTCACTGCTTTCTAATTAACGCTGCGTTTGATATGATAATTAAATCTGACTTTTGCATTAATTTTTTGCTAATTATTTACAAAAATGTTTTGGATAGCTGGCATTGTGTTGTGCAAAAGCGATACCCAGCAGTCAGCTGGTGGGCAGTGAGGGTGATGATGGGCTCGTCAGCGTTGATGGCCGTGGGCCCAAAGCTGCTGGGGAGCAGCGGGGGCTTTTTGGGAAGCTCCACATCCTGCAGTGCTGGGATGGGGGTCAGGGCCAGCTGTGGGAGTTGGCAGCAGCTCTCCTTCACCTCAGGTGCCATGTGCTGGCATGTGCAGGGCTGGGGGAAGGAGGACCAGGGGGTGCCCACCAAGGGTCATCCCAGCCTCCAGCGAGGGTGTGGGAGGGGTCCAGAGGTGCGTCCTGGGGCTGCTGCGGTCTAATGAATGACCCAGTTTTGAGCAGCCATTGAGGAGCACAAGGGGCTGCTCCCACCGAATTTTTGCAGCTCCACCCGCATCAGCGGGAGCTCTGGAGCCTCATGCCCTTGGAAGGTCAAACCTGTGCCCATGTGTGGTGTTGCCACCGGGTGCTGTGGCCTGGTTGCTCATGCAGGCAGCTCCGATGGCCACACGGACATCCATGCTTGGGGGAAGCTGCTCGGGGATGCTCTGACCAGAGCAGATCCCGGACCCAGAGAGAAAAGCAGCCCCAGGGCAGCAGCCTTGAGGTTCGGAGGAGAGTGCTGGGAATCCAGGGGTTGGGGCCATGCTCTGGGCACCCCGGCCTTCGCAGCCCTCCTTTGCCTCGGGGTGAGGCAGCACTTGCCTCGTCCTCGAGGTGCCCCAGAGCGGCTGTGCCGGGTGCCACCCAAATGTCACCTGCAAAGGAGCTTCCTGGCATTTCAGACCCTGGTGTCTGACCGAACTGCAAGAACGAGAGCTGGTGTCAGCAGGGAGCTGGGATGAGGACGGATGCTCCAGCAATCCTTTGCAGCAGACAGGGACCGTCAGGGACTGTGACAGCACCATTGGTTCTCTGCAGCCACCTTGGTGTTACGCCTGAGCTGCTCGGCGCAGGTTCGACCCTGAGACTCCTTCTTCGTCCACTGTGAGTAGCCGAGGGGCTTGGGACTCTGGTGGCTGTAAATACCAGCCAGCCTCTGCACAGAGGCTCCGCTTTCCCCTTAAACTGCTCCGTGTGGTCCCTCTCTGGCCCCGCTCTGCCCCTCCTGCTCTCTGTGTCCCCATAGCCCGTCCTCTGGGTACTGCCTCTGCAGGGAACAACGCCAGCAAAGCCCAGTCTCACCACATCAGCCTGGGAGCTCTGGGTGGGATGTGTTTTCCCAGCAAGGACCTGAACTGATTCAGCCTCCCTCCCTGGGGGAGGGAAGTGCTGAAGGGCTGCCAGCAGCTCCATGGAAGGACGTGCCACCACTTGTTTGATTTTTACAGGCATCTGCACTGAGATTTGTCAGACAGCCTCAACGGGGAGCAGCTCTGCACTGCATGTAGGGCTGGGGTGGGCACCATCGTGTGCTGGCCCTGCCGAAGCATCGGGGTGGTCACCGTGCCGGATCCGTGCGGGCCAGAAGTGCTGCCGGTGCCTCGGTGAGCCTCGGCTGCTGCTGTCCCTTGCGCATGGGGAGCAGGAGCATCTCCAAACCAGCAGTTCAAAGCTGTGCAGAGCAGCTGTGACAGATGTTTTAAGTAACTTTTCCTCCACCCAGGGCAAATTTGGATAAAAAATGTTTAGATTTTAAATCCTTGGTTCTTCCTTGCTGCCTTCATGGTTCAGCTGACTCTTTCCATGCTGCTTGAGAGGCAGATTGTGGAGCTGGGCGGGACGGAGCCACAGAGGTGGGTGCTGGGGGCAGGCAGGGGCTAGCAGGGAGCTGCCCGGGGTGAGCGGAGCCCCATGCCCAGCTCTCAGGGTACAGGACGGGGTGCAGGAGCTGCAGCCTGCAGCACCCTCAGCTCTGGCTGTTGCTTCTCTCTTTGTGAGTATGAAGCACGTGTGCGGATTAGCTCGCCCTGCTGAGCGTATTATGGGCTGCCAGTTTTCTGTGCCGGTCGCCTCTGTGGCTGAACAATGTGTAATTCTCAATCAATTTACCTACAGTTAAAGTACAGAGGAGGGGAAGAGAAAGAAGGAGAAGAGCCCTTTCAGCTTAACAGCTGGTGATGCCTCAACAGCCGCCACCGTAGGCTACCGACGGCACTTCACAATCCAACACCCGACGTTATTTCTTAGCCTCACTCACTTCAGTTTCTCCTCAATTCGGAGCCAATATTGACAAAGCTCACATCATCCTGCCGGAGCAGTACCGGAGAACTTTGTTTTGTTTGCAGCACGCTTGGTACCATCACTATCCCTTGGGCAGGAGCCAAGGGACACAGGCACACAGTTCAATCGGGAGAGCAAAAGGAAGGTGAGGAAAGAGGTTATGGAGTGTTTGCTGGGAGTGTTCTCTGGGGACCAGGGCTGCTCCTGCCCCTGTGTCTGCCCAGCCCTGGGCTGTCGGGGCCGGGTGGCTGCAGGCACATCCCCTCATGGGCATCCCCCTGTGTCCCGGGGCTCTGGTCCCATTGCAAAGTCCTCCATGGCATGTCCAAGAGGAAAACTTCTCTCTGTAACATTCCAGCAATGCTGCTACGGTGCTGTCTGCAGGGATGAGGAGGAGCCCTGGCACATGGAGACGAGCCGCAGCTCACAGAGCCCAGGCCAGAAGGAACACCCAGGCTGGCTGCCGTGTCCCACCACTGGAGCCTGGTTGGTGCTGAGAGGTGCCGTGGCGAAGCCCGATGGGAGCAAGCATCGCTCAGGCAGGCAAGTTTTGCTTTGATATTCCTGCTTTGATATTTCTCTGCTTTCATTACTTGCCTGAGGTTTATTCTCCCTCACCAAACCATGTCTCAGCGAGGCCAGGAGGTGCGAAATCAGCTCCTGCTCAGGGCTCACCTTATTGCTGGGCAGGTTTGGGGCACTTTTGTTTTACGAACCCATCAAAACCCAGTCCTGGGTCAGGGAATGATGGGTGTGTTGGGATAAAGACCCAGCAAGCATGGCAGTTTCTCTGGACATGTGCTGTCGGGATCCTCATCACTCCTGTGGTGGCCAGTGAGGAGCTGGGGACGGTCCTTGCTGTGGCTGTGGGGCTGGGTGAGCAGAGCGACATCGTGGGCATGAGCTGGCTCAAGTCTGTTGCCTTGGATTGAGCCAAAGCCCTTGGCCAAGGCAGGGGCAGGTCTTCTCTTTCTTCTGCTTATCCCCACGGAGGTGGCAGTGGATGCTCGGTGTGATGCTGAGCTGATGGCTGGTTCTACAAAGCTCACAGCAAAGCATCATTCAGACTTGTCGCTGGGGCACAGGGGGTGCCATGAATGGCTGAGTCCTTTGTGGGATGGTTCTGCGCCCCAACAGGCTGCACCCGATGGGCAGAGCTCTGCCAGACTTGAATCTGGGAGGTCAAATCCCAGCACTTGAATGGGAAAGACCTATCCCAGCTCTGCTCATAGGAAAAACCTGGCGTCTGCTGGGTGCTGTGGAGAAACCAGAGTCGTGGGGGTGCTGCAGCAAAGCTGGTGTCCCCGGGGTCCCATGGCAAAGCTGGTTCCCAGGGTGCCACAGCAAAGCTGCAAGAAAAGGGACCTTCTTTCCCAGGGTGACTGCTGTAGTGTCACACACTGCCTCACTGGCTGGTGTAGGTGAGAATTTGCAAACCCCCTTTTCTGGGTGCCATCCCCCCTCCCACGCTGCTGTCGCTCTGGGCCAGCGTGTCCCCCCATAGCCAAAGGTGACGGTGCCGTGGGTGGAGCTGCCTTCACAGCCGCATGGCTCTGCAGGGCAGGACCAGCACCCAAAAGTCCCTGTCCCTGCTTTGAGACCTTGGCTGTGGTTTTGTCCTCTGGGCTGTTAATTCTCTGATCAGCTCGTCACACCCTGCCCAGCCCAGGAGATCCTCCATCCGTGGGTTGGATGGGGCTGGGCTTTGTGGCCAGTGTTGGGCTAGCACATGGAGTGCAGGGAGTGCTGCTGGTGCCATCGCAGAAAAGAAGCAGTGTCAGGGCAGGATGAGCCCATTGGAGCAGAACGAGCCTGTTGCAGCAGAACGAGCCCATTGCAGGATAAGCAATGTGGGGATCAGCAAGGTCTGGGGGACCACAGTGCCCCAGCCTGAACCCCACCAGACCCCGGCCAGGGCTTTTCATTTGTCAGCATCACAAGTGCTAAAATGGCCCATCTCCATCAAAAAAGGTGCTTTTTATGCAGCCAGGCAACTGAATTTCTCACCGACATCAGCAGCAGCATCTTCACCCTTCCCAAACGCTGCTGCAGTGCAGACCCGGGGCACCGAGGTGGATGTGCGGTGCCGGGAGTGATGGATGGGTGGGCGCCTGGCAGGAGGGTGGCAGGGGAAGAGGAAGCTGATTTCAATCGACTGGTTAATGGCTTCATAAAGTCAGTGACTTGTTGGCAGTGCCTGGCAGTTCATTTTTAACAACCGCACTCCAGCGCTCAGCCCCAAAGCCAGCTGCCTGGGAAATTCAGAGCTCAGTAAGCAGCTCTGGGCTGCAGATGGGCTCAATTTGAGTCGCGCCGTGCTCTGCCCTGCGCCTCTGTGCTGCATCCCCGCCATCACCCCGTCCCGACAGAGGAGTCGAGCTCTTCAATGCAGTCATCATAACGGAGGACCTAGACTACCCTGACAGACAGCCGACAGAGCTGGCGGCAGATGGTATCTGTGGTCTGACCTGGGCACAGCATTCATTTTCTTCCTGGATTTGTGCACTTTTACAGCCGCAGCGTGGGGTGGGTCAGGCCCTTTGGCGGGAGGCACTGGGTTATTCCCTCCCCAGCCTTGTGTCCTGTCCCCCTGGTTAAGATGGTTCATTTCTCTCACTGCTTATCTACGGCACATGTCTTGAAACACTGGTAATATAATTTAATCTTTTCCAAGTCCCGCGGCGTTCCTGGGCAAAATGCTGGGTATTACCACTAATCTTCCTGCTCTCCACTCATTTAATTATCTTTCTCCACGCTCCAGCCCCGCCTCTCCCACCCTGGGCTCTCCAGCCCCCGATCCACAATCCGTGGTGGCTTCTCCGAAAAGCTGACCCTGCAGCTGGGGCTTCATCTCCAGCTGCACGCTCTGACTTTAAGATCTCATTTGAAATCTTTACCTGAAATACCTTTAAAGGCTCCCTTCAACCTGCCCCTGACCTGCCTCCCACCTTGCCGCGTGTCCCTCCCTGTGACACCCCCTGCTCCCACACCCCACGAAGCATCCCAGCTCCTCCCGCAGGTGAGGCTCGCTTCTGGTGAGGTCCGAAAAACCGGGATAAACCAGTAATAAGGGCATCCTGCTTTGCACTAACATTATAACTTATTTATGGGCACACGCGTGAGAAGCATTTCTGTATTTAATCAGCTCGCTGCCGGCCGCCTGACGGCAACGGGCTGCGGTGCTTCAGCAGCTTGGGCTCACGGTTATGGGAACGTGGGGTTACAGCCGTGGCGAGGAGCTGGCCGCAGAAGTAATGTCTCTTCAGCACGGCGGTGTGTGGTAATACATACTAATTAAGACAAATGTAATTACCCAGGCTGCAAGTCATGCTTAACAAATTAGACCCAAAACATGGCAAACATGAGGCTCGAGGCTCTGAAAAGTGCAGAGCCCAGGCGGGAGCTTGGGCATCGTCTCAAGGCAGCGACTCTCCTAGACTTCATCCAGGGCACAGGGGATGATTTCCCAGCTCCCTCCACTGTCAGAAAGTCTCTGCTGCAACTTAAAGGGGCAAAAAGAAAAAGAAAAAAATATTAAGGTGGTAAAGGGGAGAAAAGTGTTTCTTTGTGTATCAAGAACTTGGGGTGTAAAAATGAGCCAGGTGTCCCCGGGTCCTTTGCATGGAGTGAAGGACAGGGACAACGAACCCACATTCTTATTAATTGTGAAACCCCTGCGCTTCCACGGAGGCCACTGCTGGGGTGGCCAGTTGCCCATGCTGGGAACACCGGCACCGAGCGGTCCCCATGGCGGCCGTGCTGGTTTGGAAGGGCAGGTTGGAGGGGTGATGCCGCAGCTGCTGCAGCATCGTGGGGCTTCCTGGTACAAGCAGCACTTCTGGCCTCCTGCCTGTTTTCTTGCTGGCGGGTGGACGACATCCGCGGCATCGCTGAGCTCCCGGGCAAGTCATCGAAGGAGTTTAGCGCAGGCTGTGTTAAACAACATCCTCATCATCTTTATGCTAAGCCGTAAACCAATGGAGGAAAGCTGAGCTCCTGGTGAAAATCCTGAGCTCAGTCGCTTCAGACCTTGGCCTTTGATTTTTATCAGATGATCTGGTTTTTAGCAGATAAATCAGGCTTTGATTTCTCTCAGGAAGGAGCTGCTGGTGAAGGCTTAATGCACTGCTCACGTGCGGGTGCTGGTGGCTGCACTGAGCCTCTGTAAGGGCTCAGCGGGGTTCTCAGGGGCTGCTCTGCTGGGAATCCCCCTTGCCCGGCCGTGCTTGGCAGGACGGGGCTTCATTTGCCATCTTGTGGTTTCCACTCACAGAGGGGACGTTAGAAAGCAGATTAATGAGCAAGATGTTAAGAATTAAACCAATAAAACTGCTCAGCAAGTAGAGCTGCAGTCAAACGCTGTTCCCGAGGGAGATAATATCCCTTCCCCCTTAATTTCTTAGTATATCCATTATGATTGATGCTGTTACAGAGGTCACACTATTATTACAAATACACTGGTGATGGCAGAGCTGCAGAATTAATCACGCTGGGTGTTACTTCACTAACTAACTGCTGGTTTCAATAGGACCATTGTCTGGATGCGCTAAACTGAACCTTACGTTGCACTGTCCTCTGCGCTGTCTTTGCTGCAGGATGAAACGAGACGCAGCTCCTTCTTTACAGCCAAAAGTGGTCTCTCCATGGCACCACCTCTCAGCTGAGCTGCCCACTGGTTGGTGGCACCTCTGGAAGCCCTGGGAAGCTGGTGGTGGAGCATCTTGGAGACAAGCGGCAATGGAATAAGGGAATGGATGTAGGAGATGGCATTTCTAGGTGGTCCTCACCCCTCCCGGGCTGTCCATGGAGGGGAGCCAAGAGGACCCCACGGCCCATGGACCTGGGCCAGCTTGGGAACCTGTCCATCCATCCTTGCAGCCTCACGGCTACTCTGAAGGATTTTTCAACATCTTTTTTTTCTGCTTCTTTTCCCACTTACTGCAGAAATGCAATTAGCAGGAGACCTCCTTAGCCAGGGGTTTGCTTGACCCTTTGCTGGTTGGCACTGCCGCACTGGGAAATCCTGATAGCTGGCTGCATATTGGGCTTCACCAAGAGAGTGGTACCAGATTAGTGGACAAACAGGGTTTGAACAGGAGCTGGAGGGAGTCAGGTGGGTTGAAAATGCCTGATGTGCTGGTCACCAGGGTCTTGGGGATCCTTTCCTCACCATGGGAAAGCCATCTCCTGTTGGCAGGTAGACCTGGGGGCAGCCCTAATAGTTAATCAGTGCACCCCATTTCAAATTGGACCAGGTGAGGCCATAGCTGGGAGGGTCTCCCCCAGTCCGTGCCACTGTCACATCAGCGGTTGTGTCCTGCTCAGCATTGTCAGGCATCTCCTTGGCAATGGCTGCATTAGAGTAGTGTGTCTGACAGAGGTTTGCTGGGGTTGGAAGGCAGATGAGCCCCTTAATGCTACGCAGGGAGGTCGGACACTTGGCGTGGGAGGATCGCTCCCACCTGGCCGAGGGCCTGGAGCTGGGCTGGTGCTGCACCACCTCTGCTCCTGCTTCCCGGGGACAGGGTCCCTTCTCTGCACAAGCATTGCTGTCCCCGAATCGATGGAGCGGGCTCCTCCATCCCCCACCCCCATCCTCTGTGTCTCCTGACACAGAATCCTGACGCTGCCGGAGGGGTCCTTTCAGTGCCTTCAAATTAACACCTACTTAAAATTCAAATGCAAATAAATTTTTAATTTTCTTAATTAAAATTATTTCCTTGTTAGATCTGAATAATGGGATTTGAAGAATAGAAGTAATGGGACGTGCCTGGCCGCGTCGGGGGGAACCGAGGCGCAGACGAGCAGAGTGAGAGCCCGGGAATGGTGGAACCGTGCCCCACGTGTTTGGGGAGCCGCAGCCAGCCTGAGCTCAGCATCCCTCCTTCCTCCAGTAAGTAAAATCCACCCAAGTGGCAGCTTAAAA
Source organism: Bucorvus abyssinicus (assembly GCA_009769605.1). NCBI lineage: Eukaryota > Metazoa > Chordata > Aves > Bucerotiformes > Bucorvidae > Bucorvus > Bucorvus abyssinicus. The sequence goes on from CM020047.1 coordinate 14,319,995, forward strand.
TGATATCACAGCAGTCCTTGGTTCTGCAGAGTTTGGAGAGGACGGGTTGCTCCCACGGCCTCCCCGACAGCCCGAAGGGAGGACAAAGGGGCTGCTGGGGGGCCGAAGGTGCTAAGGGGGCTGCTCCACTTTCGCTTGCGCTGTGGGGGACCGCAGGAGCCGGGCCCTGGAGCACTGAGCCGTGGGCGAACGTGGAGCAAGATCACCCCTGGACTGAAGCGCTGCAGCCCGACGGCCGCAGTGAGACGCGGGAGATCTGTGTGTCGGGACTCTGGTGTATGAGTGACTGGCGAAGAAAAGGAAAAATAGATGGCGGTGGTATAAAATGCATTTAATCAGCTTTTGCTGCCCACCCACAGCCCAGTGCCTGGACTCAGGGACAGGAGGTGCTGCAGTGAAGAGACAGATTAGATCCACTCTGATCTCTTTTGATCTGACTGAAAAACCATTGAGTGAAAGCATTGGCTGAGACCTCCCTGCTGTGTCCCTTCGCAGTGTTTACCTGGCATCGTACTGTCTGTGGAAACTTTTAATGTATTTATTTAAATTAGTAATAATTTGCCCATTAAAATGCTACAGATCAGTGAGTTATTCTTGAACACGGTTCATGTTCTGCTTCGGAGAATTGATGAGCTCGTGTGTTTGCACCCCTTGCAGCGTGCTTGTTAGATGCTGCACGTGAAACGATTTATACAGACCACTGCCACTCGTGCCAACCCAGCCTAGAATAATTCAAAAGCAATTGCATAAATCACTTATTAATTATTACTGAAGTATTTATGCCTTCATTTGAGTTGTCGGCCTTTTTTTACCTGCATTTGCTGCATTGACAGAACATTTTCGAGTGTCTAATGCGTCCTCCTAACAGGACGAGTTTCTAACTCCCGGAAGGACACTGAGGGGCTGCAGCGTGTCCAGAGAAGGGCAACGAAGCTGGTGCAGGGTCTGGAGCACAAGTGCGCTGAGGAGCGGCTGAGGGACCTGGGGGGATTGAGCCTGGAGGAAAGGAGGCTCAAGGGGAGACCTGGCTCTGGACAACTCCCTGACAGGAGGTTGGAGCGAGGTGGGGTTCGGTCTCTTCTCCCAAGTAACAAGTGACAGGACGAGAGGAAACGGCCTCGAGTTGTGCCAGAGGAGGTTCAGGTTGGACATTAGGAAATATTTCTTCCCTGAAATGGTTGTGAAGCCTTGGAACAGGCTGCTTGGGGCAGTGGTGGAGTCCCCATCCCTGGAGGGCTTTAATAGCCTTGTCGAGGTGATGCTAAGGGACATGGTGGTGACCTGGCAGTGCTGGGGGAACGGTTGGACTCGATGGTCTCAATAGTCTCTTCCAACCAAAATGATTCTGTGATTCTGTGCGTTGACTGCGGGGATGGCTGGTCCTTTGCAGCCCCTCTCTGCCTGGCCGAGGTTTGGGCACGCAGCCTCTCTCCAGCCTGACCACAGCGTGCCGACACGCTCCCTCAAATAACGGGCAGGAATGCTAATTAGTGCCCATTTCCAGCAGCAGCCGAAACGGGCTCCACGACGAGCACAGTGACGTTTGATGCGGATGAACTGTGCTTTGGTGGGAATTCAATTACACATTTTTTCCTCGCTGAACAAAATGCATTTTGACGATACAGTAGTTTCGGTGCTAATGAGATGCATTTTAACTGCTGTGGAGACTGTATTTCTTCCTGCACTTAGTACACAGGATCCACTTTAATTACAGTTTCAGTGGAGAAAAACCCACAGAGTTACTACCTACATTTTACTCCTGGTAATAGCAGTTTCCGTGCATTGCCAGGGACATTATGGATTCACTTTCAAGCCACATTTTATACCAAACAACTTGATTGTGATAGCAGGGAGAAAGCGGCTCTGCTTTCCGCCGACTGCTCCGTCTGTGTTGTAAAAGGGTCGTTTATAGCTGGGAGATGAATCAGACGCGTTTGAGTCAGAACGTCTCGGAATAAAAGCATTTATGGAAGTTGTTTTAAGAGGTTTTTGTAAGACGTATGGGACTCGAGGCCGAATTAAAACCGTGGCTCATGGCCACCCCACAGATGCGCACATCCTTCACCCCGGGATGGGGACCGTGTTTCCACATGGTGCAGCACGGAAAATCACGCTGTTTTGTTCCAAGGAAGAAGCGTGTTTGCGCTTTGATTTCTTTCTGAGAGTTCTCGACCTCTCGCTCCTGGCAGTTTCCCCGGTATGTCTTCTGCAGGAGCTGGGCATCACAGGAGGTCCCACTGCTTGTTGTAAGCCACGGAAAAGCCCCACATTTTGGCCACATGTTTTGTCTCATTAGTTAAACCGCGCTGTTCGCCCGCATCTCTGGGGCACGGTCCTGGTGTGGCAGGAGAGCAGGCAACAGCTGATGGTTGTGGCAGCATCAAGGTGCCATTGGGCTGCATCCAGCTGGGGAGCAGCCTTGGGAATTTGTAACCTATTTCCTCTGGCCAGCAGGAGCAGGGCAGGGACCATCCCCCTGTCCTGGGCGCTGGTGAGGCCACACCTCGAATCTTGGGTTGGGTTTTGTGCCCTCTCCCTCCCAGAAGGACATTGAGGGGCTGCAGCATGTCCGGAGAAGGGCAACGAAGCTGGGGCAGGGTCTGGAGCACAAATGCGCTGAGGAGCGGCTGAGGGACCTGGCGGGGGGTTAAGCCTGGAGGAAAGGAGGCTGAGGGGAGACCTTCTGGCTCTGACAACTCCCTGACGGGAGGTTAGAGTGAGATGGGGGACAGTCTCTTCTCCTAAGCAGCAAGCAAGAGGATGAGAGGAAATGGCCTTAAGTTGTGCCAGTGGAGGTTTAGGTTGGACATTAGGAAAGATTTCTTTACAGAGAGGGTTGTCAAGCCCTGGCAGAGGCTGCCCAGGGCAGTGGTGGAGTCCCCATCCCTGGAGGGGTTTGACAGCCGTGTGGAGGTGATGCTGAGGGACAGGGGTCAGTGGGGACCTGGCAGTGCTGGGGGAACGGTTGGACTCGATGATCTCAATAGTCTCTTCCAACCAAAATGATCCCATGGCTCTGTGATTCTTTACAGCCATTTCCCTTTCCCCACACGGTGGTTTGGGCTGGGACACCGAAGCAGACAGCCTGGGAAAGCCGAGTGGTTGTAAGCTGCATGGAGTACGTTGTTTGATGAGAAGTTAGCACTCACAACTACTGCAGAGATATTTAATAAAAGATTGATCAAATGTGTTGTAGCATGTTGCCAAAATTTCTCTGCGACCATTTAACACCGACGCCTCATTTGTTAATAGCTGGAAATAATTTGTAGCCTTCTATAATGCATCTTGGCAATTGTCACGGAAAAAACAAAACCAATTATTTCTGTTAATTATTCATGGCTTTATTTAAGTATTTATACACCTCCATTCGTTTAAAGTTCCCCTCTCGCCCAGCCCACCCATGCCGCTGAAGCGGGCTGTGAACCGGCACTGAGGCGGGTGACAAATAAACAAGTTGTTCGCCAGCCCGGCGAGGCAGTTAGAGTCTCGCGTCCGTGGCCAGGGGAAGCGGCTGAGCAGACAAAGACGTATTTGCTGTTGAAACTCCTTGAGTAAGGGGTGTGGTTCAAAATGTAATACTGTGCACGAAGTCTTACTCCACTGCCCCGAGGAGGAGCTGTGCAGGAGGAGGGGGAGACGCTGGGGTCCATGGCTGGCATGGTGGGCTTGGACAGCAGAAGGTCTTTTGGAAATGGGAAAAAGCAGGAAGGAGGATCTCATCCCGCTTTCTCCATCATTCCTTTGGAAATTGATGGTGTTCTTTTTCCAAAACAACTTTTTTTTTTTTTTTCTTTTTATTGCCCCTGTCTGATACTGATGGTTAAAGCAAACCTGGGAGCTCACAGCTCTGTCGCGCTCATGGTGCAGGCTCCCAGCACTCTGACTGCTCACAGCAAGAGGGTGTTTAAGGGGAAACCATCTTTTTCTAGAGTCCTCAGGACCTCTGGACTGGTGGATGCTATTGAAGACCATTGAGCAGGTGCCGAGACCTTGAAAATCTGAATCCTTCTGAGAAATCAGAGCTGTGTTTCAGGCAGCCATGCCCCGATGCCTGGCTCTGCTCTGCACTCACGGGGGCGGAGGTTGCAGTGCTGGTGAGGAGCACAAGCTTTTGCAGCTCAAGTAGCCCCAAGGACTTCCAAGTGGAAAAGCAATGAGAACATTTAAAAAAACAGTGTCTCACTGTCCTTTTACTTTCTCTCTGGTTGTAAATACACCCGAATCATGTTTTTGTGGAGGCGTCTGCGGCGGCAGCAGCTGAACACGTACTGATTTTGAGAATTGCGAAGCACGAGCCTCTGGGAATGCCGGCACTCCAGGAGCCTGGGCTTCCCGAAACTCAGAGGCAGGAATAAAACCTGGGGGCTGGCCATGCCATGGGTGCAGTGCCCTGCGTGGAGCTACGGGACAGCCGCCTGCCCTCGGCCACCCGCCTGCCCTCGGCCACCCGCCTGCCCTCGGCCACCCGCCTGCCCTCGGCCACCCTCCTGCCCGCTCACAACCCAGCAGCAGAAGGTGGAGTTGACAACACGAGGAGTTGACATAGACGACCTGCATGCGGGCATTGGTGGCCACCTTGTCCACCCCAGCAAAGCCCCTGAGATGCCTTAGGCTGATCACATTTGATGCCTGCTCGCTAGTTTTGTTCCCTGCAAAGAAAAATCTCAAAAATGTGGAATCAATTTTGCGGGTACTCTCAGGCAAATGCCTTTTTTTTTTTTTTCACTTTAGCAAGAAGCAGCAGAGGCTGTGAAGACGTTTCACTCATCCTCTGACTGCTCCCACTTGGTCAGCTGGGACTCAGCAAGGTCAGCGTCAGCTCTTTGCACTCGCAGCAGGTGAGGCTGTCTAGTGCCGTCGATGCAAGAGCACTCGCCGCCCACCGCTCCTACCTTATCCTACCAGCTCGGTGAAAATCCTTGAGGAGTCAAGGACCATTTGCTGGGCCAGAAATACTGTCTAAAATACCAGCTCCTCCTTCCCTCCACCAACAACTGTCTCTTTGGTCAGCCCTATGTCGGCAGCAGGAGCGTGCCATCCTCCTCAGTGTCGGGGCGGTGAAGCGCTGGTAGATCTTTCCCTCCGCTCACCTGCTGCTGGCATCATCTGCAGCTCTGCAAAGGGGACGTCTGTCTGTCCGAGCGAAATGAGCACGGGGGCAGTGATGGCTGTTGAGGAGGATTTGCAGGTTAATATTGAGTGAAGGGGAGCTCACTTCAGATATAAAAATATGGAAATACCTAGAAGTAGTGGGGGAAAAGCAGTAAAAAATGAATTTACTCAAGAGCAGAGGTTTTAAATCCATCTTAGTAGCAGCTTCAGGATGTTCAAATTCTCCTTAAACCTCCGTCTTGATAGACCCCCGTGAAGGTTTAGTGGTAGCTGATACGAAAGACTGGGCTTGGTAATGAAGGGGAAAGGAGTGAAAATGCATCAGGCGCGTGGTCATGGTGGAGCTTTTCAACATTTCTGATGTTTTTAGGTACTAAGCTTAACCATGGAGCTGCACTTGTGTAGCCTTCGCTTGTGTCTCAGCCCCGGCCCTGCTTCTAGGTAAGGCTCAATGTCAGAAATTCCCAATTGTTTGTTATTTTTTGTATGAAACGATGCTGATTTTGTGGCCATTGTTGTGGGCCACTGAAAACCTTCATGGAAATGTGTCAGCTGGTGAAACCTTGAATGGGGGACATGCCCTGGCCAAGGATGCAGGAGGAGGGAGCTGCTCCTCAGGGTGAAGGCTGAGCACCATCTGGCGCCTGGCTCTGAGCAGGGCTGGGGACAGTCCCGCTGTTGGGTGTTGGTGAGTGGAAGCCAACAGGGTCTTTTGGTTTGGGTTGGGTTGAGGGTTCAGCTGAGCGTTGTGGTTTAGGATTTCACCTCCGGGGCAAGGCGGCCATTCTGCCCTTGTTTTTGGGCGAAGGGAGGTTTTGCCACCATTGTTACGATAGCGTGAGGGAAGGGGCTACAGGCCCCTGTATTTGGCATTACCAAACGCAGCCTCATCTCCAATTTCACGTCCACCCCTGGAGCCAAGCCATGTCAATCAAGACCTCTTGGAATAACACTATAAAAAGCCACCACCACGTTGCTTCTTATGGACGCGCAATTTTCGGTTCAGAAGGAGAAGGATGAAAAGCGAGAACTCCTGAAGCAGTCACCTCAGCAATAAGAACTTTTCTTCACCACACCGGGACAGTGAAGAGCTGGTAGACTTCTCACTTCGCTGATGACTGGTGGGGGTGGAAAGAAGAGGCATCGGGAGGCAGGGACCCAGAACCCCCAGTCCCGCACTGAGAGTAACCGCTGGCGAGGGAGGAGAAAAAGGATCAAAGCGCCGAGAATGAAGAACCTGCTGGACTGTGGAGAAGAACCCGGAACGTCCCCTGGAGACCCGGTGACTCTCAAGTTTTGCAGCCAGGCTGAGCACCGCGCTGAAGCCGTTGGCCTGATGGACGCACACCCCAGAGAGAGGCTACGCACTGCAGAGGATGTTTGTCCCGAAAAATTCAACGTGGAACTTAAAATTTAACCTGCAAGAGGTTCAAAGGACCGCACCTTTCCTTTCCCCCCACCCCACTGCCTGCCTTCTCCGGCGCCGGCCGCGTGTGAGGGCTCATAGTAAGTGGGGAGGGGTATAGTAGAGGGAAAGAGAGAGAGAGAGAGATATTTATGTATTTAAGATCACTCTTCTCTCTTTCTTTCTGTCCTACCCAAATTTAAGTGGTAATTTGTGGTTCTCATGGGTTTTGAATTAATTTTCGCTCTGCTGCTTCTTCGCCCATGGCCGTAAGTGCCTGTTAACCCTCATTCATCCCCAGCTTGAGCACGTCAGTTCCTTTGGTTTACCTCTCCGAGAAGAGAAACCTCCTCTGAGAGCCAGTCCTTGCTTTTTGCTGCCTTTCCGTTCTTTCAAAGGCGACGCTGGGCTGCTGCTGCTCGGTTCCTGTCCTGCTGCAGGCGAGATAAGGACAAAGAGCAACGCTTCACCTGTGGACGCTTCTGCTTCTAGTGACTGTTGAGCTTTTGTAGGGCAGTGGATGTGAAGGTCCCTGAGGTCAAGGCCAGCACTGTGTCCTGAGTCATCGCAGGCAGCTCTATTCCCCTCCACCGTTCTCCCCCCAAACACAGGTCTACTTCAGGGTCTTTGTTACAGAGAAACAGCAGCCATCTGTCCAGCCTGCATGAACTTTTGTGTTGATGCTCATTTCCACATCTTCTGCAATAACAGTCGCAGCTGGGAAGAGCGAGCACCTTGCAAATGCCATGTGCCCGGAGTTGGTCCCTTGCTTTCCCACAAGCACTAAAACCTCATAAGCGACCCGGTTTAACGTGATTACCAGCCCGGTTTCATTCACCAAAGAGGAATGGATCATTGGCATCTACTGCAGAGAAGCAGCCGTGATTTTGATATTTCTTGTGAGATTAATTGAACCGTGACCCAGCTCCGGAGGTCTGGCCATAGACATGCTTCATCTTCTGCTACTGGAAAGCAGATGGCAATTTATTCTGTAGACGTGCTGGAATGATGTGTGTTTCTGTGCCTCTCTATGTGGATGGTCAACAGGGAGCAGTCCGTCTTTGTGTAATTTTAAATATCTTGGAGCATCCACTTGCATAACCCTGCACTTGGGGCCTTCGTGTAGATTCGCGACCCTCTTTAGAAGAGCTGAGGTTGTAAAATAGTGACTGGAATTCAGGGGGACATTAATATCACATGTTCATCTGTGGCTGCTATAACCTTGCTTGACTGTTGTTCGTGTTATTTAGAGGGAATACGGACCCATCTGGCTGATTTAATTGATCTGAGAGTTGCAAGATGGGGTGGAGGAAGTAGTTCTGATAAGGGAATAAACTGTCCAAGATTTGGAAAGGCAGCTGAATGTCCTCTGACAGAAAAAAAAGTTATTTTTAGGACTTCCTAGTGGTTTATTTACGGAGGGGTGGGTGCTCCTGCACTCTTTGGAACAGAGCAGGGCTCTGATAATTAAAACATTAATGGCACCTTTTAATGATTTTTACTGGGATGAGCTGGAAGCCTCTCTGAAGAATCCGGGACCAATGTTCTCCAGACAGGAGAGTAACTGTGGCACTCAGGAGGTCTCTATGCTGCAGTGCAGGTCTGGAGAACCTCAGCTGTCCTGCCAGCTGCGGAAGCGCCTGGTGCATGATCTCAGCAAGGACGTTTGGGGAGTCCAGGCTCAGGCCAGGCCTCCAAGCGTGGCAGGATGGTACGTGACTGTCCAGTTCTGGGGTTGTCTTGTGAGTGAAGGTCTCATTTTCCATAGTCCAGAGCTACCCCAGAGATGGTAGGCACAGGGTCGGTCTAAGATAGGCGCAGCACTAAGACTTCTCCCCCTCTCCAAGGTCAGCTGTCTATCCTGGGGTTTTAGGGAGTCAAATCATACATATGAATAACTTATTGTACAAAGTTTTCAACCGTCAGCAGAGTGATTTGTGAATAAATGTTTTCATTACTTGGCTGGCTCTTGGATGGATGAATAATATCCATCAAATAAATTATTCATCTTTTTCTCTCCTTGCCATCATCAGATAAGTTCTTTGTGATTTATATTTGTTCATTATTCATCTGGCTACGAGAAACAGACATACTAGAGATGGGTTAAGAGCTAAATCTGCTTTATTGAAACCAACAACTAAGTTCTGGTGGATATTGGAGGCTGTAGCAACACAAATCTCATCCCATGTAGTTCAAGTGCCCGCTGAGCAGTGATGCTCAGAGCAGCTCCACGAGCGGTGAGAGTCCCCAAGTGAGAGCAAAGCCGCGTTCTCCTGCTCTGTGCCCCATCCTCAATTTCTTACCTTCCTCTGATATGTTGGGGCTGCCTTGGGCTACTTCTCACCAGAAACTGCGGGTTAGAGGGATGCCACTCTGGATGGCCGATGCGTTGTGTCCTTTGGCCAGGTCATGGCTACGGCAACCAGACACGTGTGCTCTTAGAGGGTGCAATTCCTCAAAGACGTCCCAGGCAGTGGAGAGGAGGGGGGTTATCAGTCTTTCTAGCAGTTTTTACAGTATTTTACATAATGTGGGGATGTGAGGCTGCAGATCCTCCCGTCCCAGGCTCTCTGCAGCTTCTTCAGGCTGCTTTTGCTCCTGACAACGCCGTGTCAGCAGACTGGCCAGTCTCCTCTTCACAACGCTCCAGCAACAGGGATATGAGAAGAATTTCCGGCAATGTCAGCAGGGGAAAGGACTTCAATTGGCTCCTCTACAAAAAGACACCAAGAAAACCATCACACAGAGGCTGACTGAAGGGATGGCCGTAGGAGACACCTGCTGCTCCTGCTCAGAAGTGACCTGACTCGTTCATCTGATTCACAAGTGTTGTGTTGTTCCACAGCCTGGTGACTGAACCAGTTTCAAGTTTCAGACTTTTGCTTTTTTGGTTTTATTCCAGTTCTGAAAAGTGTGTCTGTGGTTGTTTTCTTTTTAAACCACTGGGAAAAGCATCTTTCAGTTGCTCTCCCACAACTTAAAAAAAAATAACACAATGTTTTTCAAACCCTTTTCCCTCTCAGAAAGTTCAGGCAGAGAGAAAATACAGAAAGTTTCACGTTTGAATAGTGAATAGCTGGGAAAGCTACCTGCATGCGAAAAGCAGAGGTAATAACAGCTTGTTTAGTAACCTCAGCTCGAGTGAGCGGTGCCAGGTGCCCGCTGATCTATGGGGGGTGTCTGCAGGCAGCCCTGGAACACCAGGAAAGCTCTGGATTTTCATTCATGGCATCTAACGTGACACTGTCAGCTGAATGATCAAATATGGACATAAGCGTCAAGGTTCAGCTGGAGAGCAGGAACGGCAAGGGAAGGAAAGGACCCGTACCTGAGCGGATGAAAGGCAGCGCATCTCTGTGGGCAGTGGAGAAGGCGAGTGGCACAGGCAGCGACTCGTTCGGTGCTTCCCAGCCCGCCTCGGACTGGGGCTGGTTTGCTCCTGAGCGGTGCTGCTCAGCCAGACCCTGTCGGAGGGGCTGCAGAGACCAGCTCTGTGGTGCCAGGAGCATGAGCCCACGGCTGCCGTCCCTGCCAGGTACCCCCAGCGATGCCCTACACAGGCAGGATCCTCTGACATGCCCACTCAGCTGCCGTCATCTGTGCATACCCTAAAGAAAGCGAATATGGCAGCAAAGGAGGGGACCTTCATGCCTGAAGGACGTATTGGAGCATTATTTGTGGAGTGATTGATGCTTTTTTTGTCTTTTATAATTTTTTCCCCTCTTGCCAGCTGTCTGTTCCAGGGCACACATCAATCTTTGAGCCCTTTCGCACTCAGAAATGTATTGCAGCAGGACTCATTTGTCTTGCCCGCATGCGTGGGATGGGTGGGTGCGGGAAGGGAAAGGAGCAGAGGTTTGCTCTGCAGAGTAGTGCTGGTGGCAGGTGTCTTCAGCTTGTTTTCGGCTTGCCTTTGGCCTGGGCACCCAGGATAGCTGCTGCCCTCCTGGGTGTGCAGGAGCCCTCGTCCAGCCCAACATCTCACCCAGGAGGAGCTGGTGCTGTAGAGGCTGCGAGAGCCTTTTGCACAAAATTAAGGCTCTTACAGTCTCCTTTTCAAAGCTCAACAGGTCTTGGGAGCAGTCATGGGGACAAGGGTGTCCTGAGCCTCAGCCAGGGAGCTCGCCTCTTGCTTGGGCTTCCTCTGGTTGGCTTTTCCAACTGGTTGCTTTGTGTGATTTTTTCTCTGCTTTTCCTCCCTCTGGCAATGGCAAGGAGAGATCTTTGACACCAAGAACTTGGTGTTACGTGCAGGATTGAGGGGGTGAGGGGGATCAGGCAGGCTGATGTGTGTCCAGGAGTGACCATCTCGCCAGCTGGAGCCAAGGCAGACCTGGTGTGAGCGGCTGGGTTTCAGGGTCTGCTTAGGCTGCCTCTGTGGTGCCCGCGATGAATTTAGCACCTGTGATTTGCTGAAGTTCAGACACGTCCCTCGTCTTCCCTGAGGGTGACAGAGAGCAGAGGTATGTTGAGAGGAACGGAGATACAAACGCTGGGTCAGGTTTGAGGTGCTCAGTGCAAGAGGAGGCTGACGTCAGCCTGGTAGAGGGCTGTAGCCTCCTTGGGTGCGTCTCTGCCAGGGTCGCTGCTGGGCAGGACCCTGGTACACCCCCTCCTGCTGTCTTTCTCTGTACACTGTCCCTGGTGAGTCTGCCCTGACAACCTCAGGTAGACGTAAGTAAAGGTGTGTGTCTTGGCTTAATCCGCTCTGATTCGATTCCCTTGAGCCTTGGACAAAGGATGCACACGTGTGCAGGGGAGCAGAGCTGTCAGCGCCTGCTGGGCTGCCAAGGTTGGGTTGCCTCATGGCACTGGCCTCCCTGCAAGGGCTGCTGGAGCCAACGTGCCCCGGACACCTTGGGGGCTGCTCGCTCTGTTTCTGGAGTGGATTTGTAGGCTTCATTTTGCTGCTGAGCAGGTGGCACTGGCTGGACGTGTGCTGGGGGCATTGAGAGGCAGCTCTGCCCCAGGCGGGCCCCAGGGCTGCTCATGAAGAAACATCATTTCCTTTCGGCCACAAAGAAGACTTTCCACACAGGACCCCCACGGGTGCCGGGGCAGTTTTACCCAGGACGATGCTTCATTTGTCTTTCGGTAGCAGGAGCTCCAGGAAGGTTCTCCTGAGACTCTCCACCTTGTGTGCAGCCCAGGTGTCTCCCGCTGAGCTGCTGGAACTTCCAGCTTACCGGTAACAGTATTTCTAACACTCTTATTTTAACCAGAATATTCTGTAGCTCGCTTAAAATTAAAAACGTAAGAGTTGGGTAAAATAAATTGCATTTAATATCAGCTTAAATAGTCCAATGATACCGCACGGGTGGTATTTTGGATTTTCATATTTTATTCGATAAACCCTTTGGTTTGTGATAATATATCTGAAACTGCGGCAGATTTCAGCAGCCTCACCGCGGCATTCAGGCCAAGCCTGCTGCGGAGCTGAGAGCGCCTGGGCTGTGCTCTCCATTTTCCGGTGGGGTCAGTTCTGATCTCGGGTGACAAATGGTACATAAGGAGATGCCCAACGAGACTCACAGGTAGGAGTAAGGTTGCTTGATGGAAGACAGCCTGATGGAGACCAGAGGATGAGCAGCCTTATAAAGGGGAAAGAAAGGAGAAAAACCACGTTTCTTGGAAACCAAGCAGGACCTCTTGCAGTTTCTGTGGGCAGGGCAAGTGGATGGCCCAGTAGATAATTTTTCGTCTCCAGCTGCCGTTATTGCCAGCATTGCTTTTTTAAGTGGAGACCAAGTGGACTGATCTCCAGAGCTCTCTCCCTTTCCTTCCCTGGGAAACAGTGTCCCAAAGTGGTGCCTTGGATGCTCCCAGTGGCCCTGAGCTCCAAGAGGAGGACATGTCTCCCTTGGCTCTGGGGACGTGTGATGAACCTCAGCCCTGGCCCTGCCTCTCAGTTGCTCTCTATTTTCTGAGCCTCCTTCACCCACCAGTGAGTATCCCTGAAGGGGCAATTTTATTCAAGGGCCCAAGCCGAGCCTCCTGCAAGTGTCACAGCAAAGTCACACAGTGCAGCTACCAAATCCACTGCTTTAGCCTACGGCTGCTGTCGAGAAGCAGAGAAGCTGCATGGCTGGGATGGACCATGTACCAGCTCCCTGCCCCACTGTGCACCGCTGAGTTTCCTGCCCTTGTGTATTCATCTCCCACTTGCTGGGGCGACCCTGCTCTGCTCCTGGCCTGGCAGTCATCCCAGCTCCAGGGGCCATGACAGACTTTTTCAAAACCCTTGTGCTTTATTGAGCCAGCACCACACTGAAGGAGGAGGGCAGGGAAGGGCTGTTGCAGTGACCTGAACAGACCTCCACGTGTCCAGGAAATCTGTCCTATGACCTTCTGCCTCCAGTTCAGCGTTTTGTCTTCTGGACAGTGGTCAGCCTTGATCTGAAGACCCTGGATGTAGGACGTCTCCATACCCACTGGGAGGGCCTTCCGGTGTCAGTTCCTGGAGAAAATGGGTTGGCTGCCAACCATTTCTCTGCAATGTCAGAGAGTGTTTCTATTTTGGACAGGAAGAGGTGAGTTGCAAATTCCATGTGGACAGAGTCATGGGCTGATTTAGATCCAGAACAGGTGATGTTTGGACCATCCCATGTGAGCAGATACAGCTGCCTCCTGTCCGTGGCTGACAGCGTCCCCAACACCGGGAAAGGAATCTCCTACCAGCTTGTCTCCTGTAGGGCAGGAAAGCTGTTGGATGGCGAGTCTTCAAGCTGTGTTGGCCAGGAGATGTGAGAAGACCCAGTGCTGCTGGACAGGACATACTCCAGAAAGAGCCCTTCAGCTGAAGGAGTCTGGATAGAAAAGCTCACTTCACTATTCCCCAAGATAAAGCACTTCACACGTGGCCAGGATGTCTTGAGAAAGACAGACAGGCTGCTCAGGTGGGTTCGGGCAGACTGAGGTTGGTGCCTCCTGCTGCTACATCTTGTCTGCAGCTGGGAAGCACCTCCCCAGGTGAGCATCTGGGCTTCACCCCTGCTCCAGCCATGCAGCAAACCCTGCTCACCTGTGTGAAACTGCACCGGGAGCCTTCCAGCACCGTGTGGCATGTTTTGTCGCTGGAGTTGAGATCTTTTGCTGATGGGTGATAATTAGCAGCTCCTGGGAAGAGTGGGGGGCACTCATTTCTGAACCTGATCAGATGTAGTCTGCAGAAGCCCATCTGTTCAAACCCTTAATTAATATCCTGCTGTGTGTCTGATGAGTGCTTGACAAAACTTCAAAGCTAACCAGAAGTGGCCCGTGGCCCTGTTTGGATGGGTCTCTGAAGCTTAGGCACCGTTAGATACGTATTAAGGGATTCAGTGAGCAAAGTGTTTCCGGAGTCCCCCAGGCAGTACTGAAGGTGACAAGCTAAGACGTCATTTTCATGGCTCTGTTACCACAGTCATGTCCTTTCTCTCATTGTTTTTAATACTCCCATGTTCTTCTTTCAGTTGTGGATCTTGTTCCAGAGATATGGGGGCGGGGGAGGGGGGAAGTGTTGGATTTCTTTAAAAAATCAAAATAACCTTATTTGATTGAGCACATGGCACCTTGGTCATTTGCATCAATCCAACAGAAGGGTCAGATAACTGGGAAGATGAGAGCAGGGTCAACACCAGCCTCCAAAGAGCCCATGGTGCTGATATTGCTGTGCACCCACCTGTTTCTCATGCACGGGCTGAACCTGAGTGTGGTCTGTTCAGACGGAGAAATTCATTGTGTTCCACCAAAGGTGTTAGGGACACTTGGCCTTCACCCTCCCCTGCTCCTGCTGGCTGCCAGGTGTTGAGACTGCAAGAAGGCAGATGGTCTCACGCAGGATGGGAAAGAGGGCAAAGCTGCAAAGAAGAACAGAAAACCAGCTGTGACCTGTGCAGAGGCACAGGGTGAGAAGCAAGAACAAGGATGAACACTCCATGGCAGGGCAAGGGGATGTGTTGGGGTAAAAGCAGAAGGAAGCAGGCTGGGTGAGCTGGGGCAGGGACTGCACCCTCTAGCCCTGCTCCTCCTCAAGGCTGGAGGAGATTAGCGCTGGGGTTATTGTGGTGTCAGCAAGGAGCCGTGCAAGTAACCCTTGAACTGCACGTTGCTCCATGGACAAGCCGTGACTCAGAGCTACAGTTGCCCTGTTAGATCAATTCACATCATCCTTGCTGTCTGTGAAGGCCCACTTTTGCTGCTGACCTCATCCCACAGGACAAAATATTTCTGTTTTCCAGCTCTATTTAATTTGTATTTTTCATGGATGTTTCCACAGTAAAAGACCACCTTTCCGGGGGCAGAGGGGAGTGCTCAGCAGTCGGAAATGCCAGTGTTGTCTGTCTACGTTGAGGCATTTTCTCTCATGGCTACCTTCCTTTGCTCTGCTGCAGGCTCCTCTGCCCCCTGTAATCACACAAAAAGCATCTCCCAACAGCCTTCGAAAGGAAACAAGAATTAAGTTGTGCTTTCACTTTCCTTATTTGCAGACAGAGCCTGGTGCTCCCTCCTCCTTTCAACCATTGTGAGCAGCAAAGAAAGGTCTGATGAAAGCCCTGGAGATATCTTTGCCATCGGAGCAGGTACCATGTTGAGTCTCTTTTCTAACGCTTTCCTCAGCTATTGATCCATGAGCTACAAAGTGTGTGTGGGAGTAAGACTTGGACGTAATCGTGATTTAAAACCCCAGTGATGCTAACAGTAAATCACGTCTTGTAGAGGGTTTGGCCAATGGTAGCGTCTTTGTCACTGGCCATCAAACTGAGGTTGTATGCCATCCATGTCCATTACCAGCTTGTTCCAAGCTGCAGATTGAACTGGGAATCTTTGCCTTGGACTTGGCCCCTTGTTGCCCTCAGCTAATGAATCTCTCTGGTGTGTACTGAATTTGGCTCACCTCTACCAGCCATCTGAAGGAGAGGATTAAAAAAACAAATGAGAGCAATTTTATTTCTCTTTCCTTTTGGCCAAGGCAGTGGAGAGAGGTGGTCACCCTATAGGGCAGCTGCTCCAGCTTTGGATAGCTCAGCTGGGTGGCTCTTGGGGGACATCTCCACAACCTCTCGAAGCTCATGGTGGCTAGGTGAGATTGGACACAGAGGGGAGATCTGCATCATCCAACTTTTTGTGTCTCCAGTGCAAAGAGCTGTGTCTGAGTGAGTTATAGAGGTTCCCTGGGAGCTGAGAGGGAGAAATAAATTTTTCTGGAGTGCCAGTCATCTCCCTGGATTGCGATATTTGAAATGAGTGAGACATCCTAAAGAATGTTTTTTTTTACCAGGAAGCCTTCAGAAGGAGTCTGAGTGGCTAGCTTGGTTGGAGTCATCCGCGTGGTTAATATCGATGTGTGGACAAAGGTGTTTCTTCCCTAGTTTTAAGTCAAATTCCACCCTTCAGCAATAAGTGAGTTACATCCACACACCTAAAGCAGACCCAAATTCTCTTTCCTCCAATATGAGTTCCCTTTCCTCCCAACATGATTTGAAACACTATTTTTAAATGTTTTACTCTGTAAAACAACATATTGCACTGTTCTCCATTCACTTTCAATTTTGTGCAACTTTCTTCACTGGAATAGGCTCAATGATCTCAGGAAATAATTGGTGAGCTTGTTAGACTAATGGGATTTTTATTTCCAAGGCTATAGATCAAACACGTATGCCTGAAAATTCATTATACATGAAGTGTGCACTAAATAATTATTCCTGCCCATGAAAGTGCTGGAGGAGAGACTAGGATAAGGTATAGCTTTAAAAAAAAAGCTGCTTGATTTATCATTTATAAAGCAAAGTTCATATTCGATGCACTGGTTAAATATTCAGGAAGCCACTTGACTAGCCAGGGTGCAGGAGGAAAGCCTGGCGAGAGCGGTGCCTTTTCTTGTTTGACTTTACTTTTGGTCTGGATCTGATCGAAGCGCCTCTCCCTCAGCTCACCTCCACCTCGTTAGCAGACGCAGCCCTTGATGTTGCTGGCAACGGCAGAATTTTGTGTTGCTTCCAGGTGCTGAAAGAGGATCGTCTCCCACTTCACTCTCCTCCAGGGCTTTGATCTTCGTCCTTCTTCCCCTCTGCTCTCACACCTGGGGAAGAAAGAGCAAACCTGTGAGCAGCCAGGAGGGCAGCGTGTTGCCCAACCCTGCATGTGGACACATGGCAAATGGGACCTCAGCAGTGGAGAGCCTGTCCGATAACAAAATTGTGAGTATTAGTGACTGTGAGACACGGGCTTTGCAGGGATCACACTCAACCTCACCATCCTGAGCAGTTCCTGTCTGGATGGCAGAATGCGGGGTTATTCTGCCCAAGGCTGCTGGGAAGGTGTTAAGCTGAGCTCTTGCTATGAGCTGAGCTTGAGCAACTCCATGTGTGGTGCCCTGTGTGGAACCAGATGGAGATGTTGTGTTTGCCTGTGTGATGCTCTGGGCGAGCAACCCTGGCTTAGGCTCTTGACTATCTAGGTACTCCCCAAATAACTTGAGGAGGGTGATTCTTACCCTGGGACCTGGCCTCTGTCTCACAAGCCAGGCTTAATAACGTTGCTTTTTTGGCATGGATGGGTACAGGAAAGATTTTTGCAGCTTTGTTTGCAAACCAAGCTGTCTTAAGGATGTATTTTGTGTGTCTCTGTTGGGGTTGTCCACTTACTGCTACTCTTCTGTCATGTATTTAGTATTTTCCGTTTGTAGATCCGGTCAAAGAATTGTTCACTGAGAATTTCCACAGAAAAAGCTTTTAAAAAAATCACAAGTGGATACTGTCTTTGTGGGGAAAATCGATGAATGTTTGGGATATGACAGGGGAAAGAAAAAATGAAGAAATACAAAGGAAAGTCATGAAAAGGATCAAGAGCATGAGCTATGACATCTCTCAGACAAAAAGGCTTGATGTACCTTGGAAAAACTTGAAAACAAATCTTAAACATAGTTATTCTCATTTCGCAGAGACAGAGACTAATTGGAAGTGACATCGTTTAAGGATGTCACTTCCAGTCTGTTTCATTCACCTGGTGTTTGCCTTCTGGGTCGCCCATCGTGTGCCTGGGCAGGATCACTGCGTGAACAGGCAGGAGGAGGAATTCAGTTGCCCTTCATGGGAGGCTGGTCTAGATGCCCCGGCTCTTTCTGGGGGAGCAGCTCCTGACCCCCACGGTGTTGCACACACAAGTGCAGAGCAAGGACTTGAGCCTGGGTTTTCTAAGCTTAGGGCCTGAACCATTGAACCATTTCCCACTGTGCTATTAATTTAATAAATGATTTCATCGCTAGGAAAAACAGTGCTCTTGGGAGCTGTGCTCTTGCCAGCAGCCACCTGGAAGCAGTCCATGCCCAGCCTGATGCTCTGCTTGGAGCAGAGAGGGGTGCAGGCTGTTATGCTGGTGCTCCCCGAGGTGAAACGACCCTTGGCTGCACTGTCTGATGGGCTATCTCCTGGCTGGGTGGTGGTGAAGGCAATGTCATCACCAACGTCCCAACCTAGGATGAATCATCTTGCCGATCGATCCAGCGTTCAGGGTACAGCAGCTCATCAATCATGTTAACCAGGGGTTTGCTGAGCGAGGGAGAGGCAGTGGGTTTGAATGATGAGCTGCACATCGTGGTACGCTGAGGAAGTGGGTAACTAATAGGTAAGCAGCACAGTGTGCCTGCTGGGGAGAGGGGAGTGGCTGCATCCATCCATTCAGCAAACACACTCAGCATCTCACGATGGAGGCCGTTAGCCACACGCTTCTGCTAAGTGTTCATCCAGGGCCGTTTTTAGGAAGACCACAGCGGCACCTCTCAGAAATACCCCCCGCAGGGCAGTTTTTAACAAGACCACACAATTTCCTCACATGCGAACGAGAAACAAGCAATCGAGTATGCTGACGAGCAGCAATATTAACTACTGGCCTTTTTCCTCCAGTTGCTTCTAACCTCTGGTCGCAGCTGCAGAACTGGTTCACGTTGAGCAACCATCACAGCTGGAGGCCCAGAACATCCCCACCCTTTCATTTACTGCGTGAAAGTGGGGTGATACTGTGTAGCTCCACAGGGAAATTGTAAAGCTGAACTAATTAATCCGCGATGCACCATGCGAGTGTGGAGTGCTGCTTATAACGCTCGAAGATTGGTTTTATACACGATGCTTCGGAAAGGAGCCTGGCCTCACGTGGTTCCCTCCGAAGGTCCAATAATGCAAAGCATCTCCTTAGCCCTAGTTGCTGAATTTCAACACCGGAAGCCACAAACGAAACCCAGAAGAAACGGAGCTGCTGATCAAGCTGGCCAGGAGGAACGTTTCCTCCTGCTGCCAATTGTCGGGCAAGTATTACAATGCGGCAAGTTAGTAGAATTAAATACCTATTTGAACTTGGCTTCTCATGTACTTATGGGTGACAAATTAATTTTAATATTATTTATTCTGTGACTTTCAATAATTCATCAGGATTTATTCGTACCAGCAATTAGAACATGTAAAGAAGCAAAGCTCACATAAATGATTCCATGGCATTCATTATTTATTTGACCATTTATAGCTGGGCAAAATTGACTGAGACAATATGTACGTTGATTAACACGTACATTATGATTTCATTAGTCCTACTACAGCTTTTCAACAAGGAAAGACACGTAGATTTGAGTGTGTGAACAGCTAGAAAGGTCTTGCCTGTGTCTTTTAAATTATTTAAGTTTTACGAAGAGCTCTGTGATTGGCAGCCAGGAATCGCTGCTGGTCTCCACAAGAAATGGCAAAGTCGTTTGATCAGAAGCTGCTGAGATTCCTGAGCCAAACTAAGAGACGAGTGTTTGGTTGTGTGGTACAACCACTGACGTCTGAGCTAGGGCAATGAACAAGAGAAAATCCATACTTAAGACCCGCTGTTGTAATTTTCTGTAGTTGAGGAGGCCGTAGGGGAGCGCAGCTGGCATGGGGGTCCACTCGCATTTGCTAGGCTAATGCGTGCCTGGTGACTAAGGGCCAGGACAAGGCCCTGGAGAAGACTGTCAGAGGGGTCCTGGGGGCATGCCAAACTCCTTTTACCAGCCCCATAGACCTCACCTGAGGCTGCTGTAAAGTCACTCCAGCTCCAATAGTGTGTCTCTGAAAAAAGTCACGTGCATGAGCACCGATACACAGCTCAAACCATCAGGAATATTTTTCATGCCAAATGGATTAAAAAAACCCCAGCCAACCAACCCACAAATTCTTTTGCAGTCTGGAAGGGAAGGGAAACATTTTTAATCAATGCCATAGAACTGATGCCCGCTCACCTTTTTTTTACATCGTTAATGATTCCACTGGAGGATGCACCAGGCAATTTCCACATGAGTAAACTCCACCCAGCGTAAAAAGGCTTAGATCCACCTCTGTAATTTAATGGTTCAGTTCACCCGTGAAAGCTGTTATTTGGCATTTTAATTATTAAGCCCAAATTGAATTTCAGCTTTTGGAGCAAAGAGGTCCCTCCCTCTGCCGATTCCAGCTGAGGGTTTCCTCGCTGGGGAACGCTGAAGAGGATTTTGATAGGTCCACTTAGAATAGCAGCCACAGAGACGTGTGTCCCATGGGACACTCGCGGCTAGGAGCAAGTTCAGAAAGCACCGTGTCTTGGGTAGAGGTAATGAACTATTCCTGAGGCATCATTCATCTCAGGAATCCCAGATGTTCGCTTTTCTGGTTAGGAATTACTAAGAAAACTCATGGTGAAACCTGGCTGTTTACTTTCTCATGGTTGACTGCTGGTCAGGAAGCCTGTGGAGTTCCTGGTCAATGAGTAGCTGGTTGTGGGCTGGAATTAAAGAAATGCTCCACTTCATGGTTGCGGTCCTTCTTCCCGCTGTAGGAGCTCTGGCTGGCTGTGACGTGTAATGGGAAATGGTGGTGTTGCTGCGTGGAGAAGACCTGTCCAGGTTGGTCAGCAGCAGGCAGATGAAGGAAGGCTTGTGAGAAGAAAGACCCTTCCAAAACTCGCTCTAGCGTTCCAACCAAACCCAATCCCGCAAAATATGCTTGTGCATTGTAGTAGTTCTTGAACTAACAGCCCCAGAACACTTGGAGGCATTTTGGGTCTGGCTGTGCACACACTCAGAGCGGGGAGCACATCAAGGGAGACCAAAGGTTTTGGGAAGCAGAGTAGGAGAAGCCAACCATCGGCTTCCTGGAAGGCCTGCAGTGTAAAGGTCTTCAGAGGAAAGCTGCTCGATCTCCTCCTGCCTTTCACAGAGGCTGGCTGAGAGCCATGGGGCTCTGGGACACCCTTCCCTGGAGCACTCAGGATTGGGAACTCCATGGCTCTGTCCTACAGGGAGACAGAAACCAGAACCCTTGTAGCCTTTCCCAAACCCCCTTATTTGGGGTTAGTAGGAGCTTCTCTCCCATCAAAGACCAAGGCAGGGCTGCAGTTTGGGAATTGGTTTGTTTTGTCTTTACAGCTCTGTGGCCATGGTGCAAAAAATAAATTGGTTTGGATCGACACAAAAGACATTTCTTCTTGCTGCAGTGGAACTCAGAACAAATTCCCATTTGACTCAACCATCTCTTCTTCTGCAAGTGTCTGATACTAAATGGAGCCAAAGGTGGGAATCACAGGACTGGCAGGAACGGCCTCTCCTCTTCCTTCTTGTCCTCTCCATCATTGTCCTCTTGGGTAACTTGGAGGTTAGGGCACCTCACGAGGGGAGTGAAACCCAGGGTCGCTTCTGACTGCTTTCGTAGCCGGATGCTGGGGCTGGGCTTTATCCTCCCGTGGCAGGTTGTCATTTCTAATGCCTCGTGGGTGCAGCGATTGCAGCCTCAATGTGTCTCACTTTGACGTCTAAGTCTCAGCTACTGAGCTAGAAAACAGGCCACTTCCCCTGCTCTTACATATTGATGATGCCGACCTTGCAGAGAGATGCATCCCAGAGGACCCTGTTGCTTCACAGCAGATGGTGGAGGGGAGTGGAAGTACTCTCAAGGAAAGAGGGGCAGGAACTGAGTCCGTCTGGCCAGCATCAGAGCAAAACTTTAGACATTATTCTGTGTATTCTGAAGTTCATGTCCAGAGTTGAGGCTGGTTTTGAAAAATGTGGATCGAGTTCTTTTATAGAGGAACATTTATTTTTCACAGCAGAGGGACTCCCTGGACTATCATGCTTGAGACAGAGTTTGAAAAATATGGTGCCTTGTCTTTTGAAACTGTTCTGAGGAGCTACTGCATGGTTTCAGATGAGAGCCATGATTACGGTCTGGAGGTTGTCATGGGGAGGGATGCTGCTCACTCTTTCTCTTTTCTTTTTACTGGAGCTAGCACAAAAATGGATTATTCTCAACCATCTCTCTGTCTTGCTGTCCCATTTGTCAGGCTCCTGCAGTCACATTCCCTGCTTGATGTTTTCCGAAACTGTGCTCCTTTTCCTTGGGTTCTGGTGATTAATCGTGATGACAAGTGGAAATATTTCAAAATAAATCTATTTTCACTGCCCTCTGCAAAGTCCACCCTGATAACCCTCTGCAGATTTAACAATTCTCGAAGAGGTGGGAGAGCGCAAGATTTCCATCGGAGCAGCTGTCCCATGGGGTCCCTTAGTGCTGCAGTTGCTTTGGTAGGGAGTGTGTTTTCCCCCTAGGGGCAAATAATTATCATTCGGCCCGGGAAAATAGGCAGAAGTCCCGCTTGTCGGGTGCTCCATGGTCATGCAGAGGCCAGAAACAGCTCCCAGCTGGGCAGAGATGCTCTGCAGATAGAGCAGAGGCCACATCCAGAACTGCTTGGGGTAACTGTTTGCAATGACTTCCACACATTCCTGTTTTCCTTTTAAAAAGGTTTCCAGTACAAAGACTCTTGTTTTGTCTGGAAATGTGCCTTCCTAGTCCTGAAACTGCCCCTCCTCTGAAGACCGTCCCATTGTGCAGACCATCCCTGTGCCATTGGAGGTACCCTTCTTGCACGTCATGGAACTGCACGGGTGAAGCCCATGGCCCCTTGGTTTGGGTTTCTGCAGCTCAGTCACCATCCAAGAAAAGCTCTGCCAACACCTCCTGCTCCACCTGTGTCCTTGCACGCTGTATCTGAAGAGTCTTTTCCAACCTAAATGATTCTACGATTCTGTGGTCCCAGAGGAGTGTGAAACCCAGCTCCTGACAGAGATGATCTGCAGACAACTTCATCACCGTGGCATAGGTGGGATGTTTGGCAGAGGAGCTCGGGGCAGTAGCAAAGCACAAATAATGCCCTGGGGAAGCGCTGGGCTTTCGGTGGGTGGCGGAGCAGGGAGGTTAGTTCCCACAGCAGCAATCAGCCCCATCAGTTTCAGTTCTACCCTGCAGCCTGGTCCGCAGCGAGCAGAGCAGAAGATGACAATGAGCTCTAATGATCCCTTTCTCCTGCAGGAAGGTACAGATGGGCAGGTTCTTCCGGTGAGCTGCCCTTCAGCCTGGCACCTGAGACACTGCCGCTGAGCTGAGCTGGGTTTTATTTTCTCTCTTCAAGTAAAAGAAAGGAACTAAGATGAAACAACAAAGAGGGAGTGACAACGAGGGAGAAACTAGATTTGAATTGATATAAAACCCAGGAACTGGCGTTCAGCCCAGTAAATATTGGAATGACATTACCGGAGCTTAAAAAAAAAATTGACAAATTGTTAGGCTTAATTTATATCTGTGGTGGAACTGGGGAGCAAACACCATGGAAATATCATTATTTCTTTTAATCATTTTCTTTGGTTAGAGAATCAGAAGGAAAAAGCTCTGGAGAGAATCTTATTATATTTTACCTCCCTCTGCCTTTTCTTTCTGAATCCCTCCATTGTTCCCAGCTCTGTCAAAATTGTGACAAACTTAATTACCAGGAAACAGTAGGAAATCCAGATGACATATCACTTATTTTTTCTTTCTTTCTTCTGACTTCATAAAAGCGTTGTAGTCTTTAATCGAGAGTGAATAAGGACAGGGGACAGATGGTGCCGGTGCCCAGCACTGGCAGCATCTGAGCCCTTATCTCCTTGAGATCTTCAATGTCAAAAAGCCGAAGACGAGGAGAACAAAACCTCCAGGGACGATGCACTTCAGAGTTGGAGTTTCAGGAAACGGCATCACGTGTGGCCAGGGCCGGATTTGCAGAGTATCCCCAGTCCGACTGGTGGGGGTGTTGCCTGAAACAACCTTTTCTTGAAAATCTGGACTAATTGCACTGATTACAGGCGTGCTCACAAACAACACCCAGGGCTCTTGTCCCAGGCTCCTGGCTCTGGGGAAAGGCGCAGTTGTGGCTCCTGCATTGGCAAAGTCCGATGCTTGGTTGACTGTAAAACAAGAGCTGGGTGAAATGTTCTCATGAACGGGATGTTTGCCCCAAAACCATGTTTCTGTGGGTCTGAAACAACTCAGGGTGAGGTTCAGTGAATAGCTTTTGAATAAGAAAAAGGAATTAAAAGCAAAATGTCATAAAATGAGCATTTTAAAGTGACTGTTTTCCCTCTGAGATTTCAAAAGGCAGTTTTTCTGTTCTGCTCTCTCAAAGATGTAAAGATCCTGTTAAAGATCTCAAAGATTTAAAATTGGGTCCAACTCAAAAAAAAAAAAAAGTGGAAGGGAAATTAAAAATGGAGAAGGGTTGAAAAGGGTTAAAAAGGACCTAAAGTACCAAATGACCTGAAATGGAGATTTTTTTTTTCAGTTCTGAGGACTAGAAACTTTATTTACTTCTTTTAATGAATTCCAGGGGATCTGGGACACAGCAAGTGCCATGATGCTGTGGTGAGATCCAACTACCCTGGGCGAGCTGAGATTTGTGCTCCAGTGTGCTTTGTGGGGTTCCTCCAGCCCCGTTTGCAGCAACTCAGCTGGGTTTCTTCACTCTCCCTTTCCCTGTGAATGAAGAAAATCAACCAGCCGCAGAGGGCCTGTCCCCCAACGGCTTTGACAAGGGCTCTGGCAGCCTTAGGCAGAGGGTCAGGGTTTCCTGGTGGCCCATCTGCTGTCCTGCTGTGAGCGTCCCACCTTTCCCCCTGAACTGTAAGGTAGAGGGATCTCCAAAATGCCAAGTGCTGCTGCTCTTCTTCTCAAAGGGGAAGAGACAGAAAAGAGCATTTAATGCCCAGCCTCTAGGTAGTTTTCTTTTTCCTCCCTTCTGGAAGTAACTAATGAAGTGGAGCAGCTCAGCTAAAGCCGCTTCTCTCAGCTGTAAACCAGTCCATACAAAAATCACTAAACATCTCATTACCCATCCGAGTCAAACAAAAAGCCAAGTGTGGTGCTAATTGCTCTTGGTACGGTGGTTATGATGGTGCCTTTGTTGGGACAGATGGTCCCGAACAACTCACCAGATCTGGAGACTTATTTGAGGGGCATCAGACCTGAAGGGGGCAACTGGCTTGTGAGGGGGCGGGACACAGCCACATGTTCTGTAACGGTGTCCCAGGGGTCTGCAAGCAGCCGCGTGCTGTTCAGTGCCAATAAGAGCTAAGTGGATGTTCAGCTTTGCGAAGATGGCTTGGGGAGGAGTAAGGCAAGAGAGGGACCTCTGGGGAAGGAGGCTGCAGGGGAGGGCAGATACCGCCACAGCCTTGAAAGACCCAAGGGTCCTTGAGCTACCGTGAACAGAGAGGTCTGTGCTGGAGGCAATCCTTGCTTGGAGACAGGGTAGAAGAGTTCCTGTCTTTCTGTGCTGGAGGAAGTGAGGTTGGGCTCGGTAGCTGCTCAGCTTCACCCAACGTGTTGCCACAACGGGCAACGGTGTCACCCAATAGACAGCCAGATCCCTTTCCAAGGACACCTTCCCTGGGAAGTGTGAAGTTTGCAGCTCTGCAAAGGTAGTTTTCACCCACTCGTCTCTTGCCACATAGCAGTGCAGAGGCCAGAAGGGTAAGTGCCTTAAAATGTGCACAGTTTACTTCTTGAAGGTAAAATCTATTGGGTGTCCGTCTGTCTGCAGGGTCTGGATGCCTTCGGGAGCTTTGCTGCTTTACTGCTTCTTTGCTTTCGTTGCTGGTCGAGACGGAGCTTTGGAGACCCAGGTCTAGAGGGAGAAAGACCAGCTGAGTGTTTGCCTTGATTGTCTTTCTAAGGGGGTTTCTGGGAACACTTCCAGGGAAGAGGTGCGTACATTTTTTCCTGTTGTTGATAAATTTTACTATTTTGAATACAAAGTTTTTACACCACAAGGAGCTGCATCATGAAGAGTCCAAAAACTGTAGGACCTCTCCGCCTCTTTGTCCCACGCTGGCACCACTGAGAACGAGGCTGGGAGGTGTCCAGCCCCCTGCTCTGGGGCATGATCATCTTCACAATGTTGTGTAAGTTCATAAAACAGGCTCATAAATGAGAAAGTAAGAAATGAGTTGAGGTTGTGCCCGGCAAGTGTTACCTGGTGGCAGTGGTTCTTGGAAACTTGGAGGAAAGACCTCGTGATGTTCCTGCTCTTTGGGAACCGTTTCTCCATGGCCAGTTTGGTTTTCTTACTCAGAAAACATCCCCTTTAAAAGGCTGCATTGCTACTCAATTTTTCCTTTTGAGCCCACGGGACTTCCCCCTTTGTACAGACAGAGGTGGGAATAATTTCAAATGAGCCACTCTTGAGCCAGGGGGAGGTGGTGGTGAGGGATGGCTTTGCTAACACCTTCTGAGGGGAAATTCAGTATTTTGAAGGAAAAAAAAAAAGGCTGCATGCCTTTCCTGGATGTGATTACTGTAAAAGGAGTGGCTTTTTCTGCTTTGCCACTCTGGAGTCAGCGCATGCAAAGTGCCCTGAATCCGTCTCCTTCCAGGGCATTTCCCAGGCTGTCACCCTCACTGTCAGCTCACGCTGCACCTCTCGCAGCTCGCTGATGGGATGTGATGCTGTTTCCAGCTTGGCTGGGACGTCGCACAGCCCCCTGCCATGCACTGGCCATTCTAACGAACGTTTTCTGACATTTCTGCCAGTTGCTGCCCCCCTGCCCTGGTGGGTCGGTTCTTGCTTTGGGCTGTCCTTGTGAGCGCGGTACACCACAGCCCTGCCTCTCCGTTAGACATCAATGCCATAAATACAGATTTAATGAACTCAATGGTTTAGCAGAAATGGCTTGTGAGAGCCCCCGTGAATCCTCGGCTCTCCGCCCCAGCGCAGCCGAAACCCGGTGGCACCGAGAAAAGATACAGCCGGAACAAAGAGGGTTGTAAGAAATTGAAGAAGCAAGCGGAGTGTGAGAAATGTAAACAGCAGCAGCTGAGCGTGATTCATTCCAACCTCCCTCTGCAGCTGGATGAGCTTTTCTAAACTGCTAGCTAATTTTTCACCTCACCGTTCAGTGACTCTATTATTGTACTTGGATTTTCAAGAACCTCTTTCTGAAATCTTGTGGAGATACAGTGAAGAGGTGCATCTCTACCCAGACCTGATACACGTGTAGCACCTTCCACCGACAGCCAGAACCTGGTGGAAGCCGCTCCATTTCTTCTCCTGAAGGAGATCCTCTTTATGAGGCAACTAATTCATGCTCCCACGCTGGCTTGGCTGGTCCCACAGCTTGGTGCTGTTCTCCTTTGGAAGTCACTCATACTTGTCAGACACATCGTCTTCCCATTACAAGAAACCTCTAAGATTTATAAGGAGCTGCTTTCCCCCTCTCAGTGTGCAGTTTGTTTCTATCTCTTACTAGACTGTCAAACCAGCATAAAGTCTATAATGTTCCTTCTGCTTTTCTTTCCATGTCAACGGTGCTCAGAGAAAGTAAATCAATTGGAAATTAAAAAAAAAAACAAAACAAAAACCAACTTAGAAAACTTGTAGGAAAGCACCAACAGGAAAGATCAAATAAAACAGAGAACAAAGATGCCAGAAAGAAAATCGTCTGGCAAACATGAGAATCGATATTAAAAGGGAAGAAAGGAAGTACAAAAGCCTCAAATAAACCACAGAAACTGTGTAAAAAGCAGTGCCTGACTTCAGAACCGGGAAGTGCGGGGAACATAACGAATAATTTCAGATGTGATCCTCTCAGAAAGCAAGCTGATTTCAGAGGAAAGCAAGCAAGCAAGCAAGCAGCAGCTGTGGAGACACGTTTATAAAAGGATGTACAATAAAAGATTTGAAAATTATATCCTCCAAACTACTTTAAAGAATGGCGAGAGAAAGGGATACATATTAAAAAACACTAATGCTGCAACATCCAACACAAAACGCTCCGTCAGTGAAAAAGAAGCATTTTAACAGATGTATCAAGATGTACCAGCAATCTTGGTGACCCCATGAAAACCCCCCAAAACTCTGACAGGATCATTTTGAAACAGCTGTAACAACTGACTAGGAAGATCGTGGAAGCAAACAGCTCACAATTACCTCTGTGGTAGGAAAGAGATCAAACCTTATTTCTGTGCTATTTTTACGAGAGGCAAAGTAGGGCAGTCACATCACACTGCTTTGGGTGATGCTGCAAACAAAGGCTGCTCGAGAGCTCACAGCCGAGTGGAACACCAGCAAGTCGCGAGTTAGGGACAGAGCCGCAGCGTGTCTCCCTGAAAGTTAGGGGTTGCTGGAAAAGTCTGCCACAGGAACCAGCAGTCCCGGGGAAGCTGGGAGAAGCGCTCCCGGCCGCGGCTCACCACGACCATCGGTGAGCCTCCAAAGCTGGCTCAGAAAGGAGATCTACAGCAGCAGGAGGAAAATGCACCTTCTCCTCCCAGAGGCAGAGCTGAGCTGGACATCTTGGAGGCTGCTGCTGTGGGGATGGCCACGAGGCCACGGCAGCACAGGCATTGCCTCTGAAACGGGGCTGCTGGAAAACGTGCTCTTGGTAACAGCTGAGGGCATCGGTTTAAAGGTAGGTGACCCCACGGTGTAGACACATGCGTTTCCCCTGGAACATCTGTAAAATTAACTTCTGCAAGCAAGCAAACAAACAAACAAACAAAGCAGTAAAAAAGCTGTTGGCAGATGAGGAAAACAAGATGTGAACGTTACGGTCAAGTTACCTTTGACTGCATCAGCGTTATCCCATAATATTTCTACATTTATAAGGGATCTTGATTGCCTGGCATCATGTAGCCACATAATGTTGGGTATTTATTTGGAAAACCAAGCATTTAAACTCTTTTGCCCCTCAGGCCACCAGTTCTGAAATTCAAATGTGAAATAATTGGGACAGTCCACAGGCTGCTGTTTGCACACCAGTGAAATTCCTAAAATGTTTGTGAGTAACCCCCAGAGCTGGGGGCCAGATGTACCCACTCTAACCCCAGTGCCATTAAACTGCAAATTGAACCACAGTGAAATTCATCCACCAACGGCACTTAAATCATGGTCACACTTTGCAGGTTCTCTGTGGGAGTCTAAAGCCTCAGCGCTCATGTTTGGTGGCACAGATTGTCCTCTATAAAATGATGTTTCCAGACCTCAAGGACTGTATAATGTTCCATAGAAGTCTCAGGCCATGCTATGTGGAAAAAAAAAAAAAAAGTCCATTTGGGATCAGTCAGTGGTACAGCAGGAAGACAATTTGAAGGAGGACACTAAATCTCAGGTGCTTTCCAAAAAAGGACAATACACAGGAGGGTTCAAAACACCACATTGCCCCAACCAGTCGTTCTTACCAATCTCAGCCTGCAGTTACTGGGAATCTCTTCCTCCAGAAAGAAAAAGCTGACAGTATCCATGGCCAGTGACAGATCGATGTGAGGGACAGGCAGCTCCCCACCACACCCTGGAACAGCAGCCATGGGTGAAGGGAACAGGGACCTTATGGGGGTTTATCACGAACTCGTGCCAGAGGAATAAGCAACGTAAGACCCAAAGCTTAGATGCAGAGCAGTGTGGTGGAAACAACACAGTGGGAGATGAAGATGTCCTGAAGAACGTGAAGAACACCACTCTTGAGTTGCCCACTTACCTGTGTGGTGAAGCCCAGGAGTTTAGCTACACCTTGAACAATTAAGAGATTAAATATCCACACACGGAACTTTACATTTAGTTAGTCTCATGCTTTCTGGCTTCTGACCTTTTGTTTCTCATTTGAATCTCATTTTTTACTCTGTAGACACACTGAAAAGATGGTGAGCTGAGCCTGCTGCTCTGCCTGGCATGGGGACCCTGGCAGGTCTCGAGGGGGAACATCTACCGGCTGGTGCCAGGTACTTCAGGCAATTCAAAGAAAAAAAGAGTAATACAGGATTGGAATAAATTTCTCAAAATTACATCAGTTAACACCTAGGGGAAAATTGTAAGTGATGTGGATAAATTAAACTCAAATGGATTTTATATTATTTCACGTTTTAGTGTAACTACCTCCTTTGGGTCTCTAAATTGTCCCTACACTGTAGTTTCTGAATCCGTTGGCTAAATTTCAGTCAGATCTTACAGAGCAGGGGAGGGTTTTAAAGGTAATTAAATCCTTAGAAAAAATGAAAAAAAAATAGGCAACTGAATAAGAAAAAGGTAGTGAGAGTATCCTGTCTGATGGGAAGATCATTGCATGAGCTCCGTCTAGCAGACGCCAGAGAACTGGGTGGAGAGCGTACAAATTCCAGGTGAAGCTCGGACAGGATCTGCAATTAGTCCTGAGATGTAAACCTGCTTCACCAGCCCCAGCGTCTGGGGTCTGCCAGTGGCCAAGGGACACACATGCTCGTGTTTCTCCTTATGCGATTGGGGGAGTCCTCCCTCACCCACCGATGGAGACGGAACAGCTCTACCTACCCCAGCCCGGAACAGCGTATGCAATGAGCTGGAGCAAACGGGAGGGAGCTCCAGCAAGGGAGGAGGAGCAGCAGAGGAGGCTGTCACCCCACTCCAGTGCTCTACAGACCACGGGAGGCCCAAACCTTGGTGGTGGAGAGGTGTTGGTCTTAGCCTACTTTCTGCAAGAGTCTGGCGTGATGTTTTTCTGTTATTCTAAACAAAAAGATTAGATGAATGCAATCAACACAGGCAGATGGATCTAGCAGGGCGAGCTATTTATTTGTGGTCTATACGTGCACTGAGCACTGGACACTGGACATTCACGACTGTCAGCTTATTTCTATGCTTTTTTTTTTTTCCCCCCCAAGAGTCATTTCTGGGACCTTTCCCCCATCACCCACGGTGAAAATTCACCAGGGATGAATTTTCAACAACATTCAGCAGTCTCTTTCAAAAGACTGCTGGAGATGTGAATTTTTACTGGCTGTTTCTGGGTATTTCAAATAACTCCAGCCCAGGTTGCAATTATGTTGTTGGAAATAAACCAAACCTTTCAAGGCAGAAGTGTGAAATGGGTTCACCACTTCCCCTATATGATACTCCGTCGCTGAAATCAAAGTAAAACTCTCACTGGTGTGTCGTCGGGTAGAAGGCACAAAGGCCCCCGTGTCCGTCCTGCCCTGCTTCATCTCTGCTGTCCCCGTGGATGTCACCTGCTGGACAGCTTTTCCTGGGGATTGATGCCACCATTCAGGTGTGGTTATGCCCACAAGGACAAGCTTCCTGATCACAGCAGTCTTTACAGGAGCTTACTGGTTCCCAGAGTTCGCTGGTAAAAACACTCCCCCACCACACCAGACGGGCGAATCGCTTCTCTGCTTGAAGGGATGTCTATCGTGCCATGGCTTCCACTGCCAGGCTGACTGCTTCACCCAGCCCCGGGGGAGCCTGGATGTTCACCAGCTCTCTTGGGGACACCACTCCACCTTGCAGACCAGTGAAACACGCAGGTATGTGCCGATTCCCTTATTACGCTTCTCCACGCTGCTCCTGGGATGCCCAAGAGCACTCCGTCATGCTAACGAGGTGTCACAGCTCAGCGGCTTGCTCAGGCAAACAAAGCATTGGCTGGGTCCAACAGAGGAAGATGGCCCTGTGTCCTTTCTATTTTTTTTTGCCAGCCAAGCTGTCTGTTCTCTGGGTTTTGGATTCCTTCAGCTGCACAGAAGGGCACGTGATTTGTTGAAATTGGAAAGCTGGCAGACAGAAAAGGCGGTGAAATTATTTTGTATCTGACACAATCGTTAGTAGCATTATTTCTTCTGGAGCTGGGAAGGACACTTATAAACCACCTAACAGGCTGCTGAGGACATTGCCTGAAGCACTGGTTTTCAAAACGTGCTGCTAGAGCCCATTGTTCCGTGCTCTGTATGTTATTTCAAGCTCCAGTTTCTTTTTATGGAAGGGACTTCAAAAGACACTCTTGAGGGGTGTTTCTGACAGTTTAGTGGGCACCCTCTTCAAATATTTGGCCCAGGTTACCATCTGATCACATGATACAGAGATGATTGAAAGAGGCCAGTACAATCTAAGCAAATGTGCTGCAGGGAGAGGGGCATCCAGAACCGCTATTTCACCTTGTCGAAGAGCAACAAGCCCCCCGCCCGTGCACATGCATCGTACAAGTCCTCAGATCCATTTTCCACACTGCAACCGAGCAGTCTGCTGGGCATCATTCTCCGAGCTAAGGATGCTGTTGGAGGGGTTTGGATGGTCTCTCATGGGTTACTGCTATTGCCTGCTTCAGCTAGGAGTTGCCCAGTGGTCCAGCCTGCCTGGAAGTCCTGGTCCAGCTAAAAGGGATGCTGGTGGAAGGTGGGTGGTGGCACCATCTCAGGGGACAGGCACCTATTTCATATGGTTGCTCTGTGTTGATTGCCCAGGTCTCAAGAGAAGGAGCAAGATTTGATGGGCAGCAGGGCCAGCTTGTCCTCCTGACAGCTCTACTCACATGCTCGAACTGAGCTCCTGTGTAAGCACATAGCCACATCAGAGACTGAACATGCCTCCTCCTCCCGGAGGGAAGCAAATCCAAGGGCTTGGAAACTGGTGCTGGCAGATCTGCACAGAGAAGCTCTACTTCCCTGGTTAAGGGGACTGTGGCTTGACTTGAGCAGAACTGCCTTTCTAACGGTGAGTGTGGAGTTTATTATCAGTATTCCCAAGCTCTCCTCTGGCACCTTTCATCAGCAGATCACAAAGCATGTTGTGGAAAAAGGTCAAAATCATGATCGCCATTTTAAAGATGGAGAAGCTGAGACACAGAGCCCAACAGCCTCAGAAAAAGTCACCCCGCAGGCAGCTGGCAAAAGTGAGGACAGAGTCCCACAGTCCCCAGGTCCAGCCCAGTGCTCCAGCCTCCCTATTCCCATCATTAACACTGGGAAGTCTACCTCTAATTGGTGTCGAATGATTGAAAGTGGAAGGAGCTGTCGTCATGGATACAGCATCGGCAGGCTCTCCTCCACCTGGGTTGGGGCCCTGCTCTTCCACAATAGCTCTGTGGTCTTCAAACATCAGAGCAATAATGAGCGCAGAAGCAGCGATTCATTTGCAACCGGTGCAAATGCTTGTCCTGTCGTACAGCGGCAGAGTAAACCATTAGCTGTGACCCTCTGAGACGAACTGAGCTGGTTGATGCACCGATTTCTCTGGCACCGTCTGGAGCAGACTGTCAGGACGTGTTGGATCAGTAACTTCTGTACAGGATTGACACTCCATTTGTGACCTTCACAGCCCAGCAGCACCTGTGTTCTCCCTGTCCCCACCTTGGGCAGGGTCTTTCCTTTGCAGTAGGTGGTCTCAGCAGCAAATAGGAAGAAAGAGCCCCCCCAGCCACACACACACACACACAGACATGCATCCCCCAAGAAGGTTTTAGCTGCAGAGAGGCACAGGTGAGCACCCACCTGCAGCACTGAGAACTTGGCTGCCAACCCACAGACCAACCTGTCCTGCCACCCCTGCCAGTGCAGGGCCACTCAGCTCACCAGAGCACCACACCATCTCCTCAGAGGTGCTGGCTTTCCCAGCTGAGCCCCGTTCAGCTCCCGGAGCACTCCCAACCCACTCCTCTTCCCAACGAGAGGCTCTGCCGCACTTTCAGAGCCAATAGCCAGAATAACCCTGACAGCACACCCAAGGACAGGCATATTTTTCTTACCTTGTGCAGGAAGGAGCTTTTATGAGGTGCTCCACAGAGGCCTCCTTACCCCCTGTGCCCTCTAATCCATGAGCAGAACCGTTACCAGGAACTGGTGCTGATGCAGGGTTTGGCCAGGTGTGAAGCACGGGGCCACACCGATCCAGCAGCTTTAGAGAGATGCTCATTTCTAGCTCAGCTGTTGTAATACAGCGTGTTTTTCCTCCTTGTCCAGTGTGGTCAAGATGAGCTTCATCACAAAAAAGGGAAAAAACCACCATCTTTAATACCTTGGAGAAGCTGAAATGGCCAGGCAGCCTGGCCAAGCAAGGCTCGGCTCAGCTCTATGGCCTCCCACTAGTCTTTGAAATTGTAGTGGTAGGGATTTACCAGCACTTGCAACACACTCAACAGGTCCAAGGTAAAGCAGATGGGAAGAAGGTCTCCATTTTTTGGACCTCTGTTGTGTTAGTGTGGCCTCTCCTACGCCAGACTGGAACAGCTCATAGTACCTATTGATGGATGATGCTCCATTCTGAAGACCAAATACTGCTCAACCCATTACTGCCTTTGGCCAACAACACCCATGTTGTCATTGAAGTCATGCCGGTTTCCTCTTGAGAGCAGTGTCCTTGGTGCTGTCCAGTCCTTCAGAGTCAGTCTATCTCCAGGGAGCCGTTCTCAAGTCTGATGACTGTTTCAGCAGCCTGACACTGAGCTGGATGCAGTTTCTGTAGCACTGGCTCCAGCCTGAGGGACTGGCACAGGTTTTCATTGACCATTAGTGATTGGGCAGCAAAGGATTCTCCGCTTCAGTTCACCACCACCAGCTTTCCTAGTCTCTGCCTTGATTGCGTGGACTATGGAAAAAGGTACAGCCAAATCCCCCTCTGGCTACCTCCTCCCACGCCCCTTCACTTCCCCTTTCCTTCACTCCTGCTAAAAGAGGGGACGAATGTTACCTGTTAAACCCATTGGCATGGGTGATCCCAGGCATCAGAAACTCCCCGCTTTGATGTTTCCCGGTGTCTCCCTTTGGTTTCGACTGTTCATCTGCATCCCTCTTCCCCACGCAGGTGCGGTGCAGCTTTGGCCAAGCCACAGGGGCCGTTACCTCCGTAACTCCCCAGCTGTTGAAACCCGGCTGGGCAGCGGTTACGCGGAGCTCCGCGGCGGGCCGACAGCCACCACGCTCATCACACCTTCTGGAGACAGACGGGCTCGGGCAATGCTACAAAGGGTCTGGACAGCCATTTCCAAGCAGCGAGTCTCTGTTTCCCCCAGGACACAAAGATCTAGGACGTGCCTCTTGGTGACTAACCGCAGCAGACCCGTAACATGAAATTGCTCCTCTTTTCTACCTCTGGTGAGCTTTTTCCTGCCAAGGGGGCTTAGAAAAACATTCTGCTTTCAAAAAGAGCTGTGAAAAACAAGTGGTAAGAGAGGACAGGAGCAGTTCCACGGCAGTCAGTATGTTTTTGAGAGGTTTTCCCCATGTGTTCAGGTGCTGTCAGGCCAATGCACCCCTCTCTGTAACTGGAACTTTTAGCTAAAGGGAGCTGAGAGATCGAACTGCTCGACTTTCTACTGCGCCGCAGCTCAGGCTCCGCACAGAACAGGCACATTAACGCATCTTTATTTTCAGGGAAACTTGCCGGGTGTCAGAATCGATCCTTCACTGCCTCGGTGCACCCAAGGGGTGCGGGACGGCGGAGGCAGCCCTTCTCCTGAGGGAGTCTGGGGTCCTCTGAAGGCTGGTGCTGTACTGACGAGCTGGACAAAGCTCAGCATCTGGAAGATGGTAGCTTCCATTTCCACAGGTCCAAAATTGCCAGCAGTTTCATGGCCATTACTACAGACCTATTTCGCAGCCTCACAACCACCCAAGCTCATCGTTCAGGAAACCGCATGGCCCTGTGATCTTGGTGCAGCCAGGGCCAGTCAAAAGTGGGGGGTTTGTTGGGTTTTTTTTCTAATGCTGAGTTTACCATTAAATGTGCCTGAGAAACCACAACTAACGCCTGTATTTAGTGTAAAAATTAGGATCTTTGGTACTTAGTGTCCATCACCAGAGCAACTGAATTACTTGTACTGTTCAGAATCCAGGGACATAAGGAGATCTGTAGATAACCAGTACAGAGACATGGAACCTGGACTGCGAAGGACCGTGGCACCTCAGACAAACTTAGAAATGAAGTGCCCCTTAAATGAATCTTATGCTCATCAGTAACGATATCTAGGAACAGCTGCTGGGTCCCCACCACTGTGCCCTTGTTCCTCTTTAATCTGGTGTGTCCAGGAGCCACGATCTGTGAGCAATTGTGTGACTATCTGTTTTCCCGTCCCCCGTATGATGTGTGAACTGCTCAGTTGGTTTCAGGCTTCACAACATCAAGGACATCAAGATCCCAGTAAGATCAAACAAAGAGGCGGCCCAGAGGAGAGGGGTCCATGGCAATGCTTCCTCTGAAGAGAAGCACACGGTGTGACTCAGTCTTCATGAATCACCAGAAAAGCCAGAGAAAAGCAGCCCCAAGACACGGATCCATGGGAACTCCCCTGCTCTTGGAATGGCTTGTTCAGCATAATTGCTCCTCTCTAAATTAAACAAGAGCCTTTTGCAAGACTTCCGTACTTTAAAGTCACTAGATTGCACACGGGGAGAGTCCTTGCAAGACCCAGACACCACTGGCTTCCCTCTTCCCGCTAAGGTGCCCACCACCACGAGTCAGGTCCCTGCATGGTCTGAGAAGCAGAAGGGTCACTCTGCATGAGGAGAAGCTCTGCCGAGGGGGCAGGCCCATGGCTGGCCTCCCCCAGGCTGGTGGGTATCCAGATACCACCCCCAGCACAGGAATGAATGGAAGCTGCGATTCCCCAAATGCCTGCGAGGACCGGTGGGCTGTTGTGCAACTGTGTTTGAAGGACAGTGGATTGTCTGAGGGGGGGACGGCACGAGCCAGGTCAGCCCTGAAAGTATGCACTGAACCCAAGCAGAAGGGCTCCAACCCAGCTACCCATCAGTCTTGTGCATGTGCTGTTCAACCCTATGGCCTTTGGGGAAGATGTGGAGAGACGGGGCTCTCTGGGCACTTCCAGATGAGAACCTTGAGTTCCTGAGCAGCTGCTTCTGTCATTAAACATGAAGCAGTAGCAGGTAAAAGCAATAGGTGTGAAGTCCTTCTCTGGATTTGTTTTACTCTACTTGTTTTTCTGGCTATTGTTTCCCATCAAAAAGAAAAACAAAGCTAATTGCCATTTCCAGAGGGTGTGTGGTCTGAGGCAGGACCGTAGAGGGTGCATGGTCCATGCCAGCCATGCCTCTCATTTTGAAGGAGCATTGGCCTCAAAGAGAGCTCATCTACACAGGGCACCTGTGTACCTGCCTGATTAATTAACGAGCTGCAGCAGGGCCCATCTCTGCCCCATTCCACCTCGAATTAGCCAGGACAGAGACCGGCTCCCTTCTGCTGCTTCCCAGAGCTGTCAGTCACTGGGGGTCCCTCCTTACCCCACTTCCCCAGCCAGTATAAAAAGGCAGAGCAGGGATGCTGGGTCATGGTGTGGTGTTTGGTTCTCCCTTGCTGGTCATCTGCTCGCCTCCACCAGGACACAAAGGTACTGTTCTCAGATTTTGGGGGGAGGTTTTGGGTGTAAAGGCTGTGATTGTTCTAGGAACTCCTGGTTCATATTTAGGTGCTTAATTGTGGAATTACCCTTTGTTAACGTAATGTTGCTTCTGGTCCTGCCTCAAAGGTTAGATACAGTCTGTGCTGATTTTGAGTGAAAAGCTGGTTCTGGTCGGGGTGTGCTCACAGCAGCAGGGCAGCTCTTCTTCTGGTTCTTCTGTTACTGCTTTCTAATGCCAGACTTCCTTGAAGCCTTGGTGGGGAGGAAGGAGGTACCCAGTGCCTCTCCTAAATATCTTGATAATAAGTGCTATGATCCTTGACAAGAGTTCTCCTGCGTGTTCTCCTCACTCCTCTGATCATCATAAACCATGTGAAAGCTGAACACTAGGTAGCTCTGTAAGTAGCACAGATCCCTTTCTTCTGTGATGAGGGAACACTTTGGGTGTCTTCCCTTAACGAGTAGTAAAGGAACTTCTCCCTTTAATGAGGTCAGAAGGAAATGTCCCCTGGGAAGAGGAATCCCTCTGGAGGCCCGCCCATTGCTTTGTCTTGTCCTCATCCTAACACCATGGCGCTATCTGCATTTCAGCTGCAATGGCCTCTGCTATGCCTGACAAAGAGGAAGCTGCCCAGGGCTCCCTGGAGGTGAAGGAAGAGGAGCAGCAGGTAGGTGCTCCGTGTGAGGAGTAGCAGCTCCTGGGCACAGGTATGAGGAGGTGGCTCTGCTGTGGCTGGGGGGACCTAAGCATCCACTGAGAGAGGAGTGTTTTCTCTGCTCAGGCTGTGCCCTGCAGCTGCTCTGGAGGTGTGGGTGACAGCAGACAAAAGAGGAGGCCTGAAGACCTTGTACGTAACCTCCTAGGCTAAGCAAAACAGGAAGAACTTTCAAGAACAGACCAACCATAAAAGTCAGTGCTCCACAGCTTGTTTCACAGCTGAGTTGTAGATTTTAAAGCAGGTGTCCAGGGAAGTTCTGGGGCAAAACTGCACAGGAAGCTCAGGGTGGTGTTTGCAGTCTTCATGCCTTGCTTTTCTTCTCCCTTATAGGATGCAGTAGATCAGGTGGCTAACCTGACCTTGGTCAGCTCTGCCTGTGACATGGTTTCTACAGCTTATGCCTCCACTAAGGAGAGCCACCCCTACATCAGATCTGTGTGTGATGCAGCAGAGGAAGGAGTGAAGAGTGTGGCTGAAGCCACAGCCAGCTGTGTGCAGCCGGTTCTGACTACACTGGAGCCTCATGGTAATCCCCTGTGGAAGGGCAGGTTTGCACCTGCCTGTGAGGGACTCTTTGGTTCCTTCCAGCTCTGGAAGGAGTCCTAGGATGTGGGAAATGCCATTCTCCATCACCGCTCTAAAAGGACAACTCCTGGCTTACGAGGAAAGCTAAAAAGCTGAGTCCTAGTCCAAGCAGCGTGATGGAGGGTTGCTCCCTGGAGGACCGGGACTTGACTCTGATGTTGACTTCCTAAAACTGGTCATGTGAGGTCCAAAGTACTAGGTGGCAGATGCTTCTAGTTGCATTCTTACAAGCTCACAGTGGCTGCAGGAAAAAGCCTCCTCTGGGAGGACGGTTAGATCTAAAGGTCCTGTTTGCTGTGGCCCTTAAAGAACATGGCTGTGGCACCTGAGAAGCATCTCTAAATGAGAGAGGGGCTGTTCCTAATGACAAGCATCTGACAGAACAGTCTATGTGACAGACCTGAGCTCAGCGTAAGCCCAGAGTGGGCAACGCTCCCCCATCAGTCTCTGTGTGATCCTGGATCCTTGGCCGTGGAGGCTCGGGCAGCGATGAGGGCTGCGCATCCATTTAGTTGAGAGCTCAAGAAGCTGTGGAGTGAACAGATCTGTGAGGTGACCAAGACCAGCTGCTCCATGAATTCAACTTAAAACATGCCTGGGCCTGGTGATCTAAATGGAGACTTTCATCTAGGCTCCCTGCAGAGGAAGTTTCTCAGGAAGGTAGAACTTGAGATGCAGTTGCAGAAAACCAAATTGACACACTCTTTTTTTTTTTTTTCTTTTCAGTTGCTGCAGCAAGTGAGTATGCTTCCAAAGGCTTGGATAAACTAGGGGAAAAGCTCCCACTCCTTCAAAAGCCAGTGGAACAGGTAAGAATCAAAGGCTGTGCTGTCCCTGGCTGGTGGAGGGGCCTTGTTCTTGCATGGCTTCCAACCTTGGGAGTGTAGAAGGCTCTTGTATGAGGAGCAAACTACATCTATGTGCATAGTGCAGGCTCCTACAGGAGTGAATACTTTGTAGACTCTGTGCTAATTGTCCTCCTGGTGCAATTCAGAGTTGTAGTGTACTCACGACCCAGTCCCTTATCTGACATAAGTCTCTGTTTCCACAGATTCTCTCTGACACAAAAGAGCAGATATCATCCAGGGTGGCTGATGCAAAAGATGCTGTGAGCAGCAAAGTGATGGAGGTGATAGATGCAACTAAGGAGACTCTTCAGAGCGGCATGGAGGCTGCCAGATCTGCAGTGACCAGCAGTGTGGGGGTGCTTATGGACTCCAGAGTGGGCCAGGCAGCTGTAAGTGGAGTAGAAGATGTGCTGGGGATGACAGAAGATGACTCTCTCCCTATTGGAAATGAGGAACTAGGTAAGGAAACCACATATGTGACTACTTGTAATGGGAACCATCAGTCTGGGGATGGTCAGCCCCATTCCTCACTACACTGCTCTGGAGTGGGGCTAATGGGAAGTGCTATGCTGGAAGTTACCTGGCTCCTAGTCCAAGATCCCCCGATACTTGTTCACTCTGTGGGAATCATTGCTGGTCAGCCACTTAGAGACGCTGTCTCTTTCCTCAGCCAAACTGGCAGCATCTGAGGAGGGTGCAGGCGTGATGTCTGTGGAGCAGCAGCAGGAGAAAAGGAGATACTTTGTGCGGTTGGGATCTCTGTCTGATGAACTTCGCCAGTTTGCCTACCTGCACTCAACAAACAAAATGAAGCAGGTCTGGCAGGGCATGCAGAAGGCCCTTGCACAGCTTCACTGCATCATTGAACTGGTAGGTAGAGCCCAGGATCCTGGAAGGAGAGAAACAAATTGTTGGCTTGGTTTCAGCTTCACTGCTATGATAAAGAGCTGTACTGTTCACCAGCAGATCTGTCTTGACACTCTGATCTTTCCCTGCCACAGATTGAAGTGTTTAAGCAAGGATTTAATCAAAAGTTTCAGGAGGGCCAGGAGAAACTACACCAGATGTGGCTGGACTGGAGCAGCAAGTCTTTCAAAGAGAGTGGAGATGAAAGCTCTGCAGAGCCTGAGGTACCTCCCTGGAGAGGGAAGCAGTGGGCTCTGGGCACCCCCCTGATTTTATTTTTTAATTGATTTTAAGTAACTCACTCCTGGTCTTGTCCTTCCTGCCTCCTCTCAGGAGATGGAGTCTCTGGCCCTGCTCATGGCACACAGTATCACACAGCAGCTGCACATCACCTGCTGTAAAATAGTGTCTGCAATCCAAGGCCTTCCATCAAGTCTTCAGGATAAGGTGAAACAATCTCTTAGTACCATAGAGGAGCTTCGTGCTTCTTTCTTGGCAGCAAACTCCTTCCAGGACTTGTCTAGCAGTGTCTTGACCCAGAGCCAGAGGAAGCTGGTTGTGATCCAGGAGTACATGGAGGAGCTGCTCAACTACTTGAAGAACAACATACCTCTGTCCTGGCTAGTGGGACCCTTCTCCCCCGAGGAGGAGGAGGAAGATGATACATCAGAGGAGGATGAACCCTCACAGGAGGAGGAGGTGGCAGAGACAGCAGGAGCAGGGCATCATGAAGCCTCCACCACCCTCATGTAAAGGATAAGGTCATGAGCACAGATCTGCTTGGCATGACTCAGAGCTTGGTCTTTACAAAACCCCACTCGTCAGCTGAGGTTGGAACTGTCTCATCTTGGAGAATTATTGGGTACTGGTGAATAAATCCTTAGGAGCTTCTAGGGAAGGTGGTGGCAGTAGCAGGGCTGCTCTTAAGTGCTTGTAGCTGCCTTCAGCAATGTTGGCTGAGCTCTAGGCCAGAAGTAGAACAGAGCTGAAGCTCTG
Organism: Bucorvus abyssinicus; assembly: GCA_009769605.1. Classification (NCBI taxonomy): domain Eukaryota; kingdom Metazoa; phylum Chordata; class Aves; order Bucerotiformes; family Bucorvidae; genus Bucorvus; species Bucorvus abyssinicus. Next base: position 14,360,990 of record CM020047.1, read on the forward strand.
CAGTGCACCCACCTCCCTAGTAAGCTGTCTATGGTATGTCCTTCACCGGTGTACCCGGCACTGCCTGTGTTCCATATGATGATTGCTGTTGGTCTTAAACCCTCAGCTAGTTATAGTGTAAAGAATTGTCTTCCTGAACACTGCTTGTAATAGGTCATAACTGCTTAAAATAAAACTACTGCATGCAAAAACTTACTGTCTCCAGCCTCTCTTGGAGAAAGATTGGAAAGGTGAGTATTGCTCAGCAGGTGTGAACTGTTCTCCTCCACTTTATTCCTTGGAGCAGGGACAGTGCAGCCAGGAATGCAAGAACTGGTGAGTGGTTGGAGGTGCAGCAGGGTTTACAGCTGGTGAGCCCTGCTGCTGTCCTGGGAAGTACAAAGTTGTATTTCCTTCTCACTCCCAAGCCTAGAGGCATGTATGTGCTCTCCTGGCACTTTCCCATGCTTGGAGAAGCTGTGGGGAGCTGTCTGGTGTCCCTTGTCCTTAGTTCTCCTAGGTCTAATTCTCCTCCTGCTGCTACCTGGTGAGGACTTCACAGACTGTGGTGGGATAGTGGGCTGCAGAAGTGTCTGCCTGGGAGAGATGTGGACTCATTGATGAGTTAGGGTGTAGTTGACAGACACTGTCAGCACTGACATCTCTGGGCCAGATGTTTCAGTTGAGATAAGGGCTCTTCAGAGGAGAGTCAGACATGGCAGTTGCTAGACAATGATGTAGCTAAGGCTGATTCACCAAATGCCTGTTGAACTTCTGAATGAAAAGCTCTGCTCCTCGCTTCTCATAGTTCTGTCTTCAAGGAAAGAAGTGGAATCTGCTCCCATGTGAGTCCTGCTGCTTCTAGACTTTTTTTAAAAGATTGTTAAAATTCTTGTTTTGTGGAGGTCAGAAATGGTGATTGGGAGAGTAAATACAGAGTTGAGGAGGTGGAACTTCCTTCTGTCTTAAACAGAGGTGGTTACTATTCCAACAACATGCCTGTGTAATGGTGTTGCGCTGCACTCTGGCAGGACTAGGTGGTCCTTAGGTTTTTGCATCAGGTGTTCCATTGATGCCACACAACTCCTTGATGAAGCTGGGTTGGAATTTGTACTACACCAAGCTCAGCATGTCAAAGGCTATCAGACAAGTGTCTAACCTGTGTTCCTCATGTAGCAAGTAGTTTGTGTTGAAGGCAATCAAAGTTGCCAGGCCAAGCTATTGTTGAGATCTGAGAGAAATTGTGGGGCTCATTTGTCCACTGCATGATCTGTGATTACTGCTGAGCAATTTCTGTCTGCAAGAGAGCTCAGCGAGGCAGATCCAGTCTGCCTAATGCCATTATAGCTGAACTTGTAGAGTGGGGCACTAACTGCGAGTGGTGTTGGAGCTAGACCAACGCTATATGTTGTCTTCTGAACAGCAAAGCTTGCTTCCTAGGAGTGCCCCAATCCTGGCTTTGAACATGCCTGGCTAAAAGAGCTTTAAGAAATGGCTGGATATCCCTGTCCTTGATATTGATTTGTCAGTGCAGCATGTCTGATCTATATTAATATAGTGCTTAGCCTAGCAAATCATGCTGCTTATGGATCACCAGTGCATGTTCTTGTTGATTAAACACCATTGGCTGCTCTTGGGAGCCTGGTGCACAGCTCATGGGCCCCTCTGTAGTTGCAGCTGGGTACTTAAATGCTGTGTGTGACAGGAGTCTCCCTGGTTCCCTGTGCTGGAGCTGTTGCAGAATAGCCCACCACCTGTAGGGCTTTTGTGGGGCTGCTGCTGTGGTCACCATGGCCTAAAACAGGATAAAATGATGTTCTTGTGGCAGCTCCTAAAGCTCTGCTTGAGAAGGGGGAGACTTGAGTGGAAGCCTCTGTAAGTGTTTTGCCTTTTATTTAACCCCCAGAGATTCAGGGAACTGTGGAGATGTGTTACACCAAGGAGGAAGGGCAAAACTCTCACCAAGAGCAACAGAGCCCTGTCTAGGAGTACTTTGGGTTTCTTCTTACTTGCACTTCCCCTGCTGCAGAGTCAGCAGGAGGGTAAAGGAGAAAGGAAACTGGGAATAGAAATAAGAAATGCATGGGTAACATGACAACAGTAGACAAACAACTCGGCAGGGAAGACATGCTTTGAGGCGTCTCTTCTAGCTCTCAGTAGACCTTGGAAATGAGGTAGAGTTCCTTGATTCTGATAATTGTAGCCTGAATGATTATACCTTTCCCTCCCCTACTGCTGTTCCTCCCTGCTTATGCTGTGGTCACATGTGATAGCTCAGTAACAGGCTGACAGGGACTTTAAATGCAACCACAAGGGCACTTGCTGCTTACTTCCCTCTTGGCAGATGCCACCATCTCCCTCTGCTTCACATTTCAATTATTTAATTCTCATGTCCATGTACTTCTGTCTTTATACAGTCCCTGCTGTTTGTTGTTCAAATGCCTGGCTTCTAGGTCAGGGAACGGGCAGGCATTGGGTGAAGGTTACCTTGAGCATCACTCCAAGAGGCTGTCATTCTTCAGGACTTGAGTTAGGAGGCGTTAAGCCAACATGTTGCTATGACCCCTGACTGGCAAGGGTAACTGCTTTAGGAGGGTTTCTCAAATAGCTTTGTCATGAAGGCAATAGATTGGGAAACCGAAGTTCTCAGCAAGTGCTGAAAGGCAAAAGCTCTCCAGTTGCTTGCAGGGAGCTTAATTTCCCCTTTTCACATCCAAGTGTGTTGAGAAACATGGGCATTGTCATCACTTCTGTGAAAGCTGCACTATTGCCTGCTGTAAAATAGCACTGTGTTTAAAAAAGGTTTGTGACCCTTCCCTGGTTGCCCTGCTACCTGGGGCCCTGCTCAGGCATGAGCTGTCTGGGTTCCAATTTTTTTGTATCACCTTAACTGTCTGTGCCTGGGGACCTTCAAGACCTTCAAAGAGTATTGGAATTAATTTGCAATGGAAATGGGATGAAGGTGCTGTGACTGGCTGGTGGGGGAGCAAAATTAGATTGTGGGACCTGCTCTGCTAGGTATTGCTCCTGCTGCTGTCTGATGGGGGCAGGCAGGAATTCTATTTTCTGGTCGCTACTGGCCCCTGTGCTCTCCTACTGTAACCCTCCCCATCCCCTCCCTTTCCTACTGCACCTCCTTGCATGAGGGGAGAAAACCTAGTGTTCCAGAGCATGGTGGAGAAACCTGGAGGAACCTCCCTGTGCTCTGAGCTGGATTGTGCCAAGCTAAAATGATCAGGTGAGACCAGTGTGGGTTTAGGACCCTCTGAGAGTACACATTTTTTTTTTTTTTGCTGGAGAAGGACATATGTGCTTTTAGTAGCAGTATTTTGTAGTGCCCTGTACTGCCAACTGAAGCTCACCGATGCTTTTCCAGCTAAAATCTTTGCTGGTGTCAGCGTGCAGCTCTTCCTTCTGTCAGACACTTCTGCCAGGGACCTCTTCTGGCAGGTCCTGGCAAGACTTTGAGCTTTCCTTCCCTCTGTACCCTGTGGATGGCAGGGGAGGGAAGGGAAGGGGGTCAATAAATCTGCTTCAAATTGCCTTACAAACCAAGCGTGAACTTGTGACAATTCCAATATGGTCTCTGCATGGCTTGTTAAAACCCCTGATGCCTCCAGGAGTGACAGGCATCTGACCTGATCGATAGCTCAGCTGCCCTTTCCTGCTGCAAACAAGGCAACGTTCCTTCTGTGGATACAGAGCACTGCCAGCAAATAATTACCCTTGTTGCGGCGCTTTCTGGACACCGGCGTCTGGCCCCACGCTAATGAAAATCCATTTGCGAAAGCCGTTAGTTTGCAGTATTGACTTCCCGGTCTCCCTCTGATTCTTGTATTTACTTAGATGCAGCAATGGCTTGAGATCCTCCAGCGGTGGAGGCGATCCAGAGGGTGACTAACAAGCTGAATGCTGACGTGGTTGGGTTTTACGTCATCCTCAGTGCGGGTACTTTCTTTTTGTCTGTTTGCGTTAAGCTTGCTTCAAACTCCCACGGGAGCTTTGTGCAGGCTGGCCGGGCTGGCAAGCAGGCAGGTTCCTGCCCACTTCTCCCCTTGTGCCTCCCACACTCCTTGGAAATGTGCCCGTGGTGCCATGGGAGGTGTTAGAGGGCATCGTCTGGGAAAGCCAAGTGAGGGTAAGAACCAGGGAGGAAGGGAAGGGTGGGCTGGAGTTTGAGGGTGAGGCTGGGGAGAGGTGGGATGGGGAAGTGTGAGAGAGCTGGAGGAGACACCAGGAGGGCTGGGGACAACCAGAGAGCAGGTGAGAGTCTGGGTGGAAAAACAATGGACTGGGATTAAAGGTGAGGATTCAGTGAGTAGGGGAGGAGAGAGAAACTGAGAATGTAGAAGATTGGAGCAGGAAAACAGGAGAGTGCTGTTCAGAGAGGGGTTCACCTGGGGCAGGTGGAGAAGGCTGGAGGGCAGGAGAGGAACCAGACAGCAGGGACCTAGAGGGTCCCTTTTTTAAAGGGCACAGTGTGTGTGCCTTTATCAAGAGGTGTCACTGAGCTCCTCAGAGCAAGGCAAAATATCTGCCCTTTGACAAGTAAATGTCAAACTTATTCCTTTACACAGAGGGACACCAGGAGATGTACGCTGCATGTCGCCGCTCCTGCATGGACTGCCCCATGTATCATCCTGTACCTGGGTTTTACAGGAGCTGTTATTCCGTGGGACAAAAGACATCCCAAGCTCTTCCATTTGAGGAAATGCCAACCACCTGCATCTTACAGCAGCCCTTCTCCCGGCAGAGAAATCAAATAGCTTGGTTTTGTGTGTGCTGTCCTGGCTGAAACACCGCTCTGGCTGATGTTGGAGGAACATCTGGCTGGCCTCTTCACAGGCACCTCTCGCCTGGGGACTGGCTCGCTGCCTCCCCTCCCTGCTCCACCTCTCCTGGGGGATGGTTACTGCAGCTGGAAGCTGAAGGTCACTTTAAATGTCATCTCTGTTTAGCTGCCTTGATGGGGTAATTATAGCTGAAAATACGAGGTTTACCAAACAAATTACAAACCAAATGCAGTGTTTAGCCTGTAAAACTGTTTGGCCACACCTGCATGGAGAAAAGCAATTTCAGGGTTTTGAAATATTTTTTTTTTTTTGCTTGTAAAGTCTCCTGTTGCATGTGTTCTTGCTCTGCTCCCTCCCAGTGATCCTCAGCAGATCGAGGCATGATATTCAGTCTGTGTGATGCTGTGGCTGGCTGTTCCACACTGGTGAGCCCTGGTCTGGATCCCCTTGTCTTCCTGGTGAGGCTGAACCATGACACCAAGGAGGGCAAATGACCCTCAGCTGCAGACAACATGGAGGTTTTTATGCTTCACTGATGGTTCAGCCACTGGAGGAGCAGTTGTAGACCAGGGAAGGATCAGCTCTTAGGTGGACCTGAGCATTTCCGAGCTCTCTTGGTTGCCAACACTCCCTGCTCGTCCTCCAGGGGTGGGCAGAGCTGGGTTAAGGAGCAGAGGATCTCTTCGGCTTTGTCTGTGGTGCGGTGGTTAGAGTAGTACAACCTGAGGAGCACCGGTGGTGGTGGAGTGGTTCTGGGGTGACAGGCAGTGGCGGTAGGAGCAGGTGAACAGGCTTGTGTGCAGCGGATCCGTTGGAAGTTCATCAGCTTCTCTGGAAATGGGAGGATGAGAAGATAGTCAGGAGCAGAGGGGCTGCAAACTCACATTTCTCACGTGGATGTCCTGGCGTACGTGTTCCTTACGCTGTGCAGGGGTGGGGTTGTGCCTCCCTCAGGGACTGCACTGGCTGATAATTTATGAAAAACTCCCTTTCTGCAGAGTGGATCCATATCAGCGTAAAAGCCGTGATTGGAGCAGACGTGAGGCTCACCTCGTGCTCACCGAGTACTTCTCACCTGCTCCAGGCGCAGGCTCTGGAAGCGGGGCTGAAGAAGTGAAGGTTCTTATTTTTGTGACACTTGTAATTTAAACCCAGAAACAAGAATTCATAATGGATTCCACTAAAAAAACCCTAGATTTTTCAATGCAATCTTTGACCTCCACATTTTCCATTTTACTTCTGTCAAATTCCTATGTGAGACTAAAACTTTATACTGGGGAACTCAGGATTTCAGGGGCTTTCCTTAATTCTGACAGTTTTTACAGTCACAGCTGGAGAATCTCTGCCACAGGTAAGAAAATCTGGTGCGCTTCGACATCTTGGGTTTTAAAGCTGTACAACGAAACCACGCAAAAAGGGAGAGCCCTCTCCAGGCACCATGTACTGCTTTCATGTCTGGTGCTTCTGCAGATCCTGGCTCAGGGTTTTCCAACCTTCTTGTTGTCAATATTGCTGTGACGAGTTTGGCTCAAAACAGAGACTGCAGCAAACCCTGCAGAATAAAGGAGGTGAAGGACAGAAGCCCCAAGAGGGCGGTTTTGTCCCCAGGTGGTTGAGCTGGCTGTTCCCATTTTCTCCCAGGGATCCTGTTCACAAGAGCTTCTATGCAAAAAAAAAAAAAAATCAGTGAATTCTGAGATATGATTTATGTGGGGGTTTTGGTTGAGTGCCAGACTGCAAAATCTTCATGCCTCATGCCTGTCCATGAAGTACAAGTACTGTGAAATGACCAGTCTAGGCATCTCCTGAACATTAAACCACACATTTTGTGGGGGGAAGAAAAATCCATGAAAGCTATTTGGAAGTGATCAATTCCTGCAGCCCAGCGGGGCGCTGCTCGTTGGGAAGCTGCCATCAGTAATTGTGGTGTCCTTTCTGTAATGGCATCCCTTCTCGTGCACTTCCCTGAAGCTTCAGCATGCCACAGCCCCACATCGATGTTAGCGCCTGTGTGCCAATAATGGACCTGAAATTTGGAAACTTAATGGCTGAAACTTCTCTGCTGCTTCTCTTGAGCACTCTGCTCCCCTTTGAAATCCTTTGTTTTGCTGCCTTTGAGGGAATGACGAGGCTTTGAAGACTCATCGTGGTTATTAACATCAACAGGTAGAGCAATGTAGGAAACGCTGTGCCAGATTGGCTGCTTTTCCTAGAGGGGAAAAAAAAAAAAACCCCAAAACAAACCACATGAATTCCAAGTGCTGCAGCAACATGTCTGCGGCTGACAGGAGTTGGCTAAATCAGCTCTGCCTCCTGGGAGCTGGGCTGGGGAACCCAGCGGGTACCAACTGAGCTCAGTAGACTCCCCGCACGCAGCCTGTAACCAGTGATGTTCACTCGTGTTGACTCCTAATGCTGCCTGGTGGGGACACCAGGGTGGGACGCAGGGCACTGGCAGAGCCACCGGGCTGGGGGTTCTGCCCATCAGCCAGTCTTGGTTTGCCCTGGATGTTGTGTCCTTTTTTTTTCCTCTAGGGGTGGGTTGCTCTGGCAGCCAGACCTTGCAGCCATGGATCAGCAAGAAGCCCATGGTACCGAATGGAGCACACGACTGGCTGGCGGCCCAAAGACATCACAGTCAAGATAACTGTTGTTGCAGTTTTGCTCTGTATAAAATTTCTGCCTTCGGACCTGGTTTTGGTTCTTTGCCTGCTCAATCTTTTGCTTAATTAGATCTGTTTGTCTTTTGATCTAGTGCACTGCGTGTGCCCTGGGACCGAGGCCGGAGGGTTGTGTGGTGCAGAGGAGCACTCGTTCTTTAGACAGCCCCAAAATCTGGGTGTGGTTCCTGTTGCATCCATCAGCTGAAGTCCCAGTGGGGAGCTGCTGGTCACTGGACATGCCTTTTGGATCAGAGCAATCCAAAATGTGAGTTACTGCTGTGGGTGGAAGATCCTGTTGTGATTTTCAGCCATCAAAGTGCTTGCAATAAGCGTGGGCAAAGCCCTTCCCAAATCTTCGTCCGCGAAGCCAAGCCATGATTTTCCTAAGAACAGGGAGATAAGGGCTGACATGTCAGCTGAATTATTCCCATCTCCCTTTTTCCACAAGCTGGGTTTTTAATGGGCTGCTCCTCTTGGTGTAGACATACCAGCAAACACAAAGGCTGCCGAGTCCTGCCGCAAAGCCCGGGGCATTTGTAACCAGTTGGGAAGAGCTCAGTGGCAGCCCCCAGTCCCTCCTAGGAAGGACCATAGCTGTGGCCTTTGGCAGAGCCTGCAGCTCTTTCACCTGGCACAGACACCGTTCTTGCTGCTGCGGCTCCAGAGGACTCAGAGTTTGATTTTTTTTTTTCCTTAATGTCTTTTTCTTTCTCACTTGTACATGAAGAGGCCCAGAAAACCTGCTACTGGGTGATCCATAATGCAGCGGGATCAGCACCTGAGGTGGTGGTCTCCGGTGCGATTGGCAAGACCTTGGAGGATGAGCGGTACGGAACAACCTTAACTTTACCAGAGGGTCTCCAGGCATGAGGGGTCAGGACAAAGAGTTGGAGCCCTGACTAGAGTCAAGTAAATATGGATTTGGAGGGAGAGAGCAGGACATAGAAGGTGACCTCTACCCCTCATAGACGGATGTCTAGGTTCACCCAGGTGCCTGTTAGCGTGTGGAGAAGATGTGTCCCTGGTGCCTGGCGAAGTGGTGACAAAGGAAGCCTTGCAGGACCAGGGCATAGCTTCCCCTCTCTGATCCTTGCAGCCTGAGCCCTTCTCATCCCATTTGTCCACCTCTACAGAGAGCTGGTCGTCTTCTTCAGGAGGGGACTTGATGGTTGGGTTTCTGGGGTGGAAAGGGGCAGTGAGGACCCTGGGAGAGAAGGAGGATTGCTGTGATGGGTGGAGCACGCTCATCAGGATGACCTGGATTTGCTAACAGCCTGCCTACACATTTTTTCCTTCTCCCAGACAATCCACCTCCTCAGGAAAAACTGAAAAGCCCTGATTTATTTTATCATGGCCTGTGGATTTAACATGGGACAACGTGTGTGAGAAACTCGCTGGCTCCCAGGGTTGCCTTGCTGCTCCATCAGAGACGCATGGGCAGCACAGAAACGTTTGGTGTCACCTCACTGGAACACGCTTCAGTTTGGAGAGAAACCTCAAAGGTGCTTTTATATTTTCCTTTTTTGACCTCCCTCATCTAGGGAGTCCGGAGATACCCGAGCAGGAAGATGAAACGGGTGATTTTGGTAATGACTGTGGGCTTTGCAGGGGGAGTGATTGCTGCAATTTCGCGGTGGTTTCAGGAGGTGCTAGGTAGCTGTTACCAGAAATCTCCTTGTTTGTTTCTTCACCCTAATTAGGGGTTAAGCTCCCAGCAGCCTGTTGGCAGGTAACGACTAGGAGGAGCTGGTATTTGTTAAGGGGTTCAGAAAAGAATTCCTTATAGATGGAGGAGAATGCAAAAGGCAGAGATGCCATCCACATTTACTGGCTGGGAGCTGGGTTTGCCCTCCTCCCTGAGGGGTGCTGGAGCCCAGGGGAGGAGGGGTCCTTGCTGCTGAGCAGAAGGACTTGCCACCATCTCCTTTGTGGTGCTCCTCCTGCTCTCCGGACATTGGAGGGGGTCACCGGGACCCCCATAAAGGATGGCATCCAAGGTGCCGGGGTGTTCATTGACATGGGGCATGCAGGGCTGCTGGAGGGGGCTGAGAATCACACACACCAGTAAGCCTAATGGGAGCAGACTGGTGTGCACAGCGCACTTGTCTTTTTCCCTGTACTTCTCATTTTGTGTAGAATTTGATTTGGGTACAATTAGAGAGTTTGATTTGGGAAGTTGCTCTGTTGGAAGCAGAAAAGAAATTCTCAGGCTGCTTCTCTGCTTGAATCAGATTGGCGTCTCCCTTTCTACTGAGGAGCCCACAGCGGCCTCATCTGTGGGGGATAAAAAATTTAGGAGGAGCCTCCAGACCTGTGAACATCTTCCTGAAAGGATGCACCGAAGTTCAGCCACCTAATGGAGTCCCTCAGGCCATAGCTGTGATGAGGATAAGTGATTTCTCAGCATTCTGCTTTTAATTAGGGGGGAGCTTGTGAAAGGGTGATCTGAGGAGTTGTCATCCATGTTCCCAGAGCTGGAGGAGGTTACAAGGGTTGCAGAAAACTTTTGTGGCTTCTGGAAAAGCCCCACATCTGGACTGAGGTTTGAGGTCTGGTCTTCAAGTGGTACTCTGTGCCATTTCTGTCTCTGCAGCATCTGCAAGGATGGTCTCAGTGCAGAGCCATGCATCTGGACATCTTCGTGCACTGCCTGTTCCACAGCCAGTCGTGTGCCTCCACTGCTGGGTGACCTCCACGCGAGATGTCCTTCAGCATGAGAGGTGGAAAAAGTGTCTAAACCCTGAAAGAATAAGACCTGCCCTAAAGTGCTGATAATTATGACAGTATTTTCTGAGGTTCAACCTGCCTCTTAGTGCTTTTGAGCATCCTTTCATTAATTATTTTGAAACAAAGTCAATGGTGTATTCTTCTCTGCCCAGGCTGTAATTGCCGTGATCTCTGCTCTAGCTTTCCCCAGACCTTTGCTTCCCTGCTGAAGAGGAGTGTGCCGGCGGTGCCGACTGCAGTGCCAGCTCTGCCGTGCAATCTGTGACAAATGGATGAGCTCAGAGGAGGATGATTTCTGAAATGAGAATGGATTTTTCAAACTGAAAAATCTTTGCCACGAGTCCATCGGTCATTGTTAGGGAGGCACTGGGGAAACGGTGGCTTAAACAACGGTGAGACAATGCCTTGTGGGAGCTCGTTTGCGCTTCCAGTGCTGGGTTCAGGAGGATGAATAGACATCCTCCTTGCTCCCAGAGCAACCACTCCTGAGCATAGCCCCAGCAAACGAGTCCTCCTGAGAGGGGCTGCGCGAGCTGTGCTGGCAGGGCTGCAGCAGAGTCAGTGCCTGTCTGTGTGTTCTTTGTGGAGACTGGTCGTGGAGCAATGAGAGCAAAGCATGGTCCTATACTTAGCAACTTTCAGATCACACCAAGGTGCTGCTACATAAATGCTTGCAATGGTACGTGGGTGGCTCAGTGACTTTTCAATTTCTGAGGTCCTTTCCCTATTTCCACTGACTTTGTGGTGCAGCTCTGTACCACCATGGTCTAAAAGGGCACTTACTTGAGGGGGTACTTGATGTGCAGGGGTTGCTTCTCTGTTCTGAGATGGGAAGAAAATAATTCTCACCTGCTCCCCAAGAGGCAGGTAAAGGCTCAGGGATGCCTGTGAAGTCTCCCTTGAAGAGATATGCTAAATGCAGCAGCCTGGTAGGGTCCAGCATAACCCAGAGTTACAGAGCTGCACCCAGACGTGGGCTCAGTCCTGGGGCTCAGGAAGCTGTTGAACGGCGTCTCCCTGGGAGCGGGGAAGCTGGACTGGAGGTTAATCTGGTGGTGGTAGCTCCTGGAGCAGTGTAGCACAGGCATCCGTCAAAGCTGAGGAGAGTCACCCACTGCTTTCACAGGATTTTCCAAGCAGGTTTTACGGCGCTGACACAATCCGTGACCCCCTCCTTCCCTGCAGCCCAGCAAACACAGCTCCCACGAACCTAAAGGAGGTGTGAAAGAGCGTGGATGCTTCTGGAATAAAGACTGGATCCTTACTGCTTCTCCCGAGGTCTTCCTGGAGGTCTGAATAACCCTTTCAATCATCCTGTGACTCTGTGAGAGATTTGTGTGCTTGTATGAGTCGATTTTAGTGTTTCTCGGAAAATCCACAGCAGTAATTTGGTAAATAGAGAATAACCAGGACCTGAAGTATTCTGGCCCCGTCCAGCTGTAATTTTCTCTGGGTAATCACTATTCTGCTGCTTCTCTCGGCTAGGTCTGAAAGCGCTGTGAATTTAGAGTAGGAATCAATTAAACAGCAAATAGGTTTCTTTGTCAAAATCAATTAAGTCCTCCTCCCAGCCAGTGCAATGGTCTCCCTGGAATTCCATATTCTGCTTGGCTGCCATTTCTTCAGCAGCTTTTGCTGGATAATGTTGGTGTTTTATAGCCTGATTTAAATCATATGGTTCAATGCATATGCATACCTTATTTGGATTTTCAATTACAACCATATATTTAGCCTAAATGAATTATCTAGCTTACAGTTGCAGCTACACAGAATATTTTTCATAATGCTCAATTCAATTTCTGCTTTCTCTGTAAGCATAAAAGATTTCTTTGGAGAGTAGGATCATTACGGTTGTTTTGCCCTGCTCACTGTAATATTAGTCTTCCAAACGGGCTGGACTTGAAGTTTTCAAGTATCTTCAACCTGTGGATTCTGCCTTTGTTTTGGACAGAGATGGAAACACTTGGGGAGTCAGTGCTGTGGATCGTGCCATGGCGTGGATGAAAGTCATTTTCTAAGTCACCTCCCATGAACTCTTTTGAGCCGGCTTACAGCCCCCTTGTGCACTCTCCCGTACCCACCACCCTCAGATCGCAGGTTGAAATCTCTGACCTGTGTCTGTGCTCTTCCAGACCTGTCACAGCTGGATTAAAAGAAGATCTTTTCCCTGACTACTCTGCGTCTGACTGACCTGAGTCTATCTGCATCTCTAAACCCCAAACCACCTCTGAGAACCTGGCCCTTGGCCTGCCTGAGTTCCTGTGTCGCTGCTGAAAGCAGGGCTGGGGCTCCTCAATCCCCATAGCGTCCTGTCTTCCATACAGTTCTCCACAGCTAATGTATCCACAGTCCCTGTCTGGGAGGGTGAAACCGTTCTGAATTCTAAGCCAAGCTGTGTCTTGTCTTTAAATCAGAAGAGGTAAGTCTAATATTTGTTTGTTTTCCTGGGGGTGTTCTTCTCTCAACAGCGGTGTTAAAGAGTTTTCTTTGGTAGTTTGTGATATGCTCCAGCTCAGCCGTTCTTGCTGTCCAGCAGCAGATTCCTGTGCCTACCAGGATGTTTACCCTCGTGCCTTTCAAACATATCTGTATTTGTGTTGTTACCTGTGTGAAACACGTCTAAAATTTAACCTTGCTTTCCAGGCTACTTTTTGAGATGTTTGATGACCGTCAGATTGTGGGTACAAAACCCGCCAACCACTTATTGACTACGGAATTCTCAAAACCGAATGATTAGTGTAGGTACATGACGTGTTCCCCATTGTCATCGCAGGGGAGCTCAGACCTTGCCAGCAGTGAAAAAGCAAGTTGCAAGAATGGGGAACTTCACTTGTATTTTATGGTGTTGGAAATTATTAGATACCACGAGGTCCAGAATAATGGAACAGCTATCTTGGATCTGCTTTCACTCTGGCGTTCCAATTTTGATAAATTAAATCTGAAAAGGAGGTAATTGCTAAGATGATGTAATTGATTTATTTTTCCATGTGACAGCCAAACCAAAACTTTTCCAAAAAAACATTGAGCCTTAGAGAGCTGAAGCCACACTACACCCTCCATCTCCCACAAAATGCAAATCTTCAACACTTTGTGTGGTTTGACGCAAAGTTTTCCATTCACTGCAAAACTTTTCATGCTGAAAATAGAGGCCTGAGGTTACAAGAGACTCAAGAAGCTGGTGTCATCTCAATTTTCTTTCTGCTGAAGGGGCTTTAAGGGATCAGTCATCTGCCCAGGAAAGTGCTCTGGCCACTGGCAGTCCAAGGAGGCAGCCTGGATGCCTGCATCGTAAATCTCACTTTTTCAACACTGTGGAGCTTTGTATACACAATTATCTGTTCCCTGAAGCCAGGCAACTTCCCAAGCGACTGTTCTTACCTGCAGGCTAATGAGCATTTCTCAAGCTCTTGCTCTTGGATATAATAATGACCTAAAAAATCCTTGCAGCTGAGAAAAGTGCCAGCGGCAAGGGGTGAAGAGCCCCTTTCCTGGAGGGAACAGGGCTCAGCCAAGGGTCCAAATCACACTCAATCTCTTCCATGTCCAGAGCAGGGACAGGGGCCATGTCTCACTTGTCACAAGGCTCTTCCCACCACCTCTTCCCAGGAGGATTTAACCCACTTACTCCCATCAGGGATATCGTGCCGCTTAGATTTCTAGAGCGTATAGCGGATGTGCTGGTTCACCGGCATTACAGCCTTCGCTCCAGTGAAACTTAATGCCTTTAGCAAGGGGAACAGCAGAAGGAAGGAGGAGGCAGAGTGCTCCTTTCCACGCTCTGCTTTGGAACGGTTCGTTGTGAAGGTCCAGACTACAACCCAAACAGGAGGCGCAGAATGGGACGAGGGCCCCTCCAGGACAGGAGGGAGGTGGACCTGGGCTTTCCTGAGCCTCAGGTGAGCATTCCCAGCCTCTGAGATCATGGGCAAAGAGATGCTACGTTAATCCGATTTTGTGAGTTAGCCTTCTTTGGTTCTCTTATCGTCCCCCATTATTTTTCTTCTAAGCGGATTTGCTGCTAGTTGGGGAATAAGGAAAATCACCTTTCGGGGACCAGTTTACTATTACCTGGGGGACTGGGGAAATACACCGATTTTTCATCACGGTGTGAGTTACTCTGTTATTGCTGCTGGGAGATCAAGGCACTGGTTTCATCCCCTGAATTCCCACGCGCCAACGATTGAGATGGGTATTCAGGTTCCTGCCTGCATTATCATATGACTTTATCTCTTGCATGCTGTTAGGATCCATTTTCAGAGCTCTGAGAAGTCTCTGCCACCCGTTAATTTAATAATTGCCTAATGTTGTAATACGCACAGGTTTTAATTGAGCAATTTCCCACTTCTCATCCTAGAATCTATTTAATCTGTCAATATTTCTTAATAATGCCTGTTTTTCCAGGTCCTTTTAAAAGCAGTGGCATGATTACAGTAACTTCAGTTAAGCCTGGCCCTTCATCAGGCTGGCTTCTGGGGTGCTGCACAGTAAATATTGTAAAATCCTCACGCGTCTGAAACAATTTTGAGTTTTAAAATATTAAAGTAGTACATCCTCAGTCTTATAAAGCAGCAGGCCAGGCTCGATGGTGCGATGGTCTAGTCTATTAATTATTATTTGGCCTCCTTAGAATGCGACAACTCTTATTCAAATGGCATGAGCTGATGCAAATATAAATTAAGAAGGGTCAGGTTTATTTTATGTCCACCACAACTTTCAAAGAAAAAAAAAAAAAAAAAAGGCTAGACCAGGATGCCAAATGAAGAAGAGAAATGGATTTATTTCAGTGCAATGACAGCTGTGCTGATGCTGCTCTTCCTGGTCTGCACACTTACGTGAAGCTCAGCTTAGAGGATAAAACAAATAAAAACATGACTCCACCTTGTTCCTTACAGACATGCAGAATGGATTTACCGTATGGGGAATACATGACCCAATTTTACTTCAGGTCCCCAGCTTTATTTAGATTTTTGATGAGATCTCTCCTAGCCATAGGTTGCGTTGCCCAGGAAAGGCCAGTAATAACACTGAGAACTTCATGGAAGCCTCCTGCAGCACACCGGTCCTGTTTCCTTGTGAAGGTTCTGCCTTTGGCTAACTCCGAAGCTTTGCAAAGTGATCACATAAAGTTTCTCATAAATGCACCAAGAATCGTTAATGAGCCATATTTTTAGCCGTTGGTGCCACCGAACAATGGTTTGTACCTGGCTGTCATCCTTCTGCTTCTTTCCTCCGTGGCTCTCTGGCAGGTGCCTTCATCCTCCTGAAAACACTCACGGCTCGTTGTAGTCGCTGTTGTTACTATTATCACCACTTGCCTTTTACTACTAAACCAAAGGTGCCCATAGCTCTGAATCAACCGCTGGCACTTCATGGCGTTTTGGGGAGGAGTCTTTCAGCTTTAGATCATGAAAAGTTATAAGTCTAAGTCCAGGTTATTCACTTTCAGGTTCTTCTGAAGTCCACCAACCCCCATCCAGGTGGCAGTGGGACTTCTCTCCCATTTTAGAAAAGTCAATAGGATTGATCTTCTCTCTGGCATCCCAATAGTTTTATCAAAGGGCTTCAGCCAAAGTGACCAGCTGAATCAGCGCCTGACTTTAAGAAGCGTAAGAGAGGGCAGTCGACTCTCAAACTAACAGCTGATCTTGGGACTTCGTCCACTCTCTTCTGCACCTTCGTACCCCTGCCAGTCATCGTGGTGTCTCTCTTCCCACCGCCCTGCAGAAGGATCGCGCGGTTTTACTCATTTGTGGCAGCAGGTTGAAGCCTTGTGAAGGGTTGTGCTGGAAGGCTGCGGTGAAAGGGGGAGTCAAAGGAAGTTTTCGCGAGCAAAAGGCGAGTGGGCTTTGGGCTATGATTCCTCTTTAGAGATGTGAGTTGAGGATTTGTGAAGTGCTTTGAAATCCCCTGGAATGAAGGCTCACGTAAAACGTGACAGCTGTTATTACAAACTCTCTCAGCAAACTTGAACTTGTCTATTCATAAGCTTATAAGAAATAAATTCCAAATAATTGCGTTATGCCCTTTGTATTAGTGGATTTTCTACAGTAATTGACTTTATAGAAAAAGACGTCTGTCAGCTTAGCAAGGAGCTTGCACCCAGCCCACCGCTAGGAAAATTACGGGAAGGGTGTGTGAAAGCAGCTCCAGCAGAATGGTTTTAAATGAAAAGCAGCCCTAACAATGCGGCAATTACGAGCACCCCTCAGGCTGATCCGGCTAACGAAGTGTTTAATGCTGAATGAGGTTTCCTCCAGGATTCTGGAGGAGACCGAGAGGAAATATGAACTGAAGATGCATGCATTTGCTTAGGGTTAGACTGGTGAGGGTGTGCAGGTGTCTGTCTGTCATTCTGCAGTTGAAATATTGGTTGTCGCCTCCCACGTGGATCTTGGGGGTGCAAATATCCAGGAAACACCACCACTGAGCTCACTAAAATCCCAGAAGTACTAAAATTTCTGCCTGCAGGCATGTGCGTACCTGGCCACGAAGTGCTCAGAGCTTCCCTCAGGCTTGTGCCTGGTGAGATCTGCAGCTCGAGGACTTTGTGCCTGACTTTCTGCAAGCTTCAGCTGGGTGTGCTGATATGGCTCCATAGCCCAGGCACTCACCAGACACGTGGGAGGACTCAGGGTCGCATTGCTTCCTTGGGTCTGGGATTCTGGGCATATGTGAGTTGAGGAACCATACTGAATGCATTCATTAACTGAAAAAAGGAGCAAGGAACTGGCCTTCCAGTCCATGGCAAGTACACGTGGCTGAGAGGTATTCAAGTCCCTGCTCCAAAGCTCATTTGTGTTAAACAGACCAGCTCTGTCAGGGTCACGGGGCTTGAGAGGAGCACCTCAACGTATTATATAGTCTTGGTTTTGGGCTGCTTAGGAGGAGATCCAAAGAGACTTTACTCCAGGCTTGCTACATCCCAAACAAGTGCACTAGCCCCAGGGCCAATGGGGCCAGCAGGTTAAGGGGCCTTTTTCTTCAATTATTATGATAGGATTGGATGGTTTCAGGCTGTAACCCTCTGAGTTCACAGAGCTGCGTCCCAGCCAGAAGGTGGCTTCCTTGAAGGAACAGGGTATTTGTCCCTTCTCCAGCTAGGACCCCAGCTAGGGATTTGACTGGTAAATAGAATACCAAAGGAAAAAAAAGACTGAATGAATGGAATAGACTTTTTTTTTTTTAAGTTAGAATTAGAAAAAAATATTTCAAAGCTCATAAAAGATACAGGAAAATCCCTAAGTCAGCAACCTGAAAAGCAGACCGAGCCACTACCTGAAGAAAAGCTTGGATTCTTTTTCCAGTATATTAGCATCAGATTCCTTCATTTAGCTACTGAAGCTAATCTGAGATCTTAATGTAAAATTTTAGACAATTTTGAAATGTGACTTTTAAGGTGTTGAGTCAGGAAACGCCCAAAGATGATCCTCTTCACAGAAAGGGAAGCAATAACGTGTGAGAAAAAATAATGTTTCCTTTGAATGAAACGATCTGAAACTTCTGCTTTCTTGCTGAGGTTGCATTTCCAGTGCTTGGCTGCTGGAAAAGAACAGGATCGGAGGAGTTGCTTGGCTACAGAAACTTGAAATTCATACTGTAGGGCCATGTAAGAACTACAGGATACTCAGGAGAGGTGTCTGGCCTTCAGACCCCTGTCTGTGTACTGCTGGACGGGGAAGGCTCCTCCAGGAGCTTTCCAGAAAGCTCATTGAGTCAGCGGTTTAATTTATTTCTCTTCCTTTAAACCTTCTGAATCAAGCCTTATTCAAACATGCGGTCCCAGGCACTGCTGGGAAGCTGACGTTTAAACCACTAAGTGAACGCCTCTAGGGAAAAGCCTGCTCCGACATCATCTAGATCCCTTTTTCTTGCAAACAGGGAAATGGTGAAGTTGTGCTGAACATAAACACATCGAAACCCGAAAAATCAATTTCTTTGGTAGTTACGAAGAATCTTTTCTGCATCCACAACAAAGCCAAATTAATTGGAGAACACTGTTGATTAAGAAAAAAGAAAACAGCAAGCCGTCTCATGGATTCCATAATAATTAACATTCTGTCTCCGTAAATCAATAACTCTAAGCGGCTTAACGAGGCAGCGTTTGCTGCAGGGTCCTACAGCTGGAACAGACCAGCTGTGCAGGAGATTGTCCCAGTAGCCTCTGGGCGATTTCTGCGTCTTGGTCTGCAATAGCACGAGCACTGCTGAGGTTTCTCGGCTTTTTTGCATGTTGAGGATTTAAAATACCGCAACTGCAGCCTCAGCCTCTGCTTTTTGCTCATTCTGCAGCGCAGAACAGGGCACGTGAAAGGGACCTCAATTAGACTGAGGTGTAAGATTTAGCCGTAGGTATCAAACGCTTCAGTTCTCAAAGGTGTCCAGCCTGGAGTTTCTTCTTCAGGTTTGAGACTAGCGCGGGTTTAACACAGAGGGACAAGCATGTTGTATAAACATTAAACCCGGATCTGGTTTTGAGCGTATTTACGGCACTTGTACGCTTTACCCGTACCTGCTCATCTATCCCTCTAAGCATATTGAAGGTATCGTGCACTCAAACAGGAATTCAAATAGTGCCACAGTATCGGCAAACCTCCAAAACCCCAGGGATCTGAGATGAGATGAAAGTCTAGAGGAAGTAATAATAAACGTGAAATAACTTTGCTCGCAGTCTTATGTTTATAATTTCATCTCAACTTTTTGCAAATATGTAATTTAAGAAGTACCGTCTTTGGAAAAATCAGCGCGTCTCAACATTTTAATGCATTGAAATGGCCCCTCTGAGACCTCACCTGCATCCTTTTCCAATTCTTCCACATGCTTCTCTCAGCAGAAAATACAATTAGGAAAAAGCCGTGAGTTTGAAAAGGTGTCACAATAAAATAAAAAAAGACCTCAGGAAGGCTTTGGAAGCTTGATAGTAATCAAATCTACCGCAGAAAAGAAAATCAATGTTGCTATCTTTATATATCAACATAAACATTTTTATTTATTTCATTACACCAACGAGAAGGACAAACTGTAATGAATCAAGAGGGATTTCAGGAGCACAATGAAGATGAAAAGGCCCAGCTTGTCAACGTTCCTGTCTCATGAAGGATAACCTTGTCTCTCCAAAATGCTGTAAATCTTTCACCCTAAGAGCCTTCACAGCCTGAAGCAAGAGGATCAGACCTCCAGCAACAACTCACGGCCAAATTACTTCCGCTTCAGTAGCTCTCTAATGGGGAGTATTGATTGGGATTTCTTTAGCAGGGTGGACTGGGCTGTAGGTGCTCTGTGTTGCCAGAGGTGGGATCCAGCTGTTCTTTGGGAGAGCGGCTCCAGGCAGCCTGTGGAACAGGAGCTGCCCTGCTGCCCCTGGTAGTACCAGGAAGATAGATCTGCGGGGGTCCCAGAGGACCCAGCAAGGCCTCCAGTCCAGTCCTGCCAATGCTCCTTATATGCAGGCACGTGGGCAACAAGGGCTCAAGCCAAGCTCGGGAGATCCTGAGGTCTCAGCCCTGCCTGGCAGTGGCATGGGATGGATTCATGTCAGGGTGGGACTGAGCTCAGCATCTCTCAGTGATGTCCTGATTGAAGTAGCTGCAATTCTGCACTCTCCACCTCCCCTTCTCTAAGGTATCCCATAGACACCACTCTAAGGTACCCCTAGAATAACTACAAACATCATTTGAGAGCTTTTCCAAGTAGAGACACCGCAAACTCCACCTGAAAGATGAATGTGCTCGTGAAGGAATGTTCTCAATCAATATGTGTTTTGGACACTCATACCGAGCCATCTTCTTAGTCCTTAGCCATGGACTTTAAGGGGAATTCAAGATATGCACCTCCACCAGCCTTTGGGAAACAAGTTCCTCCTCATCCCAGAACAAAAGTAAAAGAGGGTATTTGTATGGCAACTAGGATTTCTTGAGCTGGAAGGAAACCTGACTACTTATTATTCAATATTCTGCAGCTATTACATATCTGCATTTGTAATTTGCTAATCCTTCATTTATAAAGATTTGGGTGGTGGGAACACTACTTTGAGACTCCAATGACCTCCCCACCACAGATAACATTTTGCAAACAAAGAAAAATGTTCCCAAATAGACTATATTGGCTGAATGTCCTTCGCATAACAAGTCAACAAACACGAGGAAGTAATGAATACTTTTTCAGAAAATGGGTTTGGATCATGGACGGGAGGACTAAATCACTGAATAATGTATTAACTCTACCAGCTCTAATATGAATGAGGAAAGAGAGATTTAGCTGCATGAGCAGATCAGGCGTCAGAAATTTTAGTTTGTGCAGAGTATGGAGCACAGAATGTAGCCTTTACTTCAATTAAAAATAATCTTATTAATTTCTATTTTAAATTGCATGGAAACATACCAAGGTTCTTGTAGCTATTGCAGAATAAAACTTCTTCTTGGCAGCACAGACTTTGAAGTGCCTTCCCCATAATTTGGGGGGAATGGTTGGTAAGCTGGAGGACAGGGCTGCTACCTACAGGGACCCTGGGAGGCTGCAGAAATGGGCTGGTGGTGACCTTACAAAGTTCAACAAAGGAAAAATCAAAATCCTGTCCTGGGAGAGAATAAACCAACACCACTGGATACGCTGGCAGTTTTGCAGAAAGAGGTCCTGGGGCTGCTGGTGGACAAGTCAAGCACGACTCAACACTGTACCCCTGCAAAACCTGCATTAGCAAGAGTGCAGGCAGCACGGCAAGGGAGGGGAGCTTTGCCCTTTTCCTGCACTGGTGAGACCCCTTCTGCAGTGCTGGGCTGTTTTGGCTCCCAGTGAGTCCAGCAGAGACCACCAAAATGACTGGGGCTGGAGAACAGGACGTACGAGGAGAGGCTGAGTGAGCTGGGTCTGAAAAAGAGGAGGTGAAGCTGAGACCTCATCGCTCTCTGCAACAGACTTATGGGAGGGTGGTGAGAAGGCTCTTCCCAGGGGCACATGGTGGAAGGGTGAGAGTCAATAAATTGAAACAAGAGAAATCCTCATTAGACAGAAAGGGGAAAAAAAAAAATCACTCCTGGGGTGGTCAAACACTGAACCAAGGGCGGGGTGCAGAGAGGCTGTGAGGTGTTCAAAACTCAACTGGGCAAATCTTGGAACAGGTTGCTCTGACTGGCCGTGGTTCGAGCAGGTGAGACTCCAGCACACATGATGCTGTGATTCAGGTCCAACCATCAGGGCATCAGGAAGTACGGTTCGGAGTCAAAGGACAGCAGCTAGGTTCTTGAATAACCTGTGAAGGCTTTGACCGTTCAGTGAAAGCTGCAGCACTTTGTCATACAAAACCACGTCTGCAGGGCAGACCGTGAACCCCAGCAGACCCCTTCCTCTGCCCTGAGGGGTTATTCACGACAGCTCCCAGGAGCGTCAGTGTTTATGCCAACTTCCCAATTGCAGACGACTACCGCCCCTCTTGCTCTGTGATATATGGAAAGTCTGTTTCTCAATATGTTCAGGAAATAATTTTCATAGCCTACAGCATTTTTATCTCAGTGCTTTTCCACACAAGCTGGCCCACAGGCAACCTTTTGGGTTCCTGGCGACCGGGTGACTTTCCTCCACCTCCTTCAGGCTGTCCACCTCCTGCCCACTGCCCAGCGGATTCGCTCTGCTTTACCCGCTGTGGCTCTCTAAGCATCGCAGCCCTTTGCTCTCTGTGCTCGCTGGGCTGCAGGGTCCTCCTCCACAGCCGCCTGGAGCAAAGCAGGAGGGTCCCTCTGGCCGGGACCTGTGTTGGCTGTTAGTGTAGGTTGGGCACCGCTGTTCAAGCTCTTGCTTTACATTTGCATCAAAAGTAGCTCCGAGGCTTTCAAACCACTGCATCGTGTGCGGCAACTCCACCAATGTTATCGCAGCCGTTCCAGAGAAATTCAAGTTCTGACAACACTGACGCTTATCAGCCAGGATCTGCCTGGCGGTGCACCCAAGGTTGCCTTCTATTTCACTGTCCCCTCTCTCTTTCTAAATAAACGTGACATCCCTTTTGCTTCTCCGGGCTGGAAACTTTCCTTTCTCTCTGGGTAGCTTCTTTCTTTTACTCCAAGGTCTCAGGAGGCTTTGGGAATAAAGAGTCCAACAAATTAGATTGGTTTCACCTAGTGGTTGAGCCTGCCGCTGGGATATTGGGTTTTTGTATGCTGCAGTTTAATTTCTTTCTCACCCTGTAAGCTGCACAATCTTTTCCCGGTTCTTATCCCCGAGAGCAATGTCACGATGCTTTCCTCTTCTCTGGCGATGTTAGCTTCTCTAAGTTGGAAGGGGGAGGAAAATAAAGAAAAATTGCACACTTTGGGGTCTTTGTAGCCCAACAGCTTGTGTTGATTTTCTCTTTGGAGGATTTGCAAGCAGTCTTGCTGGGGAGCCAGTTCTGGGCGTTTGTGAAACCTCGGTTTCTTCTTTGTAGCAGATTAACAGATGTAACATCAGTGGGAGGTAATTTCCCACCTCCAGAACAAACGTCCTTGGACCTCATCTTGAATGAAGGTGGTCCAGACCGCACAGAGGTGACCCTTCCTCTTCCTCCAGACTACTCTCAGATCTCAGTTAAGAGCAGATGCAGGCTGAGCATGCCCAGCAGTAAATCCTTCCAGAACGCCCTTCCAGCATAATTTTGATTATTGCAAATGCAAGTACTGAAAAGATAAATAATTTGGAATACATTTGTTTCTTTTCAAAGCCAGGTTTCCGAAGCCATTGGCATGTACACACAGTGCACCCCGTAGCTCCAGCACTGCGCTCCCATAAATGCAGAAGCTTGGAAAAAGATGGTGGAAGAGTCGGGAGCTGAGCTGGGTTTTCAGCCCCATGTCTCTCCACGGACGCTGGTCCAGTCACTTCTTACAGCCTCCCGCAAAGGAGATACTGCACGTGCATCAGACAATCTAATCCAGTCTTCTACTACCTCCAGAAGTTTTAAAGGAGTTCCTAATGAGTCAAGTGAATATTTCATACTTTATTTTAAATGCATGACTTCCTACTTTCCACACGCATGGGAAACAATCAGTCTCTCGCTTTGCAGCAGCCTTTTCCATCTTTAAAGAATATTGCTGCATCATTCCCTTCCTCCCTCTCCCCTGTTTTATGCTGACAAGCCCCCGTTTGCTCATCTTTCTTCATAGGTCCTATTAGCTGAGCTGCTGAACGACATGCAAGTATTAGGAATGCGTTTAGACCCTTGGTCCTGCGAAAATGAAACTTGCGTATAACAGATATTTGCCTTCACGGAATTACTACAAAGTCAGCTGAGCTTCGGTGAAAATTACTGCAAATAGGTGGGACGGTTCTCAGCAGCACGGCCGAACCCTACCTACCTTTCCTCAGCTATAGCAGATGAACTTCATTCCCCTACAGTCTAACTAGAGGGGAAGGTTTCAGAGATCGAGTTGTTTTGCTTCTGAATTTCATGAGCGCAGAAATTTTGCACATTGCAAAATATGCTTAAAGCATCCACCTGTAACTGGTTTTGCACCGCAAAGCTCTGCGTAGAATCATGGAATGAGGCACATGCTGCTGTTCACAGGATGAAGAGAGGCAGTCCAGGGGAAAAGCTCACCACGGAGCCCCGGGCTTGCCTCCTGTTCAAGTATCTTGCAGTGAGTCTACTGATGAGGGACTCTTCTTGTTTTTACTGGGGTCCTTTGCTGAAGAGCTGAGTAACAAGAGCGCTGGAATGGACCCCAGATACAAAAGGAAGTCTTGAAATATCCTAGAAATAATGAGCTTGAAGCTTGCTCCCAGAGACAAATGTATGCAGCTCAGACCAAATGCCTTGCTAAGGAGCAAATGGTAAACAATATATTTTTAGAGTTAAAAATTATTCTAATTTAATGATATCTGTTCAGTCAGTGTTTGGAAGTAAATCAGTGTGTGAGTAGTAAAACAATAATGTACTTTAAACTAAATTATTAGTAAACAAATCAGTCTGGTGGGCAATGAATGCATGATACATTATTCATTTCTATTATCCGAAACACTTCACTAGCTCTCGGAATCTGGCGATAAAGTATTCAGAATACAGTACCCACCATCCCAGAAAACAGTCTCTAATGTGATATTAAAGTTAAAAGAGAAGTGAAGTATATTCCCCCAAAGCAAGGTATTTGAGTAATCCTGGAATGAATCCATCTCATGCTTCTTTTTAAAGCCGGGTTTATTTTTTTTCACTAAAGGACTTTCATTACATCCCGAATGACACATGTTCCCTGCTTGGGTCCCTCACCAACCGGTGAATTTCTCCCAAGACATCTGAGTGATGCACAAGTAGCTGCGGTGCCAGCTCGGCCCCGCTGCCTCCCTCCACCCCCCTGGGGCAGCTGGGAAGGGCCGAGTCAGACCCCAGCTCCCTTCCCACCCCACCAGCCAGGGCTGTGTCCAGCCTGTTCAGAAGAAAAAAGCCACCTGAGGCCAAGAGAGGGTGCAGTAAGACCTTCCCTGTCCAGTTTTTGCCCTCATTCCTGTTGCCACCTAGTCTGTGTTGGGATGGGCAGGAACGGGAGTGGGACGAAAGCTGTGGGGGGAGAAGAGGGGCAGGGAAGGGCTTTGCTGCCCACAGCCAGGACACCGTGCCACCGGCTCATTTTGAATGATGAGGATGCTCATCATTCAATGAGAGCAGGATGCTCTCCCCTGCACGGTGGAGGGAGGGCATGGCCCAGGTGGGGAGTAATTTCCTGGCAGACCCCGCCGGGAAGATGTCAGGGGGTCTTGAGCAGTAGAAGAGAAATTGCTGTGGATGAGACACTGTCCCCTTCACACCCCCCGTCAGCCAGCAGCTATTTCTCTGCAGCGATCCCAGGGCGAGCACTTCTCTTCCAAACACTGCAGGTGCGATCCGAAGGAGGTGATCACCACAGTGATTTATTGCTCTTCTCCTGCAGCCTGTTTTATAGCAGGATGTAAAAAGGTGTCACCTTCTGGTGATGATTTCATCTGCCCTGTGCTGTAAATGGCATTGTTTCCCAGCAAGGAAACCAGAAAGAAGGAGGAGTAGTGATGCTGGTCAGAAGCTTTCATTGCAAAGGCAAGCGGCCACTAAATCCAGGGTCGGAGGGGATCTCAGCAGGTCAGCAGAGGACCACTGGGGCAGGGCAGTGGATAAGGACAGCAGTGACTGGTACAGAAAGACTGTCTCCATTTTGGGGTGGGCATGATGATTGCACCACCGCAACCCCATCCTGTCGGTGGAGGAGCTGATTCTCTACCAGTCTTTCACGTTTAATAACCCAGCCCAGCACCTTCGTTTAGAAGCACGTTGTGCGTGATACTCCTGAACACTGTTTTTTGTAAAACATTGCTTTCTTTTTGGTAAAACTAATTGGTTTTATACTGAAGGAAGCAGAGGCTGAGTAACGCAGCCACCCTTGATGCTGAGAGGTTAACCCAGCGTGGTCCCTGCTCCATCAGCGAGGGCATCCCGGGAGTTTTCCCGTAGGTTTTTCCTAGCTCTGCAGAGGTGGAGCCTGGTGGGATTTCGGGAGCAGATCAGTCCCGGCCCACAGCTGGGGCTGCTGCTGTGTCTCAGGTTCTTAATCCACTGTAAAGGCTTTGTCAGCCAGTTTAGGTCTGCCAGGAGCTCAGCGGGCTTGGTGGGAAAACACGGGTGATGAAAGCACAGGAGGACTCTGCGTTCAGAGCATACAAAACATGGTGAGACAATTCATGACGCATGAACCTCTCTGACTCTTCCCCGATATTAGAACATCCCAAAAGCTTCTAAAAACACGTATTTCTCTCATGCTGTGCCCTCAACAAAGCACAAAGCCTACAGGGCTCACACGCCCCTCCGCTGCCTTGTCTCGCCTCCAGGCACCCAGCGATGAGGCTGGTGCGTGGCTGTGGGTGTTCCTGTCCGCTTGGTTTTGTGGTGAGAAGGAAACTCAGGAACGCCAAATGGGAGAACAGTGATTATCGGGTGTCTCAGGAAAGAATAGGGCTGGTTTTAAGGAGACGGACGAGTGGCAGAGTTGCCACTTCAGACTCTCCGCAAATGCACCCTGCTGCCTGTCAGTGGTGGGACTGTAAGCCCCGGGGAGCGTGTACTTGCCAAGGAACAACTGGGCGTCCAAGCTAGATCATCTGAAATAGCACTTGACGTAAAGCACCCTCAGAAAAGAGTCGTTCTTGCCATGTACACTCTTCAGTAGAGACATTAGCCTCCAAGCACACTAAACCACTTGATTGCTGATGTCTGTGATGACATTTACCTTCCCAACTTTAGGAATAGAGGCAGAAGTCATAACTGGATATACATGTCACAAAAAATTAGTCATCAAATATTTTATCTGCGCAGTGAACAGAGTATGTGTTTTTTCTTCTTCCATAGCTAATCTTTGGAGAATAAATTTACCTTCCATGGTGGCTGGAAAATGCTGAGGTCCTGAATATATGAGGCCAGCTTCTCTCCCTAGGAACTGAAATGCACGTGCAGTGTCTGGCCTCTCCTGCTTGTGCAAGGGTCTGATTGCAGAGGTGTGTTGATGTGTGTTGGCTGCGTGGTCAAAGATGTGGGCAGCTACGCGCTCTGGGTACACGTGCAAGAAGCCCAAAACGTCATCAGGCCATGCCAATGGTGAGCAGGATTAAATGAGGTGGAACAAAGGCAAGGGCTCTAGCTCCTGCCCTTTCCTTGACAAGCTCCCCTAGAAGAGGAGATCCCCTCCAGCAGCCACAGCCCTTTCATTCCCAGTGGGATACTCAACCTTCACCTCCACAAAGCTCTTCAGAAAGAGCAAAAAACAAAAAGCATGGATAAACATCAGGAGGCTACATGAATACAAAAGCATCTTCAGAAAAATAGAAGTAATATCCAGATCAGGCATTGAGAATAGAATGTAAACATTGACTGGTTACATGGGAAAACAGGAAAAAATAACCGGATGAACAGCAGCAGATTGCCAGGGCCAGGTGGTACCATCCACATGCTCCCAAGATCAAGAATGAAGTAACGGGCCTGTTCGCTGTGGGGTGTCACCTTTTGCTCTAGAATGCCCCAATGCCAGACTGAAAAGTGACACATATGATGGTATTTTTTAAAAAGGATTGGAAAGGACTGTGGAGTTACGTGTGAAAGTCTGCCATCTGCAGCAGGCAACGTGGTGGAAGATGTTCTGAGTAGACACAATGAGTAGACACACGGTTAAATATGGTCTGCTAGGAATGACTTTTTTTGAGAAAATTCATGGCTCAGAGATCTACAAAGGACTGTAAAATCCTGATTGATGAGTAGAGGATGAACAGGGAACAAATTTCACTGTCTCTTCCAGGGTGGTATCTCCTGCCACCCGATGAAACCTGTAGGTGACAGGCTCCAGACCAAGTGCAGGCAGCTCCTCTTGCCTCAGTGTGCAGTTACGCTGTGGAAACCCTTGCTGCAGAAGCAGCAGACCCAGAAAGTTTACCTTGGTTCAAAAACAAGGCAAATTTGTGGAGAGAAGAATCCATGGAAGTCCATAAATATAAATATAAATATAAAAATACCAGCTCTGTCTCAATGCTGCAGATCTCTGGAGGGCTGAAAAACACATCAAGAAAGTTTCTGAATTTGCTGTTCTTGTATCATCTCTTAGATGTCTGGCACTGGTTGCTGTCAGACACATAAACCTTAGGTCTAAACCACCTGGACTGTTCTTACGGAAATTTGGAGCATTGCCTGCCATCCCAGTGTCCACCTGGTCCCCTGAGGGCTCCCTGGGCTTACACTCCTCGTAGCCTGAGGTGGCTGTTTGGGATGGTCTTGGGATGAAGAGCAAAAGGTCAGCAAGGGCAGGCTCTTGCTGTCTGTCCAGAAGGGATTGCAGAGGTGGGGTTGAGGATGCCACAGACCCATGCACCCAAGTCTGTCCTTCGTCCACGCTCAGCATCCTGTGCATGGCCTGGCTGCCAAAGGAAGCACATCCTTGTGCTGTCCTGGCCCTGCACCCACTCGTGATCGACTGGATTCCCTAGGTGATGAGACTGGATATGATCACACCGAACCTGTCCTCATGTCTCTTGGCTCTGGGACACCTGTGTTCAGCTCCCTTTTTGTACACCTCTGAGAGCAGGTGGAGTGTCGTACGCTTAAACTGAGGCATTAGCCTCCTCCCTAGGGACAGGAAAGGTTCTCCGTAACGTTGGTGTGACTCTGGTGCTGTTACACAGAATTCACAGCAGCGTGAGTGAGAGCAAAACACAGACCTTAACATCGTGGGGGGAAGAGAGGGTGGGGGGGGAGGACGAACGATTGACGAGGATTAATTTACTTCTGCATCGCTTTGGCAAACTGTTTGAGAATGAACTGTGGCTGTCTCAATTACAGTAATTAAGGAAAGAGATGAACGGGATGTTTAACACAGTTTATAAATGGAATAAATAGGAAATAAGTGCACTAATAATAATGAGAATATTCTGTCAATTGAGCTCAATGAATGGCGTATTTTTAAGTAGCTGGTTGTGAGTGTTTGCTATTAGACTGTTGTATTAAGTTTATCATTGTAATTATACGTTATAATACTATTTTTACAGATGACTTCCGCTGGTTCACTGCTCGTGGGATGTTTACATCCTTTCACTTATTTTTGACAGATAGTTATAATTCAGCCTTATCTGTGGCTGCATAGATGTTGTTTTGTAGTCTTCAATAGAGCTGAGGGGGGAATAAAATGTAATGTATAATTTATTTAATGAATTTGGCTACTTCTCCTGCTCCTAAATTGCTTGCCAGCAGTTTATGAATGTCTCAAGTTTATTTGCTATTCAAAAAGTACTTCTTGGGTGACTGTTAATGTTCCTTCCTGCTCTGCGAGCTCTTTGTGAGCAGTTTGTTCCAAGCGCTTGGGAGGAAAGTCTGAGCAGGGCTGTTGGCTTTGATTAGCCACGAGAGTCACTGGCTTCTGCGGCACATCAGGGAGTGAGACCCCTGCCACATCCCAGGGCCTCTGGAGATGGTCTAGTCCACCCCCCAGCTCAAAGCAGGGTCAGGCAGAGCAGCCTGCCCATGGCTGAGGCTGGCTGGGTTTTGAGTATCTCCAAAGATGGAGACCCACAGGCTCTCTGGGCAACGTGTTTGCCTGCCATCATAGGAAAAATGAGTTTTTCTTAGGTTTGACCAGAATTTCAGCGTGTCCTGTTCCTGGCACCCCGGCTCTGTCTTTCGTACTCCCTCCTTTAGGTGTTAACATGGTTAAGATCACCCTGAGCCTTCTCCAGGCTGAACATCCCACGTCTCTCAGCCTCTTCTCATACACCTGACTCTCCAAGCCTTAGTCACCTCTGTGACCCTTCGCTGGCCCTGCACCAGTATGTCCATCTCTGTCTTGTACTGGGGACCCCAAAACTGGCTTTCAAAAATGAATCAGCTGGTTTGAAGCTCTCTAATATTCCTTCAAAAGCTGCCATTTCCCCTGCTCTTTTCAGGGAATACAAACACAAAACTCAGGCCTGGACCCTAAGGAAATAAATCCCATTATCTCTCACTGAGCAAATATTTACATATTCACAGCTACAATCTAATACTCCGCTTTCTGCTGCAGTGTTGAGCACGCATGTGGACATGCCTTTCTCCAGAAATGGTGGCCCCTGGACCACAGCTGCCTTTGGGGTGTCAAGGGGTCCTGACACAGAGGGCTTGAGCTGGGTTCTGGTGCTGCTTTTCCTCCATCCATCTGTTGAGGACTTGCTCACCCTAGTGGAACTTCCTCTGCGAGCTAAGACAAGCGGGGCAAACCCAAAAGCTAGAGGACACAGAGGCAGCACATAGCATGGAGAAGGTCAGTGGTCCCATGTGTCCAGCCAACACCTTCCAGAAGCTGACAACTGCCTTGGGACTTGGCGTGGGGATGTGATCGAGTGGGCTGTCCCTGGGAATACCAATGGGCAGGATGGCAGCGGGCTCGCAAAGACAAACAAAGCATCGACAGAATCGCTCGCTGCCTCGTTCTCCAAGGCTTGCTGTAACACCCGACGGGATTTAGCTTTTATGAGTCTGTTCCAACCTGCACGCTGTAAGCCTGGGGTAAATGAAAGAGCTCGCGCTCGGAAGGGTGAGGATGGAAGAATTTCTGTCCTTGCTCAATTTATGATATTGTGGGTCTATAATATTATTTTTCACCTTGTATTAGATTTCAGGTGGATTTCTAAAACAAACAGAAAAAGGAAGGAACACTGGTTTTATAGCATCTGACGGCTACAAAAACACATTATTAAATCCAAGAGCAAGGGCATAAAAAAGGTGAAAAGTTAAGTAAAACTTTTGACGCAAAGTTCGCTGAAGCCTTGGGCCCTTGGGCGCCGCGCTGACCCGAGAGCTGGGCAGCAGACGGCTGGCCGGGTAGTCACGCTGCGTGCCCGCCCAGACTTCGCTGGCTGGTGGCTTTCTCGTGGCTGTCATCCTCTGTTGCAGCACTGTTCAGTGCCCATCTGCTCTCATGCTGTGGGCCAGGCTAGGCCAGGGGTATGGGGGAAATGAGTGCTGGCCAGGGCTTGGATGAGCCCTTGGGAGAGAGAGAGAAAGGACATCCAGAAGCAAAGGGGCTGGGTAGTGCTCCTAGGCTGGGTTTTGTGGTTTGTTGGCAGGTTTTGCTGCTTGTTCACACACTTGGCTTTATTTCCATCCATTTATCACATGAAAAATCAGGTAGAATATGTTGCTCTGCTAACGTCGCTGGCTTATGCAGGGCATCGCTGGGTGGTTCACAGCTGTGAGCAGGTAAATGCCGTGGGTAGCTTTCCAAGTGAATAATTTTTCATCAGAAATCATGACATGGCAAGAGCAACATTTTCCATCCTCCACGCAGGCTTTGGCATTAGGTCTGTGAGGAGGTTTGGGCCAAGATCTGTTTCTGAATGAAGATTTAAAAACACACCCCAAGTAGATCTTAATTTATTTTGTGGAGTGATCAGCCGTGCTCCTGCTCAGCCATGGCAGGGGTCAGGTGATGGGATGGAGCTGTGTCCCGAGGGGGACAGGGTGCAGTGCCTTGCTAGGGATGTGTAAGCCACACTTTCTAAAGACTTTCACCCATGTAGCTTCAACGTGGGCCTGCTGTTGCCTTAAAAAGAGGCATGTGGTCCCTTAGATCTGAGAAGTTCCTCCTGCAAAGCTGGTGGAGTGAGAGTCCCTGGAGCAAAGGGGAACCAAAGAATCCCTCCCCACATACCAGGCAGCTCACGCACTCATCCTTTTGATGAGACACCAGCTGGAAGATGGTTGGGCTGCTTGGGAGCCCCAGGGACAAGAGGACAGGGTTATCATGAGGTTTCTTTCTTACTGCTTCTGTAGCTACAGCGGCCTCTAATTAGGCTTTCTGAATACATCCTGCTTCCAGACTTGCTTGTGGTTCAAACTGACCTTTAAAATAGAGAACTGAGATACCCAAGGGGCTGGACATCTCCAGAACTGGACAGCAGGTGAATATTAATCTGAGAGACATAAATTTTTTATGCTAGAGTTTAAAACCTCCAGCCATCTGCATGATTTACGTCTTTGCCTCCCTGGGCATTGTGAGAATAATGTTGCAGTGATGGAGGCCAGACAGGCACCTTGCAGTTCAAGTCCCCACCTCTGTGGATGGTTGTGCCCTGGATGGGCTCTGAGAAACCCGGAGCGTGGCTGCTGGGTCCTCTTCCACTGCCGTCCGCCTCCCTGAGCACTGGATTCCCTGTGAAATGGGGATGGAGACGTGGGCTTTACCCTGACAAACCCCCGTGTGAATGGGGCGTGTATGAAGCTCATACAATTTGCAGCCCCACGACTTCAGGACTTGAGACTTTTATGAACACATTGCAGGACTCATTGTTGTGGGTGAGAAAACCAGCCAGGAGGAGGAACGTGGATGCACCGCTGCCTTGTCAGCACCTCTGCTCATTCCTACGGACAAATTCCCTCTCCTCGGCACATCGAGAAAAATCAACAGGAAATAAGTGGAAACGGCAGAGTGCCACCCTGCAGCAGCGCCCATGCGTGACCTGGGGCTGGCTCTTCAGCACGGGTGGAGACCGGCCCCACAAACCATCGGTGTGTGCAGCTCACAGAGCGCAGGGCAGAGCTGGGCACATCCCTAATCCCCAGGCATCAGACACGAGGGTGGGGAGCGGAGTGAGATCTTCCAGCAAACTGCAGTTGGTTTATGTCACGTTCTGCAGTAAATCATCGCCCTTTTAATAGAGCTGCTGTGGGGACAGGGGCGGAAACATAAAAGGGAAATAAAACCCGTGTGTTGCATTTTGCTGTAATGAAAGACTGCTAATTGTTTGTGCCCAATGTGCGCTCGTGTTCATGTCACTGTTCTGTTATGCAGCTCCTAAATTAAGTTGCCTCTAAACCAAACCCTCCTCCAGCAGCCCTGCGTGGCCTCCTCGGGTGGCTGCACCTCGGTGGCTGGTTTAGCACACACGTGTCTCCTGCTCCCTGCATGGCTGCATTGATTAGCACTTAATTAAAAAAAACATGTTTGTTTTGAGGACAAGGAGGGTGCTCAACTGGGAAACTTCTGGGGAAGGAGCTATTTAAAAGAACCTTGAATGAGACTGAGGTGGGATTTGTCCCTCAAAGGGGGACCTGTTTCTGTTAATTGGCGGTGCCTAGGCTGGTTCCTGGCGTGATGGAGGCAGGGATGGGGGTGGGGGTGGGGTCTGGGGGGGTGGTGCCCTGTCCACCCATGCCTGCCCTGGCTTCTCCTCTCTCTGAGCCTGGTGCAGGTCTTCCCAGCCCATGGACCTCAGGATGGTTGCTTCACCTAGACATGGTGGCTACAGCACTGGCCGTCCCAGGGCTACTGCTGGAGTGGGTTCTGCAAGGAGGAGTCCTTCCAGCTCTTTGTCCATCCCTGGCTGGTGCTGGAGCTTTCTCTGGCTGGTGCTGGAGCTTTCTCTGGCTGGTGCTGGAGCTTTCTCTGGCTGGTGCTGGACCTTCCTCTGGCTGGTGGTTCTGCACGTGTGCCCTCTTCCAGACCGTGGATGCGCAGGCGGCAGATGTGCCCTGGCCCTTATGGGAGCTGATGAATTGCTAATACCACCTCTCCTGAGCAGAACAGTTGCTGATCTTCCCCTTCTCTGTTTTCACCTTTGCAAACATAAAATTCTGTCTCTTCTGTCAGCCCTTTCCCTTGCTCTTCTCTTAGCCAGGGAATTTCAGAAGGTTCAACTTTTATATCTGAATGGTGAAGAGACGTGATTAAGGAAAGTGCTTCCTGCTTTATGTTAAGAGACCAGAAAAGTACATTAAAAAAGAAAAGAAAAGGTAGTGCCTGTGCCAAAGACCAGAAGATATCTTCTTGCAGCTTGTGCAAAGCTGAAAGCAGAGCTGGTGTTTTCCAGCAGCTCAGGAGTTTGGGACAGACAGTCACCATGCTCACTGCTTGATGGGGTGTGTCCCAGGGCAGTGGAGGAGACCTGAACCCCTCATCGACAAGTGCCGCACAGCAGTGGGGCTGCAAACGCACCACCCCGTGTGAAGGGTTCTGAGTCATGCCCACGCCAAAATGAGAAAACGGCAATTTCTGTGCGGGTGGGTTTGGCAGCTCCATTGAGAACCCCCCATGGGGCACGCGCAGTGCCTGGGCTAACAGGGCCACCGCGGGTACAGCCGAACGTGCCCCAGCACCTGGCTCAGCTGCCCACCAGCCTGCATGCGCTCTTTGCTTGATCTCCCTTTGTAAACCAATCGCTCTCATTTTCCTCTGAGATCAACCGGCCTTTTCAGCTGCCTGCTCGGGTTGAAGACGTGCTGCTCAACCTGTTTGAGGCAGCCATTGCATTCCGCTCGGTGTAAATATTAGCCCACCTGACAAATAATTCCGCAGCTGTGGAAAACTATCACTCTTCCGGGAAGCGCTGGGAAGGCTGGCGTGGGGCGTTCTCGTTTTCTTACATTACTTTAACACCACTCCGATCTGCAGAGCTCGTAACGTACTCAAGATCTCCACTGATTTTTCTTTGCCAGCAGCACAATGAGAGGCCTGTCTAAGACGTTTGTAAGGCTCTAGTAAAGGGCGAGCAAGGTCTTGTGCTGTTGTCTTCTTGGGAAAGGTTTTTGCTAAGAGGCAATCCAGGCTGTGTAGGGTGGAGAAACAGAAATACTTAGCTGTGCTTTGTGAGTCTTACCACCTTTGGAGTCTGAAAGGCAGGTAGATGAATGCTTCTGCCCTTCATGCAGGTTTCAGATGTCCTTGAATGGAAGGACTGGGAGAAATAAAAGCAATAAACACAGACCAGTGCGATGGACGGCTCCCGAGGGAGCGGCTCTCCTGTTGCTCCCCAGGAAATCTGGGATGTGGATCTACACTCTTCAAGAGCTGTGGCTGAATGCAAGGGTGAGATATACACAAAGCACTCCAGGAGGTGACCCGTGGGCTCGGGGAAGGGGCTGTGCTGGCAGAAAGGAGCCGGGTGAAAGCCATGTGCTGGCAGGGCTGGACCCTGGGGTGGCTGGGCAGAAGCGTTGCTCGTTCAGCCCCCCCAGCTCACCCTGCTGACAAACCGGGGTGGGAGGGTTTTGCACCAGTCTCCCTGCAGGATTGAGACAGCTCCTGACATGGGGAGCTCCTTGCTGCTGCTGGACTGATGCCCAGGAAAGCATTTCGCACTGGCTGTGAAATAACTTTTCTACAGGTAAAGCATAGCTGGCCAGGTAAAGGGGAGAGGTTGTTTCACACCATTAACCCCATCATGGACAACAGAGCAGAGACCCCTTCCCCTTGCCCCATGCTGGGAAGCCCCTGGTATGAATTTGGGAGCACCAGGGCCACGTTGCAATGTGTCAGGGCCTCATACTGCAGCTGAAGGGGAAGAGCTCAATCTCTCCATCCTTTGCCCTCTCCTCACAGAAGCTGCTGGGGCTTTGGGCAAAGCGTGGTACCACCTGAGCGCTGTGGGACTTGACTTGCCAACGGTTGGTCATGAGCAGCATAATCAAAACAGAAGTTTGTGGCGATACTGCAGTGGAGAAATGCTGCGTTAAAGCAGGAAACATACAACGTGCATTGCAAATGAAGAGGTTTTTCATTTGTGTGCTAAAGGAGGAAAAATACCGCCAAGCCTAGTTAATAACGCAGGAAAGCTCTTGTGGCTATCAGGGATCTTCAGCTCTAATCCCCTCTGATAACAGTAAATTGAACCAGCTCCTCTGCCGAGGTTTTTCTGTAGCTGGATCATACCCATATAGTATGAGATATACGCACTGCCTCTTCTATTTACCATTTCTTCACTTAAATAAGTTTTTAAACTGCACTTTTCTTCCTTCAGAGACATCAGATTTACTGCATTTTAAATAGAAACCACTCCTGCAACAATACCTTTTTCTATCAAGATTTGTAATCCGCCTGTTTCTGTTGAACTGTTGTTATTCATGTTATTAATTTGTCATTTCACACAGACTATGATCACAGAAAAAGATGAGCAAAGGGGTCTGTGCACCTGCAGGCAGAGCAGGATGGATTTAATTAGAGCGAAGAAAGCCGCAGGTTTTACTTTGTGCATGTTGTTGTTGGTTTTTTTCCCCCTCAGCCCAGCGTTTTAAAGGCTTACGCAGCAATCTGCATAAATTACTGCGCACATTTTTTATTCAGATTCGTACACCTAATTTGATTAATGATAATGGCTTTGACAGGGTCATAGCACATGTTGTGTAAGGGAACAAGATCTATCGGTTTTGGTGCTGTTCTCCCTCTGGAGGGAGCAAACACTGGAAATTGGCCTTTACCATCGATTCGAAGGTATTTTCCTCGCTCTTGGGGTGAAGGCAGAAGGCAAATGCTGGTGTCCATGGAAGGTGGGAGCTGGAAGCCTTTGCGTGGGACATGATGTTGGGTTTCTGAACGCAGCTGCCCTGCCTGGACCAGGGTGAAAAGGAGGGTTTCTTCTCCTGGAAATTTTCTGGAGCAGGTGTCAGTGTCCTGCCTAGTAATTCAGATTTGAATGGTGATCCAGAGCTCTGAAGGAGCCGGCGCTGCCCGCACCCTAACTCTACTTGCTGGCTGATGCAGCAAAGTGAAGTTTTCCATCCATCGCTTCTGCGTGCAGCCCAAGCCAGCGACCGTGACCTGATCAGTGCAAGTTGGTGTTTGCACCAGGGAAGCCGTTAGCAAGAGTAGAAGTATTAATTAAAACACACTGACGTTTTTATCCCCATTTCTTTCCCGCGGGGAGCAGTGACACACGTTCACCTGTATTTCGTCGCCGGGAGGATAACGCAGCGCTGGAACAAATCCCAGAGAGGCCTCGGGATCGCTGTCCTTGGAGGATTTCAAGACTCAGCTGGGTAAAGCCATGGCTGACCTGGTCTAGGGTTGGTGCTGGTCCTGCTTTGAGGAGGACCTTGGGCCAGAGACGCCCTGCAGCTGACGCTTCTGTGGTTCCTCCGGTCCTGCACAAAGTCAGCAGCAGTTTTGCCTGCCTGGAAGAGCCTCTGTAAGAGTGACTTTGTTTGGGCGAAAGAAGAGCAAGATAAGATTACGATCCTACTCTCTCTCCATGAATTAAAAAAGGAATTTTGCAGCGAGAAAAGCCCCATTTTTATTGATGCTGCACAGAGGCAAGTGATTTTGCATCTAGTTTTAGGAGAGCAATATAACTGGCTTTGACAGTCTGGTCTAATAATAATAAAAAGGCCCAGCTCCTCGTAGTGCAACGTGATAGCAAAACTGGAGTGTGAATTTACCCCATAAAAATTCATCTAGCATGGCTAAAGCCCTGTAAATTGAATTTTGTATTTTGGTTGTTAAATAAAAAAAAAAACCAACAAACCACAACAGCATAATGACAGAAACATTGCTCAGCTCTTGCAATCGTATCTTGTTAAAACATCACTTAGAGTAATTTACAGGGTTTGATTAAAACATATATTTAAATGAACTATCATTTCCCATCTCTCCTCTGCTCCTCCTCCCCCCTTGCCCCGCCTTGCCCTCCCCAAGGATGTAAAACATCACGGTGAGGCTGGATATCTCCAAACAGAAATGATGAGCCTATTACCCTGCCCAATAAAATGCTGCCAAACTTCGGTGCTGGCTATATACCACTTTGCCACCAGCCACAAGCTATAGTAGCACTCAGATGGTCCAAGGGTGTGCAAGGCGCTTCCTGTGGCCACTGGAGATGGGCTTGGGAAGCTGAGGTAGCGGCAGGGGAGGTGCTGCCCCATGCCCAGAGCTCTGTCCCCACCTGACCCTGCCAACATTCGCCTCTATCTTCCACCCGGACTCATGCCCAAATACACCGCTGAGAGCGCAACGTAGGGTGCCTGCAAACATAAAACCTGAGCAAAAGGGGATAAAGTTGTATTAAAGTGCTTTCAGACATCAGAGGGTCTTGTTCCTTGACTGCACTCTGTTAAGGTCAACTGTATTAGACTGGAGCAAAAATCCACCGAGCTCAGTATCTGCCTTTGACAGCAAGCGAGAGGGAGCAAATATAATGATACCTCCTTTGATCACTGTCCCAAGAGCCAGGAACATGCAGCTCATGCACTCCCTGAGCTGGAGGCTCGGGGTTTTGTTGAATTTAAAGGCTTTCAATGGATTATTCTTCTATGAAGTTGCCCAGCTGCTTTTTGAACCTTTCTAAAATTCCCTATCTGCAGGCTCCCGCGGTGAGCAGTTCCACAGCTGAGCCACAGATGTGTGAAAAGTGCCTGCTTTGGCCTGTTTTGAACCATTCAATTACTGGTTTCACTTAATGATCCCCAATTCTTGCATTAGAAAAGACCACAAAGAGTCATTTTCTACCCACTGTCTTTGTGCCGCATTCCAGCTTCTGAGCCTCTCTGTTCTGATTTTCCGTTTCCCCTCCTGAAAGGTCCTAATCTGTGTAGCCGTTTCTCATTTGGAAGCTGTTTCATACCTTGGATGACTTTCGCTGCTTTCCTCTGGACTTTTTTCATTTTCACTTTATTCTTTTCAAAACAGAAAGCCCAGCCTGTGCCCAGAGAGATGCAGGCGAGCCATGAATTTATGCGGTGGCATAAAGCCCCAAAATAGATGTTCTCTATTTTGTTCTCTAGTAATTCCTATTGTTTCCTTTGCTTTTTCGACCATTTCTGAGTTTTCACAGCAATCTGTTACATCCTCAAGATCCCCATCCTGCATGCTCTGAGCCTAACACTGGAAATACAGAATTGCTTATTAGCCCATGAGCTTCACTTTCTGTTTATCTGTATCGGACTTAATCCATCATTTGGTTGCCTGGTCACCCGTCTCTAAGGTCCTTCTGGAACTCTTCGCAGCCGGCTCCTCCCTTTACTGCTCTGAGTAACTTGGTGTTCCTGGCAGATGCAGCTGAAGCCGTGGAAGTGCGCAGAGGCGTATGTGCATCTGTACATACAGGGGCACGGGCTTGTAAATCCCTACGCACACCCCAACCAGCACTGCCCAGGACCGCTACGTGTGGTCCTGCCGGTGAAGAGCTGATGGTCTTTACTTCTGCCTGTAGTATTCACCAGATTTGGGATGGGGGAAGGATTTCCTCCTGGAGAGTGCTCCAAGAAATTGAGAATACGGAGAAAGTTTTGGACTGACCCAGGACTTCCTTCACCACAGGTTATCGTTGCCATTTCTCCTGCAATGTCCCCAGACTGGGTCAGCTCCCTGACATTAAATGCAGCTCACAATTCTTTGAATCCAGTTGCTTTTGACAGATCCCAACCCATCTTCTACTTCAAAGACCATTGTAAGAAGCCCTGATTATTGCAGAACCTTAATTCTCTTTGTATGTTGCCACTGCTTTCCTGTGATGTGCATCCCTGGGAGACGTGAATTTTGTAATAAACCACATAAATTTACAATAAATCTCTCCAGAAATAATATTCTGTGGATTTTCTGTTAGCTGCCAGCAATCTGCAGCCCTGCTGTCGGTAGCAGCTGTAAATGAACTCCCCCTTTTCACAGCTGCATTGCACAGGAACCAGCAAAACATTTCTGTATCAGCCCACAAATAAGTCTGAGCAATGGCTCTGTGAGAGGACGTGGACGTGGACAGGCGGAATAACAAAGTTTTTCCACTTCAGCACTAATTCACGTCTGTGAAATAAAGATGCAAGGCTTGCCTCATGCAGGCGGTGGTTTTGATCAGCACTTTCCCGAAAACCCATGAAGAATTGCTTTCCACGTGCTTTATGGGACACTTAGAGGTCCCTCTGAAGCGCTGCCTGAGATGGGTTCTCCCCACGCGGGCTGTCCATCACTGCTAACACACATGGCTGGCTCAGAGCATGTGCAGCATGGGATGATGGAGGGTTTGAAAGATCAGGCAGGTCAAATGGCCAAGGTCTGGGGGAAGAAACCAAACGGCCAAAATCCTAGCTAAGCAGTCCTGCACTCTGAAAGGGCTCCTGTCCTCCAAGGACTGTGAAATGAAATGCCTCTGCATGGGGAGGAACAACCCAAAGTACTCAAGGTGGTGGTGACACGCCAGGCACACACCTGGGTGGCAGTTACTCTGAGTAACAGGCGGGAGGTGCAGAGATGAGGAAGAGCCTGCAGAGCTTGGACCTGGGATTGGCTTCAGCCATTATAGTGACCATCTCAGAGCTGGACAACTAGTCCTAGGTAGTCATCACAGCTCCCATCGGAGTCAGAGAGATTCTGGATTCAGTAGAGGACATCTTCTCCACCACTGGTCCTGCTTGGACTAGGCTGTTCTCCTCCAGAGCCCTGC
Organism: Bucorvus abyssinicus; assembly: GCA_009769605.1. Classification (NCBI taxonomy): domain Eukaryota; kingdom Metazoa; phylum Chordata; class Aves; order Bucerotiformes; family Bucorvidae; genus Bucorvus; species Bucorvus abyssinicus. The sequence goes on from CM020047.1 coordinate 14,400,789, forward strand.
AAGAGATGCATTGAGACGAGCCTCTCTCCACATCCATTAAAGCCAAACCTGAGCACCATCCTACAGCACCAGCTGGATTCAAACCTGTCACCAGCATCTGACCACCTTTCTGCAGAGTTAGAAGGTAAACCTGTCCCTTGTGCTGGCTTTCTGCTGGCACTGGGAGGACAGACAGTGACCAGACTGCTGTGTGAGTGATGCAGACAAGTGACTGACCTGCGACAAAGCCAGCCCTAAGCTGACCTGTGGGGACCTTTGAGCAAATTTGATCCGGTGAGGAAGGGCTGAAGCCCTGAGCTTTACCCAAGGCTGGCTTTTTTTCTCTCAGTTTTTGACAGCAGCAATGGGGACATTTGGGTGCTTCAAAGACTGATTTTAATCGCTTACCTGATTGAAGCAATTGACTCCTTTAACTTTGATATTTCTTGTCATTAGCCTACCAACCTCCAGGATTAAATTATTCATCTTCAAAAGCCAAACTGGCTTTGTTTACGCTGGGACTATGGCTGCTCCTGCTTTTCCCAGCATGAGATTCATTTCTCAGCACTGGTCCACAGGGGTCACACTGTGCCCCAGAGACCAGGAGAGGCTGCCAGAGGCTGCATCTTCCCCAGCCTCATCGTCCCTCACTTTATTTGCTATGGAGATAGTTAATTCCACTGGTCTTAGTGTGGGATTAAAGAGGAAGACGTGTCCCCTTCTCTTGCCAGCTTTAGAGATTACTTTTTTCCACACATTTACCGGGGACGTGTGTGCAATCCTTGCGGTTTTGTATTTCAGAGGAGCCAGGTTTTGCACTGCAGTTTTGCTCTCTGGAACCCAGGGCTTGATTCTCCTGTTGCAGGAGGACCTGGAAATGCAGAGAAGTAGGGCAGCCTGCACCCAGCTTATGCTGGGTGCTCTGTACATGACGAATTGGACCCAGAGAGCTTAAGGGCCTCAATCAAACCAGTGCAGATGGATCGATCAGATGGATCAATCAGATGGATCGATCAGATGCCCTTCCCCAAAGCGAACTAGCTGCTGAGATGGTTACGACAAAGCACAGGCTTGCATCACTGCAAACCAGTCCCACCACCGTCAGTTACTGGGAGGGGCTGAGCATGAATGAGAGCCTCTGCTCCTCAACAATCAGCAGGTGGGTCATGCCCTTCTCCCCACCGGCCCCCGCTAGACTGCCCTTCCCTTATGTGACTCCAGCCTATGTATGGCAATGGGGCAGCCATAATTTCTGGTTTCTCTCTTTGGGAGGAGACCATCTGATTTACCATGGCCTTTTACGCTTCAGAAGACGTCAGGCAAGAAGACAATAGCCTTGCCTAGGCCCAAGTCTAGACCAGAACACCTCCATCATCATTGCACTTGAGATCTGGGGGGGGTTACCTCTGCCTACATCTGTATCTGAAAGGGTGAACCCCTCTGGGCTCCTTTGCCCGGGGAGGTGGTGGAATTCCCATCCCTGGAGGTGTTTAAAAGCCGTGTGGATGTGATGCTGAAGGACATGGTTTAGGGACCCTGGCAGTGCAGGGTGAAAGGTTGGACTCGATGATCTTAAAGGTCTCTGCCAACCAGATGATTCTATGATTCTATGATAGTAAACCGCTGCTGCAAGGGCTCTAGCCCCTGGGATCTAAAGCCGGCGCTGACTCCTTTCTGGGTATAAGTCCCATTTTCTCCTATCATTTCCCATCTATGCCAAGAGCTGAATTAATGTGCTGAATGGGATCATCCCCACGGGACAATTCTCTCTCTTTGAGCTGAAGGAGCAACCGGGCTGGTCTCTGTCCCTTCCTGCTGTTAGGGCCGAAATACCAGAGGGGGATGGAGAGAGCAGTGAGTGGCTCTGAAACAGAGGTGTCAGTCTGGCCTGATTTCTGTCTCGAGATCCTCCAAACGATGAATTTTCTGAACATTTGTTTCTCGCAGCAGGAGCTATTGTTTCTGACATATTTATCCAGCTCAGTGCTACCTTGAGCTATCGCTTTTGACAGATAACCTTCGTAAATTAAACATACAAATGTGCCGTACCGAGAGGGAAGATGTGAGTGCTAATGGTTCTGAGGATGATGGAAGAACCTGCCCATTAGCTCCCTCTGAGCTGCGAAATTTGCTCCTTTTTTAGGAAAAGAAACAGTGGGCCAGCATGATCGAAGAGGTAACGGGGAGGGAGATCACAGGTTTGGGATTTACCATGAAATGCTGTTCAAATTGAGGGGTGAGAGAGGCAGGGGGAAAGAAGTCGGGTCTCTGCTGTACGAAAACCGATGCCAGGTTACAGGGAAGGGGGCTGGAGTCCAGCGGATGATCTACCAGCAGGAGGCTGAGCTGCTCCAGGACCCGGATGATCTGCCAGATTTTAAGGATTTCTAACATCTTTCACTGTGCTTGCCCAGCCTCCTGCTGGGAGCAGTTCCGGGTCCTACAGATGCTCTGGTAGGCACCAGCTGCTCTGCATGGCCCCTGATGAGTTCAGAGATGACAAAAAGGAAGTCTCCAGGGTAATTCCAAGGTGACTGCCCTCAATTCATGTTACTTGCTTGAATTTTTTCTCCAGAACCAAACCCAGCAGCCTGACCCGTCTGGGGACCTTCTCCCTAGGATAACAAGTAAGGAATGGAGCAGGATGGACTTGCAGCTGGGTCATCCCAAAGAGATGCTGCAAGTGGGTGCCTGGTTGTTGACTTTTGGCTTTGAGAGCCTCTACCAGAGCTGGGACGCTCACAAGCTGCTCTCTCCCGTGTGGGAGGCAAGTGATTCCCATGGATGCTAACGCCGTGCTATTAAACTCGCTGCCCTGTGGACATGTCATCGCCCTGATGCAAGTCCCTGAGCATCTCTTTCCTTCCCCTTGTCGCTTGTGTTGTGTCTAACCTGTCCTACAAATAGAAGTGCTTTGGAGCAGGGACAGGCTTCGTTACTGGTCTGCGCGGTACCTGGTTAGACCTCCAGTTTGATCAGGGGCTGTGCCTTTGGTGTTGGTTGTATTATTAAGTAAAAAAAAAAGTACACTGCAATGTGACAGCTTCCCACACAGGTGCTGGAGAGGTCTGGGGGAAGAGCAGCGCTGCTCCTCAGCTCTTAAAAGCAAGGTGAAGGAGGTAAAGCACACTGCGTCTAACTTGTGGTATGAAATGCACAGGCTTGCCGTGGGGAGCTGGCTGCTCGTTCTGTATGAGCACATGTACATGTCATGGAACCTTCTGGGCTTTGTCCGAGATTGCTCAGAGGAAAATGAAGGACTCAGCGGGTGTCCTGGCTGCTGCATTCCATCTCCCTGTTCCTGCCTGATCAACCCCTCCCTGGGGCTCTCCAGCCCCTCCCTGGGGACAGCAGCCTGTGTGTGTACCTGCCCTGTCTCCCCGGATCACCTCCTACATCCTAACCTGCCCGGGGAGGTGGACTTTCACTGAGATGCCAAAATACGACTGCCCAAGGCTGAGGCATGAGTGTGCAACTCTCAGGTTTGCCAGGAGCGCTGGCAGCCCCCGGCCGGAAACGAGGGTGGGGGTGACCGAGCTGAGCCTCTGCTTCCACCTCCAAGGGTTCACCGGGGTGGTGGCAGTGGCCAGAGGGCACCATGGGGGCTGATTTTTCCTAAATGAGAAATGACTGCTTGCCAAAGGCTGAACAAAACCTTTCCTTCTTTCAAGCTTACAAGAAATAATTAATTTGTAAAATTTATTATAAAATTATTCACCGGTTATTCTAAAAGTGAGTCAGTTGACACAAGTTCCACCGAATTGGTGCCACCCATAACCCCCTGCCCCTCCCATGGGAAGGAGGATTTCAATCTTTTCCTCCTAGCTTCCCTCTGCCTCCAAGTTCCTACTGTTTTTCTTCTCTTCATCCCATTTTTCTTCCCTTATTGGTGAAAACACTTTGACTGATTCCCCACCTCCCTCTCCCAGATGAAATGCCCAGTTCCTTGACACACTGAAATTGCTAATAGTTCTTGCCGCTTCTTTCCCTAAATGCAGTATTTTTGAGGAATTACTTAGCTCAGTGCTCCATCAGCTCCTCGCAATCGCTGGGCAGACACGCAGGCGGTCGCTGTGCAGCACTAACATCAGCGCTGTGACACCGTGTCGCTCTGTGTCTATAATTAAGCTGGAGGTTTGTGATTCAGTGTCTAGGCTTTGTTTTTTCTTAGTGAACTGTGAGGAACTCTCTGGAGGAAGCGTTTCTGCTGTTTGCTCGATTGCCGTTATATATATTCCTCCTGATTGCTCTCCCCACATAACGTCAAGAGCACTCTTTTGAAAAATGGATAATCTATACGGTGAATTTTACAGCCAGGTTCCATTTTTAAAAGTCAAAGATAAAACTCAAGCAGCGGGAAGGAAGAGAATGAATAGGAAAAGGAGAAAAAAAAGACTGGAAGAACAAAAAGAGGGAAGGAAGTGACTGCAAAAAGGGGGGAAAGAAGCAGGAGATGGAGCCGCGTTGCTGGAGCATTGTCTTGTACGGCAAAGAGCTGCAGAAATGAGGGGCAGAGAGAGAGGAGGGGCTGTTTTGGGAGCCACTGGTTTCAATCTTTGCCCCTTCCCAGGTCTGGATCTCATCAGCCTGCCCTGTCCTGGGATCACTGTACAGAATACGGCCACTTTTTACGTAATTTTTCAGTGACGGAGACAACTTCTGCATAGACACCTCTGGAGTGTCCAGATACCCCTGGGGGCTCTCTCTGCCCCTTCCAGCTCCTTATCTCCATCCAAATCCCTGACGACAAGGGGCTGCTGCCATATGGGTTTGTTGTGCTCTTCCATACCACGCACAGCCTTGAAATGCACGTCAGAGGAAAAGGAGTAAATAACAGCGTATATTCAGGAATGCCTTGGAACAGCAATGGCAATTTCAGCCAGAAAAATGAGGAGGGTAAGGAGGATTAAAGAAGAAATAATTGAAAAATGTGATCCGGGAATTTCCCAGATGAAATGCTTTGGAAACAGCAGCAGGTTTCATTAGCAGCATTTCATAGCAAGGCCCTTTGTGTCTGAAGAGTTGGGGGGTTTTTTTTAATTTCTAGAGAGTTTTTAAATTTGAGAATTGGCTTAACCAGAGGAAAAGCTGTTAAAGGGCTGAATGGACCCCAAGAAATAGATTGGATTAAACTGAAACGTTTTCTTTCTCTAACCCTGCGGGAGGGGTTAGTTCAGGGGGACAGTGGCACTGGAGAGGTGCCGTTTCCCAGCTTATTTGTCCAAGGAAAAGTCCATTATTTGCCCATAGTTCGAAGTGCAGATGGGGAGGGTGGGGCTCCAGCAGACCCCCTGCTGTAGAGCACAATGCTTCCCCCGAAAGTCCAGGTAGCGCCCCAGCCCCTGCAGGCACGTGGAACCAGCCCCTGGCAACTTTCCGTGAGGGATGTAAAGGTACTTTTTATATAGAGTCCCTGCCTGGGACAGGGAAGTTGAGCCCCTACACCCTGGGTTTTGGGTATAGGTCTCTACCTAAAGCACGGCCAGTAGGGAGCCATGCTTTGTAGTTATGCCTACACATACATTTTTCACTTGAATAACTTGGTTTCAAGCTCTTAGTAAAACATTACAAGCTGAATTCCAAGAGCTTCTAAATTTCCTCACCCATTTCTCTGCTCACTAACGATGGCTCTCCTAATCACAGAGGCTGCAAATGTGAACTGGTCATGTCTTTGCCAGAATCCACAAGTGGATCTTCAGAAAAGACAAACAAAAGAATGGGAGGAAAGCAATTTTTTGCAATCCATCCCCCACGGCTGGTTACAGGAGTTGCATGTTAATTGTGGGTGAGCGATGCTGGTGGCACACTCATGTGCGATGGAAGAAAACACGCACGAAAGGTGATGGGAGACTTCGGGGAGGGGAAGGAGGATGAGTACCAGCAGCATAGCAGCAATAATTAAAAATCCCCTTGGGTAATTCAGGGCACCCCCCAGGCACCGCCGTGCAATGTGAGACAATTAACTCTACTAAAGCTAAGAGCTGTTTAGACTAATTGGACACCTTGCCAGTGAGCTAGAAAGGGAGTGTTAAGCAAACCCCCGGTGTGGCTCATGAATTGTAAAACTGTTGTAGCTAATAGGATTCTGGCTGGATTGAAAGGGAAGAGACGTGTATGTTCAATACATGAACTCAGCAAAGGGCTGGGAGGGGAAGCAGCAGTTGCGTTGGGGCGTCGTTCAAACAAGCACGAGTGACTCCACAGCAGAGCTGAGTAAGAGCATCACGTTCTGAAGGGGAGAAAGCGCGTGAATATTGACGTTTTCTCTAGGCAATTCCTATTTAGGAAGACTCGGGAGTTAAAATTCAGGCAAGAAGTAAAAACATGCAGCAGTAAAGCTTGCTTGGAAACCTGACAGCAGCTGGGAGCTGCGGGAGCACAAGGCAGAGCCTCTGAAATCACACAACACCGAGAAACGTGGAGAGGCGGGAACAGTGGGGATGAGCTTCACTCGTCTTCGGTCGCGAGGGAGCTGCCGTTGGCGTCTCCATGCCGTGCTGCCAATGCCAGCCCCTGTGAGCCTGTCCTTGTCCCCCCGGCCAGAGGGGATCCTGCTCTTTGGCCACACACCTGAGTCTGAGCAAGGCAGATAACACCTGGAAAACAGCTTCCCACTGTGTTTCTTTGTGTTTTGAACTGAAAACACCAAATAGGAAAATGGATGCATGCAGTATGACGACGGGCTCTTGCCGGGGTTTTTTTATTGCTTTTCTTACTCTCACAGGAAAGACAGAACAGAAATATGTTCAAGCCAAAATGAAACATTTTGCCTTTCCAGGCAATTTTTTTAAAATGGAGGTTTGGTTTTTTTTTTTTTGCTTTGGCTTTTCCCCCTTTGTTTGCTTTTGGTCTTAAAGGTTATTTCCAAAGAAAAGATAATTTTGTCAGAAATACACAAAAAAAGTTTGAAAGCCATCAGCGGAGGCTCTCAGGATGCCCGTGGTCCCTGAGAGGTGCCTGGCTCAGGATGGGGTGGTGGGAGAGACCGAGGTGCAGATGGACAGAGCACGGGGTGGACACTGTCCTCTGCCAGCCAACGGGCAGGTCAACCACCTCCCACTGCCTCCAGGACGGCTGCGTGCTGGGCTGCAGCCCTGCCTGATGATTTCAGCACTCCCTCTCCGGTGTGTGAATCCTGCCTGACGCTGGGGGCGCTTCATGCCCATCTCTGTCAGGGTGCAGATCGCACTGGGATACGCAGCGGGTCCTTCCCGTTGACCTTTGGCTTGCCACATTGCCTGGGCATCCCAAGGGCTGGAGGCACAGGACTGCTAATAAAGACTTCTTGCTGCATGTGCTGTCGTGCTGACACGGAGCCGTCCTGTACAGACCATCCGCCTCCTAAACAGAAGTGATTTTCCAGTGGAAACATCACCCAGCAATTAGGAGATGATCTGCTCCAGGCTACAGGATGTTTCCAGTCATTTCCATGGAAACCCCAATACAAGGTGAAGCACATTTTGGGTTTCCTCCTGGCCATGAGTTTATTTTCTCTTCTGATGGCCGGGACTTGTCATGGCCCTTCAAGGAGCTCTCTGCAGAGCCAGGAACCCAGGAGCTCTGAGCGCAGTGTGATAAAGCACCAGTCACGAGGGGGTGCTGCCCTGAGCCAGGCGATCTGCCCGAGGAGGAGGAGGAGGAATGCCACCCACAGCCAAGGATGCCTGAGTCGTACCCAAAGTACCCAGAAAAGCATCCTGTTGGTGGGGTGGCTCAGCTTATGGCCCCTGAAGGGAGGGCACAGACAAAACCTGCTCAAGCCTTTGGTCTTGCACAGGTTCCCTTTGGGCCCATGTCAGCTTATCTTGCCACGTAAAAGCCTTTTCTTTGCTGGGACAAATTTTAATCAAAGATTCTTCCTTTTTTCCCCATTTCTTCTGCTACAGCAATTCCAGAGCGTCCTGCAAGAAGGAGCATCTTGGTAGAGAGCCCATCCCAAAAGACCACCATATGGACTCCCCCAAACATCACCACTGGCCTGAAACGTGGTTTCCAGGTATCCGTTTTTCCAGACGTTTCACGACAAGCAGGGACCGTCTTGAGAGAAGAAGAAAGTTAACCCCTCAGACCTGAAGTTGTGTTTGACTCACACGTGTGGTTGCAGGGGGCAGTGCCAGAGCTCACAGCACCTGGCAGCCCGGTACATCCCCGGGGAATCTGCTCCTTCCAGCCCCCGTGCAGCGCAGGAACATGCTGGAGTGTCCAGGCTGGTTGCACAGAGGCAGACGTGGCAGCGTACGGAGAAGGAGCAGCACGGCAGCATGGCTGGACGCGGCCACAGCCACAGCTGGACCAGGGGCGTGTGCTGCCGTGGGTTTCCCTGCCTCATCTCCATTGCACTGGAGAGCACCCTGGTAACGAATGGTACCTGGGCTACGACACCTGTGTCAAGCAACTTATTTGGGTACTAAGAGATTTCTCTTAACAGACTTGTGACCCAGTAATTCCTCACTTCCAGGAAGGAGAATAGAACTGAAAAATTAAAGGCAGAAGCTCTCTCACTGGATTGTGAAACCCAATATTCCTCTAACCGCTGGCTTTCAGTCAGCTCCTGAACGGGGAATGTGAGACCCCACCTTTGCCAGGGAGGACGAGAGCCAGGCTTGGACAACTCTGCTGTTCCTGGGATTGACCTGCCTAAATCCTTGGCTTCTCCAAGACCCTCCCGGGCAAGCAATGACTTTCTCCTGACATAGGCAAAGGGTGGCTGAAGGTACAATCACATGTAGCCCTGTGTTTTTTCTGAGTTCTTAGGAGACTGATTTGGCAGCTTGACCCTGACTCTGCAGTTCACAGCACAGAAATACTTCTCATTCTGGATTTCCACCACCTAGGGAGCTGGTTTTCTCAGCAGCTCAAACCTGGGCAAGACTGAAGGATGCTCCACTTCCTAGCTTGGAGAGGTTCCTCCACCCAGAGCTGGCGTGGAACTGTAGGAATCCAAAATCTGATCCCTATAATAAAATAATTTGATGACAGCGATTTATGTCGATCTGCATCTGGATCATGAAACAAGCTAGAATGAAAATAGGATCTCTTATACGCTTTGTTAGCAGCATTGTCTTCAGCAAGTCTAAGCTGAAAGCTGGTCTCCTGAGATCCACGCAGACCTCAGCTACTGGAGCATTCACGTAGGGATCCACCCTGGGTGCCATATGTTAGCCACCCACCCTGCCTTGAAATCACAACACCGTGGACACCTGTGGCAAATGTGAAGGAATTAGGACATCTCGTCGTGCCCACAGCCCCTGCTAGATGGGTGTCCCGGACCTTGCAGACACGGAGGGCATGAAATGAGAGTTACTGGGTGGGCAGAAAGGACTTGGGTTTGAGCTTCTGAGGCTGGAAGTACCACGCTCATTATGCAAAGTGGTTGAGAGCCTGAAATGATCCTAAATCTCATTATGCCTCTTAGAGGAGATGCGGCCATTTTTTACATGCCCTTTGAATAAATAGAGGTTTTCACAGCAGCCCCCAGGAACCTTAATTTTTCACCCATCCTAATAACCATAAAACAGAGGCAGGCAAGTAATAAAATGTCAAAATCTATGTGTTTTAAAATCTGGAAAGACTCTCAAATGTCACTGAAATGTGGAATGAGAAAAGGGGGTGGGAGAACCTGTAGCTGAGCTGTTGCTTTATGGGCTCATGCCCATGGTGGTGGCTGGGCAGTCACCTTTCCACACCCTTCCCTTTTGGTCAGGCTTTGTGGGACCATTGGAAAATGGTGATGGAGGTGGGAGACAAGGTGCTCCGGTGCTGAAGAGTAGTTCCCTTTCTGGGGGAAATGAGATGAAGTGAGGCCGCATTTCCCCTGCTGTATCAATCCCAGTCTCCATGGGAGCTCCTGATGGACACAGGTCCTGTGTGGGCATCTTGTCCCCCAGTTTTGCAGGCTTCCTCATGAGCTTCATGAGCTGCATCGGCCCAGGCAGACGTGGCTGTCCTAATAATCCTCACGCTTCAAGGTTTGTAATGCAGTGCGACAGGCGATAGCTGTGCAAAACGCACAAGTTAACACAGAAGGTCCTGGACTTCTCTCCACCCCCTTCTCCCATCAAAATCATATCTCAAAATGCCCATCACAGGGATAACTGGAGCATAAACAGGAAATGGTTTTCTCATCTGGTAAAAATTCTTCATATTTCGAAACAGAAAAGAGTATCCCCGTGTCAAATCAGGATGAAAGGTCAAGATCTGTCTTCCTTCTTCCTTTTTTCTTCCTTTTTTTGCCACCGTGCTTTCTTTGAAAACCAGGCATTTTTGCACAGCAAAGAGCAGTTATGGGCTGTCACAGGTCCTGTATTCACAAACTCCAGATGAACAGGACATTTGCCTTTTCTTCTTTCCTTGCCTACTGCTTAGTCCAAGATTAATCATGTTTTGAAACTAAACCCTTCCTCAACTCAGAGACAAAAAATGCCTGAAAATAAAAATGGAAAATTTTAAGAATGTCTAAAGCTTTCTCCAAAAATATTTTTCCTCTGTTTTTTGAGACTCATCAACACTAATCTTCCTTTATAATGATTTGTTCGATCTGAACCAGTATCTCTGTGAAAATTTCTTGACAGTGTCTAGTGACACTCACAGGGCAGAGAAAATGACCTCACTGCATCCAGACTTGTGAGAACACCCCATCACCTCTGTGGGTGAAAAGGCTGGTTTTAAAGACCAGGCATTAGGCAGCCCTTTAAAAGCCAGTTCCGGATCACACACCTTGCACACGAGTTTTCAAACTCCAGCTCTCTTGGCAGGACAAGGGCACCCAAATTAACGGGAGCCTGGCTGGGTGCATGCTTTATTCTTTGAGATAAACCCACCCCAGCGCCCTCCCAGGAGTCTGAGAGGATGGCACGAGGTCTCTGCTCACTGCTTCATGCTCCTGCCCTGAGCCGTTGGCTGAGGTCTGCCGTGGGGAGCCAGGGGTGTGATGCACCCCTCCGTGCTCAGTGATGCAGATGGGAGTGGTGGAGGGTCCTGTTTAATAGTGGAGAAGAGGGAACGGCAATGCGGGGCTCTGCGGGGTTTTGCACCCTGCTCCCAGACAGGGGATTCGGTGACTCTGTCCCTGCATGTTTGCCTGTGGGGTGCCAGATTTACCCACGCTCGCTGCTCAGTAAGTTAGAGACACGCCTGGTGCTGAGACATGGGAGGGCACGATGAGCCCTGGAGTCTGCCCCAACTTCCTCTGCAGTCCTGGCCTTGCAAGGACCAGCCAGGACCACGGTGCCTGAACGTCACCAAAGACACAACGGGGCAGATTTTGCTTTCAGGACTTTAGTGACAATGCTAAGGTGAAAACAGAGTGAGGCAAAGCTACCCCTTAGACAAATAAACCCAAATAAACCTGTCAGAAGGATGCAGTTGTGGAGAGCAAAGCCCTCTGGTTTCACTGCTCGGGGAAGCCCTGGTCTATAAATACCCAATAAATGAGATAAAGGCTAAATAAAACACCCCATATACTGTAGAGCTGAGCACATCAGCTATCAGGAATTCTAAATGAATAAACATTTCCCAAGGGATGAATTGGCTTGGTGTCAATTGACGTTGATGTTTTACATACTGAAGCTATTAGAGCAAATAGCCAGTAATAAGAACGCAGATAAGCCAGGAACTAATTGTGTTAGGAGGCCATGGGTCTATCAGGGTTCTGTCTCTCCTGCTTTTGCCCCTGCTGAGCTGCTTGGGATGAAGCCAGCACCCCACGGAAGATCCCCTTGTAGTCACTAAGGTGCTTTGGTGGTTGGGGATCAAGGCTCAGCACCAGAGCCGGAGGGGGCTCAGTGTCTTCTTCTGCGTTTTGCGTGTCTCTCTGCAATTTGTGCTTCCAGGGGGCGGTGGGCGTGGGGAGGTGGGTCTAGCTGGCCCTGGAGAAAGCTTGGCAAAACACAGCAGTGAGGACTGACTGCACAACTGGACAGAGGGACAAGCCAGCCTGTGTGTGGTCCTGACTGCCCTTGCTGTATGGGGGTGTCAGAGCCTGTCTGGAGCAAAACTGGTGGTTCAGGAGGACCCGGGGAGCCCGGCTGAGCTATCGAATATGGGCTGCCATGGTGTTAGCACAGTGTCCTCTCTCTGATACACAGGAACTCCTCAGTGGGAAAGAGATCCTGGGAGACTGCAAGAGACTGTTCAGTGCTGGAATACAACGGGCTTCTGCCCCAGATGTCAATGCCTGCCGGGTCAGGGTATCCCAGAGCCATCCCCAGGACATAGAATACCAGCTGTCCCATTTCAGAGATGGGAAGCAGAGGCTCTGTGACTGGTGACTGCAGCAGCACCACCACCCACTGCCAAACCGCAGCCTCACTCCCAGCACCAGCTTCATCCCTGGCTACACCTCCCTGGCAGTGCTCAAGGCCCCAGCAGCCTGTGGGGTCAGGGCTTCAAGTCCTCTTCAGACACCATCTAGCAAGAGGCAGGAGCTTAACAGGAACACGTTTTCTCACGCCAGCCTTGATCAGAATCTGACTCCTATTACGTACACGATTTCAGAGGTGACATTCCTGTGACTCCATTCTCTGAGCCCAGACAGATGGGCCACCGCAGAAATAGTGCTTACTCAGCCCAGAGATGTTCCCGTGTCACTTTTTGACTTAGCAATGCACATAAACATATTTTACATGTAAACTGGGCAATTAAGAAGGCAAATGTTTTAAAATACGAGGATTTATTGGCATAAAATTTGCCATCTATCAACAGTGCATAAATAGTTTTACATAAAAAGCCATCTGGAAACGGGTTGTTTATCATATTTATTCAGTTACAACTTGCTGGTTTAGAGTCTGTGCCTAGCTCATTAACTGTCAAGACAGTTTGACGTCGCTGATGAGAGGTGGATGTATTTGAAATTCTGCACAACGCATGAATATCAACTTGGGCTTTCAGGCAGCTGCGCTGTTTCAGAGAGCTTGGACATGCTCTGCGCTGGATTTCCTCTGTGATCAGAAAGCAGGCTGCAAAGCTGCTCTTTGCTCTTCGCTTTAGACTGGGTTCGGAGGAAACCTGGGGGCAGGTCTAGAGATGTGTTCGACCCTCTCAGCTTGAGTAGAATGCTCTGGGTAGCAGGTTTATCCATCAGTCAAGAACGTGCACAGCCTCACGTTGCTGCTGTTTTCAGAGAGCACTGGAGAAAGAAGCACATGTTCATCCTCTGAAGCGGTGTTGGGCTTGTCCTCCTGGGCCGTGTGCTCCACAGGAAAAACCACGGACTGCGGTGGGCTCCTCCGCCTGCTGCAGACCCCAGGCGGCAGCGCCGGAGTCACAGCATCAAGCCAGCAGCCACTGGCTTTTCCTGACATTTGCCGTCTCCCTTGGTTTCAGTAATTAGATCCCCTGTTTTTAAATGTCAGATCTCACGAGGTGATGCTATTGTATTTAGCACCGTGCCCTTCTACTGATTCCAAAACACTTTGCAGAATTACTATAAATAATCCAATAGCAGGAGCCGAATTAGCGGTTACAGCAGAAGGGGAGAGGGAGTTAACGCATCTCAGCGTTGCCTGGAAATGAGGGGAGAGCTTCAGAAACGTTGTCTGCCGGGGCAGAGCTGCAGGGGAGGGAACTGTCCCTTCCGCACAGCGGGGCGAGGGGGGATAAGGGAAGGTTGGCTGCCGAAGGGACAGGGTAGAGCGACATCTGCTCCGTGGCCCGGGCAGATCTGTAAAGGTGGAGGGTGGTTCAGCCACAGCCAGCACAGTGGTGATGTGGGTGCTCCTGTCCCTGGCCAAGACCTTCAACCTCTCTTAGTCCAGGTTCCTCTGTGAAATGGGGCAATAGTGGTATCTTCTGCCAACGCTTGGTTTGACTCAGATGTTGGTTTCATGCTCCAACCTGGAACTAGTTGAGCTTCGTCCTGGGTAGTTGTCTGGTCTCTGTAGTGTCTGGGACCACCAACTGAAATTGTTCCTGTTGTCCTAACACAGGAATCGCTTTCTACATTGGGATGAGGCAAATCCTGCACAGCAGAGGCTGCCTCTAACCCTTCAAAATTCACAAGCCCCAAATTATTTGGAGCTAAGGGTGCTCCCAGCTGCCAACATTTCCCTGGGCTGCAATGTCCTTGTGTCACCGGGCTTGTCACAGAGAGCACCATGCAGATGTGATGAGTCTGTGCACCAGCTGCAGGCCACTTCTGAGCATCTCCTGGGCCACCAGAGATCTGCAGGTCAGAGCTGGGGAACCAGGGACACGCACAGTCATGGACTGTGATGGACATGTTATGAGATGGGAGAAAAGTCACATAGAAAAATGCTCCATCTTGTGTTTGGGATGTGTTCTCCCCCGGTGGTGAGGCTCTGCTTGCTTTGTAGAGTCCAGACCCAATGATCTGAATTCTGGTGCTTATGGGAAGGCATAGGACATGGTCCTTCAGCTTGCAAAGGTGCAGCATTTTGAGCTGAGGAACGTTTTTAGTACTTTGGCTCTAGTCCATGAGAGATGCTGGGACCTGCAGCTGCTCTGGCAGAGGCAGGTGCCCACCACCTCCCAGCACTGATGCTCTCTGCTCTCCTGTCTCAAGTTGGAACTGAGTGAGACTTCTACCTTTGCAAAGTGGTTTGAGGCATGAGCCATAAAATAAGAGATGTGTCATGGGTCCCTAATCCCTGATCAGGCTTCTCAGGAAGAGCTCCAGGATGTTATTGGGTTGTTTTAATTCATCCCTTTATAGAGGCAGAACAACTTTCATCAGCTCAGCAGCAGCATGTACCAACCTGAGGACTGCTTAACAACAGGTCACGATTTGTTGGAGATCCATCATTGATATGCTTTGCTGTTCTTTCTTTGATGGGAGGTAAAACTGAATATTAAAATATAGGCTCACAGATATTTCAAAAGAGAGACGCTGCTGACATGCATCGCGCACATGAAAGAACAGTTTATCTCTTTTCGAAAGGGCACGTCGCACCAAGGTGCCCCCTTTTGTATATTTGAACCCTTTACAATGAGGAAAGGTAATTGCTGACTGACACCGCCTTCCCCGGTGGCAACTGCCCCGGCTCTGCTTGACACGGGCTCCCAGGGAGGACGAACCTCCAGCACGAGGCTGGGAGAGGCGCTGGGGGAGACAGGCCATTTAGCAGCAGCCTCCAGTGTCGGGCTGTGGTCACGCACAGTAATTAGCAATAACATCCTGGTTAAGTTCATTCAAGCTCTACAGCAGTAAGTCCCAGAGCAGATCCCAGGTAAAGGAAATGGCTCCATCTCTTAAGCTGCTCCTGTTGTTATTAATCTTGTAACAACTCTATCTAGGAACTCTATGGCTGTCACTGCATCACATCGCATGGCAACGGCTGGGCTTGAATACAAATCTCTCTGTTTCCGTGGCACAGCCCAGCCCCCGGAAGAAAGCGAGCTTGTCCGTCAGGTAGTAGGATGAGAAGCGACTGATGTACAAACAAGCACTCGCAGTGCTGGCGGGCAGAAGGCCAGTGGGATACAGACATCTCGCAAATATTAACTACTGCCTCCTCACAGAGACCCCTGAGAAGGGCTGCATAAGTGGCTTTTGCTTGTCCAGGTTCCCAAATCCTTGCAGACTTTGGGAATTTTGCTCTATTTTTCACCGCTTGTGTTAAAACAATTCAGCAGTCTCAGGCTGGTGGCCTGTAGAACACAAGGGGTGCAGCTCCCAGGTGGTTGAGATGGCTGGAGAAAGGCTGTCGGGCTTTGGCTCAGTTCCTAGATGCCTGGAGGTTAAACTCGTCTCATTTCAGGGCAGAAGGAAAATTCCGACAATATAAAGTTGGGAAGCAATTGGGTAATCCCCCACCGAGAGCTCCGGAGTCACGCATGCCGCAGCAGTAGCAGCGTTGTTGTAACCAGTCTGAGGATGCAAGACCTGCTGGTCTAAGGACATAAATCTGTCAAAGGAGGGCTGTCACTGAGGACTTCCTTAAACATCCTCACTGAGTGAAAAACCATGGGTAACCTTAACTTCACATCACAGAGAGAAGCAGAGGCACAGTGAGAAGCGGCAGTGGATTTTTAGTGCCCATGTCAGCGTTCCTGGAAGTATCTGGTCTCCCTGAGCAGAGGTCAGATAACAGAGTGCATGGATTGGGAACGGATTCAGTGCCTAGATCCCAGCAATTAAGTAGTCTGAGATCCTGAAGAAAAGGGAGACGCCAACAGGCACATTAATTACTGATGGCGTGAGCCTTCCCTGGTGCTCCCTGCAGAGCAGACCTCCCCAGTTCCCCACATCTCATCTCCCCAGGCTGCTTTTGTTTCTTGCTTATACACCTCCAGCAACAGGGAAAGCAGCCTGTGGCGTTTGTACAGAGACAACCAAGGGCTCAGCTGTTACCTCTGTCATAGCCACACACATCCCTTAGACGTGGGTCAGCCAACAAAGCCGTTTCCCCCGGGGCGCTGCGATGCGGAGAAGCTCCGCGCTTCTCTAATGCGATGTGAAACCACCAAACCTACCTCCTCCTAACAAGCTCCTGCAGCTAATAAGGGCCAAGGAGGCAAAAGCACATGTGTTAATGCAGTGGGCTGACAAACACAGCTGCTGACAGAAATGGAATAGAAGGAATCGTCAAGGGAGCAGAATAATAACCGAGCTGGCAGATAATCATACAAGCCTGATAGTGTTCACACAGGTCTGTGTAATGGATTTGTCACTCGCCTCCTTCCTCCCTGGGCGTTGGTAATAGGGGACAAATGGCACGCTGATTCCGAAGCTGTGTAAACCGTGGGGGCTGCCCACTAAGGGACTGATACCGCATCCACCTCCTTCGGCACAGCCCTCTGGCCACCGAGCTGGTGGTACATAAAGCACAGCGTGAAATGGGAATAGTGGGACCTTATCCCAGGCAGCTCAGCACCACCGTGTTTCCTTGCCCAGAACTCAGTGCAAACATCAGCCGTTGCAGAGATCCAGAACATCTGGGAAACCTCTGGCTTCTCTGTGTCTTTAGGCACCATTATTCAGGCTTGCCATGGTGACAGAGGCTCTGGAAGCTGCCTGAGGAGGTGTCTCTGCAGCATCCCCTGAGCTCTAAGCACAGCAAATCTCAGGAAAGAAGAAGATGCTAATACAAGTTTTCTTGGGCAGGGGATTTGAGTGCTTCAGCTCAGTAAATACCCCAGCACTGAGGTCCTTAACCAGATTGGCGCTCAAGAGCAGCCCCCAATTAAACTCTTCCCGGGAGTTATACCAGCGGGCTGCAGGACGTGGCAGGAGCAGCAGAGCAGCTCTGTGTACAGAGCAGGAAGAGGCAGCCACCACAGCACCTTAACCAGACAGAGCAGATTTATCATTCAATAGCAGGATTAATAAGATCTATCACATTTAAAGTCCCTAATGTGTGTGGCTAGGCACATTAGCAGATGAATATGAAATCAGTGCCATAGCAGCAGGCACAAATTATTCAGGGACTGCCCTGCCCTGCAACAAGCAACAGAGCAACATGCTTTTGTCTGGCTTAGGGTAGGAATACGGAGCACCCACAAATCCGTACCCAGCCCACGTCCAGCACAAAGCAACCGAGTCCTGCAGGGCTGAACAGGAGCAATGAATATTGGTGCTTAGGATCTAGAGAGCTTTGTGTTTTTCAGGCACTGTGGAGAGCCCTGCGAAACCCAGACCTCCCAGCAGCACATCCCAGGGAGCCAATCCCCACATTTCACCCAGAAGGAGACTCAGCAATAGGGAGAACCTATGGGGTCATCAGGACTAGTGTCCAGATGATGAATTTGATGGCGTGGATCCCCAAGATGTCAAGGGAGTCCTCAACCCCAGTGCTAGGTCCTGTATAAATCCAGAAGACCCACATGCCAGGATGTGTGACCAGCTCATTCAACACACTCTGGCAGCTTAGACAAAATGGTGGCGATTTCTGAACTTACAGAATTGGGTCAGTTCCTGGCTGAGGGGTGAGATCGGGGAACTCCAGGGTCATGCTGCACTGCCACAGCTCTGCTCCTGCCTGATCCCAAGCAGCTCCTTCAGTAATGCTGTGCATAAATGAACCTTCCAAATGAACCAGTCCAAGCATTTCTAGCATGGAATCACACCCTGAGATGCACATGTCCTTCCTCCACCACTTCCCTTGTCTGCTTTTCTTCATACGCATCCAGCAGTTGAGGCTGCCCCTACAGCAGTGCAACAACACAACCTCTCCTTTGAGCTTTGGGATATCAAGATTGGCATAAGCTTGGGCCAAGTGCTAGTTCATGCCCTGGGGCATGGCAGGAGGTAGCTTCTCCCTCCTGAGCAGCTGGCAAAGTCAGAAGCATTTTGCAAATTGAGTTTGATGTTAGAGCACGTCTCGTACTCCTGGCTTTTTCAACACTGCACTTAATTCCTAGAAGAAAAATGCAAGGGAGCAAAGTGCAAAAAAGAGTTGGAAGAGATCGAAAGCTGCCAGCTTAGTCCCCTGGCGGCACTTCCTCACCCATCTGCGGGAGGGCAGTGGGTCAGGTCCTGGTTCCAAGGTTAGTAGATCCCTGCTGGGCTGCTGGGCAGAAGCGCACACCTTTTGTAAGGGCAGAGGGACCAGGGCTCAGAGCCTCTGCTAACTGCAGCCAGCTCACTATTGTGTAGGCACGGAAAGCAACTCAGCTCATCAGGCTCCAAAGCATTTTGGCTGCCCTCTCCTAAAGCTGGGACCTCCCCTGCAGCTGGCACCGCTGCAGCTCATGGGTGTAGCGAGCTGCGAGGCTCAGCAGCACTTCCCAGCATGCAGCTGCATGGCGCTGGCTGTCAGAGGTCTTGGAGCCCCGTGGCAAGGGCAGTAACAGGGTGTTGGGGTGGCAGAGACTGGGACCAGCCCTCTACAGCTTGTTTCCAGGAGAAGGCCAGCAAACAGAAGCTCAGGTACCCCTGCAGCATCCATCCATCTGCCAGTGAGCTGCAGGGAGGAGCTGTAAGATCACTCAGCAGACCTGGCAACGTAGCAAGGGTGGCAGGCTTGGAAATCTCTTTTCTTGCTCCAGCAAACCTTTATTTTTGTTCCAGTCATTAGAGAGGATGAAGGACATTTGGTTAAGGCATTGCACACGCAGTAGTAAACAGCAGACACAGTGCCTCAGCACTACTCTGCGGCTGTGTAAGAATGACCATATGTGTCTGCCTAATGATGGCTTGTAGATGGTTGGGGAGAGATTAAAGGAAACCAGGGAAGCATAAAGTGAGCTTTCTTCTCAAGACCTTGCCTCACTTTTGGCAGTCTGCAAAGCAGGAGCAGTCAGAGGCTGTGCCTGGACTGCCAGGTTTGATAGGCATCAACAGTTTCCCCACTTCTCATCACTCCCAGGACTTGTTTATGCCTGTGACAAGGAGTTTAATTAGGCACTGCAAGAAAATGCACTTCTGTAGCATTGGGCTCCCCCCCTGGTTTTAAAAGAGAGGGAATGGGGCCACTTTGCCGGTGGTCCCAATTCCTGTTATGCATCCCAAGAGCAAACTTAGGTTAAATATCACATAGGTTAATTCCCTAACTTGGAATAACGACCACGTGAATCTGCACCTCTGCCCTACATAAACCCTCGAGTAGAACGACAGCAACATCAGGCTGCGCACTTGGAAGGCGAAATGCTTGCAGGTGTGGGCAAAGGCGAGCAGCAAAGCCTGGTCCTGATGAGAGGCAGGAAGGGAAACGGTCGCGTTATGCAGTCCAGCAGCGCTGCTGATTAACAGCTCTCCCCAGGCTGAAACACTGAACACCGGAGTTCAGCGGGTCATCTGTTACCGCAGAGCTAAAAGGCACTGAAACAACATGGACTGAGAGGGGAAATTATTTCTTTAATTTAAACATCTCGTTACCTGCTTCCACTGCGGAGGGAAGGAGGTGAGTGCGGGAGATGAGCAGGTTCTGGTGAACCCAGGGGCACTAGATGTGGTCACCCTCCCCGAAAGGCCCATGGGAACAAAGGCACAAAGGAAAGAAGTCACCAGCGAAAATGCAGAACTTCATCCTTCTCTCCTATCACCCATCCCAACAGCTCTCTGCTGCTTTAATAACAGCACGTGAAAACCAGAGCTGGCTGTGCGTGCTGTTAAGAGCAGTCTACTCCTCTGCCCTCACCAAGGGCCTCACCACACGCTTTCATCCCTGCTGCGTCTTACGGGGCACAGAATGCTGCCTTGGGCTGCTTGTAGCAGGAATTCAGCATTTGGGCTGCACAGCTGGCCACAGAAGAAGCTGCCTTCGCTGCAGAACTAAAGAAGGTTCAGCCACAGACTTAGGTTTTTAATTTTTATTTTTTAAATTAACAGAACCTCTGTGATTTTATCCATGTCAGATGGAAATGTCACTGTCATTGGGCAGTAAGGGAGAACCGGGTCCCTGTTGGCTTAGCCTGTGCGGAGATGAGAGAAATCAGCACATAACCCTGGTGTGTGACAGCCCTACCCTGATAAAATTTAATGTCCCCAAGGGACATTGGGGTTGTCTAATCTGACCTCCACGCCATAGACCTCCCTGTGTTCACGTTTGAACTAGGCTGTTCCCATAATAAAAACATCTAGCCATTATTTTTCATCTAACGAAATGCATGTGATGGAGAATCCTTCATTCATCGTTGTAACAAAGCGGTCCTTTGGTACAAAACCCCCATATACCTTATTTGTCATCTGAACACATTTATCCTGTGCTTGTAGTTTTAGATCTTA
This sequence comes from Bucorvus abyssinicus, assembly GCA_009769605.1. NCBI lineage: Eukaryota > Metazoa > Chordata > Aves > Bucerotiformes > Bucorvidae > Bucorvus > Bucorvus abyssinicus. Next base: position 14,421,391 of record CM020047.1, read on the forward strand.
CTGCACCTCTAGCATTACATTTCGCTGCCTTATTTGGTCACTTAGGGATCACTCGTCCTTAACCTCCTCTTGGCTGAGTTTATCTGATTGAACTCCAGGAGTTATTCACCACCCTGACTTTATCTCATTACCTAACCTTCCCTCTGGTGCATCCCTAAATGTCTCCTCCAATTTACAAGAATCCTTAAATGGTGGCTATTATTGAACACTGTACTTCTAGCTGGCACATTGTCGTGGAGCTTCACACCGAGTGCTGATTACCCTCATGTCTTGCCCCTTCCCGCTCACGAATAATGTGTGGACATTCACCTCCTGGAAAGTTTTCTATCTATTTAACATGTGCCGTGTTGAACCCATAATTCCTTTACTTTGATGAATCTTATGATATCAAGGAAATCATCCCCACTGTCATCACGGTGCTTACAATGACAGACAAGCCACATGTGACCCCTTTGCAAACCACATGCTTACAATTACTGAAAGCATTAATTTTACAATTAACAGAGAAGACACTGAAGCAACCAGAGGAGATTTTTTGATAATAGCTGGAATGTCCTTTGTCATTTCAAAGCCCTTAAAGGAGTAACTATCAAAGCTACTTATCAACTGAGGCATCCTTCCACTCAAGCTAGAGTTGGATCATCTGATTTTACCGGTTGCATCATTGATATTGTTACTGTAGACTAATAAAATAGTTTTCCATTCTGTAGGTATCCCAAGAGGCAGCCAATGTTGGCCAGCAGGGCAAGTCTACCTTGGCCAAGCCTGTACCTTCTTACCTTCTCACTTTCTGGATTCCTTCTTCAGAAATTGCTGAAAGCATTTTCTACTCAAATGTCTTCCTGGAATAACCCGCCCTCCCAGCCTCACTCTGAAGGAATAAGAACAACTGATTTAGTGCAGCCTAAAGCCAGTAATACGATCTGCCACCCCTTCAGCAGGAGGAGGAAGGTGCTAGGAGAGTCGGAAGGTAAACAGCCAAAATTTTCAGAGGAGGGAGGAATTTTCTAGGGGAGACAATCAGCAAAATTTGTGTCAGTCTTCAAAAAAGAGATGAAGGTTGCTGCTTTTCAGCTTTCTCTGCAAAGAGCAAGTGCAGGACTAGGGAGCTCTAAGGACTGGGTTTGAAGGTGGAGGTGCTGGAGTAATAGGGAGGCACCCTGAATGATCAACAAGATCTGAATATCACAGGAAGTTGGAAGAAAAGGAGTGAAAGCATAAAAAAAAAAAGAATACGGAGGAACAGCTGGCTGATAATCTGCTCCCTTGGGACTCTGCAGTGAGAAGGTGCATTTCAGAAGTGTGTTAAGTATCGAGACTTCTGAACACCTACTTTTTTCTTTTTTAAACAAAAAGCCGCGCTGACCTTGTCTTGATGCTCCAGATCCCGACCGAAAGCCATTAAGGCAGGGAGGATATCTGCGAGCCGTGCCTTCTGCCAGAACGCTTCAGCTCACTAGCAGGATCCTCAGCAGCACCATTTTGCACCTGCGCCAGCGTCGGAGTGAAACACCAAGTACATCGATTTCAATTATCCTTTGCAGGGGTGAGGCTTAATGCTTAGATTTGTCTCTGGTTTGCAATGTTCAAAACAGGTTCACACAGCGCAGCTTTAGCATAAACGTATTTCAATACAGGTAATGAAGAAGGGATCTTTATTTCTCCTGGTGCTTGCACAGACTTCATTCTTGGGCAATATCCCAGCGGGCAGCAAGACCATAGATCAGCCTTCCAGGCCTACCACGCAGCTGGAGGAAATGAGCTTTTGCTCCCCACAGTGGCACGATACCACCTCAAGGGCATTTTGGGAGTGAAGAAGCATCATCGTCAAAAACTGAAATAATCTTATGAAAAAGAAATCCATCTTTCTGGTCGAGAAGGTCCCTGAGGTGAAAATCACTTGAGTCTGGGGAAGGATGTACTGAGGAATATCTTGCCCTTCACGTGTTCTTGTTCCTGTGCTCTGCGTCAACATCCACCACTGACCTCTGTCTGAGACGGTATCCAAGCTAGATGGAGCTTCTACTGGCCCAGTATGGCCACCCAGAGGTTCCCTTGTGTCTTCATATGAAGAGAGATGCATGACATGCCCCAGCCAGGGAGTGTGACTGGCGGTGAGTGGAGCTGTCATGCTCCAAAGATGTGTTTCACCACTGTCCTGTGCTTGCAAAGCGTGTTCTGAATCCTCCCCTGGCTAAAATGTCTCAGCCTCCACCCCCATGAATGTGCATTAGGCTCCTGCCTTCTCCTCCGCGGGAGCCCATTCTCTGTGACATGACTTACCACAATCTGCGGTGTCCATCAGCGTCAGAACAAAGCCCAGACAACACGTATGTATCTGTCACCCCTTGGAAAGCACAAAACAGGACCATTAGTCCTTTGAAGACGAACATCTGTGGTCCTGCTAACTAGGAACCATCCCTGTGTGACTGCCCCAGCAGCACTGGGGTTACGCTTTTCCTGTGGTCAGAGCGGGGGAGGCAGAGCTGCCCTCACGGGAGGGCTGATCAGCTGAGCAGAGGGTCTGAAGGCAAGCGTGGAGAGAGGAAGAGACATGAGAACTGTGTACATCCACCAAAAGTCGTATCTACCCACATCAGTCGCATCTCTGCACCAGCACAGAGGACCCCAACAGACCGGAGTGGAGCAGCGCCCAGTCATGACTTCAACAACCCTCTTCCATCTGCAGAGGAAGATGGACTCTGCAGCTGCCCAAACACCCGCAGGTGGGGAGATGGGTTTGTGCTCCCCCGTCCTCCTCTCAGTTGCCTGCAAAACGTCATCTGTGTAGCTGCTGCTCCTCTCGGTGCTCCCGGCCCACGGCATTTATCTGTTCTCGGCTGCCAAAATACTCGGGGCTGTGCCGCCCACACAGGTAAATAGCTTTTGACAGGCGAGGAGCAAAGTGCTGATGTGGGTAGAGCCCTCCCCAGGCCAGCCCAGCATGACTTTCTGTCAGCACAGTCGTGTCTGGAAGGAGCCAGGGGATGGGGGCAGCCCTCATGCCTGAGTGCGGGCTGTGGTGAGAAAGCGCTTTGCTCTGCTGCGTGCCCTGGGCTGCAGACTGAAATCGGCCCAGCTTATCTCGAGCTCATGCCCAGGCTGGCTTTCTCTCTTGTTCTCCCCCTGCGAAACAGGCCTGCTATGTTCTCTGTGAGCAGCACCACTATTTGCATCTGATTGACATGCAGTTACCAGAACCTTCCCCAAGAATTTCCTTTAAAAATACACTTGAAAATTTAAAATAAATTCCATTTACTGAAGCTACATAGAAAAATAGGGGGCACATATGCCTTCCTCTAGCCAACCTTAGTATCATCCATGGCATCCTGACTCACCTTGCCCGCAGGGCACAGAGCTGGGGCGAGAGCTCAGCCATTAACCAGAGTCTGGCTGGGACCCCACTGCACACCAAACCCGCTCCAGCTTCTCCCTCATCACTCCAGGACTCAGTGCCAGCACCTCCACATGTAGGGGACCATTAGGTTCTCAGTGTCATTGCCTCTGAGCTGCCCTCTGTCCCTCTGTCCTGGCTGAGGTCAGTCCACGCAGTCCCAGTGTGCATCACTGAACATTCCTCTCAAAGACACGTTGGTTTTCTGGCAATAAATTCCAGGTGATAGAGACTAAAGAATTATAAGACATCCTCTTCAGTTTCCTCAGTGAAAGCCTAATATATTAAACAAAAAGAGTTTTAGGGAACAAGAAACATCGGATAACGTGTTCCCAGGCTGCTCTCTCTTCTCCGCACTGCCGTGATGCTCAGCGCCGCCCACGGAGTGCCCTTGCTGGCATCCAGGTGGGGATCACGCCGACCGGTCTGCCTTCGCAGGTGCCCCCAGGCACTTCTCGGCATGAGGCAAGATCCCTCGGAGCAGAGGCACACGGGTGCCAAAACTCATTAACCTTCTGCACGCTGCCTCCATGAACCTGTCAAAGAGTTTATTGTACACTTGTGTATTTTCCCTTTTATTTCCCCTGTCTCTTCAGAAGTTACGCTGGCACGGATGCAGCTTTCTAGGTGGGAAAAGCCGGTGGTTACTTCCCAGGGCAGGTTTGCCAAGGGAGGTAGGGGCGATGGGAGGTGCAAAGCTCTCCCTGGTAACACCTCATAGCGACTGAAACCAGCTGCGTTGTCCAAAGAGGAGTCAGTCCCTGAGTGTGGTGGTGACTGCTGCATCAGAGATGGTCCTGAGTGCTGCGTCAGTGTGAACTGGGTGCCCCAGACAATGAGATGGGGTGGGAAAACTGAGAGTTAAAACAGCAGCGCCAGCAATCCTGTCCCTCAGTGCTCTGTTTCTTCTCCCTGCTTTCTGAAGCTTTGGGGTGCCTCAGGTCATTGTTTTCAAGTTTCCTTTCCAGTCCGGAGTCTCATTTACAAAGCAGCGCTGGAGTTCAAAGTGATGCCTGGGAGCAAGAGGTGCCAGAGCACTACGGGAAAAAAATAGAATCAGGAACCGAAGGACTAGTGAGGAAGTTGGCACCTTGTTACAAACCTGAATTCAAAGGCTAAATCCAGGCCACTGAGCCTGAGGTGTAAACACCCACATCTGATTGCTGCATCTTCATTTTCTTTTTTGATCTTACCTTATTTATTTCAAGCAAGATAACAAGGAGTGTGCCACACTGAAATGAAAAAGGCACGTACCAAGAGCAAACTGCTGTCACAGCCCTTTGTCAAACCGGGAAACAGTGAGCGCAATAGAAAAGGGCTGCTCCTCTTGTGTAATGTTGCCCCAATTTGCAGTTCGAACGGTGTAAACAAAATACAACACACTGCTACTATTAGTAGTCCAATCACAATGTACTCAGGCTCACAGTCTAGATTGTCTGCTTAAAACAAACCCAATTTCACCAACGACCTTCAGTTAAACGTTAGTGTTTGCCAGCATCTCCCCATCTCCTCCGGAGCTTTGTTTATCCTCCCCGGCTCTGTGGGGCTGAGAGCCAGAAGCCTTGGAGCTCTCAGCATCCTTCGCTGGGAGGAGTGTGGTGTTAGTGCTAGACTTTCTTCCTCCTCTTTCCCAGAACTGTGAAATTCATGTTGGCTTCTGTGTTTTCTGTCTTGGTCCGCTTGCATTTGCTTTTAAACATTTTCTAGACCTCCTTTGTACGTTTTCTTCTTTCCATTGATTTCCAGGTATTCAGTTTTCCTGTTCATTTTCCCTTCTCTAAAGCTGGTTTTACCCGAACCAAACAAGTTGCTCTCCTGACATAACCACTGAGCCAACACCATGGTGTGTGTTTACAGTCTGGGACAGCTGATGCCATCCTCTTTCTGCACTCTACCACCCACGTTTGATTCTGGACCCACAGACCACTCAGCCCACGTAAAGTAGCTACTTGTTCTTGCCATAAGCTACAGCACGTTTAGGCAGTTACATGAACAATTCCCAGCACAGCGAACACCAGCTATCAGCTCAGAGGCAACACATGGACCATGGCCTTCAGCAGTAACAGTAAAATCATGTTTATTGGGGTGCAAAGGGAGATAATGTCCATTCCATGGGGCCAGGCTGCTGCCTTTACATCCAGGGAGTGAAGCTGGGCAGATTGGGGGGAAAAAAGTTTCGTACAGAGTGGCCTGTATTCTTTCCTTGCTCACATCAGACTCTTTGCAAAGAAGGGACAAAGGGTCTAGCAGGGAGAAAAAAATCAGCTATGGATCTTGAACTGAAATACTGCAGTTGAATAAAAAGTAATTTCCTTTTCTCCCATTGCTCAGTTTGACTTTTCAGCTCTGGGCACCTCTCCCATGTCACTACAAGTACCAGCAGACCCCACTGGTACCAGGGTGCCCATCTTTGCTTCCAAGCTTGTAAGTCACTTTGCAGAAGTTCTCCTCCACGGAGGTATTGGCTGTTTGTTATCGCTGCTCTGCTGGAGGTTACGACTCTGTGGAGCCAGCTGTGGAAATGAGAGTGCTCCTCCGGCGCCGCAGTGCCGCGTGAGCTTGGTTAACTCCAGCGGCTGATAGTTAACTGGCTGTAGTTAACCATGAAGACCCTGCGTGGAAGTCGATGAGGAGCACTGAGACAGTCCCTTCCCGGGCTGGGCCCTGAGACTGACACCTTCCCCAGACAAGCACGCTGCTGTCGCGGGGGGCTGGCCGGAGCAGGCAGGGGAGGGTCACAGGCGGTTGTGTGAAACATCTCACTCCTATGAATGAAAATAGAGATAAAGCTGAGTAAAAATTGAAGAACAACTCCGCAAAATCTCCTCAAATAAAGCACTCGGTTTGATTTCTTGTGATCAGCTCAGCTACTATTTGCAAGCGTTCAGCCAGCCATCAGTTATCTGTCGAAGCTTTCACAAATCCTGTGATGCTTATCACAAGTGGATTGGCACCTGAGGACTCCTGCAGCGAACGGCTAGTTTTAGCTGCCGTACATTGTTCTCTAGATTATGGAGCGTCACTCACCAAGTTGGGAGCCGGGAGTATTCGATGTGATATTGAGCATCAGCCAGGCTCCAAAGAGCAAAGCATATCATGAGAAGCTTTCTGCCACCATATAGGATGGGTATGGATCATCTTGGCTCCTTGACAACAGCAAATAATGTGGCTAGAGGAGAACAGGAGATACTCTCCGATACTGTGATTGACTTGGTGGACTCTAGAAGGAGTTGTTAGAAAAAATTTATCCATGGATAAACTTTGAACAAAAGCCATGAATGGATTATTGGTTTATTTCTAGCCAGTTTATTTCTAGCCTCGGGCTTTCTAAATTTCACCCTGAATAAGGATGTTAACCAAAGAGGACAGTCCCAGGTTTCCTGAGCAATGAATTGTCCCCAGAATTGAGGTCAAACGTTAGCAGCATCCCTCTTGCAGAAGACTGCGATGCTTGCGTTTTATAGAGGTAGGACCTTGCTGTAACCTTTCAACTGTCTTCAAACCTCCCCAGCAAAGACAGCTTTTCTCAGGGCAGTCAGCAGCTCTGTGGCTGAGAGTTCTGCATAATAACCTCAGCTTGTCTGACATGGGCTGGTTGTAACCAGCAAAACACGTGAATTGTGGTCGTCAAAGCTTCATCTCTGCTTGGCTGATTTAAGTCACGGGGGGTCAGAAGCCCTAATGGTTATGTTAGGCTGAGCTGGCCTTCCTCAAGCATGAAGGATTGTTTACCTGCCTAGCAGCTCAGTGTATATGGGCTTGTGTGTACATTCAAGTAGGGTAGATACATAAAAATAGGTGGCAGAGAGAACAAAACACTTAAACTGATTTAGAGCAGGAAAAACACAAGATGGCACAAGTAGCATTTCAAGGATGCTCTGTGAAGTTGAGAAACGGGTAATTCATGCACTGCCTTAAAGCCACAACCCCCTAACTGGAGAATACTAAACAGTACAATGGCACTATAAATTCCTGTGCTCGCCCAAGAGAGGTCCCTGTGCAGTAGCTCATCTGGGTGTCACTCAGCCATAGAAGCATCCTAAACCTGTCTGTACAGATTGGGTTATTTTACGGACCTCCAGAAGCCTCAGACAAGCTATTACCTATCAGGAGATGCTGTCACAAGTAGCTTCCTGACCTGGGTCTGCTTTGTAGTTCTCTGGGGGACCTGCACTCACGTATTACGAGCCACAGAGAATCTCCTAAACACATGGATGCAGAACTTGTATCAAGAACCATAATGTTCACTGCACAGTGCCTGCTGCCTGATTTCTTTATGACATTTCCACAGGGTGGGGTAGGGAGGTAAATGCTTGTGGATGGGTGTAGGGAACATACAACAAAGCTGGGACTGCAGTAAATATTGCCTCATCGTGTTAAGTCACCCTGTGCCAAATGCTCAGCATGCTGGTTCCCTACCAAAGTCAGCAGAAGCTGAGAAGACTTGGTGTTGCTCAGAAGCTTTGTTTAACCCAAGAGCTGTGGCTGCACTGCTGAGCTATCCGGTGCTGTGCCTGGCTGTACCTCTGCGGGAGTCTGCCTTGCTGTCTGCTGTGCCCCTGGGACCGTGGGAGGTCCCCCCAGATCCTAGAGATTTCTCACAAATTGATCCTGAACGTGCAGCCACAGAGTCCCAATCAAACCCTGACTCTAAGTCCCTGGGACTCTCAGGCAGTTCCAGTTCAGAATCACAGAACCACAGAATCACAGAATCATCTGGTAGAAGAGACCTTTAATATCATGCGGTCCAACCGTTGACCCTGCACCGCCAGGGTCCCTAAACCAAGTCCCTCAGCGCCACATCTATATGTGTTTTGAACACTTCTTGCAGTCTCGGGATCGATCCTAGGAGAGCAGTCACCAAGAACAGACTTCCCAAGTCATGCTGACACATCAGCTCGTGTTTCTCCACCAGACCACTCTCCTCTACCCTTCTAGTGCCCCACAGACCCAATGCTTTGATTTCTTCATTGCAATAGATGTGCTGTCACTGTTGATGTTAATGGGAGCTTTGACACTTCAGCTGGGCCAAAATATTATCCTGCTGCTTTCCTTTACATCAGAAATTTGCTTCAATTACACTACATTTCCCACTGCTTTATGTTGTTTGGTTGCTAAATTTAATGAGAAGAGTTTTCCAATTGCTTAAGCTGGGGCGCTGGACTGAATCCTGCCACGCCTCTTTATTGTCTTCCTCACACCCTACCAACAAGCCCCACCAAACCTCGATTCGAGATGCTCCTGCCTCCTCCATTGGCCATCTCACCTCCTTGGCTCGGTCTTGTAGACCCCATGTGAGGCTGGCACATGGGAAGATGGGGCTGTGCCTCAGATTCTGGCATATGAACGCAGTAAGAGAAGGTTTCCTCATGCTCTGGTCAGTGCCTTGCTGCATCTGTTTTTGCAGTATTATGCCTTAGAAAGAATTTAAGGGGGTTGCTGTTTCTATAAAGCTGTTTATTGGGCTCTACATTTCAGTAGTGCCTACCTGCCTGAGGTGATGAAGGGGGATATATGAAGCAGTTTCCATTCCAGAAGGCAAACAAGTGGCTCACGAGGCCACAAGGCCCCCAGTCCCATGTGCCACATGCTCACAGTGGGGACCAGGCTAACATATTCCCCCAGCCTGCCCTCAGCAGCCGCACCAAAGCCTGCCTCTGTGCTCAGCCTGGGTCTGGATAAAGTTGGCAAATGCATTTCTGCCTGGCAAGCCTCACTGTGGAAGTGCCCTAGCAGATGCAGTCAACAATGCCGTGTGTTTCCTCAGATACTAAACAGAAAAGACATCACTGACTTAATTGCAAGATCCTTCTGACTTACAGCAGCACTCACGGCAGCGCTCGGTGTTGCAGGTGCTGGAATGCACCCCTTTGTACGTCGCTTGCCTTCAAACCACGCACTGCCTCTGTGGCTCTGTTTTCCCCAACGCGGCTCTGGAGCTTCTCTAATTGCCTCTTCAGAGCGCAGGGCCAGCGGAGCAGAGCTGAAGCAGGCGCTTGCTGAAAGCCCGAGCTCAGCAGCGCCTAGGTGTGCGGGGTGCTAATTAGGTTGATAGCCCCATCACAAAGACACTGGATAATAATCAGGTTCTTCAGCAAGGGCCACAGCACATTGCCGGTTCCCGTCAGCTCCTGGCATGATGGGCCAGCATCCCGCCTAGCAAATCCTCCCCTGAAAGGGCAGCCCTCGACCTCCCAGCTCTGCATTAGTGATTATCAGGGGGCCAGCATTTGCAGGGAGGCATGTGAAAATGTCAGCGCAGATGGAGATTAAGCCGTCTTCACCTAACGTCAAAACTGCCATCTGCTTCTCTCCTGCACAGCTTTAATCAGATTTTCTCGACAAAAAAAGTAAGCGAGAGGGATGGGGAGGGCTCTGAGCACACAGGCATCCGCGCTCAGGCATTTCTGCGCTTGTGTGGAGAGGCCTGGGGACCTGAAAAGGGTTTGTCTTGACATTTCACATGGAAAGGCTCTGTGTGGCTTCCTCTGCCTCTTGAAAGGTAGAACTTCCCGGGAGCAAGCAGCGAGGGCTGCTGTCCCACTGTATGAGTGGGGTTAAGAGAAAGCTATTGTTAAGGCAGACCTTGTCCTCATACGACTGGTTTTGTTTCTTTAAGCAAGAACCAGAAAAGTAAAGCTTTTAGCAGATGAGAATTTAACGGGAGCCTGATTGGTTCCCCAGGTTGATTCCACCCTTGCCCTCTCAAGAGCAATACGCTTCAGAAAACAAGTCAATAGCAGAGGAAAAGTAATGGGAGAGTTGGACAGTCTGATCCACAATCACACCAGAATTTCAGTCTTGCCTTCCCTTTCCTTCCCAAGCCCAATATGTTCAAAGCTAAAGTTGCCACTGCCAAGCTGAGCATAAATCATTGTAAGGAATATTGTGTTTTATGTAGGGACAAGATGACCGGCTGAACGTTAACCTTATGTGTCCAAAGCCTGAAAGATAAATGTGGGAGAGTGTCTTGACATGGCTCACAGCTGACAGTTAAGTGTGTGGAGCGCGGCTTCTCTTCTCCCAACAGTGGTATTGTTGACACCTGCTGAGCACCCGATCCACAGTAATCTCAGAGACTTTCATTCACATCTGCTCATCAGTCAGTCGTTCCCCATCTTGATACAGCTGACTATTCCTTTCCAGATGTACTTATCCCTACCAAGTAGCATTTCTTAGTTTTCAGATCATCCTCAGCTCAGCTATGAATTTGTGAAGTTCATTTGTAAGTCTAGTCATCCAAAATCCTGGCAGCCCTTTCCAAGGGGTGGTGTCAGTCAGCTTGAAAAGTGTTTTCTCTGCTCCATCATCGGGACCATTAACGGAAGTGCCGAAAGCTTCGTCCATACAGTAAGTTTCCTATTTTGACAGTAATCTGTCAACGATTGCTCCATCTATAATTTTCTAACCAGTTTTGTGACTACCCAATAATATATTCACCTAGATGATATTTTTCTAGCTCACGAAAGTGTCATGGGAGACAGTGTCAAAAAATCAAGATCTATGACATCGTCTGTTTTTTCTCTGCCCACAAGGCTTTTTGCACTGTCATAAATGAAAATTAGATTGGTTTGACATATTTGTTCTTGACAAATCCATACAGACTGTTACTCATCTCTTTGTACTCTTCTGTGAGCTCGCAGCTACTCTATTTGATTATCCAGTTCAGTGTTTTCTGAAAATTGAAGTTATATAGGTTTGTAAAGGAAGCTCCTAACCCTCTTGTCTTCCTATTTGACATTTCAAAGATAAGCGTTTAAAGATGTCTACTGTCTTTCAAGTTTTCCAGTACCTCACAGACCCTCAGTGGATCCTTAAAGCTAATGGCCAATGCTCCCAAGAGTTCATCAGCTTGTGCCACAGGTTCCATGCAATAAAGTTCACTAAGACGTAGACAAATGAGAATGTCTACAGTTTTTTGGACACCTCTTGAACAGTGCTTTTCTCAGTACTTTCTGTTTAAGCATTGAAGCTTAGAGAAGTAAAGAGACTACTGTGAGGACCCCATGGCAAGCTACTGTGCAGTCAGGACACAGGACTCTGGGTTCTTCATACCCTTCCAAAAACTCTAAATGTGATTGTTTCCCAGGCACAGGCATAGCAACCCCAACCTAAGCTCCCCTCAAACAGTGTCATCCTCCTTTCCCATACATAAAGTTGGAATTTGAGGTCATCCTCATGTATCCTGAGTATATGACACCTGCATTTATTGGTACTGTTCCTTGCACAAAAGATATTCCCTCTAAAGAGCACAGTAAAAGGTATCCCAGATCCCTCTGGGAAGCCTTGCTCTGAATGCATCTGTGGACTCTCTTTGTTCTAGGCTCTATCCACTCACCAGCATAAGGTGGGATGTAACAAGACTCGCAATGAGACGGACAGAGCTGCAGAATCACTGCTGGAGAACTTCCTGTGCTTGAAAATTTCGTGCCCAGATGTGCCCCAGTCTCTATGGCAGAGGCATGGAGATGGCACGTGAATGGAGAAGAGCTGGTCTCATTACTGGGAAGACTGCCTGGAGGAAGTAGCCTGGAGTCAGGACAAGAATTTTGCAGGACTAGGCTTTGAGGTGTCTTTAAGATCAATCATGCTGATGAGGATAGACAAGCCCTAACTTAGCAGTGTAGATAAGATGTCACATAAGTCTAAGGAGCTCTTAAATCATCCTTATATTTACAATCCATGGAATATATGTATGACTTCTCTTTTAGGACAAGTGTAGCTCCTGAGTTTCAGAGAAGTTAAGGATCACATGCAACACAGGTGACTTCTTCTAAGTCCAAATGCACCAGCTCATTACTGCAGCAGTTAGACCTCTGTACCCGTCTTACTTCACACATAATCTTTGCCTGCAAGTTTAAAAGCATGCCCAGGAGACTTGGTCTTCAGTCCAGAGATTGCATGTCATTATCTCATGACCTACCTGAACAAACAAAATACGTTCTGCTGTCCATAAAAAACCCAGGCGAGATCATAAAGGATAACGGCTCCCAGGAGAGATAAAAGGACCTTCTGGCCCTTTACTTGACTTCTCTTCCTCCTTAAGTGGTATATTGGGAGATATTTGGGAGCAGAAGTTGCTGCTTTGTGCTTTCTACAGGGGCAGCTCGGTGAAAGTTGTGATGGCTCTGAGTTGGTGGTCCTAAATTTGCTACACACTGAGCCAGAGGATGTTGCGAGGTTTTTTTTACTGGATGGACCTCATCATATAAAAAGGCCACTATAAAGTCTAAACTTCCACTACTACCTTTGATGTCTGTGCTGCAACTCTGAGACCCGTTTCACCTGTGTGCAGAACTGTCAAAGCTCATCAGAGACTATCACATTTCTCTTCTGCTTTGAGGAAGATCGATGAGATTTAAGTATCTTTTATTTGACAAACTAAGCAGCATGTCTCTCTCTATAAATTCTCCGTAGCTTGCACTTGCACTTGTACTTTTATGCTTATGTGCATGAGAAAAAAGGAGTGTGTAGCATTTCTGGTGTAAAAGACTATTCCTTGCATTACGTTGAAGTTCTTTACCCATCATTTCCTCCTGATCAAGCCGTGACCGTATTAATGAGGAGCACTCATTGCCTTAAGCCAATATTCACAAAGCTCATTCCTCTCCTTTACAAACTATTTCAGTAAGAAGAGTGCCTTATCATGGCATAGCTCTTATATGTGCCATTCAATTCAATTAGGAGATGGGGGAAATTATTTCCATAATAAGAAAGAAAGAAAAGATGTAATTTTGCAGGCACCACCCCCCCTTCAAAAAAAAAAAAAAACCCACCAACTCTCCAAACAACTTAATAGCAGTAATGAGGGAAAGAGAGTATTTACAAATGAAAGAAAGTACATGGAAACAGAAAGTCCAGATGTTTTCAGAAGTCTCTTGAAAACTGATTACCTGCATTGACCTGTGTCTAAAGCTGTTGACAAAGATAAGCAGGGGTGGTCAGTAGTCACTTCAGGTTCAGTTCCAATACTTTGAATTAGATGGACCAAACGAGCTGGAATTATCCATTAAATCAGCAAAATCTGCTTGCGCTTTGCTTTAGTGCTTGATTAGTACTGACAACCAAAGGACATAAAGCAGTCCCTTTCTCTGGCCGTGCTGCAGGCTGGGAACGTGCCTGTCCACGGCGCAGAGACCAGGAGCCGGTGCCATCTGTTGAGTAAGCCGGACGGGATTTCAGAAACACCGGTTGCGTCTCAGAGCAGAGGGCTGCCGTGGGAGCACTGGTGCACGAGGGCTTTGCAGGCTCACCCTTTCTGCAGCTAGTGGTAAAGCCTGGGGAATGCAAAAAACGTTCCGCCAAACACTTGAAAAGTGCCCTTGTGATGATGACTCAGTTTGCCCTGTTTTTTCACTTGAATTTTTATAGAAAAGCCAGAGACCCCCAGGACCAATCCAGATTTCAAAGAGCTGTTAATTTAGAGGGTCCAGACTTTAAGATTTGGTTCGGTCCTAAGAAATAAAAGCTAGACCCACAGTGTTAGAGGCTAAAGACCACCAAGGCAGACTGCAGAAGATCCCCCTCTATGCCTCTTGCTCTGAGCTCAAGTCTACATAAAATGCCCTTCCAGTGCCCTGCTCCATGTTAAATACAAGTCATAAATGACAGCTTTCCTGAGCTTACCAGGAAAACCACACTGCTTTGGATCCTTGAGATCTGTCAAACTAGACTCCAAAGCAATGCTGAGGATATGAAATTGTGCTGAAAGCAATGAGAAATTATACACTTCTGAAATATTCACTCCTCTTATTTCCCGCTCTTTCGCTTCCCATCTCTTGCTGCACGTCTACACAGCAAAATGCAGGAAGCCCTTAGCTTGCCCTGCCCAAACTCTGGCTGGCTTCTGGCTGTCATAGCTGCCAGAGGAGCAGCCCCCCTCCAAGAAGGTGGGGCAGCCCCCCAGCACCCAGGCAGGCTGGAGCAGGCACCGTGGGAATGGACTGGGCTGGGCTGGGCTGGGCTGGGCTGGGCTGGGGACCCCGCTCTGGGGAGCTCGGAGGGTCGGCAGCTTGCCTTGGACTCCCCACGCAGCCCTGCAAGGCCTCGGGCTGGGACAAGTCACTGTGGCCTTCGAGCATCCCTGCCTGAGCGCAAACGTCCCTGGGGACCCGCCAGCCCCCCAGGCTCATGCTGCAGGCAGGCTCGCTGGGAGCAACTGGGTCCTGCCCCGAGCCTGACTCCGTGCTTCCTCTGCCCCTTTGCAGGCTGCAGGTGGGGGAGGTCGGCGTGACACCAAAGCCAGAGTCACCTGCTTGGGGTAAGGAGCTCGTGGGTGCTGCAGCAGGCGCTGGGCTGGGGTCTGCACCCACGGCCCCGTGGGGCGGGCAGTAGGGCTGCTTCCCGCTGCCCTATCTGCTCCCACAGAGCCAGAGGTTGTCGCGGCTCCCCAGAGTGCTGAAGCAGAGGACTCGCTGGAGCCGCTGGCTGCAGAGTCGGCACCGTTGCTGCTGGTGGGTGCTGGTGGCCAAGGAGCTGCCCTGTCTCCAGGCAGCTCCTGTTGGGGATGTGCCCAGGGACCCCATTGTCCCATGGCTCTGCCTGGGGGGCGAGAGGGGGCAGAGGTGCGACACCCCCATCGCACAGGTCTGCTCCGCTGCCCAGGGCAGCACCAAAGCACTTTTCTGCTTGGCTTTGGCTTAGCAAGTACCATCTTGGGTGAGGGGTAAATTGCAGAAGCAATTGCATAAATCACTTACTAATTATTACTGAAGTATTTATGCCTTCATTTGAGTTGTCGGCCTTTTTTTACCTGCATTTGCTGCATTGACAGAACGTTTTCGAGTGTCTAATGCATCCTCCTAACAGGACGAGTTTCTAACTCCCAGAAGGACACTGAGGGGCTGCAGCGTGTCCAGAGAAGGGCAACGAAGCTGGTGCAGGGTCTGGAGCACAAATGCACTGAGGAGCGACTGAGGAACCTGGCGGGGGTTTGAGCCTGGAGGAAAGGGGGCTGAGGGGAGACCTGGCTCTGGACAACTCCCTGACAGGAGGTTGGAGCGAGGTGGGGTTCGGTCTCTTCTCCCAAGTAACAAGTGACAGGACGAGAGGAAACAGCCTCGAGTTGCACCAGGGGAGGTTTAGGTTGGTCATTAGGAAAAATTTTTTCCCCAAAAGAGTTTTTAAGCCCTGGCAGAGGCTGCTCCAGGCAGTGGTGGAGTCCCCATCCCTGGAGCGGTTTAACAGCCGTGTCAAGGTGGCGCTGATAGACCTGGCAGTGCTGGGTTAATGGTTGGACTTGATGATCTTCAAAGCCTTTTCCAACCTATAACAATTCTATGACTCCATGAGTTCTTACAACTCCAGCAGTACTTTGTGGTATCATCTGTTCACAGATAGAACATGTTTTTTCCCAGAACCAGCAGTAGAGCTCAAGCATGAAATAAAAAATTGTGTCTGAGAGGGAATTTGAGTTAAACAAAGATTGTCTACAACAAGTGACAGGATGGAAACCTTTCTAAAATAGCCATTTAACACCAACTTTAAATGCTTTGAAGTGAAGGGTTCAGATTTTCCTGAATGTTTGCAGTTTGGTTTTGCATTTTCAAAGCCTCTTTTTCTCTGTGACGCCCCTCACTATGCATTAAGCTGGCTTCCGCGTGCCCCAGGCCATAAATGATTCAAATTATAGTACTTGGCTTTCTGCTTGAATGGCCACCCGGTCTCTCTGCTGTTCGCTTTGATCACAGTGTCTAACCCACCCTTCCAGTGATATGGTAGGCACTTTTAAGTGGGTGGAAACCATTCTTCCCCTGACTACGTGCTGCTTGTTTGAAAAGAAATGGGATGTCAGTACCAGCGCTGGATGAGTGATTGTGCTGTGTCTCAGTTTCCAGACCTGAACAATGAGAATTGTGGTGCCATTTTGGTCCTAAATCTCTCTCGGATGTAGCGGTGGGGCTGCACGATGACGAAATGGTTGCTGTTGTTGAGAAAAAGCACCCCTCATTTCCTATCTGTGTCCGTGTAAGTGAGCAGCTGACATGGTCCAGCTACAGATCAGGCTCTAAGCTTCATCCTCAGGCACTGAAATTTTCCAGAAGCCCATTTCTGAAAGAAAGGAGTCTGATTTGTTCCCTGGAGGAACAAGACTAAGTTGATAGTATGAACTTGTTGATCGATCAAATTCTTTATACAACCAATTTCTAAGGTAAATTTTAGGTTTTCTGGTTTTAGGGGTGAAACACAATGTCCATAACTCCCTGGCCCGGTTCTCCTCCGGGGGAAAGTGCTGCCCTAGCAATGCTGGTGGACTTCGTCTGCTTATATGAGACCACAGCCCAGGCTCTGGAAATCTGAGGTAGCTGTGGTAGACTCCAGTCCTCTCGTTTCCAATGAAGATGCTCTCTCCAGCACTCAGGTGCTCAGGCAAGGGCAGCTTTGAATTCCTGTGAGGTGATGATGGGTCTTGTGACCTACCTGCCTGCCTGCCTGGGGAGGTCTGTGTTTCTTGAGGGCTGCCCCTCTTCTCCGCATGACACTGAACTGCTCTTTGTGCGTGACCTCAGGACTGGTTTTCCGCAGCTGCTAAGTTCTTCACCCTTCGTTGCTGCATATCGCCACCACATGCAGAAGACATCCTGACCACACTGGCACCACGTTAAGGCAGCAGCAGTGTCAGAGCGTGATGCTGAGCTTAACATGAGTCACCGGAGCCACTTAATCCCAGCAGCGACCACCCTGCTGTGGCTGTGTGCCTCTGTCCAGGCACGTACCTCTGATGAAATGCAGTGGGGAAAGATGAGGCAGCCAAAGGTTGGACTCAGGACCTCTGTGGTCTATCCACCCTGACACTTCTCTGCCTCCCTGCAGTGCTGGTGACCATGGGGAGGGCTGGAGCAGAGTCTGGGCAAGGAGAAGAGATCAGCAAAGGAAGGGAACAAAATTTTAAGGAGAAGTGCCTGTACTTCTCGAAATAAGGCAGCAGGAGGTAATGCATCCCCTCCCCAGCACCTCCTCCCAGCTCGAGGCCAGTAGCATTCCTAGTCTGGGTACTGGAGAACTTAAAATATTTTTGAACACCAGAAATAAACTTCTTGCTGGATAGTTCGGCTTAAGGTGATGGGAGAAGTATCACAACAAAGAATGATTGAAACGTTTTGCCACAGGAGCATCATAAAAATATTAGTTAAACTTAATGGGCCAAAAATTGTATTTGATTGCTGGGCTGCTCTGAACATAAGTTGTCTTGCGGTCCAAAAGAAAAACATATCTTTTGTGATCATTTGAAATGGAAAATCTGAAAACAGAATTGTTGAAAAGGATGTGTTTCTCCTCTTAAAAAAAAAAAATCAAAATAATAAAAAAATATTAATAAAAAGAAATAATTTCCATCAGGAAGAAGTGTCATTTACAAAATGCCAGAACTGAATGTTGTGAATAATTCAAATGAAGAGTTCGACACTGAGATGAAAAAATGTCTCTGTGTTGCCAGATACACACTCTGCCCTAAAAACAGCATGAAAAATTTATCTGTTTCTAATGAAATCCTTGAGCACAGGGATTGTACCTACAATACTGGTGTCTGATCTGGGGCCGGAACCCAGGCACCCACCTCTGCTGCGCTCGCCAGAGAGCTGCCCATCTGCGGCAGGGGGCTGAGGGTGGAGCAGGCAGGGAGGGTGGGATGGAGGCAGGGGCAGCAATGTGGGCACAGAGAAATAATTAGAAGGTGGTTTTGAGGCAGTTTGGTACCAGGCTCCAAGTCCTGGAATTTCCCAAAGGGATCAGGAAAATAACAGGAAAAGGAGTTTCAGTGCAAAACAAACTTGCGATTTTTGTTTTACTTTGGAGTCTTCACGAATTCCCATTCTTGCCAGAGCCTTGGGTTTTGCTTGGGGAAGGCAGCCCGCCAGTCGTCAGAAGCACTGGTAGAGGCACCAGTGTGAAATCAGCTCTTGAGAACGAGCCAGCGCGGGGCTTGCGGAGTTACGGAGTACTTCGTGGGTAATGGCGGTGATGGGGAAACTGCGAATCCTAGAGCGAAGAAGAAAGGAAGCCGTAATCCAATATTCCGAAGTACAACATCGTAATTATAGTGGACCAAGAAGTAAGCAAATGACGCGCAGTGGGAAAGCAGCTGATCAGAGGGATTCTGAGCTGATTATCATAATGCAAATGCCAACAGCAATTTACTCAAATCAGAGCGGTTTATTTGCGGAGTGGAAACTAGGTTTAGTCCTAATCAAAATAAAATCAATGTATATTTCAAAACAGATTAGGGCTGTGAAACAAAGCAGCCGTGATTGTTATTCATTATCTTCATCAGCACCAAGAGGGAATCGTTTATGTTGCTGCTTAATTACATAGATGTTAACAATTAATTAAGTCAACGTGGCGATAGCCAGTGATTTGGGAAATGGAGAGAAGATTGTCCTCCCTTAATGTCCTTTTGTTTTCTCAGCCCAGCTCAAACCATAATGCTGGTGACACTCGAGTGGTGACGGCTCACGGAAACAACGGCACAGACAGGCTGCTCAAGCCGGACCTCCCGTCCCCCATTTCACAGACGTTCAGGCCCTTGTTTTTGGAGGCTCCCCAGGGTCCTCTTCCCAGCCCTCACTGGCAGGTATTCGGTCTCCTTTGGCTGAGCCAGCAGGGTTTGCATCTGTGTGCTTCCGAGGAACTCACTGGAGATTCCGGCCTAGACATCTCCTTTCTGTGAGCAGGAAGAGCTGGAAATAGCTGGATTGAGATCCAAGGGGAACACGACGGAGCGTGGCATACCCTGGGCAGCAGGACTCCTGCAGCTGCTGGTGAGCACAGTGACTTCTGTTCACTGATGGCACCTCACGCCGTAAACAGCCCCGTAGGTGTCTGGTGGTAATGTGGAGCATCGAAGCACTGAACAACAGTACATTTTCTCATCCAAATATGTGACTTCTCACTGGCCCAGGAGATGCTCAGCTTCAAGAGGCTGGGTCAGGCGGCTGATCTAGACCTGTTTCATTGTCCTTGATGGCCCAGAAAGGCTCCAGCCCACATTGCCATCAACTGCTTCATTTTAAGTCTGAAGGAAGAACTTGCCTTCTTCGACACAAAGGGGTTTGAACAAGAATTTGTTCATACATTCCACATCTTAGTCTGATCCTGAGTCACATTTCCCTGAGGGTGTCTTCCAGAGTAAAAGGCTGACCCTGACATCCAAGATACCAAAAATGAACAGCCCAAACTTTTCCCCTGCCTGTGAAATAACCAGCACCAAAGGCTGCTCCCCGCAGCTTGGTTCAGGCTGCAGAGAGCAGACAGCCTGTTAACTTCAACTCTGTTGGTCCTTCCAAAGTCATGGATGGTGCTGTTGGGACTTTGGTAAGCGATCTGAATGGCAATGTTGCCTCAAGATCCTCTTTAGCTCCTGACTGCAAAATTTTTGGCCCTTCCCTGCAAACCAGGAGCTCTGCTTGTTTGGGTTCAGTAGGTCCTCAGTACTGGTTTTATTGCCAAAGCCTCTACGAAACTGTTTTTAACAGTATTTGCCTCCCACTCTGCTCAAGGAAAAATGGGCCATTTATATTCATTGTATCTTATAAATGTTCCTACCATAACAATCGCTCCTGTTTATAGTGGACTTTGTTTTCTGCTGGATTTAATAGCAAGAGAAAAATGACACATGACACAAATTTAAATAACATTTTGCTCCCCTCCTTTCTGTTTTCTTTCTGAATGGTAACCCACAGTTGATGTTGAAGAATGTTATTCTTTCCAAATGTCCTGAGTTATTTTTTTCATTTTTGGAAGGGGAAGAAAAGTTTGATTTTCCATAGTGTTGAACAGCTGAGTTTTTTCTTGGGCTGTCAGGTATTTGACAGCTCAAAAAGCCGGCCCTAAATCATTTGTAGGATAAGTTTGACTTTCAGGGGCGGGAAACTGTTTGATGGTCAAATATGTGTTAGAGATTTTAACTGATAAAGTCGTGTCCAAGCTGTAACGATGGCTTTCAGTCCATCCTTCTCGTCTAGTTTACTGGAGGAAGGTTGTCTAGGAGGGTGAGCCTTGCAGGCTGTACGTAGGTGGAACAGAGTCCTGTTTTGATGGTATGTAATGAAGAGAAGGGTGGGGATGAAAGCATTGCGCGTGCCCCCTACTAGTCTTTCCTTACCTAAATAACTGGAGCTTTGCTGTTAACATTCCTGAGACCAAAACCAGGCCACGCTGAGCACATCTGGAAGTCAATTCCCTCAGCTGGCCAGTGTGTTTGATCAGTATGAACATCATGCAAACGCGTTCTCTGGAGACAAGATGATGCTACTATCACCCGGTGTTACATCTCCCTGCCTAGCCAGGGCTGCAGGGAACCTGTACCAGAGGCCGTTGCCAGGAGCCCCACTCTTAACCCTGGTTTTGGCAGGACCTATACACCTCTCCAGAGGTGTCTGGTTGAAGCTAATATCGTCACAGAGAGTATTCACCATACCACAGGTGGAATACCTCTGGATTTTCCTGCAATGTGCCACTCATCCGGGGTTTTGAATGTCGCTTGCTGCCTGCCTTTCTTCTGTCTGCTTGTAGTCTGCGTTACATTTAAACTCCTGCTTGTGTGTGTAAATAATTGATTCTCCTCCGGAGCGACAAATGCTCAGCCCCAGCACCTCCAAGTGTTTAGCACGTGGTGCACATTTACTATGCTCGTTCTGTAACTCGTTCTATATTAATGAGCAGCTCTCATTTGTTACAGCAGTGGGTTCCCGTAGAGCCTGGTGCACCCGGGTCCCAGCTCCAGCCTCCCAACACTCTCATGAAGCATCCAAGAAGTCAGCGCTCTGAACTCTCAGGACGCGGAATCACACTCGGAATACTGGAAGGTCTGCTTCGGTGCTTCTCTGCGTTTCCTGAGCACTCTGCCCATCTCCCAGGTGCCTTTCTAATTGCTGTTGCCAATTTGTGCTCCATCTGCAGATGCAGACCAAAAAGCCCAGGAGGTCTGTGTTCAGAAAAGAGCACAGTTGTGTACAAATGTTCATCCTGGGTTGTGTCATTAATGACTTTAACTACCTTGAAACCAGTTGCAGCTTTGGTCTAGTGTGCTCACTGCTAGCGTCAATCCCATTGCTTCCTTGGGACTCTTATAATCTTTTGGTTCCCTCTTTTATGGCCTTCCAGGATCTGATAAAACACATCCAGGTCCCATTAACTGTCAGTCAGGGCTGATTTCCCCAAAGCAATCAGCATAGG
The DNA here is from genome assembly GCA_009769605.1 of Bucorvus abyssinicus. Lineage (NCBI taxonomy): Eukaryota > Metazoa > Chordata > Aves > Bucerotiformes > Bucorvidae > Bucorvus > Bucorvus abyssinicus. The sequence continues at coordinate 14,442,956 of CM020047.1, forward strand.
ATGCAGAGATGCTAAAAGCTGCTAAAGTACCGCAGGTGGCTGAGCTGCTCTCTGTCCATGCAACCCGCATGGGCCAATCCATTGAGCTCGTGCTGCTTTACTTCTTCCCCAGCTGCCCATACTGCCTTTGAACATGGGCTTCCTGCTGTCCAGCAAGTCCAAAACAGCTCCTCTTCCCCGACTGCACCAACTGACCTCTTCCTCCCTCTCCCGTCTGTGTCACCTCCCCTCTCGACCCAGTGCTTCTGTTCCGGAGGATGGCCAGCAGCCCCCTGGCAGCCGCCGCACCACCATCTCAACAGCCATAGGATGTGATACAGGTGCCGTTCCCAGGGACCTGCTCACCAGCTTTCCTTACTTTTTCCTCTCTCTTCACACCATCAAAGAGCAGGCAGCATCCCTCGGTGTTTTCATGGGCAATTTGGTCAGAGATAAATGGGAGAGGGATCTCAGTCAGCTTAAGCCGCAATAAGAACTTGAGCAGAGAAGCTCGATGCCCATAGTGACACATTTTTCCTTACACCACTGTCCAGATCGCACAGATCTCCACAAGACAGGTACCCACAACACCTCTTTCCACCGTGGGCAGTGCCTGTGTAGGGTGCATTCAGCAGCTGCCGCCTCCCAGCTTGGGAATGTTTTGGAAGCACTGGGCTTGTATTGTCCTGCACACTGATGTGCATTTTGGGCTGCCTTGGAGACCTTGGTCAGAACTCAGTACTGTCTTCCCAAATCAACTTGCTTAAGGAGGGTGATGAGGGGAAAAGGCTGCTGAGAGTCTCCTTCGGGTACTTGTTTCCCAGCCTTGCAAAGCAGGGTGAGAACTGGGTCCTGGTTTCCTCCCAGCCCTGTCCTGGGTGAAAAGAGAAGATCAGAGGCTGAGCAGAGATGGTAACAAATAGCTTTCAGGAGTAGGGCTGAGAGATTGTTGAAGCAGAACAGTTCTGCAAAAATAGTCAGTTTGAGGGGAAGATATTTTACCTGCCCATGAACCACGGTGACTGGAGGTAGATGGATGCATCCCGCCAATGAAATCTCTTTCTCACTGGCTGCATCGGCATCCCCAGGAGCATCCCAGGAGAAGTGTACATGTTTCTGTCCCCGCAAGGCAGAGTGACATGCAGAAGGCTACGCTTCAGGGAAAGCTATCGAAGTAGGAGGTGCCAGGAGCACACAGTCCCCTGGGACACACATTTCTGACCAGTGGGTCAGTGTGCTGGGTCCCCTCTCCCTGGGGTAGTGCCTTCCGACAGCCTTGGAGGTTTATCTTCCTCAGCTCATGAATTTCATTTTGGAGTTGTGAATGCCATTGTGCTCATAAACCTTTGCGTGACTTAAAGCAAGAACTTGACTCCTGCTGGGGATACGCTGTCCGAGAGCTGCAGCGGAGTCATCGAGCGTTCTCGGGGAAAGCTCAGGGGCAGACGGCAGTTTAAAGGAGGTCTGTTCTCTAAGGTAGGGGTTTCCAGGACAGGAAACGAGGGAAACAGGCTTGGTCCTGCCCTCTCTGCTCAGCCAGGACCCTCAGAGAGGCTCATTTCTTATCGTCCGGTGCCCTTGTGCTGTCCAAAGGCTGCCCCACAAGTTCCTTTGCAATATTACCGTACTGCTAATGGGAAAATCAGCTTTTGCTGGATCATACCTGGGAGGTTGTCCCGTGTGACAACAGCCCTGTGTAAAAATAGCTTCCATAAAAAAAACACCCCAAAACGGGTCATTGTCCTAGGACACTGCATTCAGAAGGGAACAGAAGGCCCAATATGCACATTGGACCCACTTCTTAGGGAAGTCTGCTGCCTCCCTTGGGCCTGGGATAAAAACGTGAAGAGAAAATTTCCTGCCCTGGAATGGCTCTCAGATTGGCTTCATGGTTCTCACTGGCTTTGCAGAGACAGTGCAGGGCACCGTTCAGGATCACCTTAGGGAAGTCATGGCTTGACTGAGTATTTCTCTGCTGTTTTAAACATTAAGTCTGCTGTGCTGAGCAGGCAGGAGTTCTGTTTGATCTATTTAATTTCGTTTTCTCCCCTTATCTTTTTGTGTCTCTACTTTCTTCTGCTTGTGCTGACCAGCTATGGAGACAACAGGAGTACAAGCCCCCCAGCAGAGCTGGGTCCCTCACTCCCATCACCCGGAGCCCAGCAGTCCGGATGACGGTGAAGTCAATACCAGACTGGGTGAGATGGATGCAGCTGAGGAGTTTGCAGCAGAGACATGAAGCTACTCAGGACTTTTCCATTCCTTTCCATAGTCTGGAGGGGAGTTTGCAAAAGTGACCAGTTACAGGCCCAACGCTCTCCCTCCCAAATGCCCTCCTTCTCCCAAACCACCCCTGCCTCGAGCTCCTGCCCTTCTCCCAGCCTTTGCCGATGAAATGCTCCCCCTCTCTGTGCTGTATGGAGGCTCGTCCTCACTGCCTGGGCAGCAGCAGGGGAGCTTTGACAGTGCAGGAAGATGCCTACTGAGGATGTGCTGTGAACTTGCTAACAAGGAGCACTCTTGAAAGGCTCTCCCTGACAAAAGAACCCAACCCAAACACATTACCCCATTACCGCACATGCTACAGAGGACGGAGGAAAGCAGTTGCCATTTCAAGTCATGGCTTTCACTCTTTCAAATTAAAATAATTCAGCCTATGAAAATTTCTGTGCAAGGCCAGCACTGGGTGTTTAGTGCATCCCCAGCCTCATGGAGTGCCTGGTCTGGGGACACACAGGAGGAGTTTTCTAGGCTGTCTGTGCAGCCCCAGGGTTAACCCCATCTGGCTATGGCCAGAAGGCAAAGCAAAACCAGGCTGGGCATGCCTGTCCAGAAAGCTCTTTTCTTCTGCACTGACTCTATGACGGCAGCTAGAAACTGCTGTTTAAAAACATCAGCACGTGGAAGGTGGTGCAGATTAGAGGCTTTTGAGGGCACAGCCATGTTAGGTGGAGAGAAGGCACACCTGGGCATTACATGTCCTGAGCTCTGCCATTGTCTGCTCTCGCTTCATTGAGCTTACAGTGCTCCTTATTGATTTTCTACAGCAAACTCAATCGCTGACACATTACTGTAGTTCAGAGCACGAAAAACACAGAGGGAAGAGTGCCTGCAGTGCCGGTTGGACTGGCAGAGGTCCTGCCCTTTGACACTGCAGCCACGGCTATTCGACAACTCCCATGACATCTCCCCTCAGAGCTGAACCCAAGGAGGCACAAGTGACAAACGTGAAGCTGTGTCCCCAAGTGCCTAAACACAGCACTGAGCTCTTGCAGCCCGACAGACAGAAAACATGCTCATGTAACCCGCCTGGAGCCTTGCTCTTTTTGTCATACACCCTGTTACAGCAAAACATCACTGTGTACCTGGCAGGGGACATCTGAGCCCGTTCTCCCTCCCTCTGTAGCACCCACACATCCTATCTGAGATTTCCCTTTTCTTCCCATCTATCTCCTTTCCTTTTAGCTTAACTGGTTTTAATCTTGCTGTCTGTGAAATCTTACCAGATGTGATGCAAACATTGAGGAAATCATTCCTCGGCAGACCGTCTTCCAGCAAGCCTCTGCTCCCAGGAAGGCTTTTGAAATGAAACGCAGCTCGGTGTCTTCAAACCGGCACTGGGATTCGCAGCGTGCTGGTAACCTGCTGCCCGAGACACCAGCTCCTCACTCTTCCCTCCCTCCATCCCTCCCTCCTCCTGCAGCGCTTCACTGTGTCTGTCTGTGAAAGGCAGAAATCAGAGTTTAAAATGTTCAGGGCTATTACCCAGGTAATTATATTTACTTTGGAGGCACAGCTCCTGGCTGCGCTAGGATGGAGTGGAAAATCAGGCTTCAGGATGGCGGTCACTGACTGTCCCTTGCATGAATTTATCGGCGGCTATGAAGTGACACTTCGTGCTGTTACCTGCTGCATCTTTCAACCTTTCAAATTATTCTGAAAACACATTTTGCAGCCAAATACTAATGGGGTCATTCCTTCTCCCACCATTTTCCCCTCTCCTCATGCAGGTTCATAATTACTAACGGGATTTTGTCAAGTCAGATTCCCAGTAATGGCAAATTTAAGCTTCCTGATGTGAATCAGAGGAGGCTAAGATGATTTTGCACTGGGTATTTATTAAGGGTAGTGGTGGCTGAAGTCGCTTTCACTCGCAAGAACCTTATTCTGGCATTTAACTTCTCAGAAGCTTTACCTTTAATGAAAAAAGAATTTAACCCCCTCACACACACACAAAGCAGCATAAACCCCATTGCTGTCGATACGAACATACCGATCTGGTTCTAATGCAGAGGACACCACGGAGAACCCGAGAGCGAAAAACCCCGAGAGCAGCAGTGAGGAGCTCTATCTTTGCCTTCCCTTAACTGAAGAAAGGAAACAATGTCAGGGTGACCCAGCCTCCTAGGACACGCCAGCCTCGCCACCCTCACGGCCACATCCCTGCACCTCTGTTTTAGCATCTCTGCAGACTCACACATCTGGAGATCCCAAGACCCTTGCCCGTATGATTCTTCCATGGCTTAACCAAACCCGGCTGCAAACTGTTCTCCTGTGCAGTGTGTTGTCTGGTGAGCTCAACAAGATCCTGACAAAGCTTCTTTTGCCCAAATCTCTGCCTGAGATACACCGAGTCCTTCTGCTCCTCGGACTGTAAGGCTTTGAAGGGCAGATATTTGAAGAGACTGGAGCAGTAAAGGCCTCTACCCCAGTTGTTACACTGATGTCAGAGGGGAAAAGTAAGGATTTCTGACTAAATTCAGAAGAAGAGATGAACCTGCAGCTTTCAGCTTGTCCCGCCACCCCGACAATTCCTGCCCAGGAGCAGTCATGGGCAAGAACGCCCTATGAGCCGCATTTCTTAGGGCAATAGCGATACGAGATCATTTTCCTTCCCTAATGCTCTGCAGGTTGCACGCAGTGCAGTGCGATTATGATAAAGAGCTAAAATTTACACATTCGAAATACCTTATTCTATTTTCTTCTAACGGTGTTTTTACCTGCATTTGATTCAACTTAATGAAAATGGAAATGAACTCGCTGGCTCACCCGGTAATAGCCCTTTTCCAGCAGCAGAGGCAGCCGGGCCAGGGCGACCCGTTTCCACACTCCCATCAAGGGAAGCTGTCTGCTTGCTTGTTAGTTGTGTTCAGGTTATTTTCAGAGACAAATTAGTATTTCAGCAAAGCTTTCCTGACACTTGCTGCTGCTCTGAAGGAGAAATCCCCCTCTCTCAAACACAGATCTCACAGCAGCGACCAGCTCGGAGTTTTGGACCGTGTGTGCTGGGACGAGGCAGTAGTGAGGGGGGAGGATCCACTCTTCCTCACCATCATTTGCCCCCAAAGTAGGGTTTTGCTGAAGGAAAAAGTAAACCAGGAAGGCGTTAGGAGCTGCAGGTTTCCCTGGCAAACGCCTCCCGGCGTTGTGCCTGAACTGTGCATTTTCCCCTCTCCTTGCTCCTGGCCATGCTTGCAGGCTCCATCTCAACCCTGAAACCATTTATGAGAAACGACTGTATATATGTCTATGTATTTATAAATCCTACACCCTCTGCAGGATTTTTGCTAGGATAAAGACATGACAACAGCAATTACGCACGAGACCAACAATAAATGGTCCCTCTCCAGTCACAGGAAGGATTTTGCAGAAAGGCAGCTTTAACACCTGCAAGGGACTGTGGCTTAGCACCTCTGGGAGCCAACACTCTTTGGCATTAACTGGCTGCTAGTGGTTCGCCTCTGACCACGCTGCGTACGTGTCCCGCGTGTGCATGAGATCCCAACGATGGTTTTAAACTGCCTGTGAGATGTTAGACCCAGTAAGGTCCCAGTGCTCTAGTAACATTGGTGCCGCTACCCTGCAACTGGGAAAGATGCTGCAGGAAGCGTGATATTTAATGACATCATCACTAGGATGGGAAACTAAAAAAATCAGGAGTTTAGAAATTAAGGCTTAAAAACTTGTATGAGCTCAACAGTATATTGAAAAACTTACTCTTTCTCTCAATTTCGGTTTTGGTGAGTGTGTCCCAAGCTTTTCCCAGCAATAGGCAAAGACAAGTTATATATTGTCACAAAGAACTGTAAGAAAAAACTCAGTGAATATTGCAGAATGCACAGCAAAAATCAAAGAAGATTATGTGCTAAATAATACTTGATTTGGTAGCTGGGCAAAGAGAAGGCAGAGAGTGGCCTTTTCTATACCTAAGTTCCTCAGTTTTAATAATTAAGTCTGTTTTGATTATTTCACTTGTAGACGGCAGGGGTGATGTTTTCAGGGAAGACAAGAACAAAAAGGAAAAGGGCCTCAATTTGGGGGTATCTATGTGCTTGAAAGCCTTAAATGTCACCTGGTTAATGCTCTGAAAACGAGGCCCCTTAAGATGCCTTGAGTTAACATCTGAAAATGGGACCCTCTACCCCATAATGTAACTTAAAAGTCCTTGAGACACGAGAGGACGGTGCTGCAGGAGCCTGTCTCTCTGCAGCCGCCTTTCCTCTGCTCCCTGTTTGCCTCTGCTTAGCTCCGAACGCGGCGCTTCTTGTCAGCTTTGCTTTCCTGCCCTCTGAAGCCAGCAGCGTCCCCTGCCTGCTCGGTGCTTTGAGGATTGCCCACGGAGGGGAATCACCACTGTCCTCATCTGCAGCCTGACGACCGACCAGCGATGCTTCGCCACGTCTGGATGGTGTTTCAGGTTCCTCTCGGTTTGAAAACCTGTCGGAGGATTTTGTGCTCTTTTATGGGGTTTGTATCCACTGCAGGGGACATATATGTCAACGCACTTCTGGACTTACAAAGGAGTCCGGTGTGCTGGTGACATCCCGTGATTAAAACAAGCAGCTCCTCAGTCCGGATTCTGATGTAAAGGTCTACCGGCAGATTTTACAGAGATGCAGACTAAGACCTCCAGCAACATGGTTTTCTGCGTCTAACCCACAGCCTAACCACAACAGACAACATGGCTGACTAAATTCTCCTTACTTGGCTGGTGTTTTTCTCCCACAAATGATACCGCAACGTTGCATTTTTAGCTGCTATAGCAGACAGCAAGCTCTGTATCTGCCCCAGCCCTGCTGTTGATGCCCGGGCACAGCCTTATGTGACCTCCCCAGTTCCCCAGGCTGGCTTTGCACTGGGAGGGAGCCAGCTCTACTGGATCTTTGTTTGCAGCCTTCCAAAGCAGTCGCATTCACATGCCGGTCCCCAGTGGGTTGAGCCGTAGTGCTATTTACAGCATGTTTCTCATTTTAACGGCGAGAACGTGCTCGGGGCCAGGCTTTGTGGCAGAGCTTGGCCAGAACATCAGGAAGCCACGCTGGATCCAGGCTGCTGAAGGCAACTTTGCGCCAGTGCTCATCCAGTGCTGAGGGACGCGGCACAGCGGTGTGGGCTCTTCCCAGTGGACCCTGGATCTGGTCCTGCATGTGCACAGCTCCAGGGAGAATGGGGCTGGGGCATGAGAGGGATCCCGAGAGCTGCCGAAATGCAGAGTGAGCAACGCCAATGTGGTCTGGGGAATAAACACCCTTCCTCCAGCTGGCTGCAGTCCCTGGGCAAACCAGACCCCAGCTGGACCTGCCTCTCTCTGACAGGGGCGCTGGACACCCAAGGGCAAAGGTGGTGTGAACACATGGGACAAGATTCATCCGTCAAGCAAAAGCTGAAACTTATTTGTTGGGAGGTGGGGGTGATGCAGACAGCTGAAGGGTAAAATATAATCCTGACCTTCCAGATTTTAATCCCAACTAGTGATTTTAGGACTCCTTCCCTTTTACGTCCCCTCAGAGACGTGTTACACCCTCTGCTTTCCTGGGTGAAACATAACTCAGGCAAAGCTCTCTCCAAAATGGGTCAGTCCTTCAAAAAATGAACATGGAGCCGTTCTGAGTGGCTGCTCTTACAGGACAAGGGCATTTATGTTTTCACACCGCTGGGAGTTAGATACGAAGCATACCAGAGTTTAGATGTAAATGTTGCTTCACAGGTCTGCAGGGTTGAACGTGGAATTTCCTGAGGAAGGAAAAAAATAAATAAACCTAAGAGAGGCACTGGAGAGAGATATGTGAGAAAGAAAGGCACACGTACCAGGAGGGAAGCATGGAGTGGGGGATAAGTCTCCAGAAGAGCATGTATAAGGCAACTCCATGCTAAATACACTAAAATTGGGAATTGCTACTAAGTGGTGCATCCCCTCAGCTCAGTGTGGCAACAACGGACCCAGCATACTGCTCCAGCTCAGTCTTCATAAAATCTTAAAACAAAGGGGAACATTTCCACTCCGTTGTGGATCTAGCTATTCACCTGCTTTCAGCCATGTGATGTGTGTGATAAGGGTTTGGGCATCTGGGATGGGAGCCGGGACCAGCCCCTGGGCATCCAGGAACAGAGAGCAGGGATCCCAGGCAGCCCTAGATATCCAAGCAGCTGTGGGGTAACCTCACATTGGCTGGCTGTCAGTTCAGAGGGTCTGGACACACCATCAGCTGGTCATTGGGCAGCGGGGAAACCGCTGTCCAGACTTGGGGGGAGTGGAGTGGCTCCACCTTGGATTGGTTTTCAAAGCTGCGTTATAGTAATTGAGCTTAGGTGCAGGCAGCTGGGTGACGTGATACCCACTTCTGAATGGGTGAATCCTGAAACGGGCGAATGCAGGACAAAGCGTCAACCCCAGAGTTACACTTGGAGGGAGGAGAGCAATCAAGCTGTGACCCATGAGTTCACCTACAGCAAATGCCCCACCAGACTGGCAAGATCATGTTCTTAACCACACCTTGGAGGCAAGGCAGTGCTTCCCATGAAGCTGCCCAACCCTGAACAGCATCATCCAGAGTGATATCTACTAGTAATCATCCCTAAGAAGCATAAAATCAGGGTAAAAAGTGGGCTGTGAGGGGGAAAGTCCAGGTTCCAGCAGATCCCAGCCCCACTTGTTCCTCCCTTTCCACCAGTGCCTGGGGCAGCAGCACAAACCCGTCCACAGACAACAGCTCTGGGGAGGTTCCCAAACATATCCTGGACGTGATGCTCCGAGCCTGTCTGCCACCCCATTTCATACAGTCCAAACATGGCCCTTGAGAGGAAAAGCCTGCTGGCTGCATCAGAATTTTCCTGCCAATTGTCCCCCAGTTCTCCCCCAGCTTCAGAGATTGGCCAATATGCTTAAGACGCTGCTAAGATATAACAATTAGCTATTTCTAGAGCTTAATGGCAGCTGCTCCCTGTCAAGACTACAGGAAAAATTGATCTCGTTCTGCATTAATGTGAAATTTGCTGTGTTAAGAAAGAAACCCAAGAGCTGTACTAAAAATTGAGGGGATGGTGGACGGATGTACGGCTGTCGCAATAGGAACAGAAACGCGCTGATCGGTTCTGGACCCTCTATGGCACTCGGATCAGAGCTATTACTGGCAACGGCAGTTTGACTCTTCCATGCTCCCATTTAGGAACTTTATTTTAAATCAAGCCGAGGAAAAATTGGAATTTCTGTGGAAGGGTTGACATTTTTCAGGAAATAAAGAGTTTTGAAAGCTGCCAGTTCACAATTACATTTCAGTGTGCTGATAGAAATAGTACAGTGGGACTTGTTGTACCAGGCTGGGAAGTCCAACTCCCAGTGACGAGAAGCTCAGACTTTGCTGCCATTGAGCCCAGGCCCAGATTAGGCACTTGGTTATAAAATCAAGCATTTCTAATGCTCTCTTTTCACATGCTAATAGCAGCTGCTCCTCAGAGCTTCCCAGAGATACTCCAGGGAAACCACCTGGCTGAGCCTCACTGCTAACACGTGGTGTAGCTCTGCAGCTGATCCCAGCAGGGCACTCTTGGGACCACGAGTAGCTGCACCAGTGCTTCTGCTGTTGCAGCCACAGCGTACGTCCTCCCCATCCCCTTCAAAACGCCTCTTCTCCAGATCTGTTCATGGTACCACAGACAGGTTAAAAGACTGGTGTCTAAAAGCAAACACCCAAACTATTGCACACACAGTTTTTGAGGGCTCAGCAATGAGTTGTACCGCTCATCCCATGGATGGGAGAGCGCACGTGACATCCGCCAGGAGACAGGAGAATAACAAATGCTTTAGGGAAAAAATGTGCTGCAAGAGTTATTCCAGCTCCCAACTGGCACAGTGTGGAGGAGGAAAAGTCTTCCAGGCTCTCCAGGATCCAGGGAGAAGGATTTCCCCTTCCTTTAGCACAGAAACAACATTTTGTTCTTTGTGCCCTTTTTATTTTAGAAACCCTGCTTGACAAATTGCTGGAGGGCCTCATTAACTGCGAAGATTTGTCAGTTTTCCCAAAGCAATCAGGTTGTTAGTTAGACCGAAGGAGCAAATGGAAAACTGAAATGGAAGCCAAGCACAGCCCTATTAATCCTGTGTTATGGATCGACATTTGTCAGCTCTATTGAAGTTTGGTGTACCGAATAGAGCCCAAGAGACCACTCAATTACTTTATCTCTGGGCAATTAGGATCCTGCTCTTTCGGGTCAATCTGTTAGCACAGAGGAAAAAAATTTGGATACACTATTAACAGTAGAAAATCCACTGCCTCATGTTTGGGGATCTTTTAGAAGAAAACGCCCACATTTTCCCTTTCAAATGCTGGCTTTGAGGAAGCGAGGTCAGCACCAGCAAGGGGCTCCCCAACAGGTTTCGTAACGAGTCCCCCTCTCCGTCTCTTGGCCAAGCACCACTGTCTTTGCCCGATGATTGCAGAAGGATCAATCTGCTCCTCCAGCCGGAAATAACCCAGCCATGGTTGTAAGTTGGTACTGAGAGATGCCCATTAAAGAGGGATTAAGGACTGGAGACACTTGTGCCACGTAAGAAAAGCACTGTTAAGGCTTAGGCTAGGAGGAATGTGAGCCACTTCTAGGTCTTTTGAGCAAGAAAGAGAGTGAAGGATATTCAGTAGAAGAAAGGGGGATTTTTACGTTGCCTGTACATTTTTCTGTAGCTCATCATTCGTTTGCAGAAGGCACATACACATGTATCAGTAGACGCACAAGTTTGGAAGAGTTTTTAAAAGGATGCAGAAAGTTGTGGGGCAGGTGAATAACTGAGTTATAATTTTTCCATGTTCACTTAGAATTCTGTGTATCTGAAATTGTGTCTCCGTAAGGAAGAATATCTGTTGGTGTAATAAAAAATACTGCCTCTCCCTGAAAGCCTTCCTCTCATGTCCTCATGACCAGAACGATATCAGTGGGGAATGGGAACCGAAGCCAAGTCTACGTTGTGCCCCACAGAGACATCACTGCGTTCGAGCACGCTCTTCTGAGCTCCTTTGAGGCTGGGTAGGAAGGCCACTCTGGAGCCACGGACTTCAGCCACTGATTGTCGGCTCTTGGGACAAGACATTGAGCCTACTTTGGAACCTGCATCACGACAACTTGACTGATGTCACTGTTTGAGGAGGGTTGCACAGAGCTGTGGGAACTGCTGCAGACCTCTTGAATGCCCATACAGAAAGATGCACACCCCCACCCCTAACTCTGCAGTGTGGTTTGGTTATGCCATGACCGCCCATCGAAGGATTCTTTTTGCATGTGAAGCAGGTGGTACGGGCGAATGGAAATGGCAAACACTTTTATCCGGGGCTGCTTGCTGAACTACTGAGATAATTAAAATGCTGGTGCAAAAAGAGAGGCAGTGAATGAGGAATGGGAAATGGAATTCCCAAATTATTACGATCAGGATCCCATTTGACCCATTGAAGACTAGAGGGAGGGAAAGAAGTTTCAAAAAAAAAAAAAAACCCTTAAAGATAAATGTTTTTCAGTGAATGATTCCACTGATCCGTACAGCTTTTCTTCACCGTTACAGAAGATTGAAATTACATGTTTGGATTAACTTATCCTGTGAGTCATGTTTGGTGACTTAAATCACCAGCTTCCCCCCTTCTCCTATCATTTCGGCAGACCTAATTTTTATTTCTGTTTATGAATCATCCCTGATTTCTGAAATTCCATCTCTCACTCTGAGCTATTGAGTGATCCGACTGGATGAATGCATTTTCTCCTCTGGACTGCTGACTCACGGCTCTTTTTTCATAGTGGCAGGCTGACCTGCCGGGCGGCGCGGTGCTACCGCCCTGCTCCTTGATCTGATGACTGGGATGTTTTAAAGAGGAGGAAAACAAGTCCAGTTAAAATTAGTATGTCCATTTAGATCATGTAGAACTATACACAGCCGATGATGAACACGCTGTGTGTCTTCTATTGTACGTCCAGATATTTCACCAGAATAACACCCAGGAATCTCACTGGCGTTTGAGCGATGCTTTCATTTATTAACGCCACTCAGATGGAGAGACTGGCTATGATTTTTTTTATTTCTACTTTACAGCTAGGGAGCTAAGGCCTAAAAAGACTTTCTCACACACAAGAGGGCTGTGGAAAACCCAAGTATCATACGCAGAGCTTTTGAGTGCTAATTGAGCCCACTGTCCTGCCTCCTTTGCCTGGGAACAACCGAGGGACTGACCCCGCAAATGGCTTTGCACAAATGCAGCACAGGTATCTGTGTAAGGAAGGGCTGAGCTCCGGACAGGAATGCAACGAAAACTCTGCTTATGTTCAGAAGGAGGGCTGCGAGCCCTTTCAGCAGGTCTTAAGCTACCATCTCCCCCTGCCCAGCATCGCCCACAGCATCGGCGGGCTGCACTGGGTGGCTAGGCAAATATATGGAGATATTTGCTGCCTCAGGGAAGAACAAGAAAGCCAGGTACTGCTCCTGTTTGCTGAGACCTGCCTGCAGGCTCTGTCCAAACTGGAAACACTTCTCTGCTGTTGGGATCCTGCTGATACTGCGGACGTTCTGAGGCAAGGCACTCTTTGAACCACTCAACAAGACCATCTCCAAAATTAACACCGAGAATGTATGTAGACACGTATTACTCGCACCAAAGCCTCCCTCCAGGGTGTGTGCGGGTGCTTTCTACTGACGTGGAGAGTCCCTGTCTCCAAACACTTCTGTCAGGGGCTCCTCCTTCCACCCCTGAAACACTGTGGCTTTTAGAGTCACAGGGGAGAACTGTCTTCATCCAGCCCTGAAACGTGCTTTCCAAGCCTGGTACGAAAATCGCCGTAAGAGCACAGCTCTGTGCAACATGGGCGGTTGGCATCGAGCCCCAGACGCTGGTTCCTGGGATTTGTCAATTATACTAACCTTAATATTTAATGAAGAGTAACTAGTTGGCCTTCTTAGTGCAGAGATAAGTTGAAAAATGCAAGTTGTGTGTATTGAAAAGGCCCAGAAAGCTGGAGGCAAATAAACAGATCATTTTTATTTTAAACCTCATGATTCTTTTAAAGCCATCTCCACGATGCCAATACCACGAACACAAAGGTCCAGCGGTCCAGTTCATCATGGCATCATCCCACAGCCGTGCTGGGATAACTCTGCTCTAGTCCCTAGGTCTACACAGGTATCAACGCAGCCTTTCTGACTGCCCAGCAAACCCTGTTGCTTCGTATTCGCAGGCTTGGTCCGCTCTGCCTAGCGCCCGACAAGCCCCGGTAATACTCATACGTGGACTCTCAAATAGCCCGTAAAATAACCCCTTCCAAAGAAGCACCCATCTAGACCACTGTCTTGGTCTCACTCTATGTAATTTCAGATCGTCAGAGAGCTTTACATGCTACATTGCTCTCAGAAATAGAATTCTCCTAAACACAGCTTAGAGCAGCACATATTTCAGTGTCTAGAATTATGCTAGCCACTGCTCATCTAAATTATTATATTAACTGGAAAGGGGGAGCACACCCAATTTAACAGGGGAGAAGGAGCAACAAATCTAAGAAGAAAAATAGGTGTTTTACAGAGAGAAGAAAGCCAGGACTCTAGTGACTGTAAAAGCTTCGCTGGAATTAAAGACCCTTTTATTGTGGGAGTTTAAAAGCTTTTTTTTTTTTTTCCCAGGGTGCACATTATGGAGGGATCTGCTAGGGACAAGCGTCTTCACAGGTGCCTGGACACTCGGGCAGTCAGTAAAAACTGACAGTGATGAAAGCAGGTTTTGGTAGACCTCAAAACTACGCCCTACATCACCAATACAATTACTGGCTCCATCCTGCCTGGGGAAAAGCTTCCCTCCTAAAAGGAGAAGTATCTGCTGGGCCAGAGTCTTCTCCTTCCCCCATCTGCGGGGCACAATTAATAGTTTTGGCCCGAGTACAGACAGCGTTACCCTCTGAGGCTGCTCTTCAGCAGAGACCAAAGCTGCCAACACAGCCCTGCTGCCAGCAGTGCTGATGTAAGGGAAGCCTCTCTTAAACCTCCCCAGTCAAGGGACAGAAACGATATTAAACCTGATTATCTGCAAAGAGTTAATGATTCCTGAGGTTGCTAATTCAACAGGGGAGACTTCTGTGATCAAGGCAAAGCAAAGGGGAATCAGAAGACCTGGGTCTGGCTCTTCCCTCAGCTCATTCTTCTGCACTGGAAAGAGGTATTTAACCATCTAAGGACTTTCCTTTCTCATCTGGCAGCAGAAATATCTGTGCATACGTATATACACATAAATGTGCATATAAGCATATTTTACAGAGTGTTGTGAGTCCAATAACAAACACTTCTAAAGGGTTTTCAGATCTTTTGTGGACAGCAGCTGAAGCAATGCAAAACATTATGAGCCGTTTCAGAGCTCCTTTGGCAGTGCATGCAAGGAACTGATAAATAAACTGGGTGAAATACAGTAGCACATTGTATTTTCCATTTCTTTGGGAGCGAGAAAACTTTATTTACTTGATGGTTTTGCTTTGAATATAAAAAAGACCAGTAAAGAAAATGTTTTCTTATTACTCTAGAGCATATTGGCTGTGATCTCGGCAGCAGTGGAAGGTATATTTGTCATGTCACAGCAGTAGGAGCAGCTAATACCTACATAAACCTCCTTTAGACCCTTAAGAAAGGGGACTCTGTCCCTGCGAAAACTATGAGAAGACAATACTACTTCATAAAGTTCTTCTACCTACACGCTTATGTGCATGTATTGGTTTCTTATTGTATTGATTATATTGCAGTGATAAAATATAAATTCGATATGCTCAGCAATGACAGCTTTACTGCCTTAGTGCGCCGATCATTACAGAAAGCGTAAATTGGGCCATAATTCTGAAGAGTCATCAGAAAACCACATGCAACTCAAAGTTATTCATTTGAAATAGTGCTTATGAGATCTTCAGGAGAAGGTCAATATATATGCACGTGTATATTGGTCCATGCGGAGGGCTCTGGTACACTCAGACACACACACTCAGGTTCTTTCCCTTGCACCCCTGTACAGTCACGTTCCTCACGGACCGATGGCCAGGTCATACCTCTGAGCTTTCCTGCTCCCACGAGGGGCTGGTTGTCCAGGCAAGAGAAGCTCCGTAGATTTGTGATTTGTTTCTTTCTGCCCGTTGCTTCCCCCTCTCCCCTGCCCTTGTGTGTGTGCACAAGGTGTGTGCACGCTGTGCCCCTCACACAGGCTGCGCTTGGCAGAGGAACGCTGATAGGCAAACCAAGGGCAGGAGCACAGCCCACACCGATGGGCAATCACAGTAATAAATATTTTATTCCCCTCCTTTTGATGTAATATCAGAGTTCGATAAAAATGTGACTCATGAGCTAAAGAGACTGTGGAGAGCCCAGGCCCAGGGCATATCAAAGAGCACTAGCAGCTTATGCCTTGTCTTCTGCACACCAGCAGCTACGGCCAGAAATGGCATGTGCTCCTGGAGTCCCACGGGATCCTAGGTTAGAAATCCTTGCTGGACAGGGAAGGCCATCCTGATATGATGAAGACTGAGCAGATACAACCCTCTCGCTCTCAGCAGTAGCCCTGCAGACTGGATTTTGTCCAGCTTTTCTTAAGCGCTAAGCAAGCACCAGCCCACCTCCTCAATGTTTTTGGGGCTGGTTTTGCACAGGACACAAGAGTTCTTGCGAAAAACTGGCTGTGCTTTTCAAGCCTGGTCCCAGCTGTGGTCCGAGCCAGCCACAGGCTCTTCTTTGTGCCTCTTGCTGTCTGACCAGCGGAGATGCTCCACCACAAGGACGAGCTACGAACACGCTGCAGCTTGTCCCAGGCTGTTTTATTTTTCCAGAAATCAGTGTTGGTTTTGAGAGCCCTAAGAAGATGTTCCAGTCCTCATTGCAGACTCTTCGTCAGATTTGAACACAGAAACTTCAGCACCAGCTCACAGACCTTGCTTGTAAGAGCCAGCGGAGCCGTGGCTGTGGCTGGTGTTAACAGCAGGCTGCCATCTCCCAGCAGCTGTCCACAGGGCAATGCCCAACAGGCCGTTGGTATCCGACATCCCTTGTGAAGTGTGATTGCAAAGACTAATTCAGCCACTTTAAGCTTCAGAATTAATTTAATGGTCTCCAACCGCAAATACGATAAATCTGGTGAAGTTAAAGCCACCAAAAGATCAGACAAGAGCTTCTCAATTTTAAACAGAATATTTAGTCTTCTCTCTTCCATTGTATTTTATCAATTAACCTTCAGCAAGCACAAAGGTTCCCTAGATCTGGTGGTCCTGCTGGCTTCTGGAGAAAAAGATACAAATTGTACTGATATTTTTTTAAAGGAGAATACTTTTAATAACCAAAATGTTTCTGCACTTGGAATAATGAGAGTGACTTTTCTCTTTCAAATGCTAAATTATTTCAAGCTGAGCTGTTGGAAACCATTAATAATTCAAGGAACTCTGCTTTGGGTAAGAACAACATCTGTTGGAAGGTGTTAAAGCACAGGAGTAACCTGACTCTCCAAGTTCTTTTACCTTTTTTTTAAATTCTCTTTGTAAGGGAAAAATGCATCAGTAAACTACAGGAAGGAGCTGTTAATGTACTTGCAAAGTAAGGAGGGCTGAACGGCTGCAGTCCCAGGGGTGCTCACTCGGGTCTGCTTTGCCCTCCTTCCCCAGAACATCAACTGCTTAGAGCTGTGGCTTTCAATCTCTTCTGATCTGCAGACCCTAAACGTTCCCAGGGTAAGTTCAGACCCCACGTGGCTATTCTGATCAGCCGATTGACAACAGACCAACATTTCCCAACACCCTTTCCCTGCCTCTTCAGCAGTTGTTCATGGGTCATCAGCAGACCACAGTAACGGAGTTCCTCAGTCCTTCTAGTCAATGAAGAATGAGAGAGGCAAAATGTCGCTCTGGAGGACAACTCACCTCTCCACTGCAGGATCCCAGGATCGCGTTTCAGAGGTGCCAGCCTCTCTCTCTCCACTGACGCTACGGAGAAGTCAGATGACTGAAGGAGAACCAAAACCTAATTTTTGAGGGGTAAAGCTGAGCATCATTTTCTTCTCCTTCCAGAAATGGGTTAAACAGACTGATACACTTAAAAGATTAGCAAAATTGAGAAGACAGATCCACATGCAGTGCGGTATTTCAAGATCTCCACACGTTTAGAGATGGGAATTTGAGTCAGCTTCTTGACAAAGCTGCTTTTCCAATATTCAGTCCACAGATGGGTTTAGAATTATGTCGCTCTGCTGTGGAATTATGCATGGTGCTTACATCAAACCAGAACCCTCCTCATCCTCCTGCAAAACTCAGCTGCAGCCCGGTTGACATAGGGGCACCCTGTTAACTATACACCCATTTTCACATGGGTTACACCAAGGTGTTGCCAGCTAGGTATCACAGGCCCCCGTAGTAGTGCTGTGATGCTAAATCCATCCTTACTCCCTCATCAAATATTCCTTCCAATTTTCATGACTTTCTATTCCATTTCTTCCTTGATTTTTCATTTCTTGGAAAAAGTGCATATCAGAGGGGTGGGCTTGTTTTTCCACTGTTCCAAAAGTGAATTAAGAGAATCCAGAATAAAAGAAAAAGTTTTCATTAGACAATCTCTCACCAAGCAGCTGGGAAGACATCCATGGCCCTGACCGGCACCCCAGCACCTGGCCTGTACAGACACAGTCTTGTTTTAAAACAGTAATAGTAGCACTGAATTTATAGGTGCCATTGGTATCACGTAAGCGAGGCACATAACTTCAGAGAGAAATGGGAAATTCAGGTCTTTCACCTGTGTATCAGTGAATCTGCAGAAAATGAACACTTACCTGTTGAGCAACTGGTTATTTTAGATCAAGTCTAAGACCAACATTAATCAAAGCTCCCAATTCCAAAGAATTTGGTCCATTACCAGGAAAATCCATCATAAATCTCTAAAGATCAGAGTTGTTTTACTGGAGACAAATGGGCCAGCTCTGTATACGGTCCAGATTTGACTCCTTTCTAATCCCAGTGTCAAAAGTGTTGGTGATTGTCAAGGCAGAGAGTTTAAGGGCTAAGCAAAGTCCAGGCTTCAACGGCCTCCAAACTTGGGGATGGAGTCCGATCTGAAGGGTTTGGATCTGACCACAGAATAAAGGCTGGCGCTGTTTCTTATGGTTTGACAGCAACGATTTTACACAGCTCCTGTTATTCATTGAACCTTATTAATTTAAGCTTAAGTTTTAAGCAGCAGCTGAAAGGGGAGGTTTTGTAGAGGTCATTCCTATGTTAAACTTGTCAGGGTAAAGGCCTCCTGCAAGATGAGATCTAAAGGACTTGTTAAAGAAGAACACTGAGCAAGAAGAGTACGGCAGCCGTCAGATACTCCATGCTGGGCTTTTTCCTTTTCATTCCTGTGCAATCCTCTACTGGGATAAATATTGATAACATTGTGAACAGATCTTACGTGAATTGTGAATAGATCGAACATGGTTTATAAAAATTGATTTGTATGCCGTTGGAGCTGCTAATTAAGAATGTTGCTCATTGCTTGTGACGGAGGGAGAAGACTTTGCTGTGTTGTCATGGGGATGGCTGGGGATACTTGCCATCTATTTCATGTCTACACGGCTACTTAGGAAGAAACCAAGCAAAATACCTCGGGACAAAATATTCTTGGAAGGAAATTAAGGTTTAAAGCACCTCAAGATGTGAAATTTCTGGTGGATGAGAGGTTGCAGCAATACAATTTTTAAAAGAAACAATAGATGACAGACTTATTCTATGGGGAAGGTGAAGGAGGAGGCTTTCCTTCCAGCATGGACTACCTTGATGTATAAAGTTACGGTGTAGCGTTGGGAGATCAGTTTGGAAAAGGCTGGGTGAGCACCCTGCTTGTGGTATAACCACCTTAGGGCAGCTTTGGCCCTGCAGTGACATGGAAACAACATAAAGGTCTTCTCACCCTTATGGAGATTCTCCTGAGGAGAACCCAGGTTGGTGTTCTGCAGAGATGGTCAAAGGATGGAAGAGAGCCCTGCTCCTTGGTCCTGCCCACAACAAATGTGGAAGGGCAGAGAGGACTTAAAGGGCTGGAGGATTAATTCTATCCTGTGTACTTCTGCAGAAACCCAGCCTGGCCCACGGGGCCGGTCTGCAGGCTGCGCAGCCGGAGCAGTCCCTGCGCGCCAGGGGCCATGGCAGTGTCCCATCACTGCAGAGCAAGTCCCACCTGTGCACGCAGAAGGGGAAGACCTACCTCTACGCCTGTGATCCACTAGTGCTGATGCTGAATGGGCCAGCAGGTTTTGATCCTGATGACCTACATGTCAGCAAGAGGCTTTTGGAAACTGGCCTTCTACTGCAGGAACCTGGAAGGATGAAGGATTGGCTTTTGTTTAACAAACCATGTTAAGAGCAGCTATTTCCTGCGTTCTCCGTCCTATTTTACTGTGTCTACACTATCTTCCCATTTTATAATCTCCTATATTTAACGCCTGTTCCAAACCCACAAGTTTTATGTTAGACTTAAGAATCATCTTGTTTATCATGTATTGCACTTCCCTACTTATTTCCTTTCTCTTTCCCTCTACTTTTGTAGGACTCTGGAATAATAGCTAAGCCAACAGGAAAGTTATCCAATAAAACCAGCACTGTCTAGAGGATGAGCATTGATTTTCCTGACACAATTTGGAGCTCATTAGCATTTCCTGTTGCAGTGTTATATCACCCTTTCTACCATGGGAGCTGCCTTGGACCATATTTTAAGAGGTTCTGTCCTGAGAACACAAGCACTGTGAAATGATTTCCAAGGTAAAATTCCCAAGGAAAACTCAGCAGCCATTGGTTCGACTGATGGACAATAAAGTCATGCAAATGAGCTGCAGTCAGGGTCAGCCCTGGGATGAAAGTTGCTGAGAGCCCTGTCATCTCGCCATACTTGTACAATATCAGCACCGAGGTGTCCTGGTCCAGGTGCCAGTCTCCACCACCAACAGTGATCCTGGCAGAGGCAGCCCTTGGCCATGGGCCTGTGTCTTTCCACCAGCTTCACTGCAGCCACAATCCCCTGCCTCGTTGCAAGCCCACGCATCAGGTCAGGTGCTACCAGGGCACGTGTCACCTTGTGTTTTCCACGGCCCTGGGAGGGCTGGGCCTCGCTGGTGGGGAAAGTAGCAGACAAACCAATTTTACCTGCGGCACTGGAGTCCTGTTTTCAGTGGCTGAGAATGAGGAGAATTATCTCTTTTCATTTTCCTGGCTTAGACACAGCAAGAAGGTAAAGATTAATGCCATTAAAACATAACCAATTGGTGCTTAAATGTAACATGACAGATTTACTCTGAGCACATTCTAAACTGTGGAGTTTTAACAGTGATAATAAAGCATTAAGAGAGACATTGAAGCTTGGAGTCACAGCAGAGAAACAGTTGTGTGTGGTGGGGACAGAAATGAATCCCATTCGTTTTCCAGCCTGTATGGAAATGACCTACGTGCCTAATGTGGAAAGCAGCCGTTTATTCCCTGGGCTAGTTCTTATAACTACTCCAACTGCTGAGCAATTTAAAACCTATGCATTTTTATAAGTGTCCATTTTTTACATTTGATGAAAACAACCCTTCGGCATTGGTTGCGTTATAAATAGGAAAGCAGGGGTGATGCATTGCCAGCCCACCAGCAGGACTGCTGTAAGGCACCCGCCACGCTCAGCTTCGCAGTACGTATCGGTCCACCTTACGAGTCAGGACGACAAACACGCCCACGTAAAGGTGATTTCATGAGAAAAGTTTCTATCCAGCGGTTCTGGAGTCGTAGAGCCTGTGTGAAGACCTGGCGGGGCTGCGAGGCAGGGGGATGCAGAGCGGGGTCTGCGCGAGGGAAGGCAGAGGCTGGCAGGAGCGGGAGGGCACCTCACAGAGGTAAGCTGAGTCAGGGCTGTGCTGGGTGGGGACAGAATCAGGGCTCTCTTACCGCCGGCACCAGCTCAGTGTGGCCGCGCCGACGGTGTGTGCGCCTGATGCCTTTCTTCCCCGCCCACCCAGTGCAATCAAAAGAAATACATTGCCAAGAAAAGCACACGCTGCCACGATTTACGCATCATGGTTACAACACAGATTTGATCACCTCTTCCCTGCTTCCTAATCCACCTCCCAGTAACTCGTTCGGGTGCTCAAACCCCTTCACGACGCTGCTGCTACAAGCTCAGCTCTCCTCACGCTCGCGTGGGCTTTAGCTTGCGCTGCTGCACACGTATGGATGTCTGTGCGCTCATATGTGCCACGCGACCTCCATTCACCCCCTCGTACGTGTGCACCGTGACACAGCATACGCCTACGCAGTCACCCAGAGAACTGACTGCGGCTCATTCGGCCGCTCACAAGTTGCGGAGCAGGATGCCAGCAGACATGTCACTGCATCAGCCTGGGCTGCTCTGGGGGCTCTGAAAGTACTTGGGACATCTACAGACACCCAGGCTCCTCACCCAGAGCCCGCTGGCTTAAAGAGGGCACAGTCACGTCTTTGGCTGGCGTGAGAAACACACTTTGTTTGGCAGATTGAATACTCCTTTCCACCATTTTTAAAGAAATTGTGTGAGAGAAATCATAGGGGCGTGAGAGACAACATATAGGTGCTTGAAGCTGAAACACCAGCTCAGCTTTCACCACAGAGTAGTGGATGGACAGATGTTTTCCACTGAGGTACGCGCAGTAAAGGCAGAATTTAACCCGGTTTTATGAGCCAAAAAATGACAAGAGAAAACTCTGATGTTTCAGAAAATTTCAGCAGGTAGCACTGAGGAAGCAAGGTAAGTACCTTTGAATAAGCTCTCTCTCAATATCATTTCGGCACTTCCCATGGGCTGGTGAGCAGTCCTGGAACATAATAAAACTCAGATTTCTTCTACCCACATTACAGTGAATGTGACCTTTGACCTTGAATTTTAATTTTCCATAACTTCCAGAAAGGTGGACTTAGGATGGCTCAATAACTTAACCGGAGTACGTGGTTTAAGAATTGACAAATCCATAACAAAATGAAGACTTTTCATCTTTTACGGCTTTTCCATAAACATTCTAGTTTACGAACAAGCTGTCAGTGCATGGCCTAACCCCGGGGCATTCGCCTGACCATTCGATCAACCTGCTGCCCTTCTCAGGACTCCGCTGCCATCCCAGGGACCCCTTGGATGCAGGACTGAGGTGGGCTGTGACCACAAGGACTGCTTTGTTATGGCAATGGCCCGCTTCCAGCTAGCCAGCTCCTAGTCCCATTTGGGTGGGCCACTTCTGCTGGGATCGCCTGGGGCCAGCGGCAAAGGCTGTGGGGCAGCCTGGGGTTTCCCTGCCCGCTGCAAAGCCGTCAGCCAGCGCAGTGAGCTGACACTCTCCCAAGGGCAAGAGTGGGGAGGTGTTCCCGTGCCAGGCATGTTCCTCCATTTGTATGTGGTGACACAAGAAGTTGAGGTGTGCCACCATGCTCATGGCGGGGACACGCTTGTGCTTTGGATCAGCACAAGCAGAGACGTGGCAGCAGGAGCTCACCAGCGTCTTGAGGTTTCTGCTCCACTGCGGGAGTGAGCTGGTGCTGCTCCGCAGTCTTGTCCAAGAGCAAGCAGCAGCTGCTGATCCTGGAAATGCATTGCCAGCCCGGGTGATAAGCTGGGACTGATCATGAGCCTCCGAGGATGCATTTGCTTTAATTGAAGTTCTGTGTGTGCTCTTCGCCGTTATTTGTTAGCACCCAAAGAGCTGTTACTTTCATTACTCCAATTCATAAATGGAAAATAATGTCAGATAAACTGCACAGAGGCCACTGCTGGCATCAACCTGACTGACAAAGATTTTTTTTTAATTTACTAACTTTGATTTTGGCCAGTTAAGCTAGTTGAAGTTTACTCTCTAGCCTCTCTCTAGTGTACACAGTCCTCCTCCTCATCCCCTCCACCCCAGCGTGAGGGACTCCCCTGGATTCCTGTCCTAGACCCATGCCTAGTAGCTAGCTTTTTTCTCTTAATATTCTCTCCTCGCTCATTTTCCTCATGACTGAGCCCTTTTATTTCTCCTGCATTTAACGTAAGGAGGTGGACTAGCTAAGAGGTGCAGGGAAGGAAAAGGGGCTCCAGTCAGCAGGGACCTGATGTAAGAGACCTGTCTGCATTTCCCAGATAGATCTCCTGTACAGCTGGGAATGAACCCACAGGGCACGGCCAGTGACACTGCCCTGCCCAAAGCTGCTGTTCCCGATGAGCCGGAGCCTCTCATCATTGCCTCTCTGCCAGGAATCACTGCACAATTCTCAAGCACCATGGGGTAGTAAAACCCACTCAGCTGCTTGCGTGGTCATCCCGAGGTGGACTTGCAAATCAACACTGCTGCTAAAGCTGTACCCACAACCACAGGGGCCCAGGATGGTTCTCTGATGTTTATTCCTTGCTCCCAGAGTTCAGATTGCTCCTTCAAAATCTTCTCAGTGAGTAGATGCACTTTTCAGGAGAGGCAATGAGACAGAGCAGAAGCAGAAACACCCAACATCTTGGGATGCTGAAGCCTTCTCATAAGCCTTTGCCTAGACTGTCTTTACACCTTGCTCTTCTGTCTGCTACCAACCACCGAGCAGCATTCCTCATGCAGCTTCCGCTTGTCCATCCCATCTTCTGCTCTTCCTTTGGTTTTCCCACCTATTTTTCATACTACTCTTTCCCTCTGCTATCGCCAGAGTGTTCCTTCAGAGCCACCACCGTGACTTGCTACGGGCACTTGCAGGTGTGAGCGCTGTAGAGCCTGGCATAAATCAAGGTCATAAAAATAACATCATTAACTGAAATGCAATTCTAACCATACAGCCTAGTACCAAGTGCAAACACGGCTGGTTCTGTGGAAGCCAAGGCCTCGCCGCGGTAACAGAGGTAGCCAAACTCACCGCTGCTGTAGCTCTGCTGAAGACAAGGGTGGTTTCTCCTTCGGTTCCTTTGGCCGCATGCATCTGCCTTCCCTGGGGAATTTTGGTAACCGGTGAGAAAGGACACAGAAAGGGCGAGAGCTGGAGAAAAAAGAGAGGGTTTATAGAGGTCTGAAGAGTAGGGAAAGCGAGTTCTGCTAGGTTTCGGCCGTCAGAAGTTAATTCCTTATTTGTCCTGCGAAACCTCGGGGAAACCCTTGTAGATGCAAGGGGAGAGAAGCAGGAAGGAAAAGCAGCTTAATGCGAGGGATGACTGACTGCATTTTAAAATCCCGTTGCTTCCTTCGCGCGTTGTGCCAGCCTCAGGGCTGTGCAGAGGATGGTAGACCAAATTCACGGGGGATTTCAGCATCCTCCAACTTGGCTTCGCTCCGAATCAGAGCTGAACAAGGAGTCTTTGAAATTATCTGCTGTGACAAGGGCGCAGCCTTGTTGTTTGCTCACAGCTTGCTCTGTAGGAGCTGTGCTCTTTCCCTAGGAGGGGTGCGAGATGGCCCCCGTGCCTCGTCCTGGCTGCTGAATGCTGGGCTGGGGGGACCTTGCTGGGAGAAGGGTGCAAAGGCCAGGGCTGGAGGGGCAGCGGGAGAAAGAGATGGGGCGAGCCTGGAGGGTGATGGCCAGGACTCTTGCCCGGAGTGGGAGGTTTGCCTGGTTCAGGGAGCAGACGTGCATGTCAAGCGCGCCCTTCCTGTAGGATCGCTGCAACGCAGCAAGTGCTGGAAGTTGCTGGTATGGGTGAAATGTTCACCCTTAAGGACACGGTGCTTGGGGAAGGAGAAGGACAATTAGCTGTTGGCTTTTAGAATGTGCCTTCCTTGAATATCTATTTTAAGCTGCAAAATGTATGCACTTCCCGTTGAAATGAGACACTTCGACACGACTGCTGTTGGAATATGTTCCCCTGAATTAAGGCAGCACAAAATGCTCTGGAAGAAGCATGGGGGCCGCAAACATGGCTCATGGCCAGGTCTGCACTGGGGAGGTCCTTACACTGGGTTCTGGAGTCCCAGCGGAGGTAAACTGGGTTGTGGCTTGTCCTGGGTTTTACACAATACCCTCCACTTTTTGGCATGGGCTCAGGTACGAGTTTAGCTCCCAAATACAGCAGGGTCCCCAGTGCTCACATCCACTCCCTTTGTCTGCAGGGAAGACCGAGGACACTCCCCACCATGCAGAGGCACTTTTCCCTGCAGCACTTGGGTGAAGGGTTTCGTTATTCGGGCTGGTCGCAGTGCAAACAGCCTGGGATTTGCTCTGAGGAGCAAACAGCTCTGGGCAGCTGGAGACTTTGAACTTTGTTTTCACCCGGATCCTGCAGTTCCCCGAGGGCTTTGGGATGTTCAGGAGGACCCAAGTCAGTCTCTCCAATGGAATTTTGAACGATTTCTTCCAGCCCAGCCCTTCTTACGTCTCCTGATTTGGACAGATGAGAAATGTGGCTGTTCAGCTGGGAAGGAAAGTGGCTTCTCACAAGCCGCTTTAAGAGACCAAGGGAACCGAAAGAAAAGATTTAGGTTTCAAGTCAGTCTTTTAGGAAGAAAGTGTGTTTTCAAAACTTTTCAGCTCCAAGAAGAAACCCAGCTCCAAAAAAACCCCAAATCATGAGTTTAATTACCATCTTTAATTACCTACGTCATCACCTTCACCTTTCACCAGAGCATCAACAATCTCACCGACCATCACCACCTTCTTACGTGGTAAAAAGGTTAATTTCTCAGGTGGGAAACTGAGACGTGAGGGATTACCCATCAGCCACCTCTCCCTCCCAGGCTCATGAGCTGCTATATTGCTTATTTTTTCTAGGGACGTGTTACCTTCTCTCTCGCAGTCGCCTTTACCCACAAAAAAAAGATGTCTCAGGGGAGATGAAGGACACAGGTGGAAGCTCCACAGAGCAGGGGAAGGTGGCAGGCTCGGGGCACACACACTGGCACGCTGCTGAGTCAGGTGTGTCTCACGCTGGCCATGGATGCAAAGCAGCCACTGAACATACCTAAGGGATGCACCAAATGCAGCTTTAAATATTCAATTCAGGACAGCTGTTTACTGGATCCGGGATTTAAACCACAGAATTTTTAGTGCCTTTTAATATTTTACAAAAATACATAATATTTGCCATTGAAGACACTCTTACGTTACACAGGGTCCCTTGCACTGCTTAAGAGACCTATTATACAAGATATAATACAGCACTAAATCACGTCTTTGTTGACGCAGGTGAGGCTGTGCCGGAGATACAGTCTGTGTTAATCATGAAAGGATTCTGATAAAATTCCTAGCTGGTTTTTTTTTGAGGTTTTTTAAAGCAAGTTGTTGAATCTTGATAGAATATCACCATTAAATAATCATGATTAAAATATCAACCGTAATGAAAATATTTATGATAATGGTAAAATAAGAAAAGCAACTATTTAGGCACCTAAATCATCCTTCTCTAGGGACTTTCTCTCATCTTTTTAATTACTGGAGAGTGTAAGGTCCCTTAATTATTTTCATTTTGGGTTTGTTATGATCCAGAGCTGAAAATACATTCAATTGCTCACTGCAATTGCCCACCTGTGAGCATTTCTTTGTCGGGAGACTACGCTATAGAGAGCAGAATTTCAGACTAGCTTAATTTGAAACGTAGCAGAACCTTCTGACATAGAACGAGAACCTGCACATTCATACGTACATCCAGCACCTCTGGCAACCTGCATCTTTGCAGAAGTGCTGGCACTTGGGCAGTAAGTCATCGGACAACCCCTGCTCAGATAATCCTCTGCACAAACCAAGGAAGAGGAAAGGTGAGATCGGAAGCGCAGGAGCTTTTGGGCCAGAGGGAGCCCCAATACTGAATTCTGCTTGTGTGAAGCTACAGGAAGAGAGGGGATTTCTGGCTCCCTCTGCGTAGCTTGCACCAGTGCGAAGGATGCGCTGCTCCTCCAGGTTGGCCGCAGGAAGGGAAGGCGTTGCTGGACCAAGAGGCCACAGCAGTGATCCGATGAGTGAAACGAAGGTACTGGCCTGCAGAAGAGTAAGAGAAACTGAGGAGACTGCAAAATTAAAATGGGCTTCCTAGGTGTTATTTTCTAACGTTTGCAAGTCATTTAGTATTGGTAGGTGTGTACTGAGATCAACCACAGGGGTTGTACAGACGTGGAAGAGAAGGGATGCAGTGGGAGGAAGATGCCGAAGGTATTCCGGTGTATAAATCTCTGGCAGAAAGCAGAGAAATACCTTCAAAACCGTTGCCCTGGGAAACCTGGCTGACAGACACATATCCCCTCTCATTTCCCAGAGAGGTGCAAGTGCAGGGACACTATTTCCAGAAGAGGATCTGGCGGTCCTAACTCTCCTCTTCCTCCCCAGACAGGCTCCCTGTGATACTCTCCACATTATTTTCGATGCAGAGCTGTCAATGTGCGACTGAAGAATTTCCTGGACCTGTTCTTTTTTTCATGCCTCTGTCACTCTTTGAGTTTGAATCAAAAGGGGAACATACAGTCCTTTGTTTCTTCCTCCCCTGAGACCGGTGGATGGTAATTATCCTTCAAACACACTAGAAACTTTCTGAAAAATCTGGGGGGAAACTGGCTGATGAATCCAACTTGAGCGACGTCACAGAACTCAGACACAGCTCTTCTTCAGAGCAGATCATGTCAGCTCCGAGCGCGTGCAAGCTGGCCGTTCTGCTGAATCCCCTTTGGGACAGAGAAATTAAATGAGTGAAAACAGATGCTCCAGAGTTGTTCTGAAACTGGGAGGTGTCAAGTGCCTTGTTATTCTCTCGCTGAAAGCCACATGAATTTAACACTGTGAACAAGAATCTTTCCTGGTGGTGACTGTTCTTCTAGGGAAATTTAGTGTCCTGGAATTCAATGTGTGAAGTTATGGAAATATTTGGTTACAAAATCTCTCAGCAGGTTGATTTTGTGCACTCACACACTCACACTGACATGCTCACAACCAGGACATATATATCCAAGTGATGGGACCAAGACGACATATGTGTGACACAGAGGACGAGGAGCTCTGGTTGTCAATATGGCTCCAGAATTCCTCTTTACGGGCAACAAAACCTTGTACGCAATTTCTCTCACCCTGACAGGTTAGGGTTTTCCAAAACCTCCTGCAGCACAAACTTCAGTGTATGTAGAGGAGAAGTTCAGAGACGATTTCTGGATGACCCCTCTGTGCCTCAGGAAACAAAGCCAGGTTCAGATTTGGAAGGTCAACAAGTGCATCAGCATGGAAGTAGAGATCTGGTCAGCAAGTCCTGAGGGCTGCATTCATATGGGGATTTTGGCACCAGGAGGATGAGTGGCTGGATTTCCAACCATTTTGGCAGCCTGCCCAGCCCACAAGCTGGGCGCACCATGCTGCTTCCAGTCTCAGACTGTCCATGTACGCATCAGACATTGAAGGACTTTGGGCAAATATTTCCATGGAGCTGCTAAATGAAGTTGGAGTGAACAGCTAATAGAGATGGTCCAGCGGAAAAGAGACATTCTGACTCTCAGCTGCTGTTCCTGGCTGACCAAACTGTGACCAACATCACCCTCTGCCCACCACCCTTATCCATAAGCCCCAAACACAGTCTCTGCTCATGTCTCTAGCCTCAGGGCTAGTTGTTCTCCCCTCCCCTGCTCATGTTCAGTATGGCTTGCAGACTGTGTCAAGAATGAGCTGTCAAGTATCTGCTGGTCTCATGTACCTATTACTCAATGAGGTGCAGCCAGTTAGGAGAAAGCCAGACTTCTCCAGGAAAAACACTATCCCACCTCCCGGAGAGCAACAAAAGCATCTGCAAGACTGTGTTAAGGAGCAAGGGCTTCCTGGCCCCGATGGTGCTGGTGCCAAACAAGCCATCACTGGTCCATATCCGGCTCTCCAGATGGCTCTGGCAGGTGTCAAGGGATGACAGTGCTCGGCATGTGATGATCACCAGGCCATTCTGGCAGGAAGAGGGGACTCATCTGCTACAGCTGAAATTTGGGCTGATCTGAAAGTGCGGCTTCTGGGAAATCAGTGAGAGTGCTGCGTCCACACGGGTGCTGAGAAGCCTGGGCTAGTTTTCAACCAGTCCCTGAAGCAGCTCAGCCACAGCACCAGCCGCATCTGCCGGAAGAAATAAAGCTGTTGGTTTCAAAATCACTCAAAACTGTCATCTCCCCGTGCTTCGTGGAGGCTCCTCTGCAGCCACTGCACAGCTGATGCCCCATCTCTCCTGTTCACGCGGTGCAGGCTGACGAGCCAGGCACTGCCAGCACAGGAGCTGGTTTAGATGTTAAGGACACTTGGGCACAAGGGTACTGGATTGAAACCACCTCCTCATTTCACACAGGCCACTGAACAGCCATCAGCCGGTAATGACTTCCCATCTCTACTGATCTGGACAAGATTGGAGCCTGGCAATTAAATGCTTCATAGCCCGTGGCCAATCCTCTGTCCCACCCCCTCTCTTTATTGTGTGAGGTTCACCATAAAGTCCCAAACAGCTCCCACTCGCACCTCTCTAAGCTGGGATGCGCTTTGTGTTCAAAACGAAGGAACTGGTGAGACGTGTTGATGTCTCTTCAAAGCCAAAACCCTTCTGTGTTTTGGAATACATCGGTGAGACATTTAAATATTTACAGCATTTAGCATCCTCTGCAATGATCTGTGTTGCCTCTCTGTGACCTTTCCCAGACCTTGCAGAAGAAAATTAATTAGTTTTCTGCATTTCACGTCAATCCAATTACACCTCGTTCCTCACTTATTATGATAATTTTGCTTTGAGAAACTTGACTTATTAAAATGACTGCCTCATAGTATTTAAAATCTGGTTCCTTGCTGCCTTAAAATGCAGACGTTGACTCGTGTTTGTACCGCTGAAACGGTGAGTGAAGAACAGACTGAAACTGGCAATAAAAACAGGCTCGTCATTTAGGTTGTGTCAAGGCCTGATTGAAGACCATGAGGACCCTTCTCCGTTAGGCACTACACGTTGGCCTCTTGAGAGCTAGGCAGTGCCCTCAAGCACTTACAGTCTACCATGGATAAATGCTGCCTTATTAATACCATTTTGCAGAGACATAAAGGAAACAAGACATTAATTACGCCTTTGCTGATCCTGAACATCCAAAAACCATGAATCAGTTCATTCTCCCCTTCAAATTAGGAGTGATTTAAAAATTAGAATATGCTTTTGGTTCTTCTTAGCATACATTTGCAGTTATTTTTTTATTTGCCTACTATCCTCCTAACCTTCATTTACAGTTACATTTCAAGCATTTTGTGTGATGACAGAGACTAAAATATTACAAAAATGAGAGCTGGGACGTTCGCTTGACTCCAGATGATGGTACTTCAAACAGAGCGATAAATAGAAAAAGACTCAGCAGCGTAATAACTTCCCTATGATTATGAAAAGAGCTGGGAGTTAAACCAATATTTCCCGTTACAATGCCAGTCGGTGGCTCCTTATTCAATGCCCAAATCTTTCACAGTGAAGAAAATTCAGACAAAAATCTTTTCTTCCTCTCATTCTTTTTATCCCCTGCTTTAAGCATAGCTATAACTCCCATCATCAGGGGCAACAATCTCTCCCAGTGTTCAGAGCTGACTCTGCCTCTCCAAACGGAGACTGTTTCTCAGATAAATGCACTGGCGCTATTTGTGATTCCTCACTGTGGGCAGCCAGGCACCATGCTGGGCCAATTTTGGCAAAGCTGAAGGGACACCACAGCTGAAGTTGGCTCTTCAGCTTGTAACTAAGATGCCTCTTCACTTCAAATTCAGAACAAAGCAGGAAATTATTATTTCCTTCTGTTTTTGATTAAGGATCCTTAATGCCACGTGGCATACAGCCACATCAAAGAGGCTTTTCTGCTACTTTATGGGTAAACAAACACGTCCCAAATGCTCTTCTAGAAGTTGGTCTTTGGAGCTGGCACAAAAAAGAGTTCCCTACTTCTGCAGATTCCTTTGCAGCATGACCATTACCTTCCCATTGCTGTTAATGACTCTAAATGATCTGTTTTGCTGCAGCTCATTAGCATGGAACAGCAGCGCTGTCCATTGGGAGGTCACAGTTACGCAGACTCCTTCATTACAGGCTTCTTGATCACAGCTTAGTGCAGAATATGGACACCAAAACTACTGAAAATGCCAACACACGCAGTAATGTTAATACAGCACAGCCTGGGTACTCCTCCTTAGCATGGATCGCTAAGACCAGTCTTGACTTAGCAGTGGACCGTGGCTCTGAGAAGAGCTCAGTGAGCCTTTAGGAACAGGAGCCCACATCCAAAGGCAGTCTCTGCTCATTAAAATGGCTTCATCCTCCTCTTTCTCTTATATCTAGCAAATTAGAATAGTTTCTCTCTGCCTGTTAATGTTTTCCCCTTCTTTAAACATCTGACACGTTTGAAGATAAAAGTCCTATTGAGATGAAAGACCCATTTCATGACAAGTGGTATCTACACGAGACAAAAGCAAGAAGTGAGGTTTCAGGGGTTCTCACCAACAGCTCAAAGAAGAGTTTGCACTGACTCAAAGCTCAAATCTTCTTTTTTGTTTATTACTTATAAAGGTTCCTCACCTGAGAAGTCCCCACCACAGGTCTGGACTTCCCTGCGCTTGCTGTTGTGCAAACAAACAAATGTGGACCCTGGTACAACGCCTGGACAGTCAGTTTGGAAGGGTGAAGTGATGGTCACAGTCAGACTGACGGATCAACGTGGGAACAGTCTGCCACTAACAGCCCACAACTGGTTCCAGCATAGCCATAGGTCCTAGGGGTCAGGCTCTTGGCCAACAGAAGGAGAAGGGCCACCTTCGAGTTTGAGTTTCAGTATGACCAGTGCTTTGCCCCGTGCTGTGACGACAACTCATACGGAGATGTGAAGCGGTTTGCATTGCATGACAGGCAGTGGAAGTAAACGTGGATCTCCCCTGCTCACAGACCCGTCCTCGGTTATTGAACCACCGGCGCCGCTGCTCACACATCAGCAGCACAAAACGGTCTGTGGAGCCGCAGTCAATTGCATTTCCTGAACTTACCATGCTGGAAGGGATGTACGTGAAATCGTGTGCTACAAGGACAGAAATAAGAGATGAAGATAAAGGGAGGACCCCCCAGGGGGGAGTTTCCAAATTGATCGGCTTTTCGACAGGAGGACAATTAAGTGTCAGGGCCCCAGAGGCCTCTGCATCGCATCATCTCGCTCCTGCTGTTCATGAGAGAAACAAGCTTGTAGAGAAGCTGCTGTTTCTTTGAAAGGTTCAGCTGTTGCTTGGCAAGAGCTTAAAATGTAAGGGCTCCACACTTAAAGGTCAGTGAGTGTACAGACAACTTCAAATTCCTCTTTTTGCTTCTGACAGCCAAATTAGCCAGAGTAAAAACTGACTAACACGCAGAGCCCCTCGCCCCCTCTGCATTGCCACCGGCCAGGGCCTTGTCCGGAGGTGCGGTGGCAGCACGCTGCCGGGGCTGGCAGCCGCGGGGCTGGCAGCCGCAGGGCAGGATGACAAAAGCCATTGCAGAGAACTTCTCAGGTTTAGACAAATCCCACGTTCTACACATGCAGAAAGTTCTAAATGTTTGTTCACTCAACTGGTGCACAAACAGGCACTGGGGACTTTCCGAGTCCTCTACAGAAGAGGCACATTCTAACCTGTAAACTCTTGCCTTTGCACTATTTCCTCTGACACTTGAACTCTATGAAACTGAGGGGAGAAGGAACATCTCTCAGTGCCCTGCAATGGGAAGGTCATCCCAAGTCCTCTTCTCCAGGTACCCTCTGCTAACAGGGAGCCCCGAGGGGGTCAGTGCCCTGAGCTGTGGGTGCAGAAGTTGTCTCTGCCTTTCCCTGCCTCAATCATCCTTGTCTGTGCCATGGAGATGACTGCACAAAGGAGAGAGCCCATCCTGAGGGTGCTCGTGTGCCACTAAGTCTAAACACAACCTCAATATGACTCTAATTTTCTGAGCGAGGACTCAGAGTGGCCCATATATGTGATGAAGGAACCTCATGTTTTCAGATCAGAATGCTCATCATCCAAGTCTCCAGTGACCGTAATATGAAGGCTGGTAAAATCAAAGCATATACTCTGCAAAATTATTTTTAGCCTGTTACAGCAGCCCCTGAGCAACTGTGTCACTTTCTTTTGTACATGGATTTAATATACTGTTAATTAAAAAATGCAATTACCCTGGAAATACTAACTTTGAGCCACGCTCTCCTCCACTGTGAAGCCAACACTTGCAGAGAAGGGCTCTGGGCTAAGACACTCTCTAGAAATATTTAGCTCAAGAATCTGTTTTTTCATCTGCTTAAGATTCCATGAATTGTTAATGAGCAGTTAAGTGCGATAATAAAGGATGTATACACACCATTACAGAAAAAGAGTCTTGGGCTCCACAAAACTGGTTGCCAGGAAATAGTTCAGGGTCTGGTTATTTCGTGGACAAATAAATGATTTCGGATATATGCTGAGAGGAGCAATTTCGAAGCAAATAAGAGAAATATACAGCAGATCGTGTACAGTAAATGTGGCATCAAAATTACAGCCATAAATAGGAGACAAAAAGGAATAGCTTGGTGAGGCAGATGGATGAAACTAGGGAGAAATCACTGCAAATTGTATTTTCTTGGGCATATGGAAAGCATTAAAGCTTCTGATGAGCTCTCCATCTCCACGGACTGGCACCGTGTGCCTGTGATCCCATTAGACTGTCTGAATAGGTTTTCAATAGATATTCTATCAATTAGAAAACACTGTGGCTGTCTGTTGCGCTGACTGAAGGGTTGTAGCGTTAACTTTCTGACAGGGTGGGTGGGAGAGTTACGCCACGCTTCAAGCCTTTATTAATAAAGTGCCGCATTGCTCTTGCTCCGGAGGGTGACTTTTTGTGTGTACGCGGGGTCTTTGCTTCCTGAGACAGCTGGTGTCAGGCAGCTCCCAGGGTCTGAGGTTAACATCCTAATAAAGTGGTTTTTAATAAGTATAAAGCAAACACCGCAATTGCTTGATGTGAGCTGGTGTTTTTATCTGCTCTGAAACGAGAAGATTGCATGGTAAATGGTTTAGCTGAGGGAGAAATGCCATCTGCAAACAGAGACCCAGCAATTACAGCTGGTTCTGGGAAGGCGAGAGAGCCGTGCTCTCCTCCCAGCCCTGCTCCACAGGGCCGGGTCATGGGCAGATGCAGATGGGCATCATTTAAGCTTCTGGAAAGGTGGTGGGTCCTTAGAGATATCACATCACCCCTTCCTGGGGTCCACACTGAGAGATGCTCATGTTTTCCGGTGACATGTGCTGTTAAAGGACTTTCCCCATGGTCCCAAGCTGTGGTTTGGAGTTGGACGTGTCCACGGGAGATCCCTATGGATCCCTCTTGGACAGCCGGCCCTCCCACTCACATACACGTAGACCAGAGGGGTTTGGCAGTGGCAGATGTCCTCGCCAGCTCACGAGATGGAGGCAGGCACTGGTATGCACTGGTGGCTACACTGGCTCGACCCCAGCCCTGCAGCTGAGCCTGCTTTGGCAACAGAGACCAGAGAAGATGTTTGTCCAACATAGTTTCCGTAGGCCACTCTGGATGCTTGCTTCCAGCAAAATGCGATGCCAGGTGGGGGGGACGTGGGGCAGCTCAGACACCAGAATAGTCCAACTGGAGCAACTGGGACACCCTCTTACATCCAGCACCATGCTGTCAAGGGGACAGCTGCTCCCAGCAGCCACTCTAGCTGCTTCAGACAAAGCTCCATGGCCCTGTATTGTGACCAACACCAAGGTGATGAGACCATCTGCCTGTTTTGAGTGCAAGAGGTGAAAATAGTGTTTTCTGAAGCCAGAAGCTGTCTTCTGCTGCCATCATGGGCTTTGTGGCAGCACCAGCACAGGACGGTGCCAGTGCTCAGCACCATGGTGGGGCCCCGTTGGTCACGCACGAGACTGCAGCCACACAGACCTTTCCCCGCAACATCATAAACCTGCGTGCTTGGAACAGCAGGGAGCTATTGCTAATGACGGGAGCAGAGGCTGCCAGGAGATCAGCAGAGACGGCTCAGAAACTCATCCTTTGGATGCATTTAACAGTCGTGTGGTGGATTTGTATGGCTAATGAGAACAGGAAGGGGCTAAAATAGCTACAGGCCTCTGTTCATCTCCACAAATGCTCAGAAAATAAGCCTCAGACAGCTCCTGAAATATAAAGACTCGTTTTTATCGGTTATTTCTTATGTTCAGCATTAGATGGAAATAGCTGGTGTGTCGGTATTTACCTGTTCCTGTTTATGGGCTGCGGAAATCAGTAAATGTGGATATGTACCAAACAACTAAAAAGGGAAAATGATTCAAAAAGAAGGTTTTAAGGAACCTCAAATTTCAGGGTTTTCCTCAAGTTTAGGGTTTTTCCACACAGGTTTTATTGATAGATCTAAAAAACCAGCTTTTCCTCTCCCCTGCCTGATGATGAAGACTCTGTCAATGCATCATGACTTTTTTTTCTAGAAGGCTCCTGACAGCCACGCTCTCTGCTGTGTTTTGTTCACTCTTGGCTTCCCAGCGCACCACAGGTACCCAGGAGTCAGATTATCACAGAACTGCTTCAGGAGCACCCCTGGGTCTCGGACATCCACCAGCATATCAGATGATGGGATGATCTCTCCTCATTTACCTGACCACAGAAAGTTCAGACTTTCCTCTGCACCAGCTTGTTCCCTTCCTATAGGAGGCTGTGATAATGCTTCTGCTTCTCAAGTGATGGCAGGGGGACATCAGCCGGATGACACACATTGACTTTGATGGGAGCTGCATAGTTAAAATCACCGCCCACCTGTGACATTTAAACTGGGACCAGTCGTTGCTCGGTGGAGAACACAAGCACTTTGATAACCCGTCCAGAGCAAATGCCTCTCACCCTTCGAACAGCAGCATTTCTGACTACCCCAGGTACCTCGTCCACACCCCCACCTGCACTACCTCCGAACCAGGAACTCAGGATCACATCTGGGGAGGACCAGGCGTGCAAAAGCACCATGTATTTTCTAACTGCACGACACCCCACATCCTGTGTGAACTGCTTATGATATGCCAAAGGGCCTTCATCGTGGCTGACAGGTTTGAGTGCAGGCACCCCGTTCGAGAGGGACGGTTTTAAGAACAATTTTCACAAAACACAGACATTGTAAAGGAAAGATAGTGGTGACCCTTGGCAGGACTTTCAAAGTTGCCAGCTGTCATACGCTCAGTGGAGGCTTTAGTTCTCTGAAGCTCTGCTGTGCATTCACCATGGCCCCCTGACACCGAGAGAAACAAGAGCCTGAACGGGTTACGCTGGCCAAGGTTATAAGCAACGACATTAAGGGTTTTATTAGGGAGCAAGAAGGAATGCCAGCATTAGGGATCTCATCAATCCTGATCAATAAAGGGAGGATGTCTAGAGGATGGTGCCAGACTCTGCTCAGGGGTGCCCAGTGACAGACAAGGGGCGATGGGCACAAACTGGAACACAGGATGTTCCACCTAAACATAAGGAAAAACTTGTTGGTTTTGAGGGTGAGGGAGCCCCAGACCAGGTTTCTTAGAGAGATTGTGCAGTCTTCTGCTCTGGAGAGATTCCAAACCCACCTGGACACCATGCTGGGCAATCTGTTGTGGGTGAACCTGCTCTAGTAGGGGGGTTGGACTAGACGATCCCTTCCAACCTCCACCAGCCTGTGATTCTGTGAATGAAATAATTTTAGGGTTTGTTATATACATTGACTATTATAACAACATCAAATTTCAGCTTGGGAGGTGCGGAACTGATGTTAGGGAAAACATTTTCACCAGGAGGATGGTGCAGTTTCAGGAGACATCAGCACAGAAGAAATTTCCGTCCTTGGAGGGTTGCAAGATTTAGCTAAATAAAGTCATACCCGATCTAGCATCGGCCAGGGCTTCTCAGGAGATGTCACGGGAGCTCATGCTTAAAATCCGGATGAAACAATTTCTTTTGGATGTTTTTAGACGTGTAGTAGTTTTTGCAATCCTTTGAGGTGGCTGAATTATCCTGTTGAGATGTTACCCAGAGAGCAGACCCTGGACAAGATTCTCTCGAGCCTTAGTCCTCTCATTTGTCAGCCACATCTCACTCTGTTCTTTAAACTTGAGAGCTGGAAACCGTACAACATAATCAGTGATCTTTAGCCTGTCATCAGCAAACAAGGACTCCGAAATCCTCAGGAAGTGTCTTTTGAAAGCCGTGATTATGCACTGACCTCCACATTTACTGCATGCGCCCTAATTCATTGCAGTTTCCACGAGATATTGTCAGAAAATCGATTATCATTTGCATTGAGAAACTCTTTCTCACAGCAAAGGCACACCGTGGCTGTCGCCTGAGCTGCGTTTATGCCTGACCCTTAGTTTATTTGTTGCACACGTCTTACGATGCTGCGCCATCCAGGCATGTCCAGTAGGCACCGTCATCGACGTGGCAATTTCTACTTCATGCTTTAGGGTCAAGTCGGCCTCTGTAAAGAGCCATTTTTAGATTGCTTCATTCTACAGAGTACGTACCTACAGAGTACAGCCCCCCCCATGCCTCTAATTTCTCCTCAGCTTGGACAAAACTCCACTAATTCAGCCACATACGGGGAAAGAGCTCTTCATTTTTTTTATTCTGTTGATTAATCAGAAACTGTGCAGCCTCTTGGGCTTCGGGCATTGGTCATTCTGCAGCATATTCAGATTCTACGCAAACATTTAGTCTTGTTGCTTTAATAGTGTTATTAAACTGCACAGTGGGTTATGGGCTTTACTGTTTGCTGTAATAAAGGAAAACGCCGCTTTTTTTTCCCTGTCAAGTCCACCATCTGAACAGGCTGTCCCAGTTTCTCTGTGCTAGTGGCCAGATTATGAGCGTGTTATTAAACAGACCATATTAGGGATTGTGGTTTAGGGACCCTGGCAGTGCAGGGTGAACGGTTGGGCTCAATGATCTTAAGGGTCTCTTCCAACTAAAATGATCCTGTGATTCTGTGTTTCTCCCAGGTTTACCAATTTTCTAAAAGAAAAAAAACCAAAACAGGTGCTGCTTGGTATTGGGGTATATGTCTGCCCCCCTCCCAGGGGCTTTTGAACTCATCGGCCGTTTAGAGCCAGCTGTGAAAGAGGCTGAGTGTGGGGTGGGAGGAGGCAGCAGGCACAGAGACCAGCAACCCTTAAGAAAACAGCCCGTTTTCAAGGGCTTGTCTCTGAGTGGAATCTCCCCCAGCAGCTTCCTCGGAAGTTCCTGCTTGTTTGGTCTCTGTTAGGAGTCATGCCTTGCTAGCAAGGGACTTTCCCTCACCATCACACACATCTGGTTACACACAACCAGCTAAAGCCTACAGATATGTAGTGTTCCTTTATCTGGTTAACCGGTGAGTACTTCAGAGGAGCTCCGCGGCCCCGAAATGCTCCCATCCATCCTGCTCCTGCCTAGGTCACTGCGTTACCTTCCGGGAAAGAAGCAAAAATCCCATTTAATGCACCCTACCGCAGAAAGCGCATGTTTTCCTGGGACTTTTCCATTGCTCCTGCTTTGTCTGGGAGGAGAGGCAGTGACATCCACGCCTTGGATGGACGGCATAACGGTTATGCTGTAAACACTTGGCCTTCGGGGGGTTTTAAGCTGGAGTCTATCTATCAATACTATCCTGCGTCATGCATGTTCCACAGGTTCCTGCATATTGAATTTAGGACTGGGGGGTCGTTGGTGTTTTTCGAAAGCAAATCTTTGCCCACACTCCATCCTTTTACCTGCTTCCAGTTTTGCACTCGCAAGCCTTCTCTGGTCTCTAGGAGAGGTTGCAAATGTATCCTCAGGGTGTTAAAGTTCGTGGTCTCAAACCACCCATTTGAGACTACAAAAGCACCACTCGCTCCCTGACATCATTAAAAGTCTTCTTATCCAAATTTGTGATCAGGTGCATGAATTTGTTATCACACATCTACCGGATTAGGGAAACCTATCGCCTCTTTTTGAATTCACCACTTCACTTCCCTGTGCCTGCTGGATTAATGAAACAGACAGTATTTTATCAGATGAATTATCAGATCTAACAATCTGGGAGGAAAGAGGGAGTGAAAAATAAAAGATTAGTCAGTGAGATGTTGGGGAAGACCAATATTGAACCGAGCAGTTTTCCATTTATTACAAATACAGGGCAACAAGTTAATAAGGGAGAAAGCAGAACGTGGGTAACAGCCGTCACGCCGCTGAGATGAATTGTCTTACACGCACTGCGTGTATTTGTTAATGCCATAATGAGCTGTACTTGAAAACTCAGAAAAATGTCATGTGGCATTTAAATAATCAGTGGTACTTCTGTCTTGCCTCTGTGGCTACCAGGACTAGTCTGTTCCTTGACTAGTGCCGTACTTGTTCCTTCTCTTCCCTAAAGGGCAGGCTCCAAGAGTCATGAGCCCAAAACGCAAGCCGGGCTTGCAGAAGACATTCCCGACTTTTTAGGGACAACTATCTGGTGCCCAGCACCTGGGTGTCCGTCCTGCCATCTGGGGCCAGAATCGGAGAGTTCAGTCCCCAGCGGTGAAACAGGTACGAGGATTTCTCCAGAAGACATTTGGTCTTTTGCAGGGAGGAGGGTGAAAAGGCGCTATGTTACTACACGGATGCGTTTGCATTACAATCCTTTCTCTAGTTCAAGGCAGAGGGGAAGACAGGTTTGGTAGCATTTGAATTCTTCTCCATTTCTAAGCTCTCCAGACACGGATGGGACTTAATTGTCTTCTAAACAACTTTAGTAAAAAAATTAAAACAACCAAACTTAATAAAAGCATCAGCAATAGGGTTTCACTTCTAGGCTGGAACTGCCCTTCTGTTGCCATCCGTTAGCATCTCATTGATACCGAAATAACAGGCAAGCCTCGTCCCTTTGGAGAAAAGTGTTGATAGAGCTGCCTTGTGGGCACGATGCCAGCCAGAACACAGCCCTGAGCAGAGGCTCTTGCTAACCCCTAGTTATGAGATCTGCCATTGGCAAAAGGCTGTCTGGAACCTGTCTGACCCATTAAGAAACACACTCTAGTTTCATGAGACGTGCTGAAACTGGTCTATTTGCAGGTGGTCATTTGCATCAGAAACGTCCGTGGTGAATTTTGCTCCTTTCTCATCTCTCCCATGCACCCATCTCTTGCCTGGCTAATAGCAGCACTGACAACTCCAAGCACTTGAAAATCATGGCTCAGGTCTAAAAAGTGGGAGGAGAGTGGTTTGAAAGTCATGGGACATCTAAAAATAGGAGAAATGGGGAGCTGTTGAATTTGCTATCTGAGGACCAGCAGGACTGAGGTGACCAATGTGCACTTATTTGCTTTAAGAGGCACAGACCTCTCTTTTTAGTCACTGTAACTTCCTTGGCTTGCAGCTGCTTTTCTGAGAAAGTCACACATCTGACAGGGGTTGTGCCAGACCATGAAACTTCTGATCGCAGAATTAGCACTTATGTAAGACGTGGGCCATCTTCTCACTTGCATATGTCTCATGAGCAACGTGGCTTCTACTTCTGTATTGTTACCTGACCATCAACAGATCTGCACCAGTGCCACAGTTGCTGGAAAGTCTAGAGTGAAGCAGCAGAGGCGGCTTATATGACCAAAATGGGGTTCCAGAGAGAATGACTCAGTATCAACCACTTAACTCCCTGCTCAATATATGGTCAATCCTGCTCCACTGTGGGGCACCAAGGTCCCTGTGAGATGTTGTCACCTGTGGGTGTGAACCAGTTGCAGACAGCCCCTTCCCTTCGGCCATCTGAGAAAGGTGACACGCATGTTGTGGCTCTCACCCAGATAAACCTCCTGGTATGGACTTCATAGGGCCAGCAAGACCAACCAGTCCTGTAGGACTGCTGCTCCTAGCATCCTGCATATAGGTCCAAGCCACAGAAAATTGTGAGAGAGATTCGACTTTCAGAAGAATGAGAACATGGACACTTGGCACTGACTTCTTGATGTCTTGTTGCCTGGTGGACTCAGCAGCTCTGATAAGCATTTAGTTGCCCTCAACAATGCCTCGGGGGTGTACACCAGAGTATTGAGTCACTCCAACTCACTTTGCGGAAGTCATTGAAGGACTGAAGGTGACACTCTCGGTCACTACCAAGCCAGGTGAGACAAGGACCAATGATACATATGCCCAATTTGTGTGTTCATCATATATTATTACTCTGTATACCTGCTTTGATGGACCTCTTAAGAAGGTCCAATCTGTGTTCACAGTGCCAGCTTCTATTTAAGTGGTCTTGCCAGGCTATCTGAACTCAATACAGGATACCAGGTTTTGGGCAGCTGGTAATTCCTGTCTCTCCAGAAGGCCGCAGGAATAGTCCCTTTGCTCTTCCTAGACTGACCGAATGGTAGGAGAGCTGCTGTCACATCTTGATTTCCACACTTCTGGGGCAATACAGTACGTGAGACAGGCATCAAGAGACCAGCTTGGTGTTTCTAGCCTGTGCTTCAAACCCATGTCTGCCACGTGACTGGGAAGTCTGATGGCCCTAGTGACAGTCCTTGAAACGGGAGCAGAGCAATGCTGTGCCAACAGCTTGAACCTGCAGAAAACTTGACTCATCTCAGAAGAGCAACTGCTTCCTCCTTTTCATCTGAGGCATCAACTCCAACATCAGCAGCACTAACTAGTCACTTGCCGACCATTTCAACCTCGCAGGACGAGTGAAGGACTGTAGTGAAGCCCATGGAAAGGGCACAAGCCACACATTGCTTCAGGGTAGGATGTCGGTTGGCAAAGTGAAAGGAAAACAACAGAAAAGCAACACAGCAAGGATGGAAAAGCAGCAAGGACAGAAACAATACTGGCCTGTGGTATTCTCTCTGACCAGAGTGGATCAGGGGGGATTTATTTTCTCCTCCTTGAACAAAGTTTTGACTTTCCACTGAAAGCAGAAATATCTTTAAAAAAGAACTTTGTTTTCAACAAGTGGAAACAGAAGTCACTTGAAAAAAAAAATAGTCTGGGAGAGGAGGAAAATAGTTGAGGAATGTTAGTTTTTATAGGAAAGAAAAACACCACCAAGGAACCACATCTTTTATAAACTACAGAGGGGTCTGTTGGAGTCTGTCTTCTGGTGGTCAAGAGAGAGAAAGGCTCTTCCAGGCTCCAGGCTAAGCAGCTTCTAAGCATCAGCTTATCATGCAGCTGACAGCTGGCTACCCCAGACCCACCTCCTACCAGTATGCATGGGCAGCAGCCCCGCTGAACACGGCCAAGGTTTCATGGGCAATTGTATGAATGGACTCATGAACCTACAGCAAAGCCTTAGGAAGGAAAAAAGAGGAGAGCAGTTTCAGAGCAGAGGTTACCTTTCAGCTGTGGAGCCACCCCGGGTGAGCTGAGCGAAGGGTTCAGGAGACAAACTGTGAAGGGCAGAAGTAGGTCCTGGGCTACCCTAAAGAACCTGGTGTTAGCACAAGAAACACTCCATAGTACTTAAAAAACCCTTCAAACACCCAAAAGAAACAAAGAAAACCATGCCTCACTGATTATTTCACCCGAACCAGGTGCTCACTGACAGGGCAGTTGGTGTGTGCTGCCTGTCTTCGCTGCAGGCATCCCAGGAGAACCGGGCAGTAGGTTCACAGCGATGTGTTAACAAAGAGTAAGTTTGACTAGATGAGCACATCACTGCCAGAGAAGCTCAAATCCCACCACCCAGCAGGGAGGAGTCTGACAAAAGTTGGACCCAAGAGCGCAGGGAGATCCAGAGCTGGGCAGTGCCAGGCTCCATCCGGACCTCAGGGCTGGAAGTGCTGTGGTGCAGGAGCCCATGCAGGAACCTAATCCGTGGCAGAGCATGGGGAAATGCTGCCAATCGTTCTTGCTGAGGCAGAGGATGCAGTTTACCAAGTCTATAGAGTTGTAGCACAGAAAAAAGAATTGCACAAATTGTCCACAAATACCCTCTGTGCTGCAAACTCTAAAGTAGTGGCTGAGAACAAACCTTTGATGCACTCAGGGGCAAGACATTAAATTCAGAGGTGACAGGTGAATGCCAGCTGTGCTACCGTGACTTCCCTATCACCTTTAAATGCACTGAGGCCAACACAGACACGCGGGAACTCGTGAAAAGACCTCCAACAGCTGTCAGAGATGAAGGAGCACAGCAGACTGACGGGCTCGAGAAGACAATTTTGCAAGCTCAGTCAACTTTTGGCCGAGCAGAACACCGGGAACACTATTTGTAAAGATTTTTCCAGGACAAGTTGTCACGGAGGCACCCACAGAACCAGACAGCAGCAGCTACCCGAAAAAATGTGGATTTATTGCAAACAAATGTGCCTGGCACTCCGACTGTACCGGTTCGGATGTCAGTTGGGAGTCATTACTGCACCACGGATTTCTGAACACTAAAGAACACACTC
This sequence comes from Bucorvus abyssinicus, assembly GCA_009769605.1. Classification (NCBI taxonomy): domain Eukaryota; kingdom Metazoa; phylum Chordata; class Aves; order Bucerotiformes; family Bucorvidae; genus Bucorvus; species Bucorvus abyssinicus. Next base: position 14,486,525 of record CM020047.1, read on the forward strand.
TAAGGAAGGATGACCCAAAATGTGCCCAGCTCACGGATAGAAAGGGAGAATCTCTCACCCAGTGATACCAAGGGGGTCACTTACCAACGCCGGGGTGAGGATCACTCAGTCCCAGGGAGGTACACTCAGACGGCATCCCGATCCGAGGGGAGCCCTGGGGAATATCCTTGAGCGGTGTTCCGATCCGAGGGGAGAGTCTCCAGCAGCACTACCTGCTGCTCCGCGGAGAACCAACTCAAAACGGTTCTCCAGCAGGGCCCCATTTATCCCCTGGTCAGTGTGAGCTGGGGGCACTTTCAGGCAACACAGGCAGGATGCAGCTAAGGGGATCGAGACTGCGAGGCACCGATATCCCGGGGGAGGGGGGGGGTAGCTCCTGATGCTTATCGGGTGCTGCTGCAGGGCCTGTCTTCCCTGCAGTCGGGGGGTGCGTTGCACTGCCACACAAGCAGAAAACCAGGAAAGGCAGCGCTGGTACAACCTCAGCACTCTGCAGCTCCCCAGCAAGTCAGGTACAGCTTCTCACTTCCTATGGCGACTCCACACGCCGAGTTAGCCAGGCTGTGCTACTGCAGGTGTCTTCAGCAGCTCCAAAGCCTACCACAGTAACAGTGGTTGAGGTGATGCCTTCTGGGGTGCCCCGAAGCCTCGCTGTGCACCCATCTCACCTGAGAAGGTGCGGCTGCGCTCCCGGAGAGCTGCCGTCAGACTCTACCCACAACCATTCCCAGCCCCTCTCTTGCGCTCCTTCGGAAGATGGGATGGCTCCTCAGACAATCCAAACAACAGTGTCACTTTCGGAAACCTGGGGGCAGGTCAGCACTCATCTATGTAGTGTGCAGGTAGTAGGACCTGAAATAGCAAACAAGCAAGAAAATAAAACAAAACCATGCAAATCAAACCAAGTATTGGCTGTGCTGCTGCAAAAGAGCACTGTCTGGGGGAAGCTGGGCGGTGCTGTAATTGGCTTTTATCATAATGCATCTAAAGGAGGAGGATGAAGTGTGGTCACAAAGAAGCATTTAAGTCTGGCACAAAATCTCACCTTTGAGTCTGGTTTTCCATCTTCAGAAAAATGGGCCTCGTATGGGTCCCTCGTGCGTGTTTTCATTTTCCTTAGGCTTTTAAGAACTGTAAAACAGACACTTTGTCTTGTGCCACTGTCTTTGATCTTCTTAGGGCTCGTTAACGGAGCAGGGCTGGTTGGATCCATTACCCAGGCGTCTGCCATGGGAGCTCTGAAGAAGACAGTAACTGATAGCAACACCAGGTTTTTAAGGCCTCTCTGTGGGGCAGCTCTGGAGATGAACATGTCATAGGGCGCAGTCGTCTGATTCAGTCTGTCTGACATAGGCTGCCTCTCTGCCATGTTGTGGATCTGGCTTTCGTAGCTTACAGAAAAACTTCGGTTAAAAAGAACCTTCGGAGATCTCTGGCACAAAACTGAGCTGAGGAGTGACCAGGGTGTTCACGTTTTTGAAGGTCTTACTTTTAAGTCTCTCCAAGGATGGATATTCAATACTGAGTCCCTGCTCTAATATTTGATTAATCTCACAGGAAAATACTCCTGGTGCTCAAAACCTGTAGTTTAGATGTTGCTGAAGAGCAATAAGTTGTAACTGATGTGTGACATCAGATAGAGGTTCTGCTTGGTGTGTTGCACCGGTACATTGAGGGTTCTGGCACAGCTTTAACAGTCACTATTAATGTCCCATCCTCGCTGCAATCACTGAATATGTGCGCAGAAGAGACACTAACAGCAGCAGGGAGGCAGATTCCTCCTGCCTGATAAAGAAATAGCCACCAACAAGCCAACTCCTAAAGCTAGAGCTGGGTCATTGTGGGTGACTTTCAGGAGCAACAGGACTTGTTGCTCTCAGAGTTTTAACATCAATGGACATGAACGGACATGAACGGACATGATCGGTGGCTGAAGACAAGTCAGAATGACTCAGCAGAGAGGTCAAGAATGAAGAAGAAAGACAACGAATGTTGTGTACACGCGGAGAAGCTAACTAGCCCATGGCTTTGTTAGAATAAGCGCGTGAACTTCACTAACGAGCCAATTAACTGTAACCTTGAAGCGCGTGAACAGCTCTGTAGACTATAAAACCACGGCTAGAAGCTGAAATAAACGTCTGCGTTATCACTTTCATAACGTGTGTGCAGTCCGTCATTACTGTCCACGACAGGTCAGCTTTGTGTGAAGAGAGAGACGATGGGCTCCCGGATCTGGAGACACTCCCACCACCAGAGACACCAGGGGTAGCTGCTTAGCTGTAAGTTTTACAATCAAACCTGTCCTGCATTTGTCCTTTGCAAGCAGAGAGACAAAGGCCTCACCCTAAGCCTGGCTTATCTGCTCGACCCTTGTTAGCTTGACCTGACTTCTGTCCCTCTGCTCTGTGGTCAGGCATCTGCCTTAGCCTGGCGCTGGCAGAGCAAGCCCAGGATGAGCTGGAGGAGCTGCGGGGTAAATCCCAGGTGGTGAAGGGGTTGGTGGTGGGAGCATCTACTCCTGCTCACCGCGCCTGGGGGAGCCTGAAAGGCTGTTGTGCTGGCAAAGCCACTGGACCTGCCGTCACAGCTTGTTCTCTCCATCCTTCCCCCTCCAGCAAACAAACCCACGCCAAGCCCTTCTTCCCAGCGTGTTTTGGAGGGTGTTTGCTGCAGCCAGCCAGCAACTCTTTCTGAGTCAGTCTAGTGGAATAACAAAGCACGGTAACAATTCCTGAGCTGTTTTTTATTGATTGGCTCCTCGGAGAGCTGAGGGGTGAGCTTGCCAACTGCCTGGCAGGAGGGCTGCGAGCACAGGCTAAGTGCTGTTTATGCAGTGTGGCAGAGGGGCCAAACCGTGCTGGGTGAGACGTGTCCCTCTGCATGTCATCCAGACCTGAACCAGAACTGCAGATCTTAAAGAAGTTTGAGATGCTGCTAAATGTCTCATCTAATAAAGCATCTGCCATGTACCTTCCTTCAACTTTCACTTGAAGTTATCGGTAATATAAGGTTATGTTCCCCGAGATGCTGGGAGCAGAACATCCATCCTTCATTATTACTCTGCACAGATTGTCTTGATGGTTTGGTAAGTGAATTATGTAGGAGACATTACACAGTGAAGAGCTGACCTTGTCCTTAACCTCAGCACATTCTTCAATTAATGCCCCGCAAGATAAATTAATTCTATTAATCCGTAGAGGCCTCTAAGCAGTTGAGCTGGGATTTCTGCAGTTCTCACTAAACCCGCTTCTTTCTCCCCATTCCTAATGAACCTTTGCTTACAATCAATAGCTAAAGCTTTGGCACTCTCTGAAAGCAAAAATAAACAGACTTGTACTTACAGCCTGGCTTCCACCTCAAACCCCGCTGTGAAGGAGCAAGGATTTGGAGAAGCTGGTGCGTATTTCTCCAGCCCCCATAGGCTCTGCAGCTTCTCCTCACGTGGTTTGCTCTACAGAAGCCAAGTGGAGCCTTTGCATGAGCAAGTCGCTCCCAGATCAGCCCAAATTTCCTTCCTCTGCCTGTAGCTTTAAGCTGTTAGTCATGAGTGCAAAAGGAAAGGGCGGTTCTGTGGTGATTTTGGGGTGGAAAAGGCAAAGATCCATGTTCTGGGGATTTCCCAGTGAGTTTCTGCCAGGGTGCGCTCCTTGCAATGTGATTCCCAGGCAAGGCAGCAGACTCTCTAAGCACAGCTGTATCTGCACGGCTTCTCAGATGGAGATAGCAACGTATTTGGGATCCTGTCCAAAGAGCTAGCATCAGGGGAGGGTGATGTCCTGGAGGGTCCTGGAGAGTCTGAGGTGGGAAAGGTTCCGTTCCAGTTCACTAGAGAAAGACCTCGGACGGGGGAAAAGGGACTAGAGTAACTTTTTATTATGCCAACAACAAGCAGCCTCGCCGATGCCTCCCTACACCTGCCACCTCCTGAGTCTCAAACGCTTCTGAAGTCCACCCTGGTGGGGTGGTCTTGCTAGAGCACGCCTGCAGGTACGGGCAGTTCTGGAAGCGCTGCTTCCCTTTGGCTTGCTGCTGGCACATGAACATGGTAAGGCAAGGGAACAGAAACGAGCAACTTTGGGTGCCCGGTCAGACTGAATCTGAGATTCACCAGAGAAAAACTAAACTTCACCTGGCGCCCTTCGCCCTGGTTTGTATGGCAAGCAAGTCCCTGCACCGTGTTTTGGCTCCTAAATCATCCTTCAGACAGGTAGCCCTCTCCACTGGCGGGGCCCAGACCGTGGAGAAGGTGGGGCTGCCTGAACCCTGGGCTGGTGTGCAGCTCAGAGCTCCCGGGCTGCACTTTCCAAGCACAGATGTTCACTGTACCAGCTTAAGCGTAAGGACCTTGCAAAGACACATTGCTTGAGTGTCAGTCCCAGTAACGTGCTGAGCACTTGTCCATTGAGTAACCTCCGTGTTGTGGTTTATTTGAGTATGTCTTATGGGTTAGACCTGGCAGCCGTTGAGTACTGGCAGTATCTGAGATACGTCAGTGGTAATGAGGGGGACCATGTCTTATGGCATAATAACGATGATTAAGGATGGGATTTTTCAAAGGCAATCAGGGAAGTCAATGAGAGTCAATAGGAAGTGGGCGCCTCATTTCCTTAAGGTGCTTTTGATAATCCTAGCCTAAAACATTGATATTTCATGTGGACACATTTAAGTCTGCGTGGGAGAAGTCTCAAATCCTTTTTGAAAAACGATATGCATATTGTAATTGGAACAGATTAAATATGAATACCTGCAGCAGCTTAACCTTTTACTCTCCTTATTTAAAAAAAAAAAAACAACCAACCAGTGTATTTTAGTCAAAGCAACTGTGTCTTGCAGTTAATAATGGGCCAAATCCAGAGCTGTCAGCTGACACGGCTGCCCTGCCTTGAGCAGAATAATTCTGATCTACCCCAGCCAGGGATCAGAGGCTAATAGGAGAAGCACCCAGAGCAGGATTATCAAGTTGCAAATATATGCAGAGCAGGGTGTGTTAGCCAGTGCTCTGCACGCGTAATGTCCCCGTAGGCAACCGGCATCCAGACTAGAACCGGGGCGCACATTTCTGACGAGGGTGGTTAACGGCCGGAGCAACATCACCTGGGAAGGCAAGAGATTCTCCCTGGTATGAAACGCCCAGGCAGGGATGGAAACCCATTGAAAAGAGACACCAGAGCAAACAAACGGGGCGCTGAGTGCTGCGATCGTGAGGGGAAACCCAGTTCTGAGTGAAAGAGGAGTTCAGCTGATGGCCACAGCGTGCTGGTCCCTGTGCTGGATGGATCTTGCTGCTACTGGACAGGCAGCCCGGCAGCCCAGCTTCTCGGGGAGCAAGTGGATTTTTCCTTCCCTCTGCAGTCATTTGTGCCCACGGATGAAACTCAAAAGCCTCAACAGGAAGCCTCATGGGAAAAAGCTGCGTTTCACCTGGTGTCACAGCAGAACTGTGACAACCTACCGGTTTCATCTGCTTTCTGTGCAAGCTCACGAAATGCCTTGGGAGCATTCTCAACTGATCGTCCATCCGCTTCATCACAGCCCCCCGCCTGCAAAAAAGCCTTAGCCCAAATGACTTTCCTACAAATGTGGCGTGTGACTCCTTCACACCACTCTGACAGCAAAGACTTGCCACAAGGTACATGAGTAAGAGGAGGAGGGAGGAGACAAAGAAGGAGGTATTTGGGCTGATTAATGAATGCTGGGTAAAAACGAATTCGCGTTTGAACGCTGACAGACTTACAGCTGCTGACAACCATAACCTATGCATTTCAGAGGGCAGTGTTTCATCAAACACTCCTCAGGTTCTCTGGAGTGGATTTATGCAGCAGGCAGTAATACAGCACAAAGTGGAAGGTAAACGGGGTGGAAAGTAAATCACAAACTTTCCCTGAGTAAATAGAAACTCTTCGTGTTATGGCTGGCACATGCAAATGGAGGGGACAGAGTTGTGTGTGGCGGTGGCTCATCCCTGGAGCTGAGGGGCTGTGTCTGGAGCAGAGCTGGGTGACCCTAAGGAGTGGGAGGGGGGGATGCCATGAGGAGTACCTGCAGAGACCTCTGGCATTCCTGCACACCCCAAAGCACAGCTCCCCGGGGGGTTTCAGCCCCTCTTAATGACGGTGGGAGAGTGGCCAAGGGGGAAAGGTGCTGTCTTCAGTGGGAGTGGCTGGGAGGGGTCACACTGGAGGTGCACTGAGCCCACTGTCCTGTCTCTGCTGGTGGCCCTGCTCAGGAAAGCCCTCCAGAACAGGGAAAGCATGCAGTGATGCTATGCCAAAACCCATGGCAATGCTGCAGCTCATCCTGCAGCAGGATAACGTCCTCCTGGGGAGTTACTCATTCATTCACGTGCTTCAGCAAAAGCAAACTGCCGCCATCACCTCTGTGTTCAGCTGAGCATCCCTGAAAAACTGCGCCACCCTGGAGCTGAACCCACCAGTGATGCTGATCTGGATCATCTTTCCCCCTTTCTTTGCTGCATTGGCCTGGGCTGCTCTGCACAGCCAAGCTCCCTGAAACCCTCCTGGTCCAAAGACCCTCTGCATCAAATCTGTCTACTGCAGCTCCCTTGCCAAACCTTCCTCCTCCGCAGGTCCCACCAAATTCCCCACAGCTCCTGAGAGCCAACTGCCTGGCCCTGGATCCCGTACAGGGACCCATCTATCTTCTCCCCTGCTCCAGGCGTGGTCTTTCAGGCACTCCACACCCCGTAAGCTGGGCTACAGCCTCTTGGCCAGGCTCCTGCTGTCATCAGCCCCAGGTTAAAGTGAGCAGGGCTCTGGGCACAGGTCTGGCTGACTCCTAGGGGACACCACCCATGCATTCCCCCTTCCCTGCTGTTCCTCTACAGCACAGCAGGAGCAGCACCTACTTGAAGAGTAAAACCGCAGGAGAAAAAGCCTTAATGGGAAAAACCTGAACTACTGAGAAGAAACTGGTTAAAAAGCAAGTCCTGGGCTGTAAATAGGCCAGAGGCTGACCCTGAGGATAAGCCCAGCCCACGAAAGCACCATGAAAGGCAGCAGACAATCAAGTACGGCCTGATTTAAGTAGCAGTGATTTCGCAGGAAAGGTGAGACAGGTCCTTCCTCTGTTTTGCATCAGGGTTAGCTCTGGGGACTCGGTCATGATTTACTCCAGCACGAGAAAGAATAGGCACGGTCCAGGAGCTTCATTTCTGCCTCCCTGCCTCTTTCTGGCTTTGTCATTATGTGAAATATTTTGGGGGCTGTGAGAACATTTCCCATTATGTGTGTATCAGTAGCTTTTTCTCTTTGTATTTATGGTTTAATAATTTTTGAATCTGTCACAATCAGTGTTGAAAAGAGCGTAGCTGGGTATAATGGAATAATTTGAAAAGAAATGCTAAAGCGCAGGAACAGACTGCATTCGTTTCAGCAGATGCAAAGTGAATAATATTTAAGGACATGTTTATAAATCAGTACACCCTTTAATTAAGCAAAACATTTTGCTAAGAAAGAATTAATTAGCAATTCATGGCACAAGGCCTGGCCTATTATCAAAGAGCTTGTACACGATAAAGCACAATTGCTTGTGTGTCTTTAGAGCTAATTATCAGTAACTTGTTTTATTTTTATTTCAAAGCTCCTTGTGAAGAGACAAGATAAAGATCTACATGAGGAGCGGTGGGCTGGTGGTTGGTCTTTCCCTCGGCTCTCTTTCAGGATTGTACTAATTGTCATGAGTGGAAAGGGGCCCGTGGCTGGTGTGCAGTCCCGGGACTGAGGGGTAAGGTGCGGAGGGTCATCTAGTCCAACCAGTGGCAAAGCTGGGATCAGCTCTTTGCTCATACAGGCTCATCTTGTAACTTGACAGAAGTCATTTTGATGTCTCACTTTCTCATCGGTAAAGCGAGGACAACAGCACTGCTGGCCTGGGAGAGGTTTGCTGAGGATGAACGTGTGAGGCTGTGACGTGATGGATACTGGGGATGGGGCAGAGAAGGACCATGTGTAGGTGGCAGAGAGTGAGTGGCGGCGGACAGTCTGGGGGTTTCCAGTGCGGCTCCCCAGCGTACAGAGCCCAAGGAAGAGGGTGGGGCTCACCCTGGGGTGCAAGAAGGATGAAAACTACCTGCTCCCTGAGAAACCCAAGGGAAATGGCAAAAGGGGACTCAGATCCTATGATGGGGATAGGGGGGAACGTTGCTGTGAAAGCTACAAATTTTTGTGTCTCTTGGGCATATGCCAACACAAGAGCTTAAACACACCATAACTGGCACCAGTGACAGGATTATGAGCAGTTTCAATCTGATGCAGATGGTCTTCCCATTTGCTTCCTTGTTTAAACAGCAATTTGGCAAGTTTGTCATTCATAAAGCTTTTATAGTGCTCCACACGCTTCTTCCCTGTGGCCCACTAGGAGCTGCCTGGATGTTTGTCGATGCCTGGAAACACGCATTAGTCTTTAATGAGGTTGCATTCCTATTGTTTCCTTTGGTCAGAGGAGCCTTGGGAATTCCACACTGTAGGACATATTTCCATTTAAAAACAGCAGCTACTCACCAAAGTATCGCTCCGATGCTCAACTAACAGCATTGCCAGCCCAGGTATCACAACCAGTGTGCGGCGGTTACCGGGAAGAAAAAAGCGCTTTGAGATCTACCATGTGCTGAGAAAAAGCCGCATGAAGCTGCAGGTGTTGCTCGAAGCAGAGGAGTTGGAGCCGGGCGGAGGCAGGGGCCAGGAGGCTGCTTTGCGACAGATAGCTCTGAGCCTGCAGGGATGGAGTGGGTAGAAAGTACCACCCTTCGTGATTTGGGGAGAGGCTGAGGAACCAGATGAGGGGATGACGTGGTCCAGCTTCACGTGCCTTGGATGTCCTTTAATTCACTAGCCAGATGGGCTGCAGGAATACTAAAGGGCTTCGTTTGCCCACAACTAGTATCTAAGGAAAGCCCAATGGAAGCCTGATCTATTAATAGCTCTCATGCGCTTTTGCTGAGCGTAAGTTAACAAGGCATCATGGCTGGCTTTGGCACGAGCTGCTTAGATCTTTAGGCAAGTAAATATTTAGCAAATAATTCTGATTCCTCTTTGGCAACAAAGCACATCTTTGTTCTTTATCTACTTGCTTGTGTTTTTAGCTGCAGCGATAAGACACACTGGGATATCCGACTAACTCAACCTCCTCTGCAGTGGGACATCCAGCGCCTTTGCAGGACTCAGAAGACAGCCTTTGGCCTCAAGTCTTTTGTGGATTAATTAGTCTGTAAGTGTCATCTCTAGAGCTGCCCGCCCTCGCGTATCAGCCATCCTTATGCTGCAAGTAGGACCTGCTGCCACAAGTAAGATTTATGGACAAAACCCCCTCATTTATTTTTCAGTCCCCTCAGAGGAACCCCACGCTGTTCCACTATAGCTCAGTGTTCTCTGTATGCTTTATTCCATGATAAACACGGTATATTTTAACCCTTTTCTTATCTGGAGATACTTACTTGAAAAGAGTGTTAGTGGTACTTGTAAGAGAGATGTGAAAACAAAGCAGCAGGGAGGGGAGGCAGCTGGAGGTCAGGGAACTGGTGGTAGGTGCCCATAGACTAAACTTGCTCTGGGACCTCAGGCAATTCATTTAACTCTTCTGATCCTGTTTCCTCGGCATGTTGTGGGATGATAAAACAGTCCAGCCAGGAGCAGGGTAGGAGCCCGCAGAAGCCCTTAGCTGGCGAGTACAGCATGACACCCAGATGACGGAGGATTGCGTTTCACTGAGTGATGCTGGTGTTGGCAGTTAATCCAGGTTCACGGCAGGGTGGGTCGGAGCAAGGCGTTGCCTCTGGAATCCAAATCAGCCCATTGGGGAAGACAGCAACAGCCAAGCACTGGGTAGGCTTTGCAAGAAGATAAGAACAGTGGTACTGGTATGGGGGGGGGCAAAGGTTCATCTGCGTCCTGGCTCCAGCCATGGCCATGACCAGAGGAATGAGTTGAGGCACACACTGTACTTCCATCCAGTTCAAATTCAGGGTCTGCCTGAGCTGTTGCTGAGGAAACTCTTTGGTCACCTGTGCATGAGAGAGAGAATCCACTTCCATGCAACCTGAGAGCTGGGACAAGTCGTTTATGTCCTCTTTTAGGGGACAGATGTCCAAGGCACCGGGGTGCAGTTCTGTGGTGTAGCCCTGAGGGATGGGAACAGTTTGGCACAATTCCTGATTGTAACTCGAGAGCGGCGGTTCTGCTACGCGTGGTTGCTACTGTGTCTGCTCAAGTCTCTGTTCCATGCACTGAGAGGGGATGGCAGGGTAAAAAGAATTGGGGAGAGCAACTTTTCATATTGACATACAAAGCTACTTGCAAATTCCTGTCATGGCTCTGGGGCGTCTGCTGCCATACAAATGCCTCTCTTTCTCTGCTCCGTCTTTGTACAGCTCTCAGGGAATGTATTACCAGGAGGATGTATTGTGACATTTTTGCAATACCATCCTCTGTAGCATATTCCAGAGCATCTCCCTGACAATGGATTTCCTTCACGCGCAGCTCCTGTTATTAGGTCTGCGCGTCCTTCCTGGAGAGACATTCTTAGGAGTGATGGGTTTGAAAAGCAGCGACAACGTGCAAGTTATAAAGGGGGACAAGAGGTTATGCAGGAGTCTTAATGGATTTTAGTGAAGACAAGGTTGAAAGCATCCCAAGTGTCCATTACTGGGAAAACATAGCCCTGGAATTCAGACTTTGTGCACTTCCTTTTTTAATACGCTATTTCTTCTCATCACTGTCATTTACTCTGAAAGCAAATTTGGTTACAAGGTAGAATTGGACAGGATCTTTCTGTATTTCATGCTTGTTTTTCTTCCAAATAAGATGAAATAATACAGATAAATTTCATTTCTGAAAGTATAATAGAAAAGTCACGCACATGCAAGCCCTGAAAGTAAAGCTGATGCAAAGTCTTTGGTTGCACATAGAAATATGCAGCTGATAGGGAACCTTAGAATGGAAAACATCTTCACTTCTGTGCATCTCTGGACAATCCTCCCATAAGAACTTAGCTTGGCTTGGGGCACTGCCTTGCGTTTGTGAACAAGCGTGGGGATCAGAATGTGTTTTTACCAGTACTTGAAGGCAAAAAGAAGAAGAGGAAAAAATCTTAAGCATTAGTAAAATACACTGAATCCTTGAGTCCAGTGTAGCTGAGAACACACAGTCTCCTTTGGTTGGAGTTCAGCCACAAAAGCAAGACAAATATGACTTGTTTGTTTGTTTGGTCCCAGCATCTTGGACTGGGTTTTGAAGGGTTAAAGGATTGACCAGTGCATGTATTTGGAGGCCACCCACCTCTGCAAGGGTGCATATAAATGCTGGGTTCAAGCTTTGAGAGTAATTGATGGTACCTGCAAAAGCATTAGAGCTTGGCAGTTGTAGACTTGCCAAAACCGAACACTGAAAAAACTAGCTCTAAACCTTTCAGGGCTGCGGAAAAAACATGGTATTTACCCTATTCTTAAAGTGTTTTTCTATTTGAATCTTTTCATTATGAATTTTTAAATGAGACCTGCAAGGAGCACAGCCTGAAAAACTGTTCACTAGCCTCCAAATCGGGAGACAAAGCAGGTTGTTTGGCCACCAAGCAGCACACGCTGTGTCCTGCCCAGCCCTCAGGTAAACACGGAGCCCAGAGGGAATTCGGCGATTCTGGAAAAGCAATGAGTATTGACTGGGGCAAGTGCAGCGACGTGAAAGAGATCATTGGGATAATGTAAAGCAAAGAGGGCACACTACTGTTGAGTAGGAGCAAAGGGAACACAAGACAAGGGATGGACGCTCTCTTTCAGCATGTACCCTTGCTGCATTTTGTCCTCAACCACCACAGCCACAAGCACATCATGGCTACGTAAAATCTAAGATGCAAGGGAGGAGGAGAAAAAAAGCACAGAAAGCATATCCAAGAGCTGAGGATTCTAAAACCCACCAACTAACAAAACCCAAAGTAAGTCAGTCCGTCACAGGACGTGGGAGGGGAAGAATCTCCAGTCCTCTTCAGAAGAGCAAGGTACCCTGACCTCTCCCATTCCAGTGTTGATAGACACCGAATCGTTTCCAGTGTTGTGAGTTTGTACAACGTCAGTATTAAGCACGGGGTAAAGAGATGAGGTGTTTTGTCATATTGGAATTTAGTTCCCTTTGCATTGCCATGGCAATGCAAGAAAAATTTTGATCGCTAACTGAGACACTTTAGTATATATTAATACAGCCTTTGCCAGGGAGAGAGCTGAGTGACAGCTATGTTTGGAAGTCTGATTGGAACCTTCTGCTTTTTATGCTGTATCAAAAGCTATGCACCTAGAGAAAGTTGAAGGGGGAAAAAAATAGATCTTACGGCATCTTAAGAGAAATGCTTGAAGTTGAGAGAATACGTTTAATTCTTACTAAATTGGCATCAACCTCTTTTGCTGACTGCAAGGCAAGAAAGTCCAAACTCCCTTGAGGCAGCAAGTTCTAAAATAACCTCCTACTGCAGCACTTTGCTGTCAGAAGTTCTAACTCGTGTTTCTACTCATCTGTCTCCCTAACATCTTCTTGCTCACTGGGGCAGGAACTGCTGTTTTATCCCTTATTTGTATAAGGTGTGACATAATAAGAACACCAGACCCATGTCTGAGGCCCCTCAGGTCAAGGGAAGGACTAACCGCTCCAGTTTGTACTTCTAATGGATTTAAATTTCCCTGTTCCCACTGTTTTATAACTACAAGAATCTTACTTATGATTCTAATGAATGTTTTAGGTCTGGGCAGAGAATGCAGATGCCTGTGTCAGCAGCCAGTTGTGGAAGGAAGGGGGGACTGGCAGGAAACCAGGTGAAGTGGGTCCTCTTAGCACCACACTCTCAAAACAAAGGGTCACAAACCTGCTCCCTGCATGCCCAAACTCAGTCTACGTTTGCCTCCTTGTTACTAAGGAAAAAGGACGTGCAAGAGTGGTCTCCTATTCCCAGTTCCCACCCACTTCTTAAAGCTGGCCAAGTGTTGTTCTAGAGTCTGTCTGTATGTTCGCCCATGATGGCCAGGAGTCAGTGGGGATGAGAAGAGGCACCACCGACTAGGGCAATAAGCACTACAAGCAGCCGAAGAGCTCAGATGGTCTCAGCAACCCGAGCTTGAGCAGAGCAGTGCCAAGGAAAGCTCCCGTCACAGCACAGAATTTCGCTGCCCCAATCAGTCTAGAACATTCGGAGTTGGCTCAGCCACTGGAGGCAGAACTCCTCTGACAGTAAGATAATGGTTCTCCAAAGCTTTGGCAAGGTCCAGAGTATGGTAGAGACAACAATGCAGGCTGACAACAGTGTGGGATGCAGCGTTCATCTCCACAGAGTTTTCCCTTTGGTCACCAGGGTCAGGGCTAACACGGCTGCTGGGACAGAGCTTTTGCCGACAGAAGAGTCCGAATGTTTTGGATCTGAGCCATTTGAACGAGTGCCTGCCACGAGGCTGTGCCCCTTGCTCTCTGTCAGGTTAGATAGCTCACCACCCCTTTTCTTGCTGACACCTTTGGGTTCTCCAGGCAGAGTCCCTAACGGTTAACGCGCCCGGATCTGCAACCCAGCCTGCCCAGCCCACAGCTGAGCAGCTGTGACAGGGCTTGAAAGCCAGACTGACATCTCTCTAACTCAGATACACATTCATGTCAGCTCTTGTAAAATTTGCACATTGGGGATCTTTCTTTACGTGGATTACTCCTATGTGCACAGAGACTTTTGCCTGCGGACTCGTGCCAGGCCAAAAACCAAAGAAACAAAAAAAAACCCCCATCAAACCAAAAACCCAAAGAAAAAAAGTGCATTTTTTTTTTTCTCCAGATATGGTTTCTTTCTTTTTCCCTTCTTAGCACTTTATTGCAACAGGGAAGGTCCCATAAGGCCACCAGCCTAATTAAAAAGATAGCGTCTAGATGCTGTTCCGAAATATGTGCATATAGAGTTAACCGTACATGCAAACCAGAAATATCTGCATATGTAAATCTACAACCACTTTCCTCTTTTTGGCTGAGTGAGCATATTTTCTGGGACCGTGTTAGACTCTGATCTCTGACTAATTAGTGTGCAGGACTAATATTTTCCAAGGGAGTTCAGCTGTGAGAAACGCAGGTTTAACCGCGTTGTCAGTTTGCAGGAGCAGCCTCTGCACTGCCACGTACCGATCAGGAACTGGGCGGGGGGAAAGTCTTTGTCCACTTGCATTAGCAGGTTTTTTTTGATCTACCAGCGCAACTGTTCATGCAAGTCAGACACTGGGCTGACTTTAGGTTTTGTACATGCGTGTGAACAGCTCGGTCCCTTGAAAAATCTAGGTCGAACACGAGACAACATTTGGGCTGACTGCTGCATCCACACACTCTTTGCTTGGTAAGAAACTGATTCTAAGCTCATTAGAGAAGTGACAAGAGGAAGTTCCGCTCAAACAAAGTGGATTTCAATCACCCGGTCTCCCCAAAATACAGCTATCGAGCCTTTCTTAGGAGAAGCACTTCCCATCGTGTTCAGCTCTATTAGAATGGATTCAAGCTGTGCCACCACCGCAGCACATAACGCGACCCTGCAATTTGATACACGTCCTGCTGTTTCTCTTAGAGGTTCAAATTTGAGGTTGAGCCTGCTTGGGGATTGATCTAGTTTTCTTTTCTGAAGAAGTGCCTGGGTACTTATGCCCTTAATTCAGACTTGCTCTTATCCTTTATTCTCTAGAAAGTTCCTCAGATTTACTTGGTGGGAAAACAAACAGACACTGGCAGACAGTACCTGACGGCAGCTGGAGCCATCACCCTGTGCTCAAGCACGAATTGAGTCTTTATGCCAAAGCTCAGCTTGAACAGGTTTGGTGGGGAAAAACTACTCCTCTTTTTTCACGTGCCCCTCGAAGTTGAGGTCTTTGATAAAATGACATCTCAAACCATCTCATTTTGCTCATCCCATCAAACATGTCAGCATCATCACAACAATTTGTAAAGCTAATTGGTCAGTGAGTATAACAGAAGCGCTTGTTTGAGACAGGTAGATGGTTCATAGATATCTTTGGCTTAGCCCAAGCTGGTATTTTCTAGAAGACAGACAATGTTCTTCAACCTTTGTGGTTTTTTGACAGCGATCACTGCCAATCATAGTTCAAATGACTGAAGTTTTTCCATGACAAGACCCTGTTTGTCACTGTGTTTAGCTCTGATTAATGTAAATAAAGTGGAGCGACACAAACCTAAAGACTAAGTGAGCGGATACAGATTGACAAGTCTGGAAAGAGCTGCCAGGGTCACCTGGTACAGCAATCCCAAGGTGTACTACTCATGGTGCTGACCACTACCCCCACCAGATCCAGAGCTCTTCCAATCCATACATTCCCACCACTCTATAAAATATCTTTCAGGAAACTCAAGAGTCCCACTAAAATATCAGTGATGGAATTCCCTGGAACAAAGAGTGTGAGTGTGTCTTACCTTGTCTGGAAGACTCAGGGAGAGCTTCTCGCTTTCTCTGCTTCTTGTATTGACATGTCACACAGCTCATTGCAAAATGCCGGGAATAAGTAGGTAACTACAGTGCTCAGGATGCACTTGTCTAACAGTGGTTTCTGATGGCCTAGAAGACACGCTCTAGCTGAAAGGAGGAAGTCTCTGCCAGTGAGAAAGGGACTGTTGAATACATAACAGAAGTAATGAACACTGACCCTGGTTTTCTTGGACCATGTTTCCATGAGAGCATGGTGTCAAGAGAAACATGGCTGTCCAAAAGAAAAAGCAATTAGAAATGGTAGATATCAACAGTAAGTTGTTCCTGCTTGAGAGACCTGAGAAAGTGTCCCTGCTTCATCTTTGCTAGTGCAAAGCTGGTGAATGAAAAAGTCACTGAGCTGGTTCTGTGGCTGAGGAGAAAGTCTCTTCTCACAGAAATGCCAGCTGTGAAATGTCCTGGGTGGGCACACTGAGTGACAGCTGAGCCCTGAGCTGAATTACAGTTCGATATTAATAGTAAGTTTGAGGTATTAGACCTCGTATTTTGCAAAAGGAACCTTGCTTGTTCCTTCCCAGTCTAACCCAGTCAGGAGGAATTTGAGGTCTGCTTGTAGTCCCAGAGCAACGATCTCACTGAGGTCAGAGACTTAGAGGGATAGCTCACACGACTCAAGTGCTGCCATGGATGGACACAGGCTCTTTAGGAATGACAGGCTGGGAAGACAAGGAGGGACAACGTAAGGAGCACCCTGGGGTGGGCTGCTGGTGGCAGAGGGACAGCCTGGCCTCCGCACCCAAGTCACGAAGGCTTAGTGAGCCAAGGAATAATGAGGAATCCCTGCAACGGCATTGAAATTCTCAGGTGAAAACGCTCTGCCAACTCACACATGTCATTTGTGAATGAGGTCCTCTCCAAAATATCGTACATATAATGTGCACGAGCATAGAGAGTCCATTGGTCACATCAGCCTTCCCTTACACAGCATCCGTTGTCTACCACGCAAAAAGTATCACCGCTGAGGCAATTCGTAGTCACTCTGTCCACCAGGCATCTCAAAGAGGCCAAGACGAAATGGGTGCAGAGGTTGCAAACCAACCACTTCCTTGAAGACTGGTCCTTCCCTTCTCCCCTCACCAGGTCTGTGTGGCAGCAGGCAGGACAGGAGCCGGCAGGCATAAATAGCAGATCTTTGGCTACGGGTCTTTCATTCCAGCAATAAAACCCACAGTGGCAATAAATCAGGTGGCAAGCAAATGTGTCAATAGATCCTGCCAAGCCATTTTAAACCGCGGTTGTTGGTCTTTACTGTAACATTTTGATGTATATATTTGGTCCATTAGAAAAATAACTTCATTTTTGACCGCGGTTTCTGTAAGAGAACAATTCCTTCCTTCCCTGCAGATCTCTCTAGATAGCCATTCTAAAAAGCACACGACACTGGGCGCAGGTTAGGGGTGTAAACAAGCTGGCATTGCACAGAAGCCCATTTCTCAGAAGGCTGGCAAGACAGTTCAGGCTCCTCTGAAGGGCAGCAGCAGTTAGGAGGGCCAGTAAGGGGAGACAGCAAACGCAGCCCCATCATCCAGACCTGAGCTACCGGAGCGTGGATCCAGGTTTCTGTGAAAGCAGAGCCAGGCCAAGCACTTCGTGATGGAGTCAGCGGGATGCAGCGTGAGCACACCAACGCATCGGCGTGGCTACAGCCAGTGGGTCCTCAGCTCCAGGTTGCTCACTCTACTGCTAAAGCCCAGCCAGGCCCCCAGCCTTAGCGCTCGCTACGATGATGTGCTGGAGGAGCTAGTGCCCAGAAGCTGCAGAAGGGCTTTATGAATGCATTTAGCATGTTACAACGCCTGAGCACGGACACAGCTCCATGGATATACCAGTACTCCACCAGTGCTCTGCGGTAGCAGGGATGCATCCTGCCTTGGGGTTGTACCGGCAAACAAACACCCCTCTGGAAGCAGACTGGCTGCGAGATTCACGGCTGAACAGTGCCCACTTCAGTCACACACCTTCAAGCGTTGGCCACTTCCCAGCTCTGTGGGCCAAAACCAGACCTTGGGCTGTGTGATGCCCATTTATAGGGGCTACAGCCTCCTGCCTGACTCGGTCACCCTGGCTTAACCTGCTGTAGGTGAAGCCAACATGGGATGCCGGCACCAGTGGATACGGATCCTTCCAGCATAACCACCCACCTCCTAAGAACACTGCAGAGATAAAAGTAGGAGTAGCACCAAAACATTCAGAGGCAAAACTGAACTTAAAGACAAGGGCTGAGAGTATGAAATAGCCAGAAAGTCATCCCAGATGCAGCCACTGGGCTGGGAGCCCCTTCCGTGAAAGGCAGTCGCTCCCCTTCCCTCCCGGCCTCTCCAGTGTGGCCTTGGGAGATGCTGCTTAACATTTTTCAAGCTTAGGACAAGGCAAAGAATCATTTCCTTGAAAAATAGCCTTCTGTAGAACATGAAAGATTTTATGAAAAACTATTGGCTTTTTCGAAGTGTTTCCCCTTTTTTTTCTTTTTTTTTTTTTTTTTTTGGTGACATCCTCTATCAGTCTTTTTTACTGCCGCATGCAATGTAAACTAGCCTTCGGTTCCTCTTCTGGAATCGTTCTTATGTTAAGATACTTTTTCAATCACAAAACTATCAAAATAGTTCACCTACAGGAAATCTGATTTTGAGAAGCTGAAGTGTGCATTTTCTGGAGGCAGACACGTGGAGCACAGTCACTCAGTTCTTCCTATTTCAGTACAAAACAGAGGCACAGGACGGAGTGCTCCCCAGCAAGCGCCATCCAAACTCCGCACAGTCCTACTCGGACCCTTATTTTCCTGCTACCAGGTGCCGAGTTACCCCTCTGCAAGCTGGTCCTCTCATTTCACCAGCCAAATTCCCTGTTCTTTCCCTGCTGATGAATTCCTGATGCAGCCGGAGCGGAAGCAGCAGTCTACTCTCCTACAAGTTCCCAAGCCATGTGCGACGCTCTACAATTGCTCCCCCCAACCCGAATCTCCCCAGAGCTTTGGGCAAAGCGAAGTTCTGCGCGGGGTCTCCAGCCAGCCTGGAGAGGTGGAAGGGGCCAGCCAGTCACACCACAAACACTGTGAGGACGGTATTTTGGGAGCAATACCTGAGAAGAGATTTGAAGGACTGCTTATGTGACGGGTTGGTTAACAGCGGTGAGAACATGCACGGGGAAGCTTATTGATTCCCTTTATTGGGCAAAATTTGCTTCCTAGAATTCAGAGTCAGAGCCAGGCTGCGCCTGCAATACCAGATTACTGTGGAGGGACCATCCAGGGGGCACAGCTGACCCGAGCAGCTGCCTGAGCACACCCAGCTACAGCTCTGACCCACTCAGTGACTCAGGAGAGGAAGAGAAAACAAGGTGAGAGCAACAGACGATGGAGAGTGTCTGTGGCATTCTCCGGAGAAAGGAGAAAGACCTGCCCTGCCCACGGACCCTGGGACACTGCAGCCGTTCAACAGGTTTTACTGATGGATCTGCAGTGGTTTGTGGGATAGCTGGAGTATGCAAGGCCATAGCAAGACCCTCGAGCGAGCGGGGGAGTCTCATCAAACCAATACGCATCCCTTTCCCACACTAAACCCTCCTTAGAAACTTAGATCGGGTGGGAAATCCCTGACGTCAGGCTTCTAGTCCAGCAGATATGAAATAGTAAGTGTCCCAGTCACACTGGTCCTCCAGCAGACACGCATCGCCCTTTGGAGGAGCAAATTACCTTCTCCTACAACAGAATGGAGCAGCACTCAGGCTGCTCGGAGGTCCTCGTGCCTCGATACAACCTCGGGGGCTGCGGCGGCTCGTGTAATTGCAGAGACGAGGAAGGAAATGGTGCGTTGGAAGGAAAGGGAGAAGAACCAGCGAGACTCTTGGAGCAGAGTAGACAGCGAGTGCTGGAGGGAAGGGGAGGAGGACAACCAGAGACAGCCCTCAGTTGTTCGCAGAAACCACGTACCTCTTCACCCTCATGCATTCATGATAAAACAAAACCAAGCCAAATCCAGTGTTTTCTCATCCTGCAGACCAGCCCCACAGATGACCGACAGTCTGCAGCTTAGGAGACCCCCTGCCCCACTGCTCCGAGCAGCGTAGCACATGGGTTACATGGCTGGTATCATCCTACCGAACCGGCCAGACAAAACTCCTCTGCGCACACATAGACGATCCCCCCTCCTGGGTGCTTTAAGGCTGGTTTCTCCCCTACTCTGCAGCTCCTACCCACTCACAGACATGTCCCAATATGCAGAAAGAGCAGGACGAGCCCCCAGGGTCCCCCTTTCTGCTGGCTCCAAAGCCCCAAGCTACACTACACACTGCTCCATCTCAACAGATGTAGTCCACACCCTCCCTTCCCTTCCCAGCAGCTTATACCTCGTCCCTCCCCACTCTCTCCTCCACGTGGCCTATCCAATGCCTTGCAGAAGTGCTCCTCTGCTCCACAGCCAAGGATAAGCTCACTTTGCAGAAAGGATAAGGGTGTCCTTGCCAAGTTATCATTTGCCTCCTGGAGACACAGCTGCAATTCCTGGGAATTTACAAGTCTGTTCGTTAACTCCTTAAGAAGCTTCCTGTGCTAAAGTGGTTGGGGACCTGAAAAAACTTGACAACAGACTCTCAATGGTGCTGACTCTTCAGGTCACCTGCATGCGAAACCTCATCAGTACCTTATAACTAATTCAGTTGGGAGTTTTCCTTTGTTTGGGGCATTAGTAATATTTTTTAGCATTACTCCTTACCCCGAGAATGAGCCACATTCAGCAAAAGCTGGTAAGTAACAAACTTTACCTCCTATCAGGAGCCATCGTGTTCATGGGGAGCAGCTGAGCTGGGGAGGGGAAACTGGTCTTGTCAAGGGCTGACTGCAGCCCCTCTCAGCACCTGGAGCAGTGGCAACCCTTTTGAAAGAGGATAATGGATCGCCACCTTTTCTCTGCAAAGGTGAACGCTCAGCACACTTCAAAACACTGCCCGCGGGCCAAGGCTACTCAACAGCGAAAACGCAACAGGGAAGTGCGTGGTTACGTACAACGGCTGGTTTGTTGGCTCTCGCTTCTCTCTATTCCTCCACAGCAGAGTAAAGCGGTTAGAGCAGCAAAATTTAAAAAAGGGGTAAATTTAATAAAATAAGAAATTAATTTAAGTACAGAACCTATCCCATCATATTATTATAGGAGTGCACTGGCTTTGCAATCCATGCACAGTACTTATATTCTATCACTTATATACTTACTTATATTTCAATCCTTTCAAAGTTCGCTACAACTGCGTTAATTTTGAACTGAATCATTTCAAGGTAAAAGTGATTTCTGAGCTGTTGTAAGCATCCCCCAGGCTAGGCGTGGAAAGCCAAGAAACACAAGGCCAGGAATGAAAACGGAACGCGGGGGTTTCTTCCACCTACCACCCGAGAGTAGATTAGTAAAATGTGAAAACAGAAACAAAACTAATGATGGCTTCTTTAAACTCTTTTAGTTCAGTCCGTAGGAATAAATATCACCGTGACCTAATCAAAGCTGTGTGCTCTAACGCAGGGAACTTATTAAGGACTACGGTCCTTAATAATCTGGATGTGATGTATTTTTCTTACGTGTAAACCTAACGCCCGAGTTTCTAATGCTTGTTTGTGCAGTAATTGAGGCATTCCGTGACGTGCTCTAACATTAGTCAGAGCTAGGTGCTACCGTCCTCAACTGTTCCATGGTGTTTGTGCAGAAACATCGGGCTTGGCCCAGCACTGCCCTCAGTCTGCCAGTTCTGTTTCCACAGATGCTCTCCATTTCTGCTCCACAGCATCGCTTTGCGATTTCATGCAGTATGTACACAGCAGCCACGGCCAAATGCTCTCCAGCTGTGGGTAACATCTTTCAAGGAGATAATATCTTGGGGAAAAAAACCAACTTAGCCCTTTTCCTTCTCCAAGTTGAGTCACGCCAACTTTCCTCTGTGGTTGCATGTCCTCACGCACAGGCCAGGAGTCCACCCCTCTCACTCCTGATGCAAAGGCAATTTCAGCCTCAATGTGTTAATAATAATTTGTCATTAACCATTCCCCAGGTGTCACTACAGGGGAGGCCCAGCAGCTTAGTGATACCTCAGCTGGGATTAAATATGACTCCAGCACAGTTTCAGCAGCTTTGGTTTATTATGTTGAACATCTGGATGAAGACATTTAAAGCATAACGTATGGTTTCCCCAAATACAGAGGTGCATCAGCTTCGTATCTAAAACGTGCTGCTGTCTCCATGCATGACCCTGCTTTAGTCTGATTTCTCAGGTTATGTTCTTAATGTAATTGCGGGTAATCTGGAGTGTCCCTGGACCCAACTGGAACAGCAGTAAAAAGCATGTTTGATACTAGTTCATTATTATTCTTTGGAGACCTCAGTCTGTGTTGTGTCTGGGCCATGCCAGGCACCGAGCCACAGTCGATGGCCGTTTCGACGGTGCAGGCGAATGTTATGAAAGAAAAGGGCAGCAGCTGCCAGGCATTGCGACATCAGATGTCACCAGAATGTATCTGCTGTATTGCAAACCTGATGCGTCCCATCAGACCCACCTCCAGAGCTTACAGTTCATCCATCACGGCCATCCTCTGCCACCTACGACGGTAATGCAGCAATTACCACCAGAGATACGGGGATGACATATACGCTGCTCTGGATGAAAGTACAACCAAAGCCCCGAGAACAAGGTTCAAGTCTGTGAAGGGAACAGTGCAAAGTCATCAGCTGACTGGTTGGGAGTGAATCAATATAAGAAATTCTCTCTGAGTTAATTTATATAAGAAATATAAACTAAGAAATTCTCTCTGAGTTGGTTTCCCTCCAGATGTGCTCCTCGGGGTATTTGCATTTTTGTGATTTTCGATCAGTCTGTAACTGATGAGATTCCTCCAGTGAAACCAGACATACACACCAGGATGCTGGGATACAGCCCCTGGAACTAACACAGTGTCAGTGGAAAGGGGCAGAAGGGGCTTCATCGATCCCACTGGGGCGCAGGAATGTCGTGATCGAGCCGCCTGCCATGCCCGGCTCCCGGCTGCCCCTCCGCCAGGCAGGCTGTACTCCATGGGCGTTGCACTGCTGCATGCGCCTGAGTTCCAGGAGCTCACAGAGCCACACCAGCCTTTGAAAGCTTTAGACTGGGGATGTGCAGAAGACAGCACCAAGCAACACACGCTCCTACACAGACACCTTGCTGGAGCAGTTCAAAATAATTCTCTTCTTTCCAGCTTGAACCCCCAGCTCTTGGGTGTTTGCTGTTGTCAAGCAGCGTCAGCAAAAGCTTGCTGAGATTTCATGTACTCTGCAAGAACGAAAAACCAGTAAATAATAACTGCCTTTGCATGTTCATCTCGCCCTCCCTTCACCTGGAGCTAATCCAGTCAGTTCCCAGGCAGATGGGGATTAGGCCAGCGTTTAACCTTCAGTTCTCTCCATTTAACCGTTCATTTGCTCTGTGTGAGGTGCCACACAGCTTCCCAAGTGACACGTGGCGCTGTTCTCTTCACACACCTGCAAGAGACCTATTTCGGGCTGCAAAGATGGGTCATGCCACGCTGTGCGTGGGGCGGGTACAGGTGCAGAGCTCAGCCGTCGCAGGGGCAAGGGTTGGACGGGAGCTCAGCAGAGAGCCGAAAACACAGCCAGGAGTGCCGGCGTGGGGCAATAGGCACAAAGCTGCACGTGCGAACATCTGAGGCACAGCTGCCTGGGAGGCATCCGCCCAGACGGGAGCTTCGGAGCAGAACCAGCAGATAAAGCCCACCATCACAGGGTGGCCCACACTATGGGCTGCAAGGCTGGGAAGCTGCGAGCCTGGCAACCCCTGCACCTCGATTCACGCACTGCTGCCAGCACATTGCAGCTGCAGCAAGGTCATGAGCTTCTTGTAGCACCCGAAGCCATCCTGTGGCATTGAAGGCCAATGAAAGGCAACGAAGCTGGTGAAGGGTCTAGAGCACAATTTAGGAGCGGCTGAGGGAACTGGGAGTGTTTAACCTGGAGGAAAGGAGGCTGAGGGGAGACCTTCTCACTCTCGACAGCTCCCTGACAGGAGGTTGGAGCGAGGTGGGGTTCGGTCTCTTCTCCCAAGTAACAAGTGACAGGACGAGAGGAATCAGCCTCAAGTTGCACGAGGGGAGGTTTAGGTTGGATATTCGGAAAAATTTCTTTACAGGGAGGGTTGTCCAGCCCTGTCCCAGGCTGCTTGGGGCAGTGGTGTAGTCCCCATCCCTGGAGGGGTCTAACAGCCGTGTCAAGGTGGTGCTGAGGGACAGGGGTCAGTGGGGACCTGGCAGTGCTGGGGGAACAGTTGGACTCGATGATCTTCGGGGTCTCTTCCAACCAAAATGATCCCGTGACTCTGTGATTCTGTGTTTGCTTTGACAACTCCTTGTGTTCGCTTCCCTTTCCCCTGGGCATGTTGCTCCTTACTGTGAAAGGCCAGGCTTGTGTTAATTAACTTTCATGGAGTTGTTTGAATTTTCTTTTTAATACCAAACTTTTCATGATATTTCCACTCCATCCCACAACCCCCCCCCCCCAAAAAAAAATCCTGAGAAACTGAAAACCTCTCTTCTCCTCCTCCCACTCACAGGTTTTGAAATCTTTATTTTGTGGGTAAGAAGAGTTCCATCTTACTGTAAATACTTATAGCGTTTCAGAGCCAATACTTGAACATTTTGGAAAAAAAAAAAATTAATTTTTCCCTATTCATGTTTTTGCAAAGGAGCAAACAAGACTTTTTCAGCCACAAGGAAAATGTTCTCATCTGGGTCAGAGCGCTATTTCGAGGACAGGACTGATAACCATCTGCAATTATTATTCGCAGACAATTGGATGAATGTTCCCTCGCAGCCCGAAAGGGCAGGTCGCTCACAGCACATGGTACTCATTAAAAGTAAAGAATAACCTGACGACGTGTCACTGGTGCCTTCAGCCGGATTGGCATGCCGAGCCCTCCCTCTGCGCTGGGGCTGCGTCGGTGGTGACTTCTGTCAAGGAAGAGCCCTAGAGGAGGTGTAATTAACAATCACATCTTCATCCCAGAAATAACGGGATTCTGGGATGATGGACGAAGAACCTGAGGCTGCACGTGAAGCATTACAGTGCTCTCTCTGTGCGGCTCCGCACTGACTTCACTGGAGCACCAGGGAGCTCTCTATTTCTGGAGTAGGTTGGCATGGCTTTGCTCGGAAAGCCATCCTCCTGTGAGAGGTCTGGTGGAGGAGGTGGGTGGGAGGATATCTCGGAGCACTTCCTGACTCTCTCACTGAATTTTCGGTTGCCTCAATGGAGACATTTGATTTGCTTGAGTTTCCACTGTTTGCAGCCATCCATATGCACCCAAAGGAGCCGCATTTTCCCAGGCTGCCTGCTGCCTGGGTAGTCACACGAGCCATGTGCCGAGGTCCTTCCGCAGGCAAATGCCCCGCTGCGGTCAACGGGACACTGCCAACGTGACAGATGGGCAACGCTGCGGAAGGACTGACAGGGCTGTGTGCCTCGGGAGTGCACAGAGCGCCTTTGTGCTCATAAACACAGAGCGGATGGTGCTCAGCCTGTACCTCACAAAGTCTGCGAGGGTCTTAAGAGGCCCCTCGAAAGGGTATCCCAGGCGGATAAACTCAGGGAGGTGGGAATTTCTGGCTCCTTTCCCCCTCTCAGGGGGATGCTGCTGCGAACTCCTCTAGCTACGTCATTCCCTCTCTTTCCCGAGATTCACAGTTCCGTGCACCCGCACGGCTACATCTACGTAAGTACACGCTTACGCACGCCGACACGCACACGCACGCCTCGTGTGTGTCTATTTATATATATATTTATTTATCCTGCGATTTAGAAATTCTCACCGGAATCCACTGCTATTCCATGAGGATCGCTTCAGCTGACAAACGCTCAAGGTAAAGCCGCCCCGAGCTCTGCTGCCGTGACGTACATTAAAGTTTCACGCCGTATCGATGTGTGCATCGTGTTCCGTACGAGCCAGGCTGTTCCCTTAACCACGCGCAGAGGGCTGGCAAGTTACAACATCCATCTCCACGGACGCTCCAGATTACTTTTTCCTGTTGCATGCCTCCAAGGCTAAACACCCAGTCCTCGATTTACGTAGAGCTGCTAAAATTTTTAAACCTTTGTAAGTGATGAGCGGTTTATCAATGCAACTGCATTTTTGTCAGCCTTGGCCGGGGAGGATAAAGAAATATTGGCCATTTTCCAGTGGTCATTTATTTTATTTTATTTTTTTCCATTTAAAGCGCGAGCTGGGTAGAAAGAGGATCCATTATTAATAGATAAATGTTTTATTAAAGATATAAAGACCACAAAGATTTGTAACTTTAATAATCGAGTTTCTTATTTTAAATTCTGTACCGTTATTATTAATTGAACAACTGGGGATGTTTCCTACAGCATCACGGTTGGGCTGAAGCACAGCAGAATGGATAACTCTGCACTATCTGGGGGAAAATAGTCCGGCTGACTTAAGGGCTTCCTGACAGAGTATTCTTTTTAATAATTTTTCAAATAAATCTGTCACTGGCTGCTTACAATAAGGCCTGTAAAGTTTCACAGGGAAGTCCTTTTTTCCTTAACTTCACTTCTGCGGCGGCACACGCTGGAGCGTCCTTACAACCCTGCTCACATATTCTGCAAATTATTCCAGTTTCTATGTTAAACCATTTTTTTTTTTAGCCTTTGCTGTGCTACAGCAGAGTGATAACTGCATTTTCTCTTCCCTGCAGGGTGATCTGTTGCTCAGGTGACTGAGCGAATTGAAAGGGGGAAAGGAATGTAATTTTTGAACTTTATTTTTCCCTCCCTCCTCGGATTTCACTTCATGAGCTTTTTTTTTCACATGTTCTTCTTGTGTTTATTAGACACTGCAAGGGCTGTGTGAATAACTGATTTCCCAGGAGTTAGGTCTCGCAGTTCAGAAAATTCAAAATATGAAACAAAGTCATTTGGACTTACCTGATTTTTTTTTTTTTTTTTTAGATTTCAGAATAAAAAAATCAATGCTTATGTTTGAGCACTCTAAAACAGTGGAAGAGTTTTGCAAATAAATGAGTTGAAAGAAGAAAAATAGTTACTAATAATAGCCATGCTCAGCTGCAGCTGACAAGAAATAATTTTGCTACAAAAATCTCAACCCCTGCATGTTCCAACTCCAGCAGAATTTGGGGGGCTCTTCCAAAGAGCAAAGTGTCTGTTTGCGGTAATAGAAACTTCTGGGTTTATCTAACTCAAACTTCTAAGCCTGGCTAAAATCAAACCATGCTGCAACAGTCAGTGTTCAGCTGGTGACCCAACATCATTACACACCCAAAACCAAAAAGTTCTAAATCCTTTTATAACCAAGAAACCTGAAAACGAAATTCCTAAATCCCACATTAAAGCTCCTAAGACAGAATATTTGGCAATTACAGGCTACACGATCATGCCTGACACAGTACTATGTCATAAAAACTGATTTTTTTTATTGTGTGCTTGATTAATTTTGGGTGTGAAATATTCCTGACCAGATGATCAGCCCTCTGATACAACCCTCTGTTCTCTGCGGTCTGTACATATAGACACACTTACACTTCTGACTCTGTGTACGGGCTATGGGAAAAACCCAAATCATGGAGAATTCATTGTAAAAAAATATAAAAGAAGTCTGTTTGCCACTTTCTGGTAGAGACCTGACTGGGTCCATCTGGGGGCTTCCCATTAAATTGTTTTCACTGAGTAAATACCAGTTACTGAAACCAAAACCATTTAAGGGGCAGGGACGTTTTTATTTAGCTGTTTCAGTCGCATAAAGCACAGTACAGTGCGAAATTATTAAAATATTGGATTTCAATATTTTCTAAGCAGAATTATTTGCTTTTATTTTTGAACGTGATGAATTTTAAAAGGCTGCAATTACAAAGAACTATTTAAAGCCATTTATTAACCATTAATCATTTATATAACCATCGATTTAACCATTTAACCAATCAACTACGTTAAAACTCCTCAACAGACCTGAGTGAAGAGGTCTTTCTCAAGCTCCAACTTGCAGGAAAGCTGGTGAGTTTGGGTGTTAATTGTGATTCAGAGAGGGCCATTGCGTGTTTTTGAAACCGCAGGAAGTCCCATGGGATAATATATCCCAGACGGCTCCGGCAGGGCAGTCCTGGTAAGGAACTCCTGAAACAATCATTAGAGATCTCACATTCTCCCTTTCACTCCAACAGGTAAAACCCACCACGGTACGGACGGGGCCGGTGGCTGTTGTTTTCATCACCACGACTACTCCCTGGCTGTCAGTGGTACTCACCTCCCAGGAAAGTGCCCGAGCGAGCGCACAGCCCTGTTTTACCCATTGCACTTGGCCAAACGCTACCCAGGGTATCGTCTGTGGACACCGACTGCTGTTGCGAACAGACGCGCTGGTGTTTGTGCACAGCTGGCGTGCGGCGGTACGAACAGCCCCGCTCAGCGGGGACGTGGCCATGCTTTTGTCGCACCCCGTACATTAAAGGACGAGAAGTGTCTGAGGCTGGTGGCATCTGCCATTTGTTCAGGCTGCATTAGATGTCATACTGGGCATCCTGGAGGAGTGTCAAAGCTCCCTCTGGACACAAAATTGTAGGTCATCCTCAACCTGTTTTGTTGACCCATGAGACAAATTGCGTTTCTATTAAATCAAGCCTTCCAGGAACATCTCCCCTGACTTGACAGTGACTAGTTAGTCTGGCTTGCAGCAAATAACTGTGGAGCGACAGGCATGTGACAGTGATTTCTCAGTGCCTGGGCTGCAGTTTTCTGTTCTTTTCCTTGTCAGGTTGCAGACTAGTAGCACAATATTGGTGTGTGCTTCAGGGGGGGAATTTCTGATTTCACTCCTAGCCTTTCCTAGGAAAACATCTCTTGATAGCAGAGCTACCAGGTGTGGAAAGACATAGACCCTGGCTCTAAGAAGGGGAAAGGTCTGCCTGCTCTGCAGAGCACGGACACAGGAATTGATTAGCCAGTAATATTAGGAAACTTGATACTTTTACAAAATAAGAGTGAAGAAATGCTTGAGAAATTAATACCACCGGTAAGTGAACATAAAACCTCAGTGGAAGGCAATGGTTCTCTGAGTTTTGTCTGCTGGCTCTGTGACTCCAGACCACATTAAAGGCAAATGAACCAACAAGGAAACAGGCTGATGTTTTGATAGAAAAGCGCGGCGTTGAGGCCAGGGATAGAAGTCATGTTATTTCTGCCTCTTGACTCCTGCTCAGGAACATCTGCAATTTCCCATAGTAATTTCTAAGCACAAGTAATGTTCATTAGGCCCTCTCTACTATTGGACCCACCCAATGTCGATGGTTGTCTCACTACTACCGTTGCTAACAGTAAATTTTGCAACACGCTGCTGCTAAGTTTGGTCATGTTAATAAATGCTGGTTCAAGCGGGAACGCCTTGTGCCCGGGAGCTGGAGGATGCCACGTCACAGTCAGTTATTCCACTCTGAGGTTCCTGCCTGTCTCTTAAAGCACGGGGAAACCCTGTGCCTTGAAGGAAAAAGCTTCAAGATCATCTGCTGGAAGATGCTGCAGTTTTATGCAACCTGGTGTCTAACCACAGGGAGTTATGTCATAATCTTAATAGGTCTTTGCAGGTAGAAGGATTTAATTTTATTTACAATGAAGAAGTCTTTCAAAAGCTCACGAGATGCCCTTAGTAATCTTAGTAGAGTTCGAGTACTGGGATATCTCGGACGGTGACTTCATACTCTAAGCCTGCAGGCAAAGGAACGCATAAGCCAAAAAGTCAGTAGAAAACAAAGGTGAGGTCAGGGCAGACCTGGAGCTTGTTTCTGGAGAGGGAGAGCTGGGCCTGATGTAAAAGAGCAGCAAGGCTGCAGCAGGTGAAATAATCCCCCCTTCTTGCTGGGGTCCTGTCACAGGCAGGGTGGGGGAGTTGGAATCACGGACCCTCTGCTATTGCGGAAGTTTTCCTGTCCAAGAGAGCCCCCAGTACAAGAGAAAGCCCAGTTTTTCTCCTTGTCTGCAGGGTAATGATGGAGAAACAAACAAGCTGGTAAAGCTTTTTTCAGTGTGATGAAACAGAAGTGATGAAAGAGCCAGGGGTGCAAACAAGGTGGTGACAGGCGGGTGCTGAGTGGTGTGACTCCTCTCTCCCTTCCACCAACCCGCTACTGGTGTGAGGGCAGAGGGTGCTCCAGTTCCCATGTGCTGGAAGTGCAGGCACCGCTGTCACCCATCTTATCTCCTCAGGGAAAGCTGTCCCTCCTCGTGAGCTCCGCAAAGCCCTTGCACAAGGATGAAGAGCGGGGACTTTGCAAAACCTCCGGTCCCCAGAGTCCTGACCTGAGGGTCTGAAGAAGGCAGCTCTACCACCCCTTGCCACCCCCCTGTTAAAATCTCAACCTTAATTACATAATTCAACAGGAATGATGCTGGCTGGCCTGCAAACATGGGGCCAGAGGAACCCCCCTGCCATGGGTGGCATGAGAATACACCAAGAAGCCGGGGCTGCCTGGCATCCCGGAGTGCCGGACATTGTCCCCTGCAGTGGCGCCTCTCTCAGGTAACGTTTATCCCTTGTGTTCACAGCACTGGCAGCCCAGGCATCCAAAACCTCTTCACCTGGATGTCACCCAGCACTGCTGTCCCTCAGATGCTTCTTTTTAGTTAGGTTCTTGTTGCGGTTTAGGCCCATCCAGCTGGCAACTAAACACCACGCAGCCACTCGCTCGCTCCTACCACCCCCAGGAAACATAACAAAAAGAAAATTTAACAAAAGGCTCAAGGGTCGAGACAAGAACAGGGAGGGCTCGCTCACCAACTGTGCTCACAGGCAAAAAGCAGACTCAGCTTGGGGAAACAACATCAATAATCAGATCTTAAAAACACCTTGCCCCCACCCCTCCCTTCCTCCTGGGCTCACCTCTGCTCCCAATTTCTCTACCTCCCCCCTCCAAGCAGTGCAGGTGGATGAGGAATGGGGGTTGCAGTCAGTTCGTCTCCCATCGTCTCTGCTGTTCCGCCCCCCTCAGCGGGAGGACTGCTCGCTGTCTTTCTCTGCTGCAACGTGGAGTCCGTCCCAGGGGAGAAAGTCCTCCTTGAACTTCTCCAGTGTGAGTCCTTCTGATGGGACTGCAGTTCTTCACAGACTGCTCCAGTGTGGGTTTCTTCCATGGGGTGCAGTCTTCCCAGCGACAGACTGCTCTGGTGTGAGCTTCTCTTGGAGTCACGGCCTTCTTCGGGCACAGTCTGGAGCATGCTGGTGCCACCCTGCTCCGGCGTCGGGTCCTCCACAGGGAGCAGGTGGGCATCTGCTCCACCGTTAACTTCTATGGGCTGCAGGGACGAGCTTGCCATCTCACCACAGGCTGCAGGGGAGTCACTGCTCTGGTGCACCTCCTCCCTCTTCCTCACTGACCTGCGTGTCCACATAGTTGTTTCTCTCAGGTCCCACCTTTCTCCTGCACTCCAAACAAAAGAACTTGCCCAGTAGTTCTTTCCCCTCTTAAATACGTTATTGCAGAGGCTCTGATTGGCTTGGCCTTGGCCAGAAGCGGGTCTGAATTGGAGCGAGGGAAGCTTCTAGAAGCTTCTTACATGATCCACCCCTGTAGCCCCTCCCCTGCTATGAAAACCCCACCAGACACAAATCCGACACAGTTCCTTCTTGCTTATCCCATCAGTAATGACTCCAGATCAACAAAGCTCCCCCTGTGCACCATGTTCCTGAAACAGAGACATGAACCTGTTGATGGCCAATCGTCAAGAACACTTTCACGTCTTCCTCCCCTCTCTGAGTCATCAGACCCAGCAGTTGTCCTTGTTTTCAAGGCCAGATACCATGGGAGACATGGTACCACGGGAGACATGGTACCATGGGAGATACGGTACCACAGGAGACAAGAGAACTGC
The DNA here is from genome assembly GCA_009769605.1 of Bucorvus abyssinicus. Classification (NCBI taxonomy): domain Eukaryota; kingdom Metazoa; phylum Chordata; class Aves; order Bucerotiformes; family Bucorvidae; genus Bucorvus; species Bucorvus abyssinicus. The sequence goes on from CM020047.1 coordinate 14,517,931, forward strand.
AGGGTAACCCACTGAGGTTTTCAGCTGCTGACAGGGTTAGGGGTCTTCCCGGTGTTTCTGCAAATTCATGACACTGGTAGCACTAGCCAGAAATTTCCTCTTGGGGTCTAAATAGTGCCAGATGCTTTGCCTCCTGGGGGTACAGAAAGAGTTAAGATCCTCTCATGCCGGCGTGAGCTGTAGCTCTAATTCCCTTTTCTGCTCAGATCAATAGAGTGTAATTCCAGCTAGTAACATCCATGGAGGAGAAAGCAGGAGCTTGGTATTTCAAGCTGAAACCCTGGAAAAGAATAGCTCCATCCTTGCAGTCACCCTCTTGACTGTTATCAGATGCATTTCCATTTCAGCTCAAAACAGAGCTGCTTAGAGCCAAATCTTCACAATATCTGGATCTATGGACCAACAGGGACCGGGAAAGGGTAGTGCTTATGCTGGAACCGCATAATACACCAGAGACATGTCTTGTGGCCATCGTCCAGGACGGAGACGTCAATGCTTCATCCACAACAACCCCACAGTACAACTGGGCTGACTAGTACAGCCCCCTCGGGCAAGAGGCAATAAAGCCACCACTGAAGAGGATGAAGAGGATCTGTCGTGCGAGCAAGTGCTATAAAGGTTTTTATTGCCACTTGTTGGGGAACTGCCTCGCTCTTGACAGTGATGGAGTCCTTCTGAGCTGTAGATATTTATCCTTAGGGATAAATCAGGACTTATTTTACTGAAGAGCTGGGACCTGATCTCAGAGCACAAAGCCACTGAGCACTCCCAGGCTTCCTCTCATGTCAGCTCAAAACCACCTCAGCCCTCAGCAAAAGGGCTCTGCAGGGGAAGCGGCAGCGCAGCAGTGGGGTCTGTGTCCTTGCAAGGCTCCAGGGGCAGGACTCTGCCTTCAGGCCAGAACAGGGCAAAAACTGAAGCACTTCAGTTCACATCACACCAGCTGCTTGCTCTTTCTTTACTGCTCATGCAAAGCACCCAGGAGCCTCCATCCTGGCCAAGAAGAATAGCTGCTCCTTTGCACCCAGAGTTCAAGAGGAGGAGCCCGGGTGGTCCCATCGAGCCTGGTCAGTCCTAGTGAGGCAGACTGGTCCCGTTAAGCCTGGTCAGTGCCAATGAGGCAGACTGGTCCCGTTAAGCCTGGTCAGTGCCAATGAGGCAGACTGGTCCCATCAAGCCTGGTCAGTCCCAGTGAGGCAGACTGGTCCCACACAAACACATTGTCATCTCTGCTCTTTAGACAAGGCAGATGCAGGTGCAAGACGAGCAGTCAGGAGCCAGAGCTGCCATGGAGTATGAGGCTGCTTCTGCTCGAGAGTACTGATACCAAGCTACTCACTGTACATCTTAAGAATGCAGGTCCCGGATCAGGCCCGGAGGATCTCCATCCTCCTCTTCCCTCCTCTTGCCCCATTTTGGGGAAAGGCACCAAGTAGCAAATGCAGAAGTGCTGAATTGCAGCTTGAAAAACGACAGAGCGTGACCATTGCTGTCCAGGAGAGAAGGATTAATACATCAGCCCAATGCGAGACCTGTATTTCAGGCAAAGTATTTTCACACAGGCGAGAATCTACATCAATTTTCTCAGCTGCTTGATTCATAGAAAAACAATGCTGAAGAAACAAGGAAAAAGATGGAAAATAAAAGCTCAGAGGGTACTTTATCAGTTATTATATTAACGTGCAGCGAAGTACCAGTGGCAGGAAGAAGCTGATTCTCAGGGCATGTTAATAAACATCGAGCGGATGCAGAGGATCTGTTGCTTTTTCCCCCCTTTCTAAACTGCCTCTCCTCAGACCGTGGGGAAAGGTGAGGGATCCAGTCCAGCACCTTGCCTGAGAGGAAGGAGGGAGGAAAGGTCTGTTAAAGCTTGGATGGTGTTCTGCTACTCAGCCAGAGTGAGTGTGATGGATGGGGTGGTTGCTCGGCGTCAGGCAGGGTGCAAGGGGGCCTCAGTAACATCTATTAAAGCAATCCATTTTCCCAGGCTCATCTGGCACTCACTCTTTGTCACCACACTTGTTACCTCTTCCTGATGGTAAACGCTGGGAACTTCAAGGTATTTGAACAGTCAGAGACGACAAATCCCTACTAAGAAGAAAGTGTAAAACAGCAGGAGAAACATGTCAGCTGCATCCTGAGCGAACATTAAATACATTTCACATTTGTCTAAGGAGACAGTTAATGGGAAAAGGGGCTCTTTAATTGAACAGACTGAGGGTTTCACGCAGCTGCTTATAACAAATGCGCAGGAAAAAGCCATTTTTCTATGCAGGGATCCTAGCCTGGGTGAGGCGGGAGGGAGCATTTCTTCGGGAGAATTAACAGCAGAAGCAAGTGGCTGGTGAGGACAATCCCACAAGACGCTTTTCCCAGTGCGGCTCTATTTAAAGGAACAGAAAGGGGTCTTGGATCAGGCACTCAGCCCCAAACTGGCCTCAGGTAACATAAAAGCAGCGGGTTCTTTTTGATGTGTTTTGCAGTCGTCTTGAAGCCCGGGGCACGCCAACTGGTATATTCAGCTTGTCTAGGTCATCGGAGCCCTCTGCAGAGCCGGGGTTTTTTCCGCCGAGCGACTCACTGACAACATCACTCACCAGGATGCTGATGTATCTCTGCAACATGGGCTTGTGTCAGCGTTGCACCGTCTGCCGGTCCCAGCGTACTCGGCGAGCAGCAGTTCATTTGATTTCATGATCCCTCTAACGGAGAGTTTAGCATTACAGGCACCGCACCAGCCCCTCCACATCTGTAGCTGGTCCCTCCTGGGTCAGCATTTCTCATCAGCCTCTGAAGTACAAGGTACTGACGACTGTTGCAATAAGGTGCTGGCCGCAGTAGCCCAGAAGCTGCTCAAAAATGGTGTACGAGTGTTATAAGGTGTGTTTTCCCTGGCACATGATGCACGCCGCACATGTCCATTTGCAGTTAAATCAATCTTCCCATCCCTGCTGGAATCCTCCCTCCCCCTGCACATTCCTTCAAACTCACTCTCCCGCAGCACAACCGCTTCACAGTCTAAAGAGCGTCTAAGATGCTGGAATTAACCTGAATATTATTTTCCTTTACGTACCAGAAACGTTGTTCAGACACGGAGTTCAGCCATGGAAATCTGTTACCTCTCGGGGTGCACAGCAGAGGGTGGTGGGGCCAGCGGCGCAGCCACAGCAGCGCATCTGCCTTCGGTGTTATCATGCTAATTAATAACAAGATAATTAAATGAAGAAAGCCCATTACTGGAGTATCGAGGGAAGGGGCTGCGGTAGGAGTGTAGTAAGAGAGGGATTGAAGGAGTCTCCTCTGCTGTCAAGTCCTCTTCCCTCTGATTCCCATGACACCAGCTCATTAAACTCTGTCTTAGAAGCGGTGGCTTTTCCCTCGCTCCCCAGGGGAGGCTTTTAAAGATCTTCCCTCATCAGACATATATTGAGGAATCTCTTCATTTGCAACTAAAATTTATACTTAACCAGTTTGTCCTTGTCCTCTAGCTTAAACCCCCTCTCGTCCATGGGGCTTTACCTCCCCCATGAACAGCAGCCTCCTCTCTTCCCCGCAGGCATTTACAGCTGAAGAGGCTGCACCAGCAGCCCCTCCCTCAGCAGCCTCTCTCCCCCTGTGTCCTCACTGCTCTCCTCTGTGCCTGTAAACCTAAACCCCCCCCTTCTGCAGTGACAGCAGCGAAGACAGCAGCAGCTCCCCGGGGACCAGCAGGTGGTTAGTGGCTCCCAAGCCCTGGGCAATGATGTCTCGGAGGAGCTGGCACCAGCGGGCTTCAAGCAGCTGCTCCAGGTCATTTGTTCTAGAGGGGGGATTTTCTTGAGCATACACGGAGACAAACCAAGGGACACGAGCTCATTGCAGCTGCCTCTGGACAGGTACCAGGAGCCAGCATTTTACCTGGGTGCCAAAATGACGTTGTGGTTATGCTAATGGGCCTTAGGAGCCTTCTCCTCAGCAGCTACTGCCTCGGGTCCTCCAGGCTGTGCCAGGGCAGGTTTCCAGGGGCGGTATCTCCTAACAATGGTGACACAGATCTTCTTTCCATCTCTTTTTTTTTTTTCCTCCTCTTCCTCTCCTCTTTGCTTTACCTGAAAGCTGGGTCATCCTCAGCTGCCCTCATCCAGCAGCAGAAAGGCAGCCGACGGGTTGTCATCAGGGGTCTGGATCCGTAATTCCCAGGTCAGCGTCTCAAACAGAAACTCTCGTCAATGCCAGGAAATTGTCTCACTCTTTGTGTGTTCATTAAGCGCATTTGTTTAGCAAAAGGTCAGACATATGCAGCAGGGCTGAGCTTTGAAAGGCCACAGAGGGCTCTCTTTCTGGCTTGCCTTGCCCTGTTAACCACGTGCTAAACATGCACAGATACCATGACTCTCCCGGTTCTGCCCCACTACCAGGCTGTCAGCAGGACCTCACGCGAGACCTCGGACTTGGTAGGCTGGGTATATAGACGCATTCAAAGGAGATCTACTTCTTCGCAGCCCAGATAGCGTTAGACCACAGTAAACACCTTTCGAGGGCCTTGATTTTCCTTTCTTAACCCAGTACTGATCGTGTGCCAGAGGCCACGTCTCTGCTGCAAAACAGGTGGTACCTCAAGGAGATGAGCTCCGCTCTTAATTTCTATCAAAGATTAAAAAGTTATAGGACAGTAGGCGTAAGAGTTAATAATTACGTTCTGCTTCCTCTTTAACGTCAGACTGGGCACATTGTTCCCGCTAACAGAGCAAGAACAATTAGCCTCAGAGGGTATTAACGTGTCGAACGTGCAGTGTAATACGGATTTGTATGGCAAATCGCCTTGTAAGACCCCGCCGAAGCGAGACCGGGTTTTCCAAGGTATTTGCAATGCTAATGCTTGGCAATGCCGCGTACCAGGTCATGCTGCATGACAGGGAGGGCTCTGGGTGGAGTGGTAACCGAGGGAAGGAGAGGTATTAAATATAAAGCAAACAGCAAATGAGCGGTTTACGGATGCGTATGGGATGTAAATGGTACAGGAATTGAAGAAAGGGTTTTCTTAAAGGGCGAGCTGTTCTCCTGGGAAGACATCTCTGATCTCTCTCACTTCTCTTGTTTCCACTAAGTCAAAGGAGTTTTAAGTTTGATAACAGGCTGTCAGGATTTGCCCGTTAGAAGATGTGATATTAATAAGAAAGCGTGTTAAACATGCTTCTTGTGGCTTTTACTGTTGAGGGAATAAAATACTGCCTTAGTAACCATCTGTGACTGTTTGGAGGGACAGACCTTGTTGAGGAACAGTGTTTAAATACCTCGGCTTACTCACTTCGTACTCCACCACTGCTAAATCCATGGGGTCAGTAAGGCTCAAAACACAGTGTTTTCTGACGTTGAGAGGTCTGCGTGCAGCATGACAGAAGGTGCCAGTCCACGACCTATCAGACAAGTGTCCACACAATGTGGTCCACCACAAGCTCCAGCGGCCGTGATGAAGCTGCAGGCCAGGGAAGGAGTTCCTTGAGGAAGCTCCATACTGGTGCGCGTGGTGAACAGAACTTGCCAACTTTAGTGCTAGCTGGGAGTTTTCCAACAGATCACGTCTTCAGTGAAGGTCGGTTGTTCACACTGAAACACATTGCAGGAACATGCAGATCTTGGTAAGATTCTAATGGAAAACTGCCGTATGTTATGTTGCAGTAAGCTGGAGGAGAGCACAGAGCTCCCAGTAACAAACCAGCTCAGCAGCTGTATTTTTCAGACCTTACAGGTTTCTATCTCCTTGGCAGACCGTGCTGATCACTGGAAGTCTGTGTGCCTTGGGAGAACTGGCTCCTAGCATCAGCTGCTGGGCCCGGGCTCCCAGTCTGTCCAGCAACGGGCAGTCTCTCCTGGAGCCGGATCTACCAGAGCTCCTAGGCTAAGCAGGATACCAGAAACCCTGGCTTCGCCTCCCAAATCACCTCCTCCGCTTCCCTCACAAGAGCACGGGCTGCAGGAAAGTTGGGGAGCCTCAAGAGAAAGTTCTAAAAAGTAAAGAAATGAAATGTCTGGTTTAGTATTTGTAAAACCACCGTACAAAAGGTTTCTCTCTCTTTAGAAGGCAGCAGGTTTCTTTCCACTTTATAACACAGTTTTATCTCTTTTTTTCATAAAAAATTCCCATCTCCAGTGAGCCCTAGTGGTTGTAAAGACGTCAGACTCAATGGACGTTCCCTGGCAATTTTCACCAGCACTAGTTTCCAGAAATCAATTCAAACCCGTTGAAATCCATTGGCATGCTGCTTAATACAATTTGATCTTTTCTTAAAGAGGAAACTAAGTTTTACAATGACTAGGAAAAGCCAGCCCCTTCCATGCCACTATTTACTTCCCTCTTGTCCTTCCACGCACAGAACAGGACTCATCCAGGAGGTGTTAACGATTTGTTTTACCCCTTTCCTACCTTAGTGGGAAATTGTATTTAAAAGGCATTTTCTTCAGCACTGCTATCACAAATACCCTGTAAAGCAATTTGGCACGCCCTGTGTCCCGGGGCATTCTGAGAAACAATTTATGACTGCCCACTAGTGACTGGTATCGTGTCTCGCTTCATGCTTTAGTAAACTAATGTCTGCAGCTAAAAAAGAGAAGAACCCGTGCCCACAGACATCCCCAGCTGGTCGCATTCACAGTTTTGGAGATTCATGAACCAGTGAATGCTCCCAATTTGCCAAGCAGATGAATTTGAGCGAGCGTGCAGAAGTTCGCCCCATAAACTGGGTAATGGGAGCCAGTTATTGTGCTTCATGCGGTAAATGCCCCCAGTTTGCTGCCACATGGAAATAGCTCAAACCTTTCATTGCATCTGGGCTGAAGAACAGTTGTGTGAACTCCCGCCACTGGTGATGCAGAAGTTTTTGTCCATATGCGGCTGCTTTGCAGCTTCATACCGGTGACTCTAATGGCCAGTTTTGCTGGTCTTTTCAAATCACTACAATCTGTGTCTGCTATTTAACGGGAGCACCAGTGAGCCCACCTCCAGTGCCGACCTCCGCTTTCCATCTGCCCGTGGTCCCCAGTTACAGTCGACATTGAGATACAAAGATGCTGAGGCAAATGCAGATAATGGTGCTCAAAATTTTAGGTCCCATTTCTTTTCAGAAGGGTCATCTTTTCCTCCTGGGAGATGTAAAATTAGAAAATTACGCTCTCCAAGTATCCTGCTCCAAGGTGTAAAGGAGCAGCCTGGGCAGTTTCTAAATGTGGCTGATAACCTTCTGATCCTCCCTCTCATTTTAGCAGCATAAAATATTTGTAGTGCCTGTCCCAAACCACTGTGTAGGAGGGCAAAATGAGTTAAGAGCTGCAATTTTCAAGAACATGTGCTCTTTAGAGCTGTTCAATATAAAGACACAGAATCTCTCTAGAAAGGAAGAAGGTTATCAAAAAATGGTGACATTTTTCCTTTCTATTTTCTTCCAGCTTGCAGTGTTGGACAACACAGCCGAGAACAGTGGGTTGCACCAGCCTGGCCTCGCAACTCAGGCTTGGCAATGCGTCTTAGACGTGCTGCAGGCAGAAATGTGGCTAGACAGGACTTTGAGCTAGGAAAAAAAATGGTCCACGAGATTGCTTTTGAAAATGGCCTCCAGTGTTGCAGAATTTCAGCTCCCCCTGATTCATGAAGCAACCCTGGCTCACTGATGTCTACCCATTAAAAACTGGCTGGATTCAGGCAGTTGTGGTATAGAAAAAGTAGAAAGCAAGACATGGAAGAGAGAAATAAATCCAGGCAGATGCACCTTAGACCTGCTCTTAGCTTTATTTGCTCCTATCTGTAATGTTTCACCAGGCAGGCTTGACAACAGACCACGGAGCCAGCGTCATGTTTCACAGCGCATCCCTGCTCCTGATGGAGGTAAGGAAAGCGATAAATACCGGTGAAAGGAAAGCAAAGGCAGGGACACAGAAGGGACAGCAGGAGAGCTTGGCTTGTGTGTGAAGCAAAAATGGATGAAGAAAATTTTCCTCTTCCCAAATAACGAGCAGTAGAGTTCTGGACAGGTAGTTTTCTCCTCCTCGCTGTCTACATGGCATTTTGGAAAAGCTTCGTTTACTGCCTGCTTACCTGGTTCCTCACAGCAGCACACTGGAGGTTGGCTTGAGGGTGCCTGAGTGCCTCCAGAAAGAAAGCCAGGAGTCAAGGTGGTGCTTGAGGGAGCGCTTGGTGCGTGCCCAGGCTTAAGCACACCACATTGCCACGTCAGGATGCTCCTCCTGCCTTGGCGGCCAGGCAAAGGCAGGCAAGATGTTCCGAGGCCCTTCCTAAACCCACTGGATGCCACCAGGGAAGATGGTTTTTCCAGGCAGCCCGTGATCAGCTATTTATAAGGATAGACTTGTAGAGCTGACTGTGGATGCACAGCAAACGTCAGCCCTCTACCCTGTCCTGAAGGCAGATCTCAACGACTCGAATTGTCGAAACCAGCTTGTCCAGGTGGAAACGAGGCCACAACCCACCCTGCTGCGGTCTGGGCTCTGTGCAGAGCACGACCCAGGCTGTCTGTGCAGGCAGAGGGCTGCCACGGGCACAGGAGCAGAGCCCTCTGCCTGAGCTGCCCTTTCACATCACTGGCAGGTCTGAGGAGGCAAAATCCAAACTGGTCTAGGGAGAAATGTTTTCAAAAGAGCCAGCTGGCTTTATTTGAATGACATCTTCCATTTCATCCGGAGTGAAACATTTCATTTTGATGTTTGAGGATGTGGGGGGCACTGATGCTGAGGAAACGGGAGAAACTTGTAAAATGGAAATTATTTTCAAAGGGAAAAATCTCAGATCTTTGAATCTGAAAATAGGGGAACGACATTTTCATCTTGGGAAATTTCATGGAATCACAGAGTGGTTTGGATTGGAAGGTCCCTTAGAGATCTGCTAGTCCAACCCTCTTGCCAAGGGCAGTGACACCTTCCACTGGACCAGGTTGCTCAAAGCCCCGTCCAACCTGGCCTTGAACCCTGCCAGGGATGGGACATCCACAACTTCTCTGGGCGACCTGTACCAGTGCCTCTCTGCCCTCATAGTGAAAATATTTTTTCCTTATATCTAATCTAAATCCACACTCTTTCAGTCTAAACCCATCATCCCTTGTGCTATCACTACATCCCCTTGTAAAAAGTCTGTCCCCACCTTTCTTAAGTGCTGAAAGGCCACACTAAGATCTCCCTGGAGCCTCCTCTTCTCCAGGCTGAACAACCCCAACTCTCTCAGCCTGTCCTTGCAGCAGAGGGGTTCCAGCCCCCTGGTCATTTCTGTAGCCTCCTCTGGCCCTGCTCCAACAGGACCATGTTCTTCGTGTGTTGGGGGCCCCAGAGCTGAACACAGCACTGCAGGTATTTCCCTGGCCCCCCTCCGTTTTCCTGCTAACGCACATCTTATAAAGTCAGAAATGGTATCCCAGAATACGTCGGTACTGCCAAATCTGCATTCTTTGTCCGGAAATCATTCCTGATCAAGGAGGAGCTCTTCAGGTGAGACACGTCCTGGTCTCTTGCAGCATTTCATGGCAAAACAGCTCTCTTGCTCCTGCATGCACTTGCCTTGTCATCAGTGATCGAAACATACGCTGAAAACCTCCCCCTCGGACTCCTCAGATGTTGTCACCCCCAGACGGTGCTGCAGCTCAGCCGACGGGTGATGTTTGAGGTGAAAGCCTGGCCCTCTGCACGCAGTTATAGAAAATCTGGTTGATGAATCCCAGCTTTCACTTTTGCTCCCACGACAACTGTACACAAGAATCACAGCTTCCTTTTATAAATAAATTTTAAAAACCAGATTTCTAGACCAGATGATAGGCTATAAGGAACGTTCTTCAGCATAACAAGCATGATGTCATCCAACACCAAGGCCACGTGTTTGTTACCGCGGCCTCTCAGGAATTTTCCCAAGGTCTGCTCAGCATCGTCTCTGTGCGAGAGAACAGGAGCAGCCCAGAGAAATGAGGACAGCGGTAAGAAACACGGGAAATACCCGAGCAGCCAGGCGGAAACGTGGTGGCAGGCTGGTGATTTTGAAACTGGTCTTTTCATTTTGGGGAGCCCTTCCCATGACGGCTGCGCTGTGGCGTGCACATTGATAGCCCATTAATCCTTTAGAAAGGGCTCGGTCATTTACCATCAGGCTTCGGGCTGAGTTTTGCACGTTAGCTGCACATGCAACAGCTTTCGGCTGTGGACATGGACCATTACGACGTAGCCTCAAAACCTTGATATTTTAAACTTACAATGCCAACAAAGAAACAACCCTGAATGCACCTGCATTTATCTCCCTGCTACACTCTAGCCCCGTTACACCGTTCTAACAGCGCTGGTCAGTCAGAAAGCCAGCTTAAAAGGTGTCGTTATGAGGCTACATGCAGAAATTTCTGTCCTGGGCTGAACAACTATGGGCTGGGCTGGAGTTAATGTTCTTGCCAGCAGCTGGGATGAGGCTTCCACAGAGGCGAGGCCTTTTGTGCTCCTCACCCCAGCCCACCCCAGCCCGCCCCGCCAGCCAGGGGCCACCCCCAGGGTGCACAAGTGGTCAGGAGGGGACACAGCCAGGACAGCTGACCCCAAGGGACCAGAGGGATAGTGCAGGCCCTATGCCGTCAGGCTCAGCACATCGAGCTGGGGGAAGCAGGAGGAAGGGGGGCACGTCCTGAGCGATGGCCTTTGTCTTCCCAAGTCACGGTTCCGCGTGAGGGAGCCCGGCTTTGCTGGCCATGGCTGAACTCCTGCCTGCCGAGGGGAAGCAGTGACGGAATGCCGGGGTTTGCTTTGCCTGTTCCACTGTCCTAGTCTGAACCCAGGAGTTTTCTCACTGTTCCCCTTCTGGTTGTCTCTGCCATCCTGCTGGGGGCAGAGAGAGAGCGGCTGTGGGGCTGAGTTACCAGCGGGGGTTAAACCACGACAGGTCGGTAAATGTGTTCTGTGGCACTCAGAGTCTCGCCCTTTGCCTGCTATCCGTGGTCATTATAACTTGCTACAACTTTCTTACATCTTTTCAGCTTACGATAAGTAAACTCTCAAAGGAGAGTCTTTCCTTCCCAAGCAGAATGCCTCCTTTGTGACAGCAGGTACATTTTCACGATTATCCATAATTTGCTGCAAACTTATCATTTTCATAAAACCTCAGCAAGAATATAAATGTGCACAGGACACAAATATAGATGCATCGTTATTCAAACTGTTCCTGCTTATGGTTCACCCATGCCTACCTGGTTCTATTTCCAGACTTGCTATTTCTTTTCTTCTTTGGGATATTTCAACATTCCACATCAGCTTGAACCCAGAACCTCCTCAATAGCCAAAAAATGATCAGTAATTTTGGAGGAGAAAGTGAAAAAACCCCCCACACCCCCAGAGGGAAAGTTCAGAGTTTGAACTTTGGCGACAATGCAGGTTTTTTCTTATTTTATTTGTTTTTCTTTATTTGTAATATCAGTCATTGGAATGAGTTTGATATTCAGGGAGCACAGGCTTGTTTCAAAGGCTTTTCAGTGGATGCTGGGTCCTCATTGAAAATCTGGGAAAGTAAAAGCACAAGCGCTACTGCAAAGATAAGAGTGGCGAATACAGGCTGCTTTATGCCCTCTGAAAAAAAACAACCGTGTCCTCCTCTCAGGTTTTCTCTGCTTGGAGTTCCCACCAACACCCTTCTCCTTTTTCTAACTGCTGCTGGCACAATTGACGCCCCCAAATTTCTATTCAAGGAGAACGGCACTCACGGTTAGAAGTTCATTCCAGAATTGCTTGCTGTCTCATTCCCTACCCACGGATGCAAGAAGCCGTTTCTCCACACTTTTGTTCCTTATAAGCAGCAAGGTCGGTTATTTCCACCTGCACCGTCCCTGGCAACCTCAGGGGGTGACAGGAAGAAGACAACATAGTTCAAGAGTATCTTGACTTCATTTATTACCCTCTGCCTGCAGCAGGAAGGGGTTTGGTCATACCCTGAGATAATGTTGTGCACTATCCAATGTACTATTAGCGCTTCCACAGGAACAGCTCAGAGTGGTGGTTTTAAACACGCTTTTGCAAGAAATTAACTCTAGGTAACGCCTACACATCATTTCTGCGCCCCCTTCAGCAGCGTGCACCTTCTTTGGGAGCACTCCCAAAAGCCCAGCAAACGGGTCTCAGTAGGTCCCCTCCTGCCCGTTGGGCCTGGAAGTGGCTGCAGGGGATTTAATACATTCAGTTTGGGACAACTCTTTACTACTCGTTATATTTGAGATGGTTCAGTGCAGACCGGACACAGTGGGAAGTCTCTGTTTTCCAACTCGTTTCAATTACTCCTCTCTTCCCCATTTCTCTGTCTCAGTCTTGCCTCGTTTCAAAACAGAAGTAGAATGAAATTAATTTCATTGTTATACTTCACACTGTTAAATACTAACTTCAGAAGCAGCCTGAGATATTGAAAGCCAATCATGAAGTGCTGGAGAGGGAGTCATTGCTGCTTGCGCTGAAGGGTCAGATCTGAGAGCAAGCAAGGACCTCGGCATCCTGGGAGATCCCCAAGGCTTGCTTCAGCAGGGCAGCAGCCACCCTTGTCTGCTCCATCTCTGATCATCAGCACTTGCCCAGAGCTTTCCAAGACAACCCAGTGCATCGCCCAAAGAAGGCCAGCACAACGGTTTACCACAGACACGCCGTCTAGACCCATCCCATTGCTCTAACCCCTTGTTTTTCACAGAATCCCACCGGCAAAGGAGAGATGTCTTTGCTCACGGATAGCTTTTGCCAGGGCTCTCACCACCAGGAGAACCAAGCAATTCACTGACCTTACTAGAATTATCCTTACCACAGCGAGAGGGCAGTGCCGTAACCTGCCAGCATAGGTCAACCAGCAGCTACATAAGAAGTGGAACAAGTTTCTGCACTGGTGCAGCTCCAGGACCACTCTGCGGCTCTGGAAACATCCCTGCACAGCAGCAAAGGCTGCCTCTTGCCTGCCTCCATCCCTACTCCCATTCACCCTTCATTTGCCCCTGTCCTCCCTTACAGCCACCCAGCCGTACCCTAACATGACCACCCGTTTAGGCATGGGAAGCTGAAAAAAACATGGTAGCAAGTGCCACCCTCAGGCTCTCAAATACATTTGACTTTCTCCAGGGTTTCTGCCCTCCACACTACCATAGAAACGGCAGCAGAACTGGGCATTGCCAGGGGAAAAGGTCCCAGGCAGCCCTGTACAAACATGTCCAGGCATCCATAGGGAGATCAGTTTGCCAGTCTGCAGTGAGATGGGTGGAGGGAGTCACAGGTTTCTACAAGGGAACATCAATCCTGACCAAGACTTTAAGAAAGATCTTCCTTTAAAAAAATAGAAGAAATAAATGTGCAAACCAAGCACTTTCAGCTGCAGAGAAAAACAGAAACTGTGACTGTAAAAAAAAAAGGCAGAGAGCAGTTAAAACGCGTGCAGAATGCATTATGGCGTGAAGTTGCCAGGTGACTATAGCAATTTTTGTGCTTTTTAAACATTCAGACGCATCATTTCAGGGCACACGGGCTGGTTGGACAACTGCTGGCAGGACAGGTTACGGGAGCAGCGAGGCTGAATGCTCCATTTCCCTGCCCGGGCGAGGAGACGGCCCAGGCTCACCACCCTCGCCTGTGCTGCTGCACCTGCTGGCTGGTGACACCACTCAACCCAAGCGCCCATCTCGGCCAGCTGAACGTGCAGGATGCTACGAGCTTGTGCTCCGTGTCCTGAACGCACAGGGTGTGTTCTCCAGATCCGCAGTGCCACAGATCCTGTCCCACAGGCACAGTGGGTGATGCACTGGGTGCCTGGACCTCCAAGCCACCTACCAGTTCCCACCACATGTCTTCTGGAAAGCACCTACAAGGGCAGCCCTGGCACCTACAGTCATACTTTCTCCTCAAGCCACCCTTAGGGCGAGCTTCTGCAGCAGGCTGTGCAGGGCAGCGGTGGCAGGAAATTGCAACCACACTTGGAGGTGATCCATGCTGCACACACACATGGAGTGTGAGGTTTCCCCTGCAGTTCGCACACGAACAGCTAACTCCTGTGTGGAATTAGCAGTGGAGCTCGGTTTGAAGGGGAAATCTGATCACACAAGGGGTGCGACCATGGCAGTTTGACCATCGCCTGCACAGAAAGATTTAAGCAGCAGTTACAGTGATGCTACCTGCGGGCTGCAAAGGTCCTGCTCATTGCCTTAGAGCAAGAGGGACAAACTGGGAAGCAAGCTGCCATCCACCCTACTGCCCAATCTTATCTCAAAGGTATTTCTGGCTGCACATGAGGACTGCAGGCTAGGAAATTTAAATGCCGTGCTGCAGATAATCGCCTCGCACTGCTTCAGCCAGCCCCAGCGCTCCCCAGCTGGCAGAGCGCTCCCTGGAAGGCTCTGGGGTTCTGGAAGATGCTTCTTGCCCAAATTTGGTAACTTCCTAGACATCCTGGTTTGTGTAGCAATGGGGAAACGCTTCTCACAAAGGCAAACCCCTCCGTAGCGGCAGCCATACACCACAGCAGACCGGGCTCCAGGCAGAGGGGGTGTGACCCAAGTGCCAGGGGCCCCTTCAAGAATTCAAACGCCTAATAACTGTCATTTAAGTATTCTCTGTGCATCACCACTTTGGTTTAGGTGCACTGACTTGTAATTCACAAGCCAAGTGGCCCACAAGCCAAGTCAGCTCAGTGAGGGGTGCAAAGAAAACAGTGAGCCGAACAGCCGTGCTGAATCACCCGCTGTCGTGAGACGCTACAGGAGAAAAATCACCAGGGCTTTAGCAAGGTGACGTTAGTATAATAGAAAATTCTTTTGTCACATTAACAAATTAGCGTAATCATCCTTTAAATAAAACTCATACAGCAGCTTTACATGTCAATAAATAACAATAAGCATCCTCAAGCATTAGTGGACACATCCCACGTTATTGAAAAGCGATATTAGCTGCCTAATGCAGTCCTAATAATATCTCATTTTACAACAGAAAAATCTGCATCAGAAGCAGCCAGTCAGATGTGGCCCAGGGTGAGGATTTTTCTCCTTGTTTCAGAATAAGGGTTTCTTCCAGTTTCCCACCTTCCTCAGTTCTTTGTCTCTCTCTTCTTCATTGGAGAGCTTCAAGGAAGAGAGTCCCATGAGGACATTATACAGTCAGGGAGGAGAAACCAGTAGTTTAGTGCAGCAGTTGTCACGGGGTCCTCTGACCGATCCTCCAAAGCAACATGCACCTCTCAGGTCCCCATGGTGAGAGTTGGCTGCTGGGACTGTCTCCCATGTGTTGGGCTGAAGAACCGAGCGGTGGAGGCTGTGGGAAAACCCTCGTTGGTTGCAGAAGAGTGACAGCCTGGAGCAGTGGCACAGAGAGGCAGGAGCTGTGGTCCAGCAATGAGGGACAGCAGGAGAAGCTCTGAAGACCTGAACTCATTTCCTTGAAGGTGTCATGCTGAGTTTCAGGGACTGTTGGCAATCTGTTCTTATCTCTTTCTGAAGACTCATGGAGAGCAAGAGCCATAGTTCTTTCTGTAGTTCTCAAGGCCAAACATGTCTAAGTCCGTTGGGTACAGGAGTGACAAGAAGCGCAGGCTTTATGGTAGCTACACTTCCACCCATCACATTTAAGGACCACAGGGCTGCCCACGGTTCATTCACTTGTTGGCTCTTCTGCCAGCAGTGCCAGGTGTGACACTGTTTCAGCATCCCCAGCTCATCTCACGGAGGCCTCCTGCACATCTGGCAGACAGCTCTGACACTGCTGGCCCGGGAGCAGAGGTTCACACTCCATTACCAACGTCCTCTGCTCTGTGCTTACAAGCACCACGGTAGGAATAGGTTACCCACCTGAGGACAGCTACCCCAAACAACCTCTGCAAACTGTCCACAAAAGGAGAGGAGAAAACATGGGGCTTTATAACCAGCAAGGAGACATCTCAGCAATGGGTTTGCTCTGCCTTAGCAGAACAAACAAAATAAAGCATTCCTGCTAAATAAATTTTCTGGTCTTTTTATCACTACCTTAAAATAACCATCAATGTTGTGCAGGTTTGGGGGTTTTGGGTGGGTTGTTTTTTTTTTTTTTTGGAAAGGCTGTAATCAGCCTTATTTAAATTGGTTTGGTCTTTCGCCTCATGGCATCACCTCAGAACTTGTTCTGTAATGTGGAGGATGATTTTATGAGAGATGTATGGGCAGACACCTTGGTTTCTTTCAGTTTTCATTAATTTGATTCCTTCCAGGCAAGAAAAAGCTATAATAATGTGATAAAATGAGGGAAGTGGTGACATTTAATATCATAAAAGAGCATAGAGGGGGGTTTGGTGTTTTTAAGTGTCACCAGCACATTTTGAGACAGCCCAGCCCTGGGAATCAGAGCACAGAAATAATTTAATCCATGCAAGATAAAAGGAATCACTAGAAATAATTCACTCCTTGTCTTATTGCATATAGACTAATTTGGGAGCTCATTATTTATTTGGCAAGTATTTAGCATAACAAATCAATTTCTAGTGACACCTCAGATGAGGTAATTTATACTGAAAGTCAAAAAGAAGATGGAAAAAGGAAGATTAGACTTTGGTGTTTTATAAGCAGGTTGTTTGGGTCTCCATGTGCTACCCAGTGCCAGCGGCAGGAGGCACAGAGGGAGTTGTGACACCGTGCCTCCCCAGCTCTCCCTGCTCTTCAGCCCTTCACCGAAGCAGGGGCGGCAGCTGGTCTGTGCTCCAGGGGAGATGGCTCGGGTGCCAGAGACAGCAGTGAGGCACTATGCGAGTTGAGCTTTACATCCCCATAGGAAGACCTGACTCTTATTTGGGCGCACTCTTCTCACCTGCTGCCACAAGCAACCAAGACAAAGCCATGTGAACAGACCTGCCAGGGAAGGAGAAAAGACACAGCTCATGGGAAAATGGAGGTGTCCTCAACTCACATCATTGTGTGTGTCCTTTCCTGTTTCTGGTTGCAGGAATCAGATGGACAAAAATGCTCTTCCACAAGCATAATGTTGGTTTAAGAAAATTTTAAAGCAGATTAAAGAGCTCTGCAATAGACAAAATTCAGATTTCTTCCAAATTTGGCTCAGTAATGCAGGAGGAGTGATTTCTCAAGCACAGATCCCCACTAGATTTTTGTGTAAGCTTGCACAGAGCCACAGCAAAGGGAGGCAAGAGGATGGGCCCATGACTTCCCTGGAAGTGGTGGTTGTTTCAAGCATGTTTGGGTTTCCTTGGCTTCCGCTGCTGTTGCCAGCCCAAAAAGGGAGCGCAAATCTACAGTGCACCAGCGAGAAGGAGCCTGAGAGAACTGGGAGAGGAAGAGGAGAGGAGGGGGAGGTCTGGGGAAAGCAAGGGACACTCAGAAACGTGCTCAAGTAGTAGATACTCCACAAGCTGGGAAGGGGTAGGATGTGTCCTGAGACAGCCCGGTGCATCTGCTTCTGTGGTTTTTGTTGCAAACAGTCCTGAGCAGCTGCAAGCAGGCGGTACTGAACACATGGACATGCGCATTCTCCGTCTGTCCTTGCGTCACAAGCCTGGCGGAGCGCACAGAGAAGGGCTCAGATCCTTGGCCAAGGCACCACATCAGAGAGGACCGACTCAGCAGCCCATCCTGCCGTCACACTACAGGTGGTTATAGTCAATTCAGTGCAAGTCGGGCTTTCAGAAGCAGCAGTGCCACTTAGATTTGCATAACATTGGCAAAACGAGAGAAAATGTTCAAAACTGCAACTTTTCAGGCTGATGATTTCTAGTGGAAACTTCTCCCCTTTTGTTTTGTGTTGATATTTTCAAATTAAAAAGACCAACACTCCAAGATGACAAAATTTAAGGGGACACAGAACACTTGGGGGTGACCAAAAATGCTTTCCAGAAGCCAGGGGCAGCTGTTTAGGTATTTCTGAAAGAAATAGGATTATTTTCTGGTTTTCTTTGACCTGAATCTTTCTTTTTCCTCTAATGCTTCAGCTCAGAAGAGGAAGAAAAAAAACCCAACAGTATTTGTCTAGCTTTAGGCACATCTGGGAATTCATAACCAATTGCAAGGTGCCTTTTGCCCAAAGACAGAATAATATTCTTAAGGAGCAAAGAACACATAACCTGTCCCCACATGGCCCTGCGCCCTGCCCATACAACATGCTCTGCACCACCGGGTTGCATTAACAGCCAGCTGGAAATGCTCAGCCATGAAAAAACAGATTTCACTGGGTATCTTGGGGGACAGAGCACCACATTCCCCCAAACCATGGCCCCCCCATTGCCAGCAGCCCATGGGAGCAAGCTCCTCAGGGCAGGCAGTGATCACCGCTTGTCAGCGGGGACATCGGGTCTTCTAGGGTGGCTCAGGGAAGGGGGGGTGCGTGTGCACACAGAATGTGTGCGTTCTTGCCTTCCACATATTTGCATCCAGTTGTTAATTAACAGCCATAAAAGCTCTGCAAACATTTAAACAGACTTTAAATAGCCATGAAAACACAACTGCCATGTAAAGCATGCCCACCTAATTAATGTAATTAAAGTATCAATTTCAGAGCCTGCAGAGGCACACTACAGCTCCCCCGGGCATGGAGTACCCCTCCTCCTCCTCCTCCTCTAAGCACACTTCAGCAGTCCTCATGCCACAGCTTTTGAGGGATGGCTCAGCGGTGGCAGCAAGCCCAGGCTGCCGGCTGCGGGGTTACCACGGCGGTGGCTCTGCTCCGCTGGAGAAACAAGTGGGCACGACACAAAGCCAGGGATGCGTCTCCTTCTCCCACGCTGCTGGCTGCCATCCTCCCAGTTTCCTACTGCTTACCCCCATGCTGCCTCCTCCCTAACCAGGAGGTGGTGATTGCCTGCTCCTGTCCTCCTCGGTAAGGATTCAGGGCTGCTTCCCAGGGTGTAGACACCCCCAAATCCTGGGAAAATCACCAGGCTGCCTTAGAGCTCAAGGGGTCTCTTTTTAAATGGGGATGGCTTATAGATGCCTCCAATTTCTGCATCTGCAGCATGTGTGAGGGGGAGACTCAAGATTTTTGCAAGAAACCTTGGGCAAAAAAAGTGTTCGTTTCTTTGAAAAAAGGCAGAGACTGTCCTGGTCAGAGAAACGCAGAGTTGGGACTGGAGAAGCACTGGGAGAAAACACAGAGTTCAGTCGGCCCATGAAACGATCACACATGTTTAACCTCAGAATAGGTAGATGTTACTCAGACTCCCCTTTTCGAAGGTAAAAATCAAGGGGCAAAAAAACCCGCAAGGAAGCGCTGCTTTGACTATGCCCTTGAGAGACATTTTCCTCACAGCCACTGAGCCCGCAGAACGCTAACAGCAGCAGTAAAAGCTTTGCCGACGGTACATACCCCTGCGTGGGGCCAGCTGACCTCAGCCTTCCCTGCTCCATCCGCTGGGTTTTATTATTTAGCCCGTCTGCTTGTCAGACTTGCCAAGACCTCTTCATGTAAAGTCACTAAACATCCCTAACAGGAAAAACTTGTGCTCATCACTACTTGGATTAAGTTCAGACAGAAGATCCAAGGGACAAAAGCATCAGATTTAACTACCCCAAGTGGAATAAACTCAACCCTAAATCTCATTGATAGTCATCTGGATCACCCAATTCCCCCCAGCTCTGCAGCTGAATCCATCGCCCCAAAGCCCGCGTAACCTCCAGCAGGCAGGGTAAGGAGCTCTGGAGAGCCGCTCCTGTGCCATTATCCCTTTGAGTCTCTTTGGGATTGAATGAACCTCTCCAGGAATACTTCTGAGAGCCCCATCTCTGTATTAAGCCCTGTGCTATTTTCTTACTCATGTGTTTATTTGTTCAGTCTTCCAAATTCAGAGCACAAACTTCTGCCTTGGCTCACCCTTACTGTCCCCATCCCTGGGACATGGCCACGATGACAATGTCCTGTGGAGGAGCAGAGTCAGAAGCTTTCCCAGGGCTCCAGCCTCCACCTGTGACAGCTACAGAAAAAGCAAGTGTCTGACAGTCACGCAGATCAGCTCCTCTGCCCAGGGTGCCAGATTTCCTGATAAAGCCAAGAAATGGCTCCAAGTCGTCTGCTCCAATGCCAGAATTTCCCTTTTTTTTGCATGGAGCACTTGGTAATCCCAAAACCTTCACTTCTCTCCCTACTTCTCCAGTGCCTTGTGCTAGTGCAGATCATCCTGAGTCACTGCGTGGTACCAGAGCCTGCACAGAACAGCCAGAAGAGACCAAGGCTTTAGACCTGAGCCAGGCAGGAAGCTCAGCTGTGCACTCATTAGCCTGTACGTATATGATAATTAATCAACTGGGTGTGAATAATTAAGAATAACTAATCACATGTCTCTCAACAGGTAAGGGCTTACTCCCCAGGTCCGATTACGCCTCCCCTGCACTATAGTAGGTACCCTGCCATCAACAGTGTTACTGCAGACACAATCTGAGTCTTCCCAATGCAGCTGACAAACAGGTTTTCCCTGGGTTTCCACCCACCTTTGGGTAAAGCTCCTACATCTCTTACTGGGACCAGGGTGACTTACTCCCGTTTCTGCCGTGGCGGCTCCGAGCACTGGGTGCTCCTGGTTGGACACGGTCAGTGTGTCACTGCCAACACCCATGCTAGGGCCACAGGGATAATTCCACACTAATTGAGGTTAATTAGGTGAAAGAGCAACATGAAGAGGGTTACTCTGTTACCTCCTCAGTTGTTTGTGTGATTAGTAATCTAACATGATGCCTCATTAGCTGTTGAGGGGAGAGAGGATAAGTGCAGAAGTCTAACTGTTAATGGGAGATAACAAGGAGCAAGAGCATTTGAAAAGGCAGCAGTTATTCACCACAATCCATTTAAAGTTGAACTATCTGAACTGTGCAATGTGGTTTTATAAAACTCCAAACAAGCGTTCCTGCAATTGTAAAACACACCAGGATCTTTGTGCTGCCTTTGATCCGTCAGTTCACCTTCAAGAATTTAACAAACTCATCCAGGTTACAACATGTTTTATTCATAGTCTGATATTATCATTTAAGATGTAAATCCTAAACTAATAGAAGCTGAAGTTGATAATAAAATAGCAATTAATCCACATTGAGAGTAACAAAACCTAACAAACTGCTGTTCAAATATTTATGGCAGGAAAGTTCTGTAACTTGCTCATCGATGCAGTTTTGAAGACTGACTTTGAAAGTACAAACCCTTCCTTAACGTCCAGCAGAAGGTTCTCCTGTAAGGAGCTGCCTTGTGTTTGCTGCCACAGAAGCAGCCCCAGAGACATCAACACCAACTTCCAGGGGGACTGTGGGAGCACTCACTGCTCATCTTCCCAAATCCCCTCCTGCTGTGTTCTGCCCTCTGTATTTAACCTCTTCTCCATCACAGCTGGAGAGGAGGGGCAGGGAAATGCTTCGCCAGAGCTGTAATTCTGCAGTTGGGGGGTACCACATCACTGCACCTGCCTGGTCTGATTTAAAAACCTGATATGCAATATATCCAGAGCAGCTTTCTAACCCCGGCGATAGGCTTTTCTCTCTTGAGTCTTGCAGACTCCACGGAAAGAAAAACCAGCAAATACAGACTGAGGAAAGGATGTGTGTTTCTGTACAGCGAGGAGCTGATTCACAGACACCACAGTCACATCACGTGGTTAAAGGAGAGGTGTCAGTAACAGATGTGGAAGTAGACTAAGGAGACCACAGACTGGGAGGGCTAGAAAGCACCCTGCAAGGCAGATAGTGGCAGGCACCAAGAAGAACCTCCCTGCACAGAGCAGTTACTCTGTTTCTGACCCGTGTGTGGTTTGCCAAAACTCTTGAGACAAAGCACCGGCCTGGAAATAGCTGCTTTGGTTAGACATGGGCTGTGAAGCCCGGCAGCTGCTACTCAATCATGCAGCACCAGTCAGAGGTCCTGCACCATTAGTGGTAAGGAGAGCGAGGAGAGAGAGGAGGGTACTGCTCCTACAACCCTACCCAACAAACCTGCCCCAAGTGATGGGCCACTAGTCTCAACTGCTGCATTTATTCTTTTGTGCCTCTATCTGGGTCACAGACCCATCAGTTCAAATCTCCAAGGAATTAAAAAAAATAAATAAATCAACTGTGAGCTGCCAGTGCCTTCCACAAACTGCTGCAGTCAGATACCGAAAAGAAAACAGAGGGGAAAAAGAAGGTGTGTGCAAACATTTGCAGGTGGCTGCTCACCAATGCATGCCGTTGTTTTCATCCCGACCGCTTCTCCCTCAGCCAAAGTGAAAATTAAAGTTGGCCTGTCACTCTGCAGGCAGATGTGTTTCATAATGTGTGGGCAGGGTGTATTTTATTAACCCTGTTTTTTTGCAGATCCATTTGGGTAAGTTTCATCCTTCCATGAAGCTCCTCGGCTCTGCGGGTTGTGTGTTGGTCTTTTAGTATTTTTTCTTCCTGAGGGATGGATGCTGTTACATGCTGACACAGGGATCTGAGCAGACCCCACAATGCTCTGCAGGGGCGACAGCAGCAGGGGGGGTCCTTTGAGACAGAAGAAAGAGAGTCCCAGCCTCAAGAACCAGGTGGTGACGGTTGCTCTTACAGTTGTGCGAGGCCTTTAGGTACAGAGTCACCTCTACTGGACAGGCAGGTTACAGCGCTCCCGCGATACCAACCTAAAACCTGTGTCAGGTATGTAACGTTTTCCTTCATTAAGCCTTTTGGAAGTATCATTTGCTTGTAGGATCTAACTGCTGAAGGGGGAAGAAGAAAGCATGGAGATGTCAGTGCTGAACGCCTCCGCTCCACGTTGCAGATGTGTGATAAGCCCCTATTTCCTCGGAGGCTGCGCCGCTCCCCCGTCCCTCCTGCTGAACACATCCATTGGGTTTAGGTAGCCAGCAGCACATTGAGCTTTGAGACAGCAGAAAGACAGCCAGGAGGGGGTAGTAAAACTGCTGGGTCAAGGGAGAGGGTTTGGGTGGTGGTTCAGCCCCGCGCCGCTGCTCCTTGCATCGTTGCATTGCGGCGCAGGCTCTGATGGTGCCAGTGGAACCCCAGATTTGCTGCAATGCTGGTACCCAAATGGAGAACCCCCTCCTGGGTCCAGTGAAGCACCACGCGCTTTTCTGGTTGTTCTCACGCTTTGTCTGAGCTCTTTCAAGCAGTTTCCTCCACTCTGGTTTACTGTCAGCCCTCTGAGGGATGGAGGTCTGAACTGGCCACAGGATGAGGGGTGCTCATCACAGCAGGGTTCACCGCCTCTGTTTGGAGTCACCTCTCACAGAGCTCCTGTCAGAGTAAGCACTGCAGGAGAGACTTCTGCCCTGGTCAAGAGCACCAGTGCAAACGCACCTTCCCCAGACGCCAAAACCAACGGCGAAGGAACCCTCCTGCTTCCCCATACCAGCACGGAGGCTGGCTGGTGGGCTCAGTCCCCGTCACCACTGCCAGCCTGCCCTAGGCAGCCAGCTTTTCCCCTCTGAACCCATCACTTCAACTCTCATTTAGATTTTGTCTACTGGTTAAAAACACAGGGTTTGGGGGGCAGGCAAAAGCACAGGTTAATAAGGTACCAGCCACCTGGAAACAAGCTGAGAACAAGACCATCCACTAACAGTACCATCTGGGGACCAGCACTTACAATGAAGCATTTCAGGGCCAGGCTTTTGTGAGCTGAGCCTATGTGGGGGCACAACACAACCTGCTTTGTTTGGAGCAGCGTTTGTTTCCAGGCTGGGTTTGTTTGGTGGGGCAGGAGGTCAGCCTGCAGGATGCGTACAGAAATCTTCATGCTCTGCCTTTAGGGACATTTTACACCAAATAAAGGTCCCGTGACTCTCCTCCTCTCCAGAAAGGCACTCGGTAAGAAACACAGGGCATCTGGGGATGTGAACAGGGTCGCAAATGGTCAATCTGTGCTTGGGGTGGGGCAGGCCAGGATTTAGGGAGAAGCAAGCTTCCTTTGAGAGCCACAAAATATTTTCAAGGTTGCCTTTTTAAAGTGTTTCTAAAAGAAACTGAAGGGTATTTCTAGGAAAAAAAAAAAGAGTGTCAAACTTAAAGTCATTGGCATCTTATTTTGAAATCTCAACCCAAATCTACTTTTTTTTATGTCCTGCATTTTTGCCTTTGACTAACTCAAATTTGCAAAACATCCTGACTAATGGAAAGATGATTCTGTTTGCCAGGAAATGTTTTGCCTGCAGTATTAAGATCTACCTTTAATTCTGATTTTCCCCAGCAAGTCCTGGTGGGAAAGGTGGAAAAGTACCAGCACATCCAATTTACCACTGATCTCCTTCATGGTGTTGAATGATTCAGATCCAGAATATATGTGCAAAATGGAAAAGAAAAATATAATAAAGAGGTATGATCAATAAACAAGGCAACACAAGTACACATAGAAAGTTTGTACAGAAATGTATGGATTTCCTTCCACATGAGTACCTCTAATACATAGAGGGAGACCTGAAAATGGAGTTCCCGAAACCCCTCTTTACAAAACTCAGTATTTAATGCTAAAACTACCTCTTCAGAAAGCATGCTGGGTGACATACAGTGCCAGGGAACACGACGGGTGCAATATTGCAGGCTTAACAGATTAAATATTCACAGAATCGTTCTAGTTAGAAGATACCTTGATGATCATTGAGTCCAAGCGTTCCCCCAGCACTGCCAGGTCACCACCAACCCGTGTCCCTCAGCACCACATTGACCACAGCCTTCCAGGGATGGGGACTCCACCACTGCCCTGGGCAGCCTGTTCCAATGCTTCACAACCCTCTCTGTAAAAAAATCTTTCTTAATATCCACCCTAAATCTCCCCGGTGCAACTTGAGGCCATTTCCTACACTGCTTTCACTCAAACACAAGTGCAGGGAGCTGGGAGCACAAACAATTCAAAGCCAGTGACAGGGATAAATAAGGTAGATTGATCATAACATTAATTAAACCTCCAGACAACTTCATACAGTGAAATCAATGTCTACTGTGCAGATAAACTTCATCTGAGCAAGAAGTAGCGGAGTGAAGTGACAATAGGTTACAAAAATCCATAATCCTCCACCCTGTCCTTCCCCTTGAAGATGGTTGTAGTGCCTGGGAAATGGCAGCATCCCTGCACATGCATTCACCCCTCTATGAGTAAGGGGAAGGGCAGAGTCCCTTTCTGCCAAAATACCATTAAATCCTGGCCCTGAGCAGTCAAAAGCTGTTTTAGCGTTTGTTTCACACGACATTTTAAATGCTGCTGGAACATCCAGGCAGCAGAATCAAGACAAGGCAAAGCCAAACAACATCTTTCATTGTTATGAGCGTCACACAAACTTCAATGTGCCCATTTTCAAGACTGAAAAGACATTTTCCCCTCTTTTTTTAAATACAAAACCTATTGACTACTGTTACACAGTTAATATTAAAGAGCAAGGCTCACTCAGACCACAATCTTTTCCAATTGCCAGTGGTGGCTGGCTTATCTGTATTCCTTCCGTTAATAAACTTCCTATGAAAAACAGACTGAAATGCAAGTGTTGAGATCAAGAGGCCATTATTTTTGAAGGGCAGAAAAAACAAACAAATAAATAAAAATTCCAGGGTACAATTCTGATTTTAAAGATTAAATTAACATTCAGGATTCTGGGCTTCCATATAAACTCAACACCAAGAAACAACAACAAAGAAAGTAAGAAAATCTGAACTGCTTTTGCAGAGCTCCCTGCCACAAAGCTGTCAGGAAAACTGTTCTATTTGCTCACAATTCAGCCAATTTTTGCTAATACATCATTCATAAAAAATTCTTTATTTGGGAAATTACTGTTGTGACAAATCCTTGCTACAAGCAGATCATCCTCAAAGGCTGAAGTTCACCCAAATCAGCTACTTGAATGTCATTTACAAGTTAAATGAGAACTTACCTGGGTTATGCACTGCCCCAGTATTCATCACATGGAATATCTTCAGCTCAAGCTGAACCAGTCCCTTAGCATTTGACC
The DNA here is from genome assembly GCA_009769605.1 of Bucorvus abyssinicus. NCBI lineage: Eukaryota > Metazoa > Chordata > Aves > Bucerotiformes > Bucorvidae > Bucorvus > Bucorvus abyssinicus. Next base: position 14,543,807 of record CM020047.1, read on the forward strand.
TGCCTTTTATAGGTACCTGCTAACAACCACCCTTATTTTACAGGAAGCAGGTGTAGATGGAAACACCCACATTTCGCAGCCAGCTTTGGCTGCGCTGTCAGCCACGTGCACACACTATTAACATACAGATCTAATTTACAGCAAGAGCTATTTGGCAGGTGGAATGGGAATGAGCCAGCTCAACAGGACTATTTATGTGGTGATAAATGAGAAATATTGATCAGTGCGGAGTTCCCTTAACACCTTTCTGACTGCTTTTCCTAATCTTGTTAAACTTCTTTCAACTGTGACAACTCAGGTGAGCTCCTCAGCTGGTCGAGCCCAACAGGAGCAGAGATGCTGATGGTGCTTTACCGTGTTTTACACCAGCTGAGGAGCTGATGTGCAGATCATTTTGAAAGCAAAAAGAACATCCTCTTTCTCTCTCTCTCCTCTGCTCTCTTTGTGTGGTTGTGTTTCCTCCAAAACAGTGACCCTGATTCACTCAGCTATTTATTAGACACAACAGCATCAGTGGTGCTAGGAGATAAGGAATGGGTGTGAAGAATGAAGAACCACTTATGCCCATTTGCAATAGGAGCTCCTTGTCCTGGCTAACACGTTCTGCTTGTTTTGCAGGAGTTAAACAACGTGCAATCAGACATTGATCGGCATCCACTGAAGGAGGATGGTCGTACCCCACAGGCAACAGCATCTTCATGTCCTCACTCCGCCTTCCAGCGGTTCTCCTGGCTGGGCAGCTGCAGGGGTGGGAAGAGTCTTCCCCAGCCCACTCTCTCCTGTTTTCTGATGACAGCAATTGCATCCAGTCAGCTTCATGCTCAATTTGGCATTATTTAAATGACTACAAGAGAGACAGAAAGCTTGGACATACAAATTTTCATGCACTCATTGGCTAACGCGCTGTGCAGACCTGACTGCTGCAAACAAAAGGCAGATCCAAGAGGCAAGTATTTGTTACCTAAGTTCAAGCTTCAGGATGTTCTTTGCTTGTCTCCAGTCCCTATGGCTTAATTACTTTATTTCAGTTTATCCATTGGTGAAGCTGCAGAAAAGCAATTCCTAAAGAGAGAGTTTTACCCGTGATCTACAAGTCCTCTTTTCCTTGATTGTCTCTATAAATCTGCGCCCCTTCCTGTACTCACTGGGGTCTCTTTTACTTGGTAAAGTGAAGAAAAAAGTTCCATGAACTCACCTAATAACTGCAAGCACAAATAACGAATCGCACACCCCGGTGGGGATTGGTGCAGGGCTGTTAGGGCGCTTTCCTGCACAGTTACAGTAATTACACGCACTGAATTAAAGAGCATCTGCACATATAACTGTCTTGGGATGGGGCTCCTCTGCCTGTCTCCTGTGGTTTTTATCTGTAGTCATTTCCCAGGAAAGCCTGGACCGGTTTTTGGTGCAGTTTTGGGGAGAATTAAAGCCTCCTGCGCACAAGTTACAACAGTCAATTAAAAGAAATGGACTTCTTGCCCAAAACTCCCTTTTCCTCTAGAAGTGCTGCTTGCAGGTTTTGTACAGCGGGTCCCTGTGCTGGTGACCTGACAGAGAGTGACCACCTTCAGTTAAACAAGGAGAATGTCCTGCACCATTGCGGTCCTTCTCGGTGTCGTAGCTTTTGGAGCTACAGAAACGTGAATCCATCTTCTCACACTGAGACATTGTGCCAGAAGAAAAAGAGAAGAACTTGTCCGGTAAGGGCCCCTATTGCTGAAAACATGGAAACTTTCTGGTAGCCACAGATAGCGTTTCCTAATCCAACACCTACTGACTCGTCCTAAATCAAACCCCACACCACCCCAGCACCACTTTCTGGGGTGCAGAGGGTCCAAATGAGGACAGGGACTCTCTTCATGAATAGCACAACAGTTTCCAATATTAGAGGGGAAAGTCAGAGCCTGAAAAGCAGGAGAAGATAAAAGACTTGAAATAAGAGTCTGCTGTGTGCAGGAAAAGAATTGCTGAAAAGAATTGTGTGAGCTGAGAGTATGTTTGGTTCTCAATGTCACACATACTCTTCCAACAGCTAAAACGAGAAACTATTAGCAAGGCTGCCAGAATTGGCAAAGGGAGAGGAGCAGGGGGTGAGAGGCGGCTTGCAGGAGCTGCTCGTAGGTGGGAACACAGCTTGTGAGTGAGGAGCAGATAAGAAACATACCACACCGTCGTTCAGCCCAGAGAGACCTTGCTGTCCTGCAGGACTTAGGTCTCTTAAGCTGGAAGTGAGGGTCACTGCAGGAGGGTGAAAGCACAGTCTGGCTCAGCAACCGGCCCTCTGGGAGAGAAGGCTATAGACTTCTTCTAGTTTAGGTGCTGGGGATTGTTATCCCTTATTTTCTGCCCTCTGGACTTCTCTCCTTTTAATAGAAATATGTTTGTTAAATCATCTGGTTCTTTCTTGGCCAATGGGGTAAGCCCATTCAGCGAACACAGGAAAATGAGGTACACTTCCGCCAAGCTTCAGGGTGGGTGCGTGGGAACTTAGTCCTCATTGACAGCAATCACGTCCTAAAGAAAAGTCTCACATGGATCATCCTCAGCCCAGACTTGTCACTGACTTCCCCACCCCACTCAGACCGTGCTTTGCCTCATTGTTTTCTCCCATCTGAAAAAATACAGAGGAAGAAATACATAAATTTCTTTCTTCCCTTGAGTCAGAATTGCTCCCACAGCCCCAGAAAAGGAAACTCAAAGTACACATGACATGTAAGGACAGACTTTGGAATTGTACTTTTTTTTCCCCAGTCACCTGCAAAAGGAAGATTTGTCCAAGATGGTGAAAAATGGGAACTTAATTGGCATTTTCAGAGAGGCCTCCCTTGGGTGCTCATGGATTTGTGTGGCCAAAAGCACGCTCCACAGCTGCAGTTCAAAGTGGATGACAGACAATATCATCCTTGAGAAGCTGTTTGCATCAGTCTGAAAGATGGCCCTGTTCCCCTGCACATACCAAGCCATCAAAGGTTTTTGTGGGACCTTTCAGTCCCCCACTGGGGAGTTCTGGTACCCAGCTGGGCATTTAACTCCAGACAAGGCTAGCTGGACATCCTGAAAGCCCTGTGGTAACAGAAGGCAGTGCGTGACCACCTATTGCTCTTCTTCCAGCTACTGCTTGCAGGGAGATGTTGGTGACACAGCCCCTGGAAAAAACAAGCAAACCAGCTTGGGTGGTAGGATACGGCATCTCATAGCAATGGGGCATCTTTCTTGTGTGGCACAAGACCTCTTCACTTCAACTGCACTACAGCCTCAAGGACCACTGAGAGCCAAAGTGAGTCTATCACTTCTGCCAGCCCGGCCTCTTGAGCTCCCTCACTGCTGTGATGCTACAGCCCATGGAGGGCATCAAAGCCTTCCTGAATGGGGGTTCACAGCCTCAAGCTCATGTTCTTCAAGGCCTTCACTGCCTGAGGAGGAAGACTGCCGTCCAGAGGGATCGGGAGGTGGCATAGCCTCCTAGCTCCAGTCATGGGGCTTCATCCAAAAAAACCACTGGCATTTTCATCTAGTTCCTCTTTGAGAAGGAGCATCTGAATCCTACTGCAGAAGGGCTGTGAAAGGTACCTCCAGAAACTAGGCATAGCCCTGCTCCCTGCACGAAGGGTTTTATTGTCTCTCCTCTCTGGCAGCAGCATTTCTCAACGTTAGTATTAGCTTGATGATCCCAACAAGGCTCCCTATAGTCCTTGCCCATAGGTGAAGCCCACCTGGCCCACAGCTGGCGTCTCCCCTGGAAGATGAAGTGCTACACAGCAGTGGTAGGAGAGACCAACCCCAGACCTACAAAACGGCAATGTCCCCTGGAATCAGAGGTGGCTCTGGAGTGCAGCTGGGAACGTAGTAACCAACTGCACCAGGGCTCTCACAGGTGGGAAAAGTATTGGGGGATTCTCTCCAGAAAGGCAGCGAGCAGACAAGCCAGGCAGAGGTCCTTACCCCTGAGGATAATAAATGTAATGCCAGAAGCAGATGTGGGACATGTCCCAACTTTCATCAGCTCCGCAGAACTGCTTTGGCCACAAGCTTCAAGCAAGACAGGACCACGGAATTCCTCAAAAACGATGGGAAGAGAGAGAAAATCCTTGTTTTAATGGAGAATGGTGCAAAAAAAAGGTAGGATAGTGTGATAAGAAAGCCCCCGTTCAAACACAAATACCTCTTTCAGAAGGAGCAAACTCAGCAATTGCTTCTCCAGCACCGTAGAGTTGTTCTCAGCCTGAGCACCTCCACTGCAGAAACATGACCAGACCATATATCCACAAGCGTAAAGGAGGGGAATGAATGAGGGTCCTATGGCAAGGGCACGGAACGATTCATTCCTGCCACAAAAGTGACAAATACGGATAATTCCTCCTCATTGCTGAGATGACTTTTTGGCCTGGCTGCAATAAAACTGTAATAATTGTAATAGCGTGGGAACACAAATTACCTTCTGCAGCACTACAAAACTCTGAGGAATTAGGCGTTTCCTGCATCTCTCTGCGTGGGTTCTGTCTGAGGGCACTGTGGACGGCCAACCGTTCACCAGCACATACAAACCGAGTGAGAGCAACCACGTTTCCCAGAGCAATTGACCCGGTGGGAAAAGGGACCTGGGCCTCAGTTCAGCCTTGATGGATGATAACATCAATCTTTCTGCCCCGGGAAAGACTTGTGATAAGGTTAAAGATACCTCAGACTGTTCTTACCTTCCTCGCACATAAATTTGCAATGCCAAGGACACCTGTTAGGATGAGTGGAGATAAGAAAGGACAGTCACATTTCCTTATCTGGAGCTCTCTGCTTTATAGCACTTCAGCTTTATGGTACGGAATTGGTTATACTGCCAGAGAGAAAGTCCCCATGAACTCCACAAACAGCTTTCTAAACGCTCAATAGCCTCCTGAGAGGATAGTAACCGTGATTCACACCTTTTAGGAAAGGACTCCTACCTGGCAGAATCAGGGACAGAAAAGCCGTGAGAGTTCATCCAGTCCAGCTCCCCTCCAGACAGAGGGTTTTCCCGTCAGGTACAAATACTCCAGGCTTGTTTTGATCTCCCACACCATCAAAACCCACGCAGGCTCTGGAGGAGGCCTCTGTGTGGGGTACAGAGCATCAAGAGTTTGGCTGTGAGATTTAGCACGGTGACTACTACAGCAAGCAAAAAAGTCCCGCAGAGCCTGTCGCTGTGTAGAATAATTAAGGTAACAGGAGCAACAGCCACGGAGCACATAAAGCCACGAGAGCTGCAGCAGGGAGGTATTACCTAGCTCCTGCTGGGACTCTGTAGCTCTTGATCATGTTGGACAGGATTGTACCTTGTGTACCAGTCCCTTGAACTCAGCCAACAACTCTCCTGGGGGTCCTAAACATCAAGAGATGTGGAAGAAAGGCAGAGCCCAGCAGGGTCTGCACTTGGAGCAATTTCAATGGAAAAGGTGGAGAAATTCCCTGATAAAAGGATATTGGAACTGACACCATCAAATGACACCGACAAAGACCTCCAAATAAAACCACACTGCAGACTCCCCGCGAGGCTGAAAAGAGCCTTGAGCTTGTGGCAACCCGGCAGCAGGGCTTTTACTTGTCCCCCCCGATGCTGCTTCTCCATCTGACACCTGCAGTATCTTGGGACTTCTCCCACACCTCGGGGAGAAAAAAGGCCCTAACCTGAGAGTGAACTGCCTTGGAGAGAAACTCTGTGCTGCTGTGAGCAACCAAATAGCTCTATATACACCAGGCACATGCAAAGGGCATGGACAAGAGGTCACACCTGGCAGTAAAACACGGCGCTGTGTCGGATGAAATCCACTGGCAGATGCGAACTGGGACTCTTACAACCTTTGAGGACAGATCCATCAGAGACCACCTCCTGATATAATTCTGTTAATACACCAGTACTTTGTGGGCATCTGACTGCTAATTCTGCAGCAGACACTGTCTCAGCAGCAGATCCTGAGCTGTTTAAGACCAAAGCTTGCACGGTCAGCTTCCGCAGCCCTTCTTACCACTGCTCCCGGGAACCGTTGCCAGGACAAAGCTGTCTGAAAAGCAAGAACCTGTGAATCCCCGATCTGCAAAGCTCTGCTTCCAGGAAGTCTAATTTTCATTATAGTCTGTTTGCAGACCAATGTTCTTACAATATCTTCTGCGCTTGTTGTGAAGACATTCAGACTCGTGCCCTCCACCTGCCCAGCCCTCGCTGTCCAGCTGTGCTGCCTGATCCCCCATCACTGGGAGGGCTCTCAGCCAGCCTTGCTTCGTGCAGCTAAACCGCTTTCAACTTGCCTGTGTTCCAGGTGAAAAGGGTTGGATCAGGTTTGTAATATCGGAACCGGAGGAGGAAGAAGAAAGGCAAAAGATAAAGGGGGAATCTCTGCTATTTGATCTGTTGAAATGAAAATGTCTAAGAGCTCTTCCTTGCAGCGCGCAGGGATGAAAGGAACAGCAGCACAATTTGGAGTGCTTGTTTGCGTTTTAGGATAAAACTGCAAAGAATGGTGAAAAAAGAAAACTTTTGCTTCGTTTTACCTGAGGACAGAATGCAGACGGCAGAGTTCATATTTACCACTTGTTTAGATTCAATAAATGTGCCCTGTGAATACATTTTTAGGAACTATTTTTCTTAAGGAATCGTTTTTTATTAGCTATCATTGCTCAGTTTGTGCTGGTTTTTAGAAAACTCATGCGGTTGGTAGGGATAGATGAAGGGCAGTGACTCACGACTCGGTCTCGGTTTTTCTAGACCCTCATCGGTCAATCATTTCACAGGTTTTTAAGCCCAGGTGAACACGCTGGCACAGTTGAGGGCTGTCTGGAAATGCCTGGGTGTAGACATGGCGTACACAACCAGGCTGTGCACAAGTGCAGGAGAGCCAGGTTGGAGGTTGACAGAGGTGGTCGTGCTGGCACACCACTGCAGACATCTGCAGCTTGTGCAAAACCTTTAATGGTCTTCAACCCCGAACCCCAGGGAGATTTCCACCCCTCTACTGCCCTATTCCCCCTCCTTTCCTGTCACAGAATCACAGAATCATTTGTGTTGGAAGAGACCTTTAAGATCGAGTCCATTCATTAACCCAGCACTGCCAGGTCACCACTAACTATGTCCCTCAGCACAACATCTACACGTCTGTCAAACCCCTCCAGGGATGGGGACTCCAGCACTGCCCTGGGCAGCCTGTTCCAAGGCTTCACAACCCTCTCTGTAAAGACATTTTTCTTAATATCCAACCAAAACCTCCCCTGGTTGAGGATGCTTCCTCTCGTCCTGTTGTTTGTCATTTGGGAAAAGAGATCGACCCCCACCTCGCTCCAACCTGCTGTCAGGGAGTTGTCAAGAGTGATAAAGTCTCCCCTGAGCCTCCTTTCCTCCAGGCTGCTCCTCAGCTGCTCCTCAGTGCATTTGTGCTCCAGACCCTGCACCAGCTTCATTGCCCTCCTCTGAACCCACTCCAGCACCTCAATGTCCTTCTTGAAGTGAGGGGCCCAAAACTGGACACAGTACTCAAGGTGTGGCCTCACTAGTGCCCAGTACAGGGGGACAATCCCTGCCCTGCTCCTGCTGGCCACACCAGTGCTGATACAAGCCAGGATGCTGTTGGCCTTCTTGGCCACCTGGGTACACTGCTGGCTCATCCTCAGCCAGTTCCTGACCAGCACCCCCAGGTCCTTTTCTGCTGGGCAGTTTCCAGCCACTCCTCCCCGAGCCTGTATCACTGCAGGGGGTTGGTGTGACCCAAGTGCAGGACCTGGCACTAATAATCACCACAGCTCATCAGCTTACAGGGCACATTTAATCAGGTATTTGTATTTTACTGGCTCATTCACAGGGTCGTTTGAGGGACAACACTTTCTTCAACAGCAGAACATGTTTTACTATTACTACCTAGAAGGCAAGGCCAAGCTGGAAACACCAGAGAATAAACGCACACGAAGTGTGTTCAGCTCCCCTGTGCACTCAGTCAGGATATTTCGGGCTGTGCAGGATCCTCAAATTTCCCCTTCAGTGATAATAACACAGTCACACTGATGCAGAAGTAGATGCCCTGCAATGCATATTCTCCATACAGGTACATTTCTCTGTATGGATATATGTGAATATATCTTGGGGGAAATACGTATCTTTCCAACCAAAGATAACACTCTGCATTGCAGAGCCATATTCTTGGTCATGCTAAATGACTTACCACTGAAATAAATCTTTAAATAAAAAAAATTCCATTTCCTTTTTCCATTATCCACTGGATTAAAAAAGAAGAAAAGAAAAACAAAATAGAACAACTAGAAGGAAATAGAAAAGAAAGCAACTCCTGCACTATATACTCCTACCTAACCTCCATCTGCAGGCTGGACTTTTCCAAGCATTTTTGCAGACAGACACCCAGTATACAGGGAGGTCACAGAAATTGCTTCCTTGTGGAGCTGTCATGGGCTCCAGCAGCCCCAGAGGATCCGGACTCCTGAGATAAGCATAAGGTTTCATCAAGGGGGAGTGACAAGCTGCGAAAGGAGTGAAGACGTGGCACAGATTGCAGCCACACTCCCCTTGCCACCCGGGGATGGGGCAGAGCGCAGCAGGGACGTGGCAGCAGGGGAGGGTCAGGCAGAGGAAAGCTGTTTCTCCCAGCATCTGAATTACAAGACTAAGAACATCTTTTATTTTCTTTCCTTTTTTTTTTCTCTAAAATCATCACCCAAACCCAGAGATCCTTTAGCGATATCTCCTGTACTAAATTGCTTCCCTTTCCTGTTCACCTCACTTGTAAAGTGTTACACAAATTGCATTATCTTTTGACTCAGTTTGCACAGGGGTGTAAATGTAAATGTCCTCTCGTCTTTTTCTGGAGGAAAGCATAAACAAAAGGAGCCTTTGGAAAAATATAAGCTTGTAGAACACACAGACTGCCCTACATAAGGAAAACTGCAAAATATTAATTAAATAAAAAAAACCCCACAAACGAGGATACGGCCTGTTGCAGAATTCAGTTACCAAGAAGTGCATCTGCTCAGTAGATGAATTTTTTTTTTTTTTTAAAGATATTTATGGAATTGTGATTACGGAGCTTTTAGAGGTGGGCGCACATTTTAATTGCTAGGTAAATAAATGAGAAGTAACCACACTGCACTGTGCTGACTGAAAGGCCAATGAAACTGGGGGTAGTTATGCCATATTATTTCCGAGCGGGTGTAATATGAAGAACAAAGGCTGAATCTGACAACTTCTGATTTTTCAGACACTGCAGCGATGGGGAGGGGCCAATATACAAAGTCCATTACGCAAATAATAGCACGGCAGTTTTCCTGTTTGGAGGAGCCGCGAAGCAGCAACACTCCTCCGTGCTTTCCACAATCAACCACTGCAGAGCCGTGGGGGTCGGGCCAAGCAGGGGGGGTGTTTTATCAGCCCACTGGTACTTCAGTCAACTCCTGGGAGTATACGTGGGAGCGTATTCCTCTAGTCACTGCAACCACACTGAAAATCTTTCAAGAGCGACAAGAGCGCTCTTCAGCAGCGATGTCATCAGCAAAACAACCCTGGTAACAGATAAATATTGTGACAGTGTCACTTTGTAAGACAGAAGGGGCCTCAATCTCCTCCTGCCTGTGCTCTCAGAATCCTGGAAGGGGACCACACACTTCTGTAGACTATCAGGGCTTCACTTAAGCCAAGGGAAGTAGGACGCTCTCCAGCAGTTGAAAACCTGCCCTCCGATGTTTAGCACTTGGGAAGTGAAAACATCTCACTCATAGTTCAAGTTTGCTGCAGCTCCATTTCATGAAATAGGTAGACAGCAACACGATAGAACTAGATGGGATTTCACTCTGAACTCTGCAATCAGATGTGCGAGCAAAGCTCCTGTGAGTGGAAATAAGAGCAGATAACTTCTAAATTGCTCTATACCATCCAATGGCAGGAAATCGGCTGAGGGTGCCGTCACTTGGAGTCAAAGGTTAGCAAAGACTTCAGGGCAAACCTGCATTTCTTCTGTTTCTCTCAAATATGTTGGTTGTGATGCCAGCCTTGGCAGCTCCACCTCATAGCTGTTGGCCAATGACAACAGCAGAATTCGAAAATCAAATGCAGTGCATCCCAGTCCTACGGAAACAGCTTTTTCTTCACCTCGAGCTCCTTAAACAAAAGTGACTGAAAGAATAAACTATGTTCTGCAAAGCAAGAAGGGGAATGATGGTCTGAAAATGACCCTGAAAGACGGCACAGCTGATTGCTGGTTTTACCATCGAACTCTTGGGAGCAGGAAGCTGACGAGGTTTGCTCATCACTGTGTTGAGGTTGTGGTTTTCTCCATGGCTACTTTTCTGCACAGATGTGCAGCACAGCTCTGCTTCTCCCCAGGCTCTGTCAAAGACCAAGTCTGCCCATACCTTGCATTTGTGGTCTCTTTGTGTCTTATCCTCTTGGCATGTTCTTTTTGTGACTCCTCTGGTCCCAGCAGCCCTTTATTTGAGCTGGAGAGAGACTTACTCGATGACATTCTCATGGAAGCGCCTTGGGCACACAGTTCTCAGTTCATTATTCTTTATGTATCCTTTCATTTGCAGTGATGCTTTTGTACTTCCATTGTGGATGCTTTAATGAGTGCATGCCATCAGTGATGCTTTCGGGTAGTATCCAGGACAAGGCCACTACATATATGGCCTCAAAGTGGCTCTCCAGAGCCACTCACTCATTAAGCAAATTATAACTCAAATGTCCACGGAACACTAAGTTTCATACCAGTGCACCAGCGACCCATGGTCAAACCTTCCAGCTCAGTTACCCAGAGGGCTTGGTGTTCCTGGTAAACCCCATGAGAGTTTTTGATGCAAGGTTATGAAATCAGCTCTGGCTTTTCTACCTGAATGACTAATGCATCGCTGATGCCAGATGGCTACAGCCCTAGCTACCGGGAGGGAAGGCAGACGGAGCAAGGGCAGGAGAGCTGGCGCTCTCAGACAGACAAACACACACTGCTGATGCTGGCAGAAACTCCAGAAGGGTTTCAGCTGGGTGAAACATGAGGAGACATCATCTCCACCCTCCTCTGAGTATTTCAGACATGGGGATGGTAAGTTCTCCACCAGGAAACACACGGACAGGGACAGTGGGTGCAGGGAACCTGGCACAAACCCAAAGGGCAGCCCGTGAACACTAATCTTAGCGAGCCTCACATGGCAGATCAGCACTCAGCAGCACTCTTCCTAATGTGAGATGATGGTCCCAGAAGCTCCCAACTAATTTCTGATGCCTCTCCACTCTTGTACCCTGCAGGCTACATCTTCAGATAGGATGAAAGATGCTTTACATAGTTTAATTTTGCTCTGAGACACAGCAAACCAAGAAAAGAAGCCAAGGCAAGCTCTCCTGTTCCAAATAAATGACAGAGCTAGATTGTCTTGAAGCACAGAAGTCACATGAGCTTTTTTCTTGCCAGAGTAGAGTTTAATTTTCCATAAGGAAGATGCTGAGAAACACTTCTGGGAAGATGTAGGGGATGAAGGATTTATAAAGTCACATTTTTTCTGCTTTAGTGGCTGGATGCCTCCCCACCAACCTCTTCTTTACTCTCCTCTGTGCCCAGCTCTCCAGCTTTACTAGGAATTTCAGCGCCAAGTTTACATCCCTTGTATCCAGCAGCAGAGATGAGCATGAGTTTTACAAGGCAGAGTATGAAAACAGGTACATTTACTACTGTTAGTGTCACTGCTGCCCTGAAGAGGGATGGAGAGAAGTGGGGGGAAGAGTGAGAACCTTTAAGGATATTCTCTTCTGTGTTACCCTGTATTTCAGGAGTCCTTGTGCAGCACAGCCAGTGAGTTACGGTGTCCAGCAGGCCAAGATGCCTTATGTGGAGTTAGATAATTTCTGCCCATTTATCCCTGTATGACCATTTTATTTAATGAGGATAATTTATAAACATGCCCCTGCCCTTCAGGGACCCAGAGTGACAAGCTCTCCAGTGGCTTCTTGGTCTGTTGAATTGAATCTTCTTCAATAGGTAAAGATATTGCACAAAAGAACGATGAAAGCCTCCACCTAGCAGGAGTTTGTGCTGGTGCTAATGGGAGTTCTTATAGAAAGCATCCACATACAAAGCATTCAGGTCCTACACACCTTGGGGGCTGAATCAAAGAAAGAGCAGCAGAAGCTTAAACCCGGAATTATTTTAAAATACAAGTAATTAATATAAAATAAATTTAAAACTCTGCTAAAACACTGTATTTTTGGAAAAAAAGGTGCAAGACTGACCTTTTAAGTTACTTGCAGATGACAGGCTTTAGTTTGAATCTTCCTCTCTCAAGTCTTCTTCCCCCCTACCCTAACTGCTGCCATTTCTCTGGAAGATCACCCAGGCTCCTCATACAACTTCTTTCTGTATTCCTTCCATTGTTATCTGACCCACTGTCAAGGATCTTGATCATTTCAGCTTCTCCATGCTATGCCTTTGGTTATTAACCAGAATTAACAGTGTGTTCCAGAGTGTCCTCTTCCAACTTCCACCTTTCCCCACTCCCACCAACACCTCAGAACTGGGAGAAGATGGGACCTCTCTCGGGTTCTTTCATTCAGGGAGCGTGGCAACAAGTACAGCTGCAAAGAACTCTTCATGGAGAGAAGTTAGATTGTCTGGAAACGCAGAGTCCAGAAATTGCGTTCCTCCCTTCCCTTGTGCAGTGTTTCAATATACCAGTTGTGTTAAGCTATGGGTGTTCCACTTCATTTGTTGGGTTGGGTTTTATTAATTGGTTAATTACTCCATTTTCATAAGGGGAAACCCCATTTATTTCGTATATTAATTGTGTAATTAATCATATCACCATGACACACTAATGCTACCATTTCAAATACCATACTCAGCATCTCCTGGTCCATCTCCACTGTGCAGTTGCCTCTAACTGATGCACCAGACCATAAACCTCCTCTTTCCAATAGTTCCCACTGCATGTGCCTTTCTCCCCCATCCAGCATTCCTCAGTCTCCAGCAGTTATTTACACATCTCAGCTCCCTTCCCAGAGGACTTACGCACCTCCTCCTTCCCAAGGAGAGAGAGATCAGGTCAGGGAGGGCTAAACAGACACCATGACCTGCACAGCCGCACCACTTGATCCTTTTAGTAGGTCTCAGTCTTGCCTAACACAGGTTATGGCCTATATCCAGCATCCCCTGGGAGAGGGGAGCTGATGCCCACACCGCCAGCTCCAGCGAGTCAGTGCAGACAAGCCACTGGCATTTTCCCTTCGATGTAGCTAGCACAGGTAAACCCCAGTGGTAGGTGGGATGCTGACAGAAAAGAGCTGTGCCTTAAACATGATTTGACTGATGACTAAGTTTGCTCCTCCTTGACTCACTTTTCTTGTCCTTAAATGCCTTCCTCTCTCCGCTCCCACACAAAGAGCATTTCCAGGAGAACTGAGCTCCTGGGGTGTCTCCTTCTAGTCAGCTTCCAGGGCAACCTGAAATTTCAACACAGAACTCTGAGGACTGTAAGGAAAGGTTTCCAGGAGTGGACTTTCCTTGCCTTTTTTACCAATAATTTAGGCTTTTTAGTTTGCAAAGGCCTTATCATAGTATTTGGGGACTGAAAAAATGGAAGGCAAAAAAAGACATCAAAGTCTTCATCAGTCCTGAAATCTCAGAATTGTATTATAAATAAAAAGAAATAATTTATTCTTTCTTGAGTGTGCAGATAGAAGAGACTGAATAAACATTTCAGCTTTTAATAAAATATCTCTTTTCTAGTCTTCTGGTAGCACAGAGAATTTGGAATCATAGACAAAATCAAAGCAGTCAACTGCAAGGTTAGATAAGGTCATTCAGCACCTCATCCAACTGTTTTGAAAACCTCCAGGAACGTATATCTCACAACCTCCATGGTCAACCTGTTCTGGTGCTTCACAAATCCAGGGGCTGAACAGCTTCACCCAGGATAGAAAAGGTTCAGAAACCTGCGGGTAACCAAACAGAAATTGCAGAATAAATTGCTTTACAGAAACCTTATGATTACGGGAGGCTTCAACAAAATTTGGGCATAGAAATCGCAAACCATTTTGAACTTGTTAAGTTTTCCTCTTTTATAGTCTGCCATGAATGGCTGCAAAAAAAAAAAAAAAAATCTAGTTACCTCACCAATTAATGTGCTTTAACGATCGGCTTTTCTCCAGTGTTTCATTTTCATTTCAGCCCATCACAGGTTTAAGTGGACGCCTCGCCGTGAATGCCTTGTGAACACTCTCAAAGGTATCCTCACTTCTGAAGAAGCACAGAGAATGTTACAAGGGTCCAGCCTCCTGAGAGGTCCTTATCTGTCTACCCATCATTGCAGAGCTGCTGCAGAGGGTCCAGTCTGAAGATGGAGAGTATCTGCTGAAAGGCTCTACTGGCCTGAGAGATCTTTGGAAAAGCTGCGGTAGATATCATCTTGCTGGCAGCTATTCCATGCTGCAGTGCCACACTCCGCAGGTTTTTTTGATGCTCTTATTAATGGCTTTGTTCTTTCCATTCCCCAGCTGACAGTTCATTTTCCCTCCTACAAGTTCCTGCCATAGAACAAGAGAATATTTACAGCCATCTATACCCTGTGCCCATGCATTCTTCCAGCCAAGTGGCTCACGGGGTTTGTGCTTTCACTGAAGGGAGGTGTAGAGAAGTGTCATTTGCAACGAGGATGAGGCTGTCGGGGTGCACAGTATCCTTGTGGTTCCCTAATTTGCTCCCAGCCTCTCCAGTGTACTGAAAATAGAGTTCTGCATTAGCAGAGTTCCAAAATGCTATCTGAAGATGCTTCCCACAAGGTGTCTGGTTGTTTGTATGGGGCAGCTGTAACTAGGTATCGGGCTTCCCAGAAAGAGCTGTGAGAGCCCTTGTTGGAGCCACCCCCTTCTGCTCAAGCCCTTGTCTTTGGTCTCTGCCTGTGCTTGCCCTCTTATCTTGCTGATCCCAACGTGGTTTCCCGGCTGGACCAAGGATCTGTCTCTGTGAACATGCCTGGAAATGACTGGCTGACCCTAGTGACTGCTGCAGGACACTGCCCCAGCCTGCCTCCTTGTCGCGTTTCGCTTCCGGCTTGTGAAGCAGCCCACTCTTGCTGCTCCCTGGCAATTTCTAACTGACTACATTTGTTGGAAAGCAGAACACAGAAAAGGAGGAAAACGTGGGAGGGCATCTCCCTTTCTCTTGTTTTAAAACAGAGGAGAGTTGTTTCTGGTTTTGCAGAGCTTGTTGTTAATATTTTACTTCCTGTGCTTTTCCCTCAGGCTCCTCCGCTCAAACCAAAACTTCCAACCGTTTTACTGGGAAGGAGCCAATTGCTGGGTGACTCACGCTGGTGGATGCCCACCGAAATCTGTCTGTCACTCTGCTGTTGTCCTCTGATGGGGTAATTGGGATGCGCTATTTCTAATGTGAGGCAGTCTTGGAGAACGCCTGCTCTGCTCGCAGCAGCGGCAGGTGCTGGCGTACAACACACTCCTCGGTTGTCAAGACACCTCAGCCCATATCCCAACCTCTCTGTTTCTGCAGATAGGAAGACTGAACTGAAGCTTTGTGCAAATAGAACATTAATTTTGCTGACAGGGTAATAATAAGGCTACTAAATCCGTACTAGGATTTTTACATTACATACACTATTTAAATTACACGTCACCTTTACAAATTGTAAACTAGAAAAACGTCAAGTCAAATGTTTACACATGTGGTTTGCAATTGAGACTTTCTAGCCACGTAAGCAGCATTACAGAAGAAAAATGTGCTGGAGAGTGATAATCCTCCAAATACAAAAGAGGGGCAATAGGATAATTCACTCACGCTGAATAGCAACTGTCTCTTCTGAAGGGCATTAATGCTGAGATCAAAATATGATCTCCTGAGCCGCAGTTTAACCTACTTCAAAAGATGAAAATTAGGAAATCTGCTTAGGGATCCTGGCTTTTGTACCTGGATGCGGGTGCTTACAAAGCTCAGAGCATCTAGACACAAAATGTCAGCTCCATCTCTTCTCACCACCAAGTATTTACAACAACCAGTATCACTGCTCTAAGCAATGTTCAGCCCCTGCTCACTTGCTTGAGAGCAGGCTGGCTTGCCAAAAGCAGAAGTTGCATGATATGTTCCAGAGAGAGGAATTATGGTATTAGGATTGTTGTCCGAGATCTTGAGACTGTACTGACCTGTAGCTGGTTTCTGGTTTCCATCAGAGTGTGTCTTATGAGAAGACCCTCCCCTGCAGAAGTTTCAGCAGAGAGCAGAGAGAGAGGTCCCACCACGCAGTGATGCGTTCTTTGGGCCGATGACATTCCAGTACGCAAGGCAAGGGCCTATCAGAGGAACCACAGTGAAAGCCACAGAATCCTGCGTGAACAGCCCAGGACGGACTAACAGAACACATCAATAAGGACTTATGCCATAGTTTTTGGCAAGGTCAGATTCTTGCATTTTGTCTTCCTGTGGTCAAGCCTGAATTAGGAGCAGGCTTTCCTTCCAGCGGGGTATAACTAGACATGATTTGGATACATCAAACCAGGTAGCTTTTGGGGCTCACCCTCCCTCATCCAGGAGAGCAGCAAGCTCACCTTGCAGGCCCCTCCATCCCGCCTGTCCCATGAGAGGAGCAGTTTGCTCTCTGAAGTAACAGGTCCTGGTGGGGGACAGAAAAGTTTCCATTCTTCTCTGTCTACGGGACCATCAGCTCAACTAAGTGACAGCGAGTTGTGGACGGGCTGACATTGATACCTCTTAATCTCTGTAATGCTCTCATAAAAGATTTTGCCTTGATATTTCTGCCGGTGCATTTGGAGGGCATTAGATTAAAGCTTTATGGGGGCAACAGAAAGTCCTTTTCAATTGAATGAGTTTTCCGTCTACTTAGCAGCAGAGCCAAGTATTCCAGGAGGAGGCTCCCTTGAAAGAAAGAGATGTTTCTTTCAAGCCTCCCCATCTTAAGCTGTATGAAAGCAGAAAATGTAGTGAAAAAAGTGATCTGCCCCAGCGAGCATGTGTTCGGAAAGAGTCCTGAGTTCAAACAGTTTTGGCAGGGCATGACCATGACCTGCGGCTGGCAGGTCCCTCTCACATCCTGCACAATAACTGATTTCAAGACTCATGTGTGGGTAACACCTATTGCTCAGTTAAAAACCCTCGGAGCTGTCACAGAGACTGGAGGGAATCACTTCTGGGACTAGAAGTTACTTGCAAATGATTTGGTGGCTCTGCTGAAAGGAGAAAGGTTGAGACCGCATGGCTGAACATGTTCTGCGAAGCAGGTCTCCACTGGAAATACCAGAGCCACTAGAAGACTTTGCTCCAAGTGCAGTGATGGGGTGTCACTATCAGGACTAAGATGGGCAGAACCGTTTGCCCAAGTACAGAGGCAGGAGTGGGGGGGGCTCCCCTTTTTGCCCTTCCCCTCCCTATCCTTGCCATTGGGAGCAGCCTGCTGGCTCATTCCTTTGGGACAGAGCCATAATGTGAGTCCCTTCTGGTTTTCTGCCTTGTTCTGCCACTCTCCCTTTGGGACCATGTGACAGTCACTGTCCTTTCTTGTACCTTCAGATCCCTTTCCCACCGTACACAGTATGTAGACTATTCACGCGCTGGACAAGGACCGTCGCAAATACACAGCACCATGGGGACTTGGTTTTATACAGCACAGCCCTTGGCTGCCCACGGGCAAGCCATTCCTCCGGGAGTCACTTGACAGCCCCTCTCTTTGCCAGGTTAAGACATCCTTACACAGCTGCCCTCTGTCGAGGGAGCCATGACAGTGAGTAATACTGGGAATTCATGCGGACTCTGCCTCTAAGACCTTGCTGGTTTGCCACCCACTTAAACTTTGTCTCTATATTAAGCCGCACATCTCTGATTCACCAGCCTTCCTGGGAAGTTTCCAAGGCTTCTTGCTTCTGGGCTCGTGCTATGGCAGCGTTCCTGTTCCCAGCCAGAAAGATTTTGGAGTTCAGAACAAGGTGAAGTTACACAACCTGTATTAAAATAACACCAGAGCAGCAAGTTCTACTTTTTCAGTCTTAAAGACGACCACTCTGTTCCCTTTCGGGAGAAAGTCTTGCTTAAGTTTTCTGGCTGCGTGAGCCTGAGCCTCTGGTGTTAGTCTCCAGCCCTCTCCAGTCACTGGTTTCAGCTCCTTGCTACATCTGGCAGTTCACACAGTCAAAGCAACAGTGAGTTTTTGTGACCACTCAACTGCTGTGCTCAGGTTCCCTGGAAAAGGATGTTGCAGTCACTGGGACAGGAGCCTAGTCCTTTACCCGGATGCGTCGCCTCAGAAGTGCTCTGCAGTGTGGTGGCCATGAACGGCACACAGAGCTGAGCTGAGTGTAGCACCGGCTGAGCTGTGCAGCACGTCAGGGACGGCCTCGGTCCAAGGGGAACACTCTCCTCCCCATAAACCATAAGGAAGCTCAAACATGTCAGTAACAAAACAACGCACTGAAAAAGCATCACGATTTATCTTGCTGCTCTTCCACAAAACCAACACAGCCTCTGCACAAAACAGTCGTGGTGGGACAAAAACATCTCCTCAATTTCCTTTTTTCTTTCTTCTTTTTGCAGCTGTTTCACTTTAACGAGATCCGCACAGCTTGTGCCTCTCCAAGCACCCAGCTCGGCCCAGCTCGCTTCCTTGTGCGACATTTCTCAGCCCTCCCTCCGCTGCCAGCTGCTCCCTGTAAACAGACTAACGCATTCCCCAGAACCGCAGAGTGAATTGGGCTGTTCCTTACGTGAGCATCATGTTACAAGCATTTGCAACGGGACTACTGGCACCTCAGCTGTTGCTGGCTTAAAATAAGCAGAGTTGCTAGGTCTGATGGATCTGCATCTTGTTGTGACAGTGACGTGGTAGAGAAAAGGTCTCAGCGAGGTTGTGATTCTGCTCGCAGCAAAATGCTGCGGAAGAGTTAATCTTAGACATCGTTTAATCACAGCTTTATAGACCTCTTAAAGCATTGTGAAAGAAATACTTTCCGTAGTCAAGGTAGTGCATTTTATTATGCTCATCCAACAGCATAACCTTAGCTTAACTCCAGGTTAATGGAACTTATGGTAGCACTGAAAGAATAAAAACTGCCAACGAGTAAAAAGAACCCTAAATCTGCATGTTTCAGAAGCCAGTGGAAGTTGTACAGCCTCAGGAGCAGAGTTGTGAAAGCAAAAGCCACCTGAACTATCAGCTTCTCTGGAGAGGCCAGAGTTATGCCGAGTGCAGTGCATGTTCTTGGGCACAGACTCGTCTTTCACTGTGTAATAACGAGTTCACAATGAAAGTGCAGTTGGGTAGCAATTCCCCGCCAAGCATGGAACAGATTTCTAGCGCACAACTTAAAATAAATACATCCACTCCCTCTCCATTAAAATGTGCCAGAAGGTCTTTTCTTAAGAAATGTTTTCCTGGACTCTTTTTAAACGAGCAAAGATCATGACAACCATAAATTGCTGCAGCAGTGCCCTAGGAGCTTGGAGAAACCTGCTTGTCCTTGTCTTGGTGACCTGAAGCCTTTTGCAGTTACAGGCATGAAACCACATAGCTTCAGATCCTCTCTGTGTCCCTCTCACCGCTGCAGAGCATGAACGTGCTCAGGTGCCATTCCTGGAGCCCTGTGCCACAATGCCCAGAGCTCCCAAATTTCCAGAAGCCAAACAGAGGCGCACAGCATGGAGAACACAGCCCTCACCTTCATGCTGGGTCCTGGTGTGATACTGAGGCACAGAAGTGTCCCCATGCTGTCCTTCCTAATCATTCCTGCCCACAGCCTTTGACTCCTCATGCCTCTCCATCCCAGCTCCTTCCTAATCCTCCATCTCAGGGGTACAAGACACCAGAGCCCTCAGCTCCCCGCTCCGCCAGTCCTACATAATCCTCTCTGGCCACTAGAGATCACAAAATCTATCATCCAAACTATCCAAACCACTTCAGGTCCATCCCAGAGCTACTCCTGTCCTCCCACTTTATCCCAGGTCACACCACTCTTCACAGCATCTGGACCCAATTCTATACGTGACCTGTGACACCGGCACCAGCTCAGCTCCACAGCCGCATCCTCCCCTTAGGAGCAGAATGGTCATGGTCTCCTTCATGTTAGGCCATACGGACAGGTTGTGTAAGAGGAGGACTTGAATTCTGACACACTTGGCTTGCAAGTAACATCCTCAGCCCTGCGGCTTGTTGGGAATGAGTATCAGGCAGCTCTGCCCTACCGTGACATTTACCGAGTGCTGCAGGAATGCACAGCAGACCTCTGGATCCAGCTACACTCCTCGGGCAGTGCAGGAGGTGGGAGAAGGCATTTTTGATTGGGGATTCCTGCAGAAGGTGGAAGGGAGGGAGGAAAGCGGGGAGAGACAAGAGTTTCTGCCCGGTTTCCAGGCAGGGGTGCAAACGCAGCCCCAGCTTTTGGTGCTGCTGGTGGTGAGCACCACGGAGCAGAAAAGGAATCCAGCTCTTACATGAAGGATTCTGTGCTACGCTCTGTCATGCTGCCTATGGAAGCAAAAGCCCTTCACAGAGCAGGCGATGCCTGCAAGAATCCTTCTTCCTGTTTAAGCCGTACTTTCACCTCTGTTCTTCCCCTACCAGTGCAACTGCCTCAACCAGCCGAGCTACGCCCCTGGCTGGGCGCTGTTCTCACTTTGTGGTGGGTAAATAGGCGCCATCCAAGCCTTTCTAGTCGGGACGCGTGATCTGCTCGGCAGTTAGCAAACACTGCTTGGCAGGGCAGAGGCGTGGGCTGTTGCAGCCACCCGGCCTCCTGGCAGGCAACGAACTCACGGCACCCGGCTGTGCTTCTGGGGTCCCAGTGAGAACACAGGCCAGATGCCGTGGCACCGGAACCAGTGGGAACTGAGCTCTCCTGACAGGCAGTACAGATGAAGACACGGGGAACATGCAGAGGGCCCCGTTGTACTTTGATTTCCTCAAAATACACAGAAAGCAGGTAAAGGGAAATGTCTGCATGAACGTGATCGTTTCTGTGGGTTGGTAGCATCTGTGAGCAGAAGCCAAATCATAGCCATGAAGAAGTGCCTGACCCCTTTCTCCTGGTGTTTTTAATTTTGTCTGAATTGTTTTTCCAGGCAGTGGGAATCAGCTTCACTTTTTCCCATACACGAGCACCAGAATATTTGGAAGGATGATGCCTGCCACCCAGCTGAGTTCCTGTATCTGTGGGGTGGTCACGGGTTATGTTCACCCTCCAATTACAGAATGCAAACCACAACCAGGGCTCTGTTGTCCTAACAGCGAGAAACAAACCCTGTCGTGCAGAGTTTACAACCCGTATATGAGCGAGAGTGCGTTTACTGTTATATAGACTAGAAACAGAGACATAAAGGGCCTGTTTAAAGCATATTTAAGCTCCAGGAAAGACTTTCCTTGACTTCCCTGGGTTTTGGATCGTGCTCAGGGAAATTAAGCAAGTTGCCAAAATTCACACGGTGAGTTTGTAGAAAAGCCAAAACCCAAAAGCTAGATTTGCTGAGCTCCAGCATTGGTGCTCAAGCCAGCCCACTGCTGGAGGTGCTGGAATGGCAACAACAATCTGCTCGAGTGTGAAATTCTAGCTGCCAACCTGGCAATGCTTTTGTTTCTCTGACCTATTCCATTGCTCAGATCCAGGATTTTCCTTGAGCAGAAAAGGATTACAGAGAAAAGTTGGCATCATCATTGGACAGGCACAAACACGTCCACGGTAATTCATTAGCCATAGAGCAAAGGGAAAGAAACTAATTTTAAGGAGTCGAGACGTACGTTTGGATTACCAGGTTGCTTACTGGTGAACCCAGGATGCAGCTTTACGCCGTAGCTTTTACGTAGCTTTACGCTCAGGTACCCAGCTTTCTGGGCTGTGAGCTCTGTGATGCTTTTGCCTTCCTGAACGCTGCGTCCCGAGGATGTTTGCTGTTCTGCTCGACAACCACGAGGATACATAGTGTTAAGTGGTCAGCAGCCACTCTGCCTGCTCCGCTGACCCTTATCCTCACCCTCCATGTGAGAGAATAAGGTCATGGACATCGCCTAGAAAATACATTAATTTCATCGCACCAATAAAGTCCTGAGATTTTCCTCCTCTTCCATCCCCAAGTGAGTTTGGCACTGTTTTGTTTGCTTGATGAGCTTCACACTGTAGCTAAGGGGCTTTCCCTAAAGAAAAATAGTTATTGCTGTGGACAATGGATTATTTGGAATCACTTCATATATCACCCAAGTGCAGCCTTCTCTGCAGAGGACCGCGGCAGCAATTTAACAGCAGTGGCCAGGAATGAAGACAACTGCACCCAGTGAAAACTGCAAAGAAAACTGTATATACATGTGCACTCACAGACGTTTGGTTTTGGCCAAGTTATTACCACCAGAAAAACATCACTAGAGGGTTTCTGATTAAATGCCCTTTGGTTTTGGATCTGATCAAAGCATCTTCTGGAGGGAAGGTGAGGTGCTGAATCTATTTGAAGCAGCAAATTCAAAAATAGAGTATTCGGAGGGGTTTTATTTAAAGATCTTCTTGCCACTGTTCTAGGCTCCGAAGATCTATATTTATGCCTTTGTTTTCATTTGAAAGAGAACATATTATTCCAACTGCCCTATGACTAGCAAAGATGATTGTGAAAAAGAAAAGAAATGTGCCTTTCCTCCTCCACTTAGCCCAGGAATTTGCATGTTATAATAATAGGTGTAGATTTAACAGAGTTTAACAAAGCAGAAAGCCCAGACATCTGCTGAATGCGATGCTATCACCCCCGCACCACTTTGCCTTGTGTGGAGGAGGCAAGAGCTCAACAGGAGCACTGGAGAAAGGGCATGTACATGTGGAGGCTGTGTTGAGATTTGAACCAAGCAAAAGCCTCGGAATGCCAGCCCTGCGTCGTCAGTGCGGGTCTTTAATATCCATTTTAGAAAGATCTGGGCCACACTGTAGATTTTAACCACTGCTCAGACCTCTGCCATGTCAAGTGCTAGTGAGTCGATGTTTTAATCCGAATGTGGCTGCCCAGTGGAGAGCCATATTTAAGAGTCAGCTTTAAAATCAGCCAGTTGTGTGGTGTGCACCATGTATGGGTTATTTCTACAGAGTTCAATGCTGTATTACAAGTTTTATTTTAATATTTGTTATTTTCGGCTCCGTGGCCAACAGGAATTTAGTGTATGCAATGTATGGCAGATATTACTAAGCAGGACTGCAAAACTGGTGTCTTAACCTCACCAGGACCTGCCTGCTGCCCACCAAGCCCCGCAGAACAGCACAGGCTTAGCGGAGATTCACAGAGCAGTAATGGGAATTATCTTTTTTCTCCTCCTACAGAAAGAAAATGAAACCCTGAATTTACCTTAGAAAGGGAATGAGCAGCAGGTCCTGCGAGAGCTCGGAAATGGAGCCGAAATACTTGTCTTTGCTGTTTCCCAACTCAGGAACAAGTTGAAAAATCAGTGAAATGCTAAGTGTCGAACTCGGGAGGAGACTGTCCTCTCCAATGACAGCAGCTTGGTGGGAGTCTCAAGCTCAGGATGTCCAAGGCTTTGAACTCAAGAAAAAAGAAGAGACGTGGTATTTTGATGAAGTTTGAATACTCAACATTAGAGATGCTTTTAAAAAAATAATATTAAATCTTGTTTACAAGAGGTATACAGACCTTAGCTGTTAAAAGTTGAGAGTTGAGGACTTCATGCAGTTGGTTTAGACTCTCACTCAGACTGCGAGGGAGCTTTAGACTTCCCTCTTTTGGAAAAAGATGGAACTGAAGAAGCCTCAGGAGTTACCAGATTGGGCCAAATCCATTTCTGGCAAAACCAGGCAAGAGCTGGGTGAGGTGATGAGACATGAAACGGCTGAACAGAATCAAGACTGAACCAAGGTGCAGCACCACGATTACTGTGGCTGTTTGGTGTCAACTCAAGACCTCTTGAAAAGTTAATAGATTTCTTTCATGGGGAGTAAATCAAGACTAATAAAGTATCTCAATGAAGAAAATGGAGTAGCCAGTAAGGTATGAGTCAGTGTGAGTTTGTCACCAATAGATGCAAGCAAAAAAAAAAAAAAAGTTAATATCTGGGAAGAAATAATTTTCTCACCAACCATGATGTGTTAGAATTATCAAACCTACGTGGACTTGCACCGCATCAGAAGCTAATCCTGTAAGGAAAAGAAAAGAGGGACGGATGAGTTGATGTTACGGTTCAAGATTTTCTAAATTAAACATTTTGATTTTTCCAAAGCGGTTCAAAAAGTGTTCTTACATTTGACAGACAGTGGCTGAAAAAAAGTTCTGTCTCTGCTGTCAGTAAGGCCAGCAAAGAATTCGTTCTATTTGTCTCCATCTAAAATACTCAGGTTTTGGGGCACAGGGTTAAAATCCCAACATCTCCACAGAACGGCAGTTAAAGGAGTGGTTAGGGAGGATTTTCAGAAGAGTTTAACACTTTCCTTACCCTTTCCTTGAGAGCTGACCACCAGCTTCACTGAGAGCATGGCTGGACAAAGAAATGTTTCCAGCCACGCAGACTATCTACAAAGTGATCTGTCAAAACCAGCCTCCATGCACAGGATTTTATTCCATTATATTAATATGCCTAAATTGTCCAAGCACTTCAGAAATATGTTGTTCCTTTCACATGGCTGGGTAGCTTTTATTTCAAAACTGAGCAACAGAAACACTGTAAAAAATTGGAATTCCCAAGTCTACCTCACATTTCTCCACGGCCTTGCTTACGTCTCAGACAGGAATTCTGCAACTAGAGAATATCATGTTCCTCCAAAAGCATCGCCAGCCAATTTCCCAGACCAGCTCCCAGTAGAGCCTGGCAGAATAATGGTGCTTAATCCTCCTGGCTCTCCCATTTTCTCCTTGTATGACAGACATTATTGTACATGTTTTAACAGGCAGAGGAAACCCAACCCACTGCAAGTGCAGGTCAGAGGAAGGTCCATTAGAAGGCAGAGACAGAAGTTGTTTTGCACAACCACTGTGTGTGCTGAGGTGTGAAGGCTTGTCCTGAGGAGGTGTAAAACATCCCTCCCAAGCTCAGCCCTCCTTTGGCCCTCTGAAACCCATCTAAGTCCTGATGCCTTCCAGAGCACAGAGTTTGACAGGAAACACCATGACTTACTAACTCCTGCAAAAGGCTGGAACTCTTTCTCTTGACTTTCAAACAGGCTACTTCCAAAGTAGCAAACTAAAAAAGCTGAGGAAGCACAATTGAAACGACTTGTATCTTCCAGTTCTGCAGGTTGGATCAGGGCTTCAAAACGAACCTGCTGCTGGTCCTCTTCCACCCCTCTCCTGCTGTTTCACAGTTGCCAACCAAGCGAAACTAGAAGTCAATGCAGAAATGGGATTGTGATTGTGAAAGAAATCAGTCTACATGAAATCTGGGAAGGAAAGTGTATTCTCAGAGATGAGGAGAGCAAGGAGCCTTCTCAAGGAAAAGAGAAAACAGGGACTGGTCTGATAAGGTGCCTAAATCAGAAGCATGGCAGTAAGGAGCCTGAGCAGAATCTCACAGCCAGAGGAGTAGCAAAGGTAGCTCTGGGGACTCAGAGAACACCTTCACTCCTGGAGCAGGACAGCAGTGTCAGACACGCTCAGGGCGTGCACTGTGAGCCCCACTACACTCTTGTCATGCTCCTTCAGCCACCAGTTTACACACGCTGAGCACAGCCCAGGAGGGCAAGCTCCCAGTGGGGCTGTCTACATGCTGCGGCGGGTTTGAATGTGAAATGCAGACTGAAACAAATGCTTCTCCCATCCATGCAGCACTGAGCTTTGGCTTTTCTCCAGGCTGTGTCAGGAGCCTCTCTGTGCTCTGTTCCTTTGTTCCGCTCATTCTTTTCCTGAGATGGTTCCAGGCTGAGGACACGTGTCTCCTCTTGTGCAGATACACCTGGCAGGTTCACATGGAGGGGTGGGGAGTGCTTCAATGGACAGCACTTGTTTATTTGTTGCCTCTTTGAGTGCTCTCATGTAGCTCAGCTTCACCATGAGAGAACAGTATTGCAGACTCTCCAACCCAGATTTTGAAGGAGGGGAAACAAAAGACTTTTTCTTTTCAGAAAAAAGACAGATTATATAGAGGAAAATGAAATAATGAGAATGCCCCAGAGCAGAGGAAGGAGATTTAGACCTTCAGGAGTCAGAGAAGAAGAGACGAGACAGCAAAATCAGTTGACTCTCAAGGAATCTACCACATCTTTGGACACAGAGATGCCTAATTTAATACTACAACTGCAGTGGTCATCCTGGCTCAAAATAGGGACATCAGAGATGGCAAGAATTCAGACATCAATAACAGACCTAGAAAATGCTCACACAGGTAAACTGAAAAGAAGAGGATCATTGCTCAAAAAGCGACACAAATAATCTAATTGTAAGTATTTTAGCTAAAGGAAGGAATGGGTGGGTGCCAGTCTATTGGAAAAATTAAGGAGTTCTGCTGATTAATATCCACAAAAGAAAACAGTCCAGGAAGTCAAAGGTGGGACTGCTAAAGGATGCAAAATGAATCCAGAGACTCTGTCTCCATATCTTGTCTCAGGGGAGTTCGAGTTCAACAAACACTCACCAAGACAGAAGAAACCTTGAGATTTGAAAGCAGTCTTGACATTTTCATTAACAGAGAATACTCAGAGGTATCAACTGCACCAACAGTATTGTGGAAGGAGTATTCAGCTTTGTTCATCAGGCCTGGAACTAATTGTTAATCATTAAAGACAGGGAAGATATAACGTGTGGGCGAGTTCTTCCCTACCTGATTCCATTAAGTTATGATACCTTGCTCCAAAGCAGCTATTTTTGGTTTTAAATCACAATATAAATCTAAGCAAGAAGGTTCTGAACCAGCCTGGCAATTCTTACGTTCTTTCATTGGTTATACTAATTTCTGAATCACCTTTCAAAGCTGCATCCTTATCCCAGGACAGATCCTTTAGCTAGAACCATTAAGCAAACTCTTCATGGCCAGCACTCTGTGAGAAGGTCAGCCCTTCAGATTTGCTTAGTTACATTGTACTCTGGGCACTTCCATTAATAAACCTTTGATTTCTGTATCACCATCTAGTTTGTTTCTAAGAAAAGGGAAGTCTAAAATGGGATATACAGGGAGCTTTTGCTTTTTTTTTTTTTTCTCCTTTTAAAGCATTATCATTCTGTGGTGGCCTGCAAGTCATTTAGAAGAGGGCTGGCTTGAAAACCCAGGACATGTCAGGCATGGCAGAAGAGAGAGGTGACTGATCTGCTCTGCAGAGCCTCCACGAGCACTGTTTATTTGCTGCACACACCAGAGATAGTTCTGTACTCCATCACCATGGCAGCTATTGACATCCAGGCGTCTTCACAGACACCCTCACAGCATCTTCCTGTGACTGCAAATGAGGGGAGCAGAGATGCCAGAAGACATCCTGAGTAGGGACAGCGCATAAAGGAGCCAATGTAAAGTGTGAATACCTCCAAGGCAGTAAGCAGAATTATCTTGGCACCTACAGCAGACCTCCACAGACACAACTGCTGAAAGAAGACAAGTCCTGGATGTGCTACAAGTTCCCCAAAATGCAAGGAAATCACAGTGTTATTCTTCTGTTGCATACATCACACTCAGATCAGGCATAACTTCTCCAGAGGAGGCCAGTGCAAGGGCTAGTCGTGAAGTGACATCTGTCCCATCACAGCCATGAGCACATCAGCCATGGAGAGCAAGAGAGGGAGATGGTGGCCAGGAAAGGATTCAAGAGCAGCATTTCTTGACCTTTCCTCTGCACATCTGCTGTCAAGAGATGAAGGACAAAGTGCTGAACAGAGCTATGAATAAAGAATCAAGAAAGATCTGTCTGCAGGTTTGCTTCTTTTGAACAATCAGAGACAGCCACAGAAGTTCCCATTCCTAAAAACACAAGAACTACAGTCTAGAGAAACTTTCTTTCTTTTCTGGTGACACAACAGAAGCCATTTCAGTTGCAGAACTTGACAGGAAAAAGCCAAACAAACCCAGTTGCCCAAGTTTCCAAGTCAAGGCTCCCCATTTTCTACCAGACCCCAGCTTTACCTTGTCAGTTGCCAACAAAGCCCGGAATTAGGAACACTAAAACAACGGGAACACCTCAAAAATCTGCCCCATTCCCCCCAGTCTGACACACCTCCTGTGCTGCTGGATACAGCACAGCCAATTCAGAGCTACGCCAAGAGCTCCCGTTGGATCACTGAGACCCAGCTTGGCCTGCCCAGTTGTGAGAGAGGGTAGCGTAGTTGCAAAGAGGATTATCCCTACACGCAAATAAAAGCTAAAGAGCAGCAGGCCCTAAGTTTGGAGGAATTCAACACCCCACCTGCCTCTCACTGCTCTCCAGCCGAGGGAACACACCCAAATACTTTGGCCTCCAAGGTCAGCAAGTTCCTAAAACAGCTGGACAGGTTTTGTGACAGTATTGAGCACCTGCTGGTAACGAAGCTATTTTTAGTAGGTCATTTATTTGAGAATATCTGTTTCCTAGTCAACGGGGCAAATTGGGCCGTGGTTGCTGTTCGCTGAATTTCTAAACAAAAAGCTCTTCGGGGAATGGAGGAAGGAGCGAGGCAAATGGAATCAGCCTTCCAGGTCTCACCGATACCTCAGAGCTCGCTATGGCCATGTCACTTTGACATACTACCCCCCAGGCACCTCCACATGAGTTTTGCACGGCCACTGACAACAGGTTGCATCTACACTGGTATTGCACCTATTGAGGAAAGGTGGAGAAAGCGGCAGAAACCGTCTGCATGCAGCAGAAAGACAGTACAGCAGTTACAGTGTCTGACCCAAAATCCACAGCTGAGTTCCTCAGACTTGTTTCCTAGCACAACTCTTCAACTGGAGGAAAATGGAAGACTTGTCGGTATTCTGCACTGGATCTTGGAGGCGGATCTGTTCCTAGCTCTGTACGTAAACCATTGCTGTTTTGATTGATTTTTACACTGTGTACACAACGAGGGACATGGAGGGCTGTGCCTGCTGTCTGGAGACCTCCTGCCTCTGTGGCTGTTGCTATGCTCTGTACCACACGCACCATCTGTGGCTCTGCACACACTGCAAGTCACACCAGCTGGTCAGAACGGCCTCTTGCTCGAGAAAGTCCAAACCTCAGCATCTGCTGTGCTGGCCCATGGAGGAGACCAAGCACAGAACCCTTCGAATGCTGGTGGGGTGTGGCACAAATTCCCCATGCTGCAGCTGTACCACAGTCAGCTCTGAAGAGCACCAAACTGGGCACAGCCTGCGCACCACTGTGACCAGCCCACCCTCGTCTGCTATTTGCACTATTTAAGCAACTGCAAAGTAGACCTCCACTGGCAGCACCCTTTGATGATGCGTAACAGATTTGCCTCAGTTTCCCATTTCAATGCCACCAGTACTTATTCTGCCTGTTCTTTTATTTATACCTTAATGGTGCTCCGGCTGTCTCTTCCCTTTGAGGATACCACTGTCTTCTGTCTGAATGCCCCCATATAGCGCCATGCTCCATCTCCCTGGGTTCCAGTCCACAGAAAGACAATCTTCTCATCTATCTCTTACTATTTCCTCCCTCAAACACACCTACTTTACTTCTCCAAGTCCTTCCCACCCCTTCTGAAATTCTCATGAAGGGCAATCAAAGAGCTACCCCCATCTCAGCAAGCCACCCCTGCATCCTGGGCCTCCTGCCTCCTCCTGTACAAGCACCAGAACTTGCAGGGTCCCCCACTGCACCCTGAGGAGCAGAATCCCAGGGGGCATAGAGGGGGAAGACCCTGTGTCTCAAGGGAGTTGCTTCTGCTGACCTTTTACTCCCCTGAACTCAGTTTTGCAGTTTATCAGTGTAGTTAATGAGGTACATTTGGTGCTGTCATCCTGAACCTTTGTGGAGGAAAGAAAGAGAAAAGAAAAAGACCCAAATCTCAACATGATTTTCTCATTCTGATTCAACACTGAAACCAGAGCAGTGGGACGGATATAAAGCTCAAGCCATGCTGAGGATCAGCTCTCCATCTTTCTCTGCTATCTCTCCCTCTCTAAAATGACTCAGCTCTGAAGTTTGACACCCTGAGTTCCTTTTGGTTGGCAAACACAAGCACCGAATCCCACTGACGCCTCTTGTCTCACTATTATTTCTATATTCGTTGACATGACAATTAGGGGAACACAAACGTTTTTAGACTCAGCCGACAGCAGGAGATGTGAAGAAAGAAAACCTCCCTGAATCTTTCCGAGGCAGAGTCTGCTCCTCACACACCGCAAGTCTTTACGGGATCCCTGGTCTTTCATGCGTAAATTTTCCAGGATCAGTGACACGTTTAAAACAAAGTCAGCTGCCACATATCCAAGTCCTTGCTACTTGCCTCCAGATATTTCCCACCCTCACCCCAACAGGAGACATTTAAGGCAAGCTTTCAAATAGCCTGTGTGAATAAAACCCAACGATCTTTCATCACTGCTCGCTTTGTTCCTTGCTGTGTGGCGTGGACAGCAGGCAGAAATGTGAGCTTGAGTACCTTGGTCACAGACCAAGAGGCATCATCTGAGCTCAGCAGTCTTTGTTGCCACATGGGCTAGGAGAGAATATACGAGTGCTCCGGCTAGGGAAAGGATCCCCCATAGCGTCTGCCTACTCTCAGTGACCAGAAATCAAAACAAAAGTTACAGAAAAAAAAAAAAAAAAAGAGAAATGTAGAATTTGCAAGTCCAAATCTCAATTAAAAAAATAACCAAACACAACCAATATCACTAGAAAGTCACTTGGAGGGAAGAGGAAATGAAGAGAAAAAGCTGGAATTCATACTTAATCACATTTCAAAGGGATGAGACATCAAAAAAGAAGTTCTGTAAAGAGATGATAAGGGACAACGACACTCCTACAAAAGCCGTGTTTCATATATCCATTGGAATACGTTGCGCAGACCCAGGTATAGTTTGTTCTCCAGTACTGCTGCAGCACGGCTGCGGTAAACCGCATTGCTGGGCAACGTTTGCCAGCTAGAGAGTTAATTAATAGCTTTTCCTTTCACCGAAGTCACTCCAGAAATGTAACTCAACTATTCTTGCTGCAGCCCAGAGGGAAGACCGGATGCTGCTCTGTTTCAGGAGCTGAGAAAGCCATGGAGAGAGAACACTGCTCAAGGCAAGTCCACAGGAGTCCCTGCCTGCCGAGCGGCTCAGCCTGGCAGCTTCCCACTCCCCTCCTGCGCCAGCGTGTTTCAGAGAGCACTAAAGCAACAAACCAAGGAACTCGCCCACTCAGCCAGTCGATGACAAAAATATACCAGGGACAGAAAAACAGGCTCAGCAGAAACGGGCCCCTGCAAGAGGAGCAGTGCTGGGAAGAAGAGGCAGCCGCAGGGCAGCAAAGCTACCGGCATCCAAAGATAGCAGCTGCTGAGCCAGGAGTGCAGAGGGACCACCTTGGCGGCCGTGCGTGGGCACAAGATCTGCAGGCAGCGCTTGCTACAGCTCTAGCCGGAGCCGAGCAGCACTGGGCTCAGAACACCGCTGGCTTTTCTATCCCTTCCACGCACGGAGGGCAGTATAGAAGCTTAAAGAAACCCCACGGCTGAACGGTTGTTGCTGTGGGCACTTGGTCGTAGAGTGGTGGAGGCAGAAGCAGAGTCCTCCGGGCTGGGAAGGGACCCTGTGACCACTACATGAGGACAGTCTTTCCTGATTTTGGCATGTAGGCACAGGTTTCCGAGTCTGCCCATCAGAGAGCCCCACAGACGTAGACAGCGCTGGCCCCACGCTTGTCACACAGCCCTCGCAGCTCACAGGAGCTCTCGTGTGCTCTGGGACTACCCCCTGCCAAGAGCAGTCGCACACATCAGCCAGCTGTGGTAGCCATGAAGCCCCTTTTACATGAGTGACCCCTGTGCTCTGCCTTCACGCCTGAATCACTGCGCCTACGGGAGAGACCTGCAAATCCTGCCCAGCACGTACAGATGTCTTTTGTTCCTCACAGACTCCTGTAAGGTCCCAGCAGGAGATCGGTGCTGAATGAGCAACTCCCCTTGCGTTTGAATCTTGTGATGAGTAAGATGCTCGCCTGCAGCTGCCAGTCAGTACATCAGGCTCCTTGTTATGTTTTAAAATATGAAATAAAGGAATTGACTGAAACGTCAGGCAGCAGCCTCTTGTCCTGCCTTCTGTAAGAGTAAGTTTAAATAATAATAAGTAACAATAAAGCCCTGTCATCTCTGCAGTTCTCTCCATTATGTACAACTGAATGTGATAAGAATTTACCGAGAGAAAAATCCAGCCAGAGACAACACGGCCTTACCAACGGCCTTTGGCAAACTTCTTATCACAAAGGGACCTTTCAGCAACCCCTTATCACCAGGACAGCTTGCAGAGAAACACCACTGCATCCCCGGGGCCAGCACAGGTGGGGCTCGGAGATTTCGCTCGTGACCTGCAAGCTGCAGTGCCTCCGTGAGCCGGCTCAGCCCGCGCTCCCAAAACATGTGTCAGGTAACTGCAGAGTAAGAAGAACTGCTCATGGCTGGGTGAGGTTAAACTGATGAAACTCCCAGGAGTGGAGATCAGGCAGCACAACATTTACAAACAGCCGTGCTAATCTCCAGCTACAGGGACAGTAAATCAAGTTCACCAGCTCCATATTTCAAAACCTGCACCGATACAGGCTTGGCAGAAACCCCCTTTCTCTGCTTTTACTTCAGTTTAATGAGATGAGGGTGCAGCCAGAAGGTCTCAGGGCCTGATCCTGCAGTGGTGCTCAAGAGGAGCATACGGTGCTTTGCAGAGTTAGGGAGCCAGTCTGTGGATTGGACAGACGGGAGCTGTCCTTGACTCGCCTTGAAAGAGGAATTAAGGTATTGGAGGTGCTGGGAGCAGATCTGAGACACGTGAGCACTTCAAGGGCTGCAAATTTAGCATGTTAGGCCAGAATTCAAAGCCATAAATATCCTCAAATAGTTCAAATTACCAGAATGTTTAGATCAAAAATCAAAACAGACAGTGGAGAAAATATAACTTCCTTTACAGCACATTTCAAAGTGCTGGGCTTTTCACACTGATAACATTCGACCATTAGAAATTCTAGCTTTGTGCAGTACAGCAGAAAGCTGTGCCAATTAAAAGATGAAAAAGGGTTTTGTCATTTTTCTGAAGATATCAGAATGGTATCTTTCTAAGGAGAAGATGATCTGAAACAAAAATATTATCAAAACAGCAATGTGGGGAAGCATCACAATTTCAGGCAGAACCGCCTTTGGCTACAGAAAGCATCAGAGCTCCTCCCAACCAGCCCTGCTCTGGGGAGTTTGCTTTTTCAGACAATTCGACTCCAGACCCAAGGCCTGCAAGAACAAAGATCTAACAGAGCAGCTCCCCTTTTGATCTGGATGTCAAAATTTTTTTGACTCAAGGTAGATGTTTTCAAGCACAAACCTCAAATTCAAATTAATCTGAAGAATAAAAGACTAATTTGGAGGCAAATGCTATTAATCAGTGTTCTGTGTAATTGGCATCTTCCACAGGAATTCTCCTGGTCTTCTGCCTTCAGACTTGCTTTGGTGAGAAGATTCAGACTTGCTTTGGTTTAACTATTTTATCAAGAAGATAACCAGGAAAATCAGCGGAATAGGATTGTGTTGCCAGCAGTGACAGATGCCTGCACAAAGCCAAGAGGAGCCTGACAACCGGTAAGATTTGTCCAAGCATGACAATGGTGCAGGTACAAAGGAAAGCAATGGCTGAAAACAGAAGGGAAATACTAGTTTAAAAATTGCTAAGATTTGAGCACCGTGCATGAAGCTAGGAAAAAAACCCAAAAACAAACTAAGCCCTGCTTGCTACCAGAGTCATTCGAAAGTAGGAAAGCTGTCAGGGCAAGAAAACATCTCTTTCATTGGAGTTATCTAGCACTGGTTGGGCATGAGCAAAGGGGGAAACATTTACTTCCCCAACAGCATACATGTCCCATGATTTATAGTCTTTACAGCATTTTTATGAGCTTCTTTAGCACATCATCCAGTGTAATAACAGCACGGTAATTGTGTTGGCTGCATGTCCTGGCACTTAATTATAATCCTGTCATTGTCATTTCCCAGCTTGTCTAACAGAATAGCCTTGCCATGTGGCTGACATCCAATTAAGAAAAGGGGGGAGAAGGAAAGAAAAAATATACAAGTATGATGTCAATATAAAAGACACTTGCTTGATGGCTTTGTGATAAAGTCCCTAAGTTACAACTCTGCACAACAGTGTCCACTTCCACCTGCAGGCTTCTCGCACAGGTTTTGTGTATGCAGAAAGGACCTCCTGCAGTTCAAAGTCTTGGTCTTCTTAAGATGCCTCTTTTTCCTTTCCTTCTGGACCAGCAGAAGTCAAGCTCCAACCTAGTTTCGGTAAATATTTGCTGTCCTCACGTGAATGGAGATTTTCCCCTTTACTAAGTGCAGGTACAGCCCCAGCCCCGACCTCAACACGGCTGTCTGAAAAGAGCTGGCAGAAAATTCAGGAGGGAAAGTATGGGTGGAGAACAAAGCAACATCTCAGAGACATTTAAAACTCAGTCAGATGCAGTAATACATTAATCCTTTATCCTCTGTGTTTTCTATCTGAGTTTTCTTCAGCCATTCCTGCTTCTGCTGGCTAACACAGCTGATGAGGCTGGCACCCTCCTCCAGAGCATCCTTACTCACCAGCTCCCACCCAAAATCCATTTGAGAGAATCTGACAGATCCTATAACATCTCATCTACCACCTCCAGGATACTCAGTGTGTTTCAAAACCAAATTGATCCTCAAGGCAGTGTCTCTTAATCAAAGCCTCTGACATGCAGAACTGAATTTATTTTGGCTATCCTGTCCACCCTTCCCAACACGTTTCAGAGAAGCTTATTCTAAGATCACTTACACGAGCAAGGTACAAGTCATGGTGCATAGACTGCGCTACTACAACCCTTCACATGTACTCTTAGAGCACACATGGCCTCTTAGAACAGCTCAGTTCATTCATGGTAACTCTTTTCTGCTTCATATTTTGTTAGCTACCCAAACCCAGGATGTGCTCTCTAGGATACAAGTTTTCATACCATCATAACCAGGTATTAGAGATTTAAGTGCATTATCAAACGATCATTATCAGTTCCCATAGTTGAGCATCCCAAGAACGAAGGAGCTGTAGGAATTGCAGCCCTGGAGACCTCAGTGAAGGCAAGATTGCTGTGTACTCCACCTCCTTTCCCACAGCGATTATTTATGTAACTAGGATTAATAGCAAGACAAAAAAAAAAAAAGCTCTTGACAAACAACATACCTGTAACAGAATAAACTGCAGTGCCATGAGACATGAGGACTCCTCACTGCTGAGCAGCTGCTTACACAGGACCTTGCCCTCAGAAATTTCTATAGCTTTTCGGGAGAATATGTCCTCTCCCCATACTTCCTTCCTGTACGAGCAAGAGATGTGCACAAGTTATGCTTTTCTTCTTGCTCTTGTCTTCTCCCTGGACCTGGCAGCTCTCAGCAGTGCTGCACCCTGGGTCTGTCAGGCCCCTGGGCACAGGCGGAGGAGGAAGCAGTGAGAGCAGCATGGCCAAAAGTCACCGTTTAAAGGCTTAATAATTGGTTGTGGCTGTGTTTACTCTTTCCAGACTTCTTTGGCTGATTAACTCTAAAAACAACATCCTGAAAACCAAAGAAAAACAAAAACCGGAGTAAGAGTGAGAACCAAGGGGTTTGTAGGCTGTTTCACCCAGCGTACCCGTTGCATTGGTTGGCCACGCAGAGTCTTTGCAGGTGGGAGAAGGAGCAGACAAGCGGCTTTTTTTTCCTTCTTTCCAGGACTGATCACAGCTTTGTTCTGAATTTTGAAGCATTTGCTTTTCTCCCCAGGAGCCATAAGAAGTCACACAGTCTGCAGAGTAGCTGGGCTGAGGGACGGAGAGGGAAACTCCATGCAGGGAGGTGTAAGTTAATGGAGCGTGGCAGAGAAAAGAAAGGCTTGGTTTCCCCCTTTCCATCCGCAAAAATCTCATGAGGATAAAATCACTGAATCAAAGCTGGGCTTACAAGAGACTTGAGGTGAAAGCACTAGGATTCAGCGAAGAAAGGTAATCTGCAGCTGGCTCTGCTCAAGGCAAAGCTGTCCTGGTCACACCTGAGAAGAAGGGATTAACACCTTATTGTAGCTTGAGGTGTGTTAGAACAAGGCAGTACACAGTGGGATGCTGTGGGACACTGACCAACGGGAGACGTGGAGCAGCAGCTCCTCTTTCTCTGCTGCTGATGCTTGAGCTGGAAGCAGAGGGGCACAGGCAGGACCTCTCACCAAACACTGCAAACAGCTCCTCTCTGTGAGGTTTCCCCAGGCATCCAGGGCTCTTCTCGCTGTTCCTCTACAGCTCAGCAGCAGTGCTGCCCTTTGCAAAGTCCAGTGCCTGGGCTTTCCTTCCAGCTCCTCCTGCCACACAGCCCCCCTTCTCCTCAAGACACATCTCCCCCATATTTCCAGATTCAGTAAATGCATCAATGATATCAAGAAAAAGTTTAAATTTACCAAAATCAGGCAAGTGCAGAATTACAAAGTTAGGTAGCCATGAAGAGTCAGCCTGGTGACCATGGCAACGAGAACAAAAGGTCCCCAAGATCAGAACACTGCAATTAGTTCCTAGTCAACCGTTGTTAGTACTAGGTCCTAAGGTTCTTATAAGGTTTGGGTAGAAGTTGTAACAGAATGCGAGGCTGATCAAAGACTTAGTGATGGACGACAGAATAAACATGTAACTTTTAAGCTGATTATAATACCGTATAATACTAAATAACACATCTCTAGGAGGAGACTTTATATGTAAATGTAGGACCTCCTCAGTGTAATGAGCTGGACAGGAGTCAAGACATGCATAAACGGACTTTTGTAATATTAGATAACCAATCGGGTGTTGTGGCGTGATGTTTCCTTAGTGATCCTTTTGTGTTTAAGACCTTCTGTGATTCTTGAGTGGTGCTGGCTTTGCAAATTATCTAGCACCTTTTCTGTGCAGAACTGGAATAAAACGAATACCTCCACTGTGTGTGTCGATTGGTTTCCTGCACAGCGGGTGAAGAACCCAGGTTTTGGGACAACATTTTGACAAGCCAGATGGGACAGCCACAAGGCCTTGTCCAGATCATCTTACCATCCCTGACAGAGGAGAACTGGGCTGGACAGGACTCCAGCGAGCACTGACTTGTTGATTGGGGGCACCTCCAGATCCTCTTTGGCATCAGGGTGGTGAGCAACTCAAAGGTGCAACGCTTGAGAGATACTTGTGCAAGGGTGAATGGGGGGCAGATTCCTGGATTGGTGAGTATTATACTCAATAAATTCCATGGAAGATTAAAGGTTCTCTCACATGTAGACAATTGGTACCAGGGGAAAAGGAAAAATATTACCTATGCTGACAAAGGGAAGTCAGAGCCAAGTGCACATAAGGGAAATACTGGTTTAGGTATAGGTGGAATAAGAGATTGAACCAATCCTCTATTCCCCCCTGTAGCCCTCGGGGTTGTATTTTGAAAATTTGGAATAAGATTGGGGGAGATCTGATGACTAAAGATAAAATGGAGAGATACTGTAATCCATCAATGGTGGCCAAATTATAAATTGGATGATGGTGAATGGTGGCTGGAAAATGGGTGGTTGCAGTTTAATGCTATATTACAGCTGCTGATGTTTTGTCATCGATTTGGGAAATGAGATGAAGTTCTGTATGTTGATGCTTTCATGATTTTGTATAGAAATCCAAATATTCAGAAAAAAAGTGTAAGGGGAGGAGGAGGGGATATGTTAGTGCCATGTGTTGAAGAAAAAGAGAAAAGGCGAAGGATTACGTGTTGCAGAGGGGATGATCAGGAGGATGTACAGATGCAGGCTCCCTCTTGCCCACCCCCATATAACACTAGGACAGGAGCAGATAAAGAATGGGAGAATGGGGGGCTGGACTCTCCCAGCCACTAACACAGGCACCCTTGAGGCAAGCCGTGGGGGCAGAGGTTCTGCCAGGTTTTGTACATTCACTAGACAAAAGAACCCTGAAGCAATGTTTTAGAAACTATTATGGTGACTCCTACCTGGGGGGACAGGCAGGCTCTGTTGAACACCTTTTCCATTGCAGGAGGAAAGCAAATGGTGTTAGACAAGGCAAAAGAGAAACAGGGGAGAAGGAATCACGAGAGGATCCTGATCAGTATTTACCTTTGAGGGGGGATCCAGACCCGAATACTGAATTTGGAAAAACGAAACAGTTGATCTTACATGGCCTGCAACATGTGGTCCCCAAACCAAAAAAGCTGTCGAATTATGTGAGTTAGACAAGAGCCCAGAGAGAGCCCATCGGCTTTCTGTGAAAGACGATGTGAAGCAGCTAAGAAATGGACAGACCTAGATCCGGAAAAAGAGGCCAATCAGAAAATGTTTAATGTGCTGTTTATTGGCCAATCATCTCAGGATATAAGGAAAAAGTGGCAAAAAGTGGATGGAGCGGGAGGAACATCCATTTAACAGTTAATTGAAATTGCTTATAAGGTGTACAATAACAGAGAGGGAAAGAAAGAGAGAAAGGAACCAACAAGAATGAAATCGCAGCTTCTCTTTTGGCTGCAGCAGTTGTGGAAGAGGTCTTGGAGTGAGAGAAAGGGGGAGAGGAGGTTGGGGAGAGAGAGGTAGAGGTCTCAGAGCATGAAGAGGTTCCTCCTTTGGTCCAAATCAACATGCTGTTGGTGATCATGAAGGCCACTGGGAAAATGAATGTCCCAGTAAGGAAAGGAAAGATCAGTTAGGGACCGTCGATGTAACGGTGTTAGAAGATGCAGAGAATTAATGTAGGGAACTAGGGGGAAAACATTAAAGCATCCTCAGTGGATGCCCTGGTTCCAACAAAGCTGGCGAATGAAACAATAGGTTTCTTGATAGACGGTGGAGCCACCCGATCCATAGTAACTAGCTGTAAAGGCCCCCTAAGCAAAACTACACCACCAGTTGTTGGGGCAGCATGAAAGACAACTTTGTGGCCATTCTTGTAACCCATGGGGTGTACAACTGGAGGTACTAAACTGACTCACGAGTTGCTACACTTATCAGAAAGCCCCTTCTGTTGTTAGGATGAGATTTACTACATAAATCAAATCTCAAATAACCTTTTCTGAGAGCTCTGTACAATTGCACATCCCACAGAACAGCACGGAAGGCTTACATCTGCTTGCTGATGGACAGGATTTCAGAAGAGCCTGAAAACGACATAGTGGACACGGTGCTGAATGCAGTAATTCCTTTGGTGTGGGCCTTGAAGCAACCAGGTAAAGCAAAAATCGTGACTTCAATTAAAATAGAACTTAAACCAGGGGCAAAACCGGTAAGGGTAAATCAATACCCTGTTAGACTGGAGGCACACAAAGGATTAGAGCCTTTGATAAATACTTTCATGCAGTATGGGCTGCTTAGAGAATGTCAATCTGAATATAATACACCTACCAGTAAAGAAGCCTCACGCTCTCTAGAGTATGGACTAGCACAGGATTTAAGAGCAATAAATCAAATAACCATGGATGTACACCCTACTGCACCAAACCCTGACACCTCCTAACCTCAGCACCTGAAACAAACGCTTATTTTACCATTTTGCACTCAAAAGATTATTTCTTTCAAATCCCAGTAGACAAACAAAGCCAAGTAATCTTTGCCTTTCTCACCCCGTGTCAGGAAGAAAGGGGCAGAGGAAAGACAATTGGCAGAGATGCTAAAACATTCAAAGAATGCGGAAGGGTGGTGGATCACTCCCAGTGGGCAAGCTCTCGCTTCATCCAAATCCTCCTCGAGAAGTGACATGAAGGAACACACACGGGAGCCGATGCTATGAAAACCTGTGTTCAGAGATATGCCACAGGGCCAAAAATGCAATCAAGTGCAGAAGTCATAGTAGGGACATGCCAAGCTTGTTGTGCGAATAACCCCAAACTGCAGAGAAAATCGCCAACAGGTGACGTAAAAAGAGGACTAGGTCCCAGGGAACACTAGCAAATGGATTCCTCTGAGTTGCCAAAGTGTAGACAGTATAAATACCTACTCGTTTTAGTAGATACCTCCTCAGGATGACCAGAAGCTCT
Organism: Bucorvus abyssinicus; assembly: GCA_009769605.1. Lineage (NCBI taxonomy): Eukaryota > Metazoa > Chordata > Aves > Bucerotiformes > Bucorvidae > Bucorvus > Bucorvus abyssinicus. The sequence goes on from CM020047.1 coordinate 14,583,898, forward strand.
CCTTTGCCACACCAATCAGGCTAGAGAAGTTGTTAAAGTGTTATGAAAGGAAATAATCCCTAGATCTGGAATTCCTGAGGGGCTACCCTTGGATAACGGCCCTTATTTTATATCAGATGTAGTCCAAGGAGTATCAAAATTTCTCCAGGTTAAACGGGACTTGCATACCCCTTGGAGACCGCAGTCTAGTGGGAAAATAGAAAGAATGAATCAGACTCTTAAAAGACCGATTTCGAGGTTATGTCTGTTTAAATGGGCAGATGTTTTACTGATTGCCTTGATGAGAGTTAGAATCGCTCCACAAGTCAGAGGAGTGAAATTTCAAAAGTCCTTTTGAAATCTTCTATGGGAACCCATATCCAGCTAGAAGTCTAGAATCTCAAAGTGCTCAAAAGCATATCAAGGGGGAGGGGATGCTAAGGAATTATTTGCTCTCCCTTTTGCATGTTTTAACATCTTTGCACAGGTTCCTCAATCAGCAAGTTCCTTTGTCCCTGGATTTGCCCTCAGCCTGGGAACTCAGTTTACATTCATGGAAAGGTGAACCACTGAAAGAAAAGTGGAAAGGGCTTTATGTCGTTCTGTTGACCACTGACACAGACGTGAAGATGGAGGGAGTCAGCTCTTGGGTCCACTCTTGGGTCCCGCCCTGATGCCAGAAGCCAAGGATGAGTGGCAAGTCATCTCAACAGGACCATTAAAGACAATATTGTCTCACAATTGTGTCATTAAATGAAGGATTATATTTTCTTTGCTCTTTTTCAGGTCATAGAGTCAACTATGTTTTCTAAAAAAGGAAAACCACAGCAAATAATGATGACTAAATTAGAAGACAATCCTTTTGCAAAGAAAACAGAACAACAAGAGTTAGGGAAGATTTTCTGGGGAAAACTGTGAGGTGAGACTTACGGGGAACGTAAAACATATCCATAAGTCTCAAAGGGGGGTATTTGATGTCAAGTGGAGTTAAAAATTTACAAAAAACTAGGCAGCCATGATGGCTCTGTTTTGAGACCGTGGTAACAGGAACGTAGAGTCCCTAGGAACAGAATGGTGTGGTACCCATTGTGTGGTCAAGCTATCGTTCAAAACAGATTTGAACAGGAACTGTAGCTGGACATGACATACCAAAGACTTGGTGGTGACTGACAGGATGAAGATATAACCTCCAGTTCCCTTAGCTAATGGTAATACTAAAAACCACACCTCTAGGAGGAGATTTTGTATGGAAATACAGGACCACCTTAGTATAAAGAGATAGACAGGAGTCAGGACGTGCGCAAACAAACTTCTGTGGTGTAAGCACAGGTAACCAATCATTTTTTTTTGGGTGGCTTCTCCTTTGTTAAGATTTTATATGAAACACTCAACATGTTTCTCGAAAGGTGTGCTGGCTGCGTTAGATGCCTGGCACCCAGTTCTGCAGCACTGAAATAAAGATAAAGATCTTGACTCAAGGTGTTGATTGGCATCTTGCACACCGGGTGAAGAACCCTTCTTCAGGCTAACATCAGCAGATACAGCACAACAAAATGGCCAGTGCTGGAGCAATGGGCCGTGTCCCAGAAGGTCTGCCAAGGGTCACTGAGGATTGTTTTCCCTTGATTCTTGTTTTTGTTTAAAAGGAAGTCTGGTGCTGGTTTGTTTGGGGTTGGGTTTTTTTTTTTTGGGGGTGGGGCACACAAATTGTGCTGCTTTCATGCAAGCTTCACTGAGATGGTACAACTTGCGTTTAAATTGATTTATGAGCATGCACACTGAGGTCTGCACCAGCTTAACCAAGGCAATTAAAAACCTGATGTTAGCTTAATTGCCTTGAGGTTTACTACAAGCAAAGCTTAAATGCTGAGATGCTTCTCCAGGAGAATGGCACAGAGCTATTTGTCTGGTGTTTCAAAGGCACATGTCCATGCTAATGGCATTTGTCCTTGCTGGGCAGATCACTACAGCAATCGACCCAGACAAGACACCTATGTGATAACTGAAGATTCCCCCAGGGTGATCAAGGTCTGTAACTGAATTCTAGTTTTTCAGATAAAAACCAGTTGGAACCAGCTCACCTACAATGTGACCCCACGGGCCTGCCCTTTCTAGCTGTTATATTAAAACCTCATTAGCTTCTGCGAATACAAAGCCAGGAGATGGTTAAGATCTGTGTTATAGAAACACAGAATCATCTGGTTGGAAGAGACCTTTAAGATCATTGAGTCCAACCCCTCACCCTGCACTGCCGGGGTCCCTAAACCAAGTCCCTCAGCACCACATCTACATGTCTGTTAAACCCCTCCAGGGATGGGGACTCCACCACCTGCCTGGGCAACCTGTCCCAATGCTTCACAACCCTCTCGTAAAGAAGTTTTTCCTGATATCCAACCTAGATCTCGCCTGGTGCAACTTAAGGCCATGCCCTCTCGTCCTGTCACTTCTCACTTGGGAGAAGAGACCAACCCCCACTTCTCTACAACCTCCCTTCAGGTAGTTGTAGAGAGCCATAAGGTCTCCCCTCAGCCTCCTCTTCTTCAGGCTAAACAACTCCAGTTCCCTCAGCCACTTCACATAACACTTGCTCTCCAGACCCTTCACCAGCTTCGTTACCCTCCTCTGGACACGCTCCAGCACCACAACGTCCTTCTTGAAGTGAGGGGCCCAAAACTGGACACAGTACTCAAGATGTGACCTCACCAGTGCCCAGTACAGGGGAACAATCACTTCCCTTCTCCTGCTGGCCACACCAGTGCTGATACAAGCCAGGATGCCATTGGCCTTCTTGGCCCCCTGGGCACACTGCTGGTTCATGTTCCATCGGCTGTTGACCAGCACGCCCAGGTCCTTTTCCGCTGGGCAGTTTCCAGCCACTCCTCCTCAAGCCTGTAACGCTGCTGGGGGGTGTTGTGGCCCAAGTGCAGGACCCAGCACTCGGCCTTATTGAACTTCATACTGTTGGCCTCAGCCCATCGATCCAGGCTGCCCAGACCCCTCTGTGGAGCCTCCTGACCTTCAGGCAGATCAACACTACCTCCCAACTTGGTGTCATCTGCAAACTGACTGAGGGTGCCCTCGATCCCCTCATCCAGATCATTGATAAAGATGTTGAACAGGACAGGCCCCAATACTGAGCCCTGGGTGACACCACTGGTGACCGGTCACCAAGTGGATTTGACTCCATTCCCCACCACTCTCTGGGCCCAGCCACCCAGCCAGTTTTTTATTCAGCAGAGAGTACCCTCATCCAAGCCATAGACAGCCAGGTTCTCCAGAAGAATGCTGTGGGAAACGGTGTCAAAGGCCTTTGGTCAAACAGGACCTGCCCTTCATAACCCCATGTTGACTGGGCTTGATCACCTGGTTGTCTTGTACATGCCGAGTAATGGCATTCAGGATGATCTGCTCCATGACTTTCCCTGGCACTGAGGCCAGACTAACAGGCCTGTAGTTCCCTGGGTCCTCCTTCTGGCCCTTCTTGTAGATGGGCGTTACATTGGCCAACCTCCAGTCAATTGGTACCTCCCCCGTTAGCCAGGACTGTTGGTAGATCATGGAAAGTGCCTTGGTGAGTACTTCCACCAGCTCCCTCGGAACCCTTGGGTGGATCCCATCTGGCCCCATAGAGTTCGTTAATATCCCCAATCCTAATGCACAGAGGCTTCAATAAAAGCTTGTGATTTAGCCCATCTTACTTGGCAACTTGATTTTCTTGTTCTTAATCAATTTCTCCTGTCCTGCAAACAACCTCCCTTTTCCCTAGTACAACATAGGTACGTTAATTAAATGGATGTGAGCTGAACCACATACGCGCTAGCACAGGTGAACACACCGAGCTGGCAGAAAAAACAGGTCTTGCTCTGCTGATGTCATGCTCATTTGCAGATCTGATTAGGTGCCAAGTCTTTCACAAACATGCCTTCTCTGCTCTTTCACAGAGATCGCTATATAGTAGTGCACTAAGTGCAATCACTAAACAGACATTTCTCAACTACAACAAAATATTCTTAGCCTTAAAATATTTTTATCTGTGTAGCCTTGGTCAAGTAAAACCAAGGCTAAAGAAAATTTTATTAAAGCCAAATTTCACCTATCTCTTTAAAATTCATCCACGACCATGTCTGATGACTATTGTCCCTGCATACATTTCCATTTCATATTAGAATCTCGTCTGATTGAATTGGAAAGGCAATGGTGGCAGGCGAGTGAGAACAGGGCTTTGCTTACATCCAAGCGTGATGAAAAATGAAATTGCCTCCCCCACGAAGGAGCCACTACTTGAAATACTTCTAGAAGTCCTTAAAAATCTCCAGCTCTTGCAAGATTGTCCATCCAAATTGTACAATCTCAAGTAGCTCAGAAAAAGAACTTGCATTTTCCACATCTTATTTCATGTCTTGATCTATATTTTCTGTTTATTTAGAGATCTCATATGCGAACTCACCCCCATCCTCTAAGTACTACTTAAACCGAGCTGCATATTTGGCAGGAGCCAACATGTTGGCCTCAGTTCCGTATATCTTCTAGCAACCAGGATCATTAGTTAAAACATCAGTGACATCAACACGCACACTTTGCTGGACCAATTCATGGGCACTGATACAAAAATGAGGAAAAAGAACTAAAGCAATCAAGGAGGAGAAGGAGCTGATCACACAGGTAAACAAGCACCCCGTCTGTCCTCAAGTAGGCCAGGTAGGTGAGGGTATGACCATTGACCACCACACAGATGGTGCCAGGAAAGGACAATCTACCTGTCCATAGCAAAGAAGTTTTGCCATTACTTTGCATTGTCTCATAGTAAAATCTTATACTCAGTTATTAACAGCAATTGTTTTTGCAATTACCATTTCAGCTTTCGCACTGAGGTTTGGTCTCACATGCTGAGCCAGTCAGCCCACCTCCACGATCGGAAAGCTTTCCTTACCCTAAGCTTGCGTTGAGGATTTATTGTGTTTCTACCCCTTTGATGTTGGAAGCATTACTAGGCCCCCTCACCCTTGTGTTTTTCCTCATCTACTTATTGAAGGGAACTTTCTCCACCTGATCCACACAAAAGCCTTTCATTTGGCAGCTGGAGATCAAAGTTAATTCTCTCATATGAAAGAGCCTCACAAAAGCACAATTTAAATATACATCTTCCCGGTTATAGTCGCATTCTCCACAAGAAAACAAAGAGGGCAAGTGTCCCCTACACCACATTCCTGCCTGATGTCTCACCAAGGTTGGGATCCCGTCTCCTGCCAAGGCCAGCACACAGAGGAAAGCACAGAGACTTCTGTGGAAAAAGCGTGATGGAGAGCCTCTCTTCATCACATACTGTGTGAACCTTCACTTACTTTCTCTCTATCAGGGATTTGTATTCTCAGATGTGCTGCTTCACACCCACTTTTCAAAAGAAAACTTTTTTCTCTTGGAAAGCCTCAAGTTCTTTCAGCAATTCCAGAGCTGACAGAAACACATGAGATTTGCATATCCTTGGGCACAGCCTAGGTGTGGACTCAACAACAACCTGACATGGGTTCTGTCTTGTGGGCTATGCTGTAATCACAGGAGGTTCTGAGGAAGTGCCACTGAAAAGGACTAGACCCAGTACGAGCTCGTGGTGGGGTATTCTGCTTACTGGAATTACTCACAGAGGTAAACATGTGCTTTTTAAAAATTGTTTGAAATTAAATTTTGTCTTTGAATTTTAATCTTGTTTTGGCTGCTCCTACACCATCTGAGAAACCTCTGCACTGCAGAGCAGAGAAATTCTTATCAGAATTTGCTTATCTTTTTACGCCACAGCATCATGAAGGTCTCTGTAAGGTACCTCCCTTTGGTAACGATCCATATAGCTGGTAGGCAATTTCCAGGCTTGAGTCCAAGCACAGAAAGCTTAGCACTTCTATGTTAACCTTTAGCACAGCCCTTACTGTGCTGCACTTCTCAATTCACAGAGTTTTCCACCGAGAGTCACAACTCTCCTGGATCAAGAAGAAGGAAAAAGCCAACAAGCCAGAGTCCTGCTTCTTTTCAGGCAAAGCCTGGGACTCTTCCCACTTAGTTCAAAGGCGGTTTTAGCACCATCTTGAGATTTACAACCAAGATTTCACAGATTTCTTCATCCTTCATGGTTGGGAGTGATCTCATGGTAGTTTTTCATTTTTCCCTGGAGTAACCAACGTAATACTTTCCACTTTATCCTTAAAAAGAGACTGTGAATTCTTTAATTTTTAAAGCTACTTTCTGGTTTTCTTCTGAGCGCTTCATCTAGCAGTCACGGGAAGAGGAGCACTCAGCACAGGTTTACTTAAAACCTGCCTACTCCAGAAATTTGTTTTATGTGTCCAAATTCACCTCTAATGTTCAACAAGCTGCCTTGGCAGCATGTGAATCAGAGGGAGAACTAGAGATCGGGAGACAGGAATAGAAAGAAAACACACCTGTGTCAACAGTATGTCCCCAAATCTGTGACATTCCACCAAGAGAGACTTTGTCAACTCCGGTTTTCCCAAAGTACACAGTGAAATCCTCTTCAGATGGTATTAAGAAAGGATAGTTAATCACTGTCCATCACTGATGAACCGTTAGGCCTTTCCTGGGATATTTTTAGCCTCATTTCCTAAGGGAACTGGATCTATGTAGCTGTGTCTCCTATGCTGGTACTCCCAGACCAATTTTCAAAGGTTTTTTGAAACAGTTGGCTAAACTGAGTTTAACAAAGGTGCACACGTTTGGTAGGTATGTCCTTATCTCTTCTGTCTCCTGAAAATCACAAGCAAGACTGAGGAAAAACACTTAACTAGCACCCACCAGGGAAAGAAAAAAAAAAAGCTTGAACTCCTTGTTATCCTTTTTATTTCACCTGTTGACCAGCAAAACCTCGCTCAGAAGCAGCGTGCAGCCTCTCAGGTTGCTCATAGCTACAGGATGAAGGACGATGCTGGAGGTCTCGGGAGGATCAGACTGTAAGGGACACCGAGCGGGGACAGAGTAGCGTGGAGGCTCACATCAAAACCAGCCTCGATACACTTCAGGGTTTCTACTACCCTGTGGTATGGCCCCTCCTCAATAAACCAAAGGTTTTATAGAGCCACATTATCTCCAGGACCTGCGAAACATCGGGTATGACGGGGCTCACCAAGACAAAGGACAAGCACTGCCTAGGGCTAACGTATTTGCTTATCTGCACTTGTTTTCCTCCTTCTGGGCCTTGCAAAAAATTTTTACAGATGCAGTGGTCTGCCTTGCATCAGCTTCAGGAGAAGGGCCATCAGTTTAACGGCACCACCATGAACCTTTCTAAGTGTTCTTTTCATTAAAGGTTGTGAGGCACATAAAGGGGTGGGAAAAAAATGCATCGGGTAGACTTTGACTTGCAGGACTGACAGCCTGGCCATCGAATTCCCCTCCAAAAATTGGAATATGGATATACATTAGGTACCAAGTTGTTTTTTTACATAGTCCTTAAGGACTGTTGTCACGGAGGCACTTCCAGAACAGACAGCAGCAGCTATCTGAAAAACGTGGATTTAGTGCAGTGAAATTTTGCCCGGCACTGAGACTGACCAAACTAATGACAGGTTCGGATGTCAGTGGGGAATTATTACTGCACAACAGATTCCTAAACACTGAAGAACACACTGAGCAAGATGAACCACAGTGTGCACAGCTCACTGATATAAGGGAGAATCTCCCACTTAGAGATACCAGAGGGTCACTCATCAATGCCAGGTAAGGGTCACTCCATCCCAGGGAGATAGGCTCGGACAGCACCCTGATCTGAGGAGAGTCCCGGGAAGTCTCTTTGATCAGTGTCCCGATCCGAGGGGAGAATCTCCAACTGCACTGCTGGCTGTTCTGAGGAGAATCAACTCCAAATGGTTCTCTGGCAGGGCTCCGTTTATCCCCTGGTCACTGTGAGCTGGGGTCATTTTCAGTCCACACAGCCAGGAGGCAGCTCACGGAGTCCAGGCTGCGAGGAGCCAGATAGCCCTGGGGGTGGCACCTGATGTGTATCGGGCACTTATGCAGGGCTCTGTCTTTTGTGCAAGCTCTGTGCAAGCAGCTAGGGTGTCTGCACTGCCACAACTGTCCATCAGTGAGCTAAGACAGCCAACAGGTTGGAGGCGCAGTCCAGCCATCTGCTGAACACTGTGTACAGGACAACTGGAGCTCTGATGAAGGAGACATTCAGCGCGTGGGAGCTGTGTTTATGTCCTTGAACACCCCTGAGCAATTCATGCTACTTTTGCATGCCTCAGTTTCCCTACTGGTAACTAGAAGTTATTAATGAGATCTGAGCTTAGTGTTTACCTCGAGGAATGCTGGAGGAAATCTGCTCCAGTTTCCCATGAAAATTCAGGTTCTGACTGAAGTGAAGCAGCATATGGTCTACAGGCATAAACTGCTATAAACTAGTCAGGGGTAGGCTTGCCACAGACACCAAACCAGCGTAGTGCAGGTATGTCATTCCAGGAGACAAGTTTTTCCATTCCTCCATATTTACACATACCATTAGCAAGTATTTCTGGGCTCCCCAGCTCCCTGTGGAAGTCCCTTCAAGGGAGATAGCAAAGCCAGAGTCCATGGGGACAGCAAACCTCGCTCTTTTTCCCCCAGACTAAGAGCACTTGGACTGGCACTTCTGCTTGGTCCTGGGCACTCACACTGAGGCCCACACACACTTTATGGAGTTTTTTCCAGAGGCAAAAACCAGAAATTCTTTCTCAAAACTGATCTTTACTTCTTGAATGCTACCATGGTACCTCATTGGAGAGAGGTCCCATCCTACACTTTGCTGCACCGCTCCTTTTCGGAGGACAGCCAGTCCCACAGTCCAGTGCAGGCCATTCGTCATGTTAACATCTCAGCACATCAGGAGAGCCTCAACCCTAGGTCCACCACTGGTGAACACCGGCTGGTTGAAAACATCGACCTGCAGGAGAAAAGGAGGACATGGGAAGCGTGAACTACAGCTCCCAAGAAACACACTGCTGATGGTTTGGAGCTGGGATGGCTCTAAACCATTCCCTCATCCTTTCTCACATTTCAGTATTCAACTAAATCCCAACAGCCTGTTAGTTTAGTGCACCCAGTTCTGCCTCATAAAAAAAAAAAAAAGCTTTACGAACGTTTTGCATAATCAATACAATTTTCTGCTTCTTCAAAAAGACTTGACCAGCATCCCAATGAGAAATTGAGGTCAGTTCACTAAGTTCATTATCTACGACAGAAAGGCATCATCTTCCATAAATATTTAAGATATTTATTGGCAACTTCTCTTGAATTACCATGGGATTTACGGCATATGTTTAATTTGCAGGTTTGTCCACTTTCCCGTAAGGCTTTTTAAATAGGTATCTAATATTTATCTCTGCGTCTACAGGACTTTGCTGGAAGCAATTAAGCATTTATAATGAGGCAACAACAAAGCGCATCTACTTTATTTGGTGTACTAACTACTTCTTTTTGAATCATTTAGTGTATATTGTAATTTCCGTATATAAACACTGTTGTCTGCCCAGGAGTTTCCACAAAAGGTTTGTTCATTAACTGTAACATTATCAGCAGGTACGAAAAGGGAATGCTGAAAACGCTCCCTGTGTGAGGCAAGAAGGAGCAAGGTCAAGATGCTGTTGCAAGGGCTGCTTCTGAAAAAGTGGTGTTGGTTTATTAAAGTAATAACCCATGCTGTGAACATCAGCACAGCCCTTCAGAGCAGCTCTTGGGTAAAAATAAAACGCCCCTCGCCATGAATTTAATATCGTGCGCACAAACATTTGTGCACATCAGCATTAGAGGAGTTCTGGCCACTTTGGGGGCAGGGGTGGGAAGCCTCACCCTGCAAATATTTTTGTTGATAACGCGTTCTCTAAGCAGGAGAACAGCATGAAGCCCTGTGACTCACTAGGCCACCGCACAAAGCTATGACACAAATCATGCCTATTGCCTGTGATCAATCCATTGAGGAAACATCTGAAGAGAGACTAAAATAGAAGTAGGAAAATGAATGAACTGGTGGCAGGGTGCAAGTCACTCAGATGAACCGCTTTAATCACTGGGCTTCTCATCTCAGGGCAGGGAGAGGCAGGAAATTAACGGATAACAAACTGATAATGTTCTACACAAATTATGTTAAAATCCTACACGACGTAATAGATTTTTGAGGAGTGATTCTGAAAGACTGTGGATTGATTTCACGGCGGGTGAAAGGATATCTCCATAGGGGTTTCCTGAGCAAGGCCATGAGCTCCTAGAAATTGCCCCTTTGCCGGGAGACCATTACTAAAGACAGCCCTCTTCTGGGCACAGATTTTCACAGACTGACAAATAACCCCTTGCTCCCAGCACTGCTCTGGAGAACCTGGATGTTTATGGGATGGGTTTTACAGGGGCACAGAACACAATAACTGATGCTTGGAAATAGATTTCCAACCCTTTTTTTTTTTATTTTTTGGTGCTATGAGACAACATCATATCACAATTCGTCCTTGTTTCCTGAAGAAAGCTCAGGTCAGGATCCCAAGGTGCAGATTCTCTGTGCCACAGGACACTTGCACGTCTAAGCCCTAGGCTTTTGCTGTCTGTCTGCTCGGATCTCCGGCTCTTTCCTTTCGTTGCTTCTCCTCTGGATTCTGGCTTGCCACCAGGAATTTTGCAATACTTTCCCTCTTCCCCTCTCAGCTGCAACTCTCCTCTTCCTGCTCTGGGACAAGAAGCCAACCAGCTTGGCACAACCAGCCCCTAGTGAACACTCCTTGTCTCTTTGAGGAGCAAGACGTTGTAGCCAACTGGCGTTATGGAAGTGCAATGAAGAATGCAGCCTCCTCTTGAAGGAGAAGAGGGTTAGGACACTGGGTTTTATGGATGTGGAGGAAGGAAAGAGCCAACGAGGAAGAGGTGACCCAGGGGAGCACCACAAAGCAAGAGCAAGACAGAAGGAAACATCTTCTGATAGTGACAGACACAGAAATGGTGGGAGAGCTTTGGAGAGGAAGAACATTGGCAACAAAGCTAAAGAAAGGGTATATTGCTCACGTAAAAGGTGACTTTCAGTGGTGGAAACAAATGTTGTTGGAGAAACTAGCCCACATCAGGTTTATTTATGCCCTGTGGAGTTACCCTGCTATTTCCTATGACGCGACACCATCAGGGAGGAGCTGCGGGTCAAGCCGTGCTTGCAAATTCACCCCAGTCACCTCCCACCATCACACCATGAGCATGAACTACCATTCAGCCTGGGATCTGCTCTGAAACCTTCCCGGGGACAATTTTGCCCTTTCTAAGTTCTGGCTCTTTGTGGGTGTGGTAACTGCATTAACCCAGCACAGCAACAGCCGCCGCAGTAAGCACTGAGGTGAGGTAACGGCTCTGCTCGGTTTTTGTGAGGAGGTCTGCCCAGGGGTGCTGCAGCTGAATGAAGGACCCTCAGGAGCAAGGCTGCAGAAGCATATGGTCAGGGTAAAGCGTCACATGGTTTTTGCTGAACCATGTGCAACAATCACCTTCCTCTGTCCCAGGCACCAGCTTAGCCCCGTTGCTGCTGCCCTGAAAGAAATACTCATTCTGAAATGCATGGCACTGGAGAAGAGTTTTACAGGCAACCTGCAGCTAGGTAGAAGAATCCCACAACACATGGGTAAGAGATGGGCTTATCACAGCTCGGTGTAGCTGCTGAATTTGCCTTCAGGTGATTTAAACCACACACACTTTTTCCTAACCACCACTTGGCTTTATTACTTTTTAAAAGGAGCAGAACTCACCAAGAGTTCAGGGAAGGGAATAGACCCAATATTCTCTGTAATTTAAGCTTCTGAAGAACAGGGTTTTTTAAAACTTTTTTTTTTTTTAATAGATTTCTGATGCATATTAAGACATTCTGCAGATGAACATTTTTCAAAGCTACTGGGCTGGGGGGAAACAACTATTTATCATTTGAGTAAAAAATCCCCAGTACAATACATAACAGCAGCAACTGTGTCTTCTACCCAAATCCCCAAAGGAAACTAGAAACGGACAGAAAAAGGAGGGTGAAAATGCTGGCATGGACATTACCAGCACAGAACATGTCTGATGCATTTCAGGCACAGCAGGGGCAGAAGCGGTTAAAGTTTGGCCACAGAATATGCAAAAACAGAAACCAGAAAAACTAAGTTGTGATGTTTCCTTTTTCACCTACCCTTGCAGAAAGCTGTAGGACATTCAGAAAACGGAACATCCCCTATTTGGTCACTCTGAGAGAGCTATTGCTCCAGGATTCAGCTCCTGGAGCCATGTGATTACAAACGCTATTGCTGACAACACTCATTTTCCAGTGCTTGCAACTGCAACGAAACCTTCACAAAGCATCTCATTTTTTTCCAGACTACGTCTGCAAGTCCACAAAGAATTAGAAAACACCCCGATCTGTGCCAACAGCTATACATGAATGATGTATGAGTATTTATGGATGTGTGGTCAGAATTGTCTGGAGCCAGCAAGCAGCCACAGAACTTTGAGATCCGTCCAGATGATAAGTGTTAATAAAGCAAGTTGTAGTAGCATTATCATTATTTTCTGCTTTATTTCTTTAATTTAATTTCATGCTTCACTTTTGTTTTATTGGTGTTTTGTGCACTGGAACATTTGTAATCATTCATTATTCTGGTTGATAGAGAATGAATAACATCTTAGGAGTGATATGACATTTACATTTACTTATGAGTTATTAGATGTCTTCTTCTAACTGATGAAGAATGTCAGGTCTTGACATCTTGTATTTTTGCATATCAACTAAGTTTTCTTTGTAGCTTCCTCTCAGTTACACGCTATCAATACTCCTACCGCAGGACAGAAGCAATCGCAGACTTCAGACATGTACAGAAATAATAATTACAGCATCCACCCAATAACTGACGTGCTGCACGTACAATTCAGAGGTACGACAGGATTATGCATCTTTGTTCACGTGACTTTAGAGTCAAAGAACATACTCCTGTGAGAAAGTGCTACTCAAAGTTGTAAAAACAGGTCTTGAATGTATTGTAAAGTAAAATTACAGTACCGTTTAATTACCAGTTATAAGCTGGAGCCTACAGAGTAAAGAAATGGGTAGATTTCTCACTTAATAAAGTATTACTGTCATTACCAACCCTAGGAAAGGTTATTAAAATCCTCAGGCACCTGCTAGTTATCTGCAGCCGGCTGCTCACAGCACCTCCCCATCCAGGGAGGGCCCGTTACCCAGCGCACCCTGATGACTTGCTGAGTTTCTTCAGTGAAGGATTAACCCCAACAGGAATCCATGTCCCGTGCTGTGCAGGTGCTCTGTGGGGACACCGGCCATTTCCTGATTAAGGTGCTGCCTCCATTCCTACAAGATCCAGGAATGAGGGACCAGAGATCCCTACAGATATTTTCACGCCAACCTCCCATCCCAAAGTCTGGGAAGTGACATTTGAGTGCCTCTAGACCCCTCCAAGAAGCTTTCTCCTGAAGGAAAGGGAGGTTTCTGGTTTGGTCCCATGTCTTCCAATTGTGCAAAAAGCCACACTGAAAAATATTTCCTGTGACCTGACCGTATAACATCTGCCTCTCCTACGGGTTAAACTGCATGAAATTGTCATCAGCAGCGTTTAAACGCTCAGCGGCAGGAAGGAAAACGGCATGCAAATGTGACACTCTGCTCCCTTTATCTCCCTCTGCCCCTGAACAGGCGTGGAGGGAGAAGCAGCCTTTCGAGCCCGTGCATTACCACTGGCTCTTAGCGAGACTGATAAACCAGCTCAATTCACATCCTCGCTCTGGAGTGCCAGCAGACAAGCAACACTTAGACACGAGTCATTTTTCCATGTCAAGCAATTTTCTACAACCTGCTCAGCTGCTGCATGTCTTTGATTTAAGCCACTGCTCCTCCTAAAAGAAGCATCAGAGCATCCCTCCTCGAGGGTGCGGGGTGCTGTAAGCAGTTTCACGTGGCATTCATCATAGATCCCAACAGGACAAACAAGGGTATGAAAACTGCTAGTGAAAACAACAGGCAGGTACTGAACCGATGGAAGGAAGGACAGCAGAAAGGAGGAAGAAAGAGAAGCAGCTACATGGGATGACTCTTGTCAAGCAGGTTATGCCCAGATAATCCCTTTTCACTGCTGTTTAGATATTGAAGAGGCTTTTCTCCCCAGCTCAGTATTGGCAACAGCTCTCCCTAATTCTGTACCAAAAGGTGGCAGCACTCCAACCACCTTCACTTCGATTGTCCTTGCTCCTGCTTCTGTTTCCCAAGGCTCTGTAGAGAGGACCAAGAACCACAGCCTTCAGAGTCGAGCGAATATTTCCAAATGTTCTCATGAACTTACATACCATGAAACTAACTTTTGCCCTTTCATAGGCTGGTTGGGGTTTTCTTATTATTATCATTATTTAGAAGAACCTTATGAGCAACTTTACTCAACCAGAGGTTACGTCACATCTCCAGACAGCAAATTTGGAGCCTGCAGATTCAGCAAATACCAGATGGGTGGATTGTTCAATAAAGGAGCAGAATAAGTGGATAAGCTATTAGCACTCTTTCAAAACGAAATGAAATCAAACACTTCCATATTGAATGAGAAAAAGTCAAGGGCAAACCCCATTCAAAAACAAATCAAACAGAAACCTTTAGGAAATTATTTTTAAAAATGCACTCCAATGGGAACACGCACCGATCCCAAACTAGGGAGCAGCCCAGGCTGGTTAAGGAGAGATCCCACTAAAAATTCATCTCTAGTTCAGATTTAGAAACTCAAGAGTAACCATGTGCTACACCAATACTTGGGGTAGAAGGATTACTAGCGCACAGATTGGCAGCACCTCAGTCAGCAGCAGGATGACCAGCCCACCGACCACGTGGCGGGGGGGAACAGAAATCATATCATCCTGGTGCCAGCGCCTCTGAGATACATATTCATCCAAAGCAGGAGAACAATCCTGAATTCTAAGCAGCTGATTTTTATACTTCTATTACTATACATGTGTATATTCCATTCGGAGAGTCATTGCTTTCTCTGCCCTATTCATTGTTGGTTCATTTTCTACTTGAAAGCATCAGGAGAAACCATCCCAGGCCCAGTTGTTTGGTCACAGGATTAACTAATAAATTCAGCTCTATTTTGTTTGCAAATTGAGTTCACAAGTTGAAGAATTTAAGGTGAAAACCTGACATTGCTGAAGTCAGTAGGTGTTTTCTCCACTGCCTACCCCAACAGCCTAGTAAAATATCTGTATATTTATTTCTGAACTAAATGTCATAGGTAAAAGACATCAAAGTCAAGGATTTCCCCAGAGTTCATTTAGTTTGAACATTAGATACTTACTGCCCGTAGGGCTTGATCAGTCACCTGATGCTACTTTTGCACCCACATTTGTCACTAGATATGTTGCAAAACTGCGTAAAATCTACCAAGCTCACACGATGGGCACCCGAATGCTTCCCACACAGATTTTTCACATACAGTTGCATGTAATTTCTTGAAATTCCCATTAATACCCATACACTCATTTTCTCACAAACGTCTACTCCTATGAATGCTGATGAGGAGTAGACAGAAAGAATCAGAAATAACTTGCTGGAAAAGTTGCTATTTTGATTGGAATAAGTGTTCACACACATCTCTTTGCTTTCTTTATTCAGGCATACACTTGCAGAAGTCATCCTGTTTATTATTAATTGATTTTAGTTTCCTGTATTTACAGAAACTACCCTTGTGCCTAGCAGTACAAGAAGCAAGTCAACACAGCACTATTAGGAATAATTACATCTCAGGTTTTGCGCAGAAATAACTTCTTACTCTGGCAGCTGAAGCCAAATATGCCAGTCACAGACAGTTTTGCTTTCAAGACACTGCAACTTCTCTCATCAAACGTGTAATGGGCAGGATGTGATTGCTGCCTGCAGCCTATGACCAACAAGGGATTCATGTTAGCACTTTAGCAGCAACTGATGATACACTGCAAAACATCTTACCCTGTTTGACGTCCTTCTGAGATCATCACCCAGCCGCTTCGAAGCGAGTCACTCCTCTCAGGTTGCTAACACGCCATCAAAGGCTTCGGAGGGATCGCTCAGGAATAAAAGAACCTGTGCAGCAGGATCACTACATTGCAAGAAACGGGAAGGAAGAAATTAGAGCCTGAGTAAGAAAGATCATCAGCACTTCTGGGCAGGGTAGCAACCGGTGTGCTGGGCAGGCTCACATTCAATCACCTCTTGAATGACTATAATTTATATCAAATATTTTACCCCATAGAATGTGAAGTTACTTACATCCTCCAGGGCTCCAATTCTGACCTCTCTTGGGACCTGATTCCCAAACACATTTTAGCACATGCCAGTCAAGGCAGGGTATCCTGAGTCCCAGTTAATCAGCCGTGTAACCTCCTGCTGCCCAGCCACGGAGAAAATAGCTGATAACCAAACACCTGCAGGGGCCACGCTGCCAGCAGCACAGAGGCGGCGAAAGCAGGTGCAGGTCAGCTCTTGTGTGCACATGAGCAGCTCATTCAAATGAATTGCATCTGCATAGTCAGAGAGGGGAATTTAGGATGTACAGACTGTGCCTAACTTCTGAGATCTTGACTCTGCCAACTCACGGATTCTTGAAAAAACTAAAAGCTCAGAAGAAAAAAATATCCTACAGTCAAGCAGTACCAATTCCTCACACATTTAATCAGCAGGATGTGGATGTTCAGATCCACAGCAAGTCCTTCAGTTAACCTCTAATGAGGAGCTGTAGAAAGCTGTTAAAACTCTCATGGACCTCCAGGACAGAGGGATGGAGATGGTGATTATCAGTTGTTTATGAGACAGCACAGATAAATGCCTGATTAATGGCTCCAGCTCCATGTGCATCAATACTTCTTGCCATCGCCAGCCTCTCCCCCAAGTCCTCTTCAGCTCCTGCCCATCTCCTCCTCTGTCATTCTCAGCAGCTCCTCCCAAACCACCTCCCGCCTCCAGTACCTGCTTTTTCACCCACAGCTCTTACCTAGTCTCCCTTTTTCTCTACTCTTCCTCAATAATCAAAGCCCAAGAGGCTGGTTTTTTTGGCAGCTTCCTCCACTATCTGGAACAAAAGGTGTTTCCAGCCGCCCAGAAGCTCTCCTAAATATGCATTTAATCTATTCCTTGTCTTTGTATAATGCAAATATAGCCCCTTTTAAGAACGTATTGGTTCTCATGCACCTGTCACATTTAAGTTGCTTTATCCACGAGCTAAGCACAAGTTTCCACTCAGTTCATGCCGTATTTTAATGCTATATTTGGACATTTCCCAGTCTGCACATTCTTCTCCTGTACCACCCCAGGGGTCTTGTACCAAATTCCACAAGGCCTTTGATGGAGAGCAGCCAGCCGGCTCATTAGCCTGTTATGAAGCTGCTCATCAGCCCCACTCCCAAGCTCCCCATTACCCCGGTGCTATAGCTGCAGTAATTGGGCTGCACATTTTCCAGGGCTGCATTAGCATCACTTCAGCCAAACGCTAATGGCCCATCCCGCGGCGTACCCCACCATGCCAACGCAGTGGTGGTTTTGTCACTGCTTTTGGGTTCATCCTGTTTATTTGTCAGGCAAACGGAGGAGTTTTAACAACGTGCCCAGTGACCTTCGTTCTCGGCTCTGCTTCTTGCCTTGCCTGAGCTGGAAGAGGCTGAGAACAGGGGTGACAGGTCCTGCTCTAGAACCAATGCCCGGTAGCTGACTAAGGTCTAGACAACTATGTTAGAGTTTAAAAGCAAGATTCAGACATGGCCAGCAAATACTTAAAAGCTTCAGATGCCTATTATAGAAACAGTTTCATGCTGATGGGGATGGCATGGGGGGATCCTGCCATTTAAAGCAGCAGCTGCTTTTCTGCACTTGCATTTTGTGGCGGCCCCGAGGCAGCACTGGGAAGCAGGATCCTGCTCCGGGTCTGTCTGAACTCAGCACACACGAGGAAAAGCCTTGACCTGCCTCGCCCGCTCCCACTACAGCCTCGGCCCAGAGCCAATGCAGCAGACCCCATGCCGGGGCTGGCCATGGACCCCCATGGCCTCCTTCTTCCCAGAGCCACGCTACCGGAGAGTCTCGTCAGCACCAGAGGTGCATTTCATTCGTCTGTAAATAAACCCAGCCCTACGGAGTGCGGCAGTGGTGGCAGCAGGGCCTCTGCCAGGCTGCTCCCCCATCCTCACCCAGTGGGGCTCTGGGCTGCAGCTGGGTCTGCAGCATCTCCTGCACATCACAGCCATGCGTGGTGCCCTGTCTCCAGCCCTGTGCGAGGGGGCCACGGCAGGACACAGGTCAGCGAGGCAGGACGGCTGGGGACAGGCCCGAGTCCCCCAGTGTGGAGACAGCAGGGATGGGGCTGGCACAGGTACCCCCAACCCAGGCCTGGTGCTGGAGCCAACACGGAGGCCTGGAGGGAACCCCAGGGAGGCTGCCCAGGGGGCTAAGGGTGCACTCAGAGCAGGTAAGCTCTTTCCAAAGGGGAATGGGCAGCAACAAGGTGTTTCTGGCCCCATGAAGGGGTCTCCCACCCCTGCGTCTCCACTATGCTAAACTGTATTCGACACTTTCCAGGAGGTCGGGGTGGCTGGACCAGCTCAGACCCACCCACGCTGGCCCACACCCCCAGGAGCACAACATGGGCCAGGGAAAACAATCTCCTCTAAAACCAGTGAAATCAGAGTTCTCAGCCCCCACCGCCAGTCCATTCTGCACTTAAGTTAGAGCCCACTGTACTCTGCACACCCTTCTGGTCACTTAGACCGACTGCAGACCATCCGCCAACACGAAGGTGGAAGTAACTTGCTCCTGGCCGGTTTGATAAGAAAAACTACGTCTTGCAATGGGATCCAGCAGGGTGAGCCTGCTACCACAGCAACGCAGCCGGACTCGGAGCGTTCAGGACACTTTTGCTTTGGCCAGCCTTTGTCGTAAACGACAACCCCATCTTCCACGAGTGATTGGAAAGTAAGTGGAAAAGCTCTGAAGCCCAGCTCTAGGAATACGCAGAGCTGGTTCAAAAGAATATTCATGAGTGCTTTATCTTCTTTCTACCTCAAATATCCAGGTCTAAAACTCACAAATGAAATTCGGCCAAGTATCTCTCTGGGCAGAGAGTAGAAGCAGCAAATGCTTTTGAGCTCCCTGAGCTCAGGTGTGTCAGAGGGTCACAAATTCTGAACCACTGAAAATTAAACTGTAAAACTCATCAAGCTAAGATGAAACTCCTTGCAGAGGTGCTGGAGAGCTTGTTACAAGCAAAGATCAGAGCAGTGGAATTTGCCATTTCCCCTACAACTGCACTAACAACAGGTCAGAAAAGGAGGAAATAACTTCCAGCTCCTATTCCATAATATTTTCATTTGTCACTCTGAATATCCTCTGGGTTTTCAATCTTGGACTTGGTTTGTGAGCTGCTCAGGCTTGTCAGCTGCACCAGTGCTGAGCCAGAGAGCTCAAAGCCACCTTCAGAGAAGACTTCCAAGAGCATGGCAAGAAACACAAAGCAGCTACTGAGTGGGTCAGGGCTGTACCTCTCATGGGCCTAAGAAGCAGACTAGAAAGACTGAAGTCCTTAGGTCTACTCTCCGCTGAGCAAGTTGCTCTTTAGTTACTGGAAAATACATTGATTGCACTGAAGTGTCTCAAAATACAGAGCAAAATCGGGTTTGTTGCGCTGGGACTCTGCTGAAGGCGGGTGTGCAAGAACATTACAAATGTATCAGAGATACTTCCCATACATATTTGAGGAAAAATTCCCTGTGCTCCTCAGTCCACTCTTCATAGCCGTGTAAGTGATGTTAGTGCACAGAGGGCTTAGTCAGTAGGATGCAGGGGTTAGGAGATGCCTGTGGAGCAAATCTGCGGTGGAAGCAGCACTGCTGGAGTTGGTACGATGCAAACTCACCATGGATCTGAAAGGACTTGGTAGGTCGGATGTCCTGCTGTACCTTCACACAGTATTGATTCAGGCCACAACAACAACTCTTCATTCCTTGCATTGTTCTCCTGGGCACAGGACTGGACCAGTCCTGAATCTCTGAGCACAGAGGTGTTCTGCAGCTAGGGAAAGACAGGTCCTGCACTGGGCTGCCTGCTTCCCAGCATACCTCACATGCCACACCAGCACAGAAAGCACGCTTCCCTGAAAGCCTCCCCGAGCCCACGAAAACCACTTCACCGCTCTTGCCCCATATGTGCCGTAAAGGGCCTAACAGAGACAAGGGTGGTACACTGAAGTTCACCCTCCAGGAGATTGTTTTGTACCCCGCAGCCTCACGTAGGTTAAAGATACAGTGAGAGAACAGAGCCACACTTCACCACTCGCCGTCAGAGGTGTGCGCCAGTGGAAAGAAGTGACAGATTTCTGCAGAACACAGTCCTCTGGCAGACTGCTCTTTAAAAGATGGAGGAACCTTGAAGCAAGTGAAAGGACATGAATTGACAGTCAAAGTTCAGAGGAGGCTGTCAAAGGAGCTGGATAAGTATAATCCCTCATAGCACCAGGGCATAGGAACTAAGGACATAAAAGCATGTTGCCTAAAACGCAGCCGTCCTGAGTGCAGCCAGAGCACTTGAGGCAGCTCCTGCTCTCTGTTTGCCACCTGCTGTGTTTCCCAGTTTGTCCAGTGGAGGAGGGAAAGCAGCTTCCCCATCAGGTATTTCACTTATTCACACAAGCTCCTTTTCCAGCATCATCTGCTTTCCTGCTCTGCGGAGCAGGATGGGCACGTTTTTTTGCTCCGAGTTTCTGTTTTTCCACCAACATGGAAAGGTCCCCTGTGCCCCAGATGGTGATTTCCCAGCCTGACTCTGGGTAAATGTTTTTAATGTCAGCTGACCTCAATAATGTCATTCCCAATGTCATTCCCAATGACATTCCCCACGTCTTGCATTGGGCTGCTCTCCAGCTGTCACCTCTACATAATCCAGCAAGGTCCCAGTAAAAAGAGGGTCCGTGTGTATCTGTAGCAGACAGATAAAACTGTTTGTTTGCAGTCCCTGGACAAAGACATCCTGCCAAAGAGGTGGTGCAGGAAGGGAAAGGCTGTTTGAGTGCATTGTCCTCTCTGGACCAGCTCCTGGAGATCGCTCATTCTCTGATGTAATGTTGATTCGGAGATGGTGTTGAGAACAAGAGGGCAGGTGAAGAGCCATCAGCATGGCTGGGAGATGCCTGGGAAGGCTCTTGGCTGCAGCAGGGAACAACAGCTCGCAGCCCAGAAGTAGAGGTGACAGACAAAGACCCACAAGCAACTTGCTTCAATACAGAAAGTCAGGTCAGATCTGAAAGGAAGACTTGGGTTTTAGATGGTAATCATGTTAATCTTGTTAATTTTATTTTCTAATTATTGTTCATTTTATTTTCTGATAAAATGCAGCCTCAGCCTTTAGGACCCTTCGGTATTTTTTGCTACGTTCATCTTGAAAAACCAAATGGGAACACAAACATCCCAGCCCAGGGCTCTGGGATCGCTGCTGCCTGCTGTGTGGAGTGCCCACACTCAGCCTGGTCCTCAGTAACCAGCAGTGAATGCAGGGTCGGAATCATGCTAGCGATTAATTTACACCAGTGCTCCAGCCGGTGACCGCTCCACATTGGCACTCTCTGGACAAGCTTTAAGGTGTATCTGCTCAGGCAGTTTTCTTCTGAGGAAAGACTGCAGCATCCAGCAAGTCTAAACGTACTCCTCGGTAAGGAAAAAAGGTGTCTCTGTCCCAGGGGTGCATTCACCACAGTACTCCTGACTATGTTGTTCCTAGATCTCACAGGACTACCTGGTCATCCTGCACAGATGATCTCCGCTTGGCAGACAAAGGTATCAGCACTTCAGCGCTTTTTCTGTGTTTAGCACTGAGGTAACACAGCTGCTCAGCATGAGGACCAGCGGAGCTGCCCTGAAGGCAAAGAACAATTCCACCCCTGGGTGCTGGACACGAGGGCCACCCTCCCAAAGAGTGAGCAGCAGGTGCCTAGCCAAAATGGCCCAAAGGAGCCGTGGCAGGGGGCTGGGCTCAGTGCTGCAGAGGAAGGCAGAAAACCCTGAGGGACACTTACTGGTCCACCCTAGGCAAAAAAAAGCCTTCCTCCCCCCAGCTGCAGGGCACAAGAGGTCATCTTCATGGTACATGAGCAGCAGGCAGTAACCTGACCAAAATGGACCAGAGGAGCCCTGATGAGTGGTCCTGCTCAATGCTGCAGAGGAAGGCAAAAAACCCCCGGGGACAATCCGCTCCGGGGAAAAATTCCTTCCTGACCCCAATGCTGGCGATCAGCTATTCCCTGAGCATGCCAGCAAGACCTGCCTTCTCATCCCACAGACTGGTCATGCCTCCCAGAAGATGCCCAACTGCTATTCTCCTTCAACCTAGAGCTATCTCTAGGACTTCCAAGACTGGCAAAATGCTCCGGCCTGATCAACTTTAGGAGCAAGAATCTGTCCCATGCCTGGCAGGATGCCAGTGTGTGCTCCATAGCACTAGGACACCTTACATCATCTGTGCATCCCATTTCTTCCAGTTGCTGCCTCTGGATCCAGAGGGGATGAGGACAGCAAGCTCTGTAGTGCTCCAGAAGGCGGCATTCCCTTGTCTTGCCACTGCTCTCCAGCTGAAAAGGCCTGAAAATCTAGGGCATCTCCAGGGGTTGGTGGTTATTCTCATCTTCTGAGGAGCTGGCAACTGTACCCCAAAGGCTGAGGCAGGATTTTCATCCATCAGAAGAGCTTTAAACACGGCGCCACCAGGAGCTGGCATTGCAGCAGAGAACCTCCAGCAGCCTTGTCCAGTCCCCAGTATTTATCCCTCAGCTGCCCTCCAGGTAATTCCTGGCTCCTCAAAGACTTCCTCTCGGATGTCCTCGGGCTGCCCTGGGCCAGCCCTGTCCTGATGGTGAAGCTGGGCAGTCTGGCAGTGGGACAGGGGAGGATGTCCCCTTATCCCACCCCAGGGCATTGTGACTGCTGCATTGCCAGGTGATACCATTGTGCCATAGGCATGATGGAGCCCCCCTGCCCAGCATCCTTTGGTGGAAGCCTTTGGGGTGCTGGCCCTGAGGCAGCCCCCGTGCCCAGGGGGCAGTCAGCTATGTTTATGCAGGATACAAAGCATACTTCAGGCATGGGGTAAAACAGTCAGAGCTCATTCGTAACTTTTCCCTTTCTGAGAGTTATTTGCCTACCTCGATCTGTGGGAAGATGTTCAGCTCTTATCTAAAACCTTGGCAAATTAATTTTTCCTTTAGGAAGGTGCCATTCTTGTCACTTTGTACTCTGGGGCTGAAACGGGTACATTCAGACTGTGTAAAAAAAGGGCATTTTACCATAGACATTCATTTGGTAGTGGTGATGTCAGAGGTGAAAGAAAGGGGTTTGGTTCCCTCTGCATGAACTTCGCAGAGGTGCAGACAGCATGCAGGATTTCCTCACCATTCTTTACCAACGCACCAAGTGCCACATGCTACTATGCTGTTTCTGGTGAGGTCTTCTTGGAAGGAAGTCCTGACTTATTTTGTGTTCTTTGCCATATTTTTCCTTGCACTTCAATAGCTCTTCTGCTTTGGCCTTCATCCATTGTTCAAAATGCTACCAGGAGGTTGCTGGCCACATCCTGCATGCACATTTGTCACTGAACAGATTCCCTTGTTCATGTCTAAGCTTCTGCTAGACAGGACTTCTGGGTGCTCCTACAGAAATAAGCTCCTTAACGAACAAGGTGAAACACCCCTTTTGTCCTGGAGCCTGCTGATGCTCCAGGTACACACTGCATAATGTGACCTCTTGCAACTCCGATTACATTTTCAGACTGCTCTGCACGCACGTGCTGGGTATCTCAAGACTGCTCTGTGGCTTGGACAGGTGAACTCACTCAAAACCACTGATTTAATTGGACATGAATATGCTGAAAGGGGAACGATCTGTTTCTGCAAAGTGGGATGTGACAGTGGCATTCAAGGCAGCGCTAAGAATTGCTTCTACTGCATCATGCCGAATGCTAACAGGAATTGATTTCACCCTGTGAAGGCCTGTGTTTGTTTGTTCAAAGGCTGGGGTGGGGGGGGTGGTGGTTGTTTCTGATTCTGAATGCTTTGCTTAATCCCATGCTTGAAGCAGATGAGAGGGAGAATCAGGACACCCCACGTGAAATCAAGCCAAGACTGCACAGACAAGGAAGATTCAGCTCCAAAGACAGTGTTAGAAGCTGAAGCCCAAAGCAACCTCTACATTTAATCTCTCCCTCTGCCAGCACAATGCTCTCTGCAGCCAGAGCTGCTCCAGTCAGCTGTACAAAGCAGGAGGACAGCCTCATTTTGTGAATGCATCACAGAACAACAAAGTGGAAGAATACAGGCTCCAGACAAGCTGCTTATAAAGTCACCTACCTGGCATGGCATGTCTTGGGGACTCTGCTGGTTTCTCCAGGTTCCTTGTGTGAGGTGGCACTCTCATCCTCATCTCTCAGCGAAGATTCCTTCCAGGATGCTGCAGGCAGGGTCTGACAAGAAAAGCCCATACAAAACCTGTCTGGATAGGTCCTTTGACTACCAGTCAAGGAAGAGGATAAATGGCTGCACCTGAGGGATGCTGCCATCCTAATAACACAAACCACATGTTCAGAAAATGAGCAAACCATTAGCAGTGACTGGACTCAGAGAACTGGGGCTGAGATAGGACCTGCTCATCTTCCCCACCTCTGCTCAGTCCTGGTGTGGATCAGCAAGGGTTTGAGCCTGCAGAGCACCCACCTCCTGAGCGTTACAGGTCACACTGAAGAATATTGCAGGATGTATCTGTCTGAGTTAAAACCCTAAAAATCTAACCCAGCGCCACTGGGTTTGGTGGAAAAGCTCGCAGTGACTCTCCGGTGTTTGCTGAGCACAGGCTCAGGTCATGCCGGGCTGCTCCGCACTGAAGTCACGTCGCGGGTTAGAACGAGGAGGCTGTTCTAGGCGAAAAGGTTTCGCGACTACACGGGTTTGGAGGCAAGGGACACCCACCCAAACCTACACAAAAGAACTTCACGGCTCGTTAGGCTTTGTTTAGGCACAGGAAAAGGAATGTGACACACCGGGCTGAACTGAAGAGGGGTGAGAAACAGAAGCGTTTTAATGGTGAACGCACTCAAAACCATAAAGCGATCATTCAAATACCAACAGGACTGGAAGGAGAGAGGAAGAGATTGATAAATACGTCCACAGGCACCTACAGGTATAACCCCGTCTCCCGTCCCGACCCCCATCTCCCGCTCACACAGGACCCGCCGCGCGGTCGCACCGCCGGGCGCGGCGGGGGGGAGTCCCTGTCCGTCACCTGCCAAGTTTTCAGTCCGAGAAAAACTTCTCCTGGAGCAAACCTGCATGCAGGAACGTGGTCCTCCTTCCCCTGGGGTAGCTGGGGGGAGAACTGACTTCCCCGGGGGCAGAGCCCCGCGGCTCCCGGCTCTCCCCTCTGCGGAGCGGGGCGGGCGCGGAGCGGACCCTCAGGGGGTGCCTGTGGGCTCCCCGCGGGGCTGCGGGAGCCCCGAGCGGAGCCCTTAGAGCCCTCGTCGCTTTTCCCCTCGTCAGCGGTTTGTGTCGCCTCGGCGCAGGGTCTGGGGGCCGACAGCCGGTGTTACCCCGTACCGGGTTAAACTCAGCCCAAAGCCACCCCCGCCGGTGGTGGGCAGAGCGGAAAGGTCCGCCCGCTCCGCAGGAGGAGCCTGTGACTGCCCCGGGGGCACGGAGGTACCTGCGGGCGGTTTTCTCTCTCTCTCTGGTGAAGCTCCGCAGTCCAGCGGCACCGACAATCGAAAGTGCCGCGGCCAGCCCGAGGGAGGGTCTGAAACCCCGCTGTTTATGCGCTCATTCGCGGAGCCGTGCCTGAACACCTCGACTCCCAGCCAGGGAACCGAGAGGGCGGGCGCTGCTGTTCCAAAAGGCGCGGGAAAACTTTCCCGCGCTTCGGGGAGAAGGAGAAGGGGAGGACAAAGGGCTCCCTCCGCCGGCGCCATCTTAACCCGTGACATGTCATCAGCCGAGAGCAGTGCTCTTAGTTCTCCCCGCTCCGTTACAAATAAGATGTCGCGGTCAGCCTGATGTCCCTGATGTCCAGGCTGAGATCTAACGGAGCCCAGGATGCCAGACCCCCGATTTGTTGAGGAGATGGTGCATTTAGGCAACGGCTCCTGCACACAGGCAGGTGGAGGTAAGGTCATACTGCTGCTGCTCTCCTGTTAACCACAAAGTGTGGCTCCAGCCTCACAGACAGCGGGAGAAGACGGCTGTGTCTGGAAACACTTTTTCTGCCTCGCCTAATAATGGCTTGCTCACCCTTCTCTTTTGTTCAGAGAATATTCTTTAAGTGGGGAACAGAAGCAGGGCCTCCTGCCCGTGCTCAGTAAGGCCTGTCTTTCCCCTGTCACACCTGTTGGACTGTCTCTGTCCTCTAACGCTGTCGGGGCTCTCGGGCCCATGACTGAGTTCAACAGACAGCTAAGAGTAGGGTTAGTCACGGCTTTCTCTCACCAGTCTGGGGAGTGCTCAGATCTCCCAGGAGAGGGATGTCCTTATCGGTCATCACGCACACAGCTTCCTCCTGGACTGTGAGACCAGCGGAAAACGTGGCTCATTTTTGCAGCCCCTGAGGCTGGATTCTCACTTCATTCACACTCACAAAAGCCCGAGGTCGCTCCATTAGTCAGACTAACGCCAGCCTGCCCCAAATCAGAGGGGAGCCTGGCACCAAGTGGGCTGGACCATACCTCTGCTGTCAACAGCTGGGAAGAAAGAAAAGAATTCACTTTCTTGATTGCGTCTGTAACGTGACGCAAGGCAATATTTCGCAATAATCTTGCTCAGAATGGCAGTTTTCCACAGACACGCTGATGTGAGCTGCTGCGCCCATTCAGCTGCTGTCAAGTATTTCCACAGCTCAGCTCTGTGAGAAGAGAGCCATCGGTGTCGGTGCTGAAAAATTCATACTCGGGTTCACTGCTCTACCTTGCCAGGGATTTTAAGGCCAGAACGGACCGTTACAGTTATCCAGCCTGATCTTCCTGATAACCCAGGCAAGCAAAGTTCACAGCCGGATGTCTACATCAAAGCCAGTGACTGGCAGCAGAACTGGGTGTTTGATAAGAACACCGGAACGCGGTTCAGAAGACTCCACATCCACCTCTTAGCAACTTGCCTCGGTGATTTACGTACTGCCGCCGTCCAAATGTGAACTTTATTTCCAGTTGACTATATCTAGCTTTTACCTACAGCCAAATTCCTGTTATTTATGGATTTTCCAGGGCAACTTCTCTTAAGTTACATCATTTCCTGCAATAACAAATGAACCCACTGTTTTAGCAGTTATGGATCATACCTGCTTGTCGAAAAAGGAAATTAGATGGCATTTTACCTGACAAAAGATGAGTTAAGAGATTGCAGGTTGCCCGTGCCAAGTGCAAGGACATGGATACTTGAAGCAGTGGCAAGCATAGGAACAGTGATTTTGTGGTTGATGTGAAGATCATGATTGATACATGTGTAACCCAATGAAGAAAAATGATTGATATGTTTATTATTTGAAGTTCAGTTTCAACCGTTTTGTCTCAGCCTTAAATGCATTAGGCTTTATTTCCACTGAAGGAAGACACCGCTCAGCTAGTTGCCTTTGGAGGCTGCAGGCTTTGAGTTTAGAGAAGGTCCAGCTCCAAGAGGTATGGAGCACTTCCCGGTAAGAAATTAGTCAGGCTCTATATCCTCACAGTCTGTTTCTGCAATGGATAATGTTCAGGAACGTGCAGCAGCAGTTTCCTTCTAAGTGGGATATTGTTTCAAGGAAAAGATTGCACTAGAAAAATGAAATCTCTTCTTCCACATGTGTAAGGCCTTTAATCCAAACGACCCACCACGGTCACTATCAAATATTTTGTCAGACCAAATCTGATTTTTCACAGCAGAAAAAAAAAAATCACCTCGCAAGGGTGAAATACCATTTTAATTTCTCACCCAAACACTGAGTTACCAGCTGACCTTCCCAGATTTTTAAAACAGTCCTTTAGGAGTTCATGATTAATGCACGATCTTCTTCAGGAAGCAGTTCTGCTGCCACCCCACCATGCTCACAAAGGTTAGCCAACTCGTAAGACTTCGTCACAAAACCTGTGGATGAAGGGGGCAGGGAGGTGATTTATTTCGGGGGTAAATGGCTGCAGACGAACAAAGCATCTACAGCAATTCCTTAATTTACTTCCTTCTTAGGAAAAAAATGTTCAGGCTCCTTTAAGGAAGACATATCTATGACAGGATTTCTTTTTAAATGCGATTTTGTTTAATAAATCATGTAAATTCCAGTGTGTAAACTAGAGCATTACAAACAGGCTTGTAAATAATTAACTGCTTGTTTGCATGAAGGGGGAGAAATACCCAATTCAGCAAACTGGGCAGGATTTCCCTCATAAGGACCGAAAGGTCGGCTCCTAAAATTCTTGTGGGTTTGTTGCTGTGAGGAGAGAGATGGCTTTTTGCTCAGGATATTGGTTTGAGATGAGGAATCTAGTCTGTTTTGAGCTGGCTCTAAGTACTCCTCTGTGTTTAAGCTTCGCAAGGGGGTGATAAAAAGCTTTTCCTGCACTTAAGGTTTTTTGTTTGTTGTTTGGCTGGTTGGTTGTTGGTTGGTTGTTTTTTTTTTCCTGGCACCCTTTAACTCAACTTTCTGCTTTGGTGGTGATGGGGTAGCAGCAAGGTGATGATTCTGCTAAGTGGAGGCCAGTGGTAGTAAGAACAAAACTGAATGTACGGAGGAATTATTAACAACTATGTGAGTACACACAAGCATCATAAAACCTGAGAACTGAATGTGTCTTTTGGGAGCATCCTTTACTGGCTTTAGCAGAGTAAAGGAAGTAGCTACAATACTCACAGTGATGATGCCTTCAGCAAGGAAAGTATTCAGGACTTGGAGAAACCTGGGTAGGAAAAGCTCCTCAACTTATTTGTCAGTATCTCAGAAAGGACTAAGACCTTTACTGGGCTTGAATTTCAGGAACAAGGGATTTTGTGGTGTTGGGTGAAGTGTTAAGTCAGTTAATACTAAACCTAAAGATACTAAAGATTTCTATGATGCTGGATCTTGTTCTCTCCCCCTTGAAGCTTGCTGTCTTTGAACCTGTTATAACAGTAGCCTCTTATTTGGATTATAAAAACAACTAAATAGGGAATTACACAGGCTGGAGAGAAAAAAAAATCTGCTTTGCCTTCGCAAGGCTTTCTGCATAAACGCCTCCAGACACATTAAAGTGAAATATGCCAGCCAAAGGTGCTACCTTTGCGGTTAAATTGCCATGATGTGATTTCTCTCTCAGAATCACAAGGTGCTACCAAGCCACTTACTGTAATATCTCAGTGAAAAAACCAAAATTATCAAGAAGCAAAACACATTAGAAAGAAAAACTTGCTGTTGCCTAAAAAAAGTCCTTGGCTGCCCCAGCCCTTCCTGACCAACCGCTGTCACTACCTCTTCGGCGGCTGTTGATGGCTCTGTAATGTGTGTGCATGTTATTTGTACTGCGTGGATACGGGAATGAATCGTAGTATCATGCTGGACTGCCTGTAAAATGGGTTGTTCTTAGGAAAAACAGCATCTGCAATGAATCTTTGGTGTAACAGAACTGTATCTATCAGCATGACAAAGCTTTGCATTTCTGCAGTGCCAAGTAACCAAGGATTTAAAGTCAGTATCTAAACATTGATCAGTCTGTGGCTAATTATGGAACAGTCTGGTAGGACAGTGTTACTCGCTGCTGCCTTTGGAGGATAGAAATAGGCGAGCGAGGTGATCTGGGGATAGAGCAAATACCTGGCAGGGCTGTGATAAGAGCTTACACCTGCCAACGTGAGGTGCGTAATCCGCCCTCCACTCCACACACCTCTAGCTGGAGGCTGCAGTGCCCGAGAGCGCTGCTCTGCCTCGGAGGTGCCTGGAACATGTCCCTCCAGACAGGCGAGGTGTCACAGCAAAGGAGAGCAGCATCAGGATCCCTTCTTGGGGAGCTTTGACCCGCTGAAACCCGGTACCCTGTTCACGTAGATTCCCGTATCTGCCTCTCTATAGCATTCTGTGTGGCATTTTGCTTTCTCTATTCCCTCCTTCCACCTGCTCTTCCAAGGGGACCACAGTCCTGCTAGCGAGATCCGTCTGTTGCTATGGAAATCTTTGTCACAAACGAAGACTTCACAGCAAGGCGGTGGTATTAAAATGAGACATTTACATATGCCTCTGGCTCCGGGGGGATTTGGGTCTCGTCACCAAATGTGGAAGAGATGCAGCTGCTTTCCTGATCCACCCAAGGTGGTGCTGGCCAGGGCGACACAGGGTGGTGGAGGGCCCCTCTGTAGGCAGCCAGCCCCACTTTGTGCCGTCTGCATCTGCCTGCTGGAATGTGGGTCAGCAGCCAGTCCCGCAGCATTAATGCCTCTCCTCAAAACACACTCGAGCTTTTCCTCTGAAGGGCTGTGCTACGGAGCAGCGATGTCAGCAGCCGGCAGAGTGAAGTCAGGGAAGAGAAAAGGAAATGGGTACGTAGGGAGGTCAGATGCTAGACACAAACATGCTGCAGGGACTTGCATCCCCCTGAACATCAGTGTGGGGGATTAAAACTTACCCTGGGAAGGCGGTGAGGGGTAACAGGAGTAATCCAAATATGCCATCTTGGCATTACTTCCCCCTAAGCGTTGCTAAGTTTAGCTGTATCGCTTCTGAGAAGAAATGCTCATCTAAATCCCAGGGCCTGGCTTTGAAAATTTCAGCACGTCCCCTGTACTGCAAAATCAAAGCTTCTTCCCTGCTGAATACACCTTTGATCAGAACTGTGAGAAATATTTGCAACCATGTGAAACTTGAATGATTTGGGGTTTCATTACACACTTGAAACTCAGACCATTTTCATCAAAGGCATTGCTAAAGTTCACCAAACCTCTAACAGAACCTTTGATGGTTTAGGGCTTGTGTTTTGTATGAAACTTGCAGGTTTGCCAGACTTTTTTTAAATGAAACTAGTTGAAAATGGCTTTGACTGTGTTTTGAGAACTTAGAGGCATAGGAAAAACAGCCAGCCAAGTTTTGTTGCGTTTACAGCTGCTGCATGCTGTAATCTTGCCAAAAAGTGTAACTCTGCTAAAAACCAGCACTCGGTGGTCATGGTTATACTTGGGTGAGAAGGTGGCAGAAGATGGCTGTCCTCTGTCTGCTGTTGTTCCCTTGGGCTGGAGGTCCCACGGCAGCAGCAGGGCTGGGCATTTCCATGTGCTGACAAGTGTCCTGCCCTAGGTCAGCCTGGGAGGCTGCACCTGACTTCTCAACAGAGCACTTCGTGAGATCCCAGCTGCTGAAACATGGGGACTCCACAGTGGAGTCCAACCAATCCTTGTCCCGGTTCTCAGTCTCCAGCAGGGGTCTTCATCACTTCTGATGGTTCAGTCCTCATGAAACATCACCTACTCCCCCCTATTCTCTTGTACCTCCTCCCCCAGTCTGCTGCAGCCACCCTCCCACAGCCTGTGAGCTGGGACCTCTTGCTGCTTGTCCAGGATCACGCTTTCGCTGGCAGTGAAGTTCCTTCCCAGATTGGCAGCCAGGGCTGTTCTTGACTCTGCTCATCCCAGAAACAGTCTGATCCAGGCAGGGTGGGTTTTCCCTGTCCTTTATCACTGGAGGGGAAGGGACATCTCTCAGTGAGCACAAAATGCGCCAACTACCCTGTTGTCCTGGTCAGCTGGCTTAAAATCTGCTCTCCTGCAACCCTCATTAACTAGCAGTGAGGAGCATGAGGGGAAAAGCAGTGGCTGGTAATAAAGGGCCAAAGTAGATGGATAAACGTTGAATTTGCCATTTGCATTGTATTTGCAAGTCTGCCCTCTTCTAGAAAGCACTCTGAAATGTTCAGAGTGGTTTCCTACCTGAAGCCATTCGCAAACCTTCACAAGTCAGAGCAGCCAGAGCCTGTGCTACATGTTCCCACTTCACCTTTTTAATTTATGGATCTAACTTCCCTTTGGGAAAGCTGGAGCTTGCTTTTTGTTAACCCTTGGTCCAAAGGCACAAATCTGAGCAAACTGAGATGTCATTCCTCTCTTCTGAGTCGGAAGAGAGCCAGGACAGTTACATTTGCATTACATATGTCTACCTGAGAAGACTCGGCAGGTTTAGATGGAAACTTTTAATGCAACTGAAATATAAGCCTTGGAAAATCATGTGTGTAACTGCAATACAGCAAACATTGGTATCCTGCTGCCTGGGGCAAGTGCTGCTGGGACGGCCTCAAGGGATGCCAGAAATGCCCAGCACATGGTACTGTAATATGTAACTGCTGTGCCAGGAAACTCAACCCTCGTCAAGATTGCCTTATCTCCCACGAGCAGAGCACCAGCGCTTTGTTTTAATTAGGGGTGTGCTTAGCCTCAATCAAAGCATCAGGCTTTGAAATGCAGCATTTGCTTTCAAAGGTGACCTGCACTGGTACCTCTCTGGTACTGATAGTGCTGTGAGGACCCTGTTTGCTCCTCTCTCTGCCTTTTTCTCCACGAGGCAGTTGCTTGTCTCCGTTAAAGCTGCGAAGTGTTACGGCACAGTTCAGAGCACTGCTCCCTGGTGAAGAGCAGAGCTGTAAATAAAGCCCTGGGGAAGCAGGGCAGCAGACTGGATCATGACATAGAGGGTCCTCTGATGGGCTCCCCACAATGCCTTTCTGCTGTGGTGGCATGGACACGCTGCAGGTGATGCACCGCCCCTGAGGGGTTACCCCAGCACGCCAGTTGCGGCAGCAAAGGGAGCCGTTGAGTTGCAGGGTGAGCTGAAAAACTTGCACCTGCTCATGGTATCCCCGACAGTTTAGTCCCGCTCAAGACCTGCCACTAAGCCCTTCTTCCTCAGATGTGTCCGAGCGCAACGAAGCGGGCACCCAGACCGCTCAGGGCTACCGGCGCTGCCTCTAATGAGGGCATCAGGGACGTGGCCTCCCTGATGCTGGTGCTAACGCACAAAGCAGACAGGAGCAAACCTGGTTTGCATCAGCCGAAGTGATGCGAGAGCAAAGCGCAGTCACACGTCCTCATTAGGAAGCTCAGCAGATAGGGATGAAAGTCACGAGGGACAGCAGGTGTGGCAGGGCTTGTTTGGTTAGCGCGGTTAGGGCTGCCTCTCCACCGTCTTTGTGCGTGTTCTCTCCTGTTCCCTGTTTAACACGTCAGAGGGAAAGCTATGCCACTTTACTACAGCAGATCCTCTTGGAGTGACTCCTCTGAGCACCGGCCGTGCGCTGTGAGTGACCACCACGCTGTGTAACAGCCAAACATAACATAAATAATGAGCGAATGGCAAGAGTTAGGCCAGGTCTTACAGCAGAGCAACTTCAAGACTGAATCTGTTGAGTCTGCATTAGAGCAGGCAGGAAACAATCATTTGTGTCTTTGTCCTCCCAGGGTATTGCATGTCTGGTGGATCCTGAGCTCTCTCTACCTCCCCAGGACTTAGAGGCAGCAGATGGTGCTTGTGGAAGCCGCATCAAAGCTGTGCAATCTAGACATGGCCAAAACCTTTTTCTCTGGCATCCTAATGAGATAAAAACTGAAAAAAAAAAAAAAATTAAAAATTACTCTTTAACTGCATCTGAATAAACTCCCCATTGCTCACTTCGAGTTTGAGGACTCTAAGGTGAGGCTCACAGATGCTGGCTGTCCCCAGCAGGTCTGCAAAGCTGCATGTACCCAAAGTCAGCAGACAGTACCCAAAGTCAGCAGCTTGGGAGGGTGCTCATATTTGCACACAATGCTGCAGGTGTGTTGAAGTCATTGCATGGGACTCTTGTTGAGCTTTGGGAGGTGCAGTCTCTGTGGCTGACCCTGTCTGCAGGAGTGCGCTCCTGGCCTGCTACAGCCAGGCTTTTCTGCCTTGGAGATGTCCCTTCAAGAATGAGGATGTGCAGCAGGACCTGCTCACACACACAACCAGGGCACAAATATTATTGTGGGGGTGTTTTTTGTCTGTGGGAGCAGGACAACTTGTTCTGCACATCTCAGAGCACAGGGAAATGCAGGCAGCACATGTGAAAGTAGAGTGAGGGTCAGTTATTGTTAGTCAGGCTGATCTGAAGTGGAGAGATGAAGAAGGCCAGCTTCTGTATGACCTCCAGGAGGCTCTGCCTGTCCTGGCGTGTGTGAAGGAGGGCATCTTGACTAGGCAAGCTAGAGATGTAAGAGCATTATGGGCTGCTTAACCTGGCAAGAAACACTAGCAAAAAGGCACAGGACACGGTCTAGCAACCCAAATTCACAGTCCAGTGTGGATTCTGGGAGTTCACAATATGCAGAAGCCCTTGCTGTCACCCAGTTACTGCGGATGTCAACCGAGCTGATGAGATCAAAGCCAGCAAGGGGCTGGCTGCCTGAACTGCATTCCTGCCAGATAGCTGCCTAAGGAGGTGATTGAGCCAAACAAAGGCAGAGCAAGTAAGAAAGCAGAGGAGCTGTAGAGAGAGGGAGGTCAGGTGTGCGGGCGGGAGCTGGTGATACCAGTGATGGTCCCAAGACAGCTGGGATGCCAGGAAGGGTGGTAAGACCTAGAATCAGGATCTGAAAGTTTGGGCTGGGAGAGAATTTGTGACGAAAGCTAATAATAGTAACCTAATAATAACCTAGAAAGCGCTAACTAACATTTCCTGCCAGGGCTGTCCCCCGGAAGAATGGGTGTCTGTGTCGACAGCAGCAGACGGCAATGTAAGGACATTGCACGATGTTGTATGCATGCAGGCTGGAAAATGGGAGAGGGCAGTGAAGCATCTTTTATGCATTGCTCAGACAGTGCCGTGTAACACCATATGCGACAGTCCTGGGTGAGGCCACTCTGACTGAAGCATGTAACTTAGAGCTGCGCCAGGTTTTGCGTGGGCGCACACACATAACGTGCCTCCAGATCAGCCGCGACGTGTGTGTATTGTTAACTGGTGTGTGCAAACCATATGGCATATGAGAGCAAGTCAGCACAGGCATTGTCAAGAGGACAGCCAGCGAAAGCCATCCTCTCCTCCCACTGAGAAGAATTTGTGCCCTACCTTATGCCAGAGGAAAGAAATTCAGAAGGAGCTACGAGAAAAGCAGCCCATCCATTGGGAGGTGAATGTCTGTCAGACTTGGAGATTAAACGGAAGCACGACAGATCTGGATTGTTCCTGCCAAAACCAACTTTGATTACTTTATAATTCAACATGTGTTACCAGCTCCTATTATTAGAAAGCCAAACTTCCTCCACTGTGGGAAGAGGCTGAGATGGAGCTTTCTAGCCTGTGTAAGTTAATTACAGTACACATGTTAAAAGCAGCATCTGTCTTAGTCAATCTAGTTGATTATTGCAGCACTTTATTTTTAGTTACCATCAAGGTGAAGGATGACACTAATATAAGAGGAGAGTTTCCTGCAGGTCTTGCTCAACTCCAAAACCAGCTATGCTAGATCTGGTGGTCTTCTCTCCTGGAGCTGGGCCAGGCGAAACCCTTCTTGGACTTGTAGGAAAAGAGTCTGTGTAATGTGCTTTGACTGCAGAGTTACAACAAAGATCCTGAGACCTGGCTATTAAAACCAGCAGTGAAAACACTGGGGTGTTAGATCTTTGTGGCACACCAGTGGCCAAAATTTTGATGCTCCACTTCTATTCTGAGCTCCCTCTGATGCAAATATTTCTGGCCTCATCGCTGGATGCTTTGATTTATCACATAATAGCACCCTATTCTTTCCCTCATGTCTAATTCTGCTGCCTAGTGTTATTTCAGCTTCTGGACAAGATCTACAATGTGTGTGTCAGGGTGACTCTGACAAAAACATGCCCGATGAGTTTTGTTTGCAAATGTGAAAAGCTTCTGAACCACAGAGAGGTTTTGAGATCTGGCCTTGGCTAAAAGCTCAAAGTAAGGCAACAACTCCTCCCTCCCACGTTGGGGCCAGCGGGCTGGCACAGTGCTGGTGTCACACAGGAGCTGTGCACTTAGCATTCATGGTATGTGTGAGCGCTCTTGGCTGTCACAGTGCTGATGGAGCCAGGAGGCTGGCACCGACACTGTTCCTTGTGAGATGCCGGCCTGGGGAAACCTTGGTTTGCTTTATCTTCACAGCACAAATGAAAAGAATCTGTCTCCTTCACAAACTAAAACAAACCAGTAAGCAAGAAATGAAAAATCTTGAGCAGAAAAGCCCCTTCCCTTTGGGTATTAAAGCAGCAGACAGGCAGATCAGCAGCACCGGGAAAGCCCCATAATGAGCAGCGTGGAGAAGAAGCAGTCTGATGGCAATGACTGTCTCCAGGGATGTTCCTCCTGGACCTGATTTGTCATCTTGTGGGCAGGAAACCTCTTTAGGTGGTGATGGAGAATGGAAACAGCATTAACAGATACTCATCCAATCAAAAGCAGTAATACTCTCTGGACCTGTTTATTCTCCTAAGAACAAACGCTCCTCAGAAGTCTTGGCTTTCTGAGTTTGTCATTCCAAGAGCCCAACTGCTGGCCACACATCTGCTGGGTGCGGTTTCGGCAGAGACAGAGCAGAGACAGAGCAGAGGCTGCCGTTTTTGTGTGCCAGGCATGTACCCAGACACCTTGTGCAGCAGATCTGGTACCTGTTTACCAGTAAGAGACCAAACTTCACCGGAGTTTGTGCAAGGACCATTCCCAGTGTGGGTTTGTCATTCTTACAATTCCTATCTTTCGCTTTGCTGCTTCTCTCTCCAGAACGGACAGAACAAAATGTAGCTGGAAAAGTGATGCCTGACTCTTTACTGTGAGGTTGGATTTTAAATGTCACGGGTCATGAGAGGGTGGCCATGATTCCTGATGCTTCCTCCCCGCCTCATCAGAAGGAAACCCCCACCATCACCACTTCTCCAGAGCAGCAGAACACAGGCCTGGGCATAACCACCAAGTGCCTCTTACTTTTCCAGGTCCCCATGTGGGGACTGAAGTGAAAGCAGTGTCACACTCCATGGTTATGGCACTTGCTGGGGTGCACTGACTCTCTGTTCGCGTCCTCACAACTGTGAACCCAAAATGGACTTACTGTTCATATGTGATGGGTCATGCAGATTGCTTATGGCAAGAAGTTACATGCCTGATGGTACCATAACTGAACATAGTCTCCAGGTTACTCTGCAGAGGTGAGAGGTGCGAACACACAGGTCAGGTATTAAGTGAAGCTCTTTAGGTATATCTGACTTAGCTGGAGCAGTGGCTCTTGAAATACTTTGAGGAGTAGTCATGGAATTCTTTGAGAAGCCACCAGCTGTCTTTCTAGACAAAACGCAGACAAATTAGGCTGGTTGGGAGAGGAACACTAGCAACAGGAGATATAGTAGCCCTGTTTCCTTTCGTCCTTCTATTTAAAGTGGGCCTGGGTCCCACGCAAAGGCTGTCTCCAGGATCAGTACCACAGGAACAGCTGGAGCAAAGCAAACTTCATGAGCAGTGGAGCCATTGTGTCCAACTCCTACTGACTACTGAGGGAATGTGTTTATTACAAGGCAATTAATGGTTATGTGATTAGAGATAACGCGGTGGAAGATAGCTTCAAAAGGTCACAGTTGCTGTGTGTTTACTCCCAGGAGGTCTGTGAAGCCACTCTGGTATGAGCGATGGAGAACACCATGTCCTTGCTCACTGGAGGAACGGCTCCCACAGCCTACGCAAGGCTCACCTTGCTGCATCTCCTCATCCAGCTCTGCCGATCCCTCCAGCCTTGCGCTGGGGTGACCTGAGCACCAGGGGAAACCCTGTTTTTCCTGTGGCTCGGCTGCTCTGCAGTGAGTGGCCATGGTGGCTATGGCTCTTGTTGGTGCTGTAGCTGCTCAGCATGCCAACCATCCTGGGCAGCCAGGCAGGCAGCTGCTGCTGGCATGTGTGTGTGTGCACCCGCGCACAGCGGGGTATTAGACTTGACTTTACTGTTCCTGTAAGCCCGGAGGAGTGACTGACATGGTGAAAATGCCTCTGCTCAGCGTGAGTCTTTGTAGTGCTGCACCCGGGGATAAAGTGTTCAAATGTACACCCTGAGGAAGCCTTCTCCCATCTGACACCAGCTGGAGTTGATTGCAGAGACTCCTCACCTACGACTGGATGCCTGCCCTCCTCCTCCACTCCCCACCGCAGGGAAGCAGCGCCAGGTGAAAGCAGATGAAAGATCGCTTCTCATTTGGTAACAAATAACTTCCAAGCCCATCCAAGAGACTTTCAACTTAACTGCTCTCTTTGCTCCTTTCATGTCTTCTCTTTGTTTGCTGAGCGCACTAATGCAAGCTCCAAATAGGCATCTGTACTCATAAGACACGAACAAATAGGGAAAGGATAATAATATCCAAAGGTTTTACAGGAGAGGTTAAAAAGGGAGCCAGACTACAGAGACTGCTGAATAGCAGTTTGCTTGACTGATGTTACAAAGGCAAAAACCACAAAAATCCTTGGAAAATGCCTCTAAGCAGTGATTGCTTTCTCAGAAAGCTTTGCAATTAGGCATGAAAGGAGTCCTTCTGAGCTTCTAAGATGCATTAAGGATGTTATTATGAAATAATTAAGCTACATGGAATAACTTGAGATCTACCCTATCCCCTACCTCCCCATCTCTTGAGGTCTTTATGTAGAGGCACTGTAACAGGTCCTAGCAGCCCTCAGATTGTTTGGATGGTCCTGGCTCCCTGCTGCCCTGTGCCAACTGTCTGCAGTAGACACTGGCCTGACTAAACTGGACAGGAAAGGTGAAATGAGCTTTGTGTGTTAATGACATCATCCTAAGGTACAGGCCTGCACAGCCAGAGCCCTGATGGCACTGACTCCTGACCTCAGGATCTCACCTCCCACACCAAGGGTAGGGTCCTGCACCTGGGGATGAATAACCCCCTGCACCAGTACAGGTCAGGGTTTGACCTGCTGGAAAGCATCTCTGGGGAAGGACCTGGAAGTGCCAGTGGACAACAAGTTCACCACAAGCCAGCAATGTGCCCTCATGGCCAAGAAGACCAATGGTATCCTGGGTGTGTTAAGAAAAGCATGGCCAGCAGGTAGAGGGAGGTTCTCCTCCCCCTCTACTTTGCCCTAATGAGGCCACATCTGGAGTCCTGTGTCCAGTTCTGGGCTCCCCTGTTCAAGAGAGACAGGGGACTACTGGAGAGAGTCCAGCGAAGGGCTACAGAGATATCAGGGGACAGGAGCATCTCTGTGACAAGGAAAGGCTGAGAGCCCTGGGGCTATTCAGCCTGGAGAAAAGAAGGCTGAGAGGGGATCTCATCAATGCTGATCAATAGCTAAAGGGCAGGTGACAAGAGGATGGGGCCAGACTATACTCAGTGGTGCCCAGCAACAGGACAAGGGGCAACGGGCACAAACCCAAACACAGGAAGTTCCACCTGAACATGAGGAAAAACTTCTTGACTTTGAGGGTGAGGGAGCCCTGGCTGCCCAGAGTGGTTGTGGAGTCCCCTTCTCTGGAGAGATTCCAAACCCACCTGGACGTGATCCTGTGTAACCTGCTTTGGGTGAACCTGCTTTAGCAGGGGGTTGGACTAGACAATCTCCAGAAGTCCCTTCCAACCCCTGTACTTCTGTGACATTTCTGTGACCTCAGGCTGCATCAGAGCTGCTTTCCCTTGCACCAGTTAGTCACACAACGTAGGGAGCACCCACGTATACAGGTTAGCCAGCAGCTCTGTACTTCTCCAGGGTCTTTTGTGTAGACTGAGCATTGCTTAACACGGAAATGACAAGACTGGATTAATTCATTCTTAAATCCATTCAGTAGCTGATTGGTATCTTCTCCTATTCATCTTTTTCATATTTACTCTGCTGCTGATAACTAGAAGCCAGTGTTTTTTCAAGCAAAAGTTATATGTGATGGCGTGTTCTGCGGGAAGCTAAAAAAGAAAGATTCAGTAGCTTGAAAGCCCACAACAGTGTCAGTGCTGAAATTGAGGTGTTTATTAGAGTAAGGCTTTCCGTCTTCTTCCCTCTCACTGCACAGTCTGTGGACACCCACTGCCCATGTCTGCCTACAGCAGCACAGGCTGGTCCGCAGCATGACCATGAAGTGTGAGTGGCTGCTGGCAGCAATGCAGGAGCTCTGTCCCCATACAGGAAGGCTGTCCCGAGAGCTGGTACTTGTAAGCGTGGACACAGCTCCATGCACACTGATATATGGGGTTTTTTCACCCCCACCGGCCGTCCAAAGTGTCCCCTGCAATGAAACCTTGGCTCACATGGAGGAGGATCAGGGGTCAGACTTACTGCCCTTAGCCAGCCTGTGCTCCCAGCCAGCACTGGGGTGTGTGGCACAGGGGTGGCTTCCAGCCCTGGGACAGCAGGTGCCCTTTCATGGGCTGCTGGATGGCCAGGCGTTCCCTGGGATTCCCCCTTGATCCCATCAGGACTGAGCTGGATCTGTGTTCTCCATGGCTCAGACGTGAGTGCTGGGAGATGAAAGTGTGCCAGGGAACTCATTTACTGATGGCAGAGAAGGAACTGCACTGTCACTGGGTAGGGGGTCTGTGTAATCCTCCCCACTGTCCTCATATCTCGCCAGCTTCAGTCAGGCCTGAACTCTGTAAATGGTCTCGTTTATTGACGATGAGTGATACAACTACACTACACAGCTATAAACTGAATTACTGAACCCACAGAAGCCCCATAAAACCAGTGAACTAGCAATTAATATAATTTAACTCCCAATTCAGCTCTGGAAAAGAATTCGGCACAGCACAAATCTGCTTGGTACAGAGAGCAAGGGGCAGTGCTTCTCATCCCATGGAGACCAAGATCGAGGATTACCCTCGCGACCGCTGCCATTTCTTAAATCTCCAACCTGTTACAACCTCTCGTTCTTCTTTCTCCTCCAAGCTGAGTGTCCACATGCTCCTGGTATGCTGTTATCCTTAGCTTAGTCTGTCTTGGATCACGAGAGCTCACACCGTTCCACCTACTGCTAAAGTGCCTGCATGATGGAAGGCTTTACTGAACGTGGAGATCATCAGGACTTAGAGCAAGCATTGGCTGAACTGGCGCAGCTCTCGTGGTCATACTGTTAGAGATGTCTCATGGTTCTAGCACCTGCTCTAACAAGCAGCAGCCCTTAGTTTCATTTCGCACCGTACCTTCCAACCCTCTCCCTGCCCTTTGCTGCAGGTCTGCTTTTTCTTGGAGACCCAGACCTATTGTCTCTTTGGAAAGCCATCACCCCCAGTGATGTGTTCCTCTGGGAGTTCCTCGCAAGGTTAAGGGACTCAGCCCTGCACAAAATCTTGTGCTATTGCCGCAAAAGCCATGAGATGCTGGTGTGAACATCCAAGCCAAGAGCTGGACCTCAGAGAACCAGCCATCAGTGCTACATCTCTGCTGTTCACCAGCTACCTCCTGTCCTGCTCGTGCCACATCTGCATGTGTTTGAGGAAGTTCTGCGTTGCTTCTTCTGCACTCAAATATTCTGCATCTCCCCCAGGAACTGCACTGGGGGGATGGTCTTTCCAAAGGGCATTCCTATTAAAGACAGCGGTGCAGAACCCAGAGTCCTTGCACAGGGTTTTCACACTCACAAGGTCAGTGGACTGAGTAAAAAACGCAGGGTTTGACACAGAAGATTTTACTTGGGGGGGAAGGGGGGTGGGGAAAGTGATTTGTGGCTGAGGAGATATGTCACGGACCAAAGGAGACGTGCAGGTTTCATGTTCCGATATTTTCTTTCATATCTTGAACTCATTTGAACTCTGTGTATTGTCAAGCATTTCTTTTGTAAATGCACGGATTAATTAGCTGCAGGACTTAACATATGTCCTGAGAAAACCACTTTCTGCTTTCTGATGCTGCCTTTAATGTAAAGTCTATTTGACAGGAGATTTTCAGGAACATTTGACTCATCAAAAGCACAGGGGGGAGCCTGCATTCCCGTTTACCTTGATGGAAAATGATACCCTCCTGATAGCGTGTGAGTGCTGTTTGATCAGCTTCTTTGAAAGGAAATTTCATCCTTCTAGAAGATCTTAGGTCTTTAGGGCAGGAATTAGTAATCTCAACTAGGTCCAGCCTTCTCCAAGCCAGCGGGGATGCTCCCAAGCCCTGCTGATGGGAGCTGGGCACAGCACCTCATGCCTTTTTAAAATTCCAGCCCCTGTAGCCTTGTGCTTGACTCACTGCAGCCTCCGCTTGGCTGCTCAGTGCTGCCGGACCACGGGTGGGACTCCTCGGGCGTGGGTGAGACAGCTGCCTGCCATAAACCATCCTCTGCGACAGTTCTGCACAACCTCATGGGACCCCCTTCTGCATCCTCTAAGAGCAAAAGTCTGTCTGCAGGAGGAGAGAAACCAGGTCCTGGAGGAGTCCTGTGGGAGGCGAGACAGTTTATCTTCCATTTAACCCCGCAGAGATCCAAGCAGAAGGCTGTGCTGATGCAGAGAAAGAGATCAATGTCCTTCCCACAGCAGAATGTGATGGAAGTGAGGACCAGACACCCCTCAGCAGAACCTGCTGAGAGCTCAGGGTGCAGCTGGGCCACCTGGGACAGAGGCAGTGATTGAGGGGCTCTTCGTGCCCATTTTGTTCGCTCCAGATCATACAAAGCTGAAAGACAATAGCACAGAGCTCCTTGGTTTCTCTGCTTCATGATGGAAATGTCACGAGGCGCCTGGGGTGCTGGCAGGCTGTCTCTGGTGTCAGCAGCAGCGAGGACTGATATCCAATCCTGGTGACTTGTTATCCCAAGGTCCCAGAGGCACTGAGGAGAGAAAGCCCCTTCCAGAACAAGTAGCTCAGGAAGACTTGGAATTAGTTGAGATGAAGAAAATCAGTTTCGCCATCAGAAGGGCAAGAAACATTTCTTTTTTGGGTTTTTTTTTTTTTAATGAAAGCCGCAGTTATGAAGCAAAGAGTAAAATCCATGGGGATATTCTAAACCCTCAGAATTTGTGGATTTTTTCCATGCTTGAACATTTCGTGTGCCTCTGCCTGTGCAAAATGAATTAGAGCTTTCAATCCAGCTCCTGGTGGAAAAAGTGCTCACATCACAACCAGCACTAATTGGCTCCCTTGTTAGCAGCCTCGCAGAGGAGGCGAGGGGCAAGCTGCCACGGAGCCTCAATCCCTCGCAAGTACCAGCAAGACCCTCCCCAGCAGCTTGTGTGTCGGGCTGGGAAGCGGGTCCTGACGTTTTGCCTCTTCTGAGGACCATCACGTTAGACTCTGCTTTCGAGGCCTGCCAACTCAGTGTTAAATTCTCCTAAATTTCAGTTGTGATGGAAGAGTCATCCTGACAGATTAATTGAGCTATAGCATATGCAAAGGAGCGTGAAAAAGGAAAGCAGTTGCATTACCCGGTGTTAACGTCGCAAGCAGGCGCTGCTACCTGCAGCGACGGCTGTCGCAAATGCTAAAGGATCGCAGTCCTGCGCACAGCAAATGAGGCATTTTAATGGGGAAAAACCCATCATTTTAGGCTCACCTACAGCTGAAGGAGGGGAAACACATCTGGGAAGTGGTTCTGTGGTGAGTGCAGTGGCTCATCTATCAGTATTAATAATAACACAGGAAACTGGGGCTTTGCATATTATCTCCCAAAGAACAGAAGACAGACACTGAGTTCCATGCAATTTAATTTCAATTAGTGCATTGGAGCCTTTTAAAGAATGGACTATATATTCTTCCACAGTTACTTGCAGACTATTAAACACAATGCAGAAAAATTATTATGTAAATGAGAATTATCTTATTGGCTTTAGTATCTTTCTCCCTCTTCCTTCCCCAGGTAATTGGGTAGGTAGGTGCTGGGTAAAAGCAGATGACGGGAAATGTGAATAATGAAATCTCTGCAACACTCTCTCCCCTTAGATACAGCAGCCCAAAATATATGTGTGTGTCAGTTTAATTTAATTTTCTGTTAATTACCTTAAATCGTAGTCTTACCTTCCTGTGCTTTCACTGCATTTCTGGCCAGGCTCTCATTAGGCAGCGTGATAAAGCAGGTGCTTGTTAAAAATACCGTAAGTGCCTATTTACATTACAAAGCTATTCCTGGCACTTGTGGTACAGGAAACTGAAGTCTTGTCCCTGGATACAGAGAGTGGGAGAGGGGAAGAAGAACCCTTGTTGCATGTGTTTAAGCCTCGGGACACTAATTCGCAATAATAATAAGGCCCAAATTTAAAACAGAAGGTGCAGAAGCATCCAATAAATAGGTAAGTGTGTGGCTTTCTCCAAAGCAAGGTGGACAGTAGATATTCAGAAATCTGCCTGGAGGATTTAGATGTTGAGTTCCCACCGATTTCTAAAGCACATAAAGTACTCAGCCTGTACAGGGATAAGATC
The DNA here is from genome assembly GCA_009769605.1 of Bucorvus abyssinicus. NCBI lineage: Eukaryota > Metazoa > Chordata > Aves > Bucerotiformes > Bucorvidae > Bucorvus > Bucorvus abyssinicus. The sequence goes on from CM020047.1 coordinate 14,628,209, forward strand.
TCCTTTGAATGAATGCCGTTCAGAAAGGAAATTCCCAAGTATTTAATTCAGACCAACGAAGAAAATTTAAAATCTAGGGTTGATTTTTATCAGCGTGGATAAATCCATGAGAGTGCAAACTGTGAGCAGACAGGGAGAGAAAGAAGAGGCGGGAAAGTGGCAGCAGGGGTGGAAAAGGGCGTGGAGAAATAATTCGGTGCAAGGTAGTGTGCTTTCAAATATTGATACGGAAAAAGTATGAATAGAAACAAGCGCATGTTTGTGGAGCTAATGAAGGTCTTGTTTACAAGTGAGCAGAGTGAATCATTAAGAACGGAAACAAGAACCTGCTCTGAAAATAAGGGAAATAATGAAAGCGCTGAGAGACTGGAGAAAGTGATTTGGGTACAAGAGAGAAGTTCAGCCCCTCTCATCGGTCACCTTCAGCATCTGTCTGAGTGCACCCACCTCATGGGCAGCAGCTCAGAGGAGAGCAGGCTCTGGTGCAGACCAGCGGGGATGGCATGGGTCATTCAGGAACAGGGTGACCAGTTCTCCGTACTTTATTCCAAGCACTGTTAAATCCAAGCAAAAAAACCCCCAACACCTCAGCTCGTTTCTCATTTTCAATTCAGTAGCTTCTCCAGTTCCTTCTTCTCATTTTACTTATCTCCAGCTAAAGAAAAAATACAGGCAGGGACCAGAATCTAAACTCACGGGCAAATATCCTGGATCCACACGTGGAACAGATGTCTCCAGCCGCACCTCAGCTCTGCTGTGGCTGACAGATTAAATCCTTCCTTGTCTTCATGTTCCTGAAGGCCCAACACTTTGGATGCACCCATGACCCCTCTTTAAGGAGGCAGATACATTTGATGAGACTGTGAGACCTCGATGCTGGCTAAGAAGGAAGGAAGATGGTCAGATAACCTTGAAAAGAGAGGGGAGGTGAATATGGAGAAAGAGTGAGAAAGAGTGGCTGTCTCTCTCCGCTGACCTCCCTCCAGGAGAGATCTCTGGACGTCCTGTCGGGGTGGGTGTTTCTCTGAGGCTGTGATGGACCCTAGCTCGCTTGGCCTGGACCCTGCTGAGCAGCATCACGGTGCACATGGCTGCATAAATGCCACAAAGGCATTTTCCTGGCCCGAGTCTGTCTTAACTGTGGAGGAATTGCAAGGTGTGGTAGAGCTGGTTTAGTCACCCCCAAGATGTGCTTTGCCAGAGCTGATGCCCATCGCCTCTCTTTCCTCCTTCCCTGACAGAGTTGCTATTCATTTTTCTTGTCTTTAGTAGGAGTTGGAAAAAACATGTAGAAATCACCCTGTAGCACCACACCATCCTTGCTGTGGGAGCCACTTGCAGTTGGGGGGTGCAAAAGCGCTGCAGTGCTGCTCCTACCACCCCTATACCTGTCCCCTGGAAATGAAGGACTTCTCTTGAGTTTTGTACCAACGGAAGACGAGGATGTTTCCTTGTTACATTGGGAAATCTCCTTTTTCCTCCCTGCCAGTGAGCTCTGCCTGGTGCAGACTAAGAATATAATTTAGCTATGACTCCTGGGAGAGCTGTGACTGCTCCTGGGAAGGGGTTTGAAACCAGGCTTTTCACTGACTCACTGTAACTTAACATTTGGGGTAAGGATAATCAGCCCCCATACCTGCATAGCAGCCCCAGAGCAGCCTCAGTAATCACTGGTGGCAGGAATTGCTCTGGGAGGCAATGTCTGAGGGAGAGGGCTGTCATCTGATCCCTCATTTCTTCGTGCTCTGGGGGACAAGGAAGTCCCATGCCCTTAGTTGGCCTCAACCTGTTTTCTGGCTGGGTTCAGCTGGACCAGCCCATGCTGTTTCCAAAAAGCCCTGAAGGCCATTGCAGGAGATGTATCTATAGAGTCAGTTTAGCACAAGTTTGATCCTGCTCCTGGGACCACAGCATCAAGCCCTGAAGCTCATTCTAAACTCCTGCCTTAGCTGGAGCTCTGCAGGGGGAGAGAAGCCCAAGCTTTGATCACGGAGCTGCACTGACAAGCTGTTGGCAGGGCTTAAAGCACTCCAGACCCATCTCTCTTGGGCTTGCGCTTCTCCTCCTAGCGCAAGTGCCCCCAGCCAGGCAAGCACACAGCAGTGGTGGGACTGTCTGCTTCCCCACTCATCTTCTTCTGGTTTTGCTGGGACCATCACTGGGGTGACTGCCTGTCTTCAAAGAGAGGAGCAGCCCTTTGCTGACGCAGCCCTTAGTGATAGGTATTGACACTCAGGGTGGAGAGAGTCTCTTGCAGTAGCTGTGTCCGACATTTAGCACAAAGTGGTCCCGATGTCTGTGACAGGCTATCGCCCCATGTCTGCTCAGCAAAGGGATCGTGTTCTCACAAGCTGTTAGGAGGTGAAGATGGGCTTGGCCCTCCTATATGCTACCATCAGGGATGGGTTTGCAGGGCAGACGGAGACCAAGATGCCCTGGTCTCCCCTAAGAGCCCAGTTGTGAGGATAATTCATAGAGCCCATTTGTTCAGTCTGCCAGTGAGATCTGATTTCATACTCGGTATTTAGCAAAGGAGCCATTTCCCCTCGAGCAGTGTTATGCACTTTGCAGTTACTTCTTTAAAACAACTTAGTTATACATTGGCTACATGTTATTTTGAATTCTCTTGAAGATCAAGGACACTATAAAGCCAGCAAGATAAAATTAGCATCTGAGCTGTAGCCTCTGCTTGGTGTCAGAAATGCAGATCAGCTTCATTTGCAGTGAATGCTGGAAGGTGAATTTCATTTATGTCTTCCTTTCAGCAGACCTAGTTCTGCCATCCGTGTTTGTTTTGAGTGCCACTACAGCCTGTAAGCTGTCCCGGTAGTTTCTGTAATGGTCCTTCCAGAGAAGAGTATTAGACAACAGCCGGAGTGCTGAACTGGACCTCAAACTGATAAGAAATCAGTTTGTTCAAAATCAGTTCTTATCTACTCACAGGGGGATCATTGGGTGTTTCAACAGGGAGTCAAGGGGGAACAGTCAGGCCAGATGAAGCTGGTGTACAGCTCTGAGAAACCAGCGCTAAGAACCAAGCACCAAGTTGGGGGTTTTAAAAGGCTGTTGGAGGTGACAGTGTGTGTGGAGAAGAGCCACTGAAATGATCGGAGAAGCACCGTGAGGTGGGGGCTGTAATGGCCTGTCGGTTTGGGTTGTGTCAAGTCTCATGAGGTATCTGATGGTGGTGAATAAGTGCTCTCAAAGGGAGAAAGTGGTGGGTGTTGAAGGCCACTTCAGCATAGCAGAGGTAAACTGAACAATTGCTGGAGGAAACAAGACGTGTTTTAAAAGTGAGATTAACCATCAGGAGGGTTGACCAAAATGGTGGCTTAAGGACCTTCCCTTGATACCATCTCCTCAAGGAAAATTTCTTAGCTGGGTGCTTTTCAGGGAGGTAAGTTTCACCAATTCACAGAATATCTGCATTTGGAAGGGACCCATAAGGATCACTGAGTCCAAATCCCTGCTCCTTTCAGGACTACCTAGAACTAAACCATATGACTAAGAGCATCATCCAGCCACTCCTTGAACTCTGACAGGCTTGGTGCTGTGACCACTTCTCCGGGCAGCCTGTTCCAGGGACTGACCAAGCTCTCAGTGAAGAACCTCTTCCTAATGTCCAATCTGAACTTCCCCATGTGCAGCCTCATTCCATTTCTTTGTGTCCTATCACCAGAGAGAGATCAGCTCCTTCCCCTCCACTGCCCCCCTTGAAGTTCCAAGTTCAACCCTACACAAGTTCTCCATGTGGCAACAACAGAGTAAAATGCCATCTCATGAACCAGGCATCAAATGAGACAATCTATGGCCTCTTCTACTTTCAAAAATGTCCAAGCCTCTTGCTAAGTCAGGACACGCTGTGAGGGCAGGTTCTCCACTGAATTGAGGGTAGGAGCAAAGGCTCCGGCTCTCTTCTCTCGTCTGCTCTGGGGCACTGCTCACACCTTGTGTGGAGCCCTCGCCGCATCACCAGTGCCGGCTTGGGCCCATACTCAGCTCCAACCTTGCTTCATGCCACACGTCTGCAAATGAGTGCTGAACAAACTCCAGGAGGGAAGGCAGGGCTGGGCTCACCAGCCCAGCACCGCTCCAGCACAAACCAACCCCTTCCTCGCATTTAGGTGCAGCGCTGGAGCAGACTGGGCCAAGAAATTCTGGGCAGGAATTCAAAGTTTAGATCCTTAATTTTTCCTGTTGGCCACCTTTGAGCCTTCACCCAATCCACCCTCCTGTGGATTTGCTGGTGACGTGCCCTGTTATCTGTTTGAAAACAGGCCTAAAACCGACAGCCTCCGCAGCGTTGCCTTGGCCTCGTTAGGTCTCATAGAGGAAAAGAGCGCTCTCGTTATCTTCTCAGCCTGGACCAGGAGGTGACTGGAGGAGCATCTACGTGATGGAAGCCTGAGCTGGGCCCTTCGAACTCTGCAGCCTTCCTATTTAACAGCTCACTAGTTAGAGCGTTGACCCCAGAAACAAAGGATGTGTTTGAACCTGGTACATCCTCATCTTTTACTCATGGTGGGTCATCCATGGTGACAAAGAGTCAGAGGAGAAGGAGGAGGAAAGATTAGAAGAACAGCAGCAGAGCTGCCTGGAGTTGCAGATGGGATCTCAGTCAGGATTAAGAGACCCATTTTCAAAGCTGGCAAATGACTGTAGATACTTTATATTTACAGATTCTGCATCCAGAAGCTAAGGAGCCCCATATTTCCAGTGAATTAATTCCCACTTTAAAAAGGGATGCATTTTCAGTGTCTTTGTTTGCAGATGTTTCAGAACAGTTCTGAGTTTTTCCACAATATTGGGATGATTTACTGAGTACGATCTAAGTTGGGTTGTCAGTGAGCATAAACGGGTTTTAGTCCCTTGATCTTCATTGATTTATATCGATTTATGCCAATAAATAGATATAAAATGGGATTATTCTTTCAAGGAGGTGGCTATGAACGCCCAAGCTTTACAGCCTAAGTCGTTTTAATTGGGCTCATAGGTAACGTGTTTCATGTTTCCAAAGTGAATACTCAGTAGGATGAATTTAAAGACACTTTCACGGTTACTGACACCTACTCAAAAGAAGGTGTTTCTGGGAATACTGCTGTCATTTATGCCAGTGTATTTACAGCAAGCCAGTGAGAAGCAATGGAAGTGCCATCCTTGAGGAACCACTGGCGCCAGCATCCATCCAGTAATAGCAACCAGCCAGGTCTGGATCCTCAAATAAGATGATGTCATATGCACCCACTTTCTGTGTTAACGAAGGTAACATTGTGCATTGAACTCAAGACAGATACATACCACAAACATCCCGATCCAGGCTTCAGAATGTGAGTCTTTGTATCCAGATTTCTTTGTTTGTCCCAGTAATAAAACTGCCAGTGAATTTTAGTTCTGGAGCCAACTTCTGCAAAATCTGAAAAAGGTGGCACGCTGGGTTCAGGCTGCTGTCTGTCTGCTTTGCTGAACACACCAGAACACGCTGCCCTCATTCAGAAATCCCCCGGCTACAGCTCAGAGAAGATGCTCTGCTTGTGAAACAGCCCTGCACTGCCGCTGGCCACAGGACATCCAGATGTTAGCAGGAGGCCAGAGGAGCAGAGCGGGGTGCTGTTCACAGCCCAGCAAAGGCTGCTCACCGCTGCTCTACCTACAGGAGAGAGAATGGGGCAAGGTGTCGTAAAGGAGGTCACTGTCCCAGCACAGATGGGACTGGGAGAGCTGATGGACTGCTGATATTTTAAAGATTTCTGTTGGCACTGTCAGGTCTTTTTTCCAGGGAAATGGAGAAAGTCCTTAAGGACCACAGATGACTGGGATTCCCAGTAAGTGTCAGTAGTACCCAGCAAGTTTTCTGCCTTACTGTTTCACACTGAGGTTAATATTCCCAAATAAAAGACAACCAAGGGAGAGGCAGGTCGCATCACCTTCCACCGCACAGGACTTTCGTTTGTGACACGCACAGAAAATTAAGGAGCCTGAAGTTTTCCCAAGCAGTTTGCTCACTTGCCTGCTGTTCCGATGGCCATGGTTAAAAAGAAAGACCACGAAGAGGGAGATTGTATCTCATTCATCTAAACCAGCCCTGGAATAGTTTGCTTGGTCCCCAAGTCACTCCCATTTAAGGCTTCACGCTTTTCTTTCTGCTGTTATTTTACCTTTCATTATCTCAGTGTTTGCAGATGAAAATTGTCCTACTCCAACCAATCACTGGAAGTGAGCTTCTTTCTCTGCGGCAAACAGATTGTTCCCGGCTCTTCCTCAGCATTCAGCACACCGCGGCAGCAATATGCCTTTCATTAGGTGGACCAGGAGCGCTCTGCATCCTCCTTAATAGCTTCCTCCTCAGATACTGGGATTGATGTGATGGCAATTTCTGTGAGTTTTGTTACCTGTCCTCACTCCAAACGCTTCCAAGCTGATGTGGAATCTGGGGGAAGAGATGAATATTATTTGCCAGGTACATCTGCTAATTACAGAACATGTTTTTCAGAGGAAAAAAAATAAAGATGATTTGCAGCCTTTCCAATCTGTTTTGAATTAGGAGACACTCAGGGTTCAAATGTGTTTTCTCATTAGAACAAATGTCACAGATTTAAAAACCTCTTCATTTCAATTCCTCCTAATGTTCTTCGGCTTGAACAAGGGAGCTCTTGGTGTCCATTTTAAGTAAAGCGTTTCTGCTGGACACCTAATGACACAAGTCTCTGAGGAGTGGACCAGCTAAGAAGGGGAACGCCGGGGAGGGAGCTGCCACAGAAGCTGCCCTTTGCCGGCTTTTTAGGGAAAAGTGCTAAATGAAGCACAAATTAAGGTCCGTCTAGAACAACGATCCCACACTTAGAGCAGGCAGAAATAACCCGTGGTCTGGGAGGCACTGGCTGGGAGCGCTGGGTCTGCAAAGGGTTTGAGCTGCATTTCCCTGAGCCAACATGAATTTTTCTCTTTTTGCTGCCGTTGTGGTTTGCAAGTCATCACCACAGGCTCTGACAGCAAAGCAGGACTGCTGGCCACGGGCTTTCCCACCCTGCCTCTGCTGTCAGATTCCTCCTCTCCCCCACCCACTGCCCCCAAGTTTCTCATTTCTATTCAGCATCATTCACGATCCTTTCCTAAAGCATGGAAATGGCAGAGGGAGACTCGCTGATGGGGAAACACATTTTCCAGCCCCTCAATGCTCTTCTTTTCCAGCTGCAGTCTGGACAGCACCAGTGCCCCCAGTTCTCCCTTTTCCCCACGAGCAGCCTGGGGCACCACAGAGGGAAGGAGCTGGTCCCTCGCTCTGCTTCCCCACCAGGCTGCCGTCCCAGCTGGATCCAAGGGCAGGAGAAGGAGCTGAAGGCCAAGAGCCAGCAGGCGATGAGAGCAGCATGTGGCCAGTGTTTCTCCACGGTCAGCGTACACGCCGAAAGAGAAACGAACTGTAGGGTCAGATCTCACTGCTGGAAATTAGACAGCTCTGGGTTCTCACCAGTAGTGTCTGGCTCAACCTCTCCCTCCTTGAGTGATAAATAAATCTGGAGGCAGTTAATAATGAAAGACTATTAAGATAAGGTTTAGGCTTTATTGTTCTCTTGCTTCCATCATTTGTCAAGCCCTCAAACCAAACAGAGGAAATGTCAATCTGGGACATGCCGCTGATACCCACATGGTAGCAGGATTATTGGTGCTTGTGCCCAGACACCATCTAAGGGAGGACAAGTGCTACCTGGGCAGGTGGTGTCACCAGCATTGCTTCTCCCTTCCCTCAGGACACCTTCACCTGATAGCTCATAAACAGCATCGCTCTTGGAAGTGGGCAGCGTTTCGGGGTCAGAAAGCACTTTGATGGACATTGTGCTGTTTTCAGGGGGAAAATGTCAGCTTGACTGTTTAACTCCAATGTTCAGGCAAATATGTTCATTTTGAACGATCTTTGGGAGTAACACTCTTTATTTGCCTCCCCCTCCCCACCTTGTTAATTGTTTTTCTTTCTTTTCCAAGAGAATCCTGTTTCTGATCTCTCACCTATGAGCTGCTGCGTATCCTGGGTGAGGTGGAGCAAGTGCTTAAGAGCAAATCTTTGGTTTCCTCACTTTGACAGCAGTAAGGAAACATAGGAAAGCAAGCCCAGGTTTTGTTTTCAGACAATCTTCAGCTGCATGTAGCGTGTGGATCCTGGAAGAAAAGGCACTTGGATATACACAGCATGTACACAGGAACAGACCAGTAACGCCAGGATTAATTTCACATTGCGCAGGCGTTCCAGCAGCAGCGTGCAGGAGGCTGCCAGGAAATGTGAGCCCTTCCCCAAGCCAACAGTGGTACGGATGCAGCAGGGCCACATTGGAGGGATCCGCTCCTTGAGGTTGTGTGCAGCGAGTTTCTCTCCTTTATCATGAAGGCGGGTGAGCTCCAGCTCCGCCCGCCCCCCCCTTCCCGCTCCACAGCTTTATTGCTTTTAGACGGACTCTGAGATGGGGTGGAAAAAGCAATGTGACAGAGGTAAGTTCCAAGGGCAGCGCTGCTCACCCGCCTCTGTCATCCCACCGAGCTCACAAATTGGTGCTAACACCTCCTGGAAAAAATGACAAATATAAACTCGGAACGTGGCTCAGACTTGGAAGCGTACCCATCACTGGGGCAGGCGCTGTGGAGCGTGAGTCCAGCAGCAGACAAAATCCCAGCGCTGGTCAGCCCAGCTGCGGTCCCCAGCGCTGGCAGCATCCTGCCCACCTCCTAGAGTAAGCGGGACAAAGCTGCCTTTTTAGGCAATGTATTTTCTTTGAACATCATAAAGCACCTATATATTCTTTGTTCCCCTGCTATTAGAAATCCGCTTTTGCAGAATGATCTTTGGTTTTTGCTTGTTCTTTAAACAGCCGCTTATAACGGGGCCTCGTGGTGGGGAAAGCACAAATAACTCAGAAGCCTTTGAGATGCATGACCTGCTCCCCCCACTAACAATTCTCTTCAGTGGGATACATAAAATCTATTATTGTTGCTGCGGATTGGCCACGGTGTGACTTTGGAGAAAATTCTTTCTCTGTTGACACTGTTGCTTCATTGTTATTCTTTCTGTACCAGTGGAACAAAATGAAAAATTCATTAAAAATGGAGAAAAAAGGGAAAGGAAGAAAACTCCCAGCATTTCTCTATCTCCCAGGACAAAAATCAAATCAAATGTAGAAGACTGAAATCAGGCCGATGGGGAGAGAGGGGTCAGAGGGTTAAATGTCTGAAGGATTCATAGCCACGCACACAGTGTCCTGGACAAACACAGCAATAAAAAGGACCTGTCACCTCCTTTACAGGGGGCCGCTATCAAATTAGGAGCCAGAGAAGGGTCTCACCGGAGGACTTGCTTTCCCTGGGATGCTCCAGACCTTGCACCAGCTTCGTTGCCTTTCTCTGGATGTGCTGTAGCCCCTCAATGTCCTTCTTGGAGTGAGGGGCTAAAACTGGACACAATATACAAGGTGTGGCCTCATCAGTGCCAAGAACTGGGGGACAATCACTGCTCTGGTCCTGCTCCACACTATTTCTGATACAAGCCAGGATGCTGTTGGCTTCTTGGCCATCTGGGCATGCTGCTGGCTCCTTTTCAGCTGGCTATTGACCAACTAGGATGTCACTTCTAGTCTGGCCTGCCCCGTTGTTCCAGGCAGGGTGGCAGGGCTAGGTGGTGGCAGGGAGAGGATGGGCCGAGGAGTAGTGGGAAATTGAGGCACAAACAGGCTCTGCTGGCAGTGGGACTCCAGGACCAGCTCCCCACCACACAGACGCTGCTCGTGGGCTCCCAGCACCTCCTCTTCTCCAAGGCCTGGGATTTTAGTCCACAGTCTCAAGGACACCTGTTAAGGACTGGAGGGACAGATCCTATCGCAAGGCACAGCCAGAGGAGCTGTGCCATGCCCTGGAGCCCTTCCTCACCAGCAGGACCACAGCAAAATTGCTCTGTGTTAGTCCTTCAGCCTTAGCACCAGCGTGTGACTTTCGTTCAGGGCAGACAAACAAACTTGGACCAGCAGATCCTCTGCTCTGCAGATCCGAGTTCCCCCATCCACCCTTTCTTGGGATGAGGTGGACAAGAAGCATTGTCCTAGTGACAGAGGTGGACAAGGAGCATTGTCTGTGGTTCCTTACAGGGGATCCCACATTGCCCCATGTACCGTGGTGCTGGCAAGGATTGGGGGATGGTCTCCCGCAGCCTCCTGGCATTCAGCTTAGGCCATCACAGTCCAGATGGGTGGCTTTGTAAAGTTGTGAAAGACTGGCTGGGTAGCTGGGCTCCAAGGAGGTTAGGGGCGGGTTGTACTCTACCTGGAGGCCAGCCACAAGGGGCAAGAATCCCCTCCCGTTACAAAGGGAAAGACCCCTCAGTGGTCTAATAGCCCAAGAAATGACCTGAGATGGGGACAAAATGCATTGTCAAGTTTGCAGATGACACCAAAGACGCTGGCAATATGCTTGAGGGCAGGGCTGCCACCGAGCAAGGGCTGCATGGGCTGGTGGGACAGGCCAATGGGGCATCTTATGACACCCAGTGAGGACAAGCCCGAAGCCCTGAACACGTTGGGGACTGACTGGCTGGAGAGCAGCTCTGCTGCAAAGGTCCTGGGGTGTCATTTGGCAGCAAGTGAACCTTGAGGGGCAGTGGACACCAGCAGCGAGGAGGGTGACAGCAGACCAGGCTGTATGGTCAGTGGATGGAGGGCAATGCCTGCTCCCTCTCCTCGGCACACACCAACATCTGGAACAGCACGTGCAGTTGGGCCACCCCTGGGACAAGAAATGTGGTGCTAAACTGGAGTAAGTCCTGCAGACTTCCAGGAGGTTGGAGACTACCTGAGCTCTCCTGGAATTTTATGGCTCCTCAATCCTCTCCCCAAATCTGCTGCAGGTCTGCTCTGTAGCTGCAGCTTTTGATTCTCATGGCAGGTCTCGATCTCCATGATCACCACTGCATTACTCTTCCATCCCATGATGGAAGGGGACACTCCCAAGAACATTCATCTGAATCTTTGTGAAAAACAAAAAAGGCAAACCAAAGCATTTCCCAGGTTCTCTGCTTGGGAATGTCACAGGGGAAGAATAATTCTTTTTGTGATCAAGAGAGTTACCTTCAAAAACATCCAAACTGCAGCTCTCCATGGGGCGCCTTTCTGCAGGGTTATTAGTATGAAATAATTATTTTAAGCGCAGAAGACTGCGTGTCGTTCTCTTCCCTTCCAAAAGGCCTGCACCATTTGTCCTTCATGAATAATGAAAGATGCTTTTGTATTGCTTCCCACCCATAGGCTTTAAAGTGATTGCTAAGCAATAATAAATAGGACTTTAAAGAAAACCAGGTTTTGATGAAAACTTAACTCTGGACTAATAGGAGAAGCACTTGCTTTTGCAGGAGCTTTTATTGGGGCTTTGTGGATGGAGAATTTTTGTCCAAAAGCTGACTGCCCCAATGCTGGAAAACTATCGCTAGATTATTCTGAAATGCTGTTGCAAAACTCTGTAGAAACTATAATTTGGTGCCCCTTGGTCCTCCTTCTGGAAGGGAACCTCACCCAGGAAACACACCTTGATGCTCTGAGGGCAGGACTGCAACGATCCACCATGTCCCCTCACCTGAGAGGGTGATTTATCATGCGAAGCCAATCCCAAGGAGGAGATGGTTTCCTGAGGGGAGAGGGAGTGCACTGTCCCGTGACAGATCGGGGTATTTGGATTCCAGTGGAAAAGCCAATGTATTCCACCGGGAAGCTGGTCTTGCCTTTCCAGCCTCCTTTGGGAGGCCCCCTCTGCGGGTGAAAAACTGAAGCTTGGAAGAGATATGTGAGTTGCCTGAGAAAAATTAAGCTGCGAGAACCATTAGTTCTTCGTGTTTGGGTTGCTAGGTACCCAGAGAGCTTGCCTCCAGCCCACAGTCAGCCGGGTCTTGATGTTTGCAAGAGAGTTCACCTTAAGGCGCCTTCTCCTACCGAACAACCCAACCGATGTTCTGAGCACCTCGTCACTCCCACCAGCCTCAGGAGGAGCCCCCATTATGGTGGGCAGTTTTGTATCGCTGAGCGCTCAAACACCACCGCAGTTATGGTGGGATCAGTGGATACTTCTGGGGGGATCCATCTCTGCTTCGACTGCTGGTTTATCATCTGTGCTACGGCACTATCCCAGAGACGTTGGAGCAGCAACACGCTGAAGTGTTGCAGCGACCGTGACTGTCATGGGGCTTTGGTACGATGCTGCAGGCAGCTGTTGCATAAAATTATTCGCAGTAAATGTCCCAGTGACCCGAACGTGCTTCCCACCAGCCGAGACCACACCGTGCGTGAGTTCTGGAACCCGGGTGCACATCGTCAGTCGATGCTGTGGTCAGCACCGCCTGAGTTATGTCTTCCCCGGCTCTGCAGGTGTCTGTCCCTCTGCTGCCGAGGCGCCCAGCCCGGGCTGCCCCCACCTGTACTGGGTGAGGAAATGCTGGACCTGGGTTTTGGTGAGAAAACAGCCGAGTCCTAAGGGAACTGTTTTCTTCCTCGCGAGAGTGACGAGCAAACAGAGAGCGGCCAGAGAAGCCAAGCTGAGAACCGGTCTGTCACCGCAGGCGGCGGGGCTGGAGCCCCGCTCCCCGGGCCGCCTTCCCCGCTCCGCGGCCGCGCTCACCGCGGGACCCGGCGGCGCGGCGCGGCGCGGGCACACAAACGCGGGCTGTGCCTGCGAACTTCGGCTGCCGATCGGGTGAACGTGATTTAACCGACGACGAGCGAGCGGTGCTCGAGGAATTCCGCGGGACCGGCCGGTCTGCAGCTGCCGCAGGCGCCCGGGGTCGCGCTGCAGAGCCGGGACCAGCCGCCACCGGCCCCGTACCCAGAGCATCCCCGCGCTCCCGCCCGGCCCGGCCCGGCCCCGCCCGCCCCCCACCCGCGCTGGACTCTTCCACCGCGCCGGCTGCAGACTGCAGGGGAAGTCGGCGCCGGGGCGCTGCGGGGGAAGCGGCGCTGCCCGCGGCCGCAGCCCGGCGGCGCGGCCCGGCAGAGCCCCGCAGGGCCCATCCGCTCGGGCAGCGCCGCGGCCCCGCCGGGGGCGGGCGGCGGCGGCCGGCGCCGGGCGCCCCCTGCCCCGCGTCCCTCCCCGCGGCGCAGCGCCGTGGTACGGTCGGCGGGAAGGAGCCGGGGCGGCGGGGCGGCGCGCGGCACAGTGCCGGCGGCTCCGCGGGGCGAGGGCGGGCCGGGCTGGGCGGGGGCAGCTGCTCCGCGCCTCGTCCCTCTCCGTCCCCGTCCTCACCGCCACCCTCTGGCGCCTTCCTGCTCGGTGAGTGCTTCTACCGCCTCCTTCTTGGCTGTTGCCCCGGGGCCGGCGGGCTCCCCGCAGCCGGAGGCTGCCGGCGGCTCCGCGGGCGCCTCCTGCGAGACGGAGCGCGCTGTCCCGGGGCTCGGCTGGCGACGGGCGCCTGGCTGCCAATGAGTTATTGCCTTCTTTATCAGCTGGTTTTCCTTCAGTCTTCCCCTTTCCCCTCTGTTCACCGGTTTTCTTGCGGGGTTCGCTTTTGTCCGCCCCCCCCCCCCCCGTTTTCCCCCGTTTAACGGGAGGGGGAAGGAGCGCGGAGGTGCCGGCACCTGCGGGATGGGAAACTTCCGCGGGCGGTGGGTGAGATCCCGTCCCCGCTGCTGCCGTGGGGCCGGGCTTTGGCTCCTGGCGGACGCCCCCGCGGTGCTGGCGGCGCTCGGGCACTTGTGACGCGGGTCCCGAGTGGGTCCGGGGCGGGGGGGGGTATGTCCGTGGAGTGTCTGGAACGATCGCCAGTTACTTTGCGTCTCTTGTGAAAGAGCACCGCTCTGATTCTCTCGGAGAGAGTCCCTGGGGCGAGCTGGAAGCTACTTCAGACGCTTCGTACCGATAAAATAAGGTGAGTAACGAGCCCGACCGGCTCCCGCGGCAGCTTGAGCCGCGCCGGCACGACGCGGCTGGTGCCCTTGGAGCAGCCCGGGGCTTGGGAACGCGGCTTGGTGTTGGGCTCCCCCATCCTTACAAGGCGGTTTTATCACATTTCGGATCGTTATCTGTCACGAACGTGTTCGGGTTGGTGATTTCTACAGGTATTGGAGGTGATGTACGAAACTCGGGGGTCGCCTGGCCGGGGCTGTGCCTTCCGAAGGATGGTGCTCCGGCTGGTTTCTTTAGCGGTTGGAGAGCCCGGAAGGCTACGACAGAAGTTGCCTGTGTGGCAGACGGTGTGGATGCGCACTTTTGTGTTCCTGACTCCCGAGCGTAACTCTGCGGTTTGCTGGGGGCTTTGGGAAGACCCGGGCTGTGAGCGAAGCCGGGGAACAAGCTCGAAGCGGGCTGCGGGGCTTCCCGGCGCTGCAGCAGCCGCTGGGTTTGCTGGCAGCTCTTCGGCTCAGGCTGTGGTGGAGACCGACGTCGATAGCATCGCGCTTGACTTCAGCATACTTTCGAGGCCAGAAGGAAAGAGCCTCTCCTTTCATCTGAAGGAGGTTCTGGTTGTCTTTCCCTGTAGATAATCCCGGCTGGAAGGTGCCGGCTGTGTCGCAGGGCCACTGGATTATCTGTGCCCCCTCCTACAGGTGCTTCACCTCCTGGTGTCCCGTTCCCTTGGGCTCTTGGCATTCTTTTCTCCTAAGGTAAAGGCTAGGCTTTTCTAAGCAGAGCCTGCAGCAGAGCTCTGTGCTGACCCGGTGTAACGGGCTGGTTTGTTCTGATCTCGTGGGTGACTGGGGGTGCGGAGCCCCTGTGTGTCATGAGCGAATCCTCAGGTTAAAGCCACAACCACCAGTCGCTGTAGCACCCGTTATGGGCTGCCTACCCGCAGTGACAACTTGTCCCAAGGTTTATAGCTCGCAGGTCTGGAAGTCTTCTCCTGACTCCTGGTTCGGCTTGGCTGCGCGTGGTGCCTTCCTTCAGGAGGCGCGTGCTTTCCGACAGACGCTCAGCTCGTTCACCGTGCTGTGCCCAGGAAGGGATGCTGGTATTTTACTTCTGTCAGGCGAATGCTGTGGATGGATTTCGGGGGAATGGCAAAGCAGGAGGTGGATCTCTTAAAAACCACTTTCTTTAGAAAAGGCAGAAAATAGGCAGCGAGTTTTGGAAGGGTGTTTTATTTGGGGATTGTAAAGAGAGGATTAAAGCTCTTGACAGAGAACAGTTTATGTGGGGTAAGTGATGGGGCTTGATCATTCAGAAAAACAGGACTCTACCAGGTTCACGTCACCGAGAGAGCTTTCCCCTCTCCTCCCCCCAAATAATCCAATGAAAGCAACAGGACTTCTTTTGATTCGAGTTCTTTATTGATGGCTGCGTAAGCAGTTTTCAGAGCGAGACCTAAACTTGCACCTACTCGAAGAAAATGGCCTGTGGATATAAAAATCTTTGATATGCTAAAGGTGCTGGAGTTATCCCAGACGTTAATTGTAGGTACTGGAAATAGCTGCATCTGTCTTGAAGAGAACGGCAGCTTTCCCTGCCTTGCCCCCCTGCCCTCCCCACATTAAGTTACTGCCTTGCCTGGCCCAGGGGCTGGTCCTGGCTTTGAAGGAGCACGAAGGCATGGCTTGGGGAATTACTGAAATGAAATGGTCTGGGGAGGGGGCAAGAGACAGGAATCGAATTCAGGGCCCAAGTTTTGATTCCCAGACTAGTTGCTCATTTTCCTCACAGGTTGAGGGTTGTGATGGAAGGGTTGAAAACGCCCAGCAAAAAAAAAAAAAACCCACAACCAAGCTAGAAAGAGAAATCTGAAATAAGCTGAAGCAGTGAAATGCAGAATAAACTGTCATCAGAGGGTGTTTATAAACCTCCTGGAGAAAAGGGAGGGAGGAACCATTTGGATCAGTAACTGTAGGGCTTTAATTATATAGTTAAAAAAAATTAATCCTAGATGTGTGCTTTCTGTACCTGGGCTGGGAGCCGAGGCTCAATCTGCAGAGTTCGTGCTGATCTGGGTAATCTGAATAAAGCTGAATAGTAAAGAGGTTCTTAGGAGAGTCTGAAACCCAGGAGGCATTTTTCAGACCCGAGTTATGTCACTTTTTTTTAGGGGTGCCTCAGGCACTTGCATTTTAAGAAGACAAAGCTTTTGTTTCCCAGCTGGCCTAGAAAAATGCCAAGGATGAATCCCAAGTAAAGGCTTTCAGAAGTTGTCATTTGTGATTAAGTTGATTTTGCTGTTGTGCACAAGGATGCCGCTGCCTTCCCCGGCGTGGTGTGAACTGTGTCTATTTTTATTTGTGCCGCCCGTGCCGGCGTACCTGTTTAATCCCCGTGAGCGGTGTTACGTGGTGGCTCTCACCTCCAAGTGTAGCCTCGATTAGGGGGTCAGATGTCTACAGGCTCCATCTCCGATATAAAACTAATTGTATGTACTTTACAAAAGATGGAATTGAGGTGACACCGGGGCAGAGATTGACTCAGAACCATGTTCTGCAGAATTAATGTCTGCCTGTAAGCGTCCAGTTTAGCATTTAAGATGCTGGAACAATCAAAGCCAAGGCTTGTAATGAGCAAAGACTGTTTTCTCTTGCATGTCTTAGGGAATCCTCAGCGTGCATGGAGGCAGCTGTGCATTCAGACAGTGACTCCTAAGCTTTTCCTGTGGCTTCTCCTGTTCCTTGCAGCTTAAAACACACAGAAAGAGCATCCAGGCTTGGGGCAGAGCGGAGGAGCTGCCCCTGTGGAGCCTGGCTGGGGGATAGCGTGCACCAGAGAACGGCGATGCTGCGCCGGGGATGTGGAAGTGTGTCGCCTGCAGTCGACCGTTTCGTAAGTGCCCGGTGAGACCCTTCTTGTCGAAGGGTGAAACACTGGGAGTACTGCAATGATTTCCTTCTCTTAAGTAAAATGAGAACAATGTTTGTCTTAAAATCTGTCTTACAGCAGCATTGGCCATATAGCACTGTCCGAAGCTGTATGGCGGGGGCAGGAGGTATCCCTGCGGTTAACCTCACCCTGAGAGACCGCTGCTCTCTGCAGCTGTGCCCGGCTTCATCCTGGCTGCCCGGGGAAGGGCGCTAAGGGTGGTGTTAGTCCTCGTTTTGGCTCTGCTGTAATGCTGTTTAACACCAACAGCCCTGTTGGTTCTGCTGCCTGAGACCTCCTGATTGTTCCAACTTGAAGAGACCCGTGAGTGGATGCTCCTCTGCGGGGGGGATCTGATGAGCTGCTGCGGCTGTTTTGAAGGCGGGTGGATCCTTCGCCTGTCACTCTGGCACCTAATAATAACAATTTTTTTTTTCCTATAGAAAGCCTTGAGAATATGTTGAAACCAGATACTGGCGTAGAGCAGGAGGTGCTGGGGAGAAGCTCTCGAGGCAAGACTTGGCCTTGCCTCTGCAGGAAAGGTTCTCTGATTTCAGGGCTTCTGAGCTCTTTGTCTGTGCCCTGATGCTGGCGCTGAACAGCGGGATGCTGAACTCGGTTTCAATAGCATTTCTGCACCTGCAGCAGAGTATTTCCCTTATGGAACATCCATTTGTAGGCTTTGACAGTGATGTTGCACAACTGTCTGTTGTTGTTGTTCCAAAAAGTCTGGTTTTAGAATAGGAAACATAATGCCAGGGTTTGTTGGTTTTTCCGAGGAAAACAAGAATGAGGTAAATAGCCCGGGTGCCTCTGGGCTATGTCTGTGTGAAGTCAGGGATTCCCAGGTGAAGTCTGCAGCACCGTCTGAATGGGGACGTGATGGTAGCGAACAACAGGCGCTGAAAAGTGCCATGGCTTTATCTGATGCTTTCCCAAGCAGCTTATTTTGACAAATACAGCCACCCTGGGAATGAATGTGAACTCATTTTCCGACTGCTCCTACAAGCAGGATGAGAACGGACAGGCTAAATGTAAGAGCAGGAGCAATAACTGAGGCTGCTCAGCTCCAGCTCCTACTGTGCTGGGATTAAGTGGCTCCTGCTGTGTCCTGCCTTCCTTGGAAGAACATCCTTCCACGGGGTCTGCCTGCTAGTGGGAGTACTTAAACACAGAAATAAGGGTGACAGTTTCTGCCAGAGGCGGTATGGTGGAAATGATGGCAATGGACACTTGTCCTGGAAGCTGGGAGCAGATCAACACCGTCGTTCTCTTTAACGTGTGAATTCCTGAGTTCAGGAAAGGCTGGCAAAGGACACTAGGTGGATGGAGGAGATGGCTGCTGATGTTCCCCACCTGGGCTCTTGATGTCTTTACTAGTCTAAATCTCATGCTTCCCTTCTGCCTTTAGCAGTTTTCCTTTGGAAAACTGTCATGGGAGCATTTATGAGGAAAATCCTTCCTTTAGAAGGACCCGGGGAGCACTGGTTCTGTCACCTCTCCTGCACGGGGAGAAAATACCTCTGCTTGGAGCGGGGAGGTCTGTTTGAACTTAGCTTGTGGATGAAGCTCATGGTCTTGGAGAAATGAGGATGATCTGGTGCTCCAGTTTGATGCTCAGGAGGTTTGGAGCTCGACCACATGGGGTTGTGTGGTACAACTGCTGCTGTGGATGTCAATGACAGTCAACTGGCAGGTGGTGCCGTTGGTGTGTGTGTTACTTTTTACCTGGCCTCCAGTCTCTTCTCAGTTGCATCCTCGACTTGACAGGACTTCAACGTGAAGTTCCTGGTCCAGGATATGGCCCCTGTGTAAAAGACTGCAGGTGGTTGGTGCTCCAATATAATTGTAGGGTTTTTTCCTAGATGAATCTGAGAAATTCTGTGATTGCTCTAGGATATTACATTGCAGAGCTGGTGGTTCTGCATGGCCTGAGTGAGAGTGTTCCTGCTGGAAGGGCAGCGCTGTCGTGGTTTGGTGGTTCAGCAACTCCTGGTTTCTGTCCCTGGAGCTGTGTCTGCTTGTAAAACAGGTATTTACTTGTGACTGTTGGTTCTGCAGCAATTGCAGTGCTTGGAGCTCTTACCAAATCCTGAAACTTTTGGGAGTTGGTAAGAGCTATAAGCTCTGCAAAAATCCTCTTGATCTCCTCCAGCAACTTAGGCTTAATTTTTTAATTTAAATTTTTAAACTTTTCCTCCAAAGGTTAGCATGTGACTCTTGTTCGTGCTCATGCATGTCAACAGGCCAGTCAAACTTTGCCTCGCCTACAAACTGCTCAGACCTGTGGTAGGTTTGAGTGGTACCATACATTCTCCCTCACCTTGGTACCCAAGCCCGGGGACAGACCTCCCCACATCACTGCAGGCTGTGCCTCTGCGCAGGCACAGGCGTGTCTCGCCATGCCGCGTGTCTCAAGGATGGGCACCTAGATTGTGGAACTGGCTTTCGAAGTTCTGTGTTTATAAAACTGTGGAGAAAGCTCTGTTACAGCTAATCTTGTACAGCCAGAGTCTTTTTTGACCTCCAGTAGGGTTTGGGCACCCACGGGGCGCAGGTGATGGTGAAGAGAAACACCCAATGGTAAATTCTACTGGGAGGATGCTCTGAGAAGCTAATGCTGTTGAACAGCTTCAGGAGCACATGGGGAACGGCTGCTGCTCCTGATACACATCAAAGGTGGGCTTGGTGGATTTTCCTCTTAATGAGAAGCGGAGTCCTTTCCTGCAGATGTGTTCCCCAGCCGTTTGGCCACAGTATGAACAGCATTTTCGGGGAGGGCACGCTAATAAGCTGGAGTTTGCTAATACCTCCTGTGAGCAGAACCACACCTCGTGGCAGGAGAGAGGCAGGAAGGGCTTAGATGGTTTTAATTAAAGTTGTTGTCAGGAAGAAATTAAATTTGGTCTCTTGCCCTGCTTGTATTAGAAGGGGAGAGAGCTCAGCCCCTCTGAACTGAGCTATTAGCTGCCGTCTGTTTGCCTAGGAAAAAAAGCAATTTCTTTGTCAGCTTTTACCCTGGCTCCTGGGCCCTGATTACTTGTTTATTTTCAGCAGCTCCCCAAATCACTTTGAAGATGGTCTTAAACACTGATCATCTCTTACAGTCCTTCATCTTTGTTCTGCCAGCAGACATTACAAAATGTGTCTTAAATTACCTCTTTTCCCAAAATGAACGTGCTGTGTATGCAGTCCAGGAGAATAAAGCTCTTTCAGCTGAGGAAATGCTACTTAACTTCAAGGCAAAAGCTACCAGGGCTCGTTTGGTGAGCAGGATCCTGTTCAGAGATGACTTGTTCTCCCCTTACTGCAACAGCGGGATCTTTCTTCTTCCAGCTGCTCACTGAGGAAGGGATGGGAGGGCTCTGCTGGGTGATGCTCTGCAGCCGCTGGGATGCAGCAGTGAAAAGATGCCTGGCACTGGTAGCGGCTGGCAGGGTGGCTTGGAGAAGAAACTTTGGATCCCTTCCTTCCTTCTCTGTTTGCGCACTGAGGCCTGCCAGGGCTGGGAAAAAACACCCCACAAGAGCAAAACGCTTTTTCTGTATAAAACAGGCAGCAGACAGTGGAGGTGGCCAATTCGGTGTCAAGAAGTCCAGAAGCTACAGTTGACCAGGAAGCAAGATTTAACAGATCGTTGTGTAGCACGTGTCTGGTGGCTGCTGTGTGTATGTGGGGTTTTTTTTTTTGTTGTTAGCCCTTAAGTGGTAACAGCTCGTACCCACCTCTTTCCTGAGTGACCCCGGAAGGGAGCGCATTACTGACCTGCGGTTTGATGCATCGCCCTTGTTCCTGCAGCACGTTCCGGCTCACTGGTGAGGGGAGCTCCTGCAGGGCTCAGGGTGTGGAGGGGTCTGCCCGAGTGAAGGGTGACGGCAGAGGGATGGCGCAGCAGCCTGAGCACTGCGGGCAGGGGCTGCGCGTGTACTTGTGATACAGGCTGTCCTCTGCATTCGTTGCTTTTATTATCATCTCCTTCTGCGGTTCAATTTGCAGATGACGTATCACCATCCAATTTTGCGTGCTTCTGGCTGATGATGTATGCTTGTTCAAATCCTGGACTGTGAGAGGGGGAAAACACAGTGCTTGTGACCTCAGAACTAATGGATTTTAGCCACGGATGTAGCATAAACATCTATATGTTAGTTGTGAGGTACTGGTGCATGGGAGTCTGGCTCAGCAAGTCGCAGGCTTTCACCCATCCGGTCATGCGAGTGATTTATAGCTTGCCCCAAGTCATCTTCGCAGCTGGATTAGCAACCTATAGCATGTGTGGGGAGGAAATAGTGTATGTTTACACAAAGCTTTTCCTCTAGAAATCCCCAAAAAATCAACTTCACGCTTCAACAGGCTGCCCAGGCTGAAAAGTTGCCACATCTCGGGGCAAAATGCAGTTGGGCAAAGCAGCCCAGCAACATCTTGTAAATATAGACACGTTTCTCTTCCTTTCCTTGGTTATAACTGAAGGGAGGAGCATTACCAAGAGCCTCCACAACCTGCCGTGATGTGACAGTGATGGCAGTGAGGAAGCTTTGTGCAACGATTGAAAACAGCCTGTAGATCCATGGAGTTTGAGAAGAGAAAACGCTTTTGGAAGCCTCGCTGTGCCCTCTGCCCATGCTGGCTGCTGTTCTTGCCTGTAAGAAACAGGCTGATGCTGACGAGGTGCTTGTGCCCAATTGCAGAGCGTGAGGGCTTCTGCTTCTACTGGCTGGCTTTTAAATTTCCAGCTAGGAGCAGGCAGTAAATTTGGATTTTTTTTTTTTTTTTCCTTACTCTGAAGTTTGTCAACTTCTTATTTCACCTTCAGAACCTCGCAGTCATGAGCAGGGGGGTATTTCTAGCAAGTAGACTAAAGACTAGCTGAGAAGATAGATGTAAACTGATTAATTTGCTTTATTCTTGTTTGTTCCTTGAATTCTGTTTGCTTGGAGTTTTCTAGTAAGAATAAATGAGAGCGGGAAGTATTGATAAAGCTTCCCACCCTCTAGAGTCACCACCATCCTGGTTCTTGTCTTCTCCCTGGAAAAAAAAATCCATATTTTAAACAAATATGAAAAACCTCGAAGACTTGCTAGCCAGCCTTTGGTATCTTTCCTCGCCGTGAGATAGTATCTGAAGTTCTGCGCAGACAGCGAGGAGCAGTCGTGGCTCTGGAGTTTACGTTCTGAATATATAAAAGGTAGGAGGGCATGTGCCTTGGGCTGACCTTGGCTGGGAGCAGAGCTGGGGACAAAGCCAGGTCCCCTCGCTCCCAGCTCGCGCTCTTTGCCGTTAGTTACCCTGCTCTGTCGGCTCTCCTCCCCCAAAACCTGCCTGCAAAAACCTGCCTTGCAGCCGAAGCCGTCGGCGGTGCGGTGTGTGCCTGAGCCCAGCTCCCAGGGCTGCTGCCTCGCGCCGCGGTTCCCATTCCTGGGGGCTTTACCCTGTCACAGTGATCTCCTCGCAGAGAGGACCGGACGCTGGGAGACGCGTGGCATGTGATATTTAGCTGGTGCAGGAGCATAGCAGCCATTTTTGCAAGGCTTAAGGTTGGCTTGCGAGGAAGTAACCCTCTGCTAGGCACGTTCCTTCTGGGAGCTTGGCAGCTCTGGCTGGAGCACCTGCGTGGGTTTTTTTCATATTGCTGCATCTGCTTACTTTCCTACTTTTTTTTTGTCTGAAGATTAAACACCGGGATTCTCTTATGACAGCAGACACCTACTCCATTGGGCTCTTGGTAGGTCATCTGGATGCCGCAGGAGCACGCAGCTTATTTAAAATCCAAAGGTTGTTAGCAGTCATGCTGGAGGTGACGTCGGTCTCCCCTGATTCAGCACATCCAGCTCTCTGTTCCTGCGCTTGTGCCATTAACCATCATGCAAAGCTGCCGAGGTCCCTGTGGGACAGATGTTGATCCTTCAGGCTCCTGCCCAGCGTTACCGGTTCTTTCAGTCTTGCTAACAAGAGCTGTGCCTTATCTTGGAAATGATCTGTTGAACGGTGTATTTAAAACCCGGGATGGCCGCGGTGGTACCGAGGTCCGCTCTGAAGCCCGGTGCCGCGCTCCTGTGCGCCGCTGCCTTTTGTTCCTGCGCGTTTCCCGGCAAAGCAGGTGGTGTTTCATTCTTTTGCATTAAACCCCCCATAATCCGTGGAGGGCTGTGTGAGGCCACTCACATCTGTGCACGCTATGTAGGTCAGACGTGTGCTCACTTCCTTATGAAGACTAAACTTGACAGCGTTTTCTTTCTGCAGCCAGGGAGGGAGAATCACAAAATTCGCGTGCGGCTCGGTAAGGAATGTCCTTAAGGGCAGACCCCAAAGGGGATGCAAGTGCAGGTGAAGTGCGTTCGCTTTACCATGTGCTTCAGGTTTGTAACAGTGAGCTTTATTGATTAAAGATTTATCTAAGCTGTGCATCGAGGGCTGATGGAGTGTCATATCAGATTAGCCTTGCAGTTCAAAATACTAAACGCTTCTATGCCGTGCTTCCAGCCAGTGCCTCTTGCTTTGCTCTGGAAAAACTGTCTCCTAATCTCTGCAGCCTGTTTTTCTATTGCTATATTCCTTAAAATGCAAATGGCACTCCCTCCTTCTTCTCCTCCAGCCAATCCTGGTCTGGTATCTCTTGACCTGCTCTGACTCTGGCTGTGGTGGAGGATTAAATGAGTTGGAAGCAGACAACCTGTTTTGCCTAGAAGCATGTCAGGAACCTGATCTAACACCTTTTAAGATGGTTGAGAGTCTCATTTTGCTTGATGGACGTGGCCCCAGATCCAGATGTTTGGTCTGCGGATGCTCTACTAGGGTGAAACCAGTGGAGATCAAAGATTTGGTTCCTACTAGCTACCCACTTGAGCCGAGTCCTCTCATTTCCTTAGTTTCAGTCCAGCCCATGGAGTAGGGGACCTAAACCCATCTGACTGTTTTCTGCATGTTCGGGAGTTTCTTTCTCTTCAGTCCTGAAGATATGTGATGATGTAAGAACTTTTGTTTCTCACAGAAGGAAGCTCCTAGCATTGTGGAGGAAAAACTTGAAAATGGGACCCTAAGCATCCTTTAAAAACAGATAAATAGAGGATCTAGGGTTTATTTTAAAGCTGAAGACAGAACGGGGTCTGCTACCCAAATTGTTTTTCCTTAGCTGAGATAACCTTGCAAGCGACCATGGCTGAAACATTGTCGGAGGAGGATCAGAGTAGATGAAGGTGGAATATAGGAATGTCCTTATGCAACCCAATGCAGTGAAAGGTATTTCTAGTATTAAAGATGATCTGGCTGCTCTACAAGACTATCGAGAAACATTTGAAATGGAAGAAGGGCTGTACCTGTCACCTTGCATCTGCAAACAAATGAGCATCATCTACAAATCTTCCTTCAGCACACCAATGATCGTCTACAAGCACTACCAGCCTTCTGAGAGACTCGAAATTGCCTGTGAAGTTCTGTGCTCTGGATGAGTAGCCAGCACTTCAGGACCTCTCAGCACTGAGCAGATCCCGGTGACTTGAACAGTGACTTGTAGGCATTCCACCCAAAGCTGATTTGGCTGTGATTGACCTATGGATTTAGGAACATTGGTCTTGGAAAGCGCCTATGGGATGTAGCAGGCTCCCAGTATGGGGAAGCGAACTCTGGACTTCATGGAGTTGCTCTAAATTGCTTGGAAAAGAGTAGTAGTGGAGCACTTGAAGGGAAATTGGGGTAAAACTTCTGTCTGTTCTGTTCAGAAAGAATTCTAGCTGGAATCCTGACTTGCAGGGTGTAAATGTGTGAAGGGAGTGCGTGAGGACATCTCAGTACGGATGTCCCTGCTGGAGCGACCGCCTTGCTAATTGCTCTGTTGTGCTCAGCAGCAAATCAAGGGACAAGATGTTTCCCATGTCTGTTCTTTCCCTTCTTCCTCAGTTAGATGAACAGCACATTGTTAGGGAAGATCCTGAGCGCAACTGATCTCTTAAGTCCCTGCTGACCAACTAAAACTAAGAGGAAACTAATGAAATCCCTATTGTCACATCCTTTTTTTTTTTTTTGACCTTTTAAAGGAAAACGTGCTGGTGAGTCAGGAGACTCGCTGGGAAACATCTGAATCTCTTTGGCTTGTTTTGGGCAGAAGGTGAGCTGAGATGCGGTGCTGACCGTGACGGTTTAAGGCGAAGGCACCCCTCTGATCTCTGCACAGATCTGCTGTGGTGGTGTCTCTGGCTTATGCATGAGCACAGAAATTGAGTCCCCAGAGCTGCTGGGCGTCTCAGCTGTTCTGATTAGGAAGCAAACAGAGAAGCTGAAGTGTTTTGCTGTTTTCTCCTGACTTGATTTTAAAAGCCAGGTTTAAACTCCTTGTTTTTGCAGAATGAAAATGGAGGGAGGAGGAATGCTGTTCCCTGTCATGCTTTTACATGAGAAGTGGAATGGCTCTTTTGGTCGAAACAAATAATCTTGAACATTTTCATGGCAGTAAGTCTTTTTGAGAAAGTTTTGGATGAAGTTTGTGCTTCAGGGGGACTGAGCCTGGCTGAGCCTTCCAGCAGCTTGACAAAGCCTTTGTTACTTTTCTGTAAACTCAGAGTTAAATGGGAGAGGAGGGGATGAAGCTGCGTTCAGGCACTGCTAATAGCCTCAAAGTTTGGAGGAGAAGGGGCTTCTGGTAGGCTTGTGCGTTCATTAGGACCTCTAGCCGTGGGTAAGTGACCATTGCTTTACCTGGCTTGTGAAGAATTGACTTGCTTTTCAAATGTTGGGGCTGATTTTTCTCCTAGCAAAGACCTTTGGCTTGAAGGTCTCAGTTACCAAGTTGTCCTAAAGCTCAGGTGTTAGAAGACACAGCCTTTGGTGTACAGACACTTTCAAGGCATCTGTCCGTTGCTGTGGTCGTGCCTGGCTCGTTGGCACTGCCCTGGATCCAGATGAGTGAGTGAAGCTCCACGCTGTTATCAGTCCTGGGGTGGTGGTGGTGGGCACCATCTTGCTTAGAGGAACCCAGTAACCAGGGAGCCTCTCCCAGCCCAGAGACTGGGCACAGCTGGTCAAGGCAGCCAGTCCTACGGTGCTAGAAAGCAGTGTTTGTGTGACACACTCGGAGGCAGGTACCTCGGCATCGAGCGTCCTTGTACTGGATGGGTTGGTCTCCAGGACCAGGCTGCTTAACTTTCTACAGTTACTTTTCTGTCTAGCTGCTCCTTGTCCAAAGCAGTGCAGGAATTTGGATGAATCCGCCCCCGTCCTTGCGGCTCTCCCTGGGAGTGGGCTCTACACCCTGCCCAGCTGTGTGTTCGCACCCTCTCCTGGAGCTGAACGCGTCCCTGTTGCTGATCCAGGAGAAAACCATCATGGTCGGAGTTCAGAAGGCACGTCTGTGGCTCCAGCACTTCACTGGGGTTGTCCCCATTAGCCTGTAGTGTTAAAAGGAGGTTCAAGTTGAAATGTGGTGCTGGGTTGGGGAGTCCTGTCTGCTGGGGGCTGTCCTCGTGCCAGCCCTTCTGCTGATGCACAGAGGTGCAACCAAGGGTAGGCTTTGATTTGCCTCCCTGCACACGTGGATTATTTTGATCTTAAATCCTATGGGAATGCCACAGGAGCTGGGAATCCTGTGTCCCCGGCTTGCTCCGGTTTATTAAAATAACGCATTCATAAACAATAACTCTTCAAAGCCGCGTGCTCCAGAAGCCGCAGTGCTGTATCATGTATAAAACATGACCCTGCGAAAACCAGCCAGTTCCTCTGCGGGCAACTTGTACATCTGGCCACCCTTGAAATAACGTTCAAGACAAGGTGTCTCCATTGTGTCCATTTAGCAGAGCCCGAGCCTCATTTAAAGAAGAATATGATGCTGGATGTTGTTGATGAGCTCTTATTTGTGCCTTGGAACAGGAATTATTAACTTACAGATGTCAGCGGTGCCTCCTGTACTGTGGGTTTAGCTGCAGATGGAGTTACTTGGTTTAAAGGAAGGGAAAAAAAAGCCAGACCAAGCTATTAGACAAAACTTTATTTTTATCCGTATTGCAGTGACAGTAAGGAGCTCCCCCAGCCTAGGCTGAAGCTTTCAAGGGCTGGTGGTTGTGTGTATGTCACCCTGTCCTTGGAAGAGGGATGAGGATGGGGGAGAAGTAACTTCTTGTGCCTTGTAACGGGGGAGAAATGTGATGGTTTCATGATGACGGAACGGTGTGAACTGGGGAGGGTTTGGAGAAGTCACGTGTGAAACTTCAGCAAGAGCCCTGCACATCTCTCCTGTCCCGTCACAACGGCACACCTCCCTTGGGTGGAATTTCATCCATTTCAAGGTAATCATCTGGCACAACCAGCTAAAAAGTTGAATCAAAAAACTTTCTTCCTAC
This sequence comes from Bucorvus abyssinicus, assembly GCA_009769605.1. Lineage (NCBI taxonomy): Eukaryota > Metazoa > Chordata > Aves > Bucerotiformes > Bucorvidae > Bucorvus > Bucorvus abyssinicus. Next base: position 14,655,316 of record CM020047.1, read on the forward strand.
TTGTAGTATTCCCTGAGTAAAATACCTTTTGTTAACCTTCTGTTCTCTGTAGACACATCTTATGTTCTTGATGGTTTTGCTGCCCTTTTCTGTTCCAGGATAAATTCCCCTCAATAACAAGTGGTCTCATGATTTCAAATTCTCTGTTATTTTTTGAGTGTTGCACTTTTCTTTCCCTTCTACCTTCTGCTGCCTGAACTTCTCCAGGGATCTCTTTTTCAAGATTTGTTCTGCAAGATTTATTCTTGCGGCCATTTCAGCAAGAAGGCTGGCAGCAGACTTAGGAAAAAACAAACAAAACCCCTTTATTTTTAGGGCCAAACCCCAATGAAATCCTTGAGGTTCCTTAGACACTCCTCTGTCCTGAGAGCATTTTAATCTCCGGCTACTCGTTAGCTGCGGCACCAGCTGTAAGGCAGGTAACAGCAGTGATCTTGGAGAGGCAGCGTGGAAAAATGGTTCTGGTGGATATTAACGTTCCTACCCGTAGTTTGGGGAGCTTTGCTGCGGTGTCACAGGAGGATGCATCCACAGCTTTGCTCTCTGTTGGACCAACACTTGCTTGTGGTGTCTCTACGCTTTATGGGTGCTGCTGATGTCCCCGCTTCCCGTTGCGTTTGGCTGCGTGCTGTGGGTGAGGGGTCGATGGCATGCCCTGGCGCTCTGACGCGTTGTGCGGATGGAGTTGGAGCCTCATGGCTGAAGTTCTCAGCTGAGCTGGTGAGCAGCCCCTCTGGCACTGGGGTGCAAGGTGGCTGTTGTCACTCCAGTGTGGGGTTCCCGTTCAGGACGCTGCTGGTGTGGGTGTAATAAATGACTTCAAGAGAGCTGTAGGTCTGAGGTCAAGCTTTTTCCGATGTCTTTGCATAGGGCTTCAGCATGCAGGAGCATCATACACGAGAATGAGCGTAGCGTGGCGTTAGGAACAGTTCTCCTGTCGGGGTGATGTTTGAGCAGAAGGTGCGCAGAGCAGCGTGGGTAGCTGGAGGACGCACTGGCTTTGATCCGGCCTCAACCACTACTCGCTGTCCCCTCTTTGGTAGCACGGTTCACCTTGTTCCCAGAAAGGCAGGTGAGACGGCGAGCAGCAGCGGTGACTCTGCGATGGCTGTACGGGTGTGACGATGTCCCCTTTCAGAGCACGCGTCAGTGAATACGGTCTGTTCATCCTGGTCCAGCCCTTAGCTGAAGGAGTAGGATGACTTTGAGGGGTTCTGTACAGGTGCATCTCTTTGGATGTAGGTGCCAACGTGTCCTCCTGACCCTCACCACAGACCTGCAGGGCTGGGATCCCGTCTGGTGGGCGCTAGCACAGAAATGGCAGAGGAGCGGACTGCTTGTAGGAGATGTCCAGACTGGTTGTGTTTAACTCTCTGACAGTCCAATTTGTCTTCAGAACTTGCCAAGCTCTTGATCTTCATGGTGGCAGTCTCTCCTGCTCTGGAAGAGATGTCTCCAGGCCAGAGTTGTTGTTTATCACGTAGGCGCTGGAGCAGATCACTGGGCAAGCCCTGTTAGTATTCCAGGGAGAGCCGGGGCTGCCGTCATCGCTCGCTGCCCGCGCTGTGGGCAGGCAGTGATAATCTGCACTGCTATTTCCTTTGCCCTGGGTGCGCATTAGGTGTTGGACGGACTGGGAAGCCCAGTGCTCCTCGCCAAAGGGCTGTGACCTCCTGCTGCAGGCAGGGTGTCCAGGCGGGCCAAAATCCAGCTGATTTCAGGTTCTCCGCAGAGGCAACGCGGACGTGGGGGGCTGGGTACGTTATATGGAGAGAGGTATTTCCTTCTATCAAGAAGATTTAATTGGCTATCTAGCTTTTTTTATGCCAAAACACTTTTACAGGTGATGAGCCAAAGTTAATTTGCTGATATTCTGGTATGAATTGGGAGTAGTTCTGATTTCGCTGCAGCTGCTTTGGTAGACAAGAATGTAATAGGGGAATGGAGCCCTGTGATCAATAGGGCTTAGTGGGGCAAGAAGAGCAGCGGACAGTAGACCTGGACCACACCACTCGAAAGAAACCTTCTGGCCTCCTGAGGAAGCCTTAGTACTTCATTGTTCTTGCAAAAAACCAGGTATCTCCTATTCTTTGTTCTCTGGAGTCTTGTGCAGAGGTTTCTCTGCTTTGCTCTGTGCAGGTTAGACCTTGTGCTTCAGGGGGCAGGGGGCAGCTACAGGCTTCTGGGGTGACCTGTGTGCCCCCAGGTTTGTGGGGAAATCAGCTTTGTCACCTCGCTGGATTGCAGAGGCTGATCCCAGCTCAGCGTCACGCTGAGTGTCACTGAGCTCAAAGAGATGATCTGCCAAGGTGGACGTCCAAGCCCCGACGGCGGGGCTGCAGGTAGGCTCTTCCACAGCCCAGCCCCAGCAGGACTTGTGCGTGTGTGACATTGCCAGAGCTTTGCTTGCAGTTGTAGTGCTGCTCGGTCTGTGCTCCGACGGACTCATCCGTGTGGTGTTGTACCAGCAAAGGCGGTGGCACTTCCCAAGGCTTTTTTCGCAGGATTACTGAATTCCTTGTTTTGAACGCGCTGGAAGCCTGTGAGCCTCTCTGATCCAAAGCTGTTGAAGCCTTTGGAAAATCTCTCACTGGTTTACTAGTTCTTGGATGCGATTCTAGCTATGGACAGTTTGCGGGTGGTCTGCCAAGCTGGCGCAGATCAGCCTGAAGTCCACGAGCAGGCGTTCCCCGTGCCCCCTCCTAAGCCTCTCCCCACAGCAGGATGACCCAAAGCGATGTGCTGTCTTCTCCAGGTGCTTCCTCTTCCCGTTGGCATCTTGGATGTCCTCCATGGTAAAGAGGGTCTACCCTTGGTGCCAGCAGCTTTTCTGATCAGCAGAATCTCTGGAGTGTGAAATTCAAGAATTAAATCCCCCCACATTCCCAGACGCTTCTGCCGTCCATCCAGACCAGCCCTGGTCACAGCCGCGTCACTTCTGCTCCGGCTAACGCGTGATGCTGAAAACCCGCAGCTATTTTTGCCACTAAAATTAATCAAGAAAGAATACTTGATAATTTTTTTAATATTCACTGCATCTTGAGGGAGGAGAGGGGTGGGTAAAACTTCATTTCCCCGGGCGCCTCTCTCCTGTGGTTGATAATTATTTTTAAATTGCCCGTCATGTTGTGAGTTGGGTTGTTGGAGGGTGTTTTGCCGTTGTCAAAATGTCAGTTTGAATGAAAATCTCCACAGACTTGCTCTACCTAAGTGATTTAAGCCTTTAGGCTAAACAGGCTGCTGATAGCGTTTTTAGATGAGTCAGAAAGGTTTGTGTGCGTCTCTTTTTAATGTATTTTTGTTTCATTGGAAAATCTTCATCAGAACTGGTTGTTGAAGGATTTTTTTCCCCTTTTTACAGGCTAAGCTGCTGCCTGTTGGCTTGCCACCGAGCTGTTTGGAATTCAGCATCTTGCACAGCAGTCACATTGGGGAAAAAGGAAGTGCCTGTGTAATAACAATAATTGAAAATTAATAGTAGATTAAATTAATACATAATTAGGAAACACTAATGCTTCCTGCGAACAAAGGCTGATTCCTATAGGAGCCTTATGAGTTGAAGAGGAAAAGTATATGACGCTTTCCCTGGGCCCCGTCTATTCCAGCCTGCAGATCATTAAAGCAATTATAATTTCACAGAGGTTTGATCTGGAATTGATTTCTTTGTGATAATTCAATTTAGAGGCTTGCTTCCTCCAGGGTAGAAAATGACAGAAGATGAAGTGTATAAATCCTTAGCGCTGTCTGCAGGCACGCAATGAGGCTGGCACCCAGCCAGCGAGGGTTTGCTCGGAAGAGGCTTCCACTGACCGCCTGGTTGGAGTGTTGGACCTCTTAGTGCTTCACTCGGAAATGATCAATAGCAGCTTTGTGCCAGGCTGTGTTGCAGCAGGGGCTGGGTGGGAGGTCTGTCTGGGCTGTGTACTGGGTTTGGTTCCCTTCCTCCGGGCTAGGGACCCTATCAGAAAAATCTTTGGTCATCTGTTTCACAGCCCATGGTGAAACTTTGGAAGGTATTTCATGAGGATGTCCTACCATGTGAGCTGAACTTGGTGTTTCCCAGCCTATCAGCTGCTTTGGGCTCATCCTGAGCCGCAAAACCCAACATAACCTTGTCTATAGCTGTTCGACGTGGGACAGCTGGCCCTGACGACGCAGGGTTAGCTTCACCCCTGCGCAAGGTGGGTCTTCAGCTGCTCCAGAACTAGGACCACCGATTCAGCCTGGCTTCCCCTTGCTCATCAAGGTGTTTCTTTGCTGGCTCTAGCAGGAGATGCCTTGTGCTGGCCGCCTTCGGTCAGCAGCCAGGGTGGGACAGGCATGCTCTGCTGCCCTTCCCTGGGGCAGGGAGTCAGGCTGGCTCCACACCCTGCCTCCTTGCCGGTTTAGTTGTGCTTAGAGGGCTCTGCAGAGGATCCGCTGCTCTCCTGCCATGGCAGTCTTGTGGAAGCAGAGACACCTGGTATTTTGATGAGAGGAGAGAGTCCTACTCATGTCAGTCTGCCCCAGGCCTGGCACACGGTCCCATGCAGCTTGGTGCCAGTGATGTGCACAATGGAATGAGAAGCCACGCGGGGGATTACATGCTGTGCTTCCCAGACCCTGCTGGGGCGCCACGCAGGTACACACCGGTGGCTGTGCCACCCGCAGCGTGCTCCTGCCATGGCGTGTGCCTGGCACACGCGTTGACGCACATATAGCCTGGTCAGATAGACACGCATGTGTCTTATGGGTTAATCTTTTGGTGATAGAGGTAAAAGTCATCCTTTAGATCATCCGTTCTTGCAGTAAAACAAAGGCACGTGGTCGTGCCTCTTTCCACACGTGCTCTGTGGCGTGGAGGGGGATGCGGCAGAGGAGAGGGGCTGCCTGGTCTACCATCCCCATGTGCCATGGGATGGCAACGACACGCTGTCTCGCTGCTTTACTCGAGGCGGAGCGACCGACTTGCTGCTGCCCAGCCGTGGTGGGCTCGTGAAGGCTTTTTTTGGTAGCCAGAACTGGGTGTGGTGGTTCAACGAGAAGAGCGAGCGAGCTGAGGAAGGGAGGGGAGAAAATAAAGCAGCGGACAGCAAAATACAGCGGGGCGCAGTGAGTCCAGTGCAGCAGGGAAAATTGGGACCTGACGAGCAGTACTGATGAAGTTTGCTAAGCAACTGCTGCGCTACCCGTCTTCCCTCCCAATTAGGCTGCGTTAGTGCCTTGCGGGAAGTAACGGAGCCAGCTGAAACTCGTGCCGGAGAAAGGAGGATCCCCTTGTTAACTTGCTTTCTTCTTGGCCCGACGCTTCATTTTTATTTCGCAGCTTTGTGCACAAACACCCTGCGTTTCCCTGGTCTCGGGCTGGGTTCGGGACTCCTGGTGGAACAGCTCCTTGGGCTGCGGTTTAGTGCCTGCGCGTCGAATTGTTGTGACTTTAGTCACTGTTCCATTTCAGGGCTTTTTTTTTTTTGTTGTTTTGAAAAAAAGAAGCTGTTCAGAAGGAGGGAAAGAAATTAAGAGACTTTTAGCTTTAATTGCATCTGTTAAGCTTGGCAGGGATAATAAGGCGATGTCAGGGAAAGATGAATAAAGAAATCCATTATTTCACTCCAAGGTAGGCAGGAAGGGTTCATGGTTGGGTTACATAACGCCTTTTCACCGTAGCGAGCACTTATTCAATGAGCGCGTTTGTTGTGATCTATCTTACCTCTATATTTAGTGAGGGGGAAAAAGCCGTCTCAGCCCTGCAGGAGTTGTACCTTCCAGCCTTCTCCGTGGTCGCTGCGGAGAGGTGATATCCCAGTTAGGTCCCCCAGGGTGGGGGCTGTTGATGCAGGGAGCTGGGGGGCAGCTCTGCTCTGCAGGAGGTTCCCCCAGGGCAGTCCCCATGAGGGCACAAGGTGCTTCCAGTCTTGGGGTGATGCAGGAAGCCCACGGAGGGCATCTCAAGTGCCCCAGCCCTGGGATGAGGGATTATCGCTGCTCCCAGGTGCCAGATGAACATGGAAGAGGTGACGTGGTGCCCAAGGGGCCCCATCGCGTGACACCTTGTTATGACCCGGTGACTGGGCTTGGGGTTGGTTTTTCGTGAGTCAGAAGCCCTGCGTGTCCCAGTCATTAAGAAACCAAACTGGCTGGAGGAATTTGGAGGCTCAATGTCCTCTAATGAAGAGATGGACGGTTTTTCCCAGCTCTTCTGGATTCCTTGGAAGGAGTCTCCCTCCCCTTCACTCCATGGGCTGTAGCCGCAGGGCAGTGCGGTGCCCCGAGCCGCTGCTGGTGCGGGGTCTGAGGAGCAGCACCCTGCCGCTGTCTGCAGGGGGTTCTGGAAATGGGAGGGTGTCTGCAAGAGGTTCTGATGCTTCAGGATCTGCCGCTTTGACAAGAACATCTGCTGTGCTGAAAGTAGTAGTCACAGAATAAAAACAAATTAGGAGAATTTGGTGTTTTCCGCTTCAGCACCGGGTTTTGCAGGACGCGTTACTGGGAATGTCAATAAAATAGCACGTAAAAAAGAGGGTTATTTTGGCATTTTGACATACTGGTTCAGAAAAATCAAACCTTTTTTGCTTTCACATTTCTCATTGGAAAAAACCCATAATTGCACATTTTCTTTCAGGCGAGTGGAAACGTTTTGTTGAGGATTCTTTCATTTTTTTTTTTTTTTTTCTTTTAACCCCCCCAGCTGTCAGAGTTGCTGCTTGCCTGGGTGGTGTGACTTGATCTTGCTCTGATCTGCGTTGTTTGACAGAACTCGCTTTGCTCTGTGTCTGCTGCTCTTTCCCAGGAAACAGCTTTACTGCTCCCACAGTTGCTTCCTCACCTACTAATTTTTTTTTTTTTACTTCTGGGATGTGCTTAATCTTTTAAGAGCTCCCTGCTCTTAAAGAGAAGAGGTTTACATGACACAGCCAACAGCGGTACCTTACATGGTTAAACATTTGGACTGTTCCTGGTGACTCCTAGGAGAGCTGCTGGGATCTGAATGAGTGGGGTGAGGTTTGCTGCTCTTGCTGTAGATGCTGTCACCTTTTCTGAGCAGTTGCCCCTCAATAATGAAAGACTATTTCAGCTTCATTGGTGTTTTTGTACTCTTTTTGCCGTAGCTTTCCCTGTTTCTCCTTCCTTCCACTCATCCAGTACAGATGGACAGAGTGAGACCATTTCTTCCTGCAGGTGAAAATTGTCCAGAAAAGAAATTTTGGTCAAACCCAGATGCGTTGCTGGTTTTAACGTGCTGTGGCATCTGGGCAGTGGTATCTCTGTGGCTGCCCCTGCCAGGGTCAGGGTCTTGGTGTGCAGAGGGCGTTATCAAACTCGAGTTGTGTCCTGAAGAAGTTATCCTTGGAGGCGGTGGGATGGAAAGGGGTGATGAGTGTCTGTACATGTCCTCATCAACAAGCAGTGGAGACCCAGCGGTTGGTCCTGGTCGGAGGATCTCCTGAGTCCTGGGCTATAACCTCAAGGCTGGTCTGTCCTCTTCAGCTGTTTGCAGCAGAGCATGTTGTCACCCACATAAAGGATGAAAATGCATCCCAGAGGGTCATGGAGGCACACCTGGAGAAGCTGCTCCAAGATGGATTGTTTTTTATCTGATGCCAAGATGAACTTGGATGATAACGAGCTCTAATATATTAGAAAAATGTTGCTTAAAGCATCTGGGTCAAATTGAGCTAATTGGATCTAACCTCACTAATTCAATACCCAATTAATTCACTGTGCTCTGAGGAAGCTGCAGGAGGGTTGTACTTTGCTATTCCCCGGTGTAGGGCACAGCCCAGCCCTTGATGGTGGAAAAGGAGCCAGATGTTTGGCAAGACTTTGGGACCAAAATGAGTGGTGGTCTTGCACAGCCGTCCGTGACTACATTGAACACGCGGTTTCATGAAAGGTGCAATGTTGGGGCTATCTATATATAAAATGTGGGGAGGCTGCTTGCTCAGAGGCTTGGGTCTTGGCGCTCTCCTCAGGTGTTAACTCAGACTGGACCCTCCCCAGTTTAGGAATGGGAGAAGCACAGTACTGCCCCAAACGCTGCCTGGAGCTACGGCAGGTTTTTCAGCCTAGGAGGGAGCTGGTAGGAACATGCTGGTTGCTGCTTTGTTTCCTGCCGTGTGTGCATTTGGGGGTCTGTGTGTGTGTGGATCAAAACGGGATGCTGTGCTGCTGGAGGCGAGGTTTGAATACGATTCCTTCATGTTTGGTAAAATTAGAGAGCAGCGTGTTTCACGAGCGATCCCCTTGTGAATGCCCCGCACCGGCGTCTTGGGGGCATAGATGTGATGCTCCTGGCTTTACTGACGTGTGTGCCTTGCTTCCACCCCTTGATAAGGCACCAGATGGGTGTGTTCAGGGGACTGCAGTGCTGAGCTGCTCTTTAAAACTGTTCAAGGGCAAGGAGAACTGAAAGAGGGTGGGTTGAGGGCTGAATCCCATCTCTGGGTGCGAGGCAGCTGAGCTTACAGAGTTGGCAGTGGATTGAGGGCAGCAGCTCTAGGACCTCACAGGGATGCTCAGGTCTCTCAGCTGGGAGATGAGGAGGTAGAGCCTGTGGATTTGGGCGCTGGGATCGCTGCTGCTGCCTGTGCTCTGGTAAGGGGAAAGGAGAATCATGATCGCTTCCCTCCTGCGAGCAGGTCATCCTCTTGGACCGGTGTGGATCACTCTGACAAAACCTCTCGGCACGATTCGCTGTGACCTTGTGAAGTGGTTGATTATATAAAAAAAAGCAGCCCCATGGGATGCAGCTCGTGCCCGGCCTCTGCAGGGCAAGGAGCTGAGATGGCTGCAGACGTCTGCTCTGCCTCCCTCTCTGCCGCTCTTCGCCGGTACCTCTCCCTGCCAGGCTTTTCTGCCCCCCAGAAATCGGCTGTTTCTCGAGTGCTCTCGTCTTGCTTTACCGTGGGTGTTTGTGTGTTTGCAGCCAGGGAGGCGGCTTTGCCAGCCACGGGCATCTCTTGAATTCATCGTTCTTCAGCAAGCCATTGCCCCGTTAGCTGGCAGCGATCAGTCTGAGCCCCACAGAAGCCTTTTTCTGCTGTCACAGAGGACTTGCAGGCTCCTGGTGCGAGGGAATTGCTCATCTGCACAACTTGATTTCTGGCATGATGGAAAAATACACATTGGAGACTGCTGAGCTAATAGACTGGAGTGACAATGATACAGATATGTCTGGCATCTCCACAGCGTTTCTGCATCGCTGATGAGACAGGCAGAAGATCACAGGAAGGTCTGAACTAGACTGGCACAAAAATCCCCAGGAAGTTCTCTGCTCTGCTGTGGATTTTAAGATGACATTCCAGCCACAGCTTGGGCAAAAAGAAATAATATTGGATGGTCTTTAGGGTCCAGGGTGAATTTAGCAACATCTTCCCTATCACAAAGAGGTGGAAAGCATCTTTTCTAGGAATGAGAAGAAATAAGGAAAACAATTTCTTGGTATGGTCACTGGATCTCTGCAGAGTGTGGAGGAGACCTGGTGCAGCAGCCAGAGAAAACACGTCAGGCTTTTGTCTGATCTTTCCCATTGCTGTGAGCCCTGGACTCCGTGTCTGGCCACTGGGCACTTGTCTGTGCACAGCAGTGCCAATCAGGGCATGGTCTCTGCTCTTTGACATCAGAATGCATTAGCCATTCTTCTGTGCTGGGCTGCTACGTGGATTAGAACGTCTAATGCATTTTGATTTCCGTCCAATTTTGAATTGGCACAGTGGTTTATAAAGGTTAAAAGTTATTTTGTGTATGAGAAATAGATAAAAATCGTGCAGGTCCACATGCAAGGATGGATGCTGATGCCAAAGACCTACCATGTTTTACATCCGTGTCTTGAACGTGGCCTGTAACAAGGTATTTAAACCTTGAAAAACCAGAAAACAGGGAAGCAGCTCTAGTGATGTTAAATATTTCCACTGGCACAGTGCTTTGTCTTTAAACGAAATGAAATTTATACCCCCATGCACTAGAAACACGGTAGGTCTTGTATTTTATTTTGTGTGGGTTTTGTTAGAGTAGGAAATAGCTGATGCCCATACTGGTTATTCTGTGCCCGTGCACCCCAGGAAGGAAGCCAGCCGTGAACTGCAGTGGTGGGTGCATGCAGAAGAGACTTTGTGCCCGGTGAACAGATGGGTTGAGAAACTTGGCTGAGCGTAATGTCTCATGGAAACTTTTCCTCATGGAACGATGATGCTTTTTTTTCAAGAGGGGCCACACAGGCAGCAGGACACCGGGTGGGTGATGGGGATGCTGTCGTGGTGGCACCTCTTCTGTGACTCCGGGGAAGACAGCACAGAACTGTTGTGGGGGATGCTAAATAACAGCCACTCTCTCAGTCCAGCTCTGCCTCCGCAGGTGACGGTAGGGCAGCGTACGTCGTGCTTGCAAAGTGCTGTGGGCTCCCTTAAAATGAGGAGCATAGTATGAAGGTAAGAGTGTGTTTAATACATGTGTTTAATGGCAGGACTTTCAGTGGAGCTCAAGTATCTCCCTGCCTTGCATCTCCGAGGGTATTTGATCCCGTGCCTTCTCTCTAGGCTTTTGAAAAGCCGAGCCTTGCAGCAGGAGGGTGGGCCATGAGTGATGCCAGCCATGAGGATAGGTGCTGAGCCCTATATATATGTATTTATCGTATAAAGATGCGTGGCTCTCTCTCACCTCTAATGCATCCTGCAGTATGTTTGATATGATCCAGCTTTAGTACCAATAAAGTTTGTTTTCCGTTGGTTTCTGGGAAAACAGGCAGAAAGGCAAACACAGCAAGAACCTGCCCTTTGAATAGTGGTGTCCCGTCCTGCTGGGAGCAGGCGTGTTAGCGCACGGCTACCAGAGGGCTGTGGTCCTGCCTTCCTCTGAAAGCACAGGGGCACTGGAGAAAAGGCTCCTCCCGGACACACGGGGAGGAATCCCAGGCTGATATTCCTGCCTCAACAAGACCTTCGCATTTTCTAAACAGCATGGGTCTGCTTAGCTGCCTGAGTCAGAAATACTCTTCCAATCTGTTCTTCTCTTCCCTTAAGCCAATGGGAATGGGAAATCAATTTAGGACAAATTGGGCTAAATCAAATCAGGGATAATGCTCTTTGAAATCAGGGAAACGCTTATTTAAACCAGGTGGTAAACCTGCCGGCAGCGGTGTGTGCTGGGAGTCCGCTCTGGGCAGTGGGTGGTTTGGGGTGCTGCTTTGCAAGGGATGCTCGGAGCAGCACGCTGCCTGTCCTGCAGTGCCAGTGCCCGCCGGCTCCTGTCCCCAGAGAACAGCCACGGCTGCCCCAGCCTGCGGGCAGGACCGCAGAGAGGCACCAATCCTCCCGCAGGCAGCTCTCCCAGTACCCAGCTGGGATCAGCTGTGGTGTTTCTAGGTACAGCCAGTCACAGCTTCTGCATGTGAGCCCTTGGCTCAGACCGTGTGTTCGTGCGAAGCCAGCATGTCCCTGCACATCCCCTGCCTCTGCCCTGGCATCGGTCTGGGCAAGTGGAAATCCTTAGTGTTGTCCCCCCAGGCAGCTGCACCCCACTGAGGTTTGTAATGGGAAGCTGCTGTGGGTGTGCTGGGAGAGAGCAATGCTCGAAGAGCCGAGTTCTCCTGCTGGTGACTGCCCTGTGCTGTGGCCCAAAGGGTTCCCCCATCTCCAGAGCGAACAAGAGCAGCATTGCTCCAAAGACAGGAGTTTGTGTCCTGATGTAAATCACTGCCCCAGATACTGCTCCTCTGCCCCAGGGGTTAGCTCGACTGCAGAGGAGTCTTTAAGACCGCTGATAAGCACAGCGGGATCATTTGGCGCAGGAAACTGGCACCAGCAGTTTGGGGTGGGGAAGCTCAGCCAGATGCGTTGTCTTCCTCATCTGCTAAATTCTGGGATCCACCTCAGAGCACTGCAGGATGTGTGAGGTGGGTGAGCTACATCTGCAAAAATGCACCCACCCTTGGCCTGACTGCCCACCCCGTGCTACGCAGAGCAAGACTTTCGCTCTGCCATGCCGTGATTTTGCTGGCTGGGTTAGGCTGTGCCATGCTGACCTTCAACGTAAAGGTGTCCCCGCGACCTCTCGCCAGTGTGGCTGTTGAGAAGCAGCATGTGAGCTGCTGGCCCCTTGTATCTCCTCCCCTGGCATCTGGGCACAGAGCTGCTCGTGAAGCTGCTGGGGTGGGGGCTTGTGGAGTGGGTCGGTGCGTGCTGAGCTCTTTGTGGAGGATGCCACCAATCCCACGGGTGTCCGGGGAGGTGTCGGCATTTCCTGCTTCAGTTTGAAGATGAGCACAGTCCTCAGAAGTAGATCTCAGCAGGTTTCCTCTCTTGGGACAGGACTGCCCAAGAAGATGGATGTGACTGTAGGCGCTGAAAGGCACAGGTTTCTTACCGTGGCTGGGGGGCAGCCCGTAGTTCTCCTGTAAGGTGATTACCACAACATTACCCCTTCCCACCTTGCTGTGACTCTTCCATTTCGTCATGGGGACACGTGCTTGGCATCCTTGTCATTTCCCGAAGACAAAACGGTGATGGGCGGTCAGGAGTGGCTGGGGAGCAGGAGGGAACCGTGTCAGGACCCCTGTGGAGCAGGTCTTCCGTGTCTGCTGGAGGCAGAAGCAGACCCAGCAGGTGGTGACGCGTTCCCGTTAATCTGTGGCACCTCCACTGCAAGGACACAGCAAGGCTGTCATTGCAGAGATGGCAGCAGGGTGCCTCTCCCTTCCCACCCTGAGATAATACTTCCAGGATGCAAGCTCTTGTCCACGCAGGGGGTCGCACAGCCCCGTGTGACGTACTGCAGTGCAGGGTGACGGTCTGCTCTTGCTGTACGCTGGGGAGGAGTTTGCAAAGTGGGGTGTCCAGAGTAGGGGGTTTGGGGAAAACTGGGATGTTGGCTGAGCAAGGAGGAAAGTGCTGGGGCTGTTCTGTTCGCTGGGTTGGGGTTCGGAGCCGCTTTGGCTCCGGGACTGAATTAGATCTTTCGAAGTGGTGGAGGTGACTTTGTGCAGGAGAGAAGCTCGTGTTGGGGTGCTGCCTGAGCAGGACCTTCTCCAAAATGTTGGGGAGCGTGCCTTAGGCTGACCCCCCTGTGTACCCAGCTGCCTCCATCTGTCTTGGCAAGGAGAAACCATGCGTGTGTGTCAGTAACATGAGCCAGGAGAGCCGAGCTGCTGAGCAAGCAGGGGCAGCTTTAGCTGCCTCGTGGCTTTGGTGACCCCGGCTGAAGTGTCCGGTCCCCTCACCACTGCTTTACAGGGTAGAGAGGGTCACCTCAGGGACCCTCCAAGATTTGGAGCCACTGAGTCACTTCTGCTGTCGCTGTACCATGGAGGATTTGCGTCGGGTCCCTCGATGTTCACCGTCTGCGCGACCTGCCCCACAGTTGACGGGCTTTGTGGGCAGCTCAGGGTTTGGACTGTGAGGTGCTTCAGGGACAGCGTACCATGCAGAAACCGGGGTGAGGGGCTGCAGCCATTCCTACAGCAGGGCTGGTCTTACAGACAACACAAGGGTACGCTGAAAGAGGGGCTGACGTTTCCTTCAGAGGTCTGTCATTACCCATTTACTTTCAGCAGGAGGATATTCAGGTGATGGGGGACATCTTATTGCCCTTCAGAAAAGCCATTCCCATTTATCTCCTAACAATTAAACTTCCCTGCTCCTTTGCCTGTTGTTCTGCAGCCTAAGGGCTGCTGTCAGTCAGGCATCTCATGGCCGAGAGGAAAGTCGTGCCCTCTCGATACAGTTCTCCTAACCTCTGTGATGGAGCAGTTTAGGTGGGAAGGGACCTGTGGAGGTCCCTAGTCCAGTCTCTTGAGTTGTTGCAGAAGCTGAAGGAGACGTGTCTTTGCTGGGGGGAGATCTGGGAATGGTGGTGTAGGTTGGTCTTCCTAGCTTGGATGGACTGGTGTTCCACAGTGTACTAGCAGAGGGCTGCCTCATGCTTGACCTGTGGGGTTCCTCCTTGTTGGGCTTCTCTATCTCTATCCCAATGGTCCTTTTCCAAGGATGGCTCCCAAAACCTCTCCCTGAGCTCTTCTCCCCTTCTCACCCGTGGAGGTGCAATAACCCCCTAAACATCCCTACGGACAGACAGCACGTGTCCAGCCCTCTGAGGCTCTTCATCCGCCACGCTGAGGGTACCTTTGGAAAGCAATGCTCAGTTCGGATGATGTTCAGCAGCTCCATCATGCTGGAGCTGTTGCCAGCGCACCCAGTTCGTGCTGCGGGACGGAGGGGGCTGGCGCGGGCTGCCTTTGGCTGAGTGCAGGGGTGAGGCTTTCACACAAGCTGGACCCTGTGCTTGGAAAAAGATACAAATCTGAGAGACGAAGCTGTTCCAGAGTAGTGAGTGTTCCCCCAGCAGCCTCGGGAACTGCTGGTGACAGGGTGTTTCCAGCACAGTCAGCAACAGAAAGAAGAAAAATGAATCAAAAAAACCTAATAAAACAGAAAAATTCCTGAGTGCACTAAACAACAGATCAAAAGTTATCTCACTGGGCAAGAATTTCTGAGAGGGGTACGGACAGGGAGAGGCTCTGCTGGTGGCCCTGCGGCACCGTCACTGGGTGCCCCGAGGGATGTGCCCTGGGGAGCACACGTTCCTCCCAGAGCCTATGGAGAGCTGCCCTGTTCCAGTCACCACCCGCTTGTCACCTGCAGGTGAATCAGTACGTACTCATGGCTGTAAGGTTGTTTCACACAATCAGGCAAGAAGAGATCCTGAAGGGGGAGATCTTTTTCATAAAATAACTTCTTGTCAAATTTGAAGTGTTTGGGAAAATACAGATGTGCCAGGAAAAACATTGAACAGAAAAAGCTTCCACTCCAAAGGCTGCTCTGAAAATTCAGCTTCGTTGTTTCAAAGTTCAGCTTGTGATGAAGATTTTTCTTAAAATGTTTGTTTCTGTTGTTAGGCCATCATGGTGAATCCCAGTGTTTTGTGGAAGTGACCCCTTATTTCAGTCCCGCTCAGATAAAACCGTATTTTCTGCCAGAGGAGAAGCAGAAGATAAGCTGAACACCGGCGAGCCTCGGGTACCCCATGGGGGTGCAGAAACCAGAGTTCCTCGTTGCCTCTTGGGGGCTTTGCTTAGTGAAATATCCTGAGCGAGATGTAGCTGGTATTATTTGGAAGAAGACAGACTTGGCACAGCTCGTCTCGTTGATGGCTGCCTGAGATTTTTGGTGCTGCCCTAAGGAGCACCAGTTTTCAGGAGGAAGACGTGATGTACTGTGAGCAGCCACCCCCTGAACTCAGAAGCTGCAGCTCCTGGTGGATGCGGCTCCCTCCGCCGTGCCAGCCACCGCTCCAGACGTGAGGTTTCTCCCAAGCTTGTTCATCAAGTGGTTTTGATGAAGAGCTCTCGGAATTGTTCAGTTTTAAAAAAATGTTTCAGATTCAAGCTGTGCTGCTTATTTGTGATTGGCCTGAGAAGTTAGAGGGCTTCCAAGAGTCCTTGGGACTGTGATTGCAATGAGCAAATGAGCACTTCTAGCCTGAAAGCTTGCAGGTGGGGAGGAGAAGTTTCATCCCCGCAAACGGAACTGGGAGAAATTTGTCTAGCAGGAACCGTATCCCTAAGGGAAAGCTGCGGAAGATGTGCTTCATGATTTGACTCCCACCTGGTTGTGCAAATAAACATTTTGTTTAAATTAGCTCCAGACATGACTGCAAACATGTGTTGGGGGTCCTTCAAATGTTTGTTCAGAACTTTCTTTAAAGTGCTCCTTAATCAAACGCTCTTACCCTTGTATGGTGAGTTGTTTGTGTAGTTGGTTCCCCCGTTTCCCACCTGCCAGCGCTGCCTGAGAAGCAGTTAATGGACAAACTCTTAAGGAGAAGGCTGTGCTTTTAGGAGCTGTGTCATCGCCACTGGCTAGAGCTGCCTTTTTCCAGCTCTTTTCAAATTCTGCCATAACTTGTCACAGCTGGAGTCGAGCCAGAGCGCAGACATTCTCTTCTCAGAAGCTTTGGGCTCTTTGGCCATCCGTGGCCCAGCCAGGAGAAGATGTGGGCCATCCCCTCCAACGGGCCACCTCATCACTAAGCAAAGCCTCGCCGTGTTGGCTGTGCTATGCTGTCCCTGCTTAAGTGGGAGAAGTTACTTAAGGTGCAAATACTGCTCGGAGTAGTAAGGCAGCCATGTGTAAATCTGACGGTAAAGCTGGCTCTCTTCTTGCCGGGAGCTAACTCCGTGGCTGGGGGCCATTTCTCGTCTCTGCTTCATTTCCCCCGCTGTAAAAATAGGCTGGTAGGAAAACCTCAGGCTCAAGTCTCGCAGAAGAGCATTTTCTTGTTGCCTTCCTGAGTGCTTTGTGCTTTTGGTGTTTTCCTCTAGGATGCAGAGAGCCCTCAGCCTGTTACAGTGCCTGGTGCAGTGGCGTGCCAACAGCTGTCACAGAAGAGCTCCAGGAGCTTTTCTAAGCCGTGATGCTGTGAGGTCAGTGCAGATTCTGCTCCTGGCTCTGCCACAAGATGCTCTTCTGCCTTGGGGTGAGTTAAAATGGCTTTGGGTTTCAGTGTCCCCACCTGGCTGGAGTGCTAAAAGCATCTTGTGTTCCAGAGCATGTGGAGATGTCTAGGAGGGCCATGCACTGGTTCTGAGAAAGGGGCTCGTGATAGGGCACTTGCCTCCCAGTGTGAACTGCAGAGGTGGTACCCAAGTGCCTGATAGAAGAGCCAGGTTTGCACGGGCAGGGCTGCCACCAGTGGTGCACCACTGGCATGTCCCAGTTGCTGCCCCTCATTGTGGACAAGGTCCATACTTAGAACTGGGGTACTCCCTCAGCTGCCTGGGACGGAGCAGTGGACAGAAGGTGGCCAGAAGACCTGTGGCTGTTTCAGTGGGAAGGGGTGGGCCTGGTTTGGAGATGTCTCTTGTTTCAGGGGTCAGGGAGTTGTGAGACTGATGGCAGCCAGAGTCTCAGTGAACGCTTTGGAATGGACCTGACCCGGTGTTTGCTGGTGACTCGGATGTGTGTGGAGATGTGTGAGGTTGGTGTCACTCGCTACAGCGCTGTTACGTGATGCACATTAAAATGGAGGAACAAAGCGTGGAATTTATGCTTTCCTGTGTCTTCCAGCTGACGCTTAGCCTGCTACTCCAGTCTTTGCTCCCTTACCTTGTGCGGTGTACCAGTGGTGACCCAGTTAGTCCCATCTGAGGGTCAGTGGGGCATTCTTAGTGGGTGGGTGAGCACACAAAAGATGTGTCTGCCAAAGAGTCCCCAGGATTCCGCCTCAAACAGACTGACAGGAGACGAGCAAAGCGGCAGGTGATACCAGCTGGGGCTTTCCTCCATGTGCTTGGCCAAGCACTGTGGATGTGTGCAGTGAAACACCATTTCTTTGGTGCAGGAGATTGAGACTTCTGGTGCTCATTGAGAGGGTGACTTGTAGCCTCACCTGGCTTTTCTTCATCCACATCTGTGTGTGAGAAGACGTGGAGGCGAAACGTATTTGAGTTACGCAGCATTACTGATGGTACAGGGCTGGGTCTTTATCCAGTTTAAAAATATTTCCTCAAGAAAGCGTGGATTTAGGGAAAAGCTCCATATTCGGGTATGTCCAAAGAAGAATGATCAAAGACGTTTGTTATAATATCGTGGGTTTATGTTAACGGTTTCTTTGCAGGATGGGGGGAGAAGCATCTTGGAATTAATAAACACCTCCTACAAAGCCTGTGGAACCCGGGGATCCACAGGAGAAGGGGAGGAGGATGTTGCTCTGAGGAAGCTCTTTCTGAAAGGGCAGAGCCGAGATGAAGTGTAACGAGATGTTTCTGACAGGAGGCCGTGAGGGAACTCTCTTGTGTGTGTGCACGTACACACAGGCTCCAAGATACATTTATATATATAAATAAATACAGCTGTTTGCTCTGTAACTGGACCATAAGCAAATACCACATTTCTTGGAAAAAAATGTCCTCTTTCTTCCATCTTGGCAACAGCATTTGACAGAAGGATCAAAGTACTTACATACAAATGACCTTGGAGAATTATTTTTTTCTTATTGCTAATGCTATAAGACAGTAATAAACCAAAACAAACCCCTAAACCCCCCATATTTTTTCCTTGGGGCAATGCCAGTGGCTGCTTGTTTTAAGCTTGATCCAGTCCAGGATACCTGAACGTTGCTCTCCTTAGGTCAAACCTAAAGAAATAATGGAAAGCATTTCTCCTTATACGGCAGCCTCATGCCTGTCGCATCCCATGGTCAGGACGAGCGTGCTGATGCTTAAACTCCAAAAGATTTTTTTTTTTTCTTTTTCCAGCTCCGTGTTCATCACAATAGACAGGAGAAGCTGGAATTTGTCTCTGAAGACTAAAGCAACTAACCAAAGCAAGCGTGGCTGGACCAGCCCCTTGCACTGGTGCACGCTGGACTCAGTCTTGAAGGACTACAAGGGAGCACCCAACTTTGGGAGTCTGTTCTGTCTCATAACTGCTCATGAATAACCCCAAACATAAACAACTGGGGGTTTTTTTCTTACAAGCAGCTTCGTCTTGGGAGAAAAGCTGGGGAGCCCGCACAGCCCCTGTGTGCTGGTCGCTGAGGGCTTTGTTGCTCGAGGCTGTGCCCAGCCAGTCCTCTGCGTGGCGGACTCTCCTTTAGCTCAGATGATTTGCCATCTGGCCTGACACTTGCCCCTGCGGAGAGCAGCTGTATCGCCTCTCAGCTTCCATTTGCTGCGATAAACTAGCCCCAAAATGGGCCACCAGCTTGCTTGATGCTTCCCAGCTGGTGCAGGAGTGGGGCTGGATCCAAGTCATGTGGGTCTGCCCCCCAGCAGCCTGCCTGGTCTTTTGCAAAAGCCTTCTGATCTGTTTGGCTTTCTCCAGATGACTTCCTCTGCCTTTGGTATCTGAATGTCCCGTTCCCGTGTCCAAGCCACAGCGGTGACTTGAGGACGTTCCCTCCTCCTGGCCCCATCCATCCCACTGAGCCCGGCTGGGTGCTTGGGCTGGTCCCTCCAGTGCGGCACCAGGGGCTGCAGCATCAGCCTCCCGCTTCCCTGGCTGGGCAGGTGAATATCTCTCCAGAGGAGGGGAACTGGTCACGATGTTTGCCACTTGCCCTTGCCCGATTTCTGCTCTTGGCCTGAAGTGGAGCATTAGGCACACCTTGAGAAGGGCTCCAAATCGAAGAGGTCGTTTGTTTCAGATTATCGGGCAGCTCTGAGAGCTACAGAGAAATCCTGCTGATGTCTTGTAGAGCCCCCTCCAAGCAATATTTTTTCCACTGTGTGAAATAGCTCAGTGAATTCCTAATTACACAAATCTAATTAAAGGCTGAATGTAACGACTGTGCCTAATCATTATGATACACCCATTTCATTAAAAAAAAGAAATTGCTTGTGTACAGCAAACCACCCGGTTGAGTGCAGAATTAATATCCGCCTCTCCGGCTGGCGCTGGGCAAGCACCGGCTTGTGGGGTCGTCCCTGGGAGGTCCACGTGGCCAAGCCGGGGGTCGTGCGGCTACGTTAGAAACGCTGGCTCTTCTGCGAGTAGGTTCTCAGAGGTGTCTCTGCGAGATGGGGGTGAGAAAGGACCCTCCCAACTACCCGGGGCTGGGGTCTGTGTGCCACGACCGAGCGTCCAGGCGGGTGCAGAACTGGGGTTTGGTGGGTTTGGGGTTGCAGCTCCGCGGTGGTAGGGTGGCAGAGGTGCCACCGCAGAAGACTGATGCCGGCCGTGCCGTGCGGCTGCCAGGCGGCTCGTCGGGCCCCTGCGAAGCGATGCGCTGCGCTATTGATTCTTCGCGCAGCTCCGGTGCAGCGCCCGCTTTCACCAGCGCTCCAGCAGCCTTCCCGTCAGGAGGAGATGGCTTCTGACAGCGAGGCAGACCTTAATGCACGCAGCGGAGCGCGCGTTGCAGAGGGGATGGCTGCTCTTACGGGCTGGAGTTTTCTATTAATATTTTGGTGGTAGTTTATTGCTGAAACCGCTCTTTAACGGCAGCTGTGGCTTTCTCCTTTCCTTCCCTTGGTGAATGCAGGAGGACGGTTGTCCTGCAGCGTGGAGACTGCGCCCAGATCTCTGGCAGGTCTGCAAGAATCCAGACGTCAGAGGGGAGCCAAATACGGGACAGAGGGACAGGGTCAGGGCCGGGAGGTTAAAGAGGTAGATAATTGATTTTTTTCAGTGCGGGTCTCGGGTGTAAATCCACGGAGGTTAATGAAGTAAGGCAAATGGAAGTGGAGAGCCCTGGATGCAAAGGCTTAGCCTGGCATGTAGCCGGTGTCAGAGGCTGCTCTCGGTGCGCCCGTGGTGTTTTTAACGGCTGCATCCTGGTGTCAGCGTCTTGCTTGTTTACTCCGGCTGAGAGGAGCTGAACTCCGACAGCTGCAACCATTTCAACGTGCAACCGAGAGAGCAAACCTCCTTCTTTCCTCCTTTAAACGCTTGGATGGTGCATTCACTGGGATTGGTTCCCGATCTTCCTGCTGTTATTCCCGTGGTCCTCTGGACCACTTGCTCTGGTGGTGGTGCAAAGCCCCCCGGGCTGGGGGCTGCACAGCTCTGAGCTCGCTGCAGCTCAGCCCAGCGTTTCTGCGGTTCCCTAGGAAGCCCTCCAAGGCGCTGCAGTTAGTAGCATCTTTCAGATACGTCAAGTATTTGTCACAGAAGCACTCGTAGCACTTTGGCAAGCGACAGCTCTGGAACCCAAATTAAATTCTGACAAGGATGTTGTACCCTGCCAGCCCTTCCCTGCGCTGAGCTGCTGGGGGATGTTTGACTTCCTCTGGTTTGATGGGATGTGGATGTGTGCTGATGGCAGCCGCGCAGCTCGGCTGGGACAGGAGGAGGAGGAGGGAGGCTTGGCAGTCTCTGGATTAACAAGCCCATGGGCGTTTGGCCGGGAGGTGATAGACACGTGGGTACAGGTGGGTTTGCTATAAGTGGAGGATCCAGCCAGAAATGGAGGATCCAGCCGTAACTTTGGGGGCAGAGGAGATGCTCTCCCCCCCAGGAACACTGATGCCCCAGCTCACAGGTGTTGGGATCCTGTCACGCTATGCCTCTCGCTTCAGGCGGAGAGGGAACCCGGCCCTGGGAGCTGGCACTGACACGAGCTGTGACCTCTTGGGCCTGAGGTCTCTTGGACCCCCTCTCTTGACCACCTTGCATTCCACCTGAGCATCGCCCCAGCCCAACCTGCCTCCCCTCGTGCTGTAACACCCACGGTGTTCTGCAGAAGGCACTTCACTGTGGAGGTGCAGTGTTGGCTGCGCCTGGCTTTCCATCAGTGGTGGCCCAGGAGAAGAGGTTGCCCTGATGTCTCCTCAGACCATAGAGATGCTTCCCTGGTTTCTCTCCTGCTGCCCTCAAAGCTTGCGAGAAGGACACATGTCTCTACAGAAATGGGTCCAAGGGCTCAGTCACCAGCAGGAGGTCACCTGTCCTTTCCATCACTCATGCCTGGCCATTGTGAAGTGGTAGGTGTCTGTCATGGGTAATAGATCACATCCCGTCCATCCCCTGGCTGTTGATGCATTGCTCCATGCAGCTAATTCAGCAGGACCTTTTGCTGCTCATGGCCAGACTTCTGAAAGTTTCTTGAGTCCACTTAGCTCAAGATTTGCTGTTCTAAACGATGCTGACAGCGAGCGGGATGCTGACAGCGAGCAGGATGCTGACAGCGAGCGGGATGCTTCGCGGTCCCTGCGGCCCCCAGTGACGCCCGCTGGGCTCTGGCACAGCACTGTTTAACCTTGGTAAATGAAACTGTGCAGGTGTTGCTGGAGAAAAGGCCTTTGCCAAGCAGCTCTCCCCTGGGTCTCATCCGTACTTCTGTTCTTGGGCTTTCCTTGTGATTACCCAGACTCCTCTAAGAGCAAGGCAGGAGCAAAATCAGGCTGAGAAAACTTTAATCATGGCCTTTTGCATTCATTTCTCTCAAGTTCAGAGATCTTTGGGAGGAATGGAAGAAGGCGGCTTTACAGACCACAATTTCCACCCCAGTTAAGCTTCAAGTAAGGTCAGCCCTGGTACTCCTGATATGCACTGGGATGCACTGGTATACTGGTCTGCACTGGTGTATGTGCAGCAGCTCCTGCAGACATCGGTCAGTGAGAGATGCTCTCCCAAATGCAGCAAAACATTCCTTCAGGCGCGTTTGCAGCTTCCTGCCCTTTTGTAATGAAGGACTTTAGGCAAAGACAAAATTCTCCTGGCAGGGAAGGCACCTGCCTGGGGCCAGGCTCATATCCACATTGCCTGGCTCTTCCTCTTGCCCACGTCTTAGGGGACACTTCATTCCTGTGTGGCCGATGTGTGACCGTCCACGGGCTGGTTGAGCTACCTGGGACGTGATCGAGGACCATCCCTGTCCCTTAGGACTGGCACCTGCCAGCCGTGCCGCCTTCAAGTTGTATCCCGCTGCTTTTGGCAACGGACCTTTTCCCTGGCCCTTTGGGCTGCTGAAGAACCAAACCCCATCTGCAGCAGATGCTGGTGTCTGGTGCAGGGCAGGACCCATGAGGAAGGTGCGATGGGAGCCCTTGGGGCAGCACAGAGCAGCCCAATCCTGCACCAGGCGTAGGATTATCTGCAACCCAACTCAAGCTGCTGATAGAGCCCCTGGACGAGATTTTTGTCTTGGACCCCACAAACTCTGAACGGATTTGAGCCATGTGAGCACAGACCCAGATGAGGCTTGGATCTTGGGCTCCGTATTGTGGCGGCAAAGCGTGCGCTGCCCTGCTTCGTGCAGCAGCTAAAAATAATGGAGAGGCATGAGCCTGCAACGAGGAAAGGGGAGAGGGAATCCCGGTGTGTGCCTGAGAAACTGGACTCCTGCAGCTGGCGGGAGCCCGTCGGTCACGCAGGCAGCATGTGCGCGGAGGTTTCAGTCTTCCTTGCTGGATAGTCACCGGCTACAGAAATAAACAGGCTCTGGTTTTGTCTTCGGTCACCCTGCCGATGTCTTTTGCTAGCGTTGACTTTTTGGCTTGTCTCTGTATTTTTAGCTGCAGAACACCCTGTCCCCAAACCTGGAGAGGACCTGCGTTTTCTCAGACCTTTCTAAAGAGGCGAAACCAGCTCTTGCCCGACTCTGTGTCCCAATTTAGGCAAGCGGAGGGTGGCAGTGCAGTTCCTTCCCGCTCGTACTGGAGTAGCTAAGCTGAGGACCTGACTCGTGAGTATCTGTTTGCCCAGTTTATTGATGGTTGTGCTGGATGAGAGTCTTTGAGGAAGGATGATGAAGGCATCTCTGTGAGATGCACTGCATAAGGCTGGAGGAGCCCTTACGTGCAGACTGGTCCCTGGTTACAGCACGGGTGCCCCAGGGTCAGGTACACCCGGACCTGTTCAATGCAGCAGCTTCTGCCCGTCGTGTGTCTCCGTCAGGGTGGCGGGTGGTGTCTCGCTGGGGATCCGTAGGTCTGCGTGGAGCAGCAACCGCGGTGTATGTGCTCGTCCGGGACTGCACGCGCAGTTGCACGAGAAGTCTGATACCCTTGGGCTGGGGCAGGTTCAGCATGGTGTGAACTGCGCTGTTCTCCTTGAGCACAGAACTGAGGGGGCCCGGTATGATCTTCCCTTCTATCTTTTATCTCCTTCATATACAAAGAAGTGGAGGGGAAAACCCTCACTTGGTTAGATTCAGCAAAGTGCAGTATTTCTTGGTATTTTACTGACGATGGGTGAGTTTGGGAGTTTATTCTCTTGTATTTAAAAGTACAAAATGATTTAACACAATGCAAAATTGAACGTCACTTCGAATACGCGGTCAAATGTTCCTCCATTTGGCAAGTGCTGAAACGAGCACGTGTTTTACTGGGCGGTGGTTTCAGTCACGCCGAATCCACCGTCACGTCTTTCTCTACTCATGCAGCAGAACCCACCTTTGCAGCCAGCTGAGCCCTTGCGTTTCCCTAGTCCTGATTTTGGATCTGAGCATCTCCACCCTGGCCCTCGCCACTGGCTTGTGGGGCTGCGGGCTCAGCTCCTCGCCGTCCTCTTTGCTCCCTCTTTCTTCTCCAGAATCCCGGCTCAGACGCTCGCTTAGGCATGGACTTCAATTTATGCATCCAAAGGGCTCCCTTGTTGTAATTAAGGCTATTTGTGTGCTTGGAGTTAAGTACGTGCTGAAGCACTTTGCGGGATGGAGGCATAAAAGCATGTGAGCTTCAACCGAGCAGTAAAATAGGTTTTAGAAGGCACTGGGGGCGGCCGGTGCTTCTCCTTGTCCCAGTGGCTGCTGGTGTAAGATGACCTGGGAATTGTGACAGCTCTCTGCCCTCTGCTGCTGCAGACTAAATGTCCTGAGGTCTGTTTGCGCCACGCTGACGTGTGTCCCTGTAAGATTGTATGACCACCTTGTCTGCTGGGAGAGTCACGCAAGGTCACAGGCTGCTTTCCGACGGCTTAGCCAGCCTGCAGCGCCCGTACTCGTGATGTGCCACAGAGATGCTGGCTTGGCCTGTCGAGGTGTCCCAAGGCAGGCAGGGGAGGGGGGTGCTGGGAGCGAGTCCCAGCCAGGGTGCCTCTGCATCCCCATCCCCACGTCACGGGTGCCATCGTGGAAGCAACGTGCAGGGCTGGCAGGAGGGTGCTTGCGTGGACAGAGAGATGGAGAGGGAGACTGAGCAGATGCAGGTGCAGGTTTTGCTTGGTGTGAGCAGGCTCATGGGGGTCCTGCTCGCCGAGTCCCCGGGAAGATGGATCAGCACCACCACGTGCTTCTGTTCTGGCAGATTTGGTGACCGTGCCTTGAGCTTGCCCTTCTTGTCCTCTGCCAAGAGGAGGTGGTGTGGGTTTGTGCTGGTACCCCACTGCCAACCAGGCTGGGAGAAGGCACCGCGTGCTCCGCAAGGCTTAGCTGGTTTTCAGTTGAAGCAGAAATAGGTACGTTATTTGGGGGAGGGCAGCCATACGGTTCTGCAGCCACAGGCTGCTGCTGGATTTGCGTGGGCAAGATGACCTGACCTCCCTGAGCAACGGGTGCTGCCCAAGCTAATAATTTCCTGTCAAAGTGTCAATCTGAACAGCGGAGATGTTTTGCATTTTTTTAATGGCTCTCTACTGTGCCTGAATTAATGGAAAAAATGGACTGAAACTAAGATGAGAGTATTGAAGGGAGAGAATGACAAATTGGCTTTAGAGCGTGGCAGCAACAAGCACTGTCAGGGGTTCACGCACTGACCTTTATCTAAACAGAACTGAATGTAACAGATAAGAATATTTAACAATAAGTAATGTCACGTCGGTGCAGAGAACAAAATGACTACATCAAACGGGCAAGAAATCCACTGCAAATTACTCGAAAGAGAAATGTCAGCTTCATTGTGTCTGCAACCTGCCTTGTGCTGATGGTGCTGGAATTAGGCAGGAGGGCACGCGAGTAAAAAAGCCATTAAAAATGGTTTAGGGACTGGGTAATATACATGTAAATGAGCGAGAGAGGCAGAACTGAGCAGAACAGCAGCGGGTCTGCTGCACCAGAGCTGTGTAAAGTCAAACACTAAACTGAGCTGGTACTTGAGAGCGGGGATCAATGTGTATCCACCACTGCTGAAGTTCTGGCAGGGTTTCCCTTTCCCTTCCGTCTCCGGAGGGTCCCGCTGCGCTGTGCTCCAGCAGACACCCCTTGCCCCGGTAGCTCGGCCCCTCTCTGTGTGTTACAGACGGGAGCAGCCGTTACTGGCCAGGGATGTTGAGCTGGTTTTCATGTTTCCAGGCTGGGGTTGTCCAGTCTTCCCAGGGGTTGTTGGGAGGGCAGCTGGGCTGGGATGCTGCGGGGATGGCCGGAGGCTGGTGTGGGTCTCTGCTCCCTCCGGCCACTGCCACAGGCAGTGTCGGTGCTGGACGAGGGATGAGGAGCAAAGCGGTTTGAGCTCCAAGGGGATGCCCAGGTTCATTGCGGTGCCTGATTTAATTTTAAATAAAGAATGGTCTGTGGATGTCCATTCACCAGCGGTGGATTTAATCAGTCCAGACGACAACAAAAGGCGAGTGAGAAGTTAACCCCCTCCTGATGTACCTCCTGCTGCAGAGCATCCTCTGGCCCTGCAGCTTCAGGCCTGGGGCGGACCTTTGTCAGAGGGGTTGCATCCCTCTGCCTTGGAGTAACTGCCTGCTCGAGCAGTGGTGCAAAACAAACTCGGGCTTGGGAAACACCTGTGCCTGGTGCCCTTATCAGTCCAGGCGTGTAGATGCGCTGTGCTGGCTTGAAGGCTTTTCATCAAGCAATCTGGTTCAGAGCCTGGTAAAACCCTGCGGGAGGGAAGGAGATGGTGCTCCACCAGTCCCTGGGGAACCCCCCTGTGCGCTCACCCCTTCCACCCGGGAGAGTCTCCGTCACTTTGAGGAGGGTGCTGAGCAGCTGCTATTCCTTAGAAATATGTATTGCCAAAAAAACTAGCAGCAGGTGATGGGAGCCAATCCCGGAGCTGAGCGTGGGATTGACTCCTTGCTGCGCTTGTTGTGTTGATGGCTGCAGGTGCTGAGCCCGTTGAGGGGGGATCTGTCCTCCTTGACTGAAACAGGCTGTGCTGCCAGCGAGACACAGGTCGGTGCCCCTCCAAGCCGGTTCGTAGCCCCCTGTTAAACGTCTGCACAAACAGTGGTGTAATTCACTCAGCCCAGACTTTGGGAGGTTAGCCAGAAAATGCCTGGATCTAGTAAAAAGCTCAGCCCTAGACATAACGGGTTACGGTTAGTCTTGGCTTCATTCCCCTCAAGCCATTGGTGATGCAAGGGAAAAAATACCTCGTTTTATGTGCCCGTCGTAATAGATTATTTCCTAAACATAAATTATTTATCCGCATGATCAACGGTGAGAGCTGTGATTAGCCTCCGATAGTAGAGGTGATGTTGGGGCGCAGAGCAGGAGCCTCAGGTCGTGTGGGGTGTCTGTGGAAGAGCCAGGGACTGCCCCTGAACCTCCTGAATTTCTGGCTGGTCCCTTAAAGGACCGTCCCAAGCAGAGCCCCACCCGACCTGCTGTCCTGCTAGCCGCTCCTTAGTTCTGTTGTCAGCATTCTGCTGGTGGGAGGAGGCAGCAAGGTGCCTCCAGATTAGCGAGGTTGTGAAAAATAGCTTTCCAACTGGCCCGCTGACCTCCTGACAGCAGGAGAGAACTTACGGGCAGAAGATGGAGACGTCGTGATTTAGAATTAGAAACGATGGGGAGCTGCATCGTTGCCCCTTGGAGTGGAAGAGGAAAACTGACCTGTCCCTGATCCCATCCTGGGCTGGGACGTGGTTTAGGGTTTCACGTCTCCATTACCGCAGATACTGTGGGCTGCCTGCCTGGGCAAGGGAGCTGCAGGGCTCGTGGAGCGGGACGGCGTGGGGGAGCGTGGGAGAGGGCAGGGAGCGCAGCCAGCTCCCAGCACACACCGCAGGCACCATCGCTGCCTAAAAACTGCTGTGCGGAGTTCGGCTCCGCTGGTTCAGTCCGTGAACGTGGCTGATGTGCTCAGCTGCCGAACAAACGGAGCCCAAGGTTGGATGAGCAGAGACGTTCCAATTAGAGGATCTGAATATTGATTCCTGGGGGAGAAAATATGACATCAGAGGATTACAGGAAGACTAGAGCCAAACTGGCGTGTTGTGTAAAATGGAAGGATGAGAATTTGCATCAGAATATAGGAGCTGGGTTTTGAAAACAGCAGGCAACCGCTGATGGT
Source organism: Bucorvus abyssinicus (assembly GCA_009769605.1). Taxonomy (NCBI): domain Eukaryota; kingdom Metazoa; phylum Chordata; class Aves; order Bucerotiformes; family Bucorvidae; genus Bucorvus; species Bucorvus abyssinicus. The sequence goes on from CM020047.1 coordinate 14,682,911, forward strand.
AGTGCCTCAGTTCAGCGGAGCTCCTCTGTTTTATCTCCCAGGACCTGAAGTACAGAAACGGCACTCGTTAAAAAAAAGGCAGTATTTAAATCCAGGATGTTACTGATACCATCCAGAAGGGCACAAAGGGTAGAGATCGCTGCTCCGACTCGTGTTTCAGGCATCTCTTTTTCAGGAGGAACATACAGTGCTGTCAAGACCAGGCGAGCAGACGAAGCAGGAGCCTGGGAAGGGTCATGCTCTGAGGTGAGCTGCTCCACCTTTACTTTGAAGTCAAACGGTTTAATTTCTCCGTGTTTCCTGCGGATCTCTCCCAGCGCGTGGGTGACACTCTCACCACAGAGTCTGGGAGGGCCCTGGAGGGCCAACGAGTGCCAAAACGGCCGTTGTGCACAAGAGAGACTGGGGCACGTGCAGGTCCAACCTCCCTGCCTGTATGGAAAGCCCACGTCGGAGAAGATCTCAGCATGGAGGGACACACGTGATTAGTCTGGTTTTGGGCTTCCTCAGGTGGAAAAGCCTCAGTGGTGGAAGCTGTTCTGGGAAGTCTTGAGCCAGCTGAGCTGCCCTAAATCCTGTGAAGACTCTCCAGCAGCACCGAAGGTGAACTCCAGGTCTTCTTTCCCTGTGTGGGTGAACAGCTCCAAGCCAGCAGCGTAACCCCTCTGCAGAGCTCTCCTTGCTCTTCCTTAGTTCTGCTCTCTACAGAAGGTCGAGTGAAACCCTCAAAATTAACTTGGCAAAAGTGTGTCATTGCTTTGTTCCCCCTGGTGCAGGAGCACGGAGGCACGTGGCTGCGCTGATGGACCTCCACTCGCCCGTCCTCTACACCATCACCAGCCCTGCCCCACATTTTGCAGGGACTGCTGCTGTGCCCCAGTGCATGATGCTGAAAATGCTTCCCTTTCCTTTCAAACCCCTTGGCTTCGCAAAGATGCCATTTCTTCTCTCCTATTTCAAAAGGAATTTTTCCTGAGAGGTTTCAGGGAACACAGGAAGAGAGAAACCAAAGAGAAAAGGAGTTTCCAAGTTGCACCATCCGGTTCTTGCTGAGACACGCTGCTGGTGTCAACCTTTTTTAGGTGCATCTGGAGCTGGTGCCATTTCACACCTGCTCCACGCCTGTTTTTAAGTGACACATAATTATGATAGGCAGCGCAAAGATGAAGTTTCATCCCCGATTAAATTGCATTTTCGGTCTTTTCATTTCCTGCCCCAGCTGAGGAGGAAACCCCTGGAGAGCAACATCTTTAGGTTTAATGAAGTAGGAGGTGCCTGCAAAATTAAAGGTGGTGTTGTTTATTAAGAAAACCGGTGCCGATGTAGAGAGTTTCCAGAATATTGTACTCGTGTGCGATGCCCTGGGGAGTGTTTCAGGTTACTGGAAATGTTGACGTAAGAATCTCAGGTCATCGGATGATAAAGCATCCAGTCCGTGGCAGCTGCTGTTCAGAAATGTCTATATCCCCACTGCAGCACCAGGCTGGAGTCCCCGGGCAATCCCGGTGCCAGTGCAAAGGCTGGCGTTGGGCACGTGGCCCTGGGGCAGCACCAGTCCCGCGGGTACGTCCCTGCGGGCCCTTTGGGTGAGCGAGAAGGGCGCGTCTCCAGCTTTGTACAAAAGACGTCAGAAGCTCCCAGAACAGACTCTGTTTGCAGGTCTCCTGACCTGCCACAGAACGGGGGCTTTGGGGAGGTGGGGTGTTTCCACGGGGGTCTCCATCCCCACGTGAGGTGGGGCAGGAAGCACGGTGTGGGGTGGTACTTGCAGTGCTCTGAGCCCTGCGGGACGGCGAGCAGCACGTACCAACCCCACCGCCTGGCAGGGCGAGTTCCCTTTGCTGCTTCATCAAAATTCAGCCCACCGTGGTGAGTCCCCTGCCCTGAGGACGAGGCTGCGGTTTTTAAGGGTCCATGATATATCTTAGTCAGGATCTACGCTATTTCATCCTCTATTCCTTCCCCCAACTTCCCCTGAATGCCATCCAGCCTCCGTGATTTATCACCCTTCAGCGCGTTGCGCTTTTTGTTGGAGAATTTATATTTAATGTTTATGCCCGTTATCATTCAGGGAGAGAAGGGAAACGCTTTGGGAGCCCAGCGTGAAAATAAACCAGCACGTTTTAGTGCGGTTACTTTGTTTGAAAGGTGGTGGTGTGTTTTGGCAGGGTTCTTACCTCCTTCCTCCTTCACGTTTGCATTGCGGGTTGAAGGGTTTCTAGAGAAGTCCCCGTGCCCTGCGCTGAGTCCAGCCTTGCAGGGACTGGAGTCTGCTGCTCCTGCTGCCGGAGTTCGTTAGGACTCGTGCCGGAAAGAGCAGGACGATTTGATCTTTCCTGTAGCCGTACACTTGGGAAATGAGGGGTGACGCAGCGGCAGAGGTGGGCTTCCTCTTCTTAGCTCCCTCGATCTTGCTCGTGTGAGGTTTTTCTGTGCGATCTCCTGTTCAGCTTCCACTTCAGGTTATCACACAGCTGTGTAGACCTCATCTGGGTCTAACTCAACGTCCTAAGGGATGCAGTGGGATGCAGTAATTTGGCCCTTGGTCTCAAAGAGGTGCCCAGTGGAGCCAAGAGCAGAACTCGGAGCTTTTAATGCTCTTGGACGCACCATGTCCCCCCGCCCCTCGTGCTTCCCCTCCCCTCGCACACTTTTGGTTTGTTCTTATCAGCAGGAGAAGGCTTTAGGAGCAAGGTAAGCACTTTTGCCTCAGTCAAGGCATCTGGGTGAGTTTGGGAGAAGGATGGGGAGAGCAGTCAGAGCTTCATCTGGATCTTGGGTAAAAATGTCTGTTCCTCCTTCCTTGCTGGGATTTCCTTCCGTAATTGTCCATCCGCCCCATTCTGTCCAAGCAACAGCAAAGCAGGGACCTTCAGGGCTCCAGCAGGTATGATCGGAGGAGGCCCTGAGCCATCTGCTTTTCTGCATCCCTAGTGTCTGTGAGTGTATCGATGCTCAGGGCTCTGCTCAGACCTGGTTTACCTCAAATTTCTCTTACTCTGTCCCCTCCTCTGCACGTCTCCCTCATGAAGGTCCGTTCTCACGGCATTGCTCCACTCATCGTTGATCCCAGTGCTTTACATATTCAGTTGAACTTCTGAGAGATGCTACCAGATCCTTGGAGAGGCTCAGTAAACTTGAATGGTGGGTCTGTTGAAATGGAGAGGAACTGAGGAGACGGCACTGGGAAGTTCATCATCTTGAATGCTTTGTTAGGTTCTCGGATGACAGGAGATGTGGCCATGCGGCAGCATCCCCTGCTTTTAGCCTTTGTCATTCTGGTGGCTTTTTCAGGCAGAGCTTTGAACCCCTGTGCAGGAGGGATTATGCAGCTGTGCACTGCCAAAGCATGCAGAGACTTCTGCTGCGAAAGCCAGCGTGTCATCTCTGATCAGCTCATTAGATATGTGTGAACTTGTTGGTTGAAGCCCAGTGAGTGCTTCATTTCTCTGTCTCTTTAGTGCTTTCTCTGTTTTAATTAAAAGCTTCATTCTGGTTTGACCTTTTGCGGTGCTGTAGCATAACTGAGGCTGAATTGAGCCTCAGAGCGTACAGAAGCTCTTTCCTGGCAGGTTGGGTGGATGAACTATAACCATCCACCTGAACATTTATGATGAATGGCAGGAGCCCCGACCGCCCTCCCCACGGGATCAGGCAGCCCAAGTATCTGAGTATTTCACAGAGCAGGGTGGAGGAAGTATTGTTCTTTCAGTAAAAGCCATGGTTCCTCAGGAAACATTGCTTGGCAGGCAGGCGGTGGAATCGTCACCGGCTGGAGGAGGGTGGAGAAAGCAGAGCAGGAATCTCACAGTGATTTATTGCCTCTGTAGATCATCGCCAGCCCAAGAAGGCTGATTTGAAGGAACGGGTTTAAATCACTGGACCTTGTTAATGGCATAGACACTGCAGTGGGAGTGTGGAGACCTGGATCCAGTTCCCATCAGCACGGGGCTCTGTAGGCTGGGAGCTCAGAGGGGCAGTGCTGGACCTGGAGCCCAGGGCTGGAGAGCACAAGGTTCTTGCTACACCTCATCCATTCAGCCACAGCTCCCAGCTCTTTGCTCCGAGCGCAGGGGCCAGGGGAGGAGTTGGTGTGTGTTTGGTTGCAGAGGAGTGAGGATTCGATGAAACCGAGATCCCACCTCTAAAGCAGTTAGCCCAGTTCTTAAGGGGTGCGCAGCCATCTCTGCAGCCTTCCCTGTGAGGTCCATTGCCTGCCAGCCTTGCTGTGCCGACACTGCTGCACCAGGAGCCTGCTCAGCAGGCACTTGGGTATTGCCCGGTGTAAAAATGCCATAAAAAGTCCCGCAGCTCCCCCCTCTGAGCCGTAACGTGCTGGCTGCAGTTCTGCCTGGCGGGTTTCTCACAGTGGCGCATCAGTGCACTGTGTGCAGTCCAGCCAGGTATCTCAGCCTGTGCCAGGAAAGGGCAAGCACCTTAATTTCTAGTTCATTTATAGAAAAGAAAAAAATAAAGAAAACCATGAAAAAGTTTCTGCTTTCCTGTGGGATATTCCAGTTTTCTTGCCCGTCTCTCTCTGCCGTTCATCTTGTTCTCTGCAAGCGTTAACATGATGGAGCAGTTCCTGGGGGGTTTCCCAGGCCAGTCCGGACCACCTCCCCAGCAGCCATCCCAAGTACTCAGCCCTGTGACTACAACAAGGTTTGAGCTCCTTGCTAAGCAGCTCAGAGTCTCAGCTCGGAAAGTCCTGGGTCTGATCCTTGCGGACAACCAGCCAGCGACTTTTCTTTCCAGCACAGCAAACCCTTCCCTGCCGAGGGTTACAAGGTGCTGGATTATCCGCTTACCGCAACTGGCAAAAAACCCTCTGCGTCCTGATTCTTGCAGGGTGAAGCTGACACCGTAGAGGGGTGCTGTGCCTGCTGCCAGACCAGTGCCGGGAAGGACTGACAAACCCCAAGTGCCCGCACCACTCCCGGTAAGTGGCTGTGTCTGGAGGTGCCTTGAGACGGGAGGAGCGGGAGAGACCCTGCAGTTCCAGCTGCTGCTGTTCTGCTGCGCCAGGCGGGACTGGGCACTGAGACTGGGGGCAGCAAGGACACCTTGCCTGGGACGCTGAATGGTACAATGAGCTTCCTCCTGCATTCGGGATGAAGGTTTTCTCTCTTTGAGCGTGCTGAGAGTGGCCTCATCCTGGCATGGTGTCAAGGAGTCACGGGCTGATGGATGTGCTGGGTATCTGGCACTCCCTCATGTGCCGTAGGCGATAGAAACGGGATTGTTTTAATCACACCCTGATGGGCAGATTGTGATCGTTGGGGGTTTCAGCACGTTTTCATTTCTGATTCATTGCTTATGTTTCTTCGACCAGTCAGGTTTGCAGTTAGTTGTGAGTGAACGTGGATACCAGTGTGATTTCTGGGTCACGTAGACAGACTCTATCTTGTCTTTCCTGCTGCACACCCCAGAGCGAGAGGTTGCAAAGAGAAGCTGGGGAGAAGTGCTGCCCACGTGGGACGTTGTGCTGCGGGCAGAGCTGGTGGTGTGGGGAAGGAGGGTGCCCAGGTACTGCCTCTGCACAGGTCCTCAGTTTCCAGGTCCTGCTGTAATACGTTCGTTTTCATTGGTATCACGGTTGGGTTTTCCCTTGGGAACTTACGTAGGAGGGAGAAAAAATAAACGTGGTCAGGTAAAACTTCTTACCGTATGGGCAGGAGCTCTGCTGTTGCTTGATGGCCCCCAGGAGATACCATGTACGTAAATAAGGATCCAAGAGTTTTACACTTCTTACCGTATTTGGAAAAGTAATCCAGGAAACTCCAAGTAAGAGAGGCGCAGAGATTCACCCGAACTTCCTCAAACCACAATCAGGCAGCTGGAGGAGAAAGGGACTTTGGGTTTGCCTGCAATTTGTCTAAAACAATTTTCTTCTTCCCTTGGTAGTAGTGAGAATATCTTGACACAAAGTAGGACTAAAAAATTCTGACATACAGATCTGTTAAACAAATGTGCTGGCTAAAAACCCTTTTCTGCATGAATAAGAGAACGACTGTGCCCTAATTCCACAGACCAGGATTTAACTCAGCAAATGAAACGATGGGATTCAGCAGCATTAAAGAAATAAATTTTTTTTAATATCCGAGGCATTTTTAAAAAGAACACTGCCAGAAGTTTCTCAGAGTTTTGTTTTGGCTGTTGGCATATTGAACAGTGCTTTGAGCTGTGGAGCCTTCGTTTGGAACAGGGTATTTACTGCAAGTGGAGGGAAGCATCTTTCACCCTGCGTGCGCAGACTGCAGGGCTTGAACTGCAGCACCTTCTTCAGTCCGTGACTTCTTCACCTCCACAGGACTTCTGAACTCTCGAGCGCTGCTGGTTGAGTATTTCCTTTTTCTTTTTTCACTTCTGCCTCCAATTACTGGCAGCGCACAGACAAACGGTTGATTCCAGAGGGAGCTGTGAAAACTACCTATTTATTGGGGGATGCAGAAAAAGCTGTGAAAATACCTGTTATTCAGGCAATTGGAGAAGAGCCTTGAGAGTAACTCTGGCGACCCAGGAATGCTGATGAAAACGCTCATTATTGTGGCAATGCAGGGAAGGTCACAGACATACCTGTTACTGAGTCAGACGAGACTGGAGGACGAGAGGAAATGCCTCAAGCTGCGCCAGGGGAGATTTAAGTTGGATATTAGGAAAAAATTCTTTACAGAGAGGGTTGTCCAACCCTGGAACAGGCTGCCCAGGGCAGTGGTGGAGTCCCCATCCCTGGAGGGGTTTGACAGCCGTGTAGATGTGGTGCTGAGGGACTTGGTTTAGGGACCCCGGCCGTGCAGGGTGAACAGTTGGACTCGATGATCTTCAAGGTCTCTTCCAACCAAAGTGATTCTCGGTGATTCTGAGTCCACCCATAGGGGGTTGGAAGATTCCCGCAGTGAGAGGACACAGAGCATCCTTAGGTGGCTCAACAAAAACTGGGGGGGTGAAATTTTCTGTCTGTCTTAGAAAAACGGCAGTGTCGAAGCGGGCCATCACGGTGTCTAATCGCGGATCAGTGCAGACTGTAATCACCTGCTCGGGTCGTTTAGCAGCCCTGGCGGTTCCTGTCCCTCCAGGATTAGGACGGCACTCGGTAGCCCTTTAAGCTACGATCTGGTGGTGACCTTCTTAGCACCCCGTGGGCCGAGGAAGGAAGTGATGTAACAGCTTTCTTAATTTAGAAAAGACATTGTGGTTCAGGAGGAGGTCGCAGGTGCCCAGCACGGATGCTGGTAGGTGCAGGCTCTGGTTACGACCTCGGTGTTCGATGTGGAGGAGGTTGTGGGACGTGATCGGTGCACTCACAGGGTTCACCATCAAGTCTAAAAAAGCCCAATTGTGGGTCCGAGTTACCCGCTGTCCCTAGGATACCTTTGCCAAGGAAACGAGCAGGCAGCAGGATAACTGACGGATCTCGCTGTAAAGTTGTAATTCTTTCCAGAGGCTCTTCAGGTGTCATGAACCATCAGAAAACAACCTCAGCTCTTTGGAGCAGCGGTCATGTGCCGAGCCGGGAGAGCAGGGATAGCCTCTTGTCGACGGCTGGCATTTCTCTCCATCATTTTGCAAGCATGTGCTGGGAAGATTATCGAATGCATTTATCTCACGGCAACATCCCTTCCCAGCCCAGGGACTACAGTGGAGGAGCAGGTGGAGATGAAGTGCCGCGTAGTTCAGTGGCTTGTGTGTTTTTGAAAACCTCAGAGGAAGGGAGAAGACACCCAAATAATTGAAGCTACTCTCAGACAGTTCCCAGTAGATAAAACAAAGTGCGTGGTTTTGTTTAGTGATAAAAGGGAGAAGAGGCTTCAAACCTGTCATGGCTGTCTGCTGCAGAGCCCAGAGCATGGTCCTGGCAGCGAGAGTGATTGCCAGCGGCTGACCTGGCGGTGCAGAAGTTGGGGTATGAAGCCCATCCGTGCCATCCTTCCTGTGGATGGGGTGCTGGGCATGCGTGCTGTCCCCTGCAGCCTGCTTTGGCCGTTGCTTACAACGGTTGAGTCAAAACCGACCCGTGTGAAGAAGCCACCTGGAAGGTGAACCCGGAGCCTGTCACAGCCGTGCTGTCTCTTTGTAGACCCAGCGATCCCAGGCTGTCCCAGGAAATGAAAGGGGACCATGAGGATGAGCAGGTTCGAGCATGCACACACCCAACATGCTCCAGCAGCGGGAGCCTTGAGACTACCCGGAGAGGACTAACCTGTCCCGGCACTTTCTGCCAAAGCTCTGGGGATCTTGGTATCTCCACGGAGCTTCTCTTTGGCTGTAGGCTCGGTGTGGTGAGGTGAAGCAAGGCCCTAACTCGTGTCTCAGGAGGCAGAGCTGACATGGTGGCTGTGAGCAGCGGATGGGGAGGCGGGTGCTCTGGGCTGTGGAGGACACAGAGAAGTTGTCTCCAAAGCTAACGCTCCCCAATCTTTACCTGCGGTAAAGAAATGCAAAGGCTCCGTTAAAAATCCCTTCCGAAGGACTCTCTGGCAGGATTGCCCACAGGTCTGTGCTGGGAATAGTCCGATGGCGTGTGCGATACTTGTAAGTGGTTGGCTGCAGGATGTTCCCCGGCAGCTGGAGCAGGTTTTGTCTCGAGTAGGTTCTTGCTCACCCCGTGGCAGCCGGCTGCAGAGCCCGCCTGGCAAATGCAAGGTGAGAGGAGCGCTCTCCTCATGCAGAGACCGTGGTCCATGACCACTCTCTGCAGGGAAGCAGATGGCTTTGAGGCTGGAAAAGCCGCGTGGCCGGCATTAAAGTTCTTTGTGCAAGCAGAGCGTGTTGAGGCTTGTTTTGATTGAAGATGATTAGGAGTCGTTTAGCAGATCAGATCCTGATGCCGGCCAGCTCTGAAGTTCTCTGTGGTGGAGCCATCCCCTCCCTTTGCCCCCTCATGCATTCTGCCTATGCGGGGCTGAGCTTAGCTGGCTTTGAACAGGAACCCAAGCGGTTCCGACGAAGGATCAGGTTTTCCAGCGGGAGCCAAGTCCTGACATACTGAACTGCCATTCTTCACGCTGGAGCCTTCAGAGGTGGACTCTAGGCTATGACCTTCACCGAGAATCTGTTTCCTCATTTCTCCCCGTGCCAGGCTCACATGGCTCTGCTGGGGGCGAGTTAGAGGAAGATAAGATGCTAATTAACCCTTTGTAAACAGCCACACTGCTCTGTCCCTCTGGTTACCCGTGCTTTTCAATAAGCAAATGAATTGCATGAAGCTCTTCCAAGACAGCGGGAAAGCTGCGGTGTTTCCAGATGCCGAGGGATGGATCATGCGACAGGTCGTTGCCAGCATCTCTACCTGGGCAACCCTCCTACTCTGGGCCTTCCAGCTCAGTCTGCAAGCAGAAGGTTCGGTAGCTCCGTCGCTTTTGAGAATATATGAGAAGAGCAGAGCATAAGGGCAGGAGGCTGAACAGGAAATCAAAATCCTCCACAGCATCCAGTGGATTGTACCGTACCTGTTTGAGATTTAAAACCTTGATAAACCAAAAAAACTTGCGCACATGTCTAATTTGAAACCTATAAATTCGGTCAAATCTCGTGCGCTCAGAGGAAGCCAGGGGTTAATAATACCTTCCTGAGTCAACGTTTCATTTCTAGGGCTGAGCTGGTTTCCTGCGAGCACCCAAAATGTTTGATTTGTTTAAGAGCTGAACAGAGGATTCATAATGAATAAGGTATCTGAGAATTAAGTTTTCTGCAAACCTTAATCTTACCAAAATAACGTCAATTTAAATTATCTGATTTGGGGATTTGGGGTTTTTTTTGTTTTTTCATTTTTGGATTTGCTTTCTGAAATTATCCATTTCTCGGGGCTTCTTAACGCTTGAAGGTTAAATCAGATTAAGGTAGTGCAGGAATAGAAAATGTAGAATCTTTTCCCAAATAACTGCTTGTGTAAGCACCAGCCGACAGATGATCTCACGAGCCGTTTCTTTTGCTGTGGTTGAGCATAATGCCCGTGCTCAAACTTCACGTGCAAGCGTTTGCAGAATGAAGGCGCAGAAGTTTCTGAATTGCTTCAGAGGGAAGGGCAGAGCTGCCCCTCGTGTTGGTGGTCTGCCAGCGGCGCATCCTCGAGCTGTGTTTGCGTTCACTGAACGGGAACCCAGCTGGAGTGAATCTGTGGAGAAGTCAAGGGAGTGCTTAGAGGCTTGGGGTGGGGTGGGTTTATTGACACCTTAAATCCTTCTTAGAGAAACAGGCGGATGGCCGGAAGGACTGAGGATGGGTTCTTCTCTCCTGTTTCTGAGCCACCAGGTCCTCATCATCTTGGCTTGTTTTCCCCATCATCTGCAAGGTGTTTTCTGCCTCTCCTGTCAAGAACAAGCTGCTGCCCACTCAAGCAGTGTTGCGTATTGTGGTGAGAAAGGCCAGGGGGCAGGATTTAATGCTGGATGGAGTTCGGTTTAAGTTTCTGACTCAGGGTGCAAGTTCTCCACCGTAATTTTCCCAGATTCCCTGGCTGGGCGTCAGCTGTCAAAGGCATCCAGGCGGTGTCGAGGAGCTGGGCCTGAGTTTCTCAATTCTCAGCCTCCAAAAGGGAATAGTCGTTCTGCTCCAGCTTGAGCTGGCGGTGTGGCCACGAAACATTACTCCATGAGGTGCTCAGACACTGGGGACAGGAGACAAGTGAGTCCCCTGGTGCTGCTCATTCACTCTGTCGTCTCCTAACCAGATGCCGCTTTCTGGATTCATCTCTGAGTTCTGGAGCTGGGAAGTGAGTCGGAAAGCAGAAAGCAAGGGGATGCCTTAAAATGCAAAGACAAAAATAGATCTTTCTTTTCACATCTTTTCTCGGCTTCCCTTTGCGAGGCTGTACCGGCGTGTTCTTGATGGGATGTGATGGCTCTGACCTTGTCAGCTGCATCAGATATGACATGTGAGCACGGATTTACTTTTCTTTATGGTGGAGAGCATTAGGGGTTAGGAAGAAATGCAGAAGAGACAGACAGACAGATGGCCACGTTCCTCCATCAATAGAAATGCAGGCTTGAAATCTGCTTCCAGCTTGGTTTGAGTTGGAGATTGCAGGAAATAAGCCAAGAACTTGCTATTTTACCATCCCACTTCTGCAGCATTTCATTATACGCTGCTCTCTGAGGCACCGACCTTTCGCAGGCAGTGGAGTGACACAGACATAGCGCTCACGTGAGGGACCTTGTGCTGCCTGCGAAAGTTAGGCTGGATTCCTTTCCCCGGTGCCTGTAACACCCAGAGGATGCTGGAGGACGCCACGCGCCCGGTGTTTGTGATGAGCTGAGTGGGGTAGGGGAGGGTTTTCTTCTTCTAAAATCCTCTTTTTTTTGTTTTCATCCTGAAGGTGGAGGTTCACCTAACTAAAAACAGGGTCAGTGGATCAGTACGGGTGACCTTGGGATGTGCTGGGTGACCCTGGAGGGCTGATCTGCTTCCTCAGCTTTCCTCTGGTAGGTGAGCTCTTCAGAGACAAGCTCTTGGTCCTGGGCTGTCCCTACCCCCGTCACAGGAGAGGCGCAACCGGGGACCGTGGCAGCCTTGGTCTCTTGCCCGTTCTTTCCTGGGTGCCAGGGGAAGGCCGTATAATCAAACCTTGTTTCATTCCTCTGCATCTTTCCCTAAAACCTTGGGTTTGCCGCGTTGTCTGGGACCCAGCACCCTGTTCGCCTCCCGTGGGTGACAGCTCCTCGTCTGCAGTCACCTCCTCTCACCTGCCCTGCTGTGCCCCACACGGCTGCAGACCCTGACTGCAGATTCGGCTCGTGCCTGGGCTGCATCAAGCGCAAAACCAAACCCGGGTTGTCTCTGGGGTTCCCCATGCAGCGGCATAAGAGCTTGGAGCACCGGTGTGGGGAAGACTGTTGGTGGGCTCAGTGCGCGTGGCAGGGGGTGCATGTCTGCATTACACTCAAACTTCTTCCAACGCTCAGAAAACCAGGGAATACCAAAGGTTTTGCCTGGATCCTCTCGAATAACAGATTTCTGCCTTGCAGGGCAGTTTAAGGTCTCTCTGAAGCCGGGTGAATTGAGGGGGTGTTAATGCCGTACCCGTGGACGATGACTCTTTGTGGTTAGGACCGTTAGTGATTATAGGAGTTAATGTTCTAAAGGGCAGAACTTCGAACATGGTTCTGTTCGGAGAGATGCCTTGGGAAGGGAACAGTGTCCTGCTCAGCAGATCTGCCTCCCGGGGGACTTCAGGGACGTGCAGCTTAGTGTGGTACAGGTTGAAATATCGACCGCAGCCCATGCACACGGGTGGAGGAGTCTGCCTTAGAACAGCCGGACAAGTCACCCCTTCCCCGGTAAGCTGCGCCGGCTGCCCGCCTGCTGACACCCAGCCGCATGCTCAGTGCGGGGAATTAAACCCACTGAGAAGCTGGTTGCCCAGTGGTGGGTGGGCTGTAAGCGATGCTCTGGTGAACCATCACCTCTCCGTAACCCAAGGGCTCTCGATCACTCGTGCCTTCACATGAAAGAACAAGGCAGCTTTGGGTCTTGCCGTGCACCGAAATTCCCACTGAATGTCAGAGCAAAACTAGCGAGGGTGCTACAAGAGGTGGGAAATGACTCCGGGGTCCCCGTTTGCAGACTGAGGTTGTTGATTTTCAGAAATGCACCCAAAATAAGGAGGGGCAGTGCCTCGGTGGGGAGGTGGAACGGGGTGTCGGGAGCAGCATGCTCGGCTCTGGATCCAGACTCCTGTGATCAGAGCCCTGCGGCACCCAGCTCCGCACCGCGCTGAGCTCAGACGGGTATTTTGTAGGACAAGGTCCTAATACCCTGAGTGTCTCTGCTTTCGTGTGTTAAAAAAAAGAGTGGAAATACACCCTTCTCCTCCTCTATTTACATTACAGCTTCCCTGAGACCGTTCCAGCTTCCTGTTATGCGCGGGGTACAACGAACCATCCCGTAGTGTCTGTAGTCAGAAGCCAAAGAGAGGTTTGTGAGGGCAGAGGGAGGTTAGGGAGCCCGGTTCCCTTTCTCTGGTGGTGTTAATTATCCATCCCTTCTTGCCCTACTTCCCTACAAGCAGTCACTGATGGTGGCCGCTGAGACCCACTAAAGTCCTTGTGTTGTCTTCTGGGTTGACTAGCTCAGCCCCATGGTGATGCTCTGAATCCGCTCCTTGTCCAACTTTGGCTGTCGTCGTCAGTGTGTTGATTTTTCTTGTACCCCTCCTGGCAGATCCAAAAAGTCTCTTTTTTTTTTTTTTTTTTTTTTTTTTTTTTTGCTTGTCATGGCTTTGAATGCCTTTATTATGTCTTCTTCCCTCCTCTGGCATAGGTGTCTTCTGCTTATAATCTTCTTAGCTGTCTCTGAGCACCGAGGCAGCCCGTTCATTTCAAAGAATGCTGCTTTAAAGGCAGGTGTGATCCAGACTTCTCCTATTCTTTCATTTCCCCTGTGATTTGAAGGGCCTGAAAATATTTCTGTAATCATTTCCCACACACATGCCCCCAAACACTCTTCGGCTCTTCTAAAAGTTACATCGCTCCTCCTCATGAGGAGTCCTCCCAAAGCAAAGCGCCACCTGCACCGCAGGGCAGTTACCAGCCCTTCGCAGAGATACGGCTGTCGGGAGCTTCACGGTGATGGGCAGCAGCAGACCACAAAGCTCATGCTGACGTGGTGACTGGAGGAGGCTCCCGTGCTCTTGGGCAGCTCTGTGAGTGCACCAGATTCCTGGGCTAAAAAAGACAGACACTTTTGAGGCCAGAGGCAGGACTGCGTGTGCCTCCTGAGCAGCCGGTCCCATGCAGGCTGCCTGAGTCCTGACCGCTGCAGAGCTGAGGGAGCTGAGCTAGACAGAAAATCTGTCCGTGCAGAAACGGTGGTGGTGGGACACTCTATCCAGCGTGGTGAGCTGCTGCTTATCCTCTCTGGCACACAGCAGTAAATCCTTGGAAACGCGCCGTACCCTCAGCCCATGACCAATGGCTGCCTTCCTGGTGATGGACCGCAGGGTTCTGGGCTGACCCCACGCAGCTCTTGGCAGCGCGGTGCCTGGTGCAGAGATCTGATGCCTGGAGGCAGGGCTCAGCACAGCCGGGCTGCTGAGCTAGGACCCGCTGGAGAGCTGCTTCGCTCCTCTCTCGCAAAGGTGGGCAGAAGCAGGACTCCAGGAATGTCCAGGTTCCCCGGTGCTCAAGCGAGACGCATGGCTGCCAGGCTGCGAGTCATGCTCTCTCCGTCCACCCGCTTCTCCATCTCTGGTTCTCCCAGTGCGTGCCGTGGTTTTGTTCAAAGTGGAACAGATTCGGCGTAAAATGGTGAAGGGGCTCAGCCCAGGGCGACCCTTGAGAGAAGCAGGGTGCTCTCTTTGCCACATAAGCCCCCTGAGGTGAGGGTCCTCTGCCCATCACCCAAAGTCTGCCTGTCCCACGAGCCTGAAGAAGGCAACAGGGTGCATCTGCGCCAGGGCATGGGCTGAACTGTGCTGCAGCGGCTGAGATGTTGGCGAATTTTTCTCAGGAGCTGGGGAATACCTTCAGAGGCGGCCACAGGCAGTCTGGGGGTTCATTCTGGAGAGCCGCTGGGGAGTGCTGGAGGCAGCCAGGTTGAGTCTGACCTCTACACCCCTCTCCTTGTGTCTCAGCAGACACGCGTTTAGGATGCCCAGCTAGAACAGCCCATCCCGCAACGCCTCACCCTGCAGGCAGCACCCGTGTCCTCTCCTTTGGGGACAGAGAGGTCGGCGGAAGGGGAGACCATTTGCAGGCAGATGGGGGCAGTCAAAACCCCGCTGCATTTTGGCAGCAAAAGCCAAGGAGTGGAGCTTGCTGTAGCAGCGCCTTCGCACCAGCAGCGCTGCCGCCGTCTGCGAGATCCTTCCTTTCTTCTTCAGTGGTTTTCTGCTTCTCGAAGTCTTGAAAATGCAGCTGCATTGTTTATCTGACCCTCACATGCTACCACAGCCTTTACAGCCTCTGCCTTGGCTCCAATTACACTTTCCAAAGGCTCTTCATTGCCGGGCTCCTCTAATCTTCCCACCAGCACCCATGTTTTATGCCTTGGTTATGCCTCCCTTCCTTTTAATTAATTTTTCACACTACCTTGCTCGTCCCTGTTGCCCTCTTTTATTTAATTTATTGCTCACTAGCCATCACAACCTCTGGACAAGCCTTGAATTTATCTCTTCCTGCGTCCCATCGCCCCTCTCTGTCCTTTCCCTTTATTGATTTCCTCAGTTTGATTTCACCCTGTGCTTGCCGCCATCATCTCCCACTCTTCCCTCCCTCTCAAAATTGTTTGGCTGAATTCCTCCCCCCGTGTCCTTGCTGCCTTGTAATTCCTGGCCCAACAAGGCTGGGATTGCTCCTTGCTGGGTCCCTACTTTGCCTGTGCTTAGTTTCCACCCCAGCCTCCAAGGGTCTCACAACTAACTGGGTAATTCCCATCCAAGTTGCCGCGATAAGGCAACGGTCCCTTTCCAGTGAGCCTCCTCCAAATCTGAGACGTTCAATGGCCTCCGCTGAGTTGCCAGCCGCTCCCAGGGGCAGGGATGGACTCGTTGGGTTGAACTCCACCAGGTTTCAGCTCTGATCAAGGGGGGAAGTTGGTGCCTCAGCAGCTCTGTATGCCTGCCGTTATCCTGGAGGTAAGAAAGTGCCGCAGTACCTGCCCTGGAGAGACCTTGGCTGCTCCTAGCCCAGCTCACTCTCTGTTCTAAAGCTTTTTCCTGGTCTACATTTAAATGGTGAGCGTGCTGTGGAAGGGGAGAGGGAATAAATGACTTTTCTTCTGTCTTTTAGCTGCCCCCTGCTTGCCCCAGCCCAGCGCGCGGAAGCCGGGTGTCCACAGGCTCAGACAAAGAGGGAACCTTCAGCTTTGCTCCGTGGTTGTAAAGAATCGAATGCTCTTATTCGTGATCTGTAAATACATGGTCCATTTGCTTCCAGACCAGTTCCTGCCATTACCGCAGTGGGTTTGGAAAACACATGACTGCCAGTACACGGGTTGTTATCCGTATCCGTGGGACTCGCAGGCTGAGCCCGAAAGTGGAAGAGGGCCAGAGGTGGGAACCATATGTTTTAAAAACCACGCAGCCAGGCACGGTCTCGAGCTATGACCTGCTTTCCTGTAGAACAGGCATAGGACATCGCACGCTGTGGCTCATAATTGTGATTATTGACATAGTTCCCTGAGCTGTCCGTGCTAAAAAAATACCCTGGTTAGATCTGCGCTTGTAGGGGTGACATCCATTTTCATGGGACGTTGTGTAACTGAGCTGGTTCCGTCTCATGAAGGACCATGGTGTATAAAGGGGGAGTTTGAAACGGTCTCCAGCAAAGGACACGTTTGGATAGGAGTCCATGAGTGTATCAGCACTGGGATATTATCACCATATGGGAAATACAAAGGCCATTGCATGGTCCACGTCAAGCTCAGAAGATCTCGGCTAGGCAGCGGAGGAGACGGCTGAGCATCATGGCACGGCATGTGTGGGTCCGCCAGGTCTAACTGAACGCTGTTGGTTTAACTGGTACGTTGGTTATAATATTTGGAATTCCACAGTGAGGTATTGCCATGGTTATGTTTGGCTAGGAAATAAAATATGGGAACGGTATCACTGAAATTGTCTGTCTGTGCCCCAGGAGGAGCTGGCTGCTGTGTTCAGCAGAGGTGTGCAGGATGGGCCCTGCAAAGTGGGAATTCAGCTCCAGCCTAAGGCACATCTTAACCCCTCCAGTGCAGCCTGAAGTTAAATGCCACAGCCCTTCGTTGGACTAGTTTTTTCCATTGATTTTATTCTATTAATTCTCTTTTATTCTTTTCTTTTTTAAGTTCTTCCTATTTTCCATTCTCCCTTCTTCATTGGAGTTCGACGTCATAGATAGGATCATCCTATAAACTCTGAAGGTGGATCTTTTCCCCGATGCTTTCAGGGAAACGTGTAGGTTTCTGTGAAGTGCTGACCCTTTTTCCAAATTAAGAATCTCTCCTTGTCCGTCTTCGACAATTTTTATGGGAAAAGTAGATCAGCTTCCTTCTACCTCTGTTGCTTTAGATCTACCGATGCTGAAATATCCTTTTTTTAATGCAGGAGGGGCCCCCCACCCTACCCATGTAGAGTTTGGGCTGGGAAACGTTTAAAGATGATGAAGACGTTCTGGGTGGTCAGTCAGTGATACGGCTCTACCCATTAGACATGATGCTGAAACTTAGGTGTGCCTCAATGGCTGGGGAAAGAGAATTCAGTGCAACTCGGGCAGGCTTAAAATCTGGAGAAGAGAGCTGTGCTTTGCTGATAGACCAAGAAAAAGGGGCTTTTGCTTCATTTTTTGTGGTTTGTATCGAGACGCTGACTGACAGACAAGGATGTGTAGCTGTTTGGATAATTTATCTCCTATTGTGAATTGTGATTCTTTTGTGAGACACCCCCGGCCCCTCCGCGTGGTGATTGATTCCGCACATCTGCCTCCCCCGTGAATGACATCTCTTCTCCTCTCCGTAGGCTCCCTGCAAATAAGGGGCTATAAATAAACAACAATACCTGGTTTTGCAGGGGGTGGAAAGCTGCGCTGGAGCTTTTCCTTTGTACGTTGTAAAGAGAAACGGACGATTAGGAGATGCTGTAAGTCAAAGCTGAGCAGAAATCAGCAACGCACACAGATGCTGCTTCGTGGCACGTGAAACCTACAGTACTGTAAAAGTGTCTGCTATTATTTTGTAGTTTGAGGAAAAATCATATAAGGGCATGGAATAAGGACCAGCCAAGCCTTTCAGTGAGCTTTTTCTTTCTCCTTCCCACAAGCTGGGTATAAATGACGGCGTTCGTGGTCCGTGAGGTTCAAGGCTGAATGGACTGGCAAAGGCGATGCGCCGAGCGGCGGGTGAAAGCCTGCGCTGCTTGATGCTCCTGGCTGGCCCGGGGGGCTGGAGGAAGTTGCCGTTGCCTTTACTGGCTGTGGAAAGTCTGCTGACACCCACCTGCGGGGAGATTTGGGGGAAAAGCTGCTTGTTGTAGGGCCTCAGTGCTATGGGCTGAAGGTGGGAGCGTGGGTAGTGCCTCCTGTAAACTGTGTGAGAGAAATTAGGGGTTAGACGTAACGTGGCAGCTTTACTTGGAGCCACTGGGAAGTTCGATGGCAATGTGAAATTCGAGTTCTCTGAATTTTGGCTTTAGGACTCTGCACTGTGGGAATTTCTGCAGGCATTCTCATCCTGTGGGTACGGCTTGGGGGCACCCCCGGCACGGGAAGGTGATTTCGTGGCTCACCACCCAGCTGGTGCAGCTTACACTGGGGCAGCGTGCAGGGCTGGCAAACACTGGCGGGTCTGTTCCCTTTGGTTTTAAAAGGATTTCCCAACCAGTGGGTGATGATTAGTGCCTAATTTTGTGTAAAATTAGAGTCTAGTTTATCTTTTAACCCACAGCTGTTCCACTGGGATTTTCCAAACCAGGCTCAGACACTGTTGCCGATGACGCGCTTGTCTCTTCAGGAGTACTACTGGCTTTGCACTGGCGTCACAGATGTGAACCAGATGCTTGTGGCTGTGGATAAGTCAATGGTAAATGTTTTAATCGGAGAAGGAGGCTGGTCGTCTGTCGGTCTCGGTGTCTGGCTCGTGCGTTTTTATTCAGATGAGCGTTAGTTCAAAAGCTGAAGGTCGGAGGCATGCCCGGCTGTTCAGAAGGTCCTGGATTCATGCACGGCGCAAGCCCAAATATTGTGGCCATCTGCCTACTCGTAGTGGACCTCTGAAGTAAAACCACCCGGCATTGGTTTTATTTCTTTGGAGAAGTAACTGAAAGCAAGCTGAGCCCTGTGCGCCGCAGAGCGAGCGCTGGTGAGGATGCTGTGAGTCGGGTTAGGACGTGAGCCTCGCAGGATGAGTACCTTGGAGTTGGCCTCCTCAGAGGCAGCAGCCAAGTCCCTGGTGCTTGGTGAAGAGTCTTTCTGTCACTTTTTAGGGCTGTTTTTCTACGAGAAATGACCCCAGAAAATGGTCCCCTGAGCTTCTCTTTACAGCGGTGGCATTTCTTCCTCATAAGGATTTTTCCACAGAGCTGTCTTCTTGGTAAACTGTAATCCATAGATCAGGAGCTCCATCGCAGAGCCGCGTGTGGCACGAAAATCCCTCACATCTCTTATCAGCATCTAATGCAATTGCAAGCGAAAACAAAGCCACAGGAGGGGCTCTGCCAGCCGCCGGCTGCTGTCCTGTTTGCCCTTTGTCTGTCCTTCCAGTCCTGCCTTTTAAAGTCCTGATGGTGGCACCCAGAGAGAGATGTCACACCTACTGCAGGCAGAGCCCCGGCCAACGTCAGCTCTGCGTGCAAGCTGGTAAAATGTTCCCTTGGGATCGCACGGCTTGGGAGCGCTGCAGACCAAGCACAGCACCTCGACGGCAAGATGTAGCGGCCAGTGCTGTGGTGTCTGCGCTGGCAACCTTTTGTGAAGACAAGACGGGGAGTAGAAATGCAGCTCCTGCCTCTGGCCCTTCCCGCTGGCCCCTGCACAGAGCCGTAGGGGAGCAGGGAGCGCCCTCGTGGCTCATCCCTAAGTCCCGCCACCCTGAGAGCCTCTGCTGGGCCTGACGCTGAGCAGCCCTAAGGATGGCAGCGGGGCTGAAGAAGTGCATGAGGTCCGTGGTCATGACCTGGCATTGCCTTGTGCTTCCTGCTGTGCCACAAATCAGCTTCTGATCTGGGCAGTGAGACCTCACACCAGCCACATCAGTCCCTAGGGCACGTTTTGGGCTTCTTTGCCTTCATCCTTTGTAGGATCTGTGTCCCCTCCCACAGTGCCAGAGCTGCCGTATTGGTGCAGTCTCGGGCAGCAGCATCGCCACACTGGAAAAACATCAGCCTGTAGTCAGCTGACTTGTATTTTCTTCTTAAGCCTTGGTATTAATCTCAAACTTGCAAAATTGCAAGGTATTAGGTTTTTATAGAGATGCTGCGCTTTGTGTGAGGAGACAGCTTAATACTGCAGGTGCTGTGCTGCCAATCCATCTAAAGCTGCACTGCATTAGCACTCCGATATCAGAAATATCCCTCCTGATATCAGGAAGATCCCTCCAGCAGAGAGCTTGGAAAGCAGAGTGCGTTGCCTTGATGTCCGGGCATGTGCCTGCACGCTGCTTTTCGGGCTTCGTGTGTGAATTTGCAAAGAACCCGTCACATCAGCGATGCCTCCTATGAATTCGGGTATTAGTGTGAACAGAAAAAAGAGAATAACCTCCCATTTCTGAAAAGGTCAGGTTGCAAGACAGCTGCTGAGGCGTGAGGCGGGGACGTGGCCGAGGTGGCCGGTCACAGCTGTCCCCACTGGGTTGTGTCTGCAGAACGGGGGGACACCCAGTAACGAACAGCCTCCGCTGATGAAGGTGCTCACTTCGTTCTCCTCTACCCTCTTCCATGTTCTTCCGTAGTCATCTCCCTTTCCTGGTGCAAGACAAGACCCTGGGTAAGTGTGGCCGTAGTCGGCCTGGGGTCCTGAGCCCCCCCCGAGGTTGGGGACCCTGCCTCGCTCGGGGGTCCCATATCCAGACCCTCTTCCAGGGGAGACAGCTGAAGTCTGCAGAGATTTGGGCTGGTATCTAGACTCCTGGATTTTCAGTACCAAGAATCTGCTTTCTGTGGGGCCACTTGTATTTTTCAGTTCTGAAAACAGAACAGTAGGCAGGAAACAAAATGTGCAATTTATAAAATGGAACGGTTGTGGATGATAACATTTTTTAGAAAATTCTTTTCTTCTTTTCTCACTAAAATTCTCCACCGTGAACAGGCTGGTTTTCCCCCACCTCGTTCTAACTGGCAAACACAGCTTAGTTCAAGGGAAATCCGGCTCATCCCCCCGTGATTCATCGCTCCCTCACCTGTAGCAGACCCACCACTTGTGTCAGTGCGTAAAGCCAAGAGCACGGCCGGGCTGAAGGGCTGGGGAGGGAGAGGCGCGCTGCTCTCCAGGCTCCAGCTGCGGTGGTGGAACAGCCCCCAGCGTGCCATGAGCAGTGAGGGCGAAGCAAGCACGTGGATAAATATGCGATATGTTATGTGAAGTGACTTGCTGATTCTCAATTAATACCCTAATTGTCTTTTTTTTTTTTAATTATTGACTCCAAAATTACCAAGCTGCTTTGCAGATGCTATGGAATATAAAACCGAAGGGCTCTTTATTGACATTTTGGAATTACAAATTACGTTTGTTGTGAAAACAATGAGAAACTGTCTGTTTAATTGGTTGTAGGTTGCAATTTGTGTGCGCTTAGGTAAGAAAAATACCGCTATCTAGGGGATCGTTAAAGATCCCTTTCCTTTGAGTCAGCAAAGTTCAGAGCTGGGAAGGAAACAGATCTATAGTGGATAAAACTTCAAACTCACGAGTAGCTCGGTCCGAGGGATTGCTCTTGGCAGAGTGAGCGATGCCTGGGGTGGGCTGGTGGTGGGCTGGACGGAGAGAGGGAGCGTCTGGGGTCTCACACCTTCAAGAGAGAAAGCAGAGTAGCTCCGAGCTGAGGTGGCCTGACCTTGCTTGTCATTACCTTCAGGAACGGGGGGCGAGCCCCCCGGGTCGGAAGAAGTTTCTGGCTGCAAGCAGTAATGTGGGATTCATCTCTCATCAAAAACAGATGTCCAAGGCTGACCTGCTTACCCGGGATGCCCTCCCGGTCTCTAGACCGTCTTGCATGGATTTCTCAAGGAAAAGGGAATTCTAAACGGGCTTTGCCTGCAGCGGCTCGTGTTTCCTGCACCCAGGAAGCAAAGTGAAAGCCAGCACATGGCACGGAGCCGTGACCCCCGCTGCGGGCGCTGGCGGGAGAGGAGGTCTCAGAGCAGAGCTGCCTCGGTCCGGGTGCCCCAATGCCGAGGAATAAACAGGCTTGTGTCTGAACAGGGAGCGGTGATCTCTGCTCTCCAAAACGCTTCCCCCAGCAGGGGAACGTGACGCTGGCGTCTTTCTGACAAAGCCCTTGGGAAAAAACCACGGAAAGCTGCCTAGTGCAGGAAGATTTGTTAACGCCGTTAATTAGAAGTGAAGCTTATACTGCAGGCGGCAGGAGCCTCTGGAGATTAAAGAGCAACATTGAGCCTAAGAAGGGGCTCTGCTCTCGCTCCTTGGACAAATCACAACACTGGGCGCAGGATTTCTTGGTGGAGAAGGAAATCGGGGCTGTCGGTGCCATCGTTTTCCGTTGGTGAGGAGGAGGAGATGCTGCGGGGATGGGTGTAAGAGCATGGCAGGGCAATGAGGGGAAGTGAGATGCGAGCTGGGAGAGCCGAGGAAAAGGCGTGTGTGAAGAGAAAGCCGGGCCCCGAGACTGCTTTCCCCTCTACAGCACGGCGGCTCCTCGTGTCTCTGCACTGAGGCGTCTCCGTGAGCCGGTGGGTACGGCGGGGTCCCGCCTGCATCTCGCTGCAGCGCAGACGCTCTCTGCTGAACGCGTACCTGTGGTCTGCTCAGTGCAGCAGGAGGTCAGGTGTCTGCCATCTCCACCTCATCACCAAGCCGTCTCCTGTCCTGGGCAGAACTAAGGTGATGCTGAGGTAGGAGGCCCCCATCTTCCGCTGGTGGCAGTTGCTGGAGGTCTCGCAGCATGAGCAGACAGATCCACCCTGCCAAAACCCCTGCAGCTCTCCGGGGGCCTGTGGAGTGGTGTGCCCCAGCCTCTGAGTCCGCTGCGGTTTTAAGGGCTTGTAACCGCAAAATGAGTGGTGGAGTAGGAGCAGGACAGGAGAGGTCAAAGCTACAGCCCTCCATACGATGCTGTGCCATGGCCACCGTTGGGAGCGGCCACCGGGCACCCTTCAGAGAGGTGGGAAGTGTGGCGGAAGGAGGGGTTGCTCATGCAGTGCACCCCAGGATGCTGCTCTCCCGCAATCCTTCGCTCGCTGGTCGGCTTTGCGAGCTTACGGAATAGTTTGCCCCTTTGGGCTCCGTTCTCGTGATCCTTCGGGCCATCCGCTGCACCCAGCGCGGGTGTCTGCGGAAACGTTGACCCTCTGATCCTGCTCCCCTGAAGTCCGAGGGCTTCAGCGTGTGTCGTATGGAGCTGCAGCTGGAGAGTGTTAAATCTTTACCATCCCACTGCAACCGCCTTTGGGACAACATAATTAACAGCAGTACCTCCTGCCCCGGGCTGAGATTTAGTTGGCGAGCAACTGTAAGTTCCTCCTGCGATTTTCCCTTTTTCTATTTGTTTTACCCAGATCTAATCAACGCTATAAAGGGCAAAGCGTCGGTATTATTTATTTGCCACGGGAGCAGCGCAGCAAACAGTCCATCACGTCGGGGTTTGCTGACCGACGCCACAGATAATCAGCGTTTTTCAGCCTCTTTGCAGGGAAGCCCTGCAGAGCGTGATGCAGCAATAAGGCGATGATGGGAGGATTCGGTGGGAAGTCCACCGTCCAGAGCCCTCTGTGGCAGCAACATGGGGGCTTTCCTTCTACAGAACGAAAATACAATGGGCGAGTTTCAATTCAAGCTTTTTAGGTTAAAAAATTACTTTCTCAGTGCAAGTTGTCATAGAAAGTATTTTATTTCGAAGCTGTCATGTCTTTAATAGGAAGAATGAAAGCCGTAACATTTACCGAGAAACAGTAAATGGTAACTTGGGGTTTTCATCTCAGAAAAAGGACATAATGGAAATATTTTTCTACAAGCTTTGTGATTCCATTTCACATATTTCACGGAAAACCCTTTCCAACCCCTGACCAGCTGCTCTCTGGCACTGTCGGGCAGGGGCTAATTTTCTAATGGATTTGAGGGCGCTCCTTCACAAGGCCACGCTCCGTGCGGCGGATGCTTGTCCTGACCCGCGGTGGAGTGTCTCGCTCCCCGGAGACCGCCGCTCTCATTCCGGCGCGCACTTGTGCGTCTGATTTGGGAGGATCTCTGGATCTCCTTTCGCAGCACGCGCTTATTCTTCAAGGGCAAAATTTGCTTTCAAGCCCCGCCAGAACAGCGTGGGCTGCGCCCAAGAGAAGGGCGACAAATTGGCACGCGGGGAGTAAACTTGGGTGGTTGAACGGCGCTGCCGTACCCAGCCTTGCGTCAGATGAAACACAAACAGGGGCACGGCACTCGCGCAGATCCCAGCTTATTAAACGCCCTCCGTAAGGTGCTGAAAACATTTGCCTCGTTTCCCAAACAAGACGGTTCACCCCGTTCCCTCCATCCGGGCGGTGCCCGGGCAGCCTTTCTCCTCAATCCGTTCCTCTTTGTCCGCCTCCTAATTAGCAGTAATTGCTTTGGGGTTTGGGGGGCTGGGCTGGAGTCCTCTCTAGGACCAAGCATGGGCTTTGATGCCCCAGCAGCGTAGGCAGGAGCCTGAGGTGGGGGCTGGGGGGGAAGGGGACGGATCCAGTTACTGCCAGCAGTGACCTCCGGCGTTTCGTAGGGGTGGGAACAGCTGGCTTCAGTGGAGGGATCTCCAAAACTTGCTGTCTCCTGGCTTGAAGAGCCAAAAGGAGCCTTGCCCAGGAGGTTTCATGGAGTGTGCCTGCAGAAATATTTTTTAAGCCTCTCACTTTGGGCTTTTCCAGATGTAAGCTGTGTCCTTCGCTCAGGGCTGGATCTGGGGACGTCCCAGCAGCATCCTTTCATTCCACACCAGCCCCGTGGCAGCAAGGAACAGCCTCAGGATCCCCCCAGGAGGGTGCCCTGAAGTGTCCCCAGGCACGTACCCCTCGTCACCCCTGTGGAAGGAGACCTGTTGGCCCTCGGTGGGGCTCCGGCTGTTGAGGAGCAGCCCCAGCCATGCAGCATCTATTGATCCATCATCTCCCAAGGATGCTGTTTGCGCTTAGTGGGACAGTCAGGGTGTAATGCACAAGTATTTGCTCTGTCAAGAAGCACTTGGCGGCCTGTGGGTAAATGGTATTGGAGCAGCGAGTGGCAGCGACTCCGTTGATACAGCCCCAGAGATGTGGGCGCATCCTCTGCCGGTGCGGATGAGCCCTGGGCTGTGCCCACGCCCGCTGAGGGTCGGGCTCCCCAGTCCCCGACAGAGTCCCTCAGCGGGTGACGTGTGTCCTTGCTTCTTCAGCCCCTGGAGAAATAACCACACCGGCTCTGCGGTGCCCCTGCGAAGGGACCGTAGAGGAGGTGACCCCCAGAAGTCCTGGGAGGAGCAGCTGAGGGAACTGGCGGTGTTTCGTCTGGAGAAAAGGAGGCTGAGAGGTGACGTCGTCCCTGACAGGAGGATGTAGCGAGGTGGGGGTCGGGCTCTTCTCCCATGTAACAGGACTGGAGGAAATGGGCTCAAGTTGCACCAGGGGAGGTTTAGGTTGGATATTCAGAAAAATTTCTTTACAGAGAGGGTTTTCAAGACAGGCTGCCCAGGGCGGTGGTGGAGTCCCCATCCCTGGAGGGGTTTAACAGCCGTGTCGAGGTGGCGCTGAGGGACAGGGGTTAATGGGGACCTGGCAGTGCTGGGGGAACGGGGGGGCTTGGTGATCTTCAATGTCTCTTGCAACCAGAATGATTCTGTGACTCTGTGAAGCAGATATCCCACTGATTTCAGCTGGGGCTCCCGGAGGATGCAGAGCCACTCACCCGCGGCGGTCCGTAGTTTTCCCAGTACATTACTGGGGCAGAGGGTGGCACCAGTGTGCAGCGGCTGAGCCAGGGGTGGGATGCTGGACAGCAAGTGCAGGAAGCAAGCAGTGACCGTTCCTCAGTGGGAAGCTTTTGCCTGCTCAGACCTCCAGCTGGGGAGGACCAGGCAGCTTGTTTGGTGGCGCTGAAAGGAGAAGCAGCAGGGAAGGGCTCACACACGTCTCACTTTGTAGCAGTCGCGTCAAAGGAGGAAACTTGGATTTTAGTGAGAGGGTTTGCAGTGTCTCTGTGACACGCAGATCAATAATGGGATGCGCAGCAGCTGCTCTCAGTAAAGTGTGTCGACGAGCCTCATTAACGTTGGCTTATGAATGCGGCTGAGTGTAATTGTTCACTGTACTTAAAAACCAGAACCAGGAGAAATTGCCAGAATATATTCTCTGGGTGTGAAATGCTGGAAATAATGGAGCCAAGGGCTAGACGTTCATGTTTAGAGCAGTATAAAAATAGCAGGGCTGTGATTTAAGGAAGGAAATAAAATATTTCACCTAGTGCCGTGATTTTATAGACAGTCAAGTGCTTACAGCTTCTCCTGCAAAGCATGTGGTAGAGCCCAGTGGCAGAGGAGATGGACTGTGTCTAGGCTGGGGTTCCTGGTTCTGGGGTCCCCAGCCAGCATCCCCCAGCAGGCTGGCGTCTCCCACGAGCGCAGTGTTAACCTGCTGCCTCCGAGCAATGAGAAGGTATCCCCAGGGATGGATTTCCTTAAGAAGAAGCCTAGAGGGATCTCTAGGGTGTTGGTATCAGCCCATCACCATCACTCCACCGCTGCTTCTGCCTCCTGGTGTTCACTCACCATCTATCCCAGCTTGGCCGCGGTTGAACCTGGGAACCTGTGTGTGATTAGAGCATCTCTTTCAAAAAGAAATGCAGTTAAGATGTCAACAGTCAAAGACTCCGCTGCCCCCCTTGTCACTCATCATCTCCCTGTTAAAATTTGTGCCCTTTATCTCATTTGAATTGGTTGGGCTTCAGCTCGCAGCCATTTATTCCTGTTCTGTCCTCACCCTTTTGATTAAAGCACGCTTTTGTATCCGGTTTTGTCTGCAGATGGAAGTTCTTACACAGTAATCACATCACCTTCCCATCTCCTTTTTGATAAGCTAAACAGAGCAAAGTCTTTAATTTTCTCTTTGTCAAGCATTTTCTTCAGCCCGTGAATCATCTTCATGGCTGGATTCTGCTGCACTTTCTTCTTTTCTTTCTTCTTTCGGGTGTTGAATTGGGTGATTAAGTTTCCAAATCAGAAGTGCAGAAGTCCTGCCAAGCCTCAAGCCCTGAGCAGGGAGACTTGCCCATCCTGTGGCCTGAGTCTCACCCTCCGCTGTGCAGCCCCTCAGCCTCTGAGATCCTCTGTGACGCTTGTCAAGCGGGAAGCCCCCCATTGCCTGGGATTTAGGATCCAAGGGCTGGCAGGAGGATGCAGCTCAGGTCCGAGGAGGGCCTGCATGTTCAAACCAGCCTTGCTAGAAGCTCACCTCCAGGTCACAGCCTCCTGCTGCGGTCTTTGCAGTGAAGGGCACCCTTCTACCCTGGAGGCTGCAAGCACCAAAGCCGTCCTCTTGCTGGCCACCATCTCACGTAGCAGGAACTAAGGATACTGGAAGAGATCTGGCCATGGCTTTGCCAGGGGGTCGTTCAGCGCCCCGCTACTCTGCAGTCCGCTAGCCAGCAAAGAGGATCTCTCTTGCCCATCTGTAGAGCCACAGCAAGCGCTGCTGAGGTCCCTGTTGCTATCTCTTTTGCCAGAGATCAATACCTGGCCCCACTGGCCTGCGCTGACCCATCCGTGTGGTTATTTATTGCAGGATGAGGTGCAGGACACCGCTCAGAGCAATCCTTCGCGGTGAGCTGACTGAGTCTGGGTTAACAGCTCAGCACTGACTCTGCTCCACTAAAGCCAACTGTAAAACCCCAGTCTGTTCCTCCTGCTGAAGATGCAGAATGAATTTCAGCTTAAAATAACATCAATCTATTATTGCCTCTGTAAATAAGCCCCTGGAGAAGACTGTAGGTTGTCACCTGGCTCAGGTTTGGCAACATCATTTTGAGCTGAGACCTTCAGCTGAACCAGTGTGAGTTACTCATCCATTGATATAAGACTTTTTTTCACGTACAAAGCCAGGACAGATAGAACATCTTTCTTATCTGGTGCCCCACCAAACTCCCCAACCACGTCTCTTGAATCCCTCTTGGAAAGGCCAGCTCAGGATCAGGGTAAGTGCAAGTGCACGCAGGCAGTTGTGTTGGTCTGAGGTCCATTTCTCCTAGCCTTGCTCCCTGGTGCTTTTGTGACATTCCTTCTTTCCCTGGGTTGTTCTGGGGACATGCTGTGCTCGCAAGAGTGGGTTCAGATGGGCAGTGCCGGTGAGGAGGTGTTTACCCAAACCCTCACTGAGTATCTCCTAGGCCAGAACCACCAGAGTGATGCACCCAAGGCACACTCTCTGTGTGCAGAGTGATGCACCGAAGGCCACCACCACTGAGGACCAAGGGCACCTCCACCTCTACGTTCTGATCCTCCCACCAGAATACGCAGGGGAGAAACCAAGAGACCCAAAGTGACCCAAACTTCTCTGAAACTTCCATGAAGTTGCCACAACGGCTGTCGGTCACTTCCCAGCTCCTCCAACCTGGTTCACCTGAGAGGAGCCTTTTCTGCCAGTGAAGATACCCAGGAAAGGTGGTCTGCGGGAGGCAGCACTCTGGTAGAGCAGTCACCATAGCAGATGGAAATCTGTGATACCTTCTCGAAATCAAAGCAGTTGAGGGGCTCCGCAGCCACGGAGGATGAGGCCCCTTGATAAACACTCCCATCGCCATCTCAGAGCCGCTCCAGCGGTGGTGCGTCCTCGTTTCCTTTCAGCAAACCCAAAGAGGGGTTATATTTTCATAGTCTTCACCTTTTTTTTTTAATCACTCTCTCGTGATTTTTGCAAGCTGAGATATCTGAGGTGCTTAGCTCTGTGTGGAGTGTCTCATTAAATTTCAGAACCCTGCTTTCCGAGGCTCTGTTAATTAAGCACTTGATTGGAAGTCTGAATCTGAAGTCTTGGGTATTGACTACAGCTTTGCTAACCGAAGGTGATCTGTTCAGTGTAGTTAAAGCCGGCCCAGCCAATTCCTTTTCTTGCCGTCCTTCACCCTGCTATTAAACAGGCGTCACAGGTTGCTGGAGAGCCCTTGTGTTTCTACTGCCTTGGCTGGAGACAGTCTCTGAGATTTATTTTAGCTCTTGAGCTCCGTTGTCACGTGAGTTTTCTGCTGCAGTTGTTGGTTAGTGAAGACTGCCTGGCCGTTTAGCAGGCAGCAATTAATGACCACAGCAATTAATGGCCAGCAAGGATTTTGTCATGAATGCCTGAGTAGCCTGTTGGTTTTTTGGTTGTTCATTATTTCTTTCTTTTAAAGTCCTGTAGACTGCTTCATGGATTTGCATAACAAACAAGGAGCACGTTGTCAGGTGCCAGCAAACTTTCCCTATCTGCAGTTTAGGCTCCAAGATTGTCATCTGCCTGACATGATCTTCAGAGCCAGTCTCCCCACGGACACGCTGGTTTCTAGGTGGGAGTCAGGTACCTTACGGCATGAAGGACCTGACCCTGTGGATCCCACGCTGGTTCTCCTTTGTCCAGGCGGTTACAGGGTGTGGTAGGCAGCTGAAAGCGAACGGCCGGGCTCGCTGGCATGCACCGCTTCTCCCCGCCGCGTTGCTTTTGCATCGATCACTGGGAGAAACCAGCCAAGCCAGGAGAGCGGATGGAGGGCAGCGAAGGACAGGAGGTCTGGGAGGTCTGTGCTCTACGCTGAGCCTGTGCTGCCAGGCTGTGAGCAGGAGGCAGAGGAATGCTCCCAAAATGAGCTTTCCTGCCTGCATGGCTTGGACTGGAGAGAAGCAGATCCTGGGTTAAAAGTGGATGGTGCAGAGCTCCCAGGAGAGAGCCAGGCTGGGTGATGGGAGACCTCCAAGGCAGTGAACCTCAGCGAGATGGTTGCAGGTGGGTCGCTCCTTTGGGCTTGTGCATGCCCCCCCATGTCTGTCATGCCAGCAGCACGCTGAGACATCCCCCAGCTTTGGTATCGGTGGCCACCTCCGTAAGCAGGTGCCATTTCAGGGGCAGCTGTCGCCGCCCAGTCTCCAGCTCTCTGCTCCCCAGCGCCGCTCAAATCAA
Source organism: Bucorvus abyssinicus (assembly GCA_009769605.1). Taxonomy (NCBI): domain Eukaryota; kingdom Metazoa; phylum Chordata; class Aves; order Bucerotiformes; family Bucorvidae; genus Bucorvus; species Bucorvus abyssinicus. Next base: position 14,712,627 of record CM020047.1, read on the forward strand.
GCTGTAATCTGCACGCTGCCAGGTCAGGCTGTACGACTCGCCGTGCTGGAGACCGCTTTCCCCTAAGCCTGTCTCACGCTCGGTTTTGAAAGGAATGACTTTCTGGGTTGTGTTGTTCTAGGCTCCTCTCGTCTATCTCGTAATTCCTTTCTTTAAGTCATTTCCTGCAACTGGTGTGTTCCAGCCGCTCCGGTATCTGCTCTCGGTTGTACATCTCCTGCCTCCAATCCCTTGACGCAGCCGTTTCCCTTCCCACCCTTCTCCCCCCAACTCATCAGAGCCTGCTTCAGTTCGTTGGCCCCGACAGACCTCCCTTGGCCGGCCCATTTTGTCCCAACAAAGGTGCCAGTCGAGGCAGACTGTAATTTAATTGAATTTTCTTCTGAATCTTCAAGTGGGATAATCCTAAAGCTTAGTCTTGCCTCTGAGTCACAGCTAATGGCCTGGGTCATTGGTCAAGGGGGTTTTTTTTTTTTTAGTTTTTTCGGTCTAATCCGCATCTCTCATTCTTTCCTCCCTTGGCTCCTGATAAATATTTCTGACCCGTTGCTCTGTGAGCAGCCCTGTGCACGTGTGCGCACAGGCCGACAGACTCAGAAACGCGCTGGGAGGGGGAAAATGTCACCGCGCTGCGCAAGTGCGGCAGTTTTATCTCCTGGAGGCAGCAGACACGTCCTGGGCTTCTCTGCCCAGCTCCAGATTTAAATCCACGTTGAAAGGGACGGTGACGTGAATGTCTTACAAAGTACGAGTCTGTGTCCAAAGTAAAAAAAAATTAGAATTGAGCAGCCCCTGGTGTGGGTTTGCTGTTCCCTTGCTGACCTTTGTACAAACGCTTTCAGGGCAGGAGCTGGTCTGGTGCGAAGGGGTGGCAGTGCCACGCAGTTCCTGACCGCTGAAGGAACGGCGGACGTGCGAGACGGAGCTGCATTAGCTCCCCTTCTAGCTGGGAATGGGGGCCCGGGGAAGGTTAAGCAGCTGCCCAGGGTGACAGGCGAGGCCAGAGGCTGGGTGAAGACCGGAATGGAGATCCCCGCATTCTCCTCCGACTGTCCTCCAGAGCCTGCTCTGCTGCCAGGCTGCGGGTCCCGGCTTGTGGGGCAGCCAGGCTGGAGCCCCCTGGCTCACACTGGTCTGGCTCTTAGGAAGGGATGGACGAGCAGAGGTGAAACGACGCAGAAAGTGGTTTGGGATGAAGAACTGGGAGACAGTTGACATCAGAGCAGCCAAATTTGGTGAAACATGGTGGTACAGATGCGCGGAGCATGGTTTCTGGTTTACTGCTGACCACAACAGTGTGTTCAAAGCAGGCAGCAGCGTGAACCTCCCCTAAACCTGCAAAAAACCTGGGAAGGTACGGGTGGAAACTCGCAGGAGGAAGTTGCCATCTTGTGGAAGCTGAAAGGCTGGTAGTTTCCAGAGCGGCTGAGAGCCCGTGCCAACGGAGGGGGCTCGACGTGGCATGTCCCAGCCCTACCGACGCAGCAGGAGCTGTCAGTGCCTCCCCGTAATGGACCCACCGCCCTCGCTGGCCTTTGGGGTACCTTGTCCTCTGCTGGTTTGCGATGTTCTAAAGTACTCGTCTCCATAGCTTGATGTTTGGGAAATTGGGTGGGGTGTTTTGACACGGGGTCTGTGGAGGCTCTCAGCAAAGCCCACGGTTTTGGTGCGGTGTCCGTGGTTTGTGCTGTGTTTGCTGACGGCTGGTGATGACCGGGTCACTAGCATAGGTGGTGTCGTTGCTGCTCTGCAGGCTCAGGGAAGGGCAGTCCTTTGGTCATTACAAGCCTGTAGCTGGGAAGTCACGTCTGTCTGTTGAAGATTTCGAGGTGTTGAGTCATATGGAGAGGGTTGGCCGGGAGAGAGCTGGGGGGTTGCTGGTACTTTGAGATAATTCCCCTTTCCCATCCTGCCTGCTGGGCAAATTCAGCACCTCCAAATGGTGCAGAAAGCCCGTCTTTGAACATGCAGCGTCTTTCCCACGTGCGTGTCCCAGCTCCAGGTGGATCGCAGGGCATCTGGAGGTGGTTCCGCTCAGCTGGATGCGCTTGGTCAGCTGCAGGGGCTGCTCCCGGGAGGCAGCAGCTCAAGACCAGCTCTCTGCAACCGTGCGCTAGTCCTTCAGTGCATCCAAAATACATCAGAAAGCCTCAGTCGCAGAGTCTTGTCCCTCCTTTGAGGAAGCACAGTCCCACGGTTTTTTTATTTTTGACTGAAGAGATGAGGCAAGGTTGATTCCCCTCTAGATTTCGTGTCAGCGCAGCGTGGTGGTCAGAGGGGAGGGACGCCCTGGGCAGTGCAGATCTCCTCCTTCCTTGCTGAAGACCACAGCTTGCAGCTTTTTGCAATATCAATTGCAAGCTGAGGAGGGCATTAAACAAAGGCTACATTTCTCCCTCCCTCTTTCCCCGTCACAAGAATTTAATCAAAATCCCTCTGCACAGTGTCCCTGGCTTTATACTTTATAGCAGGGAGACGCTCCAGCAGAACACCGAGGCCGGCGGGGTGTCCTGCTGTCCTGTTGCCTGTAACTAGGCTGTTCGTGTGCTTGGATTGAAGCACGTCATTAACTGATTTCCAGCATCCGCACCCGGTACCGAGCACCTCGCAAACCGCCCCTGCTTCGTGTTCTGTTTCCATGGATCGCGTTAGACCTCTGTTCCGCACACCCTGTGCCTGGCACCCGGTTATCCTGTCTTCCCTGGGAAACACCGATTTGAAATCCTTAATCAAACAAATAAATGTGAGCAGGTAGATAAGCCACATGCGTGGACTCTGCTTCGTGAGTAGTTGCCACAGTCGCCACTTCCCGGGGAGATGCTCTGCCCTTGGAGCATGCGGGAGCACCAGAGCCCGCGACTCGTGATGACGTGCTGGCTGGCGGAGGAGCAGAACTCATGGAAAAGTTCACAGTCATATTCAGCGGGCGTGTGGAGGTGGTTTGCTTTGCTCAACCAGCTGCTTTCTGTGCTCCTGCCGTTAGACTGCAGAATGTGATCTCGGAGATCCCAGCACCGCACACTACTGGGAGGTGTGGTTTGCATCCAGCCCACGCCAGAAGGGCTTGAATTTCGTCATTGCTGCGTGGGGGATGTTCAGTGACCTGTGCTAAGCAGACAGCGTCACTGCAGTAAAACCCTGAATGCGCGTTGGTCGTATTTATAAAATGGAATTAATTAACTCTCGACAACTCCCTGGCAGGAGGTTGGAGCGAGGTGGGGGTCGGTCTCTTCTCCCAAGTGACAGGACGAGAGGAAACAGCCTCAAGTTGCACCAGGGGAGATTTAGGTTGGGTATTCAGAAAAAACTCCTTACAGAGAGGGTGGTAAAGCCCTGGCAGAGGCTGCCCAGGGCAGTGGTGGAGTCCCCATCCCCGGAGGGGTTTCCCAGCCGTGTCGAGGTGGTGCTGAGGGACAGGGGTCAGTGGGGACCTGGCAGTGCTGGGGGAACGGTTGGACGGGATGATCTTGAAGGTCTCTTCCAACCAAAATGATCCCGTGACTCTGTGTAATTAATATACTCACTTTCTCACTCACAGTTTTTCACTCTTTGCGAGGTATCTAAAGTGCAGGAAATTAAGGTTGTCTCGATTTAGTGAAAGCTTTGCGGAAACATTTTCGGAAACGCCTGCGCGTTGGGTAATAAGCCAGTTGCACGGTGTATTTTCTGGGTGAAGAACCTTGGAAGAAGTCTGGTAGTCTGGGAAATTATACCCAGTGAGCATGCATGGGGGACAGGGGGACTTTAGAAGGTGCCACTGAGAGGGGTGGATGAGGCAGGACATCCCTCAAGATTCAAAAGCATTGATAATAATAATTATTAATTACCCCGTGGACAGCAAGGGGCAGCTGATAGCAAAGACTTAGAGGTAAGATCCCACCCTGTTTGCTGTTTCCACTGAAGGAGATGAGAGGGGCAGTAGAGTCTGAAGCTGGGAAGATGCTTAATCACGGAATATTCTGAGACAGGAACTAAGATGCAGCGTGATCTGGCGGCAGCGCCCCGCCTGCTGCGCTAATGCTGTGGAAACCGATGGTAACTTAACCGAGTACTCCGGGCTGCAGAGGTGTCGGCCACTTGTGTTCCCCACCTTGGAGGTTGCAGCCTTTAGCCGGAGGGCAGAGCTGTGCTCGTGAGGGGAAGAAGCTGCCTCAGATGGAGAATCAGAAATGTGGGGATTCACTCCGGCAAGGAGAGGTCTGGACCGAGCAGCACTTGAGCCCACGTCTTCCTTTACCGTTGAGTCTGGTGCCGTGTTTTATTGTGGAAGTTGCAGAAGCCGGCGTGCTGGTCTTTGAAGAATGGGTGTCCTATTTTTAGGACATCCTGCTGAGCAAGGAGCAGATGTAGCAGGAATGATGCCGTGTTATTTGGGATCTGGTGTGTTACATGCCAGCGTGACGCATGGACGTGTAGATGGTTGCGTTGAAGAGCAGGTCCATGGTCTAGAGATGCAGGTCTCTCCAAACGCCTAGTGCCGCCGCCTCTGCAGGCCTGCGGTCACCTCTTCTGCCTTCTCTGCCATGTTTCTTCAGTTACTCTTAAATCCACGGATGTCCTCAGTGTCACCCTGCACACACGCTCACCCAGGTACTCTTCTCCGAGCCTTTCGTAGAGGCGGGTTGGATGGACTTTTGGTTTGCCCCGGGCCGGCAGTCTGCACGTTCCTGTGGTCGCTGGTGCTCGCAGGAGATGTCACGTTTCTCTAAGTGGTTTCCAAGCTGGCTGATGACTTCCTGCTGGGATTTTGGGAGGCTGAAGGCTGTCGCACAACAGCAGCTTTGAGTCCCCGTTGAAACCCAGTGAGATGGACGCGTGGATCCTGTCACTGCGGCCACCTTCTCTGATCATCCTTGCTGTGAATATGTGGCTCGCACGGATACGTCTGGGACTAAGACACGGGCGTGTTTTCTACGCTCTGTGCCCAGCGCTTTCTTGGTGCGGTCCGGTACCATACCGCACCGTGAAAGGCACATTTTGTGCCTGCGTTGGTAAAACCTCTGCCTGTGGGTGTTCCAGCAACGACCCCCTACCTCCGCTCTCTGGGGAAGACCTCTTGTCACCCAGGCCACGGTGCACATCTCTGCCTACATAACGTGCCTGCAACAATCCCGGCGTAGTTTCGGAAATGGGTGGGAAGTGTTCGGTGTGCGGGACGTGGATCGTTTTCCTTTGGTAAGGAATGGCACCAACATACGTGCGATAAGCCAGGAGGAGAAAGCTGCTCCCCAGAGCCTTTTGCTGGGGCACTCGGCATCTTCTCTGGGGAGGGGAAATGGCAGCTAAGCGAACGCAGGCAGGGTCCGGCAGCGTACGGAGCAGCTGGGGGCTGCAGAACAGAAGCCTCTTTGCACTCCCAATAAATTGGTCTCGTAGGAATTTTGCTTCGAAATTATAATTGACCCAGGGAAGAAAATTATTTCATGGACTTTGAACTCATTAAAAAACTCCATCATTCATCTACGGTTTATTCCTGACACTTAATCAAAAGAAATCTAACCATCTTTCTAACGAACGTAATTTAGCGTTGCTGGGAATGTGTCTACTCCCAAGTACACGGCGCCCATGGTAGGAGTGGAAGGAGTTTATTAGCTTGCTTTGTCATAGCTGCTAAGCACCCCCCGGGAGCTTCAGAAGTCTCCACAATTGGGAACAATCATTTTGGCATCTTCTTTTAATCACAGATTTTTGCGAATTGTGGGGTTTCATCTTTTGTGTAGTTTCGTCGCTTTAAAACCTTCTTTTATACAAATGAAAAATACCGTGTAGCGGTAAACCTCAGATTAGGAAATATTTACAGGAGATTTTTTTAAATACAATTTTGAATGACAGTTTTAAATCAAACCTTGAGTGCACGTACATCAAATTACAGGGCGTTCACAGCACCGCAGGATTTGGCTTCAGCGAGCAAACCCTCCAACACGCCTTCGTGTAGGAGAGCATCTCTACTCCAGAAAGCATTTTCGTACGTAGCCACCTGAAAGGGGGGATTAATTTCTCCGCAAGAACTGCTGCAGTTTCAAGTCATGAAGCCATAGTGTCCCGCCCCAGCTGAGTGTCCCTTGGCATGGTCAGAGCCAGCGTGGGTGGCATGGACTCACCGGACACGTCAGCCCCGTGCCCAAAACCAGGGGGTAGGCTCGTGCTGGGTCTTGGAGGCATCCCACCAGAACAGGGTGGGTCCGTGGACCAGGGGCTGGGTTTCCCCTGTGCGTACTGGTTTTCTTCCTCATCCTAGATCTTGTCGATGGTCAGCCTGTGGCAGCTGTTTGCGGCAGGCAAGGAGCAGGAACAGGTTGGTTTCTCCAGGTACTTTGTGTGGTAGGACCGGCAGGTCCACGTGCCCGTTCGTGGCCCCTGCCAGAGTCCCCGCTGTGTTCTGCAGCCAGCGGGGCGATAGCGTGAGCAGTGTGTGCTGGGCGGGAGAGACCCCCAGCTGATGTGCCTTCTGGCCGTGCTCCAGCGGCGGCACCGTGCCTCCATTCCTGGGTGGGTTTTCTTTTGTCGTTCAGGTTTTGACTGATGCTTTTTCACCCCGAGTGGAACTCCAAAAGCCAGTAACGAGTCACGTGGGAAGAGCTGGGGGAGCTGCTGGTGTTGGATGCCCATTCCTTTAGCAAGGCTTACGCCCCATTTATTTCTCCTGGCATTTAGCTCAAGGCACTTCAGTGAGAGAGAAGATGGTTTCACTCAGGAGGGTCCTCAAGGAGATGCAATTTTGGGGAAAAGATTACACTTCCTACTCGAACGACTTACCAGGCCATGTTTTTGAGTGCCTTCTAGGTGCTGGGTTGTCTTCCTGAACAAGTGATGTCAGACTTGGTTTACGAGCACCCATGACGTTTACTAAGTCGTGCAGTACCCTGGGCACCCGGGAACTGCTGTTGCCTCTCGCCAAACCATCGGTACGTACGTCACAGGAGCCACAGGGTTTCACCCCAGATCGTGCTTGTACCAGCACTGGTGTGGCCAGCAGGAGCAGGGCAGGGATTGTCCCCCTGTCCTGGGCGCTGGTGAGGCCACACCTCGAGCTGCCCAGGGAGGTGGTGGAGTCCCCATCCCTGGAGGGGTTTAACAGACGTGTCGAGGTGGTGCTGAGGGACGTGGTTTAGGGACCCCAGCAGTGCAGGGTGAGGGGTTGGACTCGATGACCTTAAAGGTCTCTTCCAACCAGATGATTCTGCAATTCTGGGATTCTGGGATTCTGTGCTGCTGCGCTAATGCTGAGAGGAGAAGCATTTTGGAGAAGGTGGCTAAAATACCTACCTGCTGTTCTCAGTCATCCTGAAAACAGAAGGGTTTGTAAATCCGTTGGTAATGCTTCAGTAGTGGTTTCTCAACTGAGCCTGGTCACTGGGCAATGTTTTCCAGAGGGTGAATAACGCCCCATAAGGTCATCCTGGTGTTTCGTAGGGACTCATCCTGCTCCACTGAAGTTAATGGAATAGTTAATTGACTTCTGGAGGAGCAGGGCGGAACCTGGGCTTTCCTGAGCAGCTGGTGCTGCCGAAGCTCATGTTCAGGAAGAGCAGCTCTTGGTTTCAGTTCATGGACTTTTTGACTTAATTGTGCCAAGGTTTCAGCGTGAGTTGAACTCTTCCGAGATGTCGGTGGATCTAAATGAGTATGAAATGTGAATGCCCGAATGGTAGGAAGAGATTCAGACCTTGCACACTGCCAGGCACCAGAGAGCCTGTCCAGGAGGAGATGTCTGGCTGAGACATGGATTTTCTCGTGTGTAATGAACTCAGGCTGAAAGGTTTTCTGCAACTGGATTGTTCAGAACCTCCCACTCCTCCTCGTCACTTCTTTGATGTCTACAGTGGGTTGTGCTCGTGTTAGAGTCTTACCCAAGAGGGTCTCTAAGACCTTCTTAGAGGTCTTCTCTTCCCAGACACTGATTTTTATGAAACTTGTAGGAATTTAAGATGCATGAGCAGCTTTCAGGTTTGCAAGGAGCAGGCTCAGAATATGCACACTGTCCCAGTCTCATCCTCGGTCCTGGATTTCACCCCTGACGTAAGGTTTTCCCCCTGTCCGTCCTCTGAAGCCGTGGTCCTGGGAACCACCATATTCTACATACAGTAGAGGTGAGAAGGAAAGAGACGATCCAGGGAAACCCACCCAGCCCCTGGAGAGACGCAGCCCCCAGTGTCTGGTCACCCTCCAGTACAGGTGTGGGTTAACACTCACACCTTCCTGGGCACAGCAGAAGATCCTGCCGTGCTACCCCGTGCCCCACAGCAGATCTGCTTGCCTCAGCTGCACTGTGACTTACCGAGCAGCACCTTGCCCGAAATCACCCTGGAGGTCCCCAGCCTGCGTCACCACATCAGCTGAGGCAGGAGAGCATCCCGCACAGCCCCGAGAGCTGCAGGCAGGGGCTGTGAGCCACGAGGGGATGGGGTCGGATGTGTGTTTGCTTTGAGGCATGTTGGATTTCCTACACGTGACTGCTCCTGATCTCCCACCGTCGCTTGCGAGAGCTGCCCGGTCATGAAGGATGTTTTCAGCTGCGCAGGGCGCGTGCACGTGTCACTGTGATGTGTCTGCTCCTAAATGCCATGGGGACCCCCGTAGATGTGGTTCACTGGGGTGCACAGGAGAGAGCTCTAGTTGTACTCAATACCTTTCAAATTAGATAAAAAGCACGCTGCCTGCTTGCTGTTAATCCTCAAGCTGGATGCCTGCGAGTGCACGTGCGGATGTGAGGCTGGAAACCAGGTCAGTAAATAGAAAATGACACTTTTTAAAGAAAAAAATGTGTAAATCTCGTAAGGTTTCCTTCCCCTAGCCCTGCCTGTAAATCCTGTCTGTGCTGGGAAGCAGCAGGGCTCCCCTCCCGTTTCTAAGCTGCTCAAAATGACAAAAATCCCTCAGTGGCAAATCCTAAAATTATTGGGTCAGGGGGATTGTGAAGGGCTGATCAGATCCATATTGTCATACGCAGAGTCAGGAGGTCCCAGGGATTTATTCTGCCCTGCGAGGGGGCTGTCAGACAGACAGACATACCTGCTCCGTGAGGCTCGCTGAAAAAGGACAAGGCATCAGCCAGCGTTAGCCATTGCGGGCTGTAAAATGCCCATCACCCAACATGAGCCCACGTAGGACATGGCCCGTAGCCCCCTGCCCCACAGAGGAGCGCTGCCGGGGGCAAGCGATGACTTACCAGCTTCTTGCGCCGCTGTTCTCCCAACCACAGAAACTGGGGGGGCTGCTGAGCTGGTCTGGCGTGAGCCCCAGGCTCCGTCTCCCCGTGCAGCCAGCGAGGGGGTCGGCAGCTGCTGCACTGCGCGTTAAACCCGGCCGCTGCACCGCCGAGCCGCGCGCCGAAACGTGGGGAAGGCGGCTGGGGAAGGGCAGAGCTGCTCCCTTGCCATCCCGGTGTTAGAAAGAGATTTCTTCCTGGACGTGGACACAGAGATAGGAGTGACCTGAGGAATGTCTCTGGGGGAGTCGTTTGTTCTGCCGTGGAACAGCGATGCCTGATTTTGTTTTGATTTCTTGTCTGGATGCCTTTACCCGGACAAATTAATTCATTTTTTGGCTTTGCGAGAGTGTGACTGATTCAGCAAAGGAGCCGTGGAACAGAGCGCAGCACAGATGAGCATCAGATCGGATTCAGGCTGGTGGTGACTGTCTACAGCAGCCGATGCCAATCTGGGCTCCGCCAGCCTGCCTTCCCTGGGCGGGAGGTTGTCCCCAGATAACCAACCGCGTCCCCTTCCAAAATCCTTTTGTCTAGAAACCCCAACCCCCTTGTATCGTCTCTAAGTGGAGGCACTTCTCGCACGTACTCGCCCCACCGCAAAGCAGCGTCGTTGTGTACGTGTGCCTCGTGCGCGAAGCCCTCGGACCCATTCTGCACATCTGACATTTTTCCCTCCTTGTGAAATGTTTGCGAACTTTTCTTTCCCTCTTCCTCACCTCCAGGGAGCGAGCAGAAAATAGTCAGGGCTTCCAAATGTTAATGAAATGGTTTATTTGAAATAACAAAATAATACACAGAAAAATGCCCCCGGATGGTGCGGTGAGTCTGTCCCTTCGTTCTGCCAGCTCCGGTCACTTCGTTCCTTTCGTCTTGCTGAGAAGTTTGTCCTTTTGTCACATCTTACTGTTTCTGCTGCGGGGTCGAGCAGCTGAACTGCTTTAAACAGAAGGGAATAAAGTTCACCCCGGTCTTTGCAGGACAGAGTCAGCCCGTGGTGGGGTTGCGGGAGGGAGGAGTGGTGCGGAGTGCGGAGCGCAGGTCTGGCTTGGACTGGGGACCGCTCAGCGCCGTAAGACCAGACCTGTCCTCTCCTGGTGCATCGTTTCCATGTTGCCCTCACATCCCTTATCCTGGCTCCCAAAAGCAAAAGCACCGTGAACAATAATCAGCAATAAACTGGAATGTGGTACTTTTAATTTTTATTTAAAAAAAGAGCAGTGCTGGACATGTCCATCTGCCTCCTCCTCAGCGCTGAGTGGAAAGGAAATTGGTTTTATCGTGATTGGATTCACACCTGCTCCAGTTCTCTGGTAAGAGAATGTCACTTCTGGCCCCAGTTTGTACTGGAAAATACTGTCACTGCCAGCTTAGCTTTTTCCCGCTGGGTTCAGCATCGGAACAATGGTCCCAGCACCCATGTCCCAGCACACACAGCACTCCGAGCCCCGTGGCGCCGGGACCAGCAGCCCGGGGAGGCCGTGGCACACAGCACCCACAGTCCACGTGGCTGTGAGCTGCGGTGCAAGCGGTAGGGTGGAACCCCAACACCTTCCGTCTTTGTAGAATCAAGGCAGGCTGCTGGTGCTGGTGTGGGTGGCAGTGGCTGCGCATCCTCGTGTGTCGTCGTACCATCCGGGCTGTCGCTGTGGACTCAGCGCTGACGGGTCGGGTTGTAGGAGGCAGAGCGACCCCGCGGAGAAGTGCATCAGTGCTGCTTTGGGAGGGGATTATTAAATATTATTTTGTTGTAGTTGTTATTGCTGCTCGCTTCATTTCTGTAGCTGCTGGGTGGTCGCAGGGGTGGTGATTACCAGCAGCCCGATGTGCTGTGCAGGCAGTTTGTGCTGCGCTGCCTCCGGTCCTGCCCAGGGCCCCCGTAACCCGCCCTTGGGGAGAGCCTGGCACTGGCTGATAGCAGCCTCCATGCCAAAATCCCAGCGGCGGTCCCACTGCTTCTCCAGCACCGAAGGTCGGTCTGTCTGCCGGCGTTACCCCGCAGGAGGACAGCGTCTTCAGCCCATTGCGCAGGTGGGAAACCAAAGCACGGAGCTGCCGAGGGGCTCTGCAGGGTCCCCAGGGGGTGGGAGGCAGAAGCAGAAGTCAGCTCCACGTCTCGTGAATCTCAGGTCGTTTCATTTCAAGTCTTACTCATTTCATTCCACTGAGCATCCCTCATTCATTTCATTCCACGGAGCATCTCGCTGGTCTCCTGTGTCAGCCACTGCCCTTGGGTGTAATTCAAAGCTTCGGGCTGTTCAGGCCTTGGAAGAGGTTTGTGCCTCTTCTTACCTTGGCTGGAATCGTGGGATGATCCGGGTCAGCGTTTCTAAGCGAGAGCCTTTAACCTAGCAGTAACCGGTGCATCCCTGCTGCAGCCTGTCGCTAACCCGTTGGAAAGACACCCCCTCACTGCTTATTTACCTCTGTGTGTGCTTATGAAAGAAAAATAGGTGCTGAGGGATTACTCCCCTAATGAATAGACCTGTGTGTGCATGCGTGTAGTGCCGCATCTTACAAGTCCATCTCAGTAGTTTTTAGGTCTGAGAATGAAAGTTGTAATGAGTAAAATATTGATTTCCCATAAAAGGGTTTTAATCAAATGCCCTGACACCCCAAGGGGGACAGAACTCTGCTACAACACCAAATTGCACTTCATACACCATCTATTTTTCAAGCACGGGATAAATGAGCCTGCCCAGTGGATCTGTGAGAGTTCCCAGATGTCGTACATCACGGGGAGAGGGAGAGCTGCGAGGAGAGGCAGAGCCGCTTGGCTCGGGACGGGGATGGTCTGGCGAACCCGCTGGGGAGCTGTGGGGAAGGCAAGGCTTGTCCTTCTCTTCGGCTGGACCTGCAGCCCCTGCAGAGGTCTGGCTGTGAGGGGCTTGCTCAGGCCGTTGAAGTCCTCGTGGCCCTGTTTCTCCTGAAGTGAGGGTATTTGGTGCTTCCGTGTTGGGCGCCAGCCAAGCTTGCACTGTGCGAGCAGCAGGAGCTCACAGGGGACACCACCAGTGTGTGCTCCACCACGCTGGAGCGTGCTGTCACCCCCAGCATTGCCCCTCGGGACTTTCCACCTGCATAACGCGCTTGGCAGAGACCTCGGGGGCATTTTGTAAATTACGGATACGACTGGTGAAGGCAGGAGAGGACATCCATGGTGCAGACCAGAGACAAGAGGGTTGCCTTTAATTGCTGTCATAGCCTTTAGATCCTGGTGGCCTTCGGCATCCGCTCAGGAATGGATTTTTGCACGTGTTCCTCTCCCCGCTTCATCCTTTGCCTGCATGGGTCTGGTTCCTTATGTCCCCTTTGAGCTCTCTGTCCAGAAGGTGCTCAGACATCTCCTTGCACGGGGAGCGTGTGTCAGAGGGATCTTTCCTGCCTGCTGAGAATAACCCCAACATGTCACAAGTTATTCGCTTACACTTCGGGCAAAGGATGAGCCTTAAGCAAGGACTGCAACAACAGAAAGCAGCAAGACCCAACTGTTAAAGCGAAAAGGAGAGAGAGGGAGGGAATGAAGTGAGCAGTCCAGTGTCTCACAGCAGTAGCAGCAGGTAAGCCAACCTTCCGGGCTCGTAGAGCCCATGAAGAAGCTCTGCTAGGACCTGGGTACAAGGGTTTGGAGACCCTGAGAGGGGAGACACAAGCTTTCCTCTTCTGCACTGGTTTGCTGCAGGGCACGGGGTTGGTCGCGGGTCTTCTGGCGGGCTTGAAGGCTCACTGCAGTCAGTGGAGGTAGCTCCTGTGATGCACCATGCTCTGGATCCACAGTGTCCGCCAGCGGCATTCAGGGGACTTTGGGGGGATTGTTTGGCCATATCTGACTTCTGAGCTATGGTTTGAAAGCCTTGGGGTCCTTCTCCAGATGAACACAATGCAGACCGTCTTCTGGAGGCTCAGGAAGAGTCAAAAGCCAAAAGCCACGACTGCTCTCCTGAGGTCTGTGTGTAACAGAAGGCTCGCTGCGTTAAGAGGCAAAGAAAGTCCGCACCAAATCGGGTAATGAACCGTGGAGGGGGGCGGTGAGCGGTAGAATGAAGCACACCTTTGCGAGACCACCAGCCACGACTCTTTCGCTCGGCTTGCCGTGCCCTGTGAAACAGCATCTTCCCCTCTGCTGTACCTCATCCCGGGTTGGCATCAGGGCTCCAAACTGGACAGGGTGGCTTTTACCCCACGAGAGTAGTGTGGCCATAGTCTGTAATAATGCTGGACAACGAGTTTCCTGTCGGACTTTTCTGTTCTGCAGACCATTGAGACACCCGAGCACTGCCGCCCCTTGGCACCGCCCTATTTCCACTCTCTTTCTTCCAGCACCTCCCAAGGAGAATAGTGAAAACCTTCCTCTTCCTTCACCTCGGCTCCTCTCACATCAGTCTTTCTCCACCACCTCTCTTATTTTCTACTATTCAACCGTTTGTTCATTCTTCTCGGCACCACTGTCCTGTGTGCTCCTTCCCTCATCACCAGCACAGGACCACAGGACCCTAAAACTTCGGGACAGGGGGTTTCCCTGCTGTTTCCTGACAAAAGGGTTACTCTCTGCGTCTTGCGTACTTAACATCTTTTTCTACCAGAAACATGCCGTCCGCTGGCCCCTGGCTCAGACCCGAGGGGGACCTGCTGCAGCAAGCAACAAGCACTCAGCAGGTCCAACTGCTACCTGGGCAGTGTGGTGGGTGCCCAATAAATTGAACCCGCTGCCCATGCGCAGAGACTTCTGAGATGTGCAATGCAGGACCCAGAGTTCACCTCACCTTTGCAGTGGGCTCTGAGATCCTGGGTTTTTTGGGGTTTTTATTCCAATTTGAAATGAACTCTCCAAGATAAAGCTCCGTCATTACGACTCCACTGTGTGGAAAGCATCCACTCTGCTTCTTGACTGGTAGAAGTCAGCGTGTCTCTGCTCACTTCAGCTTACGCCACTGGAAATCTGCTTGCCAGTCCAGTTCTATCATTATACACCTTACCAGCCGTGGCGGAATTTTCTGCCAGTGGAAACTGGTATGACACAACTAAAAACGGTGGTGATCCATCGGTTTGCATCAGTAAAGCATTTGATTCACAGGCTGGATTGTGAGTAGGCTTCTATTTCTTGTATCGTCATTAATATTTTCATATTTTTATTAGAACTGTAGTCATGAGAGTTGTGTGTTTGGGAGGGGAACTTTTTAATAAGGCTCTACGAGAAGCAATGTTTGGTTTATGAATAAATTATTTCAATTCTAGAATAAATTACACAAAGGGAAGAGAAGTGTCGTGCTGCAGCCTCAGTCTCCTGCGTGTTTGCCAGCCCTTGTGGTTCTACCATGGGCCTCAAGTCTTATTTTCTTAAAACTTCAGTTCTTACAAGGATAGCAGTTGTGAACATCTTCACTTTCAAAAAAGTAGTCGTGTGTTTCTGGCCTGACGCGGTGAAAAGCTTGAAAATTCAGCCTGAAGAGGTCTTAAAAAAAGCAGAAGGCTAATGAAAATAAGGGTTTTAAGATTATCAGGAGTTCAAATTCATCACGGGACTTTGGCTTGTAGAGGGAACTGGGAGATGACGTGGAATGGTGGAGATGGTAAAACATCCACGTTGCACAAGCGGGACGGGAGAGGATGTTCAGCCCTGTGTCACGCTGCCTGGCAGCCCCTGATACGGGATCTAGGCTTTAAAATGAAGCCTGGTCTGGATTTCTGTCCATCCCAGCGAACCTCTGTGGAGTCTGAAGGCCGGCAGTGTGTGAGGGGCTGGGCTGGACCCCCCACCCGGACCGAGAAGGTGAGCTCCTCTGGCTGCAGGAGACCAGCACAGACCTGAGTGAGAGACCCAGAAATTAAAAAAGAATGAGACAATCATGATACGCTGGCACGGTCACTAGCATAGCACCGGGCAGGAAGAGCGGTGCCAACCTCCTGGCTGACTCAGGAGGGTCAAAGCCGAACTTGATGTGCTCTTCAGAGGACGGTCCAGCGCTCCGACCCAGCCTGCTCTTTGCGTGCCGTGCACTGTCCTTTCCTCATCCCCAGCCAGACCACGTGGACTCGGTCAAGTCCCTCGAGGTGAACGTGGCAGAAGAACACAGTGCTCGACTGCGGGTTTTGTACCTGGTCATGGGCAAAGGCACAACGTCCAAGAGCCTTTGCAGTAGGAAATCCTCTCTCCCCACACAGCGTGGTCTGTCTGCTTGTTTCTTCACTTTCTCCAGGAGAAATCGGGCAGACTTAAGACCCAGCTGGTTTCTGGAATAGCTGAAGTTAAGTGGACTTGAAACCTAAGGATAAATTTCAGCATTCAAGTCCCTGTGATCTTCCCAAATGGTCTAATTTGGAGTCGGGGGGTGCCTGGGTCTTTGTTGTATGATCTGAATGGAGCTCTGGATCTCTAGCTGAATAGACATCTCCTACAACTTGGGTCTCCTCTGATCCTGTTCCCCAGTGAAGTTTTTAACTGGTCTCCAAGTAGGGGTTCTTGCCTAACTGCAAATGCAGTTCGGACTGGAGGCGTGTCCTCTGCTTCCACCACAAGAAGGTGGAATCCCCTCTGGGGCCGGGGTTTGATCTCTGCCAACACAGTAGCATTCTGCTCAGGAGTCAGTGAACTTGCGAGGAGCTTCAAGGTGATGCTCTTGACCCCACGGTTCACATTTCACTTGAGGAAAATAAACAGTGCATTGAAGACCCAGATGAAAGCTTTGCCTTCGGGAGCCATTTCAAGCTTTTCCGGGAGCCCGTCATTCTCAGCGACTTGCGTTATTAGCTTCTGTTTTCCTTGCTTCCCTGTTTCCTTCCCACCCTCCTCTTGTGCCTCACCTCACCCTGCAGTTGGGAAGTTCTCATTTATTTATTATGCTTGGCTTAAATCAAATCGCCCTGGCTTTGGAGCAGGGAGCCAGAAAATATGAGCACCAGGGAATCAGTATTCTGGAGGTGCACCGCTTGCTTTTTGAGTGCTTATTTATCCGTCCCGGAGGATGCGAGGGTCTGCGGTGTCTGTGCCTCGTCCTGCCAGGAGCATCCTCCCTACCCAGTATCACCCTTTAAATGGAGTTGGGCGCCCGTGACAGGGTTCTTCCAGGAGTTATCTGTACCGCTGTTGTTTTGATTGGAGCGGTTTGTCCTTCCCTGTCACACATAATTTCTGTTACGGTGGCTCATTTTTCTTGGCTGTAAGTGGAATTGCAGAAAACAGATAAGTTGTCTCGCTCT
The DNA here is from genome assembly GCA_009769605.1 of Bucorvus abyssinicus. Classification (NCBI taxonomy): domain Eukaryota; kingdom Metazoa; phylum Chordata; class Aves; order Bucerotiformes; family Bucorvidae; genus Bucorvus; species Bucorvus abyssinicus. Next base: position 14,729,032 of record CM020047.1, read on the forward strand.
TCCCCGCTGATGAATCGTGCTGCTCTCCTCCCCGTGTCCCACACGCTCTCGGTCCGCTGTCGCCTCTGCTCCACAATAAATACTTTCCTGCGCCCAGTACTCTGTAAATCTCCCTCAAAGCCTGCAAAGTTTTAAAAGCGCTCTGTCAAGTCACGGTGCCTTTGCTATTAGAGCCAGCAGAGATTGTGCCCGGGGCAGGAGCATTTCAGCCTCCTCGCCGAGTCGGCGACATTTCTCTGCTCAGGCTGGGGCTGGCTCTCAGCACGGGGCAGGGCTGGGCACCGCTGGCAGCGAGCGGGGTCCGTGCGCGCACCCAGGGCACACCACGAATCGGAGAGGCACGAGAGCCATCCCCAAGGGACAAGGGGACTCTGCACTCAGCCAGGGAGGGTTGGTGCCACCCAGCACTTGAGATGAGGACGCCCACGTTCATCTCACTTGCGATGCGGTGGAGGGTGCTGCCCCTCTGAAGCCAGAGTCCCCACGCACCCAGGGTGCAGGACCACTGCCTTCACCCCGCCGCGCTCCCCAGGAGCCACCAGCAAGGCGTCTGCGTCAGCCGGAGGCCGTTTGGAAAGCGATAGGTGACAACCCTAGAAATAAATCAGGAGCGAGACATGGAAAGCAGCAAAGTTACACCACCTCCAAAATGAGGGTAACGAGGGAGAGCCAGACACTGCCGGGGTGCGATTACAGCGATTAGCGATTTTTCTGCAGGAGTGAACCGCAGATCAGGTTAAGAAATACAGCCCCTTTCTGCAAGGCATTGTGCAAGTGAGCCAAGGGACGACCTGACTCCAAAGATCTCAGGACCATGGTCAGGCTGCCGGGAACTGGGAACGCCAGTGGAGCATCCTTGCTGCCCACCTTCTGGGCTTTACAGCTGGGGTTTTGTAATTTAACTGAAACTCCTGAAACGCCTGAATTCCATTAACGGCCCTAATCTCTCTTAATTTCTTTGCACTTTGCTTAGGGTTTTTGAAGTATAAGTAGGATAAAAGGTTTAATACTCCAGTTCATACCCTCTGGCACGGACCTATTTTCATCCTGGTTTATGACACTGCAGGGGAGACTGAACGCCATAAAAATGTATGTCACAATTTATACCTCTCTGCATCCCTGTTGCTACTGGAAAACCAAACGTAAATTATCTGTTTGCAGCGGGCTGGCTGTGCTGATACACAGCCCTGAGCCAAGGGTGCCAGCGTGGCCTTTGAAGCGCTGAGGGACGTCTAGCTCTGCCGCTGCTGCTCGCGTTGGCGCTGTCTGTGGCCGTCCGCGGCTGGGAGTGTTCTTTGGTGGGATTGCACAGAACACACCTACGATCTGCCCCGGGAAGAGAGTTAATGCTGTGTTAGCCGCATGGGCCGTGGAAGATGGGATCAGCCGGGCTGAGGATGTAGAAGCTGCCTGATGAAAATCTGCATTAAACCCAAAATCCTGAATCAGTTAAAAATCGCATCTCAGACTGTCAGCCGCTCAGAAGGGTCACAAGGTTCATTATAGAGACCCAAACCCTTCTCACTTGCTACTTCCCTTTTGATGCCACGTTTAGTGTTTACTCTGCACCAAAGTGTCCGGACTTTGGCTGGTTTTTGTGGCAGAAGTAATGTGTGACTCCAGTTCTGCTCTGCTCTGTGAGGGATAAGTTGGGTACAGCTGGATGCGTCAAAAATCATTTAAAAAAGCCTTTGCCTGGCCATTACGCATCACCTCTCCTCCTCCTGATCCAGCCCTTGGAGTAATTCAAGAAGCTCCAGGGCTTGTAGAAGGTCTCAGAGCCAACACTGCAGTGCTGTGCCCTGCGACCATCTGCCCAGTGCGTGAGGCACAGAGACACCAGCCTGGCCAGGAGTCAGTTGTACCAAGTTTCTGTGGCTCAGGGAGGTACCTGCATTAGGGGGAGAGCCCTTCATCCAGCCAAACCTGTTTTCCATCCTCTTTGCATCTCACAGGGGTGGATGTCAGCACCATGTGGCTGTTGTGCCTTGCTGACTTGAGAGGGACATCAGTGAGTCGCCTGTAGTAAAGGACCTTTAGCCCTGTGTGTATTAATCTCCCTCTTCCCGTCTTCGTGTTTCGCGTCAAACGCGCGGGAGGCTGGGTGCTCCTTGGTATGACGCTCGTGCATGATGGTGGACACAGCAAACTCAAAGCATCTCTTCTGCACCAAGAGGTGCGGGGCTGTCAGGAGCACCCTTGGGACCCCGGGCATAAGGGCTACGGGAGCAGAGCAGATGCCTGCAGAGGTTGGGGCCCTTTCAGCCTGGCTCAGCGGTTTTGCAGACAGGGGTCTTGCTGTGAGCCGCTTTAGGTGCTGGGGTCTGAAGTTTTCAGAGGATTTCTAGAAGTGCCGCAGCAGTGCATAGTCTTGGTGGGCATTTCGAGACGGTCTCTACAAACCCAGGAGGACGAGGCTTTCACTGGAGGCACGCACTGCCTGGCGTCCTGGTGTTACAACATCATCTGGGATGTATCTGGTGGAGAAAACCATGCTAGAAAGAGCCAGCGTGAAAAGACACCTATGGTGGGAATTGCTTCTCCGTCTGCAGGAGCTGCACTCAGGGCCAAGGAGAAAATTGCAGAAACAAGCCTGGGGAGGACGTCTTCGCGAGCCCGTGCCCAAGGCAGGGATCCTCTGCTGCTCAGCACCACCCATCCTGCCCTTTCCTTCTCTGCCGGCTCTGTGCCTGGGGAGAAGAACATATTCTTGACTTGTAAACCACACTTTGGAAAGCCTTCAAGAGCTCTTTCCACCCCCTGCTTTTTACAGGCTTCGTTAAATTTTATTTTAACCAGGGCTGGATACTAAACTGGCTCAAGCAACCCTTCAGTGTGGGAAATAGCACAACCCTCCCAGGGACAGGGATGGGCGGTGAAAGAAAGGAGAGAGCTCGGCAGGGTGTTGCCAATGCTGCAATAAAACGCTGCCCATACGTCTGGAACGTAAGATAGCTGCGCTTTATTCTTCCTAGAAGTTCTCCAGTGGGACTTCTTGCATGATTTGGGAGTAGTGTTCAGCCTACTCCAAAATATAATTTTTAGTCAATGAACTACTCATCTGGAAACGTGCTTCCCAGCTTTACTCCAGCAGTGCTGGAGTTGTCTTCATAAAACCATGTTCTCCACCCATCCTACTAACCCCACTCACTCTCTTCACCTGATTTGTAGAGGAGCAAATCAGAGGTGCCTTTGGCTCTGCTCCGTATAAAATATACATTAGTACTTTCACATGGGAAGAGCCAACCATTTTACTGGTCAAATAACCTTGCTTCAGAATAAAGTTGGAGAAAATCTTCACTCCATTCATTTTTCAAACATCCCTTGTAAATTAAGACCTCGGTATTTTCTAAAGCCCTTCACTTCCCTGCCTTATCATTTGTAAGCTCCTAATCCCTTTAATCTTTCTAGTCAGGAGACGTCTGGGCAGCAGGGAGCTTTGCAAAGGTGTGGAAATCTCACCAAACTCCTGTGAGTGCCCTCCTGCTCCGTGCTCCGGGTGGCTCCGTGGTGACATAGTACCCGACTGCTGGCAGCAGGTCAAGGAAGGGCAATGCCAAATGTGTGAGATGATGATTTCCTGAGTTGAAAGCTGGGTAAGAAAGGGATCTCTTTCTAACCCCTCGGTGAGTCCCCGTCCTCTCCCACCTTCTGGGAGTTTTACCCAGCTCCCTCACAGCACGTTTGAGATGGATCATCCATCTCCTTCACTGTACAGCACCAACAGGGTGAGGACAAGGCACAATCTGTGCAGAGCATCAAGGTGGCCAGATTTGAGCATGGCTGTAGTTTTTACATCCGCACCTATTTAATGCCTGTATTTGCCCATTTCCTCCTCATTCTGCTACGCTGTTGTTTCCCAGAGGCTTAAACTGGTTAATTAAATATAGAGTGAATAGTGTGAAATATCCAGACGTGTTTTGTTGCCCAGTTGGACAACTAACTCAAAAGAGTAGACCTGAAATGTGGTGAAGGCGTGAATTGTCTAGTCCATGGCTGAGTCATGTAGCTTCTGCAGAAGTTCACTCAGCGCTTTGGTTTGGCAGTGGTAGATCCTCGTTTTAGCAAAGCTCAGTCCCAAATTCTAGGGAATTTTGCCTGAGCGAGGATCACAGATTTGGCAGCCCGAGTCCCAGCAGCACTGCTGAGAGTTGACAGGCAGGTTGGCTTGGGAGGTCCTCCACAGCAAGTCAGTCCTGACTGGCCATGCTCTGGCAGGTTGCAGGTGACGTGTCAAAGAAACACAAGTATGACAAGGAAGCACAAGAGTGACAGTGGGGGAATGAGGAATGGTTGCCTTGACGGGGACGTTGCCATCTCTTAGTAAGCTGCTGGGCAGGTTACAGATTGCCACTTGCCTTTCATACCCTCTTGAGCTGGGGCTGTCTTTCATGCAGTGCCACAGGGCCAGTTGTAAGGTCCCGTTATCCTGCAGGAGCTTTGTTGGGCAGCCAAGCAGGGAGCTTTACACCAAGAATTAGCCAGGGCAGCTCCTCGAGCAACTGAGACTGGCTCTGCAGCCCCAGAGCTGTGGGAGCTTTGGGCTTCCTCTGGCAGTGGGGATGCTGGCAGTGGGAAGGTGCATCACGCTTTCACCATCTCACTTAGATACATCTCATTCCACATACATGTACTCCTGAGGTTAGCCATGCTAGCTCAGGAGACTCTCCGCCCAACTTGCTCCCCTCCTCTGTGAGTAAGGCATCTGGGCTGCCATGCCTGCTTTCCCCCATGGCTTGATGTCCTTCAGCAGCATCATTAACTCTGTCTGCCCATATAATGATTCACCAAAGGGAAATAAAGATGGAGTTGAAATGGTAGCAGCAAGATGACATTTTCTTAATCCTCTGGGTGGGCTAGCCCTGCTTCCACCTTCTAGGTCCTGCGTTTTTGGTAGGAAAATGCTCAGTTAGGAGTTTGCTGTTCATCCGCGGCAGCCTCTTGCCATGCCTGCCTGCCTGTCGTCAGAACGGGCCATTCTTGTGCTTCAGACAGGTGCCCTTGAAGATGACCCAGGTGCCATGGGCTCCCCAGGCCTACAGAGCAGTCTGCTGTGGGATTTGGACAAGCAGATCCCTGAACAATCTGAAATCTGTTCTTGTAAGTCCAGGATCTGCTGTTTTTCTTGCTCACTTCTCTTGGGATGTTCAGCTCATGTCTCATGGTTGCTACAATTAAGACTTCTCTTACCCTTCCTGTCTTTCTCCCATTCTTCCTCATTCACGAATAACAGATCCAGCAGAGCATCTCTCATTCTCTGCCAGATGAGCCTCTGCACAGTGTCCCTGGTCCTGGACCCCAGGCAAGCAGCAAACCTGTGGAGGCATCAAGTCATGTTGGCCAATAGGTGCACCTGTCTCTAGGAGGGTGTCTCCAGGGACTTTCACCCCCAGCTTCCTTCTCATGCCAGTGCTTGATTCAGCCTCTGTGGCTCCCATACCTCTCCTCTGGATCTTGCTCCTCCTGGCCTGCTCCCATGAAGCAGATGTGCAGATGGAGGAGGCACCATCTGCTCCTGCTCATGCGTAGCACAGGGGACCCGGTGCCATTCATTGCAGCCCACTCCGGACCCAAAGAGGAATTTCTCTGCAGAGCGTGTTGCACTCCACGTGCTGCCTTCTGAAAGGGTGGCTGCGATGGCGGGCAGTTCAATATCACTGCACACTCGGCACTTCATCTTCTCTCTGCAGCCTGAGCGGAGCCAGGAGAAACCGCAGCTGAATTGATCTCAATGCAGGACTGTAGAGCGCAGAAAGAAATGGCACCACTCAAGATTTCAGCAGAAAAGAAAAAATCAAGCCATAATGTTAATTCACGTGTTCCTGCTATATTTTTGTTGGTGACCTCAGCGGAGCAGTGATACTTGGACCGGGAGCCAGTCTCCGTGTGAGCACGCAGAAGGGTCATAGTTCACGAGTCAGGAAAGGAGAGGTCAAAGCACCCACCTCTACTTGTGTAGGTGGCCACCTGAAGTTTAAACCGACAGGTCTTGTTCCCACCAAATGAGAATGGAACCCTGAACAAAACACCGCAGTGTCTCGTCCCTGCGCAGTTTTAGTGACGCCAGCGGCAGCACTGGCGCTGGGCTGGAATTAGGATTCGTCTGCTGACTGGCAAAAAAATATATGAAAATGGGGATTTAATTTCAAAGACAGTTGAAAGCAGGACCTGGACATCCTTTAAATGGGGAAATTTAAATGGGGAAATGCTGTAATTTAACAGCCAAAGGGACATTCTTACAAATTTTAGGGGTCCAGATAAAGTGTTAGAACTAACATTAGCCTGAGCAGGGCAACCAGGTCACCTCCTGGTTCCTGGGGGTGAACTCCTCCGACAGAGAAACTGGAGGGCAACAAATGCAGCATGTGCGTGAGCCGTCACGTGTTTGATAAGGTGCTGAATAAATTTCTTAAGTCAAGGTATCCCTTGCTCTGACCCCCTCCATGAATCAGGCCCTGGGACTGCCCTGAATTCCATTCTGAACCAACACTAGCAGGTTTTTTAGGGAAAACACCTGCCTTGCTTTAAAAGCAATAGAGAATCCACCAACTACCCACAGAGTTAAGCATTGGTACCTTGTTTAGGGTCTGAGATGTCTGCCTTCATCTTCCAGTTCCTGGATGCTGCCCTGGCCTGGGCCAGCAGGTGGATAAATTCTCTTTGCCGTTGGCGCTCTCCGTACCGGCACTTGCAGCCCCCGGCCAAGTCACCTGGTAAACTCTTCGCCAGGCTACAAAAGATTTTGTGGAAAAGGGTTTTCCAGTCCTTGAATCGTTCTTATGACCGAGCTGTCTCCACACGGTCTGTGTTTTCCTTGGATTTTGACCAGGAATAGTTCTACCAGAGCCAAAAGCACCATCGTGGGCGCCTCCTCAAACCGTTGCCTGGTCCGCTCACCCCGGGACTTCATAAGCCATTTGGGGTCCAGCTGGTTTTCCACAATAAGCCCAAGGACTTCCCAGGGTTTCTGCCCCCCCAAAGCGGGTGTCTCACCGTGTGATCTGGCCCCTCTGCTCCGGGACGTGCGTTCGGCTGTGACCCACCCTGCTCCCTCGACTTTCTCTCCCGTGCAGCCAGCAGCAGCGACGGTTTAGCCCCTTCCTCCGGATCACTGGTGAAGACAGAAAACTGCACGGGCGCAAAAACCAGCTGTGCCGGGGCCCTGGGAGCGGGCTGGGAGCTAACGGTCGGGGACCTGTTCATTCCCCGTTTAGCTGGGCTGTAATCCAAGCCGATGTTCGGGTGTTTCTATTTCTCAGTGAAAAAGTGTGCCCCAAGTCAAATCCCTTCGAGACGTCCAAGATTCTCCACACCGTTATTACCTCTGTAAACCCAGCTTGGCATCTTACTGCCAAATGGTCTCACCTTGCTGTGACAAGGTGTATACTCCATCTGTGGGAGCCGATTGGCGTTAATGATCTCAAGACATTACACAGAGCAGCCATCACTGCCATCATCTGCATTTACAGGTTGCCTTTCGTCACGGGGATTGATCTGCAGCTACGAACAAATCGTCGTGACTTTCTGTCGAACCTGGAAAACAGCCCCTTTATGCTGATGTGGCACAGGGAGGTTGGAGATCATAGGGAAAGAAAGAGGATTTCTCCCAGCCTTCCCGTGTAAGATGTTCTCATGGGTGCTTCTGCACCTTACGGGAAGGATGATGAGCACCCTTCATCGGGAGCCCTCCCAGTTTCGGCTGTCCTCCTGAACCGGCAGCCAGTTGCAGAGACAAAGCCCATGTGAGCCTTATGGACAAGATAAGAAATTAAATAACTTCGGAGGAAGTGGGAGGTCAGCTGGCCAGGCAGTGCTGTGGAAAAAAGCATCTGCAAAGCCAGAAAGATGCTTATAAAGTCTTCCTTTGGAAAAAAACCAATGTTTTAAGTAGCCTGATGTGCTAAAAGCTGACTTGACGCCCCATAAGCTGCAGGTGTCAGAACACCAGACACTTTCTTTTCCCGTCACATCTCTGGTCCATCCCAAACGCTGCTGTGGGGCACTGGTCTCATGGAGTTGCACAGTGTACCCATGGGTGGGACATCCTCAGCCAGTGGTTCTCCGGGGGGTACCAGTTCCCTCAGGGCAGCTCTAGACAGACCCCTGAAGGCCAACACATTCAGCAGGTGACCCTTGAGAAAGAGTCTCCTGACCCCACCCAGCCTTTTCCAGAAATGCAGAGAAGGTTTCTGCGAGCTCCTGGAGATGCACCTTGCAGCAGCTGATGAAGGGGGTTCTTGCCAACCCCATGCTCGCGGTAGACGGTCTTCCCTCCCTCACCCTCTTCCTTAATTTGGTTTTAAAAATAGGAGAATTTTTTAATTCTCTTGATTCTCTCTCTCTCTCTCTCCTCTTGATTCCTGCCAGAGTGTTTAGGACACATTTGCTGCTCTCCTCTGCAAAGGCAGCGTGCGAGTTGTGTTTTGCAAAATCAAAAGAGGTTTCGCAGTACCACCTGGTGCCAGCAGAAAATGCTGGTTACCGGTGGGCGCCCAGTACGGTCATTAAATGTGAGCCCAGGGTTTCCCCTTTGCCACTCCACGCTCCACCTGCAAAGAACTTCAACCTAGCAAGACGAAAGTCTGGTGGATGGACAGGGGTTAGGAAGACACGTCAAAATAGAATTTTCTGGGTTTCTCTGCCTCTAGCGTCGGCACACTGTAGCAGTGAGTTCCTGAGCAGTAACTGCCTGTCGTGGGGAGCTGTTGGCGTGTTTCAAACTCCTCTAAAACACAAATGCCTAACACGAGAAAACCTCCTGCTGCCTCTCCCAGAACCAGTCTCACAAGACCATTTGCCGTATCACGAGGGTTTGTCTGTGCTGCGGCTGTGGGTGCGTCGGTGTGGGTGCGTCGGTGCGGGTGCACGCACCAGCACCCCTGCGAAGAGGAAGGTGATGGAGCGGCTGAAAGCCCACCACAGTGAACCATGAAGGTTTCATGAACCCGCTTGGATTCCCCATTTAACTTCACCAGCTTCAGTTCATCAAGGAGCCAGCGCTGGGCTCCGGGCTGTCGGCACAGCAACGGCGTGAACTCCCTCGTTACTTATGACGAGGTGCCCGGTGGAACAGCGCAGCACGACTGGCACCCAGCTCGTTTAGCGTTTGCAGATGAGCACTGAGCAGAGGAAGCAAGTGTGGGTTGGTTGCCCGGGTTCATCTGTTCGGGTCAGTAGTAGGTTCCCTGGGGGTTTCATCATCCATCAGACTGGAACGAACCCTGGGTGCGCACGTGGGAGATGCGTGGTGCGCTCTGTAGCAGGAGGAACGTGGTGTCTGCGCTCCTGGGGGATGAAAACAAACTCATCCGAGCAGGGCAGGGGGAACTCAAGGTTATGAAAATGAAATCATTCTTCTTCTGCTGCTTTTCCAATGACTGCTACTGTTAAAATGAGTAATTGTGGAGCAGCCGTGTCCAGACAGATGTGTTTCTGCTCACAGTTCTTGGAGATAGTCAAAGATACCCTACACAGCAAGGAGAGCAAACAGCAGCTGAAAGTCAAGCTGACTCGGAGGGTCTCCAGAGATCTCTGGATCACTGGTGGTAGACACAGTCCCGGGCAGACAGTTTTGCTGATAAAAGATCGGATTTGATAGGGTTAAATAGGAAAAAATAGGGTCAACAGGATAAACGCCTGCTGCTTCTGTGCATGGTCGGGGAGGGCGAATGGAAGATGATCAACCTTCACAGGTGAGGATGTCAGCCCCACGCTCCAGGGGGCTCAAAGGCAGTCCTGTGCACCGAGCAGGTACGTGGGTCCTCTCTGCTGCTGGTACGGGCAGTGGCTGGGTGTTGGCCACTGCCCCAGGCAGGACGCGGAGCTCCTGACACAGCGATCCGGTCCGTCGGGACAGCCCCACAACGGAGTCACGACGGCAGGGACGCGTCCCTGCTCTGGGATGGCTCCTCCAGGACCCCTCCAGTGGGCTCTGATAGGGAGGAGCTTGGGCAGAAGCTCGTCCTGAAGATTTTAGTGATAGATTTTGTTGCCTGGGAGAGCGAGGTTTGCCATTGTGCCTGCTCCTTCCACCGAGCCCAACGAATTAAAGCCGAACAGGCAGTAAACTTCCATGGGCCATTACCCCTCGCACAGAGGAGGCTAAGTGTGATGAGGGCCAAATTGCCGTTTAACGTGATCTAATTGATTTTATGAGCTGTTGTGTTAACAAGAAGCCCTACCGTGTTCCCCTGACATCACCCAGACAGTTTGGTGACATCTGGTGCGTGCCCTTCCCCAGCGGCGGACACCAGCTTTGCATGGAACCCACACACGGGGGCTGGTCCCCAGGGCGACGGTTAGAGAAGGGATGCTACAGAGACCTGGAGAATTCCACCTTCCTGCCGTGACTCGGGGCCAGTAGCTTGGTCCTGACTTCCCCTGGGTATTTGGGAGCCCAGTGTGGGCGGGGGGCTGGCCCCTGCCCTGGCAGGAAAATCTGACTTTAACTGGATGTCTCCATCAGGGTGATGTATGGGGAGCAACCCCCCCATCCCAGAGCAGAGGCCACTGGCCATGCCAGGCTCTGCTGGCTGGAAGGAGGAAGGTGGTCCTGTGTCCTGCACCCCAGACAGGTCTCCTGTACCGTGTACAACCCTGGCTGCTCTCCCAGCAAGCATGGGGTCTCCGTGCTTCATATTCCTCCTCCTCGTGCCATCAAGGAGGAGCTTCCCTGGGCTGGGGGCAAGGCGCAGCGGGGCGAGCCAGGCTCTGCTGCCTGCTGGGGCTGCCGGGACCGGGGCGCGTCACAGAGCCCGACGCTGGTCGTGTCACGTCGCAGTGGCCCCAGCTCTCAGCTCCTGCAGCCCTGCAACCGTGTCTCCTGCTTGGGAAGCCAGGAGCTGCTGCACCTCCCCAAAGGTGGGCCCGAGGCATAATTAACGTTGATAAAGCTGCGGGCGGTGGCCGGTGAATAGTGCGAAGTGTGATTTATTCCTGATTCCCTCTCAGCCCGGTGCTGTGGCAGTGAAACCCGCCGGCTCTGACTAATGGTCCCAGCAGCTGCGTAGGATATTTGAGTTGCTTTTCGCTTACGCATTCGGTGGGTCCCTGGTAATTGGAACGTGGCAACTTCTAACACGTAACAGATGATGCGGTGGAGGAGGGAATTTGTCATTGCTTCACTCCCCGACGGCCAGAAGGGCTCATAAGTCACAGCTGACAAATCTTTTAATGACTTTTAAACTTCATTTACAGAAAAGAATGACCATAATCAACAAACAATGATGGGTTACTGATCTTTCTGTATTACTAAAAAAGGGGTCTGTGTCTTTAGCCCCCTCTGTGGAAGCTGAATGCTGCAAAGGGAAGGGTGTTGCTGTCCCAGAGAAGGGCTGGCAGAGTGTGAAGGGATGAAAACAGCATCACGGGGAAGCCCGAGAGTCCACACCCAAAGTCTGTTGACGTCGGTGGGAAAACCACCAGACCATCAGTCACCTTCAGGCGAACCGACGCCGAGGGAGCACAGCACACGGGAGCGAGTTTTACATGCCCCCCGTAAAACCAGGCTCTCTGGTAGTCTTTGTATCCACAGAACCAGAGGAGCGAAGACCAGTAGTTGGGGAGCGGGGTTTATTATTTTTCAGGGGGAAAAGCAATGGCAGCCAACGCCGGGCTGGCTGTCGCGGTCACCTCGAGCTGCTCAGCTGCTTTTCGGGTCTCCCCCTCCCATCACTGCAGGCTGCATCCCTCCCATCACTGCAGGCTGCATCCCTCCCATCTAAGGTGCCTTCCCTGGGGGGAAGGTGCTTCCCCAGTCTCTGTAGAGCCTCAGAGGTGGAGTGTAGACAACCAAACCTCAGGAAGTCCCACCGCAGGTGACGTAGGAGCCCACATCCCAGCCACTTTACAGAGAGCTGTATCTTAATCATTTATGTCATTCTGCATATTTAAAGTGTCTGAAATAATTTTGAAAGGCAGTCAGCTGATAATGAACTCCGAGAGAGGAAAGGAGCACGTCAAAAACCCCAGCTGTGAAAGTATCGAGGGTTAGTGTGCCAAGGACCAGCAACGTTCTCTTGCTCTGCTTTCCCTAATGCTCCCGGTACCAGGTCCTGCTCCCCCCGCAGCAGCATGATCTGTGGGGAGCGAGCGCCTGGCTTCGGTGATACCTGTGACGTCAAGTCCTGTAGCAAGTGGTGCGACAGTCTGGTGGTTTTCTCTGTAGGAAAACGTGGACAAGCATTTTAGAGGAACAGTCTGGGCTGGTCCCAGAGGACCCCTTTGATCTGCAGGTGGTGACTGCACTCATGGGATCCTCCTCAGCTCATGGTTTTGCCAAGTCTCCTGGCATTTGAGGCTGTCCTAAAACCCCCAGCAGCAGGAAGTACATGGTGGTGTGGAAAGTCCTGACTTCTGCTTGGTCTTTCAGAAAAACCAGCCATAGCCCTCATGGCTTGGAAGAGGCAGGAACAGCCCCAGGAGCACAGCACAAACTGGGGGATGAGCAGGACCAGTTTGGGTGGGAACAGAGCAGCATTTGCATGTTGTTAAAAAAGCCAAGGCAGGACTCCTGCTCAGAAGGCACCAGTGGAGCTAAATAACAAGAATCGCATCAGTGAAGCTCCGTCTGCAGCAGCTCCCCTCTGGGAGCTGGGTGGCCCTGGCAGCGTGAAACGGGCTCCTTCCTGGAGCCCAGATTTTCCCCCTACTTCAGTGTTGCCCTATGGTCAGAGGTCCACAGGTCCCTCTTGCAGGAACCTGCATCATGCCCTTTGTAGGGTGGGATACGGCCCAACACTGGAGCTCAGGAGTGCTCCTGAGGCCACCCAGGGGTGGGTTTGTACGAGGAGGTGAACACTGGCCTCATGGACCACGGCAGGAGGCTCTTCTGTAGCCAGGCTGGGAGCCCCGCTCTTCCACCGTTTCTGCCGCATGCAGGACGCAAAAAGCAGCAGCAGAGATGCCAGTTCATTAACAGCTAAGAAAGTGCCCAGAAAGTTCCCTTGCTTTTCCTCGGAACTCAATCATTTGCTGTTAAAACAAGACTTGTGCTGGTGTGGGGGGTGTTCGTTAAGGAGCACCAAGTCAATAGGCGGCTGATGAGAACCTGTCTCCACTGCGCACGAGCGGGACAGTCGGGGATGGAAGCTCCGTGTTTTCCTATTAGGCTGTGAATGATAAAGAATTAAAGAATAATTCTCAAGAAATTAGTCATGGCCAGCCATTAATGAGCATCTCGGTAACACACTAATGAGCTGACTTCAGATGCCTGTAAAAAGGGGCTTTAATTAGATTAATACATGTAGCATTGTCCCTAGCCCAGTAGGTAATCATCGGGTTTTGCACCAGTGGGATTGCGGATGACATTCTGTTTAATTGCCGTTTCCTTTTCATTTTCTTTTTTTTTCTTTCAAAGATTCTTCTCTCCAAAGAATTTCGTTTCTGTTCTCGAACATAACCTAAATGTTATCCGTGGAATTCTGCATCTGAAAGTGCTGCCAGACTGGGCTTATCTGATTCAATTGACCTTTAAAATTTATTTTGCTGCTGTCAAAAAGAATGTTAGTCTGTTCACGAGAGATTTCCAAGACGATTAGAAGCAGAGACTCCTGAAAATCATACTTGTTGCATATTCTGCAATCAAAGGATGATCCTAGCTTTTTTTTTTTCTTTTGAGAAATATGCCTTAATTTAAAAAATATTTTCATGGAAAAGCAGGGTCCGGAAAAGTTCAGTGCAAATGGAGAGTCCGTGTGCAAGTAGAAAGTCAAAGAACTGCTGAGGAGCTCCTTCTTGTGGGGCGAAGCCCAGGGGGTTGATCCATGCAGGCTTCAGAAGATGCCCTAATTCTTGCTTCTAGCACAGTGCTGATGGTGGGATTTCTTGACTGGCCTCGTGCGCTGACAAGACTCCCGTGTTTTAAACGCGGTGTTGTTAGTACGGGAGAGGAACCCCAAATTTAACCCAGCAAGGTCAATACTTGCCTGAAAATCCTGATGAGGGCACGACGGACGTCGTCGTCTTCAAAGGATTTGAGCTCGGAACCGAAGGGCAGGACTGAGGGTCATGGGCACTTTGGGTGCTCCTTGCATCCCGAATCAGGACGTTGCGCGGTTGGCGGGACGGCTTTTGGCTATCTTGGCCCAAGGGGAGACTTCGGCTTTACGAAGCAGATGGGAGGACACGCTGCCTCCAAAGCCGGTGTAGATCAGCAGCTTTGGCGTGAAGGCAGGACATGGTGACCTCACGGGGAGGAGCACCTACACGTACATACCTCTGGTACCTGCCCTCTGGGAGCCATCTCCTGCCCCGCAGGGAGCCCCGTTAGCTCCAGCATCACCTCACCCCTGGGTGCGATGAGCTGAGCGAGCCCCGGGTCGGTGGGGACAGGCAGGGTGAGGAGCTGCAGGGGCTGCTGGGATGGGTCGCGGTTCCCAGCCGTGGGCCACCCCTTTGTCACCCTTATTAGGAAGGATTTAGGGCTCTCATGGATAGCTTTTTAAGCTTCCTATAGGCATTAACAATATGTAGGACAGATGGTTACGAGCCACAGCTATAAACTATGCGCTGACCTGCCAGGCTTTGTAGCCATCGTACCTTTAACAACTCATTAAATACTTATTAAAACAGCTATGGATTATTTATTGCTCCTTCATGAAGGATCGACCAGTTGCGCTGAAATTTAAATGGGAGCCAGGTTTTCAAAGGACCAGCAGGGTTTCTCCGGTTTGAAATGACTTGCTTTTTTTAATTAAGAATTAAAAAAGGACGCTCTTTGCATGGCAAGATGGGCGGTTGGAGGACAGTTACGAGGGAGCCAATTCTGTCGACGCCGCTGCGCGCTCAGCGTCCGCTCCTGGGCGGCGGCGCGCTGCGTCACCCAGCAGCGAAGCCCGAAGGCGCGGCGGAGTCGCGGCACCCCCCCGGCCGCAGGTCGCGGCGCTTCAGCGATGACCGATGCGCGGCGGTGACGGCGGGCTGCAGCTACGCCGCACCCGGAGCGGTGAGAACTCACAGCGTGTCAGACGCGGCGTAAAGTGGGGTGAATCAAGGGGGACGGTGAGCCCCTCCTGCCAGCGCCCTGCGCGAGGCAGGACTTGGCATCTGCCACGCGCTCGCGGTGTCGGTCTGGATTATCTGCTTACGTCCTGCAGCAAATGGGCTTCAGTGAACCAGACTTGGCTGAGGTTTCCTCTCCCTCCCGCTCTGGAGCTTTGCTTTGCTCCTGTCTGCAGTCCAGGGACACGGGATGGGTGCAGCCTCCATCTAAACGGGTGCAGGAGACCAGGGGCGGGCAGCAGCTGCGCCCCCCGTCACCCACCCCGTAAATTGAGACCTGAGAGCAGGCAGTGGGGGCAGGTTAGAAATGCAGCGGTGACCTCGAGCTCCCCAGGGCGTCCAGCGCGCCCCAGGAACTGCTGGGTGCTCTCCCCTGAGCCGGGGCGGTGCAGTGCGTCGCCACGTGTGTCGTTCCAGGCGGTGCCCGTCCGGAGCCGTCGCGGCGCTGGTGTCTCCCGACACGCCAGGTGTTAACACCATTTCATTCTGCGAAGGAAAGTACGATGCGCAGGGTGGAAACTGGGCTGAAACGGGGCTCACAGCCTAAGCCTGCAGGGCCTGCAAGTTCAGGAGGAGGCAGCAGTGTCCTCAGGCAGAGAGTGGCCTCCCCAGCAAAAGTGTGGGTGGGGCTGTAGGGATGCACCGGTGCCTTTTCCGTCTCTGCTCCAGCCGCACGCCACTGATGGGGTGGCCTGGGCGTGGAGAGTGGGTAAGGGTGGGCGATGGGTACCTCGCGGTGTTCAGGAGCCAGGGCGGTGATTGCCACCAACAAAGCCCGAGCCTGGACGTGTCTGGGCTGACTCGTCTGCAAGGGGGAGCCCTGGGAAGTGCTCGGGAAAAATTGCGTCCCCTGTAGGAGGAGCCCCTCATCCGATGGGAGATGGGACAGCCCCGGTTAGCCCTCAGGAGACCTGAGGACATGCTCTGTCTGCAGCAAAAGCATCCTCCCTTACCGGACTGTGCTCGGCTGCGCTTCACAGAGGGAAAAAAGATTTGCAAAGAAAAGCCCAGCGCTTCACAGCAGCTCCTCTGGCTCCTGCTGAGCTCACCTCCAGCTTCCTGGCCCTTCCGGCTCTCTCAGCATAGCAGAGATTTCCCCCAAAATCAGCCCTGGTCCTCCAGAACTAGTCTAATAATTGTGATATCTTTGTCTATCCTTTTTTTTAATAACTTTCTGGTCCCTTAACAATCCTGCTTGGGAGTATCGAAGTTGTCTTCCCCGGAAAAGCCAAGGACTGGTTTCCTTCCAGTTTATTCTATTTATTGAACCGCACAAGAGCGAACAGGGTCTTCCCGCTCTGCGGGAGGAGGGCTGAGCCCCTCCGGGTTTCTGTGCAGGACTTGTTGGGGACACAGAAGTTATTAAAAAGATTGCAGGGTTTGTGCTGGTTATTAAACTAATGCTTCAGAGCTCGGCTCTGGTGTTTGGGGACTCACGGGCAAATTACTCACAGCTCTCCGGAGAGGAATGATTGGCACTGGGCGGGGGGGGACTTGGCTTGGAAACACGTGCATTTCTGTGCTGGCGGTGGTGCTGCGGCAGCGCAGACGGTGCAGTGCCTCTGTCTTGTAGCCGCCCGTGGTTCTTTTTAGGGGTTTTTTTTAGGGTTTGGGGTTTTTTTTGGCTAAAAGGACTGTTTTAGTCAGAAATGCCTCAGAGCCAAGTGTCTGGGCTGATCGCTGCCCGAAGCGAGATGCTCGCCGTGTGACAGCCATGCCGGTTGGTTTGTGCTGGGGCATCTTAACTGCCCTGTTGCTCCCTAAAAATGGTCTTTCTTGCCACTTGCAAGGAAGTGGCAAGAAAGCTGTACGGCTGTTAAAGGTTCGGGATGGAAGCAGTGAGCTGGTGCGGAGCTGGCTTTTGTCCTGTGCGGGCGTACACGAGATGATTAAAGAAGACCTGAGCCACGCTGCGTTGTTCAGGCTTCCTCCAGGCGCGAGCAGGGGCGCATCAGCCCCGGCATCGGAGCTGGGGACCGCCCGGCGCTCACCAAAGCGTAGCGGGTGTACCCGGCTCTAACGTCCATCACGTGTGCTGGCAAGACAGGGGTTTGCTGGTGCTTTTTTTTGCCACCCCAAATGCCAGATTTTCCCCAAACCTGGTGGGGAACAAATCTGGCCCTTCGCCTCGTTCCCAAGGTCCGCGCGGGACGTCTTCATTTGTCACCTGGCTCTCAGTGGAAGGCCACCAAGTTGGGAAAACTTGTCACTGGCCGGAGGTGAGGACAGGATGAAAAGCCACATCACCCCTTTGGTGAACAAGCGTGGCAAGAGGAGGGCAACAGCCTGGCTGCGTGTTGCGGTCGCACCGAAACAGAGACCTTCTGCGGGAGAGAGTGGTGGGGCTCGGTGGTTTTTCTTTGCCACCGCCGCCTTTGACAGTTTGTGGCTCTGACTGAGGCCCCTGGGGGTTTCAGACACCTGGCTCTCAATTAAACAGCTAATCTGTGAAGCAAGGCACTTAAAGCAGGGAGGAAAAATAGCTTATCAAGTAAACCAGCTCTGGCCCGGGGCTGTTACCGGATTGACTATCAGTATTCTTAAGGGATTCCTGAACACTGGCAGCAGCAGGAACTGTGGCATTGTTTTCAGCTGAGCTGTCCTAGGAGGAGAGGAGAAGCACTAGAGGGGAGAAGACTTTGTTGGGGGGTGTCCATGCACCTTCCAGCACTGCAGCATCCGGACAGGGGTCACGTGCAGGCAGGCACAGCCTCTCCTCGAGCGTGGGAGCTTTGTGGGACCTCAGAGCAGTCCTCACCACCTCTAGGAAATGGCACAGGGGATTCTTGACTCTTTGGGGTACAAAGGTCAGCTGTGTTTTCTTCTCAACCTGGCCCTGGCAAAGAAGTTTCCTTGTGCCGGGCGGTAAACCCAGGGAGAGCTGCGGTCCTGGCATCTGTGGTAGGGTCAGGTTGCCTGGCTCATGGTCAAAGGATGGTTGGAGAGCCCTGGGACAGCACAGCCTACGTGCAGACAGAGGTATCCGGGGTCGCTGTGGTGTGGCTTGACTGCTGTCACCTGCAGGGCTTGTAGGGTCCCTTCCCCGTGCAGGGGGAGATGGGGGCCACAGGAGGGAAGGAAGGAACTTCTGAGAGTCTCATCCTTAAGTCTCCATAAGTCTCCTTAAGTCTTTGGGAGCAGTTGGGAGCGGGAGGTGTCCTTATGATGTTTCTGTAAGCTTTGGTGAGGCCAGTGGCACACTCCTCTCCACCCCAGACCTCTCCTATCTGGGCCTCAGTTTCCCTGGCAGGAAACAGGGATAATCATGCTATTGTGTCCTTGGTGTTCTCTGGGGTCCTACAGGTGAAGGACCCCTTTTACACATCCTCTTTTCTATGTCCAAGTGTTATTCCTAGTTGCATTTTTTCTTGTTCTCTTTTCCGGCTCAGGTCTGTCTTGTTGCAGCTGTGAGTTGGGGGATGGAAGGTAAAATAAGAGCTGTGAAAACGCATCTGCTGAAGACAGCGATAGTTACTAGAATATTAATCTTCATCCAGTAACACGTGTCTCTGCTGCGTAGATTCTTCTAATCAGACCGAGATACTCTGACTCATGGCCATTAGGTTTTTGCGTGGGGTATCAAAGAGGCGGTGGCTTGAGGAGACACTGCACGTCGTAGCACGGCGCTGGCGAGCTCTGCTGTTCCACGTGGAAGGGACACTGAGTCGATGCGGCTGGTGGCTGTGCTGGATTTAATCTGGGCTCTGCTGGAATGCACTTAGGTGGAGTACGAAACATGAACATGCCATGACTAGAATGTCCTTTTCCTGTTGTTACAGTAAATGGGGTGGTAAGTGATGTGCAATGAATATTGTGTCTAAGAGGAAACCTGAAATGGATGCTTTCTCCAGGGGATGGCAGGCCTGCATGGGGCAGCAGAAGAGCACTTGGCACAGGGTTTTGAACACACAGTCCCGAGTGTTTTATAAGCTGCAAAATGAGAACCATGCAGGCCACCTGTTAAATGGAGGACAGCACCGGTGGTGCCCAAAATCTCAGAGCAATGCCAAAATCTCAGAAGCCCAGAGTCCCAGCTCCCCGGCCATGGACAATGCTCCCTGCCAAAGCCCTGCTCCTGCCTGGGCAGGGACAGCAGTCAGTGGGCAGATGGCACTGGGAGAGCGTCCCATCTGCAGAGACGCAGGGTCTCCGTTGGCATCCTCCCAAGTCTTTCCCAGCGGCGCGGCCATCACCTTGTCTGACCTTGAGTTTGCCATCTGGTGGCCCCGTCCCATCTCTTGTCAGCCACCGGCACGTCTCCTGCATAGACCTGCAGTGCCCTCAGATGATCCCAAAGCCACTGGGGCTTTCTTTCACCAGGGGTACAAGGGAAAGGGTCTGCTGA
Source organism: Bucorvus abyssinicus (assembly GCA_009769605.1). Taxonomy (NCBI): domain Eukaryota; kingdom Metazoa; phylum Chordata; class Aves; order Bucerotiformes; family Bucorvidae; genus Bucorvus; species Bucorvus abyssinicus. The sequence continues at coordinate 14,748,377 of CM020047.1, forward strand.
AGGGGGTGGATGCTGAGCTCCCCACTCCCATCACCAGTCCCCGCAATGGGTGGTGAATGTGACTTCTCCCATCTCCAGCTTCTATGGCTGCAGGCTTTATCAGATTGGGGGGACCCAGCATCCCAGGTGGGGTGGAGAGGAGACCATGCAGGGGACAAGCACATGCTGTTCTAACCTCAGGAAGCATGAGGGAAGGTTCACACGAGTCAGACAAGGAGGGTGCAAGGTGGGGATGGGGGAGCAGGGACCTGGGAGAGGTGCGGGTTCCCCTTCACCCCTCTACCTCCATGGGAGACAAGGCCATACCTTGGGAGATGCCTTAGGAGAAGTCCTTCTCCAAAGTGAAGATCCATCTGGTGCTGTAGTGCCCACCTGAGAAACACCCCAACTGCACCCAGCTCTTTTATTTTTAAAGCAAACCCACAGCACGGAGGGCCCATTGACAGCAGCAGAGCTGGCTCGTGTTGCACCGGGTAAGAGGAGACAGCCCACTAGATTTGGGGGAAAACACATGTTTTATGCCCCCCCACACCCCCATCCTACCCAAATCCTCCAGCCAGCCTTTTCTATTCCCATGCACAGAGGCAGCTTAACCGGAATCCCCCCTACACAGGCTTAAGGAGCTCAGCGCCCTGATGTAATTGGTGTTTGCAACCGCCAGCAGCTGATCAGAGCATCAGACTGTTGTAAATAACACACTGCTGGGCTGGTTCGAGAAGGGTTTGGGCAAAGCAGCCTGGCGTTTCCCTAAGCTGGGACTGGGGGAGGTAGCAGCAGTAAAACTCTTCAGCAGTGGGGAGTGAAAACAGAGCCTGGCCTGGAGATGGTATGGCCAAATGTGACCAATCTACTCGCTTTCCGTGGCCAAGTGCCTGGCCGAGGACATGGCACGGGTTACGTCTGCCTTAACTTCAGGAAGGCTTTTGACGTGGTCTCCTGCGGCATCCTGGCTTGCAGGCTGGGACACGGCAGTCCGGATGGGTGTCCTCCCAGAGCGGAGCAGGCTGAGTGGTGGGGTTCCAGGGGCAGTGATAAGGGCTCGAACGCTGCCCAGAGGCCAGCTGCAAGAGGAGTCCCTGCGGCGACTGGGGATGGGGGAAAGGAGGGCAATGCGTAGGTAGCAAAATGGGTTGAAGACCTGCATAAATTCTAGCAGATAAGCAAGGATGGAGAAGTGGGAGTGCATCATCTAGAGAGGAGGCAGCTAAATGGGGCCAGGGATGTCCATGTGACATGGCCTAGTGTGGGTGAAAGAGGTGCCAGGGCAGATTTGCTCCGAAACAAAAAATATGGGCATCAGGAACTGGAAACTCCAGGAGTCACCAAGTGTAAGGCCACATGTCACTGTCCTGCAACATCGCTGGAACCCCAGGGCAGAGAGATCCACGGGTTCACAACAGGTTGGACAAGTCCTTGGGCAGCAAGACTAGCCAGGGCTACCAGGCTGCAGATACCCCACGCACATGCAGGCTCTCTGAGGGTTCCGCACAGCCCCAGATGGTCCAGGCACGTTTAGGATGGAGATTCCCTGGGGACTGGCCATCCTGGAGCAGCCTCCAGTGGGACTTCCTGCAGACACTTGGGATTTCTGCGAAACAAGTCCCTGAGGCTCCAGCTGGGTACCCAAAGTGACCAAACAGTTAAAAACAGCCTTGGCTCTTCCTCTGTTTATCCACCTCTGCACCAGGAATGGGGACCGTTTCCTTTGTGAGCCTCTTCCAGACTGCACTGCAAAAATACATGAAAAGAGCATTAGACAAGTGTTATTATATAGGTTGCAACTTGGAGCAACCTGAAGAGGTTGGGCACCACTTGCCAAAGATGGGAGAATTTAACTCACTTAGATGTCTGTAGAAGTCCTGTCCTTTGGTTATTTTTTCCGGTGTTTTTAGGAACACAGTTCTGCCAGGAATTGTTTTTAAAGTAGTAAAACAAAAGTCTCTTTCACCTTTTTTAAGGGTGCAAGGGAAAAATACAATGAACCAGACTCAGGCAAAGCCTCTGTATTTTTTTTACTTTATTTTTTTAATTTTATTTAGCGGAGGGATCATTTTCAGCCTCAGTGGTAGATTAATAAAGTCACAGGGGTTAGAGCCAGATGAGATTTATTGTGCCATCGCATCCTCCCCCTGCTCTGCCTAGAAGATCAGCCTTGCCAGGTACCTTCAGTGCTCTGCGTGGTCTGGCTTTAAAAGATGAAAGGAATCAGGTGTCCACTCCTTTGTGCTCATTGATTGTAATCGGTGTCAAAACATTCCGTGTCTCCCCGGGTCGGGCTGCGAGCACCATCTGCACATGGGGCTGGGTCAGTCTCTGTTGGCTCCTTCCCTCCACGCTGGCCTGAAGGTTCAAATCCTGGAGATACAGAGCCGGTGGCAGCGAGCCCTAACGCGCTGATGCTTGTCTGTATGGGTAGAAGAACGCTCAAGCAAAATGAGCCTGTGGGCAGGAGCAGCCCCCACTGGGTATCCCGAGGGGTTGGTAGCTCAGGAGGACATTTATTACCCAAGGAGCCAAACTGGCTCTCACCTGGCGAAGGAGCGAGATATATATAATGAGGTTATCCCCTCCTAACACGTTTAAGAGGACGCAGAAGCCATGAGACATTTCATGTCCTGGAGGGAAACTCTGTGCAGGAGAAGACAAGGAAGAAGGAGGGTTTGGGTTTCTTGAAAGTCTTGGGTGTAATCCCAAAAAACACGTCAGAGTATGTCGTGGCTTTTTCCCGGACTCTGGCTGCCTGGTGAGGACTGTAGGAAAGACCGTTTCGGGGGTCAGCAAAGCGAGAGCATCACGTGCTGCCAGTGTCTCGGGCAGGCTGGGCCGCAGGCAAGCAGAGCCTGCCGGGGCTTGGGGACCAGGGTGACTGGGTTCACAGGAGCTGCACCCACGCAGTCGGGCAGCTGCCACTGTCCCCACCTTGGACCAAAATCCCAAAGCCAGGCAGTGCTTTGGCTCTGCCCAGTGCCAGGGCAGGTGCTGGGGGCTACCAGGGAGGGGACAGCATGGCCCTGCAGTAGCAGTGTGTCCCCTGTGCCAGCCTCGCTGCCCACCCGGAGCTGTGGACACCCTGGTGGTACTGCCCCGGGGGCTGGGGGTACCTGCGGGTGCTGCTGGCAGGGGCTAGGAAAGAGCAGCACCTCGGTGAGCCTGATGAAACACCTCCCACAGCTCCGAGCTGACCTTTGCCAGGTAAAACCCACACGCTCTGTCTGCAGCACGCGGAGACAATCCTGAAGCATCCCCTCTGTTTGGGGAAGATGGAGCAGCCAAGCTGATGTCTTTGGACAGCTGTGATTTCTGCTGCAGAAGCGTGAGCAGGCAGCCTGACAGACCCCCAGACTCGCTTTAATTTCACACAATTTCCAGCCCTGTCCCTCGGTCCTCTTAGCCCTCAGAGGTGCAGCCTGTTCTCCTAGGCTGCCCGTCAGATACCCCAGGCAAGAAACTTGGAGGATCAAGCCTTGCAGCTGCGGGAAGTGGGTTGGGGTGGCTTCCAGCTGATCTGCCTGATGGCTTAGTGATTTCCAGGCTAACAGTGACACCTCCTGTTTGCACACAATTCGGCTCAAAGCCCAGCGTGGAAATGCTCAGGCAGGCAGCAGAGAGCAGATATCAGACAGGAGTGTGAGCGGCCTCACCTCTTCAATCTCTTCATTTGCATCCAGAAAACTCAAGTCCTCTTCCAGCTGCCAGCGCGGACCCATGGGGACGCGGCCGTCCCTGTGCGCGGTGAGAGCTGGCCGGTGCCGGGAGCTGCTCAGCAGAGGAAAGCCCGGGAAGGTGCCATGAACCAAGGGGCTGAATGCAAACTGCTGTGAACAGAGCAGACCTCTGAACTGCAGCTAAGTGCAGGGAGGTAAAAGCTTGCACACCATCGCGTTAAAGCTTTTACTTAGATGTCAAATTTATTCAAATCTTGTTTTGTCCCCTAAAAGCAACCAGCTCACACCCAGCGCATCAGCCTGGTAAACAGGTTCCCAGCAACAGTCTTGTGCTGGCTGTGACAGTCGCCTCCCCACCACGCAGGGGCTCTCCGGAGGTGGGATACCCCCAGCTGTCACCAGCTGAAGGTGAGGAGCTGGTTCCCTCGCTCCGGGCTTGCTGCGAGCTTGACCCCTCACCCTTTTGTGTAAGACTCTGGCAATTCCCTTGTGCTCCTTCCTGACTCCTGATTTGTTCGTTCAGGTGTTCAAGATGTCATTGAAGGTGCAGACGAGCAACATCACGAACAAGAATGACCCCAAGTCCATCAACTCCAGAGTCTTCATTGGCAACCTCAACACAGCCGTGGTCAAGAAGTCGGATGTGGAGACCATTTTCTCCAAGTATGGCCGAGTGGTGGGCTGCTCCGTTCACAAGGGCTACGCCTTCGTACAGTACTCCAACGAGAGGCACGCGCGTGCCGCCGTCCTGGGCGAGAACGGGCGTGTGCTTGCTGGCCAGACACTGGGTAAGACGTTTCTTCAGCTATTTTGGACGTCCAGGAGCAACACGGGTTGGTTGGTCCATAGGGGATGGCCAGGCCAAGGTCAAACTGGGACCAAATCAGGGTCAGTTCCAATGATGACCCACCGTGACATCAATGACATTGTGGCCCAAAAGCTCATGTTATGGGCTGTGGTTGTAGAAGCTAAAACACAGTTCTGAATCATCCCACATCCTTGTCCTTGACCTGGTGGGGCAGAACAAGGGTGGGAAAAGACATTGTCTGGTTCCCTTTCTGGACCAGGCCTTATCCTTTGCCTGTCAAGAGGGGTGATAGTCTTACCTCAGACAAGCTCAGACTAACTTTAGCCAGCTGATGTTAAATAAGATCACTTCCCCCCCCAACACATGGAAGTCTCTCTTCAGCACTACTGTGTGACAAGAAATAAATCCCAGCTGCTCCCACCTGCATCCTCATTTTGCAGATTGCTCTGAAGTGGCACATGCTGAGAAGCTCTTGTCACCAGCTCTAAGCTGAGAATTGGAACTGGAGACAGTATTTTTAATGAAAAATTGTTATTTCCAAGCCTGCTGTAGGTAGTGGTCACCGGGCACCCAGGAAAGAGATCTGCAGCCCGTTCTCATAGAATCACAGGATGGTTTGGATGGGAAGGGACAGTTAAAGGTCATTTAATCCAACGCCCCCACAATAAGCAGGGACATCTTCCACTAGATCAGGTTGCTCCAACCTGACCTGGTATGTTCCTAGGGATGGGGCTTCTACCACCTCTCTCGGCAACCTGGGTCAGGGTCTCACCACCCTCAGCATAAAAAATTTCTCCCTTCTCTCTAGTCTGAATCTCCCTCTTTTAGTTTAACCATCACCCCTTGTCCTGGCACAACAGCCCCTGATAAAAAGTCTGTCTCATCTTTATACAAACCCCCTTGAAGCACTGACAGGCTGCACTCAGGTCTCCCCGGAGCCTTCTCTGCTCCCGGCTGAACCCCCCCAGCTCTCTCCCCTCTCCTCCCAGCAGAGGGGTCCCACCCTCCGGTCACTCCTGGGGCTCCTCTGGCCCCGCTCCAGCAGCTCCCTGTCTCTGCTCAGGAGCCCAGAGCTGGCCCCAGCCCTGCAGGGGGGTCTGCCCAGAGCGGGGCAGAGGGGCAGGATCCCCTCCCTGACCCGCTGCCCACGCTGCTGGGGACGAGCCCAGCACACGGCGGGCTTCTGGGCTGCAAGCGCACATTGCTGGATCATGTTCAGCTCTTCATCCACCAGCACCTGCAAGTCCTTCTCCTCAGGGCTGCTCTCCATTACATCAACCCCAGCCTGTGCTGATACCAGGGATTGCCCTGACCCACGTGCAGGACCTTGCACTTTGCCTTGTTGAACCTCATGAGGTTCACTTGGGCCCACTTCTCCAGCTTGTCCAGGTCCCTCTGGGTGGATCCTGTCCCTCAGGCATTTTCAGCTGCTCCACTCAGCTTGGTGTCACCTACAAACTTGCTGAGGGTGCCCTTGATCCCGCTGTCTGCATCGTTGATGCATATATTGAACAGCACTGGTCCCAGTAGGGACCCCTGAGGGGCACCACTTGTCAATGATCTCCATCTGGACGTGGAGCCATTGACCACTACCCTCTGGATAGGATCTTCCAACTAATTCTTCATCCACCGAACAGTCCACCCATCAAATCTCTCTCTCTCAGAGAAAAGGATGTTATGGGAGACTGTGTCAGAGGCTTTACAGAAGCCCACACAGATGACATCTGTAGCTCTGAACTGTTTCTGGCCCAGCAGTCTGAAATATAAAGTTGCATGCCAGCTCTGATCTTTATGACAGTGTGCTGTTTCCATCTGTGGTTTATTTAAATACGAGAAATTTCTTTCCAGTTTTCTTACTGTCCAGAGACCAGTGCTGCAGACTGAGGAGAGGCGCAGGGTGCCAGGGGTGCTTCCAGCCCAGGCATTGCCCATGTGTGATGAAGAGGGCCTTGGGGAGCAAAGGAACTTGTTGTGATGCTCCAGACAGATACGGGAGATGCAGCTGAGACACAGGCAACACTGGTCTACTTCGCTGAAGAGAGATGAAAGGTTTACCAGGATAGGAGCCTCTTGCTCTCCTCTCAGTGCTGGTCCCAGAGATCTGGCACGCCCTCAAGAGAAGAGGTCCATACTGTAGCTGGAAGCCCTATACATTGACTGGAGGAGGTGTAAATTCAGCTCCCTTTCTTCTGCCTTCCCTCCATGGTAGCACAGAAGAGCTCAGCAGGCTTTCCTTTGCTGTTCCTGGACCAGTGTGAAACACAGGGACACTCCCCTTTCAGGAGAAGCCCCTTTCAGCAGAGGAGAGCTGAACAATGTGGTTAGAAATGGACAAGGCAGAAAGTCTCCCCCCATAAAAGAGGAGGTGATGGCCACGTAGGAGTGTGGAGAGGAAGGACAGGATGGGACCAGCAGTGGACATGGCAGACGTTCCTGGAGAGACTGTCCCTGCTTCTGTTCATGGGCAGGGTTTTGGGGGTCCTTTGAGGTGATGCCAGAACTTCCCTCCCCAGGTGAGCAGCAGGAAGGGAGGCTGCTTTCTGCCCTGGCAGCTCCAGCCAGTGACTTCAGGAGGGTGCAGCCACACAATCCTGTGGAAGAGCTGCAAACCATGACTGTCAGGCAAACGGCTGCGTTTGGCACAGCAGGAGCTCATGGGCAATCAGCACCCACTCAGTGGGGCAGCGTGGCTCAGGTAGCGCCCGGTGTAGGGGCAGAGTACCCCCAACCTGCTCAGGGTGGGCAGCAGCTTGTTGATGGCTCGAGGCCAGCAGGTGGTTGCTCAGCAGGACGGCATCCCTGTCGCAATCCAGAGCCACTCTGCACACCCAGTGCTTGCAGTAACGACTCAGTTGTAGCAGCCCTCCATGGCGCAGCTCAAGAAGAGCATTTGCACCATCATTTAAGGAACAGGGAAACGTCGTAGTTTTGCAGGCGAGCTGAGTGCTGTTCCTGCCACTCATCCGAGTGGGCCCGTAGTTTAAGGATCTCATATCTCCCCCACCATCCATCAAGGCTCTTGCAAGTCCCTTCTAATAGATCATAGAAGAGCTGGTCCTTGCAGAAACGCTGAACGAATCCAGCTCTCAGCGGTGCTTGCCCCCTCCAGGGGAGCCGTGCTGCTGTGGGACAGTTGTACGTGCTGGTGGTGGTGGGAGAGTTCAGCCCTTCAGCCCTCCTCATCTGCTCCTAGTGCCAGCGATGATTTGCAGATGACGTTTTCCAGCACATACATTTTTTCTTCTTCCTTTGTCGCCAGATTTGCAAACAATCAAAACTGCATTTTAACGGATCAGCAAGATACTGAATCATCACAAAACGGAAGTGTTTGAAACCACAGCTGTAGCCCATCCCGAGCTGGGACAGGGTCTGCTCTGCCAGGCAGGTCCTGGCCACCTCTGTGCTTTCTCGCAGACACCCCAGTCTTTGCAGGAGGCAATCACCATTCCAGTAGGGGAGCTCTGCACTGGAAGCTGGATCTGCACCAACCTGACCCTGCCACGCTGGCTAGTCAAAGCACGACCTCCCCATTTAGTGTGGGCAAAGGTGCCTGGACATGAGCAGGAGGGATAGATACTGCCTTAGGGTGGGCAGATGGATTCCGTGATGCAGAGGAGGGAGCCAAAACGGGAATGAGATGCAAAATCTGTTCAGGCTGATGTGCATGCTGACCTCTTGTCTCTTCTTGTTCACTATCAAGGGAATCCTGAGGGATACGACTGCCCATCACCGCTGTAGGTTGAAAGGATAATTTTCCTGGTCTGTCTGCATGCACCAACGGAGGCTGTGCAGTGCTATTTCTAGCACTGGGTACCAGCAAATTGAGCTAATTGTTGTCATTATCCACCACTGGGCTTTCATTGTGTCTCCCTGGAAGGGTGTTAATCACCACAGTATTGTCATTAGCTCTCCGTTTTGCCAGAACAGTAACCGGCAGCTGGCCAGATGCATCCTGACAGCAAAAAGTGTCCACAACAAGGGAACTGGAGCTAGGCAGGGCTGTGTACCGGATTGCACCAAGGAAGAATTTATTCCTCCCTTCCTTTACAGCAAACAGCATTGCCAGAAGCGTCGAGTTGCTCAACAGACTCAGAAAGGCAGCCACGTGCATAATGCGCAAAGCCATCCTGGCTTGTACCAGCACTGGTGTGGCCAGCAGGACCAGGACAGGGATCGTCCCCCTGTACTGGGCACTGGTGAGGCCACGTTTTTAATACTGTGTTCAGTTTTGGCCCCTCGCTGCATTGAGGGGCTGGAGCATGTCCAGAGGAGGTCAGCAAAGCTGGTGAAGGGTCTAGAGAATAGGTCTTATGAGGAGCAGTTGAGGAACCTGGGCGGGTTGAGCCTGAAGTAAAGGAGGCTGAGGGGAGACCTTCTTGTTCTTGACAACTCCCTGACAGGAGGCTGGAGCGAGGTGGGGGTCGGTCTCTTCTCCCAAGTAACAAGTGTCAGGACGAGAGGAAACGGCCTCAAGTTGCCCCAGGGGAGTTTTAGGTTGGATATTAGGAAAAATTTCTTCCCCGTTGGGGTTGTCCAGCCCTGGCCCAGGCTGCCCAGGGCAGTGGTGGAGTCCCCATCCCTGGAGGGGTTTCACAGACGTGTCGAGGTGGTGCTGAGGAACAGGGGTTATTGGGGACCTGGCAGTGCTGGGGGAGCGGTTGGACTCGATGATCTTAATGGTCTCTTCCCAACAAAACAATTCTGTGATAATGTTCACACTGGCAGCAGTTGTCCACAGACCTGTCCTGTGCCCATGCACGTCTTTGCTAGCGTTCAGGCTCTACGCTCTTCTGCATTCCCCTTAGCAGTTGAGTATGGGAAGATGGGGGACGAAAGGCAGCAAGGAAAACACGCTCTCATCTGAATGTGCCTCCGGAGGAACATTCCATGTACTGGCTGAGTGACACCTTCCTACCACACTTGTTACGCAAGCTTATAAATAGGCAAAGCTCCAGCTTCAGCAGGAACGATGTCTCTTGCTAGACCCTAAAAGGCAGTCCAGGGAATTGCACAGCAAGACATTTGGGCAGTGGGAGCACGTCCGTGCTGCTCCGTGTCCCGTGTGTGCAGCCTGTGCTACTCCTGCTCAGGTTGTTTCAGCAGTGCTGCAGCTTTCTTGTGCTCGTGAAGTTGATTTTCTTGGTTAATAATGAAGGCAGCAGACTGCATTCGATCACTTTGCATGACCGGACCAGCCTGTCCATGTATCTCCATAAAGTCCCTTTGTGCAGCATGGAAAAAGCAACCATTAGTAACCTTAACCTACTGAGTTCCATGGCGTATCCTGCAAGTCCTGAAGAGGTGAGAACGTAAATACCCCAGTCTGCGGTCACGGATCCACGAACCCTGAGCCCCAGATGGAGACTTTCAAATCCACCTGCACCTCAGAGCTGTAACTTGTGCTACCAGCACAAGGACCTGGCCCAGTGCTGAGGGGCAGCCCCTGTCCAGCCCCATGCAAGGGGTGCTTTTGGTCTACATGAGGAAATCCTGGCTCACTTGGCTCACATCTGGCATGGCCAGAGGTCTGACGCCTGTTTAGAGAGAAAGGACCTGAAGAACCGAAAAAGTTTAGGTCTGATAGGAGAAGCCAGCAGGGAATTTGCTCACTACTCATCCAAGAAATGAAGAGGAGGTGAGGCCTCGTGCTCCCAGTAGCTCACCTCTCTGCAGCTCTGGTGCCACACGCAGTGTTCCATTGCTGGACTTTCAGCAGCCTCCAAGAAATTGGCTGTATCACTTTATTCTCACCTCAGAAGCACTTTTGTCACCGAGGCCGAGGAGAGAAATTTCCTCAGCAGATTAGAAGAGCTCATTCTCACCTTCCCTGGTAGAAGATGCTCCTCTGAGATCAGCTGGGGTGGCTGCAGGCATGTGCCTGCACCCCGTGCAGCTTTTAGCGCAGCCCAGTCCACAGTGACGCCTGGCTGGCTCGTGCTCGGCACTCATTTTTTCTCCAGAAGGAGCAAGGGATAAATTGTTAGCAGTTATCCGCGAGCAGCGGTTTGATGTATTGTCCGTGCCTTATCATAACAGCACCGAGTTCTCCTGAGAAGCCTGTCCTGAAATTGTGTGTGTGGCTGAGACCATGCGCAGGGCACTGACTTCAAAAATAAACGGTTGGTAGATTTGTGGAGGAAAAGGAAGAGGCTTGCCAAGTGCAAGAATATATTTGCCTTCTTGTGGAGGTCCAGCGGGCCCCAAGCATGCTAAAAGAAGGTGGAAGTGTGGTGGGAGGTGTGGAGGAGTTTGTTTCTGCTGATGGCCGGGCTGGGCACAGCCTCCCTTGCCCCATGGTCAAGTACGGCTGCTGGTGGGTGTGAACGTGCCGTGTCACAGCTGCGTGTCTGTTCATTGCAGACATCAACATGGCCGGGGAACCGAAACCCAACAGACCTAAAGGGCTGAAGAGAGCAGCCTCTGCGTTGTACAGGTAGGTCTCCACCGTGTCACCTCCCTGCGGTGAGGGCTCTGGGCTGGTACTTTTCTTCCATCCGAGGCTGATTTTCGTGCCCTGCCAGGCTGCTGCCCTGAGCTCCCTGGCCCCAGGCAGGTAGCCCCCCAGGCAGCCTTGGGCCGCTGCTGCACGTTCAGATCTTCTCCTCCTATGGGCTTCTTGACCTTTGCAGTGCCCCTCAGTTCTAGGCTGCAGGGAGGAAAGCCAACCAGAGGTGTCTGCGGCAGACCGAAGGTTAGCCCATGGCATTGTGGGACTCTGCCTGGGCATGGTCCAACCTGTGAATGGTGTTGGACCTGGAGATCGTTGGAGAAAAATGGGTAGTACCTGCTTTAACCACATCAGAGGACTTGAAAGAGGTCTTCCAAAAGGAGCGCTCCCACCGTCCCCAGCTTCTCTATCTGGGGAGTAGGAGTGGGGCACGGTGGCACATGCCGGGTGTTGAGAGAGAACAGGGAATGAGGATAATTTATGGAAAGATGATGGAGAAAAGGGCAAGAGAAGAATGACAGGGAAAGGAAGAGAAGAAAGGAGGGAAGTGGGAAGCTCTTGGAGCAACAAATGGAGGTGGACCAAGGAGGTGGCCAGGGGAAGCCCCAGGGGAGCCTGTGCTGTGGAGCAGTAACCAAGGGGTCAAGGGATGTGGAGAAGGTCTGTGGGAGATGTAAGGTGTTACAGACGTCAGGGTGAGCCTTCGGTGCCGCTGTTGCCAGCCTAGAGACTTTACCAAGTTTTTCACAAGCAGTGAAGATTTTCATTTAAGCCCCAGAGTCTGGAGTCGTGGGAGTATGAGAGAAACTAAGTTCTTGAACCTTAGTTTGCAGAAGGGAAAACTTGAAAAGGTATTTGGAGAGTACCCTACGAGTTTAAGAACCCAAAACCAAATAACGAGATCCCAGAATGTGTTTTATTTATAAATTCTCATTATTTTTGTGCCAGTCTCATGGTGTGGAGACGGGCACTGCATCAGGATTTAGAAGGTGTGATGTTGAGAAGAAAAGATTAAAATCCATATCAGGGTTATAGGTGTGTGCCATAAAAAGGGAAATGATGAGAGATACGTAGGTTTTTCTACAAAAAGAAAAAAAACAAGAGGGGTGAAAAGATATGGAAAAACCTGCGACTCAGACTGAGCCATGCGGTCCAGCACCAGTGTGCTATGAAATGGCAAATCTCAGCGGTGGGAATGCTCCACTGGCTTGGGCAAACCCACCAGAGCTTCAGCAACCCTTCCACCGCCACCCAGAAGGCATCTGTTGAGACCTTCCACGAGTCTCTCAGCTGAGCTCCTCCCTTGCAGCTTTCCCCAGGCAAATGTTTCCTCCCATCCTGGGCCAGCTTGGACCTCCAGCAGAACTTGGCCCTCTGGATTCACAGGGGATGCCAGCTGAGGGGAAGTAGAGTCTGCAGTACCCAGGCTGATGTCTGGACCTAGGGATGACACGGATCTTTCTATATAGCTGCACGTACACTACGGACGTGGTGCTGGTGGCCATAGCCCAAATCAGTTCATTCCATACATCTTGGATAAAGAGCATTTCATTTAGTACTCATCCGTGCCTTGACCACTAATCCCCTTCTCTTGGAATGACCAATATTTCAGACTTCCATGTAGATGCAGAGCGAGTGAACAAGAGATATTTGCTTCCTCCCACAAATACAGATATGCTAAAATATGGGCCAGGGAACTGCACTGCTCTGAGCTTCAGCAATATTTCATCCCAAATTGGGTGTCAGATCTAAACTTGGCCATCTGGACTAGGAGAACTTACAATATCTCACGAAAACAGGGAACCCAGGTTTGCAGTGAGCCATGGTTATACCTTCCCTAAGCATCATAAATTTCTCTAAATGTTAGACTTCAAAAATCACAGCACTATAATTTACAGAAATGCTGTGTTGAACAGAGAAGATTATTTTTTCAGAGGCTGAGTTTTACTTTGCCTCACTCCAAGTGTGTATGAGAGGGGAAGGGGAAGGGGAAGGGGAAGGGGAAGGGGAAGGGGAAGGGGAAGGGGAAGGGGAAGGGGAAGGGGAAGGGGAAGGGGAAGGGGAAGGGGAAGGGGAAGGGGAAGGGGAAGGGGAAGGGGAAGGGGAAGGGGAAGGGGAAGGGGAAGGGAAAGGGGAAGGGGAAGGGAAAGGGGAAGGGGAAGGAACAACCTTGTCAGTCTTACTTGACCCAACCAGCCCAGGGGGATGTCTGGGTGTTTAACAGAAATCCTTTGGGATGTATCCGCCCATCTGCCTCCACTAGTTTAAACACACACCCAGGTTCATGCCATCATAATTTTTCTCCACAAGAGGGACCTTGAGTTAATATAAAACTTCGCTGTCAGTGCTTCTCTCCTCTGCCTGCTCTGGATCTTCAGGGCTTCCCTCCCTCCGCCCCTGGCATCTGCACATGGCAGGTCCCCTGGGTGCCTCTGCCTGGCACCCTGGCTGCTGAACACGGCCGTGCCTGGAGATACTGCAGATGAGTTAGTGAGGATGACTGGAAATTGAACTTGTATTTTGACCATGTCCCCCAGGTATTCACACGCTGTGTCTCTAAAGCTTTTGCCTTCTGGCAACACTTTTTCTGCCTGCATTTCAAATGTCTGGACAGGGTTTTCTGGGGCATTTCGGGCCACATTCGGGTCAGTGCCAGTGATTCTGCTGTGCTGTGAGTTGGCTGCTTGTTGCCGTGGGCTGGGAAGGGAAGGTGGCTCTGCCCAGGGCGGTGGGGTCTGCCAGTGCTGCACTTGACCTTTGGCGTCACAGATATCTGCCCTTCCCTGTAATGCTGGTGCTAATGTAGCTCTGTAGCCCAAAGAACAGTGAGGACAACCTAAGCAAGAACTGCAAGAGAACCGAGTATCTAGCAGCTCAGTGGCCCATACTGGTGACAGAGACAAGCCACTGCTGACGTACTTTGACAGGTTACAGATGCAGGTGGGCAATGCCGTTCCAGCTCAGCTTGTTGTTATACATCTGAGCATACCCATTGGGTACACAGTGATGCTTGTATAGCCATTACGATCCCTGCAGAAAGCTGGTGTCATCCCATGTCCACATAGATGCACATCTCACGTCTCAGCAGCAGTGACGTCCCAGCAAGTCCTGGGGCCAAATCCACACAGACAGGGCTGAGAAACAGCCGCAGGGCAGAGGAAGAGGTGAGCAATGGTGCCCAAATCCAATAGCCTTAATTCAACCAGCAGTACAGGAGGGAACCAGACGCTGTGTTTAGCTGGGGATGGCTGTGGTTGCCCGCTGTAACCACCTGATTTGTGTTTTCTTGTGAAAAACCAGCTGCAGCAAGAGAGAAACCGTGTTACTGGGTCTCCAGGGAGTGAGAAATGCATTGCTCCAGCTGTGGGTTAAAACGCAGTTCAAGCTGAAGAAGACAGAACACAGGCAGTATCTCACTGGGAGGAGAGGTTTAAACACCTTCGATAGTAAAGATGTTAAATTAATAAATATCCCCTTCTTCCTGACTTCTCCCCCAACAATTACATATGGTATGAAAAAACAATCCCGTGAGGGTGGGCAGTGCCCTCCTGCCACGGGCACAGTCCCGTTGTACAAAAGGCAGGACGGAGGGACATCAGCAATGCCAGCAGTTCAACTGGTGCTTCACAGACACAACCCATTAGCCGTGCTTTCAAGTTCTCTGCGTGGTCGGCTGTGGCTGGAGGGCTGGTCCCTGCTCCCCAGACTCAGCCGTCGCTTCAGCAGACATCGCCACAGGGTGTGGGTGGACATTTCTCCCCACCCCAGCCTATAGGTTATAATCATAACCAGCTTAACACTCTGCTGACAATGTCACCGTGTCCAGTGTGTTTAGGTCCCCCCCCCCGCCCCATCCCATCCTTTCTCCCAGGCTCAGCCCACCTCCCTGCAGACCCTCGCAGCTGGGAGAACAAGTGTGCACGTCCTGCCAGGCGGAAGGACAAGGGCTCCCCTATGGAGGGGGAATAAATAAAGGACCTGGGAGACTCAGCAGGTGATAGGGAGTAAAAATAATAAATTGTCAGCACTAATTAACCCATGATATCCTGACTCTGTCTCTGCAGCGGCTACGACTTCGACTATGACTATTACAGAGATGACTTCTATGACAGGTGAGCAGGGGAGGCATCAGACAAATGGGTTTTCTATGGGGCAGGATCTTCCCTGCAGCATGGCTCCTGCTGTGGGGAGCGAGGTGGGATGCAGGGTGGTCCAGCCCAGCCCACTGTGGTGTGGTCCGATGGCCAGGCTGTGCGCTGGCTCACTACCAGCTTGGGCTCCGGTTGTGGCACCCAGTCGCCAGCATGGCAGGACTGGGGGTGCTGCAGGGCTGCTTCATCTCCCATCCCGTCCCCCTGCTCCAGGCTCTTCGAGTACCGGGGTCGAGTCTCTCCAGTGCCCAGGGTGGTTCCTGTGAAGCGGCCACGCGTCACCATCCCCCTCGTCCGGCGCGTGAAGGCGACACTCCCCGTCAAGCTCTTCACCAGATCGGCTGCCATCGCCAACAGCTCGGCCAAGTTGAAGTGTGAGTGTGTGCGCGGGGTGCAGCGGGTTGGCGTGGAGCCTGGTGCGCACATGGATCTCCCATCCCCAGGCATTCACCCACAGGGATGGATGGCCCCAGAGAAAACCCCCCAAAAACCAAAACTTGTGGAACCAACAGCCCAAGCGAGGGCCTTTCAGAAGTGTGAGGTTTCTAGTAGATTTTTTAACCTGCTCAGTGAGGTGACTGGGGCCAGGCAGAGGGGTGAGGCAGGCACCTCCAGTGCTCTGTGAGCCTCTAAATGCCTTTTTTTCCTTCCCTCCTCCAAGTGAAGAGCAGCGAGCTGCAAACAATCAAAACTGAGCTGACGCAGATCAAATCCAACATCGATGCTCTCCTGGGCCGACTGGAGCAGATCGCTGAAGAACAGAAGCTGTCGGCAGGTCAGTTGGGTGTGCGGATGCCTCAGGGCTGGTCTGAGACCAGGCAAAGAGAGCAGGGCAGCGCCCTGCAGAGCCGGCCTTGAAACCACCGCAGCTTGGAGCATCCTCTGGGCTCTGACAGTGAAGTGTCACTCCCAGGTTCCAGGGTAAAATCACAGGTCATGCCAAAGTTCCCCAAATTATGGAAATGGGCTTTAAAATGATGGGATTTGCGTTTTTTTCTTTTGTCATATAGTTTGGATTTTTTTAGTTTGCTATTTTGTTCTATTTTAGTCTAGACTAGTCTAGTCTACTTTATTCTATCTGCATCCCACACCCACTCCGGAGGGATACAGAACAGTGACCTGCTCTGCCCTCTCCAGGGTTCCTTCATCAAAATCAGCAAAACTTCCCATTGCAGGAAAAAACCTAAATCCATTATTTACCTCCCAACTGCATTTGGGGGCCCAGGCGATCAGTGTCATCAGGCTCCAGACATTGCCTCCCCCAGCCCCTGATCCTGGTGGCTTGGCTCTTGCTCTCACAGAGGTACGGAAGAAGGCGGATAGCAGCAAAAGCGAACTCTCGCAGGAGGACACGGCATCAGAGGCAGAGGTCAACACGGAGGAGCCGCTGAACGGGGACGAGGGTGAGGAAGAGGGTCTCGCACGGGATGAGTGTGAAGATGAACTGGTAAGAGAGTTTGGGCGATACATTCCTCCAGCCAAAATTGTTCAGTAAAAGACCACAGTTTTACTGGAACTTACTAAATACCCAGAGAAGTTGCATAAATAGCATAAACCTGGTTACGACGTCTGAGCCAGCCACGAGCGCTGTGCGTGAAGCTGTGCAGCCATAGCAAGGGCAGCACCAAGCCTTGCTGGCCTGATGTCCTGCACACATCAGCCCCATCAGTGTCAGTCCTGCCCCGAATAAGGACACTTCTGGTGAACCCAGTGAGCAAATTTTGGGCCTGAAAGGCATTTGGGTGAGAGCCCTGCTCATGGTTACCCTGATGACAAGGGTTACACAGGGCACTGTATTACCATGAGCAGCACTGTCCTTTATCCCAAATTAAGACTCCCTTGAGAACAGGATCAGCTCCAGACCCAGACAAAGGGCAACAGGGTGTTGGGGACGGGGAAGAACAGCCCTGCTTGCTGCCTCGTCCGCAGAACAGCAGCCCTGGGAAGCTGGGCTGGCTAGCACGGTTCTCCGGCAGAGGCCAGGGGCACGTTGGGACAGCCTCTGAGCCTGTGCTAAGTGTCCCCTGCAACAGCTCCGCTCCCTCCCCACCCTGGCACTGGTGGCAGCAGAAGTGAGGATGAAGCTCAGCATCTCTTTCTTCTTCCCTCAAGCTCCTCATCGCCAGGGTGACCGCACCGCATTGCACATGTGCAGAGCTCTTCCTATGGCCAAAAAGCTCCTCTAACTCCAAACACTTCCCAGCTTGTTTGTACCCCTCTAGTCTGCCTCACCTTAGTCACAGTGGATGAGGGATCTGAACCGGGGTCTTTCAGCTGTTTCAGTTTCTGGGGTCTCATAGCTGACGTTTGTGACTCCTGCTAAATCTAAGAAGAGGTAATTAAGGGGCAACATCATAACAGCCACTGTAAAGAAGAGAGGCAAAAGCTGGCCTCCATCTCTGTGTCAGTTAGGATTAAGGAAGGTCAGGTTTGAACTACATCAAACGAAACAGTGGAAATTAGGGGGAAACTTGCTGATGCTGATAATGATAAAGCAGCACGTACCCTGTCCACAAAAAGTGACTTTTCTGCCACTAATGGCATAAGAAAACAGAGCGGACAGACATCTGCTGGCAATGATTTAAGAAGAGCTGGTCTTCATGAAGAGCAGATGAACAAGATGACTATCTCAGCTCCCTTCCATCTCTATTTTCTGTAACTCTCTGGTCCTAAAGTGGCATTGACATCAGAAACATTGTACTGCCAATGTTAGACAGGCCCATGTCCTCAGCACAGGGCAGGTTAATGTGTGCAGCTCGTCTGCAGGGATGCTCTCTTAAACACTGCAAGGCAACTCACAAAGCCATCCTTTATGTTTTGCTCCTGGCCTTACAACACTGAACAGTTTTGAAGTCTTTCCAGATGTGGGGGAGTGACTCCTTTATCCCGTATCTCTCTGGCTTACACATATCAGTGTAGCCTTCACCACCTGCTGTCCATGGACATGGTGCCTCCACAAGCCCCTAAAAACATTATCCACCTTTGGCTCTGAGGGGCAGGAGAAGAGTCAGAGGTCACTCAGACAGAGTTGATCTAGTAGTTGGTTTATTGAGTTCTAATCAGTAAATTTAGGTATGTAATAACAATAAGTACAGTTGGGTCAGCGGTCAATACTCTACCACACTTAGAAGTTAGTATGGGATACAAAGATCCTCATGTAAAAGGTTACTAGAGGTAGCTTTAATGTTACCTGCATGCAAAAATAGAAACTTATCAACCCGTCAATGCCAAGCCTCGAGGAGTAACCTTGGGAAGCATCCCTGCTCAAGGGGAGAGCCCTGCGTGCAGGCAGCTGCTGTGGAGGGAGAGCTCAGCGGGCCCTGGTGGCTGCAGCTATTCATGGCGTGAAGTGGTTGGTGCGCCATCAGTTTTTCTGTGTCCATGCTGTTCAGCCACTTATCAGCCCACCTCTAGCCAAACCATTTTTTGGGAGGTTTTGTGCTGGTTCGCACTGATAGCCTCACACGATAGGGTTAACTTTGTTTAGGCTTACTTGCTAAGCATCTGCCTGGACCGAAGTCCAGTTAGTTCAGAACAGGAGAAGTGCACCCATCACAAGCAGGAAAGACATAGTTTATGCAAGGCAGGAACCCGCCAGCACTTGGGCCATACCCAGCACAGGCTTCCCTGCCAGGAACCCGTTCCCCATGGTCACAAGTGGGGAAGATCCAATTGGACATGGGTCTAGATCCCACCTATACCCTGTAGACAACTGTAGGGTGTCTCCTGGGGACCAGCTGGCCTGAGCATCCCTGTTGGCAGGGGAGTTCACTGAACGAGAGCTCGTGAAAATACTACGGCTAAGCAGCGTGGAGCTTCACAGTGGTGTTAGTCCCAGCTGGGTGAGAGGGAGCATTTTAGACCCCAAGAGAATCAGCCACACAGTTGCCATTGAAGATCAATGAGAACAGGGCAAATGCTTCCTTTCAGCCCTACTTCCAGTGCAAAGTTGGCTGCCCTGGTTTTGTGCACAAATCTCTGCTTTTGGCCTTGGTGGTTTCCAACATCACCTGGGGAAATCAAGTCCAAAATAAACGCTGCAGCCCACAGAGAGAAGGATGAAGGGCCCTCCCCCTTCTCCCAGCATGAGTTTGTGCCCTTTTCAGAGAGGGTGGGCAGGAAAGGAGCTCTGCAGAAGAGGGATAAAATAGGTTAAGCTTCATTCCCACAGGCTCTGCCTCTAGGCTCAGGGACCTTGGAGGCCAGAAGACAGATTGGACCAGTGAAAACCAAGGAAAAAAAAGCAGTGTTGAGTACCCTGGCCTTTTCCATGTGCTTTGTCACTAGATCCCTGGGTTCCCTGCCACACTGAGGCACCTTCCTTAGCCTTCCTGTTGCTGCTGGTGTACCTACAGATGCCCTGCTAACTCCATCACTGCACACTGGAGGGATGGTTCTATATTCCTTCTGGGTGGCTCAGCTCTGCTTTCCATCTTCTAGGTTCTGCCCTTTCATGTAGGAAAAAGCTCAGTTAGAAGTTTGCTGCTCATCCATGCAGGCTTCCTGCCACACCTGTCCAACTGTCATCAGAATGGGACATTCTTATGTTTCAAGGCAGGTGTCCTTGAAGATGACATAGATGCCCTGGCCTCCATGACCTCTGAAGCAGTCTCCCATGGGGTTTTGCCAAGCAGATCCCTGAACAACCCAAAATCTGCTCTCTTAATTTCAGGGATTTGATTCCACTCTTTATGTTGGTCACTTCTCTCAGGATTCTCAACTTCACAGTCTCATGGTCACTGCAGCCAAGACACTTCACATCTTCACATCTTCGACCAGTTCTTCCTTGCTCATCAGTAACAGTTCAGAAGAATGTCTCCCCTAGTCAGCTGGTCAGTTGTGACAAGAAATGGTTCTTGACGGTCTCCAGAAATCTCCTGGGTTGCTTGCCCCTAGTCCTGCTGCCCTCCCACCAGATGCCAGGGTGGTTGAAGTCCCCCAGGAGTGCAAGGGCCTGCGATCAGGAGCCTTCTGCCAGCCATCCAGAGGAGACTGCATATCAGGTGGTCTGTAGCAGATGCCTGCCATGTCACCCATGTTGGTCTATCCCCTGATCCTCACCCACAAGCTTTCAGCTGACTCATCACCTGTTCCTTTGCCCAGAACATGCCACCTCACCTGGCTTTCCTGAAGAGCCTGTTCCCAGGGTGCTACCTGCTCTGTAATTGCAGAGAAGGAGCCTTTGTTCTGTTGCCAGAAGTCACAAGCCTCCAGACTTCCCTCTCTTGGGAGTCTCCATCCACAGCTCCTTTGAGCATAGTCTCCAGCTGTCCCTTCTTCACACATTGCAGCCCTGAGGCTTTTCCCGTGTAGGGTCTCTGCAATGACCCTGTTGGTCTCTCTGGTTGTAAAACTCTATCCCGCAGTGCCCTGTAAACCAGTCTGCTGCTGACAAGGTTGGGACTGGGCTCTCTGGCCTTTCCTCTCAGATTACCAAGCATCCCCTGCAGATGTCTCCTGGATCCGTTTCTATCTCTAAAATATTCACCACAAAATTTGGCCTGTGCAGGAGATAAAACAGTACTGCTGAGCACCCGATTCACCCCATGACAGTGCACTGCAGAACGGCTCCAGGAGAGGGACTCCCACATGCCATGCTTTCAAAACCAGTGCCACCCGGGGAGCGGTTCAGCACATCAGCACTGTTATTGTGGCCTTTGGAGTGATGAGTGTTCTCATCCTGGATGAGGAGTTCTGCTGCAAACTGGGGCCAGTTTCTGTATTCAACAGCAGAGTCATTACACGGTGTGCGATTTGCTGCTGTGGACTGACTGCACCTTAGCGTCATTGGGCAGTTCGGTAATGCTGGAATGCCTGTTCCCTGTGCAGGCCATCCCTAGGTACCAAATTAACTTCTCATAGTGCTACACCGAGGCATGAGCTGTGCAGGCACATGCAGTAAACTCGATGAAAATGCTGAGCATGGACTTAACCTGGCCGTGCAAAAATGAGACATCCAGTCAAAGCATGGCAGCTCGTGCCACAGGCTGTTCCCTGGGACCGGGCTGCTGGAGGAGCTGACTCTGGTATAGCCCAGCTCTGACACCTGGCTTTACGCAAGGGGACGTGGGCTTAATTTCATCCCAGTCCCTTTGAGGTTCAGCAGGAGCCAGACTTCAAAATCCAAGACGGAATCACATATCCCAGGTCTGTTTGGCAGAGCCCTTTCAGAATAAGTAGCCAGAGGAAATTTTTTGTTTGCCTGGGACTGTGTCTGGCAGAAACCGCAGCCACAGCACCCAGGTGTCCACCATGCTGAGCAACCCGACGCTGCTCGCGGCATGTGAGCTCTCCCACTCCACGGTACCATGGTCACCGCATGTGAGGTGTCACATGGTGATTTACTGTTTCTGTTCCCTTTTTGCTCCAGGAGAACAGCCATTACACAGACGTGGAGGATGCCAGACTACAGTAACCAGGTACAGCTCACACACTGCTTTTTAGAGGCCGATTCTGAGCAAAAACTTCCAGTCCATGCATGTGGGGGTGGGAGGGTTTCTGCTCCAGAAAGTGCTCTTTTCTTCTGAGCCTCCCTGTTTTCCCAGCAACATGCCTGGCTGCTCAGCTGGGTGACTGCTCAGCCCCCTTTCCTAAATCGCAAATCATTGAGATTCAAAGAAAATGATGTACCTTTTCCTCCCCCCGCACCTCCCTCTTCTCTCCTCTCAGCGCGTTCAGAACAGCAGTGAGCAACAGTGTGAGGAAAGCAGGAGGCTAAACCCTGCCCTGGCACGTTGAGCAAGACAAGCTGAATCCAAGTGCTGCTGTCATCTCTACCTGGCATTCAAAAGGCGATACATGGCCCAACATCTTCCATCCATCTGTAAAGCAAAGGCAAAGGAAACTCCTCATCCCAGTGCATCCCCACTACCCCATGCGATGGATTCGGAGTTCTGCAGCCAGCAGAGGCAGGAATCATACCCTGCCCAATCCATAACCATCAGTGACTGGGTAACGGGAGAGCAGCTACGTCACCAAATGAGTCAGAGATGTTAGAGAGCTTTTTGCAGGAGAGGAGGGAGAACTACGCATAACCCAACAGAGACCTTTTTTCCCGTGCTAGGTGAGAGCCAGAGCATTTGCTAACTGGAGGAAAAATACTCAGTTTGGACAATTTATGCTCTCATGCTAAAGGTCATGTTGAGGAAAGGGGTGTGGGGTGAACTGTCACCTCCTGCTGTGTCTCTATTGCCCTATGAGCTGCTACGGGAACACGGTCACTTGCAGGTGACCAGGAAGAGACTTGGTGCTGGTGCATATGCTGTGCTCTTTGCAGCAGCTTGAAGAGAGGGAAAGGGGGAGGGAAAGAGGGAAAGAAGGGAAAGGAAAAGGGAAAGGGAAAGGGGAAGGGGAAGGGAAAGGGAAAGGGAAAGGGAAAGGGAAAGGGAAAGGGAAAGGGAAAGGGAAAGGGAAAGGGAAAGGGAAAGGGAAGGGAAAGGGAAAGGGAAAGGAAAGGGAAAGGGAAAGGGAAAGGGAAAGGGAAAGGGAAAGGGAAAGGGAAAGGGAAAGGGAAAGGGAAAGGGAGCTCCCTGCAGGAAAGCAAGTGATCCCAAGCAGGAGAAACAAAACATACGTCATCTTCAATGGTTTGGTCTCCTGGTTCTCCACTGGGAAACTACTATGTAAAGGCTGATCAAGTCTCTGCAGAGTGAGGGGGTGCAGCATTTGTGGATGAGACCCTTTGCTTGGACCAGCAGCTCCCTGGAAGAGATGTAATCCACTGGCTTCTCCAGCCCACTGCCAGAGACGTCAGCCCCTTCCCCAAGGTGCTCACGTCTCCTTTTGCCCCAGCCTCTCTGGGTCTTCCCAGTGACGTGGTGCGCCAGGAGAGCGGCACAACAACTCCTGCTCCTGACTGCGAAGGCTGGGCTCCACTGCCAGTCTGACGGGTCTGCCAGCGTGGCGACTTGCCCAGGCATAACGAGACTGGTAACGGTGAATACCCCAAGCACGATGCATGTGGGCGTGCAAGCATTTCCCCCGCCTGCCCAAATTAGGGCTGCTTTTGACCCATGCCACATCCTGCAAGCAGAGGGCTGCAGTAGCCAGCATGCAACTCATCATGGGAACCCCCTTACACAAAAACATCCAAGATGTCTCTCAGCCTTTCTCTTTTTGTTTGTTCCTCCTTCATGGGCTGATCCAGTTTTTCTGAGTTCAGGGGTAGATGGGACTGAAACTCATGTAGCACTTTATTCAGATCAGATGTGTCCTGCCTGTCTCCCCTCTTCCCCTCTAAAAACACACACACACATATCAGTGCTTTGAGTGCAGAATAGTGTCCACACCTTCTCCTCGGGCAAACCCTCCCACAAAGTGCCTGGGCCACTCTCCCAGGTCTTACAGAGTGCTCTGAAAGGGGACTCCTGCTTTCTGCTCCAGTGCTCAAAGCCAGACCTCATCTACAGCATCTCTCTTTGACCGGTGAAGGGGAAAACACATCCCGGGGCAACGCATCCCTCCCTTGAGAGCCATCTTGAAGCAAGCATGGCTCTTGAAGCACAATGGTTTATTTGCTTTTCTTACTTTCAAATAATTCATGAGGGATTGAAGGTAACTGTGCTTTCCCCTACCTTTCTTTGTCCGGTTCCTCTACAATTTTTCCATGGTGTTGTACTGAGCCGTTGTAGAGCTGTTTTCTAGGCTTTGAGAGATGAGCTGCAGATTTTGCTATGAACTGACTGTGATGCTGATGTTTGGGAGAAAGGTGAACTTGTACATACAATCCTGTATAATAAAAGAAAGAAGTGTAATTTGCCTCCGCTCTCCTCCCTCTCTGTCACACACACACGCACACGCACACACACACACACTCTCACATTTTCCCTCTTTTTCAGACAAGTTCTTTCCCTTTCTAAGCTTCAGCTCTGCCCACAGGATTTGCTTTGCCTTACACAAGGTATGACCCACTGCACTGAGCCAAACCTCTGGGTTCACAGGGGCTCTGGAGGCCTGGAAACTCAGTTGATGCAGGAGAGCAGGGGGCAAACCCAGGCCTTTTATCTCTGGACTCTGCACTGGTCCAGTTCGTAAATGGACTGGAAGAATGAGGCTGCTGTTCCAGTTTGCACAAGCCAAGGTGCTAATGTTGGCTCCTGAAGCACAATGTCTTCTGGCCATGCACCCAGTCCCTTCCTCAGCAGAGCAAAGCTCACACCATGTTCACTGCAGTGATCATCCAACCCCTGGCACGTTTGGCACCCGAACTGTGTCTGGAGAGCACCACTGACAACATGGGGAGATCCAGCTGACACCACACTTTCAATGCTTTTCTAAGCGTTCATTCCCAAAAAGTCATCTGCTGAGGGGTAGGACTCTGCCCAATGCCTCATTGATTAGTTTTATCGATATATTTAAGCACAGAGGTGTGTTTAATTATCCTCGAGGGGTACCAGAGAAGTTCCCCAGCAGCCCGTGTCTGAAACGAGGGTGTTAGTTGGGAGGCTCGTGGACGACGTCCTGAGAAGGTGTGTGCCAAGAGAGGCGTAAGAGCCCCTGGGCAGCTCCACCAGGCAGCAAACACAGACTTTACCCCCTGGTGCAAAGCACAATAAAGAGTTTATTCCTGAGTGCTGCCTTGTGCCACCTTCATTCAAGCCAGGCCTTAGTGTGTCTGGGCAGTTTCCCTGCAGTCATCTGCCTCCTCTTCTTCCCTCCTGCAGCCTCTGCTCACGCTAAGAGCCAGTTTTGCAGGGGATCTTAACTAGGGAGGCGAGAAGTAAGCCAGCATTATTGTCTCCTTCAGGAAGCTGTGCTGCCGGGCTGCTGGAGGGACGGGTCCGGTTCCTGGAAGCCTGGTTTTCACATTGTGTGAAGGACAAGGTTGGTCCGTCCTCGCCTCCAGGTCCTTCTTCCAGGGCCCTTTCTCCTCACGCCAAGCTCCACCAGAAGCTCTGCACAAAGACTTGCTGTCACTGCGCCTGGCACGGACAGTGGCGTCTCCACTCGGGGACCGCTCTGCCACCGGTCCGTCTGTCCGGGGCGGGGAGGCAGGTAGAGTGCGGAGGCCCAGAACCAGAACCGTGCACTTGAGCAGCTTCAAGCAGCCTGTGCCAGGGCTCACCCAAAGCGGGGAGCGGTGGGAGCAACGCCCTCCCGAGGGGGAACTCACGACCCTGCCGTGCCGCAGGCCTGGCCTTTGACGGTCTCCCGTGCAGCATCCCCTGGGGAAGGGAGGCCGTCAGTCCCCCCACGAGGCAAGGCAAAGAGCTGACGAGGAAGGGGAAACTCAAGCTCTATCAGCTCAGCAGCGGCACTTCGTGCCCCAAGAATGAGCTGGCACGGAGGGCAAGAAGGCCCCACTGCAGGAAGGGCTCAAACCGGCTGGCAGCAGGGATGGCAGGGACAGAAGGACTCCCTGCAAGGGACTGGACTTGCCCTGGGGGATGAGAGAAGCAGCAGCTCGGGCATTGCCTTGTAGCCATCCTGGGCCGGGAGCTCTCAGGGGCCAGCTCTGGGCAGCAGAGCTGGGCCGGGACACGGACCCACGGCCCGCCTGAGGCGCCCCGTGCAAACCGCTTGCTCACAGGATGGGTGCTGGGGCAAGTCGATAGGAGGAACCTGCTGGTGACGCGTCTTTGCAGAGTCCCTGCAGAACCGCTTAGCGCGGGAGGACTCTGCCCAATGCAGCGTTGGTTGATTCCTTTTTTCTACATAAAGACGGGCGAGTGTTTAATTGTCCCCGAGGGGCACCGGAGCAGTTCCCCAGGAGCAGGAAACAGAGCTGGGACAAGCCGCAAAACCTCCAAGTGCTGCTGTCATCTCTACCTGCTATTCAGAAGGCAGTACTTGGTCCAATGTCTTCCATCCATCTGTAAAGCAAAGGGAACTCATCATCCCAGTGGATCCCCACTACCCTGTGTGATGGATTCGGAGTTCTGCAGCCAGCAGAGGCAGGGACCCATTTAATTAGTTCAACTAGTTCCCGTCTCTTTTGTGACTTGCCGGCTCCCACCGCACAGGCCGTTCTGCGGTGCCTCGCCTGGCTCCATACAGGCGCAGCCCGGCACATGCATGGCCTGGGCTCTGCTCCAGCGCCGGGGCTTCCCTGGCCTTCCCAGCTGCGAGGGCCTGCGCACAGGGCCTCACGCTTCCCCCGCAGGGCCCCCACTCCTGAGGGGATACGGCTCCCTTAGCACTTGCTGAGCGTGCGAGAGTCTCTGAACATGGTGCACGGGTCATCGCTGTTGGGGCTGAGGAGTCAAGGCAAGAAAGGGAAGCTGGGGTGCAGCCCATGCTGCTGCCCCACTTGCAAGGCAGGAGGAGGGCTGCCGCTGGAGCATGCGCAAGAGACTGCGCTGCAAGGAGAGGAACGTCATTGCTGGGCTGAGCCCTTTGCTCTTCCCCAGGAGACCCGTGGTCATCGCCTTCAGGGACAATTTCTGACTCTCTCTGTTGCTTGCCTTTGAGGAAGGAGCCAGCCTGGCAGCACCTCTTGAGCTTGAACGCTGCCCCAGCGAGCTCAGGAGGACAGAAACTCTGCACCAGTGACCCCAGACTGGGGCAGGCAGTCATTAACGCTCCAC
The DNA here is from genome assembly GCA_009769605.1 of Bucorvus abyssinicus. NCBI lineage: Eukaryota > Metazoa > Chordata > Aves > Bucerotiformes > Bucorvidae > Bucorvus > Bucorvus abyssinicus. The sequence continues at coordinate 14,774,974 of CM020047.1, forward strand.
GGTCAGGGCTGCCATTCCGCAGGACCGTGACGGGCTGGAGGAACGGGCCATCGGAGACCTCACCAAATCCAGCCAGAAAGAGGTAGGAGGTGAGAGCAGAAGCGAGCAGCAGAGCCGAGGGCAGGGGAGACCGGGAAGGGGGCAGAGAGGTGTGTGGGCTGAAGGGAGCCTGAGGAAACAGGAGGAGAGGGGTTTCCTTCGGGCTGTGTTTGTCTGCTGTGTTTCTCACTATGCCAGTCAGGAATTAGATGTTGGCAGCGATGGGGCCAAAACTCCAATTCAGTGCGATTCCCCGGCTCGAGGCTGCTTTGCCCGTGGCAGGGAAGAGGTCTGAAGAGGAAAACATGAGCCAAGACCCAGCATCTTTGGTGTGGCAGTGCCTTGCATTCTTCCCGGCTGGCGAGGCTGCCTGCTCTGCTTCACGGAGCCACCAAACAGTTGAGGTGGGAAGGGGCCTGTGGAGATGACCTCACAGAGGTGGGTCAGCAAGAGTGGGGGGTGTCCAAGCCTGTCCAAAGGGGCTCCAGGGGGGTCCTCCAAAAGGGGCGGTGGACAGGACCCGGGTGCTGGCACGACAACGCAGTGATGTCACATGCAGCATCACAGCAACACGATGACGCAACAGTGCGCTGTTGCCCTATCAAGCCACTCGCTGCTGGCCACAGCTGGGTGCCTCTGCACCAAGCAGAGTCAGCACAGGGTCGCAGCTCCAGGAGAGCTCTTGGGAGGAGCCCTGGAGCACCATCTCCCTGCTGGCATCTGAAAGGCAGACTCAGTGCTGAGTGCAGTGGCAAAGAGGAGAGAGGTGAGCAGCAGTCCTGTGCAGAGGGCTCAGCCGGGGAGCCTGGGACATGGCAGGGGAGGCTCTTCTGGAGCTTCGGGCCATGGCCTTTCTTGCAGCTGCCGGGCAGGAGGCTTCTCGAGCCAGCACCTGAGTGAGTGTCTCTCTCTGTCTTCCTAGCTCGGGCACAGAAGACAGCACCGGGGAGAAGGAGCGACTGGCGGGATGGATCCTGAGCTGCTGCTGGACCTCCCACTCGGCGTCAAGATCCCTGTGCTGCCTGGCTCCAAGCCCGTCTTCACCAGGGCAAAGCTGGGGGAAAAGGCAAAGGCGGTAGAAAGGGGTGGACGAGCTCTCTTCTTTGACGGGGTGCCCGTCATCCGGAGGAGTCCTTGTGGCCACCTGCTCTCCAGCGGGAGCTGCCGCCCTTCCGTCAGTCAGACCGGGCTGGGGAGTCGAGGGAAACTCATCCGCTGCTGTTCTCTCCTGCCCCGTTCACACTCTCTTACACCTCTCTCTTGCAGCTGCACCGGCCCTCGTGCTTTTTTGACCTGGCAGATCCCTACAGTCGACGGCTGCCCACAGAGTACCACAGCCTGCATGACCCGCACCTGCAGGCCTTCTACAATCGCCCTCGCAACCTGCAGAGGCTGAAGAGAGGGGGTTATGTCACCAGCGATGGCCAAGTAAGTTTGGAAGTGGCCGGGCTGATCAGAGCGGTGGTTCCCTCCCTGCCAGCACCGCTCCCCGAGCACAGAGGCAGTGTGTGCAGAGGAGCAGCTGCCCTGCCGCTGGCTTCGGGCTGTTTCGGGGCAGGCAGTCGGCGTAGCTGGCTCGACAGTTCTCCTTGGGTGCTTTCTCCCTCATCTCTCCGTAGGTGGTTTGCAGCCTGAAGGAGTTCAATGAGTACAGGCAGTATCTGACCAGGTACCAGCAGGAGGCAAAGCAAACGTTCCATCGAGAGAAGGTAGGCAAAGCGGAGCGTTGGCAGAGCCCTGTCAGTGGCTCGGTGCCGAGGGCTGGGACTTTACCTGCCTTACCTGTGCTGGGGCGGGCAGAGGCAGGAGGTCACATGCAAGCAAGAACCTGAGTCCTGAGGGAAGCCCTTCTCTTGTGCCCTCGTTACGGGGCTGAAGGCGAGCGCTGGCCTGGGCCCGCCTGAACCCTCAGCATGCAGGGGCACGAGCGCTTGTGCAGGCAACAGCGAGCCACAACCTGGTGTTGTCACCTTTCAGGAACGGCTTCGGAAACGGCTGGACAAGTTCGAAGATGTCCATAAGCTGCTGGGAGCCGGCGACACTTCTTACCTGGCAGAGCAGCTGCTGCTGCAGCCTCACAAATTCTCTTGCCCACCGCCACGCCAGCGCACAAAGATCTCCCTGACATCAGGGCGAGGCCGAAGAGCAAAACCAGCTTCGGACAAGAGCCAATGCAACTGCCAGGCTAAGCCAGGACAGGAACGTGCCAAGCTGCCCAGGAGGGTCAGTGCTGATTCAGACGGTGCTGCAGACAGCGTGTTCAAAGCTGCGTTTGAACAAGAAACTGCAGCAGAAGCCCAGAATTTGGAAGAGCTGTTTGAGACAGTGGTGCAGGAAGTGTTGGAGAGGGTGAAGGCTGCTCAGGGTCACTCTGTCTGCAACTTAAGAAGGGCTGCCCAGGGGATCAGTGGCAGCGCTGGAGGAGCAGAGCCCTCGCGGTCTTCTCCCACAGATCGCCAGCAGCAAGTGGCACTGGTGGCCAAAGAGCTTGTAGCAGACGTGCTGGAGAGCTTGGGCAAGCGTTTGCCTTCCAGCACGGCCAAAGCCTCGGAACCAGGGCCGGCAGCACGGCGGAAGAAGCAGCCTGTGGCCAGAGGAACCATGCGAGAGGGCAAATCCAAGGGAGGGACATCGGGTCAAGCTAAGAGAGTAGCTTCCGAAAGAGCAGCTTCCCAGGCTTCCCCTGACACACTCACCAGGGAAGTTGTTGACAGTGTTGGCTGCCCCTCGGAATGCTTTGACTCTTCTCGGTTTGAACAAGACCCGAGCCGCATCTATTGTGAAATCCTGGAGCTTACCAGGGGAAATGGCTCAAACCAGCGGCCGCAGCCATCCCAGACACCTTTCTGGAGGCAGGGCATGGAAGAAGGACAAGCGTTCCCCAGAGCATCTGGACAGCAGAGGCTGGAAGCACGCAAGGGAGCAATGGTGCCCGTGTCAGAACCACTGCCAAAAACAAGCACCGATCATGACTTGCGACAGTGGAGTAGCACCATTGCCAGGGAGTGCATCCAAAATGCCGTCTCCAGCGTTCAGCAGCGCCGTGCAGAACGGACGGGGAATGCCAGAACCATTGGCCCTGAGGTTCTTGGAAAGGCAAAGAATAGCTTGAAGAGAGAAGTGAAACCAGAGCCAATAGCCTTAGCCAAAACTTTGGCTATAAGGACCGTGGCAAGTCAGATTGCTGACTCTGTATTGCAGCAGATCTGTCAACATGGGCCTGCACTAACCCCGAACTGAATTTTGGAAGGTGTGTGGCAACACCAGCCATACCACGAGCAGGAAAGGGGAGCTGCACTGCTGAGGACACCCTGCCCTCCACGGGCCCACAGTTTGCCAGGCAGCCCGTCCCTCTGGCGGGTCCAAAGCCCCCTGCCAGGACAGGAGCAGGACACGGGTCAGTGCGCGTAACGCCTGTCCGAGGGGAGCCCCAGCAGCCCGTGTCTGAAACGAGGGTGTTAGCTGAGAGGCTCGTGGGCGACGTCCTGAGAAGGTGTGTGCCAAGAGAGGCGTAAGAGCCCCTGGGCAGCTCCACCAGGCAGCAAACACAGACTTTACCCCCTGGTGCAAAGCACAATAAAGAGTTTATTCCTGAGTGCTGCCTTGTGCCACCTTCATTCAAGCCAGGCCTTAGTGTGTCTGGGCAGTTTCCCTGCAGTCATCTGCCTCCTCTTCTTCCCTCCTGCAGCCTCTGCTCACGCTAAGAGCCAGTTTTGCAGGGGATCTTAACTAGGGAGGCGAGAAGTAAGCCAGCATTATTGTCTCCTTCAGGAAGCTGTGCTGCCGGGCTGCTGGAGGGACGGGTCCGGTTCCTGGAAGCCTGGTTTTCACATTGTGTGAAGGACAAGGTTGGTCCGTCCTCGCCTCCAGGTCCTTCTTCCAGGGCCCTTTCTCCTCACGCCAAGCTCCACCAGAAGCTCTGCACAAAGACTTGCTGTCACTGCGCCTGGCACGGACAGTGGCGTCTCCACTCGGGGACCGCTCTGCCACCGGTCCGTCTGTCCGGGGCGGGGAGGCAGGTAGAGTGCGGAGGCCCAGAACCAGAACCGTGCACTTGAGCAGCTTCAAGCAGCCTGTGCCAGGGCTCACCCAAAGCGGGGAGCGGTGGGAGCAACGCCCTCCCGAGGGGGAACTCACGACCCTGCCGTGCCGCAGGCCTGGCCTTTGACGGTCTCCCGTGCAGCATCCCCTGGGGAAGGGAGGCCGTCAGTCCCCCCACGAGGCAAGGCAAAGAGCTGACGAGGAAGGGGAAACTCAAGCTCTATCAGCTCAGCAGCGGCACTTCGTGCCCCAAGAATGAGCTGGCACGGAGGGCAAGAAGGCCCCACTGCAGGAAGGGCTCAAACCGGCTGGCAGCAGGGATGGCAGGGACAGAAGGACTCCCTGCAAGGGACTGGACTTGCCCTGGGGGATGAGAGAAGCAGCAGCTCGGGCATTGCCTTGTAGCCATCCTGGGCCGGGAGCTCTCAGGGGCCAGCTCTGGGCAGCAGAGCTGGGCCGGGACACGGACCCACGGCCCGCCTGAGGCGCCCCGTGCAAACCGCTTGCTCACAGGATGGGTGCTGGGGCAAGTCGATAGGAGGAACCTGCTGGTGACGCGTCTTTGCAGAGTCCCTGCAGAACCGCTTAGCGCGGGAGGACTCTGCCCAATGCAGCGTTGGTTGATTCCTTTTTTCTACATAAAGACGGGCGAGTGTTTAATTGTCCCCGAGGGGCACCGGAGCAGTTCCCCAGGAGCAGGAAACAGAGCTGGGACAAGCCGCAAAACCTCCAAGTGCTGCTGTCATCTCTACCTGCTATTCAGAAGGCAGTACTTGGTCCAATGTCTTCCATCCATCTGTAAAGCAAAGGGAACTCATCATCCCAGTGGATCCCCACTACCCTGTGTGATGGATTCGGAGTTCTGCAGCCAGCAGAGGCAGGGACCCATTTAATTAGTTCAACTAGTTCCCGTCTCTTTTGTGACTTGCCGGCTCCCACCGCACAGGCCGTTCTGCGGTGCCTCACCTGGCTCCGTACAGGCGCAGCCCGGCACATGCATGGCCTGAGCTCTGCTCCAGCGCCGGGGCTTCCCTGGCCTTCCCAGCTGCGAGGGCCTGCGCACAGGGCCTCACGCTTCCCCCGCAGGGCCCCCACTCCTGAGGGGATACGGCTCCCTTAGCACTTGCTGAGCGTGCGAGAGTCTCTGAACATGGTGCACGGGTCATCGCTGTTGGGGCTGAGGAGTCAAGGCAAGAAAGGGAAGCTGGGGTGCAGCCCATGCTGCTGCCCCACTTGCAAGGCAGGAGGAGGGCTGCCGCTGGAGCATGCGCAACAGACTGCGCTGCAAGGAGAGGAACGTCATTGCTGGGCTGAGCCCTTTGCTCTTCCCCAGGAGACCCGTGGTCATCGCCTTCAGGGACAATTTCTGACTCTCTCTGTTGCTTGCCTTTGAGGAAGGAGCCAGCCTGGCAGCACCTCTTGAGCTTGAACGCTGCCCCAGCGAGCTCAGGAGGACAGAAACTCTGCACCAGTGACCCCAGACTGGGGCAGGCAGTCATTAACGCTCCACGGTCAGGGCTGCCATTCCGCAGGACCGTGACGGGCTGGAGGAACGGGCCATCGGAGACCTCACCAAATCCAGCCAGAAAGAGGTAGGAGGTGAGAGCAGAAGCGAGCAGCAGAGCCGAGGGCAGGGGAGACCGGGAAGGGGGCAGAGAGGTGTGTGGGCTGAAGGGAGCCTGAGGAAACAGGAGGAGAGGGGTTTCCTTCGGGCTGTGTTTGTCTGCTGTGTTTCTCACTATGCCAGTCAGGAATTAGATGTTGGCAGCGATGGGGCCAAAACTCCAATTCAGTGCGATTCCCCGGCTCGAGGCTGCTTTGCCCGTGGCAGGGAAGAGGTCTGAAGAGGAAAACATGAGCCAAGACCCAGCATCTTTGGTGTGGCAGTGCCTTGCATTCTTCCCGGCTGGCGAGGCTGCCTGCTCTGCTTCACGGAGCCACCAAACAGTTGAGGTGGGAAGGGGCCTGTGGAGATGACCTCACAGAGGTGGGTCAGCAAGAGTGGGGGGTGTCCAAGCCTGTCCAAAGGGGCTCCAGGGGGGTCCTCCAAAAGGGGCGGTGGACAGGACCCGGGTGCTGGCACGACAACGCAGTGATGTCACATGCAGCATCACAGCAACACGATGACGCAACAGTGCGCTGTTGCCCTATCAAGCCACTCGCTGCTGGCCACAGCTGGGTGCCTCTGCACCAAGCAGAGTCAGCACAGGGTCGCAGCTCCAGGAGAGCTCTTGGGAGGAGCCCTGGAGCACCATCTCCCTGCTGGCATCTGAAAGGCAGACTCAGTGCTGAGTGCAGTGGCAAAGAGGAGAGAGGTGAGCAGCAGTCCTGTGCAGAGGGCTCAGCCGGGGAGCCTGGGACATGGCAGGGGAGGCTCTTCTGGAGCTTCGGGCCATGGCCTTTCTTGCAGCTGCCGGGCAGGAGGCTTCTCGAGCCAGCACCTGAGTGAGTGTCTCTCTCTGTCTTCCTAGCTCGGGCACAGAAGACAGCACCGGGGAGAAGGAGCGACTGGCGGGATGGATCCTGAGCTGCTGCTGGACCTCCCACTCGGCGTCAAGATCCCTGTGCTGCCTGGCTCCAAGCCCGTCTTCACCAGGGCAAAGCTGGGGGAAAAGGTGAAGGCGGTAGAAAGGGGTGGACGAGCTCTCTTCTTTGACGGGGTGCCCATCATCCGGAGGAGTCCTTGTGGCCACCTGCTCTCCAGCGGGAGCTGCCGCCCTTCCGTCAGTCAGACCGGGCTGGGGAGTCGAGGGAAACTCATCCGCTGCTGTTCTCTCCTGCCCCGTTCACACTCTCTTACACCTCTCTCTTGCAGCTGCACCAGCCCTTGTGCTTTTTTGACCTGGCAGATCCCTACAGTCGACGGCTGCCCACAGAGTACCACAGCCTGCATGACCCGCACCTGCAGGCCTTCCACAATCGCCCCCACAACCTGCAGAGGCTGAAGGGAGGGGGTTATGTCACCAGCGACGGCAGAGTAAGTTTGGAAGTGGCCGGGCTGATCAGAGCGGTGGTTCCCTCCCTGCCAGCACCGCTCCCCGAGCACAGAGGCAGTGTGTGCAGAGGAGCAGCTGCCCTGCCGCTGGCTTCGGGCTGTTTCGGGGCAGGCAGTCGGCGTAGCTGGCTCGACAGTTCTCCTTGGGTGCTTTCTCCCTCGTCTCTCCGTAGGTGGTTTGCAGCCTGAAGGAGTTCAATGAGTACAGGCAGTATCTGACCAGGTACCAGCAGGAGGCAAAGCAAACGTTCCATCGAGAGAAGGTAGGCAAAGCGGAGCGTTGGCAGAGCCCTGTCAGTGGCTCGGTGCCGAGGGCTGGGGCTTTACCTGCCTTACCTGTGCTGGGGCGGGCAGAGGCAGGAGGTCACATGCAAGCAAGAACCTGAGTCCTGAGGGAAGCCCTTCTCTTGTGCCCTCGTTACGGGGCTGAAGGCGAGCGCTGGCCTGGGCCCGCCTGAACCCTCAGCATGCAGGGGCACGAGCGCTTGTGCAGGCAACAGCGAGCCACAACCTGGTGTTGTCACCTTTCAGGAACGGCTTCGGAAACGGCTGGACAAGTTCGAGGATGTCCATAAGCTGCTGGGAGCCATCGACACTTCTTACCTGGCAGAGCAGCTGCTGCTGCAGCCTCACAAATTCTCTTGCCCACCGCCACGCCAGCACACAAAGATCTCCCTGACATCAGGGCGAGGCCGAAGAGCAAAACCAGCTTCGGACAAGAGCCAATGCAACTGCCAGGCTAAGCCAGGACAGGAACGTGCCAAGCTGCCCAGGAGGGTCAGTGCTGATTCAGACGGTACTGCAGACAGCGTGTTCAAAGCTGCGTTTGAACAAGAAACTGCAGCAGAAGCCCAGAATTTGGAAGAGCCGTTTGAGACAGTGGTGCAGGAAGTGTTGGAGAGGGTGAAGGCTGCTCAGGGTCACTCTGTCTGCAACTTAAGAAGGGCTGCCCAGGGGATCAGTGGCAGCGCTGGAGGAGCAGAGCCCTCGCGGTCTTCTCCCACAGATCGCCAGCAGCAAGTGGCACTGGTGGCCAAAGAGCTTGTAGCAGACGTGCTGGAGAGCTTGGGCAAGCGTTTGCCTTCCAGCACGGCCAAAGCCTCGGAGCCAGGGCCGGCAGCACGGCGGAAGAAGCAGCCTGTGGCCAGAGGAACCATGCAAGAGGGCAAATCCAAGGGAGAGACATCGGGTCAAGCTGAGAGAGTAGCTTCCGACACAGAAGCTTCCCAGGCTTCCCCTGACACACTCACCAGGGAAGTTGTTGACAGTGTTGGCTGCCCCTCGGAATGCTTTGACTCTTCTCGGTTTGAACAAGACCCGAGCCGCATCTATTGTGAAATCCTGGAGCTTACCAGGGGAAATGGCTCAAACCAGCGGCCGCAGCCATCCCAGACACCTTTCTGGAGGCAGGGCGTGGAAGAAGGACAAGCGTTCCCCAGAGCATCTGGACAGCAGAGGCTGGAAGCACGCAAGGGAGCAATGGTGCCCGTGTCAGAACCACTGCCAAAAACAAGCACTGATCATGACTTGCAATAGTGGAGTAGCACCATTGCCAGGGAGTGCATCCAAAATGCCGTCTCCAGCGTTCAGCAGCGCCGTGCAGAACGGACTGGGAATGCCGGAACCATTGGCCCTGAGGTTCTTGGAAAGGCAAAGAATAACTTGAAGAGAGAAGTGAAACCAGAGCCAATAGCCTTAGCCAAAACTTTGGCTATAAGGACCGTGGCAAGTCAGATTGCTGACTCTGTATTGCAGCAGATCTGTCAACATGGGCCTGCGCTGACCCCCCAACTGAAACTTGGAAGGGGTGTCAGAAACCTGCCCACAGCACAAGGTGGAAAGGAGAGCTGCACTGCTGAGGACACCCTGCCCCTCCACGGGCCCACAGTTTGCCAGGCAGCCCGTCCCTCTGGCGGGTCCAAAGCCCCCTGCCAGGACAGGAGCACGGCACTGGTCAGTGCGCGTAACGCCTGTCCGAGGGGAGCCCCAGCAGCCCGTGTCTGAAACAAAGGTGTTAGTTGGGAGGCTCGTGGGCGACGTCCTGAGAAGGTGTGTGCCAAGAGAGGCGTAAGAGCCCCTGGGCAGCTCCACCAGGCAGCAAACACAGACTTTACCCCCTGGTGCAAAGCACAATAAAGAGTTTATTCCTGAGTGCTGCCTTGCACCCCCCTTCATTCAAGCCAGGCCACGCTGTGGCCTCCTCAAGGCCTCTCTGTTTGCCTTTCCGTGTCCCCTACGGCCCCCGCGAGGTGACCGAGGGTCTGCCGTGGGCTTTTTGGCATCCCCACAGGCCCTCTGGTTTTCTCTGTTTGCCTCCTAGGGCCCTCCTTGTGCCTTTTGGTGCCGCCCAGAGCCCTCCGTGTGCCCTCTGTTGCGGCTCAGAGCCTCTGCTGTGCCTTTCAGTGGCCAGCCCCAGCTCTCTGCAAGCCTCTTGGTACCTGCCTCGGCCCTCTGTGCCCCCCTGTGCCACCCAGAGCTCTCCTCCTGCCTTGCTTTCTGCCCTGGGAGGCTCCTTTTGTCCTCTGGAGGTGCTTTAACCCCAGCCGGCAACCAAGCCCCACACAGCCGCTTGCTGTCTGCCCCCACAGCCCCTCCAGGCACGGCAGAGACAACCAGAAGGGGAACAGTGAGAAAACTCCTGGGTTCAGACTAGGACAGTGGAACAGGCAAAGCAAACCCCGGCATTCCGTCACTGCTTCCCCTCGGCAGGCAGGAGTTCAGCCATGGCCAGCAAAGCCGGGCTCCCTCACGTGGAATGGTGACTTGGGAAGACAAAGGCCATCGCTCAGAACGTGCTCCCCTTCCTCCTGCTTCCCCCAGCTCGATGTGCTGAGCCTGACGGCATAGGGCCTGCACTATCCCTCTGGTCCCTTGGGGTCAGCTGTCCTGGCTGTGTCCCTTCCTGACCACTTGTGCACCCTGGGGGTGGCCCCTGGCTGGCGGGGCGGGCTGGGGTGGGCTGGGGTGAGGAGCACAAAAGGCCTCGCCTCTGTGGAAGCCTCATCCCAGCTGCTGGCAAGAACATTAACTCCAGGACTGGCTGGAGGGGCCAGAGCTGCGTCCAAGCAGCAGAAAGGCAGGGCAGTAGCCTTGAGGCCAGCAGCAGCCACGGCAGGCACACGGCAGCCAGCCGCTCTGCCACGCCACGAGGCTGGGTGACACGAGAACGGCGCAGAACGGGATAGAAAGTCAGTCCCGACGGGAGCGTGTTCGCAACATGGGTTTGCTGGCGGTTCCTTCTGCTGCGGGTCGCGCGCGGGTGCCGGAAAGAAGGCAGCAGAAGGGCACCCCAGCTAAACCCCCTTTTCTGGCCAGCAAGAGAGGTGCCTCTCGGCTGGGAGCCCGAGAAGGACCTCGAAGCTGCTGCCCCACAGCCCTGGCACATGAAGTCCTGCCTCGCGGGGCGGGCTCTGGCTGAGCTGAGCCTCATCCTCCCGCTCGCCGGCGCTGGGCTGCTGCTGGCGCTTTGCACGCTCGGAATGGAAAGGGTTTGTCAGCAGCAGCGCTGGGGAGCTTTTGCTGCTGTAGACAGGGAGAGGGAGAAGGGGAGCGCAGCAGGGCCCGGCAGCCGGGCTTCTCGCTGCCTTCGGCAGGAAACAGCTAGGGACCAGGTAGCCCGGAGGGACAAGGGCAGAAAGGCAGCAAAAACGGAGGGAGCGGTAAGAAGCGAGAGCAGAAGGGAGCAGCGCAGCCACCGCCGGGGGCCCAGCTGCCAGCCTGTCCTCTGAAGGGGAAAACCGGGCACGTTCGGGCCACAGACGGCGGCTCTGGGCCAGGCTCTGGGTGTGGCTGTGGCTCTGGCCGGAGCCGCCCGCGGGGCTCGCCCAGGGGCCGGCCCAGAGCCGTTAGGGCCGTTTGCCGGCGGCTCAGCAACGGGCGCTCCAGCCCCCGCGCCAGAGCTGCGGCCAAAGGGAGGAGCTGCCGGCGCCGGAGGCGGGAGCAGTGCTCAGGGGGCGCGCGGCCGGGCCGGAGGCGGGAGCAGTGCTGAGGGGGCGCGCGGCCGGGTCGGAGGCGGGAGCAGCGCTGAGGGGGCGCGCGGCCGGGACCGGGGCCGGGGCCGGGACCGGAGGCGCAGCAGAGGCGAGCGGGAAGGGGGCAGAGAGCTGTGTGGGCGGCAGGGGAGCGTGCGGGAACGGAACGGAAGGAGAGGGCTTTCCCTCGGCCTGCGTTGCCTAGCCGTCCTTGCCGCCTGGCGAGGCTGCCCGCTTTGCTTCACCGAATCGCCCAAGAGTTGAGGTGGGAAGGGGCCTGCGGAGAGGCCGTGGCGTCGGCCCCCTCTTGAAAGCCGGGTCAGCAGGAGCGGGGGCCCACAGCGCTGTGCAAAGAAGGCTCCAGGCAGGCCCCCCCGGCGCCTGCCGCGGGCCGTCAGGCAGCTGCCGTGGGGCGGCAACCCGGGGATGTGAGGGTGCGCGATTGCTCTCTGCAGGCACTGGCTGGGAGAGCGGCTGGGGCGGCCGCAGCTGGGTGCCTCTGCACCAAGCGGAGTCAGCGCAGGGTCGCAGCTCCAGGAGAGCTCTTGGAAGGAGCCGTGGAGCACCATCTCCCTGCTGGCGTCCGAAAGGCAGACTCAGTGCTGAGTGCAGTGGCAAAGAGGAGAGAGGTGAGCAGCGGTTCTGTGGAGAGGGGTCAGCCGGGGAGCCTGGGACATGGCAGGGGAGCGGGGGGCCTCTTCTGGAGCCTCGGGCCATGGCCTTTCTTGCAGCTGCCAGGCAGGAGGCTTCTCGAGCCAGCGCCTGAGTGAGTGTCTCTCTCTGTCTTCCTAGCTCGGGCACAGAAGACAGCACCGGGGAGAAGGAGCGACTGGCGGGATGGATCCTGAGCTGCTGCTGGACCTCCCACTCGGCGTCAAGATCCCTGTGCTGCCTGGCTCCAAGCCCGTCTTCACCAGGGCAAAGCTGGGGGAAAAGGTGAAGGCGGTAGAAAGGGGTGGACGAGCTCTCTTCTTTGACGGGGTGCCCGTCATCCGGAGGAGTCCTTGTGGCTACCTGCTCTCCAGCGGGAGCTGCCGCCCTTCCGTCAGTCAGACCAGGCTGGGGAGTCGAGGGCAGCTCCTGGCTCCATGCTGGAGGCATTAGTCTACACCTCAGAGGTTTGGAACGTGTGCATGAGGAGCTCGGAAGTGCATTTGTCCTTTGCCGCTCCTGCCCCGTTCATACTTTTTACACATCTCTCTTGCAGCTTCCCCGGCCCTCGTGCCTTTTCGACCTGGCAGATCCCTACAGTCGACGGCTGCCCACAGAGTACCACAGCCTGCATGACCCGCACCTGCAGGCCTTCCACAATCGCCCCCACAACCTGCAGAAGCTGAAGGGAGGGGGTTACGTCACCAGTGACGGCCAAATAAGTTTGGAGGTGTTATGTTACCTTGTAAATACTAGTCTATACAATAGAGATACGAAAACCTTGGCGGTCTGGGAAAGGAATGACAAAAATCTAAACTGCAAGTCCACGGTCTGAGACAGACACAGAAGAAGACAAAACAGGAGAGAAAGGGCAAGCTAAGCTGTTGGAAGACTGATTGAAACCTGCGTAAATCACAACAAACTCTGATAACACAGTTTCTCTACCAATTGGACCCCATATATGGGAGAGTTCCCATGAATATCTTCAAATGCTATTTCTTCGGCGACCAGTAGGACAGGACATAGTCCACAAAATGGACCTTTTTAAGCTCAGGCCGCATGCGTAATAGATATGCAAATTATTAATCAGTTTTTGAATATGTATGATTACTTGGGGGGGAAATAATGAATATGTATGTAATCGGGTGATGTAAGCTGTGATTGGGGCAGCACACAGTGTGCATGATTTGAGGATGAAACCCTCCTTGCACCCGGTGCTGATAAGATAAAGAAAACGCTGCTTCTTGATGCTACGTTGGTGTTAAGGAGTTTTTCTTCCGATTTTTTGGTAACAGACTGACAGGCCTGTAGTTCCCTGGGTCCTCCTTCCAGCCTTTCTTGTAGATCGGCGTTACATTGTCCAACCTCCAGTCAGCTCATACCTCCCCCGTTAGCCAGGACTGTTGGTACATGATGGAAGGTGGCTTGGCGATCACCCCCACCAGCTCCCTCAGAACTCTTGCGTGGATCTCATCTGGCCCCGTAGACTTCGGCAAATCTCAGCTGTGCAGCAGTTCCCTTACCGTTTCCTCTTGGCTTATGGAACCCTGATACTGCTCTCCATCCCTGCCATCTGGTTCTAGAGGCCAAGCACCCAGTGAGTTGGTCTGACCATTAAAGACTGAGGCACAGAAGGCATTGAGCACCTCAACCTTTTCCTTATCTTTGGTCACTATTTTCCCCATTGCATCCAGCAAAGGATGGAGAGTCTCCTTAACCCTCCTTTTGCTATTAATGTATTTATAGAAACTTTTTTTATTATCCTTTATGGCAGTGGCCAGATTGAGCTCTAGCTGGGCTTTTGCCTTTCTAATCTTCTCCCTGCATAGTCTCGCAAAATCCTTGTAGTTTTTGTGAGTGACCTGCCCCTTCTTCCACAGGCCATGGACTTTCTTTTTCTTCTTGAGCTCCAGCCAGAGCTCCCTGTTCAGCCAGGCCGCTCTTCTGCCCCTCCATCTCGTCTTGTGGCTCACTGGGACAGCCTGCTCCTGGGCTTTGAAGATTTCCTTCTTGAGAATTGTCCAGGCTTCCTGGACCCCTTGTCCCTTCAGGACTGCCTCCCAAGGGACCCTGCCAACCAGTGTCCTGAAAAGGTTAAAGTCTGCCCTCTGGCAGACCAAGGTGGCAGTTCTACTGACCCCCTTCCCTCCTGCTCCTAGAACTGAAAAACTCTGTTATCTCGTGGTCACTATGTCCAAGACAGCCTCCAACCTTCACATCATCCACAAGTCCTTCCCTGTTGGTGAACAACAGGTCCAGCAGGGAGTCTTCCTGGAACAGGTCCAGCAGGCAGCTGTGTGAGGAAGTTGTCTTCCACACACTCCAGGAACCTCCTAGACCATTTCCTCACTGCTGTATTGACTTCCCAGCAGACATCTGGTCAGTTGAAGTCACCCACAAGACCAAGTGGCACCGATCGTGAGACTTCTCCCAGTTGTTTGTAGAATATTTCATCTACGTCTTCTTCCTGGTTGTGTGGTCTATAGCAGACTCCCACTGTGATGTCTGCCTTGCTGGCCTTCCCCCTGATTTTAATCCATACGCATTCTACCCTTTCATCACCATAGTTGATCTCTAGACAATCAAAACCCGTCCTAATATACAGAGCCACTCCCCCTCCTCTCCTGCCTGGCCTGTCCCTCCTGAAGTGCTTGTAGCTATCCAGTGCAGCACTCCAGTTGTACATATCATCCTACTGTGTCTCCGTGATTGCAACTATATCATAGTTTTCCTTATTCACAATGGCTTCCAGCTCTTCCTCTTTGTTGCCCATGCTGCATGCATTGGTGTAGAAGCCCTTCAACTGGGCTAGTGAACGCTTCGCCTTTTCCTTGCAGGGAGAAGGCCTAACTCCCGCCTGATCTTTCCCTGTCGCTGCCTTGACTCCTGGCACACCCGTGACCACTGTGGCTGTCCTATCACCAGACACTCTGCCCTCAATCTCCACTGGTACAGCATACCCAAGGAGCTTGCTGGCACACCATCCGACTAACACTGGTGTGCAGCTCTTAGACTGAGTCCCAGCAAGCCAGACTCTATCCCTTTCCCCTCTCAAATCTAGTTTAAAGCCCTTTCCATGAGCCCTGACAACTCCTGTGCAAGGATCCTCTTCCCCTTCCGAGACAGATGTACCCCATCAGATGCCAGCAAACCTCGTGTGGTATAAACCAACCATGGTCAACTGGACAACCCTTTTGGTTCACCGCTGTGCCACACAGCCCCACAGCCCTGGCCCACAGCCACCCACCCATGCTTGCCTGGTGCTGGGAGGATGGGGGGGCCAAAGAGGACCCTCTGTGGGGTGAGCCATCACCACACAGTGCTGGGGGGGAAGTTGTCTCTTTTCAGTGCCATGTTAATTGAAATTAAATAGCTGCCACGTTCTGGATGGGACAAAAGTGAATCCTTCTGCTTTCCCCTCCAGTTTAATGAAGGCTGATATGCTGAGAGAAAACAAAGGCTGCTGCCTCTCGCCGGCATGTGCATCAGCAATTACCGGGAACCCTGTGAGACAGCAGTGATGCCCCAAAGCACCCCACAGATGCCAGCCCCAGCAGCCTGGCCCCCGTACTCCAGGATGCTCCTGCCCAAAGGGTCTGGCCAGGGAGACTCGGGGGCCAGGGCGCCCACATTGGGAGGCATGCCAGCGTGGGGGTGTCAGGGAGAACCCGCAGCATGCCCAGGCACTGAGGCCGGGCTTTGATCATGTCTGTTACGAAGCATCCAGCCACCAGCTGTGCCACAGTGTGGCTCCTCAGCCCTCCCGCCATGGGTCGTCCCATCCCAGCTGGCCTCAGCATTTATGTGTAAGCAAATGGATGCTGTGGGGGTGAATTTTGGGTGCCTCCCTGGGGTTTTTTGGGGGTCCTCTGGGGTTTTTGAGTGCCCCCCTATTTCAAGAACCCCAGGGATCCCCCAAAACCTACCCACCATCTCATAATGCTCAAAGACTCTTTAACTGGGGTGGGAACAACCCGCTGGCACAGGGTCCCCTCCAGCAGCTGCTCCGGGGTCTCTGTGGGTCCCACTATGGGTCCCAGTAGGTCTCTCTGGTCCCTCCAAAATGTGGGTCTCTAAAATGGAGTGAGCAGCCAGAAAAAGCTGAGGGGGTCCCCAAAAAAGGGGTGGCACCCCCAAAGCTGGGGGGCACTCAAAAAAGCCCGGGGGACCCCAGAAATTCCCCCCCACACCGACGGGCTGCACCAAAACACCACCCGTGGGGGGGGGGTTCTGGCTTTTTGAGGGGAGCACACCCCAAAATTCCTACCCCCCCTCCCCAGCGGTGGAAGAAGGGGGAGGCCTCCTCCTGCAGGGGGGGGGCTGGGGGGGCCCTCCCGGGCCACTCTCCTGCACAGCTGGGTGGGCAGGCTGAGCCTGGCCCAGCGCCGGGGGCCGGCAGAGCAGAATTGGTGAAAGCAAAACCCCACATAGGCTGATCTCTGCCAGGCAGATGGGGCACTGTGATGCTGCTGCTGCCTCCGAGGCTGCGCTGGGCTGGGGGAGCTGGCAGGGATGAGCCACTCCCTGTCACCAGAGCCGCATCTGCGGCTGTGGGGCATGCGGAGGTCCGGCTGGAACGGCAGCTGCCCCCCTTTGGTAGACAGAAGGATTGTCTTCACCAAGCAGGTAGAGCCTGCAGCTGGAGGTGCTGATGGCAGGAGCCCCGCCAGTGTGAGCTCTCTGTGCTGAAGCAACACCTCTGGCCAGAGCCAGTCATCCTGGTCAAGGATGCCACCTCAGATTTGGCCATCATAGCCCAGAAAAGCAGCCAACTGGTGTGCAAGCACAGGGAGCAGAAGGAGCACAAGACGGTATGCTGCGAGCTTTTGGCTCACTACTACACTGTACACGTCCCATAGTGCCTCACAACCCCTGCCTGGGCTCTGCAGAACACAGGCTTTGGCGGCAGTGATGCTGAGGAGGTCGTGTCGATGACCAGGGCTATGCCGGCAGCCCAGCTCGTGTTGGTGACCGGGGTTATCCCAGCAGCTCAGCTATTATTCTGGTGAAGTCTTCATTTTGATTTGGCCTGCTCTGCAGCTCAGGTACTGGTACCCTTAAGTCAGCAGGAGGCCATCGGTCCCATCTTCTCATGTCTTCTCCGTGATCTCTCAAGCAACACCGGTGGTCACATCATGACATGCCCTGTCTTTCTCAGGTTGGTCTTGGGGGAGGACTTCTTCTCTTAACAGCTGAGATATGGGTACATCCAGAAGAGTTGGATTTTTGTTCTCTTCTATTTAATGAGTCCAGTAGCTTCTCTGCCATTCTTTCCACTGCTGCAGTAATGGGAGAATGGTGAGAAAGGCTGTCTTCATACTGGCATACCCTGCTAGTCACTTCATCTATTGTTGCTGCCCAATCATCACCCAATCTTCCCCAGATCACTGTTGACAATGTATGTGCATATGTTGATGGTGCGCTCTGCACGAACTTCCGCAATAAGGGCTGGTTGCAGGGCACTTCATTAGGGTCAACGTTAGCTCGCCAGTCACTGCAGATAAGCTCTCACATAGCCAGTTCTCTCAGTTAATCAATACCTTTCCCCAGGATGGTCCATTTACTAGGGCGGCATTTGATGTCATCTCTGAATGGATACCTGTCCTTCACTGCTGCTGGAAGTCGCCTCCAGAGACTGAGCGCATTTGACTTTCTTCCGATTGCCTTACCAATACCTCCATCTCGGGCCAGGTTCCCCAGCTGTCTGGCTTCTCTACCTGGTAAATCATCGTATCAGCTCCCTTATCCCAGCAACGAAGGAACTGAGTGATCAGTGTCTCCCCATCGTGCCTGCTGAAATCCTTCCTAATATTTCTTCATTCTTTCCTGGATTGGGGTTGAACAGTTACCTCTTGGTCTGATTCCTCCCCTTGTGATGAAACTTCTTGGGGAGAACTCGCTGCTGGAACTACTGAGGAAGGAGCCTTTCCCGGATCCTCCTGAGAAGTGTTTGGTCACGCCTCTTCATCAGAGCTGTCTTCTGGGCGGTCTGTCTTCTTCTGGCATTTAGCACGAGTGAGATGATGGTGCTTTTTCACATGAGCAACCCGTGCCGGTGTGGGTGGAGAGGTGGCAGCAGCTGGCAGGTCAGGTGGGAGGATGTCGGCAGTGCTCCTTTCAGGGCTTGGTGTGGCAGCAGCTTGTGGTGGTGGAGGTGAAGGGTCACTGGAAGTGGTTGTTTGAGTGGCCGTAGCATACATCATATTGCATCTATACTTGCATGGATACTTAATATTAATCCACCACTGGACCATGTTAAAGACAGCTTGTAACGAAATTGTCACATGAAGACAGAAATCACCATTTCCATGTAAACCAAAGAAGTATGGTTTCCCGTTATCCACTTGATAGTGTAGTCAGTGACAGCCACTATCAAGTAATGCCCAAAATACGTTGGCAAAGTGAGAATCCAGCCAACTCCAGAACAAACCAATGGTGTGAGGCATGCCGGGGATACCATACTCCTGGCCAGACGCCCCAGGCCAACAAACCAGAAACAAATACCAGTTAGAACCAAACAATAGGACACCAGGTGTGGTGTGTTAGGCACCAGATCATAAAGCAGGCTCAAACCGTACTGCTTAACAGTATGATACAGGATCTGGCTTAGAACCATTCTGAAAACCTTGTTGGTTTAGTTCCCAAACTTCCAAGGAAAAGAAAAAGAATACTACTCAATTCGATGCCCACCCAGGGACTCCATTAGTGTCAGCAGTTGGCCGAGGCCAAGAAAAAAAAGTGTTTACAACAATATAAAGATGTTAACAAGTTTATATAGGACCAGAACTGGTGCAGCGAAAGGGGTGGGGGGGGGGTGCATATGGTGCGGCCGGGCTGGGAACAGCAGTGGCGGTGGCAGTCCTGGTCCCACCAGCTCTGCTCCATTGGCCGCTGGGTCTTGTGCCCTCGTTTCTTGTTTGCCAGCCTGGAAAGAAGGCAGGAGCTGAGTGAGTTGGTGTGAGGAGAAGGCAGCCACCTGACCCAGGCTTCTCCCTCCCCTCTGCTCCTGCACTCACTGGCTGACGTTGACCAGCTCCAGCTCCCTCTCCTTGCACAGCCTCCTGCTGCCAGAGCACAGGGAGAGCTCGCAGCGTGTCTACCTGCAAGAATGACCCCCCAGGCCATGTGTGAACCAGCATGTCCCAGCCCCCATGAGCCCAGGCCTAAAGGCAGCTGGAGAAACTGGGCTGTGCTGGGGCAGCAGCCTTTGGGTCTGAGCAGAGGGTCTGGAGATGATGGTGTCTTGGGAGAACTGCTCCCTCAGCACTACTGGCTGTGAACTTCGGTCGTAAGCCGGCAGTTCCTGCTCAGGGCTTCTTTTGAGCAGCAGAGCAGAGAGGGCTGGTTTGAAGAGAACAGGATGTCACCCTGCTGCTGCCAGACCCCCAGCCTCTTCCCCCTGGGTGTCCTGGATCTGCAGGGTGCTGTCTCCTGTCCTGTCCTCTCCCCCTCTCCCTGCCTGTGGGCCAGGATCTGTCTGCCCTGGTGCTGGGGGACCAGCCTGTGCCCCTACCCTGGGGTTGTGGTGCTGCCGGTTTCTATCCTGCCCCTGCTCCCTCACCTTGCTGAGCTTTGAGGAGAGCCAGCTCCACCCTGCAGACCAGCAGCTCCCCTTGTCTCATGGCCAGAGCTCACTTGCTGACCTGGTACAGCTGCTGCCAGCACTGGGCTTGGCTGCTCTGCTCCTGCAGCCTCTCCTGGAGGGAGCGGACCCGGCGGTGGCGCAGAGAGGCGGCGAGAGGCGCGGGCTGAGCACAGACTCCTGCTGCCCTGGGGCCAGCCAGCCCAGCTGCTGCCTAGGAGCAGGAAAGGGCTCTGGCGCCAGCTCCGTGCGTGGTGCCCAGCCCGGGGTGGGATAGCTGTGGGGGGCACACGGGCAAGGGTGGGGGACTCGAGCAGCCCAGCCTGTGCCCGGCGTGCCCGGCAGTGGTACCTTGCCCAGCACGGCCTGGAACTGCTGTTTCAGAAAGAGCAGGTCCTGGTGCCTCTGCTCCAGCACCTGCTCCTGCTGCTGCAGCCAGACCAACAGCTCGCGGTTCCTGGCCCTGCAGCCATCCACGTCTAGCTGCAGTGCCTGGATCGAGGGCAGTGCCTGCACTGGCTCCAGCTTCTGCTGCAGTGGGTCCTGGTGTGCTCGAGGCTCCCCGTGCAGTGGCTCCAGCGGCAACGCTCGCCTTTGGCCCTAGGACAGAGCAGGCCCTGCCTGGCTCACTGCTGGGCCCAGCCCATCTTGCAGCTCCTGCCAGGCAGCGGGGCTGGATGACCATGCCGGCAGCCCAGCTTTTGGTCAGAGAGCAGCAACGGAGTGTGTTGACGACTGGTGCGTGCAGACCTCTCCCCCCAGGCAGCACCTGCCTGGGTGTGTGCTCTGAGGGGGCCCTGGGCTCACGACTGGTGCAGCCCCTGCACTGCTGGCACTCGGTGTATATTTTGTAGAAACAAAAATTTTAAAATTTTGTGCGAGCTCATTCTGTCCCAAAGTAGTGTCTGCCAGGGAATTAACCATTTTCATCCCCAAACCGAATGCTGGAGACTGAGGTTCTTATTTCATCCTCAGCATTGCAAAGGACTTCGGTTTTGACGTTGGTAGGCTCCTTTCGGTGTTTGGTTGTCTTGGTGCTGAAAGACGCAAGGTCTCACCCGTTTCCGTGCAGATGCAAATTCATCCCCAGTTTGGAAATTGGTGTCCTAGCTCACCTTGGAGCACTGTGTGTGGTGGCTGTGTCTTGGGTCTCTTGCAGTCTTCATGTGTTTATTGACAGAGTCCCGAGTGGCTGGAAGTGCTGTTAACCCTCTTACACAGGTAAAGGTCTGAATTTGGGAGTCTGAGGAGGCTTTGTGGTTGTTCAGGTCAGAAAGGCAAGACGAGGGGAATTCTTCAGAGAGACAGCAGTTCTTAACACTGTGTTACTACAACAGCGAAGAAAACTGGGTTCTGGCAACCCAGCAGGCAGGCTTCTTGACCAGCTTCAGGTGTTGTACAGGTCTCTTTATTTTGCCTAGCTGGGCACCGAGCTGCAGTGCCAGGAAGGAAGGAAAGTATTAATGTTTCTTGGGAAGTAAGTCTCTGGTCCTAGCTGACAGTCTCTTTGGATCTTCTGGGATGTTTCCTCGTTCCGTTTCTTCTCTAAGCAGGCTGAACAGCCTCATGTTTTATGTGCAGCAAACTATGGCTAGCTCTGACATGTGTCTGCACCCCAGAGTATACACAGTCCTCAGCGATCAGAGACGAATCAACCTGTGGTCTGGTGGAGGGAAGACTGCCTTAGAACCTGGATGCGTAAACAGGGCTTTTTCACAGAGCTGTAAATCTTTATTGGAGAGGAGTTTTACAAAACCTAATTAATGGGTGTCTTCTCTGTGGAAGGCACAGCAGAGCGCTGTGGGGAGGTTCTGGTTTTGGTAGTCATAACTGTTAACATGGGTCACGCAGGAAGTAAAGCTAGCGTAACAGTTTAGTGAAGGGCTGCTCTTTCTCAAGTGCTGCCCTTGAATTTCTCTGGAGCTGCACTATTACTGTAAGATTTGTCAGCTCCCACTTCCCATGCTAATGGAATGTGACTACCCAAGCGTTAAAGCTGATAAACGCCATAATCCTGGGTGCGGTCTTTAACTTTGGGGCCAAAAAGAAAACCGAAAAACATGCCCAGCTTATCTTGGTACGAAGAGGAGTCAACGAGCTCCTGAATCCTCTGACAGGGACTTCAAGGGCTGGTAAAGGAAAACAGCTGCTAGCAGGGAAGGCTGGGAGAGAAGGAGGAATGAAGTCAGCATCATCTGCAGGAAATGGGAGAAAGGTAAAGGTGGCAGGAGGAGATCACGACCTCCCACTCAGTTTAAGCCCCCAACTCACTAGGGCGCCAACCTTCTGAGCATGTGCAGTAAATTTTAAATGCACTATCATTTTAACGGGAAGCGAGAAATTAATTAGCCAATTAGCTTTAAGACAAATAATTGTAATCACCAGTAGAAATATAGTAAATAACAATAATATTAATTATGCTAATTCAGACTGTATCAATGAATGCCTGCTGCTGCGATGGGAAGGCCAGCCTTTGTGGGACGCTGTCTAATCCCAGCTTTGCGCAAGTCTGATGTAAAGAAATACCTCCCTCCTGTGCATGGATCGGCTTTGGGCACCAGCTGAAGAACCTGCTTTTGGGACAACTGGTTCTGGCACAAGTTTTGCTGAAAAGAAGAAATTGAGAAAGCCCAACAGCGAGAACGAGCTTTAATGACCTCAGTCACGGAGAACAGCTCTTCAAAATGTTTTGAGTGCTCATCACGGTGCTTAAAGCCCTGCCCGGGTCAGCTGATGTGGCAGCAATTTTGCGATAGGAAAGAAGTCACTGAGAAATGTCATATTTTACAAGAGCTGGCGGAAGGCAGCGCCACGCACTCCTGTGCCCATGTGCTGCACCAGTGCCCTGGCTGGACTGGAGGAGCAGCGGCTGCGCAGGCTGAACAGTGCGTGGCCAGCAAACCCGCTCCCAGTGCCCACCACTGCGGTACCTGAAGGTGGGCAGGAGATGAGGAGGAGGTCTGTGAATGAGCCTGAAGAACAACCCCTGCGTGTCCTTAACCGCACTGAGGGACGAGGAGGTCGGGTCAGAATCCTTTCCCTGCGGCTGGCCCAGGGCAGGGAAACCTCGTACCGAGGGACAGTGTGAGGGAAAACCTGCTGGAAGCTGCATCTCATCAGTTAAAAAGAGCGAGTGTAAGAGCTGACTATGGGACTTTGGAGACGATGTAACGTAGGTGCAAGTACTCTCCTACTGAGAACACCTCAGATGTCCTCATAAGGGCATTAGAACAAAGCCCGCACCTTTCAGAGGCGGAGGCAGGGGACGGGATGGGGCGGGTGTCAAACCTGCTGCTGCCTGCCAGCAGCTTCGCCTCGGGACCGAGCCCTTTGCGGCTGACCGACCTCGGCCCACCTCTGACCCGAGAGTCAGCGTCTCTCAGAAGCCCGGAAGCCGTTGGCAGGGAGGCTCGGAAGAGAACGAGGCGGTGGCGAGGCCCGCCCCGCCCCGGAGGGAGGGAGGAGGGCGGTGCCCCGCCCCGGGGGGAGGGAGGAGGGCGGTGCCCCGCCCCGGAGGGAGGGAGGAGGGCGGTGCCCCGCCCCGGAGGGAGGGAGGAGGGCGGTGCCCCGCCCCGGAGGGAGGGAGGAGGGCGGTGCCCCGCCCCGGAGGGAGGGAGGAGGGCGGTGCCCCGCCCCGGAGGGAGGGAGGAGGGCGGTGCCCCGCCCCGGAGGGAGGGAGGAGGGCGGTGCCCCGCCCCGGAGGGAGGGAGGAGGGCGGTGCCCCGCCCCGCCCCGCCCCCCTCCTCGACCGGCTTCGAGCCGCGCTGCCGGGGGGGCGGTCCCGACCCCGCCCCGGCTCCGCCCCGGAAGGAGGGTTGGCTTCCGGTCTGTGCGGCGCCATGATGTCGCTATGGCGGCTGAAGCGGTTCGATGCGTTCCCCAAGACCCTGGAAGACTTTCGGGTCAAGACGTGCGGGGGCGCGCTAGGTGAGGCAGCGGGGTGAGGGCGGCCGGGGGCCGGCGTATGGGCGGGCCCGCGCCTCGCCGCAGGGCGGCGGCAGGGCGGCGGCGGGGGGGGGGGACACGTTGCGGGCCAGCGCTCGGCGGAGGGAGGCAGCGGCTCGGGGCGGCGGCGGGCGGGCTGAGGCGGGCGCGACCGGCGGGACTGACGCAGTTCTTGTCTCTGCGGCAGTGACGGTTGTCAGCGGGCTCCTCATGGTGCTGCTTTTCTTCTCGGAGCTGCAGTACTACCTCACCAAGGAGGTGAGTAACGGCGGCGGGGGAACCGGCACCGCGGCGCCCCGGCGGAGAGGCGGCCCCTGCGGCCCGGGGCGGCCTGCCGTGCCCCTGCCCTCCGCCGCCGTGCCCCAGCCGAGCCGCTGCCGCCTTCTCCGGGCTGCCCGGGCAGTAGCTCCCCCCGCCGCAGGTCTCTTGGAGTTTTTTTCTTTCCCCTAGCCGCTCGCCTGGCCGATGGGAGCGGGCTGCTCTGCCCCGAGAGCCGCTTGGTGCCCAGGAGGGCTTGTGACCTCCTGTAACGCTGCCTGGCTAAGGAAGACATCTCGGAATCTCTTCTTGCTGTCTCAGCCACCTACAACAGGCAATACAAAGAAAAGAGCACAAGCATGGGAGCCCTCACCCCCCCAAATTCTAGGATTTCCTAGTTATTATATTTTTTAAAAGTGTTACAAATGGTAAGCCCTCAGCCTGCTGTGGGAGGCCGCAGCTTGGGTGTCTCACAAATCCCATGTCTTAAAAATCAGCTCTTGAGCCAGAGCAGTCGAAGGAAAGAGGCCTTTTGATTTGCTTCTAAAGTGAAACAGGACTCTTTGTTTTTGCTTTGTTCCTAGGTTCATCCGGAATTGTACGTTGACAAGTCGAGGGGAGATAAACTGAAGATCAATCTAGATGTTACTTTTCCACATATGCCTTGCGCTTGTGAGTCAGGTTTCTGAATATTGGGGATACTTGTCACCCTTGCCGAGGGCTCAAGAGGCTCAGTGTGCCTGGTTGCTTCCAAGTGCTGCACTGCTGCTTGGCCCATGGACAGGGAGCAATTGCTGATCCCTTGTGGTTACCATACACAGTGATTCCAGCTGGGCCCGCTGGGCACGTAAGGCAGCGCTACCAGTTGGGCACATAAGGCAGTGCTACTGGTTGGACAGTAGTGTTTTTCTAGATGATAAATGAGGCTCAGGTATAAACCCCCTTCCATTTCGGTGTTGTGGTCTGCTTTGTCAGAGAGCTCAGTGATACGGAAGAAGCTGCCACAGAGTTCACCTGGGGCTCAAGGCTTGACTGTATCGTGGTGGAAAAACTTTAGAGTCTCTTTTGGAAGTTACGTGACGAGGCACAACTTTTCCCTGATTTTTGTACTTAAATTCGGACTGTCTTGCCAATGCTCTGTGATAACCTTCCTCCAAAATTTTTAAAATTGGAATGAGTGTGAATAATCTGATTACCTTTTAACTACATTCACAACAAAGTTGCAGGATGAAGTGATGGAAAATTTTGCACGTGTTTGTGGGTAGTACTGCTGTGCACGTTATCTGACTGTCCACTGATCTTCCCTGCGTCTTGTTCTGTTGAGGTCATTCCTTTGGGTAATGCATTGGGCTCTAAGTGTAGCGAGTCTGACTTCCTTATGAGCACCCAAGGTATCATTGGTCTTTGCCTTCCTCATGTTTAAAAGGGCATGGGAAGGCCAGAGAGACCGGAACCTTCTGCTGTTCTGTGCAGAGAAACTGTTGGTTTTTTAACAGAGTGTGAAACCAGCAAGTGCATCATGGTGCTTTTGACACCACAGACCTTCTGCATCTTGTTTTGTGAACAGGGACCACATGGAAGTGTGGTGATGTTGAAGGGGAAGGCCTGAGCGGGTAGAGGTAGTATTGTCCCAAATCTGGGTTCTTTACCTGCTGTGCAAAAACCAGTTGACACACAGAGTTGAGGTGTTTGTTTTATTCCAGTTCAGCACGGCACAGGGTGCTGGGCAATAACTTACAAAGCCAGCACAGCTTGTGAGAAATGAGCTGTGTCTCGTACACCAAAAAACAACAAAGAAACTACAGTGGAGTAAACCAGTTACTCATTGGTCACTCCTCACTTGAAACAGGAGAGCAGAAATTTTCCAATCTCTTACTGCCAGGCTCCTGCAGTCTTTGTGTGAGATTAGGTCACTGCCACCAAGGTCTGATGTGTCATCCATGTCTGATCCGTGTTGCTTGTCCCCCATCCCCTGCCCCTTCATCGACTATACAAGCCCACCTGTTCCAAAATGTGGTATTTTGGTGACTGTTAGCCCTTTGATTTCAACAACAGTAGGATACAGCTTTCAACCAATTTTAAGCTTCACTGTTGTACTCCTGAAAATCGTTATGGGCTTTGAGGGATTTGGGTTTGTTTGTTTTGCCATGAGTGCATTACTTTTCAGGGTAACACTGGAAACAGTCCTTCTTATACACCAAACCAAGCCAAGCCCTGTGTTTGGAAGATTAAATGATTAAAAAGATTAAAAGATAAAATGCAACGTGCATTTTATTCCCTATATGTCACTTGGCTCCAGCCGCACATGCTCTTCCAGTTTGGCACATTCTTCTCCCCTTCGCTGAAAGATGCGGTATTTTCACGGGATGCTTCCTCAGCCTGCCACAGGCCATAACTAATGTGTGTTTATAGACTGCTTTCCTTGCTTGCTGGTTTCAGATTTGAGCATTGATGCCATGGACGTAGCAGGAGAGCAGCAGCTGGATGTAGAGCACAATCTGTTTAAACAGCGTTTGGATAAAGCTGGCAATCGTGTGACTCCAGAGGCTGAGAGACATGGTGAGAAGCTCTTCTGCCTTTCTTGGATGCGTGCTCTTGTTGTCTTTCCATCACTGTATACCCATTTGAGAGTCACAGGAACAAGTGATGGGTGAAGAGCCTTTAAGCACCACAGACTCTTGTAGAGTTTATAGCATGCAAATCTGTTAAACTGACAGATCAGACAAACTCCTATTACACTCGATACTTTTGCTGCTAGGCAAATCTTTGCCTAGTCCCCCTGAAATTACGACAAGGGCTCATGGATGCATTTCACGAATAAAGCTGCCGAGTCAGTGGTCTTTTATTACTAGAAATCAAGCAGCTGCTCTGGCAAAACTGGACTTTGGTTGTATCTTTACATCACACTGGGCTGACAGATGGGATGACCCGGTTAGAGGGGAGAGCCTCTTTCCATGGAAGGCTCCCACTTGACCCTTAAGCCTAAACTTGCACCTCAGTACATGTGCTTTGTGTGTGTTAATGCATACCTGCTAAATAGGTTTTAGTTGATTTATCAGTTACAAGGTGTAGTAAGTGGTCTTTGGTTGCTGACACCTCTCCTCTGTGTTTTTTACATGTTATGACTTCTTCTTGTACTTGGATACACACCAGGAGCAATTCTGGCAAAGTGTTGCAGTGTAACAGTACCGCTGCCGTGACTTTTCCTTTCCAAAACAGGAGCTCCTTGTTACCTTTTTCTGGGAGGTGGTGTAGTTTGACATATCTGCACTGAACTGCACTGCACTATGAACTGAATTGGTTGGTTTGTATCGCTCCAGTTTAACTTTTCTGTTCTTGAAGTTGAACAGCTAAACTAAGCCAAGAGCTGAACAATCAGCAGGTGTTGACACGGGAATGTGGTGATAGTATGCTGGCTCTTGTATCACATAGCAGCCTTTCTGTATTCAGGAGTTGTGGCACTACAAATGTGATGTCTGGGGACACAACCAGGTGTTCTGTATCTAGTTCTCTGTTACCACGTGTGGGCCCCCTACCTTACTTGTATCGCCAATCTCCATTGATGTTAATCCATCTGAACTGGGTGCTCTGATTCCCTATAGAATCAGTGGAGGGGAAGACAAACTTGTCTGGGAGCAAACCATGTCACCTAGAGAGGCATTTTAAAAGAGGTCAGATGCATTACATGCCACAAGCAATTTCTTCTGCTCTCTAGAGAAGGCAGCCGACTAGTTTGGCTTCCATCACCTGTGTTGCAAGTGAGATCAGCAGTATCCACCCAGCTTCATTAAACTTCATGGTTATGGAGTTAGTAAGACTGACATTGAGTCAGTTATTTAAATGGCAACTATGGCAGTATTAACCTTGAATTTAGTCAAGCGTACCCATTTAGTAAAGTGTTGTATCTGGAGGCTTTTCCTAATCGTAGTTCTATTAATATAGTTAATAGCTTAATGATTTCTGTGGCAGACTGCGTTCTGTGCTTGCCTGTGGTTTTCTTCATTTCCACTGAATGCTGATAAATGGTCGAATTCTTTCTTGGTGGTTTTAAACCATTTCCTCTGTTTTAATGTGGACAGGGTTTTCCAGTTTTGCGTACCGTATCTGCATGCAAGTTGAGGACTGTGTTAACAGCAAGAAACCCTGCATGCAGAGTTTTATGTACTGCAGTTTCTTTTCAGTGTCCGAACTGTGTGCATTGCCTCTGAATGCTGTCTCTGAGACAACTCCACAGGCACCTACTGATGACATTTAAAAAGCTGTTCCTGGTTGCTGTGCCTTGAAAGGCATCGTACAGGTGTTCTTATTCAAATGGTGGGAATCATGGCTTTGACAAAGTATAGCCATTATTCAGTGTATTCTTCCTGATGTCATCTGTTAGTGTAACTGCAAGATTAAAAGCCATATTGCTTTTGAAACAATGAATTCTTGAGTGCACTCTCAACTACTTTGTGTATTGTAAGCTTTAGAAAAAGTCTCGCACAGTCGTGTAATAACAGGTATGTTTTCCTCAAAGTTTTTTATTTGCTTGATCGTACTATAAAGCAAGTGATTAAAGAAATAAGGTTAATGATTTATTTTCATGCATATTTCATGCCTTCTAATTAAAATATCTTCTTTTCTGTGGCTAATATGAAATACAGACATCTTTAATGCTCACTTCGGACCACCTGTTATACCTCTCAACATCAACAAGCAGGGCCCTGATAACGTTTTATCCCTGTGGCAGAGTCTGACTCTGTACCTTACCACCTACCCCAGCATTAGTTATCCGAGGAGCCCCTTTTCCAGGCTGCAGCCATGTGAGGATAGTGAGCCTTAGAGGACTCTTGTAACCCAAGAGACTGGGTCCCATCCTTCAGGGTTTGTGAGTTGAAATAGCCTGATTTTAAGGGGGTCTCTTTTTCTAACAGCCAATGTTTTTGAAAGTTGAGGACACAGAATTCTTTGGCTCACTTCTTCCTAATTCCGGAATTTGCAGATCTGTGATACTTGTTTTGGTTCTTGAGAAAACAGAAGTCCCGTCTGAGTTTTCTGGAGGTGACTGCTGCCCTTTGCTGGGTTTCAGCTGTCACCAGCTCTCAGCTCCTCTGTTAAAAGTCTCTCTTCAGCCTTCTACACGTAAACATAAAACTCCAAGAGTTCGTGCCCCAGCCATACTGTAGCTGTGCATTCCACTCACATGTGGCACTGACATTGGCAGAATTGTTAACGTCACAAAGAAGATAGAAGTTCCTTGGAGATTTCTAGTGAGTGGTGGTTAATGTGTGTGCCTTGTCAGCATTGTCATCTGGGAGGACTGGGTGTCAATTTTCCACTCAGTTGACTGCTATTTAGAAGTTTGTATAACAGATCTTGTATCCGTCACAGTTTACTGATTGCATCTACTTTAGACCATGGTTTAACCAAGCCTTTATTTAAGTGGCATCTGGTCAGCACCCCAGCCATGCTTACGGATAGTCAGTCCTTTCTGTGGAGGGTGCTCTGGAGATGACAAGTGCTACTCTGCTTCTTGATCTTACTTCACCCCTTAACAGCCTCTATGCCCACTGTTTCAGGTGGGCTTTGGATGCAGGATGCACAGTTTCTGACACAAAATTGTTGTGTTCATGTGTAGAACAGGAGTACGGGATAGCGTTTCTAGACGTGCCTCATCACTTTGAATCTCTTTTGTCTTAGAGCTGGGGAAAGAAGAAGAAAAAGTGTTCGATCCAAATTCTTTGGATGCCGATCGCTGTGAGAGCTGTTACGGGGCAGAGTCCGAGGACATTCGGTAACCTTTACACCTTTCTGTATCTTCTTAGCATTAGAATTAATACAGTTATGTTGCACGTGTGGGTTTGGAGGGGGTTTTTTGGTTGTTTTGGTTGGTTGGTTTGTTTTTCAAAATGTCTGTGAAGGTCCGTGCCATGAAATCTTCCTGGACATGTGTTCAGAGAATGATGAGAACTGTTGTGGTTTTGGTACGCCTTTGGAAGCTGCACTCACAATTGTTAAGAACGTGCAGAGTTAGGTTGTTTCATTTGTCTGTGTGCCTGTTTAAGGGCAGTGCAAACTGTACTACCTTTGCAGTAGCACAAAGATTGTATCTCAGCAGACAGAATCTTTTCTGGGGTTATTTGATATCCGGAGGGGAGCTGTGTGAATTATTTGACGTGAGCTGTCTTGGAATAAGACCTGGTTATGGCTTTGCCTTCTCAATTCTACTGCAGGCTTTGCATCCTGACGGGAGCAGAGAGCAGACATTTATCACTCACACAAATATGTCACTTGGTGTGGGAGATTGGGTGGTATATGGTGTTTGCTCCTACCTGCAAGTTCCTGAAGAATGGCTCCATGATAGTCCATAGGTACTGGGCTATCCTTCGCTGTTATTGTCTCTGTAGTAATCTGGTTTGTCCCATCTGTTGAATTGGGTCCTTCCCCAGAGGTGTTTCCATCTTGAGGAATTCAGCCTTCAACTTTTTCTTTGGTCCAGCAAAATATGGAACCAAGAAAGAAAAATGGGTTTGGTTTTGGGTTTTTTTTTGCTGGTGACCAAGATGTTATCCAGAGGCAGAAAAGTAGCGAGGGGAGTTTGCCATTAACCCTTCCTACAATGTTGACATCTTGCCCTAAAAACAGAGGAAAGGAGGAATAGAAACAGGCAGATGCTTTGTTCACACAGGGAAGTTCCAAACTGCTCAGAGCTGTGGGACACTGCTGTCGTTTTTGTAGCAAATTTCTTTGCTGGGGAGTGACTTAGCTGTCTAAATGGACAGGCAGAGCCCTCTTCAGGCACAAGTGCTGCATTCAAACAGCTTGCATCCTCGTGCCAGAATCTCAAAGTACATCAAGAAGCTCGAGCTCCTTCAGGAGCTTCAGGGCCACCTTTCAAGGTGCAGTACCTGATGTTTGCTTTGTTGCTTTGTTGAAGAAAAATCCACCAAGAATTCAAGTTCTGTGCTGGAGCATCTCTTTCTAGCGATAACAATGGTAAGATGGTGCTTGTGCTTTTGCAGGTGTTGTAATACTTGTGACGATGTCAGAGAAGCATACAGGCGGCGAGGCTGGGCCTTCAAGAACCCGGATAGCATAGAGCAGTGCAAGAGGGAAGGGTTTAGCCAGAAAATGCAAGAGCAGAAGAACGAGGGCTGCCAAGTGTATGGTTTCCTAGAGGTCAACAAGGTGAGAGATGGGTTTTGCTGTGAACCTGCTGCATGATGGTGATGATTGTGAAAAGGCAGAGTCAGGGCATTCCTCTCCTTTTCCTGCTTCAGGTGTTCACATGACTGTAATAAAACACCCCCTGGGCTCAGCAGAGTACTTGTGCCTGTAAAGGGCTTCAGTCGGAGAGTCAGGAAGGATGGTGGGAAGTGGCTGATGCTCTCTTGTTCTGTGGGCTGGTAGGAAGCATGCCAGCCAGAGAAGCGTAGCTTTTCCTACCATCTAACTAGTGAGTCTTTTTGCCTAGGCTTCTGGAGGAGGAGAGGTAGCTTCTTGGATATTAGATTGTCCCACCTGCCTTTCTAGTCTTAAATCAGAGACCACCAGTGAATGCTGGAGATTCCAGTAACCAACAACTGGCCAGCAGAGGTGC
Source organism: Bucorvus abyssinicus (assembly GCA_009769605.1). Taxonomy (NCBI): domain Eukaryota; kingdom Metazoa; phylum Chordata; class Aves; order Bucerotiformes; family Bucorvidae; genus Bucorvus; species Bucorvus abyssinicus. Next base: position 14,806,035 of record CM020047.1, read on the forward strand.
TGGAGAGAGTGACATTATTTTCTTTAGAAAAACAGTGGAAGCAAAGCTATTGGGGTTGGTTGTCAAAGCTGAAAAATGCTCAGAGAGGTGGTTTGGGCATCTGTTTTGGATGAATCTGTAGGATGAGATATACCAGATAACTCTGTAACTACCCTGCCGTTGGGTGGGTTTCCAAGCCCAGAACACTTGGGCATGCAGGTGACATACCCAAGAACGGTGTAGAAGTTAGACCCAGGGTAGTTTTTTTTCCCCCTTTTTTTTTGTGATGCAACCTCTGGGGTTTTTTTTTTTTGACATCTTTGTGCACTCTTCCTGGAGACCACATTCTTTATTTCTAGAAAGTAAACCTTTTACTCACAAAGCCAGACATTGTGATTTGAGCATCATGGGTACTGAACTGTTATGGGAAGCTCTATCACAGTGTGATGAGCAGGAAAGATTCAAAGGGGAATGCTGGAGGTACCAAGGGTCCAAGGGTGGGCATCCCTGGAGAAATTTCCAGGGCCTGTTGTTAAGCACTTTGAATTTTTCACGTCTCCATTCTCATGAGGACTGCAGTTAACATAAGTGGTAGGTTTGCATGGACATGGAAGGTGTGAAGTAGCATGTGAGCTTGGGGCATTCAGCTCTTCCAGGGGAGAGTGTGTCTGCTTGCTAGTAACTGTCAGGGAGGATTTACACCTAATATCTGTATCCCTTTCAGATTCCAGGATGAAAATCTAACAACCTTTGTCTTTTGGGTTGGTTTTTTTTTGGGGGGTGGGGTGTGTTGGCTTTTGTGTTTGATGGTTTGGGTGGGGTTTTTTGTAGCTTTGGTGCATTATTTTTGCATGCAGCTTATTTTCATGGATGCAGACACAGGATCACAGTTGTTTCTTGTACAAAGGGTTTTCTTACCCTGCTCACTCTCCCTTGTCAGTTACTTTTGCTGCTCCTTTTCTAAGATAGCTTCTTGTATTTCCTGCAGCGGCAGTCAGTTCCCTCCCAATAGTCTTTATTCTTCTTCTTACCATTTTTATGTCCACCAAAAAAACCAATCTGCATAGAACGCTTATTATCAACATCAGTATGCGATTCTGGCTCTCCACATGACTGTCTGTGAGGAAGAGGGGAAATTCATACCTCTTTTAGGACAATATCTGCTGATATTGTCACCTATGAAAATGAGTTATTTGGTGTATATTTTGTAGAAACAAAAATTTAAAAATCCAAGCACCAGTATGCCTGCTTTATTGGTACAGCTTCTGATCTTTTAATGAAAGATGACTGTCTCCTGCAGGTAGCTGGAAATTTCCACTTTGCACCAGGAAAAAGTTTCCAACAGTCTCACGTGCATGGTAAAGTATTTTCTTCTCCTCCTTATTGTGTTCCAAGGTATGCTTGCTTCCAAGTGTACCTGACTGTTTCTTTGAGTATTTTTGCATTGCTATCCATAGCCACAACAGAACTGCTTCTGTGGGGAGGATGTTGTTGAAGTTTTGTGACAGAGGTTAGAACCAGCATGAACAAATCGAAAAGTGTTTGTTGGGGAGGTGCTGCCACATGGCTATGGAAGAACTTGGAGGAGAAAGTTTCTGGGCAGTCTCTCAGTCTCACTTGTTCTACAAAACTTTGCTACACTGCTACAAAACCACTTCAAGTGAGGTGTTCGGTCCAGGACCTGAATGTCAGAATCTCTGGAAGTGATATTTTGGAGAATACCTCAGGAGAAGGTTAAAGCAGTTGAGACCTTTTAGAGTAAAATTTAAGTTGTAAAGGATTTCCTTGAAAGCGTGTGTGTGCGTGTATATATATAAAAATACTAGAGTGGCTAGAATAATAGTGGTAGTTTATAGAATCACAGAATGGTTTGGGTCAGAAGGAACCATTAAAGGTCATCTAGTTCAATGCCCCCTGCGCTGAAGAGAGACATCTTCAACTCGATCAGGCTGCTCAGAGCCCTGTCCAGCCTCACCTGGAATGTTTCCAGGGATGGGGCTTCTACCACCTCTCTGGGCAACCTGGGCAATGTGTTTCACCACTGTCATCATAAAGAATATCTTCCTTATATCTAGTCTAACTCTTTCCTCTTTTAGCTCTTCCCTCATTTGTGGTGATGATTGTGGAAGGGAAAAACCCAAGTCAGCTGCTCTTTGAGATGGTGATGGTTTTGGAAAAGAGCTGCCTACTCAGTCACCGAGCTTTGCCTAGAAATGGGCGGAGCTTTGTGAGCTCTCTAAGAGCACAGATTCCCTGGTCAGTTGCACATCTTCATTCGTGTGCTGCCTGTGTACTTAGGGGAGGGTTTATTCCCTTCTCTACTAGAGAACCTACTTGGTTTGGCAGCCAAACCTATCTGAAGGCATCCTTGGACACGGTGGAAGACCCCGAGTAGCCTCTCTTCTTTTACATGCTTGTTAATGTTTTGAATGCTGAATTGAAAAAGGACACACAGTTTTTGACTGAAGACTGGTTGTCATATGTTAGGCCCCTTGGCATCTTCTCATGGGCAACCAAGACACTAATTCTTCTGCAGAGACTGCAGCCTCTTTCTCTGTTCCTTTCATGGAGCCCTACTAGCTGTGGGGCTGTAACTGTTGCACAGGCCTTCTACGGTTACCAGTTCCTCACCTGAGCTCTTCTCCCACCCAGCAACATTCTTCAAAAAAAATAATGTATGGCTCAATCTCCGTCAGTGGAGGACACCATTTCAGTGTGGAGGAGATCCAAATCGTCTGGTCGATCACCTGTACAGCATTGCTTCCATTGAGGGTGTTTGTGCGAGCTCATTCTCACTTCTGTCCCAAAGTAGTGTCTGCCAGGGAATTAACCGTTTTCATCCCCAAACCGAATGCTGGAGACTGAGGTTCTTATTTCATCCTCAGCATTGCAAAGGACTTCTGTTTTGACGTTGGTAAACTCCTTTTGGTGTTTGGTTGTCTTGGTGCTGAAAGACGCAAGGTCTCACCCGTTTCCGTGCAGATGCAAATTCATCCCCAGTTTGGAAACTGGTGTCCTAGCTCACCTTGGAGCACTGTGTGTGGTGGCTGTGTCTTGGGTCTCTTGCAGTCTTCATGTGTTTATTGACAGAGTCCCGAGTGGCTGGAAGTGCTCTTAACCCTCTTACACAGGTAAAGGTCTGAATTTGGGAGTCTGAGGAGGCTTTGTGGTTGTTCAGGTCAGAAAGGCAAGACGAGGGGAATTCTTCAGAGAGACAGCAGTTCTTAACACTGTGTTACTACAACAGGGAAGAAAACTGGGTTCTGGCAACCCAGCAGGCAGGCTTCTTGACCAGCTTCAGGTGTTGTACAGGTCTCTTTATTTTGCCTAGCTGGGCACCGAGCTGCAGTGCCAGGAAGGAAGGAAAGTATTAATGTTTCTTGGGAAGTAAGTCTCTGGTCCTAGCTGACAGTCTCTTTGGATCTTCTGGGATGTTTCCTCGTTCCGTTTCTTCTCTAAGCAGGCTAAACAGCCTCATGTTTTATGTGCAGCAAACTATGGCTAGCTCTGACGTGTGTCTGCACCCCAGAGTATACACAGTCCTCAGCGATCAGAGACGAATCAACCTGTGGTCTGGTGGAGGGAAGACTGCCTTAGAACCTGGATGCGGAAACAGGGCTTTTTCACAGAGCTGTAAATCTTTATTGGAGAGGAGTTTTACAAAACCTAATTAATGGGTGTCTTCTCTGTGGAAGGCACAGCAGAGCGCTGTGGGGAGGTTCTGGTTTTGGTAGCCGTAACTGTTAACATGGGTCACGCAGGAAGTAAAGCTAGCGTAACAGTTTAGTGAAGGGCTGCTCTTTCTCAAGTGCTGCCCTTGAATTTCTCTGGAGCTGCGCTATTACTGTAAGATTTGTCAGCTCCCACTTCCCATGCTAATGGAATGTGACTACCCAAGCTTCAGTGCAATTAATACTGCAACGCGAAAGAGGGCGTTTCTGGTAACGGTTATAAAAAATGACATGGCATAGTCCCAAGGCCACATGTCCCTTCTTTCCTTTCCCTGCCCACGATTTCACATCTCCAATTTTTCGTAGGAATTTCGTTTTTAAAGCCAAATGAGTTCTTTGCAGTTGCCAGCACAGGCGCGCGAACCCCTGTGCTAGTGGCAGTGGTAGGTCTGCACACCCGTCAGAGACAGCAACAGGAACATCTGCAGGCGGTGGGCTCTCAGCTCTCTGTACTGCAGACCCATTGCCTTAATTCCAGTGCCTTCGTGTCCGAGCACTGAACATTTTAACTGTGAAACACGAGGGCCTCTCCCTAGATCACAGCCTTGGGAGCAATATAGTTTAGGCTTAGCTTTCCCTTTTCTAGTAGCACCTTCTCTGTTTTGCATGTATAATCTCTTTGGGTTTAGTAAGGGTTTTATATAAATAGAACTTCTGGTGTTTTATTGAAAGATGTTAATGGAAAAAAAATGTGTTCATAGCACGCTCAGGTAAATGTTTTAAAGGAGAGGTTAATTCCAATCCTTTCTTTAGCTTTGCAGCTTGTCTTGTGCTAGGCTGTATATCAGATACCTTTCAAGGGAGCAGCATTCCTAATCTTTGTTATTTGTACTTAGTGATCTGACTCCGTCAGCTCCTACAATAATAGCCCATGATTTTTGAACAATGTTTTTCTTTGCTAAGGTGAAAGGTGAGGTCTGGTTTCCTGAGCATGTGAATTTACCTGTTAAAATGTGCCACAGCCTCTGGCTGCTTTAAAATAATTGTGTGACTTTGGATAAACCTGGTAGGAGCGATACTGGGGTCGTAAGTTGTATTTTCATCCTGAGACTGATGCTTCTGGCATTGCGTAAAGTCATTTAAGTAGCCAACCAAAAGATATCCATTGTCTCCCATTGCCCTTACCTTTGCCAGATCCCTTCTGGGGCTGTGTGGTGCTGCTGGCTTTGTCATACTGCTGTAAGCAGGAAGGGCAGAGAGAGGTCAGGCCAAATTCCCCACATCCTAGCACTGGTGACAGTCACCTTGGCCCCACCAGTGGTTTGCAAATACCCTGCTCAAGCCATCCCCTGAAAGACTTTTCTTTTCCCTGTGTGTCCTTGGCCAGCAGTAATAAGGCTGCTAGGCAGAGTGCTGGGAGTTGCTAAGATAATGATTTCTTTAGGGCACAGGCATGTGCTCTGCTCAGTTGTTAGTTTAGATTCGTTGTGCCTCTGTTAGAGGAGATGTGTATGAGGTGCTGAGTGAGATAACAGTGAAGTTTCCTTGCTTGCCCCTGGGATCTTGCTTTTGCCCTAGAATAAGAATAAATTCAGGTGTGGACTGAAATACCTAATCTGAAGTAAACCTAAATTAAAGTTACTTTCCCTCACTCTACCAGTGGCTAGTCCATGTCAGGAGGGGATTTGCAGCAGTTTTATCTATCGTGCTGTACTGCAAACAAGAGAGAAACTCAGGTGATTTTCTTGACGTTTTAGATGGCGATGGAAATGCGAGGAGCTCCCTTTTAAGCTAGGATAAGGTAAATAGATATGCTTGTTATTACAGTCTGAACTATGTTGTTAAACTATTTTTCTATTACAGTACACGATCTCCAGAGCTTCGGACTTGATAATGTAAGTGTTCCCAAGACAGTGTTCTGGTTCTCTTGGTCTGCTTTCCTTCTGGATTTCCCTTCCTTTGTCACATTGAGATCTTAGTTTACTGCTCCCAGCTGGATTTGGCTTTGAGTCCGAGCAGAACCTGGGACTTGCTTTCACACAAGGCTTTGAAGTGTGTTCCTGGACATCTGCATGTTGCTTGGCAAGCCTGTTCCCCCCTTTCTGAGATCGCAGTATTTCTTAATCTGTGCTTCCCAGTTTTCTAATGTTGACATTTTCACAACTGCTTCTTGATCTGTTGGAGTTTACCTTGTGCTAGGAGGAAAGCAGATGATACCCATAGCTATGGCACCGAGGCAGCAGCTGGAGGCAGTGGTGCTCCTACAGCAGACAGAGGAGTGGGTGGGCATGCCTGCTCTGTAGATGGGAGAGAAGGACTCCGGGATTTGGGAATTTCCAGCAGGAAGAGGAGAAATTCCACACCTTGGAATCTCTCAGGAAAAATAAGAGCAAGCACTTTGAAGTCTTCTCTTAAGATGCACAGAGTAAGGGAGGACCTACCTCTGTTCCAGAGCCACACTCAAAAAAATTCACAGTTAACTTTAGGCCCCTTACCTTGCCCCTTGGATGTTGTGCAGTTCAGTTAATAGCATTTCTGTTTCAGATCAATATGACACACTACATCAAACATCTCTCATTTGGAAGGGATTATCCAGGCATTGTGAACCCTCTGGATGGGACAGACGTCACTGCACAGCAAGGTAAAAGCCAGCTGAGAGAAATCTCTTTTTAAATGTCTATACTACTAGTATTAGAAGAGGAGCAAAGTTCCCAGTGTTTAACAGGAACCCTGAGGGTATTGCATAAAATGTGAACTTCTTACCTTGTGCTCCTTCTGAAACAGCAGCCTCCATTCATCTGGAACAAATCTGCCAATGTATTTTGATCCTGTGACCTTTCTGAAAGATCTCTCATTTCAGTTCATGGATGCATAACAGCAGGTGCAGCACATCATTATTAAACCCCTGCATCAGGTGTAGTTCAGGGACAGCCCTGTCTAGCTACTGCATGCAGTAGGAGATAACCAGAAGATGCAGGATAGAGAAAAAAGGCCTAATTGATCCAGTTGGCAGCCGCTCACCGGTGGTGTTCCCCAGGGCTCAGTACTGGGGCCTGCTCTCTTCAGTATCTTCATCAACGACCTGGATGAGGGGATCGAGGGCACCCTCAGTCACTTTGCAGACAACACCAAGTTGGGCGGGTGTGTTGATCTGCTGGATGGTCAAGAGGCTCCACAGAGGGATCTGGACAGGCTGGGTCAATGGGCTGAGGTTCAACAAGGCCAGATGCTGGGTCCTGCCCTTGGGCCATAACAGCCCCCTGCAACGGTACAGGCTGGAGGAAGAGCGGCTGGAAACTGCCCAGCGGAAAAGGACCTGGGGGTGTTGATCACCAGTGACTGAAGAGGAGCCAGCAGTGTGCCCAGGGGGCCAAGAAGGCCAGTGGCATCCTGGCTTGTACCAGCACTGGTGTGGCCAGCAGGACCAGGGCAGGGATCATCCCCCTGTACTGGGCACTAGTGAGGCCACATCTCGAATACCGTGTCCTGTTTTGGGGCCCTCACTCTCAGAAGGACATTGAGGGGCTGCAGCGTGTCCAGAGAAGGGCAACGAAGCTGGGGCAGGGTCTGGAGCACGGGAGTGCTGAGGGCAACTGAGGGACCTGGGGGGGTTGAGCCTGGAGAACAGGAGGCTGAGGGGAGACCTTCTGGCTCTCAACAACTCCCTGACAGGAGGTTGGAGTGAGGTGAGGGTCGGTCTTTTCTCCTCAGGAACAAGTGACAGGATGAGAGGAAATGGCCTCAAGTTGTGCCAGGGGAGGTTTAGGTTGGACATTAGGAAAAATTTCTTCACGAAAAGGGTTTTCAAGCATTGGAACAGGCTGCCCAGGGCAGTGGTGGAGTCCCCATCCCTGGAGGGGCCTAACAGGTATATTGATGTGGTGCTGAGGGACGTGGTTTAGTGGTGACCTGGCAGTGCTGGGCTAATGGTTGGACTTGATCATCTCAAAGGTCTCTTTCAACCAAAAAATGATTCTGCAGTTGTTGACGGAGAGCTGTAATGTCTGTCTGACCTTGATCTTACCCAACAGTAACAGCTGAATAGCTGCAATGAAGTTGAAATATTGCTGATCTTTTTGAGATAGCTCCAGTTTTCTGGCTTGAGGAGGAAAGGCAATTCTCTCCTCGTACTTCTGCTGCTCAGACTATAATCTAGCCTTGTTCACACAAGCCAATCTGTGAGCATTTTCTATGGAAGTTCCTGACTGTACCACTTCATATGCCACTGCAGAGATTACTTTTTTTTTTCGATCCACCGCAGTCTGCAAAGTTCGTCTTTGGGTACTGGGGGTGCTGTTATATAATGAAGCTTGGAGAAAGAAGTTGATTGTTAATCCTGCCTGAATCCATTCTCTTAAATTTTCCATCGATTTTAATTCTTGTACCCGAATCAAAGGATAGTGCTTAAAATAAAATACATAAAAATGAAAAGGTGTCGTAATGCTCATTACACTCATGATGCTGTAGCTTTCCCATGGAGTAACAGACTATCCGAGAGGGGGCCTGTAGCTGGCTGGTGAAATTCTCTCTGTAGGCTGAAGCTTTCCATTTTGGACCTCAGAGAACCAGTTGGCAAATTCTTGAGGAATTAGGGCTGAAGGTGTGCTCCAGAAAAGTGGGAGAGGTACATTGCAGGTCAAATTTCTATTTATTGCAGACCAGCTAAACATACTATATGTGAGAATTACTTCTGTAGAAATGGATGAATAATCTTCTCCTCTAGAGAGTTTCATAGAAAATAGGTTTTTAAAGCAACTCCTGCCTTTCATTATCCTTAAGAGAACTGAAGGAACAGGCTCGTCCAAGGCAGCAGAAGTTCTCCTGTTTTTTTTCTTCAATGATTCCGATATTCTTTTCATCCCCTGATGATACAATAAAAACCATGCTGCTACAGGAATGAACTGCAGTGTTAATTGGAGTCAGTATAGGACCCTCATTTAGAGTTGAGTTTGTTTTCTTAAGAGTTATGCTGTTAAATATGAAAGTTTTCATGTGCTAGAATAAGAATTTTCAAGAAGTACTGGTAAAACTATAGCAAGAAAACTGGTTTGTAGAAAGTTTTCCATTTAGTCAAGGCCAACATACGGGTAGTTTTGGTTCTGTTTGGAACAGGAACGAGATTCACGCTGGCAAAACGAAAACTCATGTAGGGCATTAACTTTACAGCCCTTAAACCTCCAGTAGCTGTTGTGCAGAAAGCTGTTCCCTGACAAGCTGAACACTACCAGTTTGCATCTAGCTAACCTGTCAGTTAAGCTTTCCAGCTCTTCGACAGTTACGAATTGTGTCTCTGTCTTTGCTTCCAGCTTCCATGATGTTTCAGTATTTCGTCAAAGTGGTCCCCACGGTGTATATGAAAGTAGATGGTGAAGTAAGTACCTTTTTTCCCCTATTGCTTTGGCAAATGAAAGCCTTCAGACTTTCTCCTCGTATTCAGATGCTGACCCTTTCTGATCTCTGGTAGAAGCAACACAATCTGTTTGACTTTCATCACATCACCACCCCAACAAAAATAAGTTTCTATGGTGTAATGTTATCTGTAATGTTTCAGCCCCCTCCATCCCACCTAGAATCAAAGTGACCATGCCATTTTCATCATGGTCCCTCATGAGTCCCTCATAGTACTTGCTCAGAAGAAGTCAAAGCAGCAAGTCGATCCTAAAAATGTTGTTTGGAGAATAACCCAAGATGCTCGTCTCCAATTTAAAAACTCCTTCAGCCTCCAGAATAGTGTGGCTAGATTTCCAGCCCTGCTTTCAGAGTATGTCCTTCTTTTGGGACAGGTAGGATAAACAAATTACCAAGGAGATACCAGGGTGAGATGAAGATCCTGAGAACAGAAACAAACTAATGCTCTCTTCAAGGTCTTCAAACTTAAGCCAGCCTGAGGAGCAGAAAGATCTGTGATTTCTTTCTTTCACTTGGAAGTGTTTATTTTGGTTGCCATAATTCTGCAGAGGATCTCAAGAGCTACAGAGAACCTCTTTATAAAAACCAAACCAAACCTGGCAGTTATTATTTGGGCCCCGCAGTCTTAGGGCAGCAGAATGATATCAGCTGTTATGTTTCTTTCGCACAGATGACACCAGCAGCTGGTGTTTTCTTTGCAACAGCAAAGTCTGTTGTTGTGCAGACTTCACCACAAGTGCTACCCAGTGTACTTACCTAACCCTGTGAGGAAGAGGCAGGTGCCACATGCCCCAGTACCTCGGTAAGCACTCATGTACATGATGGCTTAGCTCCCGAGCTGTCTCCCAGGTTTTGGTTCTTTATCTTCTACAGCCTGCTTCACTTTAACACCAAACCAGTTTCTTTTGAGGTGAAACCCAAGTGTGGTTCTGGGGCTTGTTCAATGCAAGGACTGATCTACATGTGGATGAAACACCAGAATTTGACTCTCTTGTCCTATGCAGTTTTATAACCAGTTTTATAACCAGTTTTATAATGCTGTGCAAACCCCACAACACTGGGAACCATTACCTCCTCAGGCTCTTCACCCAAACTCATGCCACTCTGTGGCATGCACCGCATATCTCTGCATTCAGAACAACCTAGTGCTACATGTCCACACAGTCTTCGTGTTTAGGCAGTCTGAAGTGTAAGTCTCCGGCAGATTATTAGTTGTGTCAGAGGCTGTGTAGGAACCACAAATCTGAGGAGCCGCAAGGCCACAGTAGGTACAGTGCAGACATTCAAGCAAAGTTATCCTAGAGCGGTGTGGGCAGAGCAATCTAACAGAATCCATTGGAAAGGCAGATGTAGTTTGTTCATCTGCCCTAACCATTGAAACTGTCTGTAAGACTCAGTTCTCATGTGATAAATCCTTATGGGACCACTCTTCAATCCCTGGCTTAGAAAGGACCTATCTGTCCTTTCCTGGAAGTTGAGTGGAAGTTATATGCTATGAAGTGATATTGGGAAAACATTCAAGCCATGTTTGAAGCTCCTTCTACTTGGATTCAGGATGTCTCTGCAGTGTCTGTGGATGATCAAAATTCCTGAAGTGCAAAGAATAGTTAATTGGAGCCCTATTCTTATGGCCACCTCCCAGTATACCATGGCTTCTGTTTCTCTTGATGGAATCTCACATTCTGCTGTAGAGCTGGTTTGCAGTTTTCAAAGGACTTCTCCTGTCAAAACAATTGCTTTTTGTTAGTCATCACGAGAGGAATTGTGCAGACCATGATGGTCATACCTATGGTAGCTATGGATACAAGTGTGCTGCCAGATGTATACCTGGGGCTGTGTTATACATTCAGTACTTGGAACCCCCAAATGTGGAACTTGGTGAAGAAACTGGCTAGTATCTTTCTCAGTTTGGATGGTAATTTGTGTCAGATAGCTTACTAGGGATGATAGAACATAATTTCATTTTACAGCAACAGCAATTTGTTTGCTCTAAGAATAGGACTGGTGTGAACAGTGTGTAGAAGAATGGCAGGGCACAGAAGAATGCTGCAGGGTGATCTTCATTTATATAAAGATGGCCAATCTGTGTCCTTCTGCAGCCCTGGCACTCTCCTGCCTTTATATATTATTTCCTTTTTTCTCCCTCTTGATTGTATATGGCTTTCTTACATCGCTGCTGTCCTTGAAGCATGCTTAGGTGGACTACATTTTGGTAGAGAGTGATGTGGACTTCGAGCTGAGGTCGAGGGGGACAGCTTATGCCATTGCTTGCCAGCAGAGTCCAAAACAGTCCAGCCTGGGGACTGATGCATCACTCATTCTTTGGGCTGGCTGGGCCTTTAAGTGATAGCCTGTAGTGAAAACAGACTTGATCCTGATGGTGGTCTCTATGACCCTTTGTAACCACTGTTGGGACCCCCACCCGTGGGTGGGCAGGGCTACTGATATGGTTCACTGAATCTTGTTTCAGTAGCCTTTCCTGTTCCTCATTAACAAAGCAACATTTGCTGTGTTTGTTTCCTGCTAGGTGGTAAGGACTAACCAGTTTTCAGTTACACGACATGAGAAGATAGCCAATGGGCTACTAGGAGACCAGGGTCTGCCTGGGGTATTTGTGCTGTATGAACTTTCACCCATGATGGTGAAGCTGACAGAGAAACACAGGTAAGAGTCATTTCAGTCTTGTTTCATTCACCCTCCACTGATTTTGTCATTTTGCATAGCTTCAAACTCCATCCTCACTTAGACACGACAGTGCAAATGCCTGAAAGTCACCCAAGCCCGTTTGTGGACATAGGAGAGGAGGAGGCACTCCCAGATGCCCTTCATATCCCTCTGAACATCTGAAAGGGATTGGGGTTTTTCTGATGCTGTCTGAGGCATTTTAATCCAGTATCAAGATGGAAAAGGAAATGGGTGCAGCGAGCAGAAGCCTGATGCAGTGGTTCTGAGTTCAGACTAATTTCTTCAAAGTCTTTTTGAATGGTAAGACTAGATTTACATAGCATACCCATCTTACCAGCACCTGCAGCAGCACCCACGCTGAGCCAAACCGGTTACTTACTCTGCATTTGCTATAGCTTTTCTGCATGCTGTAGCCAGTGTGGAACCTTGTTCTTCTTTCCAGGTCCCCTGTTAATCACAGGGGAATGAAAGAGGTTGTAGCTGTCCGATCTTGTTAGGGTCATAACGAGGTACAGACGTTGTATTAACATGTGCTTAGGGATTTAGTTTTTGTGTTCCAACAGCCTGCTGTACATTCTGTCTGGGTTGGAATGGAACAAATCCTAGGGATTAAAATTCCACCCTTTGGGTTTATCAATTCAGTACTTGTCTCTTAGTGTTGCCGTTGAGCTCATTAGAGCACGCTGCTCAGTGCTGCTCAGTAGAAGTGTCGGTGACAAACTCCACTCTGTAGCCAGCAGGGGTTATTGAATTGTTAAACCTGTCAATCGTCAGCTATTAATATTTATATAATGCATACTTATGTGCTACAATTAACATTATGATAATTACGAATTAGTTTTTATTAGTTAATTGTTACTTATCTGACATACTGGTGTCTGAGCTCATGCTGGTTGTTCAAATTGTTTTCCTCATTCTAGGTCCTTTACACACTTTCTCACGGGAGTTTGTGCCATCGTTGGAGGCATATTTACAGGTATTGCACAGTTGGATCTTTTTTCTTTCTGAAGTGTAAACATTTGCCATCTTTATTTTCTGAAGTCTTCATGACTGGCAATAAATCCCTAAATCGATGGGGAGAGACGATTTCAGCCTGCAGGAGAGGGATATAGCCTGTTCTGCAGAGCCATGGAAGTGGCATCTGTTTGTAACTAGCACTGCAGACTTTCAGGATGCTGCAGATGATGTAGACCTATTACAGTATTTCATATGATTAAATACTTCTTTTTATTATGATGTAGAGCTATCATAATATTTCATTTTGATGCTCTACAGGGCATGTTGTTTTCAAACAATGTGGTCTTTCACCTATCATATGAATGCGTCTGTACTGTTTGCTTGGCCAGCTTGGGTCTGTAAGCAGATAGTTGCTTTCACGTGGAACCCAAACCAGTAAAATCTGTGAACCCAGGTTGCCATGGGCATAGCCCATAGGTCTCAAGCTGTGTTCCCAGGAGCTCCAGGGAGTGCTCTACAGTGACTAAAAGTGGCCCTTACAGCTCGATGGGATCCTGTAGGGAGAGGCTGTTCCTGCAGAACCACGCTTAGAGTGTCCAGACCTCATTCTCAGCGCTGGCCTCTGGAATACCTCACTGGTGTCTGCTCAGCTCCATGCGTGTGACAGAGCCCAGCCTTGCACTCCAGCTAATAACCCAGGGTGCTCTGAAACATAGTCAAAGATGTTCACGTGGCTGTGCAGGGCCAGCCTGGAGATGTGGTGGGCAGATTTTACTGGACCTGAGAAGCCAGCTACTATATCGGATAACAGCTGTATCGCATACCTGTATCACATAATACCTTGATCGGGAGGTTTTCCCATCACCTGAGGTGTCACAATGCTCAATTAACCTGATACCGTGAAACAGGACTTCTGTCTGTAATAAATTTGATCATATTTGTTTCTGTGGTTGACTCGGGAAGGTTTAAAATAATTATTTTAATGACAAATGCAGGTGCCCTCTAGCACTGATGAGGTTTGACAGCCAGTTCATAGTGCTTGGGGCCAGATCAAACCACCTGTGTAAGAGTTTTTGTGTTACAGCATCAAATTGATTCCAGAAGTAGAGATAATTTCAGGGCAAAACCACCATAAAAGACAGTCAGCTGAAGTGTTGCTCAAAGACTAGATAGTACAGCAAATAATTCCATATTCTCCAGGAATAAACAGAAGATTCAGTTCCTGTTATAGCTGCTACTCTTCATGTAGTATTGAAATGTCTCTCTTTGTGTAGGGCCAAGTAATGACTGACTTATTCCTTAAATTGAGGTGTTGAATAGAAGTAAAAAGAAAGTGAAGCTTCATAAAGGCATTGAAAATACCTTCGTTCACTGGTGCCCTGGCAGGGCCCTGGCAGGAGCTCAGAGCTCCTGTCCTGTGGAAGCCACCTCGATGGACGCAGGGTTGTCTGTGCAGTAGACCTGATCTGAGCTTTTCCGTGATCCCAAACAAAGCACTGAATTAAGGGCTGGAGACATTTGGGGAAAATACTGCAGAAAAAACTGAAGGCATCAGTTTGTTTTGCTTTGTGTCCTTGGTGGGTAAACGTTGCAGTCTTCCGGTAAGGGAGACATCAAGGGCAGCATTGGGTAGAGTCGCGTTCTTTAAGGTTACTGTGGAATGAGCGAGAATGAGGAAATGTGCCCTTGGCAGGCTGGGTCAGGGCAATGACATGGCACAGAGCTCTGAGCATCAGCTTCCTCTCCAAACTCTTCTCGCTCGTCAGTAAACACATGTGACTTGGCCTGTCTCGTTTTCACTTCTGTAAGAGAGATCTTTTCCTGGAGAATCACGATCACCTCTGCCCTGCAAGCTGGATCTTGTCAGTCCTGATGAGATGAGGACCTTACTCTTCTGAGCAGCAGCAGCTGTTTTCTGTCTAGGGGAGCTGGAATTCCTTTCCACTGCCAGAGGGGTTTGTGTTTTCTTTCCCGGGGAGCTGTTCTCTCTTTGAGGCATGTGTGGCTTGATCCATCTGGTTTTTCTTTTTAGTTGCAGGGTTCATTGACTCCTTGATCTATCATTCGGCATGTGCCATCCAGAAGAAAATAGAACTTGGGAAGACAACATAAGGAAGCAACAACCTCACCCCACAAAAAACCTCTAAGGAGAACTGAACAGATTTGTCAAAACTCGAGCGATCTTCTGAGTGCACAGAAGAGGAGGTTTGGAAGAACGAGACGGCCCTGACCTCTCTTTCGTTACTGTCCTATCATTCTTTGTTTGGCATTGATTTGTGGATAGAACTGCTTGAACCTTGCTGCTATAAAGATTAGCCATCTTGTCCGGCTGTGCAGGCCCTACTGTAAAACCCTTTTGTGTCAGTCCACGTTCAGCCCGTTCTGTCCCCCCTCTCCTAAAGAGATGCTGGAGACGCTGCCTTCAGGAATAGTGTATCATCGTGGGACCTGGAATGGACTGAAGTTGCCATCAAATACACTTTCTAGCGGCACCATCTAGCTGTTTTATTTTCACTTAGCAAGCGTGCTGATGCTGTAGGCCAGACCTCTATGAAAACGTGCTGAATCCGGTGCACTTTCCTTCCAGCTGCCGTGCGCAACGTGGTGAGACCAGCGCTTGGGATGTGCTTGCTGTACCGTGGGTCATTGCAGCGGCTCGAGATTGCTCTTACAAAAGATGCAGGTTGATGTTTCAGCAAAAAATGTGTTTGGTGTTTTAATTGAATTTTTTTTTTTAATTGGATTGTGTTTTACACTTCCCCTCTGTTTATATTTTGAAATAAAGTCTATCCTCTCTGTGTTTTGAATAAAGCATTTGGAGGATTAATTTGAACTAATCCTGGTACTGAATTGGAAATTAGAGTTAAAAAAACACACCTGCATCGTAGCAAAGTATGTAGATACCATGATGATGATGATGGGTTGTTTTTTCTTTTTAATGATCTACGCAAGTGAATAAAGGGCGTGGTGTGTGAAATTATATTGGGAAAATTTTGAAAATAATGAGGAAAAATAAAATATTGTGGATTCCTGTCTCATTTTGAGGTAAAACAGACTCATTACTCTTAAATCTCACCTCTGGATTTGCTTTGGTGTATTGACTTTGAACTTGGTCCAAGCGCTTGGTCCAGCAACGCACAGTGAGTGTGACAGGCACAGGATTGATAAGGCAGAGAGAAAGCTATTTTATAATTAATTTAAAAGTAGGTTTGGGGTTTTTTTTTAATTAGTTGTACTTACCTACAAAACATAGAATATAAAACCCTGAGTTTTTTCAGTTGAGAAGCAATTAGAGGTTGTATGTAAGGAGACTGAATAATCTCCAAGCTAGAATACTGGGAAAAAAAAACAAACCCAAACATTTGAAACAAGGATATTTAATAAATCCATTGGTTCAGGACCATACAGTACTACTGCAGTGTGAGGAAGGGGACATAGTGTCTGTGTGTTTTATCAGGATCAAAAAGCATGACCTGAACTGCTTCAATCGCTCAGCAGAGCACACAGCTTTGTAACTGAATTTGGAAGAATAATCAGGAGGGGAAGATGAATGGAAATAATGCAGCAAGAGGTTAACCCGCAGTCAAACAGTTACCAGCTAATCGCTTGTCTTTGGTAAGAAAGCCAGTTACTTGTAAACCTTAGAAGAGCGTGGAGGAGCATCACACAGCACTGCTTAGCACCGAAGAGAGAACAGAGGGGAGGCGAAGGGGCAGGTAACTCCAGACTTGCGCTCAGTGTGGGAAACTGGGTATAATGGAGAAGAGAAACAGAAGACGTACAGAAATGGAGGTTGTATCTGGAGAGGTAGGAAACCAGTGATGCTAAGTGACGTGATACAGGCTTCTGCTGTAAAATGGGAGCTTGTGAGAAGAGATCTGGTGATTTTAGTAAGCCGAAAGACCAAGTGACTAATAGCCATGGAAAAGCTGACTGTGACTCAAGGATGTTTGCATTTGTGATTGGAAGTGGGAAAAGACACCCTGCTAACCTTGCTCTGGAGGAGAAACCCCTTTGGGGAGCTCAGTCTCCAGGGTCTGCAGTCTTGTTCTGCAGGGTGGGGTTGAGACAGATTGTGCGGCGTTTCAAAGCGGTAAGGCTCAAAAAGTAAAGCAAACGGAAAGCATAGATCCACATGTGTTTATTCAACATAAGATCATTTCCACTGCACTTGATTCTGTCATCTTCTGACTTAGCGTGCTGGGGTGTTTCCTTGTGTACTCTCTCGACACAATTTAAATAATTTTTCCTGTGTTATAAAAAGATAGGAAGGGAAGGTGCCCCTCTCCCCCTGCGCAAAGAACAACTACAAACCCCTCAAAAGCCATCAGCCAGCCAGCTCCATCAGTGCAGGCAGCCCCGTTTGAGCAGCTGCTGTCACCCAACAGTTTTGTGGCCACGACAGAAACACACACAGCAGCTCATGGGCTCCACGACCACCTGCAGCCCCACCATCTCCCTGTCCTGTCTCCCAGCCAGCGTGGGCTGAGTCATGCCCACCCTGTGTCCAGACAAATGCAATTTTCCTTGTGCCATGGAAGCGTCGTCTCCAGGCAGCCGCAGTGCCCAGCTGGTGGGACCAGCACAAGCAGCACCAAGATCCTGAGATCGCAGGGTCTGTGATCCCGGGCACGTGGCAGTGCTGAGGGGTGAGGGAGCAAGCTAAAGAGCAAGGGCAGCTGCCGGCAGTGCAAGGGGCTGCCGGTTCCTGTGCTGACGACCTCGCTTCAGTTTCTTGGAAATGCATCATTTGTAGAATAAAATCCTGCCTTCAGCTGCCAGTCTCTCGATGATGCTGAATTCGGCATCAGCATCGTGGACTCTGGTCCTGCGAAAGGCTCCAGACCAGCGGTTTTTCTCCCAGTAGTGGTGCCAGTTCCCTTCGCTGTCTGCTCCGAAGCCAAACACAGAGACCTGTGCACATGCCGCAAGAGCCGTTGCTGCACGGGCGCCAGGTCGGCCCGAGAACACGCAGACGGGTGCTGTGGGGGTGGTACGGGGCAGCGCCCAGCCCCACCGGCCACTCTCACCTGCTGGCAGGCGTGCAAGGCGAAGAGCAGCGCCGTGAAGCCGGTGGAGGGGTACCGCCCGCGGCGCTGCACCCAGTTGTCGTGGATATACTTGAGGAACGCTGGGCTCAGGATTAGCACCTGAGAGGGGAGCAGAGGAGCCATCAGCTGCTCGCCGTGCTGCAACCGGGACTGCTGCCCCTGCGACCAGCAGAGCTGCTGGCCCTCCGGCTCGCCAGCTCTGCCACATCCCACGGAAACACGAGCTGGTCTCTGCCCAGAGGAGCCCCGCGGGCTGGGCAGGAGCTGGAGCCGGTCAAATCCTTACCTTGCTTCTGTCAGCTTTGATGAACTGTTTCACTCTCACATATGTGCTGCAAAAGCCAGAGGACAGCAGTGAGCGTCGGGCGCGCCCGCTGCCAGGGCCTCTCCTTTGGAAGCAGCTGCTTTGCAGCGGGTGGCTGTGGCCACCAGCCCTCGGCCCCGAGGCACCCCCACCTCGGGCTGGCCCAGCAGCATCCCCTGGCCTGGCTCCGGGAAGGGGCACATCAAGCCCGTGGCCTGACAGTGGGGACAGCCACCACCCCACCCATGGGCATCGTGGGACCGCAAGAGGCCCAAGCGCTGCAGGGACAGGTCAGTGCCCACTGCCATGAACTGTGGGGCAGGGAACTGCAGGCCTGTCTGCCCGGGGGGCCCTTTCTCCCACCAGCCCCATGTGCCAGGACCCCAGTGAGGCCACTAGGTCTCCAGGACCCCCCCCTCCCCGCACCATCCCCAGGGTCTCCAGCACAAGAGATGCATCTCCCAAAGCTGACGCACTGTGTGAGCTCTCCAGTGGAGAAGGCACTGGCCACCCACTGCAGGTCCAGTGGCTTGAAGGGGACGAGGACGAGGTGGACGCCAGGCCCAAGGTTCACCGCGCTCTCCGGGTACATGAAATGATGGGTTGTTCTCACGCCAACATCCAGCTCAAAGCCAGCAATCTTTGCTCTATTCATCCTAGCGGACAGTGGGAAGGCATGTCCCGAAATGAAGGGGCACACCATGCCAGGTCCAGGCTGCCAGCCCCACTGGCCAGGGACTCCAGGTCACCCTGGCCAGGGGCAAAGGGGACATGGGCAATACAGGGCTGGAGCATGCCCCAAGGAGGGGGAGCACCACCTCTGCCATCACAGAACTTGTGTCGGCAGATTTCACAGAGTGGCCGAGGGCTGGGGCACGCGAGGGTCCTGGGGAGACAGGGAGGGGCCAAGCCCCTTCAGGTCACCCACCTCAACACCCAGTCATGAGCATCAATCCGCAGCCCGTGGCCAGACCCCTTCAGCCTCCCCGAGTTCCCCACAACTGCACAGGTCCTGCAGCGAGACGGCTCCCACATGCCACTGGTCGGGGCTTGAAGGACAGTAAAGAGCTTCTGAATTATGTCCTGGAGCTGGATGCCACTTGGGGGACCCTGCAGCGTCTGGGAGAGAAAGGGCAGCAACAGGCAGCATCACCCCAACCCGCCAATGTCTCCAAAGGGGGATGAAACCCTACTCCTCCCAGCAGAGCCCTGGGAAAGGCATGGAAAACCCCAATGGGATAGTAGGAAAAGGGTGCAGGACACGCCAGAGATGGGAGGTTGGGGTTGGGGGGCGAGGGGGGAGCTGGCATACCTGCACCCCCCTTCACATCAGTCCAGCTTGACCTTGGCCCTGACCCACCACAAACAGAGTGGGGAAGCCCAGGGAGAGCCCCGAGCTCCCAAAGCTCCCAGTCACGCCCCTACTCACCAGCCACCACTGAACCACGTCGGCGGAGAGCTCGTGGGCTGTGCCCGTCAGCAGCGGCCTCATGGCCATGTTGTAGCGGGTGTTGAACCATGCAGAGCCGTTGGCGCTGGCGGTGCAGCGGACAGCGGGGACGTTGAGGGAGGAGGGAGCCCCAGGGAAGAGGCCGAGGCCGTCCGTGGGGGCTCGGAAGCATTGCCACAGGACCAGCAGCAGGCACAGGGCCAGCACCACCTGCGTACGCCTCTGGCACAGCATCCCTTATGCCACTGTGGCGAGATGTCACAGGGACCAGTCACAGCGGCACGACAGGACCCTTCCCACCTGCCCTCCCTGCCCAGCCTCCTGCAACAGTCCTTGGCTGCTCACCAACCCTGCGGGGACCTGGAACAGCCTGGTACGCGCCTCCTTTTCAAACCAGCCCCTGGCTTTTTTGCTGTGCTCCCTCCTGGCACTGCCGCAGTTACTGAGCTCCAGGCAGGGCTGGCTGGCAGCACGCGCTGCGCTCTGCCCGCAGCACTTTTAGGGTCTGCAAACCGCCCCGGGAACAAGCAGCAAAGCGCCGTTGCCAAACTCCATCTCCCCTCTGGCGCGGCAGCCGCCTGCTCGCGAAGCAGCCCCAAGCCTCCTCCCCAGGCCCCCCGAGGAGCAGCCGCTGGGCACAGCAGCCCCTCGGCCCCGCTGGAGCCCACGCAGGCGCTGTGCAGCCAGCAAGGCGTTCCCTCCCCAGTAGCCCTGGGGTTTTGCAGCATCAAGGGCACTGCATCATTGCCAGGAAGAAGGAGCAGGAGGCACTGACTTGCCATCTGTGTGCAAGAACAATTCTTACCCATTTTTAAGTGACATTTCTGTTCTCCATCTAAAAGCATTCAAGTGAGCCTTTTCCACAGGGAAAAGGGTTTTCTCATTCTCAGAGTGTTCTTGAAGTGCTCAGCCTCTCAGGACCTGGCTCCCATGGGACAAGGCAAGAGTAAGGTGCAGGGATGCGGGGACAGCCTCCATCCCAGGGTCAGAAGCAACTGCAGAAGGTTTGGGGTGGGGGGGAAGGTCCTCTCTGTACTGTGAGAGCTGAAGGAGAGAAAACCCCTCCTGACCTCACATGAGCGCTGTGTGCTTCCCCCAGTCCCCTGGGTGCCGACATACGGCCACAGGTCAGCACTGGCTTCGTTCCCCCTCATTAACCATTTTCTGGGGCTCTTTGCGGCACAGCCGTACCTGCTCGCTGTGGTACCCAACCAGTGGCGTGCAAATTTGGCACACACCTGGCAGCAAAACTGCTGCTCAAGCAAGGAGCAGACAGGAGACTGGGGGGGACGGGGGACTTGTGTTCCCCCACAAGCCTACCCTTTCAAAAAGCAACCGCCCTCGTCACCAGTTCTTGAACGGAAGCTCAAACAAGCTGCCACCAGCACGGTGGAAACACAGATGCGGTTGTTGCCAAGCAGGAAGCAGCCACCTTCCCTGCAGTGCTGGCTCTCTGCCCTGCAGGCTCGAGGGCACCCAAAGCCCCCCTGACGCTCCTCTTACTGGCGCCTGCTGGTTGTTTGCCATCCTGCAGCAGTCACGAGCATTTGCCGTGAGGCAACGAGCATCCATTTGATGTGCCGGTGAGGCCAGGAGCCAGCAGTCCACCCTCGTGGACTCGTGGCACTCGTGGGGCCTTGGGGTTATTAAGCCACAGCCCATGGAGAGGGACAAGCTGCCTGGTGGCTGCATGGCCAGTGCCAGCAGCTCCGTTAAGCCCCAAACCTGGGGGCTTAACTCAGTGAATATTTCATGAAGCTTTTTGCCGCCGCCCGTTGCTGGGGCAGGCAGGGCTCTGCACAGGCAGGGCTGAGCATCCCTGTCTCCCTGCCTGTGCCTGCTCCATGGACGGGACCTCTTCACCTGCACCTGCACCCCCACGGTGGCTGAAACTACAACCCTGGCTGTGCACCCAGAGGGGCCCGTGCCTTGGGGTCATCGGCCACAAGCCACCGCGCCATCAGCCACAAGCCATCCAGCTGCACCCCGTGGCCACAGTCAGGTCCGCGTCCCCCCTTAGCCCCAGGGGACGCCGCCAGGAGCTCCCCAGCCCAGCAGCCAGAAAAGAGACCCTGATAATGCCACGGTCCCCAGGTCCCCAGCCAGCTGCCCCCGGGGCCCCTCACCTCCTCGGAGGAAGCACTGCTGAGCAGGGCCAGGCGAAGGTGACACTCCCAGGCTCAGCAGCCTTGCCAGCGCTCGTTGCAAGCTGCAACAACTGCCACAGGAAGAGGAAGTGTTGCACCACGATATGGGAGAGAACAGAGCCTTGCGGTGAGCAGCACAGCGAGGTCAGGGCTGCAGTCTCTCCCCCAGTGGTCCCCACCACCCTGACATCCCGGCGCAGCCCTCCCACCCAGCCCAGCACCATGGTCACCACCAGTCCCACTAGAGCAAGACGCCGTGGCTGTGTTCCTTTGGCTGAATCAGGAAATGAATCATGAAAATGTTCCTCTGAGGGTGGGAGAAGCTGCCTGGAGTGGAACTGCCCTCCTGCTCTTACGGTTCCTGCTGGCACAGCTCAACTTCTGCCAACACCGACACTAGCAACGTGGAGGTCTCAACAGCCACATGCTGTTGACCAGCACCCCACCAGCTGGTTTCTTTTGCTCACCTGGACGGGCGTTTGGCTTAGAGAGGTCAGAGGAAGGCTGTGGAAAGTGCCTTGGCGACTGCAAAAAACAGACAGCGGAGAGAAGCCATGCAGGCTGGATTGTGAGGGGTTTTATCTCCTCTGATGCCTGAGAGGAAGTTTGGTGCCTGAGGAAGAGTGGCAAAGAAGAAGGATCTAGAAACTCAAACCAAACCAGCCCTGTGGAACACAGAGCCCCAAGGAGCTGGTGTTTATGGGTGGTCGGCTCAAAGGGCCTCTCCACCACTGCTGGGGTGGGCAGGGGGGTGAGGCACAAAAGGAGCAATGCCCTGAGCTGCCACCGAGCACACTCTCTGGAGCAGAAACAGTGAAACCCAAGTAGGAGGAACTAGGGATGGCGCAGGCTCGAGGTGGTGCTGGCTGCACAGCACTCTCTTTAATTCTTCGAGCTCCCCGTGCGCTCAGCCCTCAGCAGAAGCCCCCTTCCCTGGGGCGCGCGTGCCAGCACGGCCCCACGCGCAGCTCCAGGGCCCCGCGCGGCACCGCGCTGCTCCGCTCCACCATCCTCTCCGTTAGCGCTGGCAGAGCTGGGAGCCCCACGGGACAGGCAGCGCAGCCAGGGCAAGGCAGGAGCCGGACTCTTGCCACAGAGTGCCCAGGGCTGTCCCCTGCGTGAGGATGCGGCTGGGGCAGGAGCGCGGCTGTGGAGCAGGGGCGTTGCTGGGTTCTCTCACTTCGCCTGGCCGAGGATTCTGTGGGACGGCCTGGCCCTGCTTGCGGCTCATGGGAGCGCTGTGCTGGGGGGAAAGGGGTGCTGGGGCAGCGGAGGTGAGGGAGGCAGCACCGGCTGAGCTGGTGCTCCCGGCCAGCTCATCCCTGAGGCCCGCAGTGCACGTGAGAGTTCGGGGAATCGCATTTTAAGCAGAGCACACACCAGATCTTCCTTCTTGAATTGAAGCAGCTCCTACTCATCGAGCACGTGAACAAATGAAGCAGGGAAGACACCTCGCCTGTGAGGCTGTCCTTCAATCCACCCTTTCTGTGGGGAGAAAGGAAGGAAAAGGAGCGGTGAACATGACACAGGGGCACTCAGGGGGCTGAGGCGCTGGCCCCATAACAGCTGCCATTGGTGGCCAAGGAAAAGATGGAAGATGGTGAGACAGGTGCTGCGCCGGAGATGACAGTGGGTACAACAGTCATGGGGCAGAGGCAAGAGAGGGATGGAGAGGGTGCGGTGCGCTACCCAGCGCCAGTCAGCATACGCAGGTTCACTCACCCACCAGGTGCTGTCTTCCTTTTCAGACACCACAATGATCTCGCCTGCGCGGAAAGTCAGCTCATCTTCCCGGTCAGCATCGCAGTCTCGGAGAGCGCGGACCCTGCGGAGCAGCAGTCTATTCTGCAAGCAGATGAGAGCATCCTCAGGCCTCCTCAGCTTCATCAGACACAAACTAAACTAGCTCTAGTGCCTTGATCCCAAAGCCCCTGGCAAAAATGCGAGGAGCGAGGATGAGAGACTGGGAGGTTTCCTGTGCGGAGGGAGGGCAGAGGCAACAGGTCATCTGCTGGGAGTTTGGGTGGGACAGGGAGCCAGAAGACGCCTCCTGCTGCTGGAGCATCCTTCCAGAGGCAGCTGCTCCTCTGCCCCAGGACTGCAGCACGTGCAGTTGCACTGTCTGGGGTCCCAGTTTTCTGAGGGCAGGTCTGTGTGAGGAGTCACAGCGATGCTGCTCAGCACAACCCCAAGACCGAGCAACACAAGCGAGGTTCCCCGAATGAAAGAGCTCTCCTCCTCAGTGTCCTCAGGGAGAAGGCGGTCCCCTGCAGCACAGAGAGGCTGTGCCAGTGCATCTTTGGCTGTGTCCAGAACTGTACCCTGAGCTGCTAACAACCCGAAGTCATAAACAAGGCTCCCCTCAAAAGGCAGTGGAGCCTTACCGGGATTTTGGTAGCAATCCCAGCACCTAGCAGGGAGATGTCAGTGCCAGGGCGTCATAGCAAAAGTGCTTGGAGGAGAAGTTGCTGGGGCTGACTCCATCTCAGTTCAAAACCAAAGGTGATACATATGCAGAGATGTGGTAGCTGAGCTGATCTTGGCCTCTGGCTACCTACCAAACTGCTCCTCTGAGGAAGAGGTGGGACATTCCAGGCATGGCCAGAACATGGATCTGGCTCCTGACAGGATAGGTGTGAACCAGGCTGTTCCACTTTGCTGGGGCGAGACTTGCAGACAGGGTCTGTGGTTTTCAGGGCACCTATGACACAAGCAGGCTTGTCATCTCATCCCATCTTTCAACACAGGTGGACAACCGCAATCACCGCTGTCAGGCAACATGGGGCAGCGTGATCCTTCTCCATGGTGCAACGTGGGCAACGAGCAAGCCCATCACTCTGGGAGCTGGAAAGAGGAAGGACTGGGGATGGGGTGGAGAGAGGCAGTGGAAGAAAGGGACATGGCAGAAAGACATAGAGTGGAGACTGGGGTGAGAAGCATGTTACCAGGAAATGGGAGGTGGGTCTTGCAGCTCCAAAGTGCCCTAAGAGCTGCCAGCAACAGGGCAAGAATGCAGCTGCCGTGGCTCATGCGCTTGGCACCCTCTGTCCCCCCACTGCTGCCCATGAACTCCCCATGCTGGGATGAGGCTGGTTCCAAGAGGCACCTGGAGACTTCAGCTGGCCAGCCCTCCATCCTGGAGCACCCAGGGCTGCTCCTGGCAGTGCTTACCCCTTTGTCGAAGGGTTGTGTTGGGAAGCCACTGCCTCAGTCCCAGCCTGCCAGCCTGCCTGGGTGCAGAGAAGGGGGCATCTTTCTGCCACCGGGCACCCGTGGAAACAAATGCACTGCCTAAAAGACAGGGACAGGTTCATTCCCTTCTTCAAATTCAGCATCTCCAGCAGCCCAGCAGACCCCAGAATAACCCTGCCCTGGAGGTACTGGTGTCTAACAGCCAGGGTGTGGGGAGGCACACTCTGTCCAGTGCCACAGCTCTGCCAGCCCTGAGGCCAAGCAAGAGGACTCGCGGGCCTGAGCCACGAGCAAGGCTCAGCCAGACAAAGCCACAGGAAACCTGAATTAGTGCAGGTGCTGGATCTCGGACTTCCAGCAGGTCCTTCCTACCAACGTGGTCCGGCTCCTTGCACCTCCTGAGCCTGTCTTTTCATTACCTGAAGCCAGGCTGGTCGGGCTGGGCTGCTCAGAGCTGAGCGGTACCCAAGGGGCCAGCTCTGAGGATGTGCACTTGTGCTTGATGCTCAGAGGCAGGGGTGGGCTCCTCTTGCTTCTTGCGTCCTCAGCAAAGACGGACGAGCTGGTAAGGAAGGGTGGATATGCAGCCTGGGAAGCTAAACAGAGAGCAAGAGTAGATTGGGGGTCAGCAGCAAACTGGCACTGAGGGGCACAAATGTGTGGGTGGAGATTTTCTTTTCTCTGCTTGCAGGTCTGACTTAAGAAATTCATCAGGTTGGAAGCAGAGCTGGGACTGGCAGAGGGAAGGCCAGGCAGGACTTGGTGCACCTCCCAGAAAGCAGGGCAGACCCTTGGGCATGGGACAAGGCATGGGAAGGCTGGGCAAGGATGGTGGGAGCTGGTCTAGCTAAGGAGTGGAACTGCAATGCTGCTGCTGTTTGTGGTGGCAGCTTAGCCTTCCCAGCCCTGTCTCTAAAGACATGCTCCTCTACCTCTCCCAGCAGCAGCAGCATTTGGGAGGGCACAGTGCATCCTAATGGCTCCAGCGTAGGAGCTCCAAGGGCAAGCATACATTGCTCTTCAAAGCAGGGATCAGTGCTAGGACAGAGCAGCCAGCACATGCTAGTCTTGGTCCCTCAAGGAGAGAGGACCAAAGGGTGCCCTAGGGCACCAGATAACCCCTCACACTCCACTGATGAGTCCAGCTAACTCCCGGGCCACCCTCTGCTGATGGAGCCAGGCTGCAGCAGCAGCAGCTCACCCTGCCAGCCCCTGCAGGACTCCACTGCAGGCTCTCACCTGGCTTTGCCCACTGGGGTGGCAATGGAGGCGCATAGGAGGGAGCTGGTGGCACATCCAGGCTGCAGAAGTGGGTGGCTGGCGAGGGCCAGGTGTCTGGCCACCCTCCCCAGGTCACTGTCCCTGCTGCCTCCAGCCTGGAAGCAGCCGTAGTGCGGTGGTAGCAGCTCTGGGGACGGGCAGAACCTCCCTTCACAGGACCCAGCTGGGAAAGGGATATTTGCAGGTTAGACAGGTCGGGAACGGCTGGACACCTGTGCAGTGGGAGCAGAGACAGCAGCAGCATGCGTAGCCCCAAGCCAGAGCCTGTCAGGACCTCACCTTCTCATCCAGGTCTTCGTCACTCTCATACATGTCATCTTGGCCCAGACACCACTCATACTCCACGTGGACGTCGGGGTTGAACCGATTGCTCTGGGCCTGCAGCAGCTGGGGCATAGAGGAGCAACGTGAGGACCCATCAGCCCTGTCCTGCCCTACCAGCTCCACAGGAAGCTGCTGGCCCCATCGCTGACCACCCACCCACCAGGGCAAAGTCTGCAAGCTGTGAGCAGTGCTTCCCAGCAGCGAGAGAGTTTTGCACAGGCCTCCAAACCCCCAAACCAGGGGGCAGAAAGACATGGCAGAAGCAGGACTTGGACTCGCTGAGGAGATGCACTCACCCCACGCAGCCTCAGTACAGGTCTAGGTCCCCCTGCCCAGGCACGGCACAATCCCTACCTCACCTGTCCCAAACTGCTCTGCCCTGAGGGACCCCATGCCAGCAGGGCCAGTGCCCGCTGGACCCTTCCGCACCCTCCCCTGCATCCCACACTGGCACTGGAGATGCTGAGGAGCATGGGTGACCCTGCAGCATGTCCGCATAGGTGTGGGTCCCCTGCTGCTCTCTGCTGCTGGGACGTGGCCCGAAACCAGAGAGGTGACGAGACAGTGTCTTACCAGCTCTTCACACAGCAGATGTCTCATCCTCCTGGCAACGTCCAGGGCCGTCTCTCCTGCTTCATTAGCTGGTGGGGTGGAAACGGCAGCCTTGAACACCACAAGCCTGTGCTCTGCTCAGCAAATTGATGAGCAGTGCTGCCGTTGGGGCATCTGGGGGCAAATAACTCTAAAAGGTGGGACAGCCTGAACCCAGACCAAAACAAAGGCTCAGGCCATTACAGGATGGTGGTGGGAAGATGAAGAGGGAAGGAACTGACACCCAGATAAGGAAAGGAGCACAAGTAAATCCCGATGACTTGCAGAGATGGGACAGGATAGAGGGACAGAAGAGCTGGGTCACTGCCAGAGCTGAAAGGCTACAAAACCAGAGGAGAGCTCCATAGGCGGCACCCCTTGTCCTCTGTGTCGCTACAGGGAGCTTTGGGCAGACACGGAATGTGTGTCCTGATGCCTGGTGAACACACAGGCCACCCAGGTCCCAGTGCTTGCAAGCAGGGGTGTGAGTGCCATGCGAACAAGTGACAACCGTTTTACATCAGTTTCACTTTAAACTAAACCCCTTTCCACTCCTGGGAAGTCTGAGGGTAGGATCCGTGATGGTGTTGCTGTAACTGCGCCTCATTGTTATTTCTGCAAAACCCCTCCTTGCAGAGCTGCAGCACAAGTCTGGCTGGCGAAGGGTGGGCTGGTGGCCTCTGGGGAAGGTGGGAGAAGGGAGCAGCAAGAGGTCTGTGCCCTGAGGGACCAGAGAGCATCCCCAGACCAGCAGCAGGGTCTGCACTGTAGACTCAAGGCACTCAAGGTACCAGTGGCAGTCAGTAAAGGTCAGGCACGGCTGTGCCCAGCATGGCCAAGGCAGTGAGAAATTTGGCTGCTACTGGGGAACACGCACCCGGCTTCTGACGCCCCGCTCATGGTCTCTCTGCCCTCCGAGGGGCTGCCACCACACTGCCTGGAGCAGGGAACAGGAGCATCTCCCGGGAGACAAGGCTCAACGCACCTACCAGCTGAGCTGATACCTGTGCCCTCCCATCTCACCCAGCATCCTAGTTTTACAGATGACCTCTGTGTTGTGAGGAGATTCATGGGCAGTGTAAATGGTTGGACCTGTGATCTGGGCTCCAGAGCACCAGCACGCGCTGACTCTGAAGCAGCCCTTCGGCAGCTCCCCCATCTGCTCTCCAGCGTTGCAGTATGGGCTTTGAACAGGAGTTAAGTGCCTGTTTTGGCTCCTGTTGTGCCTGTTCTGCGTGTGGAAGAGCAGCTCAGGCAGTGTTTGCCTCGCTGGTCTCTGTCAAGTGAGTGAGCCCACCCCAGCACAGCCCCACCATGGGCTTGCCAGTCACAGGCAGGCCTGTGGCTGCCCACACGGGAGCGGTGTGAGCCAGTCAGAGGAGTGAGTGCCCTGGCGTCAGGAGTGCCCCAGAGCAAGCCCGTTCCACCCTGGGGAGCAGAGAGGAGCATCCCCTGCTCCGAGCTGGAGAGCAAAGCCACCGCTTTGCTGCCGGGCTGTTGAGAGCAGGATCCCGTGAGATGCTGTCACCCCACTCGCAGACCGCCAAACTGGCCCAAACGGGCTTGTGAACCCCGCTGAGCCTGGCACGCCAACCCAGAGCAGGGCACCTCGCTGGACATGCGGAGAAGAGCCTGGGGCTGAGGCTGTCATCCTGCAGGCAGGGTCCCACCCCAGCACTGTCAGCAGCCTGCCTCTCCCCAGTGCCTCCCCAGCTGCAGGCAAGCCCCGCTGAGCACGTCAGCAAGGCTGAGGAGGTGCTTCAGAGAAGAGCTGAGAAGACACTCTGTGTGCACGGGGTGGGGGAATCCCGCGGCCACTCACTGATGGTGATGTTGGCCTTGGCCTTCAGCAGCAGCTTGACACACTCAGGTTTGTTGTGAGAACAGCAGTAGTGAAGCGGCGTGTTCCCCTCCGCTGTCCGCTTTGCCAGGCTCCTGCTGCAGCAGAGGGCGGATAACGTCAGCACCCCTGAGAGGAGCCGCTGGGTCCCAGCCACGGCAAACACTGCCTGGTGCTGGCACGCGTGCTCTTCCCACCTTGCCCGGAGAAGAGGTTGTCACCACCCCGTCCCACCTCAACCCAGAGGAGATGAGGGAACCCAAGGCCCCTCTGATCTAGGGATAGTTACCCCAAACTCAGCACAAGGTACATTTGGTGTACCAGGTACAGTCCTGGCGAATTTTCTCTTTTCTGGGAGCATTTTAGAGATCATCAGTCTTGCACCTTTCACTACAATGGCTTAGCCATGGCAAGAAGATGAGGTGTCATGAGCTTACCCATTCTGGACAAGAAAATCAACAATATGCAAAGAGGTTCGATCAGACAACAGCACCGCCAGGTGCAGAATGGTCTCCCCAGGTTCCTGTAACAAAGAGAAATACAGCAAGGGTGAGACTGTGTCTACCTGCTCTACCACCACAGGCAGGAGTGTTGTCCTTTAGGGACTGTCCTTACTCTTTTAAAATCCCTGAGAGATGAACAGGTTTGACTGTCTCTGCAGAGCCCACCAAAGCTGGTGAGAACCCAAGTTAATACGTGCAGAGCCATAGCTCACGGCTTCCTGAAGAAGAATCAGTCATCCCCTTTGCACGTTTGGAAACTGAAGCAACAAAGGTGACCTCTCTCTCCAGACCAGTGGCTGAACTTTGCCGAGTCCCTGATCTCTCCAGAGCCCCGGGGCGTGCAATGGCTGCTCCCTGCAGAGCCGCCTTGTGCTTGCCATTTTGTCCCGAGACATCCCACGCTGTTGGTCCTTCTTGCCCACGGCAGCGTTGTGCTCATTTGCTTTTTCTCTGGAGGACACCCACCGTCTCCCTTGCCAGCCAGGCAGGGTGGCACGGTGGAGTGCCTGCAGCACCCAGGGTTAGGGCTGTGCTCTCTTCTTGCACTTACAGCAAGGACCCACTCTGTGGTTCTGCAGGGAAAAGTGCTGCCCTGATCTTTCAGCCTACGATGACACTTAGATGTCCGGAAGAAATCCGCTCAGAAGTTTTCAGGTAAATCTCAGTTACAGACTGGCCTTTGGAAAGCCCTGGGCTTGTGGTTACGACCCGTGGCCCCCGCGCACACAGCACGAGGAGGGCTGGGGGGTCACAGCTAGAAAATCTCCCTCTGCCATAATGTTCCTCACCCCGCTCAAGCCTGCCTGTTTCTCCTGGCTGACAGACAGCCCCTTTTTCATCACAAAACTCTGGCCCCTCGCTGACACAGGGGCCCTTACAGACAAGCTGGAGAGGCGACAGCAAAGCTGTTCGTGGTAAGGACGGGTGGCCATACCTGCAGAGGGGCCAGCACAGGCTTGCTCAAATCCACGTTCTCTGCGTATGCTTGGAGCAAAGTCAGTATGTCCTTCTGCTTCACGGCTTCTGGGAGGCCGGAGCACTGAGCAGCAGGGCTCCTCTTGGCATACTTCTTCTCGACATACTTGGAAACGATGAAGTCTTTCCGAAAGGCCCTGGCAGAGACCACCCAAATGAGAGTTAGGGGCCGCAGAGCGACACAGTGAGCATCCCAGGGCCACTGACCTCCTCTCCCACTGCCCCAGACACTCTTCTTCTCTCTCTTTCAGAACTGCCAGGCAGTTTAGCACCTTTCCTCTCTCTGTCTCATTCCCCAAACTCCTCTGCAGCACCGTTCGTAATAACTCCTACAAAACACCCTGGTGTTCTTAAAGCTTCCTCTCCTGCAGTTACATAATTAAACAAGAGCTTGACTTCTATGCATTTAAAGTGTGAGCACTGCCATGGCTAGGGGCAAAGACCCCTGCGCCTACCACGGGAAGCCAGGACCAGGACCCGGTCTTTTCTCCCAGCAGGGAGCCCACTGTCTTCATCTGACCCCCCACGGTCTTGAGCTGGCAGGGACCAGCAAGGATCGGAGCTTCTCCCCCTCTCCCGGGCACTCTTTGCTCTCCAGAACCCTCTCCACTGCCTCTGCTCTGGGACGAGGAGCCCTGACCCCTCCACCCTTCCCATGCGGGAGATGCTCAGGGCTGCACTGGGGATGGCTATACAGTCCTGGTGATGTTTGCTGCTCTCTTCTCCCTTCCCTTCTCTTCCCTTCCCTTCCTCCCCAGCCCCGACCTGTCATTTGCCTTTTGGACCCCCCTGCCCTCACAGTTCAGCACGGGGCTCAGCCCCCTGACTCTGACAATTAGGGGAAGGAGCAGACATCTCAAGGACTGGGAAACACCACATGGCATGAACTGGTGAAGAGTATCCATGGGTTGGGAAAAACTTCCAGACAGGGACTGGCTGCGTAGGCTGGTACTCTCCCCTTGGAGAGGTCAAGAACAGCAGAAGCAGTGGTCAGCCAGAGGACCTGGGGCGGCTGCAGGAGCTCCGGAGGCAAAGGAGAGCTCCAAACAGAAAAGGCCATTGAAGAAAGCTGAATTACTAATTTCATGTGGTTTCAGTTTCCCCAGCATCCCAGCAGAAGGGTGGATCTGGCCACTTGGGTCTTGATCACGCTGTTCCAGTTGTATTTTCCTGCTCTCCTCCCAGCTCTCTGCTTCTTGCCCCGTGCCAAGTGCAGTTCCTTATCCACCTATTCACTGCAGAGCAGGTCTGCTCTGTCTAAATGGTGCCCTAGTCAGGACTTACATGCCTAATTGCGCAGGTTCTGCCTGCTCTCCAGCCTCCGGAAAGTCCCCTCAGCCCCTGACAATGAGCTCCCCAGCTATGTTTCCCCCAAGAGCTCTACAGCACCCCAGGTTTATGGCACTAAGCCCTGGGGAAGCCCTCAGCTATTGCTGGTACGAGGCATGCCAACCCAGCTCTCCCCTGTCCTCTGCAGAGCCTAGAGGCTGGGGCACTCTGGGGTGAAGGGAGGGGGCTTCTCGCATCCTCAGCAGATCTTGCTCAGAGCCTAGGCTGAGCCCATCAACCCTGGGCACCAGCTGCTGGGCTCAGTGAACTGCTTGGCACCATGCAAGTCCCTGTCCCCCATCCCGCTCACCCTCTTGCCCTTCCCTGCCCTGTTGACGTGCAGCCAGATCTGTCCCGCTTGGCAGCTCCGCGTGGTTTTTTTATGTTTCATTTCTTGACTTTCCCTTTCCAGCACAAATTCCTCAGTCTTTGTCCTGACCTCAGGGCCAATCCTTGAGCTGTTCTGCTGGCTCTTCCCTCACGCTTCTCTCCTTGATCACACTTCTCCTGCTAGGCTTGATGAAATTGCTTCTAAAGAGAAGTTATGGTCTGGGGAGGAGATCAGGCAGTGCCATGTGCCTGGTCACTACCGGGAGCACTCAGGACCACAGAGCACGTGCCCATGGGTGAGGGCCCCGTATCTAACTTCCCACAAAAAACAGCTCTCGCAGAGCAACTCACATTTCACTGTGCACCGTAGGCTTCAGGGAAAAGCTGGGGAGATTCGCTTCCATAATGTCGTTGAAACCAGAGTTGCCAATATTCCTCGCCAGCTGCAAAACAGCCAAGCTAGAGGTGATGGGGGACATGCAGCAGCTCTACGTACGTGGTAGCAGGAGAGGGAGCTCCAGGCTGAGATCCTGACTGGGTATCAAGGGGATGTTGAGGGGTGCCAGGATATCTGTACCCTGTGGCCTCGAGACTCTGCCCCGACTCCTCTGCTGAGATCTCCCAACTCCAGCAGTGCAATCAACCCCAGAGCCAACCCCTGGGCTCACATCTGGGCCACCAACGATGCCTGCCAAACACTCCCATCCCCTGCCCTGATGCCCACCAGCTGCCAGTAGCTCCCATCACAGCCCTACCAAACCATGAGCACCTGGATCATTGTGGCCCTAAGACAGCCCCATGCAAGGTCTCCAACCCCCTGCCAGCCCCACACTCTGCTCTAGAGCTCCAGTTCAAGCTTGGCCCTGCCCCACAGCTTCCCTGCACCAGGGGACACAGATGGAGAAAGGGAACTGAGGAAGACAGGTAACCCAGCAACAGCAAAGTGACTCCCTCCTCTCCTTCCTGAAGATTACAGTTCCTGCCACAATAACCACTAAACCCGGGGGATTACAGGTGGGTATGGGCCAGTGGAACGGGTGAAAAACCCACTGAATTAAGTTAGTTTCAGGAAGGCCACAGCAGAGGCAGAGGAAGGCTTGAGGACAGAGCACACTGGCAGTGTCCTACCAGCAATTCAGAGATCGCCAGCTCGTCCACAGAGAGCAACTGGACGCGGGAGAGATGCAGACCCATCTGTCTGTGAATCCCAGAGCACTCGATGCAGATGAGGATGCCCAAGTTAACAGAGAGCCAAGCGGGATCTGTAGAGACAAGACCCGAGACTTAGTGTGCTTCTCCTGCCTCTCCTCCCCACCAGCCCCGCACCAACCCAGGGCACAGGCAGGACAGAGGGGAAGGGGTGCTGCTCACCTGGGGCCGAGCAGTCGCAGCACTCCATGTTCCCAGGCATGCCCCTGATCTCCTTGATGATGGCCCGAGTCA
Source organism: Bucorvus abyssinicus (assembly GCA_009769605.1). NCBI lineage: Eukaryota > Metazoa > Chordata > Aves > Bucerotiformes > Bucorvidae > Bucorvus > Bucorvus abyssinicus. Next base: position 14,839,496 of record CM020047.1, read on the forward strand.
GCTCCTCCCGGCTCCTCTCCCCTCCGCCCTGTGCCTTGCTGAAGGCCACGTTCAGTGCCTCCTCCTTGCTGTTGCTGAGGACGGACACCCAGCTGCATGAACAGAAAGTGGCTTAGGAGCAGGGTCCTGTGCCAGCCATGCTCAGGCTACAGGGAGGGGAGGGCAGCAGGGGTCGTCCCACTGCTGCAGGGAGACCCCGCTCTGCCCCAGTCTGTGCAGCAGCCACCACACACAAAGGTCCTGCGTGGGTCTCCAGCTGCAAACTGGGCACCAGGAGCCTCCAACGAGCTCCATGTCCTGTTCCTGGCCGGCCAGCCATGAACTTGGAGGGTCCGGGATGCAGGCAGGGTGGCAAGGGCATCGAACAAAGGTCTGCAGCGTGCTGTTCAATTAGCCTGAGAGCTGGCTGCTCTTCGGCAGCCAGAGGAGAATTTTTTGGTTTGCGGCGAGGCGCTGGCCGTACTCACGTGATGCGGTCCTGCTCATCCTCTGCCAGGAAGCGGTAGGTGCGGTTGTCTGAAACACACAGAGCTGGTCTCCTCTAGGCACCTTTCCTTGTCCATCTCACCTGCCAGGCTTATGGCAGGGCACAACATGCCTGAGCTGGGCTCAGCAGAGCCAGGGGCAATGTCCCGCCTGGGCAGCTGCAGTGACAGTCACCTCCATCTCACTCAGCCCCTTCCCAGTGCACCCCAGACAAAGGGGTGCTCCTGCTCCAGGAACAAGGGCTGCTGGTGCTAGCTAAGCTGCAGCTCAGGAATTAAACTTGCATAGCCCCCACACACCCTGCACTGTCCCACGGAAGTGCTGCCTATCTCATACCCTGCGAACGCATCACTGCTCCTGGGCAGAGCGGCCTCCTGGCACAATTTCTCCAGGGTAATCCCCCCAAGCTGGCCCAAAGCTGCAGAGCTTCCCCTCATCCCTTCCCACACTGGCTCTCTGAGTCCAAAGCACTGCCACCTCTCCGGGTCCTTCCCAGAAGAACCACAGGGCAGGCACCAGCACTCACGGGAAACCAGATCGAAGCGTTTCTTGTCATCCATGCTCAGCTTCACCTGGCAGGTCAGTAAATTCAGCTTGGCTGGTGGGCGGCTGAGCTACAAAAGCAGAATGAGAAAGCATCAAAGGGCTATGATCTGGGACAGAGCCACGGATCTGCCTGTTGTCCAGCACTTTGTCTTTGGCTCTGCTCTCAGGAGCAATGCAAGAAATAGCAACGTGGACCTTTTCTTCCTGACAGCAGCCCTATGCTTGGAGCCAGGTCCCCAGGCTCACGTCTTTCCAAGCTCACAGGCACGTGAGGACCTCCTGTGTTTGACTAAAGCTCTCCTGGGTTGCAGGAACTTCAGTGTCAACAGAAAGCCTCCTACACCAGGGCAGCCCAGCAGGGCAAGGAGCAGGAACAAGGGCTCTGATGAGCCCAGGAAGCCACCACCATGCCTGGCAGCGGCAGGCTCTGCTGACCCTGCAGAAGCGGGCAGCAGCTCCCAGGCAGGAGCAGAACAGAGTGGAAGAAGTGGTTCCTACCATGCTGTGAGAAACGGTCAGGTAGCCATTGCTGATGGTGCATTTCCTCTTCTGCCAGACTTTCCTCAACCTGGAAATGAGCAGAGGGGAAGCCCAGAGGACACACACACGCGGAGAGGCAGACGTGCAATGCAGCGCAGCACTGACAAAGGCAAGAGCCATGCAAGGCACGGCACAGGCCTGCAGCTCCCATCAGACACGCTGGCTGGGCTGCCATGGTTGGGGTTTGTTGCTCTTTGCCTGCTGTGGGCTGAGAAGGACCTGGCATGGCATAAGACAGGCTTGTACAAGCAAGCAGCGCAGCTGCTCTGGAGGTGATACCAGTGCAGAGCACCAGGACCTGCTGGCAGAGCACAAAGCCCTTTGCAGAAGCTCTCTGCAAACATCCAAGACCATCCCTCCCAAACTGTTCCCAGGCTGGCTTTCCTGTGCCTGCCATTTGGGCAGACCGTAACCCAGCGGAAAGGTGGAAGAGATACGCTGAAAGGGGAGAGAGACTGAGCTTCAGCCTGTGGTGAAGGAGACTCCTGAGCCCCAGTTCATTATTTTCTGTCCAGTTTCTGGTTGTTCTAGGACAATTCACAGTCTGTTCCAGGTGTCAAACTCTCCCAGCACAGGACCCCTATGATTCCGAGCAAGCACACTCCCATGCACTGGTGGGAGATGATCCTCTTTTCAAAACCTGTGCAGTACTTTCCAGGAGCTCAGGACGGCTGCTGGCTGTCTCTCTCCTCTGACCACGATGCTATCTCCAAGGCAACACTGACCCATAATATGTCTAATTCACCCCACATTTCTGCTCCTTCCCCTAATTGTCAGAGTCAGGGGGCTGAGCCCCGTGCTGAACTGTGAGGGCAGGGGGGTCCAAAAGGCAAATGACAGGTCGGGGCTGGGGAGGAAGGGAAGGGAAGAGAAGGGAAGGGAGAAGAGAGCAGCAAACATCACCAGGACTGTATAGCCATCCCCAGTGCAGCCCTGAGCATCTCCCGCATGGGAAGGGTGGAGGGGTCAGGGCTCCTCGACCCGGAGCAGAGGCAGTGGAGAGGGTTCTGGAGAGCAAAGAGTGCCCGGGAGAGGGGGAGAAGCTCCGATCCTTGCCGGTCTCTGCCAGCTCAAGACCTTGGGGGGTCAGATGAAGACAGTGGGTTCCCTGCTGGGAGAAAAGATCGGGTCCTGGTCCTGGCTTCCCGTGGTAGGCGCAGGGGTCCTTGCCCCAAGTGCTCACAGGCGTTGAGGTGACATTGGGCAGCTTCACAGGAGAGGAATGCCCTCAGAGCTAAAAGACGGACACAAGCTGCCTGGAGCTCTGTGTTGGAAGCTGCTGGAGGCTGGAACAGTGTCGACCACCCCTTCACGCAAGCTTGTACTGTTCATCTGCCTTGCGGCCATCCCAGGGAGAGGGGGTTGGTCTGGGTGTGCCCTCCTCCGGGCCCAGGTCGCCGAAGCACTACGGAAAGGGGCATGCTGGATGCCAACTTACCCACCGCTTTTCTTGAGGAGGGTTCCCGATTTCTCTGTGCCGTATTGCTGGTTCCGCTGCAGCTGGTGCATGCTGTACCCTGCCTGCTTGTTCCCAGGGTCCTGGCAGAAGGAGAGAGAGCAGCAAGGCCCGACCCCACCGGTACCACTGGCAAGCAAGAGCGTGTCCCCACAGAAAAGCCAAGGGACCCTGTGCCCTCAGAGCTCACCAAAACCCCCCCGGCTTTCTGCATCATCAGGCAAGCACTACACAAGTCACTGCCATGCCATGCCCTCTGCAGGCACCACCCCACGTTCCCTCAGAAGAAGGACCAGACTTTACCTCTTTCCGCTCCAGCTGCAACATCGTTTTCAGCTGATCTCGAAGGGAGCAGAGATGCTGCTTCTCCTTCTCCTGCCTGATCTTCGTCTGAGAGGCACCGGAGCACAGCGAGCCACTCCCACGGCAGCAGAAGGCTCCTGCCTCAGCTGCAGCATGTCACTCCTCCTGGGCACAGCAGAGGTGCCCCCACGCCACCCCCTGCCCTCACTGCCTCGCTGCGCCCGTGGGATGCACCGAGTCCCATTCTTACAGCGGGAGGTTGCTGCTCGTCCCCTGCAGGGCCGTGGGATGTGACGTGCAAGAAGCACTTCAGTGGAAACGTCGTTGAGAGGAGGGAGCAGGCACGTCCCCAGCACAGGGACTCCTGCAATGCGAGACCACAGCGAGCAGCCTGCGCTTTACTGAGAAAACAGCTGTGCGCAGCTTTCCGTGCAAAAGCAACAAACAGCTTGAAGGTCACCGTGGAGGCTGTTGGTTTTTTTTTTTTTCCCCTTGGTAGTATCAGTAATTAAAATAATTAAAAGACCTCCAAGCCATCAAAAAGTTGATGGACCTTGGCACAGGAATAGGGCCCCAAAACAGTGCCTGAGGTTTGTCTGCATGAGAGACTCATAAGATGCTGCTTACTGCACTCAGTTACTCTGCTCTAGGGTGGCACCTCTCCTCTTTTTCTTGAGAGTGGTGGACCTACGGTGGTGGCACATGGACCCTGGGGCTTGTTGGGCTTTACTTATGCAGGGCAAACACTCAATATACCCTCAGAGATTTACCATTCATGGTGCCTTCAATGAAGAAGCTTTCGTATAGACTTTCGAACCTCATCGCTCAAGAGCCAAGATCCTCCAAGACCCACTAGACCTGATCCATGAACTGCACCACTTCCACCTGACCCTACTGACAACGTCAGTGCTGCGAGACTGCCTGCCTGCCTATATCCTACATACAGCTGTCATCTCAGCGCGCCTTGAGGATCTTCAGAAGCAAGTTGAAGGTTCAGATTTTCAGCCCAAACTTTTCTGCCACCTCACCTGTGCAAGCGAGCGCCAGCCCTTTCAGTTGGTAGACCGGCAATGCGAAACAGTGTGTTGTGCAGTGACACACGTTGAGTATTTCTCCATCCATCTCTGGACTACTCCTACACCAGCATCAGCTCTCAAGACATTGCAACTTCTGTAAAAACAGCAACCTATGAACAACTATTTCCAGAAGACCCACAGGCCAACACAGTAAATCACCTTCCAAAATACATGTTCTACATGGCCAAGCTCAGACTTCTCTGTGTTTATTCTGAGGGGATCATTCAAAATGCCCTTGATCCATCAGAAGTGTTTCCTAGAAGACACTCTCTCAGGAACCTGAATGCCATGTGTGGACTCACATCAGCACAGAACAAAACCTCCTCCTGACCTACTGGCTCTGTTCAAGGCTGGTAGCACAAGGGCTTCTGATATTTGAAGTGGAACAACAGTTTCGTTATGGCAACAGTAACTGTTTCCAAAACATGGTGACAAAGAGCTGGATATTTTGAATTAAATAGTTATCTTCCAATCTTTTACTCAGGCTGTTGCTTGTGATGAGTGGCAGCAGGAGCAGGCAATCCCATTTTCAGGGGAGTTGGGCTGAGTTTATCCCATTAAGCAGAAGACGGCTATGGTGGGACCATCTGAGAGGGAACAGGAACCTCAGTGCCAGCAGCATCCACCCTGGGCAGTCGGGAAGAAGTTTGGATCCAAAGGCTTTGTGGGATTTGCCCCAAGCTGTTATCTCTACTGCCAGGTTAATACAGGCTCAAGCTTTGGCTAAACACCTTCATCAGCCCCTGCCCCAGATTGGCTTGAGCCTACCACAGCCCAGGCGGCTCTCCAACTGAGGGAATATGCCCGGGGTCTCACCGGCACAACGAATGCGACCTGCTGAGCATCGGTCCCTGGGGATCTGCAGCCCACCTCGGTGCCGCTCCCCAGGGGCTGAGCAGAGGCAGCTGCCAATGCTGCCGATGCTTGGGGCAGAGCCTGAGGGACTTCAGCATCCCAGGAAGGCACAATAGGACCTGCAATACCCTGGACACAAGCATCACTCGCTGACGAGGGACAGAAGACGGCCCTGAATGAAAAATCAGTACGGAGTCAGGCAAAAAAGCTGCTTGGAAACAATCCCAGTGTAGAGGGCAAGTGAGAGCCACTGCTGATGTCTGCCCACGCCAGATGGGGCTCTGACGGGGCTGTGGCACAGCTGCTCTGCACCAATGGAAGGGAAATTCAGCCCTTGGATTCCCACCCTGCAATCCTAGCACCGCTCCACACAGCACAGGCTGATCCCTGTCCTTACCTCACACACGTTCATCCGGAAGGTCCTGCGCTCCTTCTCCATCTCCTCGGTCACGTCCCCCCAGCTCACCTCACTCCACACCATGCTGTGCTGTTTCGCCAGCTCGTGCTTCTCCTTCTCCATCTTGGGGCTCAAGGAAAGAGGGGAGATGGGTGAAATACTCCGTCTGACCACTTGCCACTGAAGGCAGACAAAAAACAGCCTCCAAGACCGGTCTTTGAGGTGAGGGAGCCCGAAGACTTACAGTTTGCTCCCATAGTCTTTGCAGGCCTTCTTGATCTCCTAGGAAGAGCCAAAGGCACCATTTAATGACTGCGACTGGGACAGAGCCTTCCTCGTCCTCAGCATACTGCATTCCCACTGGGTCACGCTAGCAGAAAGGCCCCAGCAGACCCAGGACATGGCTGTCCACAGGACTGTCCCTCCCCAGGAAGGTCCTCACCTCTCCTCCGCACACAGCAGACCGTTGCGCTCGCCAGTGCGGGGTCACTCACACGCAAATACACATGAGCTCCAAAACATACATCACACACGTACATCATGTAGGTACGTAGGCGGCAGTACCCACCTGTAACACCTCTCACAGACTCACGATTTTAAGGGCAGGCAGAATTGCTCAGAAATGCACAAGCCAGAGAGTACCAACCAGGTTCTCACCTGCTGAAGCCAGAATGACTCAGGTTGGAGGGAACTTCAGAAGGTCTAACCTCCCGCCCCAGGCAGGGACAGCACCAAACTCAGATCAGGCTTTGTGCAGGCAGATGTTGAAGACCCCCAGGGATGGGGATCCCACACCCCCTCTGGGTCCCTGTCCCAGTGCCTCTCTGTCCCCCGAGGTGGAGTTACTTTATTTATGTCAAGGCAGAACCTTGTCAGGACATATCTTGCATCCATCTCCATTCTAATGAAAGTGTCAGACTGACTCAGGTCAGCCTCTGGTTGCTGCTGGATCCCATTAGAAATGCCTGCAGCTTAGTCGCGACTCCTTATGCGCAGCTGGGTTTTTCCTCTCTCCGCCTGTTTCCTTAGTTCCCAGTCTTCTTGACATCATCCTTCACAAGGCAAATAGTGGATGTATTTTCCTCCGTATTTGGTATTCTTTTGTCAGTTTACAGACACCAGAAGTTCCAGAATTTGATCTCTCCTTCCACTTTCATGCTCCTGCACAGCACAGGCTTCCAAACTGATGCCTAAATTCTCGTCATTAGTTTCAGTGTTTGGCAATCAGTCCTTTGGAAGGCACCAAATCTGGCCACAGTTCCCATCCCTCTTTCTGCAATCCTGTCCAAAACTTTCCTTCCACTTTCCCAAGCGTTCAGCTGTTTGCTCAGTCCAGCTCTGATAGAGCCCAGCTAAAAAACCTTCATCAAGCCTCTGAGGAAGCTGAAGAGCTGAGAGAAAAAACCTTGGAGAAATTTTTAAAAGTGGAACCACACAAGATTAAAAAGGTAAAATTACAGAGTTTGGGTTGTTGAAGTTGTTGAAATAGTTTCATTACGAGCTCAAGGATTCAAGAGGAAAAATAGTGTCACAATAAAAAAAAAATCTAGAAGAGAAAACACAGGGGTTTTGCCAGAGTATCAGCAGGTCGGGTGGAAGCCGGCAATGACCCACAGGGAGAATCTGTTGCAGGGAGCATCAGTGCTGCCCCTACTCCTCCCAGGCTGGTCTGCCTGGCCAGGACAAATCCTCGGGTGTCTCGTCATGATGCTGAGCGTATTAATGCCAAGCTCATTAAATCCTAACAATGCCGTGTGTCCATCAGCCAATAAATAATTGCTTTGCTGTTTCAAGTTGTACAGACCCTGCTGGCAGAGCCTCTGTGCCCCAAATCCCCCAGAATGGAATGGTGCCAAGTCACAACTGGAGTCTGCTCCACTGTGTTAGATGCAGCCTATGATCATCAATCCCTCGGCAGTGACCGTGCTCCAGCATCGCGACTGGGATCAGCTCAGCCTCCTCACCCTGAACACCCGCAGGCACGGGCAGAGGCACACAGGGGCAACCGTGCAGCGCTGGTGGCCTGAGTACAGCCACGGGGGCTCAGTGGTAAGAACGTGTGCGCGGACTCACCGAGGACCGTGATGACCTTCCCATTGGTTAAAAAAAAGCAAAAATTAAATACCAGTTTGATGCTTTTCCTGAAATCCGCACTGAGCACTGTGAGGTCTCTGCAGTGCTGAAGCTCAAACTGCGCGGCAATGTCAGCACTTGCTCCTCTGCAGTCCCTGAGAGGTACCTGCAGCTGGTGGGTACACACATGCACGCTCAGAGTCACACCAACACGTGTGTTCTCACACGTGCAAATGCAAGAGCCACACACAGGTGAGTCTGCAGCGGAGGGCGGAGGGGAGGAACCTCACTGGGATATTGTGGGGGAGTTTGTGCACTGATGTCCAGGGAAGATATCGACATCCGGTGCACAACACCCTGATTTTTTCCCCATGTAGCAAATGGTGCCAGACTCCAGACTCAGCCAGGTGACTGCAAACAGGCAAAGGCCCCAGCTATGGGGCAACACTAGTTTGACCTGTGGCGTGAGGCACCAGCCTCAGCAGGGAGCAGGATCCGGCATGCAGGAAGTGCAGGATTCCCTGCTGGAGGGCAAGATGTGAGCCAGGGAGGAGACTCCACAGCTGGTACTCACTCTGGCTCCAGCCGCTCGCTCATCAGCCCCGGCTCAGCGCAGCCCTTTCAGACCCTGCTTACCCCTTTGAGCTCTCTCATGGCACCCTTCATTAGAGACTCCAGGGAAAAGTTAATGTTGTGGTACAGACTCTGCCACTGGAAAGGAGAGAGATCACGCCCATAGCCCTGCACCGCTCCTCATGCGGAGAAAGCAGAGCTGGTCATGAGCCTGCAGAGGAACCTTTGAAAAATGGTCAGCTGACAGCCTCCATCCTTGGAAACTACCAGAAAAAAGCCACAGCCAGCCTGACCCCGTGTTGGTGAAAGCCCAGCTTCAAGCAGGGTGGTGAACAGGAGACCTCCAGAGGCTCTTCTGAGCAGCCACAGAGGTCTGTGCAGATGGCCCCCGGCTGTGCAGGCTGCGCCACTGGCTCTGCAACTACACGTCATGGCCTCCTACCTCCGTCTGGGGAAGGGGATGAGCTTGGACCTCCACGCTGTGGCGCAGAGCCTGCTGCTCTTCTTGGAGACCTCTGCCAGCATCCTCTTGCAAGTGAGGGGCCCCGCGCTGATGTACATGCAGGGGACAGAGCTGCCTACCAGGCTCCTAACAGCAGTCAGCAGCTCCCAGGAGAAGGCAGCAAAGGTGCTAAAGGCTCTGGCCAGCTGCTCCTCACCATCTAGCTGGTAGCTTCTCTGGCTGAGAACTTCTCCTGGGCACCGATGTGGGCTTCAAGGTGGTTGATGAGGTCTGGGGGAACGTGGTCTCCGGCAAGTGCAGGGGGAAGGTCAGGATGAACGCCCAACCCATCTCCCTCCTGGAAGGCATTATGCCCAATTCTGTTCACATACCTGTGCCGGCTCCTGTGCCTCCTGCTGGCCTCCCATCCAGCTACAGGGGTGCCCGAGACCCATGTTCGCTGCTGTGATCAACTGAACCTGCAGCAAGGACTCCCCCCATCCATCCATCCATCCATCCATCCATCCATCCATCCATCCATCCATCCATCCATCCCTGTCTCGCCACTCCAAAGGCTCTGTGCTGCCCTGACCTTGTCCACAGGTGGGCTCTGCCTTGGCAGCTTTCCTCATCTGCAGCACAGCTCGGTCGGCCTCCAAGGCCTAGAAATGCAGAAGAGATGGCCACTGACTGCATCCGTACATGCATTTCCGTAACTCATAGGGCTTAGCACAAGCCTCAGCATCCCCAGGATGGACTGTCCTGCCAGCAGACAGCTGATGATCTAGTGGCAGTGGTCCATGTATCTCTTAAATATTTGCAAGCCTTCCTGACGTTCTTCTGAAAGAAGTGATGAAGCATTAAGAGAGAATTGTAAAGTGTATTAGAAAAAGGAACATACAGCATTGACAGAAAATACGGATTTCAGTGGCAAGAGACTGTTAGTTACAAATTATATTTCCATCACTGTCAGTGTCATTCCTGGGCTGAAAGGAGGAGTTGTAGGTGGCTGAGGGAAAAAGTTTGGAGGCATCTAAACTCTCTGCCTATGAGAGACTGGATTACAGATGTTATGTCACACAAGTACTGCTTGGAAGCGGTCTCATGCAATCTTGTTGGGAGCAGGACGATTGTCAATACCAGATCAGGTTGACTGTGCTTTTCTTAGTTGGGCTTTGAAATCCTCCAAGTATGGAGGTCATCTCTCTAGTGACCTCTTGCAGGGCTGTACCTCCCTCTGCAGAAGAAACTTTTCTCAACACCCAACCTCAACTTCCTGAGCCACAAAGGGATATTGTTGCGTGTTCTATCCCTGATGCTGCCCATTGTCTATAACTGCCCTTAGCCGAGTTGTGAACTGCTGTCAGACACCCCCTCTTCACCCAGCTAAATCAGCCCAGCTCTGCTTCTGTTACCATCCGCTGACCCTCTCTGGTTGCCCCACGTCGCTCCAGACTGGGGACAGTGTTTCAGGTGTGAGCCATTCACCAGACCGATATGAGCCCTGACAATCCCAACACTGAGCTGGCCCTGCAGGGACTGTCAGGGCTTTGCTTTGAGTGCTGTCCTGACAGTGCCAGAGCTCAGAGACAGGGCACAGGCTTTTAAGCTCCATAAACACTGATCTGTGGGAGCAAACTCTCGGGACCAAGCAATTTGGGAACACAACAAACAGCTCAGGGGGGCTTGCATGCTACAGCTAAGGCTGTTTAACAGCTGAGTGGACAGATGGGTACCCAGGGTGGTGGTACCGCCACAGGCTTTGTCCTCTGTTGTGCACCACATCAGCCAAGCCATGCAGGTGAACCCATATAGTAGAGGAGGATGTGAATCCGGCTCTGCATGGGTCAGCACAGTCAAGACTGTGGCATGCAGGGATATCGCCATAAACATTTAGGTACCCAAAGAGCGATAGTGCTGGAAACTTATCTGCCTGCACATTCAGGTTAATCCAGGACACGTCCGCCTCACAACCGCGTGGTTATTGGGAGTGCCACCGGGATGCAGGCACAGTTCCCTCCTGAGCCACGGCTCCCGGCAATTGTTTAAGCCATTACACATGAGATTCCTCTCGCTAACCTTAGGCATACCTCCACCCTTCTTCAGGTGAAGCTCTTTTGGCTTCTGTGAGGCCCATCTCCCTTGCAGAGGCTCCACTGGGGCAGCTTTCCCAGTTACAGCCACCTCTCATCTTAACCCTACAGCAGATTTTTAGCCACACAGTCAGACTCGACCTCTGGGAGGGAGTAATTTGGAGTCTGCTGCCACTGAGAGCCTGATCTCCACCCTCCTAGTGGCCTCCAGAGCCTCTCTCCCCCTCACTCCCTGCTGCTGCTGGGACCCACCTTGCCCAGGATGGCTGCCTCCTTCCTGAAATATCCCTGGAGCCTGCCCAGATCCCTTGTGACCCCAGTTGTATTTATACTTCATCTTTTACCAGAAATTCAGCTCTCCACACACAGATGCTCAAACCTCCCACCTCCGTAGCCTTCCTCTTCCTTTGTCCCGACAATGCCCTCCCTGAAGGTATAACCTCAGCCCGCAAGTGACCCATCCCCGCCTGTTGGACAGTTTCCTGCCTGCTGGGCTGATGCTCTCAGGCCAGGTGGCTTCCCTGCACCAGAGGAGCAGCACCAGGGTGAGACTGCTCCCTGGTGTCCCAGAAGCCACCGCCAACAAGCACCTCCGCCTCCCTGGGCTCCCCCCATCCAGTGGCCCCGGCTGCAAGAGGCAGCACTCCCTCCGAGGACCGTGAGGTCTGTAGCGCACAGTCGCTTGCCACTACACAGGCAGGAAACTACGTACCTGGTGCTTGGAGCAGGAAACCCCAAGCTCCCCTCCCTACCGGTACTTGTACCGCTATTCTTTTGCCTGGCAGGCAGGGATCTGGTTCCGCACTCAGCCGAGCTGCGAGACTGCCCCTTTGGGACCTGCCTCCACCGCGGAACACCGGCCGATGCCGTCCCCCTGCAGCTCCGTGCTCCTTCCCTCTGCTGCCCGCACCGCTGCCAGGCTCTCCTCGCTCAAGGGCGGGCTCTTGCCGGGTTTATTGCTTTACCCCGCACTGGTGCCGCTCTCTGTTACAAGCTGTTTGCACGCACTAGGACTCTTTGCTGTACAATTCCCTACACCACCAATAAAGCTGATGGGTGAACCACTGCAGAGGTCACCGGCACTGGCATTTCTGCCTTTCAGAGGTGACACCAAGGAACAGAAAGACCCTGTGGGTCCAGCTCTTCCAGATCTGTTTGCACCCCCGTCTGTGATTTCTGGGGTGCTGGGGTCACAGCACGCTGCTCCCTCCTCACTAGTTTTCACAAGCGCAGAAGGACTCAGGTTGAGAGGGACCGTCAGTTCCCACCATCTGCACAGACATGCCCTTCACACAAGACAACCTCGCAAAAGCCTACAGCCCATGTGGGACTCAGTGGTCTCCAGAAAGACATCCAAGCTGTGTTTAAAGAGGATGGACACCAAGCATTCACTTCACCTTTTGGTCTTGTGCACCGCTAGTTCATAAGTCACAGCTGAAATACTGCAACTACCTTCCCTTTTCAATTCAGCTTCAAGCTTCAGCCCCCAGTCGCTGGCTCTTGCTTGCCCTTCTCCAGCACCAGAGTCTTCCTCCCAGTGGAAGAGGACAGAGGTGTCAGCTGAGCTACTGCGCAGGCCAGAAGCCCGGTCAGCCTCACCTGGCACGGTGAGAGCAGGTCGGGCTCGGGGAGGAAGCAAGACCGAGGCCAGCGCTGATGCAGGCAGAGAGGAGCTTCCTCTAGGACAGGCAACTCCTGCTGACACCAACACTCAAGCAAGAGCAACTGGGGATACCCCTGATGTCAGAATTTCTCCTTGCCACCTGCTCAGTCCAGCCCTGATCGGCACCCTAGGATGAAATGCCCTCCCCGTGTCTCCGGGCTTACACAAATGCTGCTGCCCGGCCAGCACGGCTCACACCACTGCTCCCTGCTTTCACCGCAAACCCCTGGCGGACTGCGCCGGGGCTTGCTGCCGCGTAGCAGTGAGAGCGTGTCCTGAGTTTTGTGTCCATCGTTAGGTGCGGTGAGGGAGGGAAAGGGCAGTGCAGCAGTCACAGCCCACAGACAGGGCCCGATAAAGTCCTGGGCACCCTCCCCTCACCTGCTGAAACTACAAAATGAGACGTGACGTGGTGGTGGTGCAGTTTGGTTGCTCCCAGCTCATTTACCAGACTTACCAGGAGGAAGCACCAAGAGGCTCAGAGCCCTCTGGACCACCACATGGAGAGCCCCACCACAGTGGCAACACCTCACAGGTATTTTCCACGGGGGGTTGGAACATGGATTTGCCCTGGAAGAGGCCAGCACGATGGCCACCGTTTTCAGCTAAGTCCCAAGGCAGGTCTAAGGTGGGCAGTGGGAAGCCTGGACCCTCCACTGAGCCAATTCTGCCCTCACTCATGGTCTTCCCAGGGCATCCAGCTCTGCCGCTCGCTCCCTCCTGTGTCAGCAGCAACCCCCTTCCCCTCCCCACTGCACCTAATGACGCCTGTCAGGGTGTTCTGGCTTTTGCCGCCGGTCAGCAAACAGAGTCGTTTGGCCCCAGTCAGTTTTGTGATGGATGCTGTGCTCAGCAGCCATCTCTCACACTGACTCTGTGGAGTTTCTGAACCCCTCATGCATTTGGCCTCCGAGCATCCCGCGTCAGCGTGTCCCACAGCTTAACTTGGACAAGTGAGGGAACCATCCTGCTGCCCCAAAAACTTCATTTGTCATTTTGCTTTCAGTTTGATGCGCGTCTGGTCGAAGCGTTCTCTCCTATCGTTACTGCACAGCACGAGCCCGGTACGAGGCGCTGCCTTCCCGCGCACCCCTCTGCCCCTCGGCTCCCCCGAGACCCCCTGCCCCTGCTCACCCCCTCCAGACTGTTGGCAGGGGCCTTGCAGCGGCCCTCGAGGCTGCCAAAGGCGGAGCTGGTGGGCGAGCGGAGGCCTTCCCGCGCCTGCTGCACGAAGCCGCACACAGAGGCGAGGGCCGCCGCGGTGCCGGGCCGGGGTGGCCGCAGGAAGGGGAACCGCCAGCGGGACCCGCGGTCGTGGCGGAGGGCTGGGGTCACGCTGCTGCCAGCGGCGAGGGCAGGAGGGATCCCCTCGCCTTGCGCACCCGCATCCCGAACGGACCCACGGCTCCCCGCCGGTGCACACCCAGGCACACGCCGGCACGGCTGCAAATCCTGCGACGGTTAAGCCGAAATGTTTTGAGGCAGCCCGAGGCAGACCCACGGGAGTCCCGGCGCGCCCCAGCCTGGGTGCGCGGGGTGGCTGCCTGGGGGCGCACCGGGCACGCGGGGCTGCGCTGAGCTCGCCGGCAGGGATCGACCACCCGTGAGGAGCAGCGGGCGCGCTGGGGCGCGCCGGGCACCGACCCCTCGACAGGCCCTGCAGAAGAGCCGGGGGCGACGCGGCGCTGGCAGCAGCACTGTCGCACCCTAAGGCCCCGCTCTAGCCCTGCACCAGTCCTGCGTGACCCGAGCCCTCCGCAGCCTGTTTCTGCTTCGCTCCCCTGCAGCCCCAGGGCTCCCCGGGCGGAGGGAGGGCTCCTCCTGCGCCATCCCAGGGCCCCCACCCCGCTGCTGAACTCCGGCCCCTCGGGGACAGCACCACGGCTGCCCCACACTCGCAACCGACTCCAGGGCAGAAAAGGCCTCGCCTGCTTCTCACTGACTGGCTCTGCCTGCTAGTCTTCGCCCCCAAACTTACTCTGTCCCTGCCCCGTTCAGAAGACGGTCAGGCAGCCGTCTTCAACCTCCTTGTCAGTTAATTCCTTTGGAAAAGCCATGGTCCCTCCGAGCATCCTCCTGCACCAGGACGAGACCCGTCAGAAGGCATCTGTCCCGTCAAAACTCAGCACCTCCACTTGAGACCAGATCGTGTCGGGGCACGTCTGTGCAGCAGACAGGAGCCCTGTGGCACCAGAGACCACGCTGAGAACAAGTCTCATTTAACTGACATCAGCCCAACACCACAATCCAGATTCATGCTGACGGCCCCATGATGATGTTGGAGGAAGGGCAAAGGGGCATCAGCGAGGACCACCTCCGTCAGGCTGGCCCCCAGCTCCAGAAAGCAGCGACAAGCTCAGGCAGCATTGGAGAGAGCAGCCAAGGGGCTTTATTGCTGGGGAAATGAAGAGCCAAAAGGAAGTTTGGCACAAGCCTGAACCCAACCCAGCACATGCAGGAAAAGCTGTTCAGCAGCTTGTACAGAGTGACAACCAGAAAGTCCGTGTCCCAGGGAGTGCTGTCACGTTCAGAGCCAACTCCAACTCCAAGAGGTGTTTCTGTGCTCTTGGCACGACAGGAAGCTCATGGCTACCTCGGCTCTGCCGTCTTTCTCCCTGGGGAGCCCCTTCCAAAGGTCTCCCAGGTCCTGTGCTCCACCAGGACCCTCCAGCAGAACCTGCCTTCCCCCTCGCACAATGTGCTTTGAACTCTTCAGGCAAAGGCCTGGGAAGTGCCAAGTGTTGTCAAGCTGGGGCATGGACGGCTCTGTCCGTCCACATCTCTGCCAGAATCATTCTCAATGGCAAGAGCGGGTTTCAGCTGCCACGTCTGTGGGTACAGCCCCAGAAAACCCTCCCGCACCAGTCCCACAAAGAACAATATTTTCCCCAAAGCTGGAACGGTCCTTCTAGGAGTTTGCCTTATTTAGTAGGTTGGTTAATTGGTTTCTTAGCATGTCATGGGTACTTAGCATGAAAGAAGGATTCCCCAAAGAGAGGCCACTGCTGCAGGACTCTCACTCTGAAGGCTGCCTCTGCCCTTGCAGGATTTCCTTAAGGTTTCTGGTCCAGTCTCGATTCCTGCAATAATCACCCCTGACTGAGTAGTCCTGTGCTGGAGAGCCTTTACCCATTGATGATCTTCTCACTGATGTATCCAGGCATCGTGTAGATCAAAAGAACCAGGAAGATGGTCAGAACAGCGACAATGAATAGCACAATGATGTATTTCTTGTACCGCTTCCAGATAAAGAACACAAAGGTCTTCATGGGGTTCACAAACCAGTTGAAAGAAGTTTTTGGCCGGCTGGAACAGGAAGGACGAACAGGTAAGCAGAGGCTCAATTCACAGAGCAGCGCATTGGGCCCTCTGCTTTGGTGCCCTGCCTCCCTCTCGGGTTGACAGCAATTCTAGCTGCTTCTGGACAGGATCAGCCTAGGGACTGCCCTCAGTGCAGTGCCTGGGAAGGCGACGGAGACGACAGGACCTGAGCTTCAGGAAAGCCCCCCCCGAGCTGTTCTGCAACCATGTGGCTAACAGGCGCATTCGCGTGGCTAAACCAGAGGCGCCCTTCCGGCACAAGCAGCGTCATCATGGCAGAGCTTCCCCGAGTACCTCACTGGGAGCAGCCCCGGCCCAGATGCTGCAGCCACAAGTCCCGCTGGACCCACCTGAGAGCTGGGAAGCCCTGGCAGCCCCCGCCGCTCAGGGTCTCACTGACTGCTCTCAGCTCCCCGACAAGCAGACGCTCCCCATCCCCACGCAAACAGCTGCTGAAAACACGGCACTGTCCGCCAGGTCACGAGCGACAACACAGATACTCACTTGGGCTTCTCCAGGGGTTCAGGCTCTTTTCGGCCCAAACCAACTGGACTTTTCTCAGCCTCCTCCACAGTCAGCAGCTGGAACTCCGCTTCCACCTTACCCTGGAGGGGAAACATGTCTGAGCCACAGTGCATGTATCGCTTCACAGACCAGCCTGCTGACCACACGCCCCGCCTCGACTGGACATTTTTCTCCCAGTTCCACTTACAGATGCTGACAGCAGTTAACTTTTTTCTCCCGGCACGAGCTACAGAGTCTCTCACTCTGCAGCCAGCAGAAACTGTGGCCTGGCCAGAAACCGGCTGTCCTGCAGACAAGGCACTGTATTGTGATGCACTCCCAGCTACCAGGATTTGTCTGCGGTCTTCTGCACTGGCACGGAGCAAAACTCACCCTTGGGGAGAAACAGCGGCCCACCAGCAGGGTCAGCAGCAGCGAGTCTGCCCTGGGACTGATGGCACCTGCCTGTCTGGGGTAGGCAGAGACCCTAGGACAAGCTTTTGCTGCTGTCATGCCTGGGTGATGGGGAGCCATGTGCCTCTTGCTGTGCTCCCCTCACTGAGCCCTGCTCTATGGGAAGCTCAGAGGAAGACATGAAGTTGGACACCCCCTGCACGTCACCACAGCTGACACTTCTGGGTAGATGAAGTGCTGGATTTGCAGCAGACAGGACAAGTCTCCAGGACCCTGCACAAAGTCCTGGTCAGCTGGGCCATTGCTGCCTCTGTAGGTTATGGGCGTGCAGGACAGGTTGCCATGTCAAGGCAGAGGGAAAACACTGGCTTCTGCTCACCTGTGCCAACACCCCGCCTTACCGTCAGGAGGTACTTGTTCCCACTGGGGTCTGTGAACTCCACATCCTCTGGTTTGACTGAGCTGCTCCACTTCTTCTTCTTCTTCTTCTTCCGCTTGTCCTCCCTCTCCTCTCTCTCTTCGTCTTCTTGATCTTTGAGTTTGATGAAGGGCCACCAGCCCCTCATGCGCTTGTTTCGGAAGATGGAAAAGCGAGGTGTTGCATTCTCCTTGGCCATCTTGACAGTGCAATGCTCTGAGCTCTTGGCTGCCCGCACCATGTCATGCAGCTTCAGCTCGATGGAGCCTGCAGGCACAGCGGAGAGCTCATGGTGAAATCCTGAGGTCAGCCCCACATACTATTTGGCTTTTTGTCTCAGCCATGCTCCCACCACCACAAGTAGATCTCAGCTGCTGCAATGATCCAGCAGAGTCCTGCACATTTTTAGGTGAAGAACATGAAGCTCAGCATAAGAAAGGACCAGCCCAAGAGGGGTTAGAAACTAAGAAGCAGAAGCCACAGGTCTTGTCTCCGGTGTGGCCAGTTTGGTTTGCGTGTGGTACAGTGGACTTTCGCTCCTTCGCCATGTCCCACCCTGCTCTCCTCACACGTCCAAGCTCCTCTTCACCTCTTGCTCATGCAAATGTCAATAAAAAAATCATACAATCTAGGAAACTCTTTAATGGTTTCAAGTCTGCCTTACATCTGAAACAGTCTCAGTTCACTTCCCTGGTTGGCCTCGCACCCCTGTCATCCTTGGAAGGAGCTCCTGTCCCACTTTGGCACTGAGCCCTTGCAATGAATCGGTCTCATACATACCGGTCTGTATTGGCAAAAGCATAGCCAGCAACCAAGGGACGTGGGTGTTCTCATCTGCTCAGCTCTGGTGAGACTGCAGCTGGATACCAGGTCCAGTTTTGGGCCCCCAACACAAGAAAGGTGTCAGCTAACTAGAGAGAGCCCAGTAGCTGAGATGGTCAAGGCTAGAGTATGTGCCCTAGCAGGACAGGTGGAGAGATCCATGCATATTCAGCCCAGAGAAGACACGTCAAGGGAGAGATATTGCTGCGTCTCCTACAGCCTGAAGGAAACTGTAGAGCAGACAGCACTAGACTTCTCAGAAGTGGGTGATGAAAGTTACATAAGACAACGGACAGAAGCTGCTGCAAGTAAGAAAATTTGAGAATTATGAAAATGGTGCATCCAGGAAAAGGGGCCCAGAAGGTACTGGGATCTCCATCCTTGGAGATCCTAAAAATTCACCTAGACATGGTCCTGAGCAACCTGACCTGTTACATCTAGCCCTGCTTGGAGCCGGAGGTTGCAATAAAGGCTGCAGAAGGCACTTCCTGCCTGGGAGTTTCTGAGATGGTACATGCCAGGAATCTTTGGGATTGCTGTCTAACGCTCTCTTCAGTGCCTTGGTAGCATGGCTGAACCTATCATCACTGGAAGTGCCTCGTGGAGGTAAAGCCCTTAAAATACACCATAGAAGGTTGACGAATAAAGAGAGTTTTACTCTGTCCATGGGACACCAGGACAAAGGGGCTGCCTTTTAATCAGGAGGCTGAAGTTTGAAGGGAGGGACAACTGGATGGAGTGCTGCGAACTCGAGTATGGCAGCAGAAGCAGGAGAGAAACAGCAGCGTCTATGCTAACACAGTGTGGGCAGAATCACCACCAGCCCAGCTTTGCTGCCAGGTCCTACTGCACGCCCAGCTCAGAAGGTCTTGGTTACTGGGAAGCACCAAAGCAGCCAGGGAGCTCCAAGCCCCCAGCAACGGGCTGCCACAACTCATGTGCAAATGGTCTCACAAAGCTTGCCAGTCCCTCTGCCCATAATGTAAGCTCCTGGGAAAGTTGCTCTTTGGACAAGTCTTTGGGATCTGTAGATCTAAGTGAGACCAGGGAAAATGAGTGAGTTTATCAGGAAGGTCATAAGGCAACAGAACTTGGAAGTCCTGCAGTGTGACAGGCCCTGGAAGAGGACACCAAGGCCCTGGGACAAGCATGCAAGCGCAGCGTGTGTGTGTAGGAGAGGTGCATATCTCCAGGCTCTGCCTATAGCTCACGTGTGAAAAGCCAGCCCAGGTGCCTGCTGAGCTGAAGAGCTTGATCTGATGAGCCTGGTGTCCCTCCTCAGAGAGCTGGGCCCTGAGGGAAACACTGTAATACTCCAGCAAGCTGAGGGACAGGTCACCCCACTTCCTAGAAAGGTCAGGTCACCCCACTTCACCATACCTAGAAAGTCATTAGCTGAAATCCTGTCATAATCCCAGACTTGAAGGACCAGAACAGCCGGTTCCCGAAACTCTGATTCCTCCACGGAGAAGACAGAGTCCTTCTTCTTGTAGGTGATCTCCTTCTCAGTTGGGAGATAGTTGAAGCGGAAGACGAACCTCCAGTTGAAATTGCCCTCCCCAGTCAAGGAGTTAAAGTGAACATCTGTCTCCTGCTTGTCATGGTCAAGACCCTTTATCCAGCTGCAGGAGAAACTCAATTATCTCCAACCCCTGTTGGCCAGCCCCAAAGGCACAGCAGAAGGATGGAGGGGCTGAACCCCATAGGGTAGCAGGAAAGGAAGAGTTGAAGAGCCAAACCGGACCAACACCTGACCAACATCTTTTGGGAGTACAACAGTCCATGGAGGGGACTGGAGTGGGGCACCTTGTGCAGGGAGGAGCAGAGGTTCAGAGGAGGCAGTGAGGGTGTGGGGCAGGGCAGGGAGCAGGACAGCCATGCTCTGGCCTCCCTCTGGCTCCCATCAGACCTTTTCACGTAGATATCGCTGGAAGGCTCTCCTGTTATCGGGTTGACATCATCAAGGATCACATCGTCCGTGTTCCAGATAATCACACGCAGTTCGTAGCTGTGGGAAGAACACGGGGGTGAGTGACACACATGTTCTTGCCCCCAGTGCCTGGGAGGACAGGTCGAACCCACACCTGCAGAGCAGCAAGACTTGAACCCTCCTAGGACTGTGGTCTCCTGCCAGGGTTCCGCTGGCCAAGCAAAGCCCAGCATTCTCGCTACCATGCACAAAGCCCTTCTTGGGGGGCCACAACCCCACAAGACAAACACCACAGCCGTCAAGACAGGCAGCTTTTGCAAAGCAAATCCCCGGTGCATGGGAAACCCACCCAGCACCACTTAGCCATAGAAAGGCCACGGCAGGAAGGGACCTCTGCAGCCTCTGCTCCAACTTCATAGCGGTTCACCTTGCTCAGGGCCTTGTCTGTATGAGTTCTGAGTATCTCCAAGGACGGATATCCCAGCACCTCTCTAGGTCACTCCCTCCCTATCCCAGGGTAGCTCCACTCTCACTGGGAAAATGTTTTCACTATCTATACCCAGTTGGAGTTTCCCTCGCTGCCATTTGTGTCCACTCTCTCTTGTGCACCTCTGCGAAGATCTGGACCCTCCATCTCAATAATCCCATTAGATCATTGAAAATAGCAGATCTCCTTCAACTTCACTTTTCCAGGCACCCAGAGGACATCTGTCCACTAGCTGAAATAG
The DNA here is from genome assembly GCA_009769605.1 of Bucorvus abyssinicus. NCBI lineage: Eukaryota > Metazoa > Chordata > Aves > Bucerotiformes > Bucorvidae > Bucorvus > Bucorvus abyssinicus. The sequence goes on from CM020047.1 coordinate 14,860,136, forward strand.
AGCTAGATGAGTGACTCTGACCCAGGTTTCTATCACCTTCAGCCCAGCCTTAGTGAGACTAACCCTGCCCTTCACAAACACTTGTGCAGCCGAAACGCTTCTGCCCCACACTGATACACCCAAGAGACCCCTCCATGGCAAGAGCCGAAGCAGAGAGGAGGGCTGCATGCCAGGCTAGCACAGACCATCAGCCTGTGCAGGACTCCATGACACATCCCACCAGGCATGGCGAGGGACAGTGACCCTCCACGTGCAGGCAGACCAGCCCCAGCCCCATGCCCATGGGTGCTACCTGACAGGCAGTCGTGGCTTGATATTGACAGGTGGTGGCGCGGGGACGTCATTTGGAAACATGTCAATCCACATGTGCAAGGAGCCCTGACGAGACAAGACAGCAGAGAAACTTCAAAAGACAGACCACCCTCCAGCTCTTCAAGGAACGAGGGCTTGGTCCTGAAAGAAAAGCTCTCATCAAAAAGCCACTGCTTGGCTCTCTCCACGCCCAGCACTTCAGAGTGACACGTGACTGGATTTTAGACAGGGAAAAAATTAAAACTATCAAAAATTGCTCATTTCCCTCCCCAGTCTACTCCCAAGAAAAAACATTTCAGCTGAACTGAGCCCATTTCAAACAGGAAAACGTGTCCCTCTTCTTAGCAGGAAGCATACGATGATGTAACGCTTCAGCATAATCAAGAAAGCTAAAAAGTGGTGGGTCTGACCCTCCCCACATGCGTTTCCAATGCCAACCAAAGCCAGAGTGACTGCAGAGCTCTGCTTCATTATGGACCTTGGGTACCCAAGAGAAGAGAAGTTCAGTGCAGGACCTAGACATGGTTGAGCTCAGACCACTGCTGAGGATGAATGTTTCCTCTCCAGGCAGCAGCTATGTCGTGCCCCCAGGGAGGAGCCAAGGGGGCAGAATGGGGCTCTTGCAGGGGAGCAAAGCCACAGTGATAGGGGATGAAGCAGAGGAAGAGGCAGGGATAGGCAAGGACACTACCACGCACTACCATGCACGGTGGCAGGGGTCCGCAGGCAGAGCAGGTCCCTTGCCACCCACACAGCATCAGAGTGGTGCTACATGGCCTGAGGAGACAGGAAGGGCTCTGGGCCACCAGCATTGTGACCACACATCAATGGACAGCGGTGCCTTGAGGAAAGGGCATAAGCACCAGGAGAGGTAAGAGGATGGATCTAAGCAAAGGACACCCAAGGCCACCAATCCTCACTTCATGGCAGGGCCAGCCACCCACAGACACAGCTCCAGTCGTCCACCCAGGAAGGGGCAATGCATGGGATTCGTGCTATGATGAGGAGACAAAAGGACAACAGGGGACCAGCCAGAGGGCTGGGAACCAGCTGTCCCAAAGGTCCTTCCCCAGAGCAACGTCTAGGCTGGGCAAGGAAACAAATCTCACCTGCACAAGACCAGGGTTCTCTGGGTTGTAAAGGGACCGGGTCTCCACGTGCTCCGGTACCAGCTTGTACCCATATCCTGGCATCTCTTCCCAGTGCTGCAGGACGTACAAAGCCTTATGTTCATCATCCACTGACCAGTTCTCATCTGCCACTCCTCTCTTGCTCCTCACAGAGGCCTCTGCAGCAGGACACAGTCAGGCAGAAGATGAAGGCATCTGGCCCTCAAGAGCCACATCAGGATGTTAGTCACAGGCACAAGTAAAAGATGATGATGGACTGGGCAAACAAGTACCTCACCAGAAAAACAAACTGGGGAGAAGCAGGAGGGCAAGGACGGAGGGATGTTGCAGTGATAAGGAAAATTGTAAGCAGGAAGACAAAAAAGCTAAGAGAAATAAGAGGAAAAGGGCGAAAAAGAATTTACTATGGTCCTGGAAAGGGGACCCAGGGGACACTGAGGAGGATGTGACCCTCTGGAGCAGTTTAAGACCCCATGTCTCTGTGGCAGTGCCAAGAGATCCACGGATGAGAGGTTTTGCCCTAGAAGTGCTCCATGAAAGCACCACTTGTCACTTGGCAGTGACGCACAGCTGTGCCCTCGATTAATTAACAGTCCGTGCAATTAATTGACTCATTCGGCACAGTGAAGCCAAATGGCAGTTCAAGACCAAATCCTGCTGGTGGGAACAAAAGCAGGAACCAACAGTCGTGGACACCATGACCCATCCGCCCCTGGGTTTACGGAGATCATCTGCTCTTTGGCAATCAGTCCGAGACTGAAACCATGCCAAGCAGTCCCCGGGCACAGCAGAGGTTCACGGGGCACCAACTGCAGCCACGCTGGAGCCAGAGCCAGCTCGCAGGGGAACACCAGGAAAACACCTCGTTTCTCCCTTCCCAGCTATCCAGTGACCTGAGAAAGGGTTTTTGGCGACTCCTTGCCCTCTCCTGAGCAGGATTTCTTTCCGCTTCATGATATAAGCCATAGAAGCCAGTGGAAAGCTGAGGAACAGCAGCACTGAAACGAGCAGAAGGTAAAGCTGGCTGTACACGTAGAACGCCCTTTCTGTGCAAGTCGGGCACAGGGATGATCCTTTCTGCAGCTCCTACGGGCTACCCAGCATTGCCTTGCAGGACCCAGCCATCCACAAGCGGGCCACACCTCCAGCTCCATCCTCTCCTCCAGGCTGGATTCAGCTGCACAAGTGTTGGCCACTGGAGGAAATGCGCACAGCAGGGACAGACCTGTGCTCCGGCAGTTCTCCGTCACTGCTGGCAGAGGGCAGGAAAGCTTGCTGCATCCTTGGGCATCCATGGCCCGGGCTCAGGGTTTGTAATGCCAGGGATGAGGAAAGAAAATAAGCAAAGGAGAAGCAGAAGCTGCCCACAAGGAGGAAATCAATGGTAGTGAGGAGCAGTGGGCAGTCACCCAAGGCACCCAAAGCCACCAGATGCAGAGAGCATCTCTGAAGGACAAAGCCAGCTAAAAACAGGAGACTGAAAAAGCACCCCCCCAAAAAAAAAAAACCAAACAAAAGGAGACCATTATCTTGCTGATGACAGTCACGAGCAGATGGAGCTTGTGTCAGCAAGCAGCTTTGTGCCAGCGTCAGCCAGACGCAACCAGAAGAAGCTGCGCCGCCTTTCCCGGTGGCACAAGCCATCAAACCCCACGCACGTCACTGCCATGCAAGCGGGTTTACTGTGCTCCACCCACTGCCTGGGAAGCCACTTTTGGGACCTAATGGCCTGGATCACATCTTCCCCCAGTGCAACACCATCATGCACGGGAACCAGGCCACTGCCCACCACAGGTGTGCCCCGCAGCGACCCAGAAAGCTGGGCCATGCAGGGCACAGAGTGGGGACAGCCAGCCTGGACACTTCAGGGAAGAGAGGCCGGTGGGTTCCCAGACCTCTCACCAGCTCTGCTGAGCACAGGCAGCTGTTTAAGGGAGCAGTCGTTGTTCTCCAAGCCCTCTGTACCTTCAGGAAAAGCCTCTGGAGGGACTTTGAATATTTTATTGTCCACTTTGACCTCCTCCCGTCTGTACTCTGCTGCAGGGAGCGAGTTTTTCTTGCACAAACTATCCAAGATCTGTGTGGGCTTGAAAGCGTCTCTCCACGCGTTGTAGCCATTTCTGCATGGAAGGGAGAACGTCAAGAACATCTTCAGCTTAGATACAACAGGTTTTTTCCCTAGGCTGTGAAACGCCCTGCCTTCCCCACAGCACAGGCTATGCCACCAGATCCCTGCTCAGATTTTCTCTTGGGAAAACCACAAGCACACAAATGCTTAATGAATGAAAAACTTAACAAGATCTCATGCCCCAGAACACACCGGGCTCGCGCCCCACAGAACCATCAGCTTCAGAGCAGCAACGAGAACAATTCGACTGCAGCGCGTGAGAGAGACGTTTTAGCAGTGCTGGGGACTCAACGCCCACGGCTAATTCTCCAATAGCGGGGTAGGAGAAGTTCACAGAAAACTGGCCAAAGACACCAGAGAATCCGTAATGACTGAGGCCAAAGGAAAACAGATGTCATAAGTCTTGCTGCTCACAGAACTAGCAGCTGCCAGAGAAACCACCCTAGGGAGGGGTGAGATCACCTTCTGAGAGGTTGAGATCGCATCAATGTCAAGAGAATGCTTTTTTCACAGAACACCAAGATGAAAGCACCAATATTGAGGAAGCTTTTGCTACTATATGCAAAATATATCAGTCCACAGTAGGAATTGGAGCTACCACAGGAAGCTGGTTGGAGTTTAAAGGAGATGGAGTTATCTGTGAAACTTGCAGTGAATCGGTGGGGCACCTGCTCAAAGGATGTTCTGGATGCGAGCCCTGTCCTGCAAAACTGGAGGTGCTCTGTTACCCACCCAAACGGTAGCTGAGAAGAGCGCGTCTCATGGCCCTAATGTGTCACACCAGTACCTACATGTCATACTGAGAAGCCACTCCACAATTGGCCCTGTAATTGCTGTAGAATCGATTCTCCAAGTCAATCTTGGTCTCCCCAATCAGATCATCAGATCCAACCAAATCATGGTCAAATATTGCCACAGTAAGTTCTGATTCCATGGGAAAGGAGACTGTCAGCTCCACAACCCTGGACAGAAGCAGACAAGGACAGTGCAATTAGCAAAGAGGATGGAAATGAAACACACGCTCTGCTTTGATCATCCCACACATTTAAGAACTGTACTTGACAACTCAAAGACCTCTGATAGAGTTTGGTTCTCCGTAGTTCAGTGTGTCCATTTTTCAGTGCATGCAGTTTTCAGAGTGCATGTTCAAACAAAGGAGTTACTTTTCCAGGAATGTTTGCCCTTGGATAGAGGTCTCCAGGAACTCTCCAGCGCTGTGTGGCTGCTTGGCTTGCTCATTTGGCTGTTAAATCAAGCCTTTGGGAGTGCTCCCCTCCTAACCCAAAACACTTACGGCTCCTGCGTCAGCCAGAGACAAGAGGTGTGCCTGAGACCTTTGTGTTACAGCACAAGATTCTCCAGCAGAAAGGAAGAGAAGACCACACCTGCTGGGCCACAGCCTGAGCCCCAGATGTGCACTATTCCTATTAAACCTGCTAGACGAAAACTTCCTGCATACTCTCCAAACACAGGATTGAGCTGCTTTGGGATGTATCGCTCCTTTGTGTCCTTCTGCTCCTGCCCCACGGTCACCACCACGTAGGGGTCTGCCTTGCCATTGGGGTCTGCCGGAGACAGGTTCGTAGCCTGGAATACACAAGAGGTACTGCCATACATCAGCTGCAAAGAGCAACCCGCACAAGGAACACTGCACAGGCCCGAGACCACCCAAGCTCACTGCTCAGGTCCCTCTAGCAGCTGCCCCGGCAGTGAAACTGGCTCTTGTTCCCATGCAAATCCCCGTTCAACAAGCCACCGATGTCTCCAGCTGTCGGCCCACCTGCTTGCTCATTGTCTCAAGCCAGCTGAAAGGAGCCAAGAAATGCCCATCTGGATTTTTAGCACCTCACGAAGCTACAAAGCATGGAAGGCTCCCCATGGACGAGATGTAGCTGACGTCCATTGGGCTGGCAGAGCCTCCAAGCCAGCATCAAGCTTTTCACAAGTGCCCCTGCTCATGATTACCTAGCAGTGGATGGTAGGAGGTCCGTAGGGAGGAACAGACCTCCAAGCATTACTGCCACCACCAGCAGACACTTACCTTAACGATGTAAACTCTTACAAGAACTTTGATGGGTCTGTTCCTTGGAATGCCCTGGGAGACCTTGGGCTCCGTGCCCGCTTCCTCAGTGGGGTAGACATAGAAGGACCCCTGCAGAAAAGGCATTGCAAGTAACCACTAGATACAAAAGATAGTATCTCAGATGGGATTGCAGCCACCAAGACCAGCTTCACCTGCCAACTGGAAAATCAGAGCCACTGCCCCATGCAGACCACAGACACCCTGTGCCCATGGGGACAGCCGTTTCAAAAGGCACTGTCACATCCGCGTGGCCCAGGCAGTCCCTGTTCGCAAGTTAGGCTGCAGGCTGTCAGAGCACTGCCGATGCCAGAAGATCTGAACATCTCCAGGCACTTCGGACTGCCAAAGGCAGGAGGCACCAAAGGTGTTCTAGGGAACTTCTTAAATAAATTTCTGTAGTTGTTATTTCAGAGTCCTCAAGAGTTCCTGGGTGGGAGGATAACGTCTTTCTTAAACAAGTTTTACTAATTTCAAAACCAGTGAACCTCAATAATTCTTATTACACCCAGAGGCCACAGCCAGAATAAGAGTCCTTTTATGCATCGTGCTTTCTCCTTGCAAGAGCTAAAAAAACATAAATCAGGTGCATTTATCAACTAACAAAAGGACCACGGTACACAAGTGCTTCCACAGGCACCAACAGTACCATGGCCATGCCCCACCGTGGCCTCACATCACCTTGCATGCACATGCCCTCTCCAAGGCTTTGCTGGTGTCGGCATGCTCGGAAACACAGGCTGTCCCAAGGACTTTCTTCCACATGCAGCACAAACGTCATTCAAATTATACAGTACCTTGTACTTCCCCACAAAATGTTCATCCTCGTTTCCATCTTCATCGTCGTTTGCTTTGCCACGGTGAAGGGGGAAAATACACAGCCAGTCTTCAAAATTGTCAAAGTGATTTTCCAGCTCAGAGTTGTAGATCTGGAATAAGTAGAAAATCATGTTGGGCCCTTTCCTGCCATCCTAAAGGAGGAGAGTCAGAAAACCCATCCTTTCCCCGCTTCAGCTATTTCACCTGGTCCTGCCTTACCCCTGTATTACTCAGTGCAGGGTGTTACGGTTTTCCCTCATCCCCCCAGGTCCCTCCTCAGATGTGCACACACATCCCAGCTTGGCTCCAAGATCTCACTAGCCAGTTCAAAGCCCAGCAACGACGGGGGCCCAGCGCACACTGGAGAATCTCCTCCCAGTCTAACCTCCGCTGCAGGGAGCTGAGGAGGACGTGGACAGAGGGCCAGGGTTGAAAGAGGCCCCATCTGTCACCCCAGTAATCACCTGAAGGGTGGCAATGAGCTTCCTCTTGGGTCGAGTGGGTTCAGCTTCAATCACCATCTCATCTTCTGCTTCGATGTCAATGGAGGACGCATTTAAATTCCCTCCATCTAGATAGGGCAATAGAAGATTAGGAAACGCTCTGATCTCTCCCATCATCTCAAGTGTCTGTCCAAGAAATGACTCCAGCAACAGCTCCCCAGGGCTTTGGCCTGTGTCAGGGTACCGGGAGCTATCGCTGTCTGTAACAGGTGTCCTCACAGCATCTCAGGTTCCCCGACAAGACATGGCTGGACGGGTGGGAGCACAAAATTCGGCACAGACTTGCCTGCCTGCAGGACTACTACTTAGGAAGGAAGTGGGCACAGACCAGATGGAGGAAGGTGGACAGGTGCTGTCAGGGAAGGCACAAACGAGAGCTAACCACCTTCCTTGGACGGATGCTTATTTGAAGGACCGCTGTTCTGGGTGGATGTCTCACTGAAGCATCCACCTAAAGCACAGGCAGCTGTGCCCGGAGAGAGCGGGTCCCCGCTCACGCCTCTGCAGACACGAGCCCAGTGCTGTTAACACTGCTCTCCGATCAGCTGTTTACTGCTGCGGTCTTTCTGTTACTTCGTGGTGTATCCTGTACCCCTGGGGAGCATCCCACGTGCACAAAGTGATGCCCAGCTCCTGGACAGCGTGCCCCCTCCACCACCCTCTCTCTCCATCCCACCTTGGCTTCCTGCTCTCACCCTGACAATCCCATGGTCCTTGCAGCTGATTTTCCTGCAGGCTTCTGCTCACTCAGAAAGGCTCTTGCTTCAACACAATTTGCCAAAGTTTTCTGAGGAAAGTTTGGTGTTTTCAACTTGAAATCGCCTTTGTTAGCCCCTGCCAATGCTTCCAGTCTCTCCGCTCCCTCTTGTGTTGTTTTTGCTGTATGTTGCAAAGCTGTTGCCTGCTCAGACACCATTCCCACAAGCCCTGCACCCTCTCAGATGGTGTAAGTCCTGGCTCTCACCACAGAAGAGCTGGGTATTGCTAGAGGACTCACCGGCATCATTCAGGTCATCATTCTCAGCATCCTCCTCATCACTGCGTGTCTGAAACACACACACACACAGAGTCACCCCATGTCCCTAACGGGACACCGTCAAAGCTTTCCCACCATCACTCAGTAATACCTAGCCTGAGATCATTTAGCACATCGTCATTCCAGGAGGGTATCCAGTGAGGGACTTCATGACCTTGTCTTCTTCCCAAATGCTCCTGCTGGCTTTTTTGATTGGGATTTAAGGGACGCAGGGCAAGGAAGGAAACTGGCGGCAAAACCGCTCCCATAGCATATCCTGGGAAGGTAGCCAGGACAGAGAGTAAGCAGCACCAAAGCCCCTGCACTGCAGCAAAAATCAGCAGTGTCACATTTTCAGGACTGCCTCAACAAAAACCCAGCCATGTTCTCAGAACCGCTTGGGCACCTCGCCGCAGGGATGTCTCGACACCCACCGCCTGCTGAATCAGTCCGCCTGCTGGATGCTCAACATCTGGCCACCTTCAGAGTGCCTGACACACAAAAGCCCACATCTGCCTGCGGATCCCTGTCAGGAGGATGCCTAGGACACCCAGAGCTGTTGAGAACATCTTCCCTGAGACAGCGCAGCCACTCTCCCCTTCTGCTGGCAGCTGTCACAAATGATTACCTGGTTATACAGCTCCTTCAGGGACTCGTAGTACTTGGACCACCAATCCAGTTCTTCCAGTTCTGGTTTTTCCTCTTCATATTCATCCTCCTTCTTTACAAGCCTATTGATAGGAATTTTCTTCAAAGGAGCCTTAAAAGAGCAGAGAAAAGGGTTCAGAGGGAGGAAATGACCACCCAGGACATGCAGGGCTCTAGTGCCCTGGGAGCCTCTGGCAGAGGCTCAGCTTGCAGGCAGAGCACAGGAGGTGCAAAGCTACCTGTGGCTCCAGGTTTGTGCCTTGCCACAAAAGCAGCGGTTTTCAAGGCACAAGGCAACAGAGTTCTCCTCCCTGTGCCAGAGCCGACACGCAGCAGCACCGATGAACAAGCAGAAGAGAGGAGTGTTTGGGTCCAGACCAAAAACTGCTGGTTGAAACCTAACTCTGAGCTTTCTTTTTTGTTCGAAGTTTGACTTTTCAAACTTCAAAATTTGCTGGGCCCACCACGCCACTCACCTTCATAAGACTCAGGGGGTGAGTGCTGGGACCCGGGTCACCAGCTGCCGGGCCAACGTTTACCACAGTCTGGGCGGGAGGACGCTGGGATGAGGCTTTCCGAGCTGAGATGAAGAGAAAGAGCTTCATGTTTCCGTGCATTTATTTCTGCCCACTGCCTCCTGCTTTTTGGCCAGTTGTTACTCCACAGAAAACACCCCGCTATTACCCCACTACGGGGCGATCGCTTTGAAAGCTTTTGATAGCAGAGCCTGCAAAAACATTATTGGAAACTCAAGTGCAGTGCTGAGACTGGCCTCCATCATCAATAGGCTTGTTGCCGACTCCCAGGAATTCAGGTTTATGAGATACACCTTCCCTACTCGGAAATGACCACAGACCGATTAACCCTTTGGTTCTTCCCCTTTGTGCCGTATTTATTTACGCACTTCCAGATCAGGAGCTCTGGCTGTGCCGTCACATTGCCATTTGGTGAATCCATCACCTCATGAACAGACCTTGACCCAGTGATGTGGAGAGAAGCTTAAACCTCAGTCCTAGTGGACCAGCTCCCTAAAGCTTGATGGAGGTCTCGCTGGGGACAGCTCTGCAGCCCGGCTATGCAGAGGGTTGAAACAGGTGAACGCAACAGTCCTTCCCACGCTACAGACCTCTGATTCTAGACACAGACTTTCCACGGGGATACGTTACAGTCTAATATCTAGCCCCAGCTAAAAGTCCTGCTGGACTAAGACATCTTCATGAGCCATTCTGCCTCCTCGGCTTTCTACATATACAAGGCAAACAGTGCCTGGGAAAGAGAGCCCAAGGAGATGCCACATCCACAGATGAACAGTCCTGCTGGTGTGGTGGGAAGGCAAACACTAAGCTAACCTTGGAGAAAACAGTCTGTAAATTGCCCTTTGCCCGCCCCAAAGAGGCATGCCAGCCCTTGCCCAGCATACCATCACTTGGCTGCTGCTGCTTCCCAAACACCAGTCTGGTCTGGAGCCAAGTGCTACCAACCAGGCTCACGACTTGCCTCCAACCCAAACCTGCCCCACACTGTGCTGCTGGCATCTTATGGCTCTCTGGAGAGGACTTTGCTGCCTGGCTAAGAGGGAGCAGAAGGGCCAGGGCTCGCTGCCACTGGCAGAACCTGCCTGCTGCCTCCACAGGAACCCTGCCAAGCAGCTCACCTTTGGGCACATCTTCCAGTTCCTCCTCCAGCTCTTTGGGAGAGAATTTCATCACATCGGACACAACATGGGTACCCACCAGCACAGTGCGCCCAAATGCCCGCTTTTCCACCACAAAAATGCTGAGGGGTGGGTGCAGATAGACCTGCTCTGGGAGCTCCTGCAAAAGAACCACACATGGAGTTCACAGGACCAAGGGCAACACCCATTGCAGCCCCACTACACGTGGCAAGGTCTGATGGCATCTTGCAGCTCTGCCCAAAGCCTTGCAGTAACTGGCAATGGCTAAGACTGCTCTTGGTGGGCAGTTTCACAAAGGTTTTCATCTGCAGCTGAACCATATGGCCACAAGAGAATAAAAGCCTAGGAGCAGCTCCCCTCATGCAGACAGGCAGGGCACAGGTGAAGGATGGCTACGATGGACACCGGCACAGCAGGACCCCCCTTCCCACTCACCACATCCATGTATTTGACCAGCTCAGTGAAGTTGGGGCTCTCTTTGTAGGCCACGATCAACTCCGACTCAACCTTCTTGCCAGCACATTCAATGATCACCTGGGGCTGATCCACCTCGAACAAGTTCACCCGCTTGAGGTGCCGCAGGCCCCAGAACAGGATCTGAAGCACAACATGAAGCTGCTGGGCTGCTCAAGATAAGTCAGACATGGCACAGCCGAGCAGCCTGTAATCCGGTCCAGTGCCACCACCCCCCTCACCTCGCAGGACACGGAGTCCAAGAGAGGCATGAGGCCACTCTCCCAACCCAGCCACCCAACACCTCTGGCTGTTAAACTGCTGAGACGGTTTCTCCCTCATGTCGAGCACCTCCATTTCTGGTATCTGCTTCGGCGTCAAAGGCACGTTTGAGCTCCAAACCCAACTCCCTCCCCAAGCCCTGCCCTCTGCGCAGGTCAGCTGTGCTGGCTGCTTGGGCAGCCCATGGAGGCCAGCCCAGCAGAAGGCAGCGCACCTCTATGCGAAACTCCTTCAGCACCGGGCGGATGCCCTCAGGGATGATGAACCGTCCAGCAAGGGGGTCTCCCAGGTAGTCGGGCTCCTTGGGTTCCACATCCTCGGGCACTGATGGCTGAACAGGTGGAGCCAGGGCACACCAAGAGATAAAAGCCATTTCCACTCCATGCCATGCCCACTCTCCCACCCCTCTTGAGCTGTGCTCACAGGCTCTCTAACTGCAGCCTGCCTTCAGTTGAAAGCGAGATATGGCTTTCAACAGGGACTGCCTCTGGTGCAACCAGCTCCTCGCCCACACAGCTCTGCCTTGAGAGCTGGCAACCACGCGCCGCTCTCTGCAAGCCCGTTACCTCCAAATAGCCGCTGTAATCCAGCTCGATCAGCTCAAAGGTAGCAATGAGCTCTCCCGCTGCTTTGGTGCCTTTGTAGAAGTCAAAGAACTGCAGGGCAGGTTTGGAGTACGGCTCATCAACCAGCTTCACCTGCGGGACGGCAAAGGCCTGGCCCAGGAACTCGGGGGAGCCCTGCAGGAAAAGGGGGAATGGTCAAAGCATTCCTGTATTATCTCGCCACCTCAGAGAAAAGACCACCACTAATTCCAGCTAATCTGGGACAGCACAAGACTGCTCTTCCACCCTTGCTATACTCTGCTTTGATTTGCTCTCCAGAGCAATCTGCTCCATCCAGAGCTAGGAGCAGATGAGATGTGTCTGCAGCAGCTCCTCTTAACTCCCAGTCCCTCTCCATTAAAAACTGGGCAAATGGCCTGGCACCGTGCACCAGAGGATATCAAAGCTAGATCAGGTTGCTTAGAGTCTCCTCCAGCCAGGGTTTGAATGTCTCCTCGAACACAGACCCCGCAAGCTCTCTGAGCTCCAGGCCCACCATTTGAAATCCCTCTGGATAAAAATTGCTTCCTTACATCAAGTGGGATTTTTTTCTTGTTCCAACGTGTGTCTGTTGCCAGTCATCCTGTCTCTGGGTACCTCCAGGAGAGGTCTGACTGCAACTTTTCTACCCTCTCCCATAGGGCAGCTGCAGGCAGCAGTAAGACACTGCCCTTGCCTTATCCTCTCCGGGCTGAATACACCCAGCTCTCCACCTCTCCTCACTGTGTCCTTTGCTCCAACCCCAACCATCTTGGTGGCCTCCTCTGGACTCACTCAGGTATGTCAGTGTCTGGCAAGTGCTGGGACCCAGGAAAGCTGCTGAGCTACACAGGAGAATCTGGTGCAAGTTACACCATTCCCCTTACGATAACAAAGAGGCCCCAGGAGAGGACCGTGACTTCCAAGAACTACTGAATAGAGAAAAGGGAGGTCTGAGGAGGGTTGGAAGACAACACCTGGGGGACAGAGGGGAAGAAACAGCCCTAAGAGCTACATCATCTCCCCCTGGCTATAAGCCCTCTGCAATGTGAACCTGCTGAGGAAGCAGGGCAGGCAGCTGGGAGAGGTGCAGTGCTTCTTCATAGAGAGACCCCGGATCTCACCAGGCCCTGGCTCAGGGCATCTCTGAGCCATCTGCATGCTGCAGCCAGCAGCTTACCCCAGCTCATAGCAGAAGTCTGCAGAAAGTCTCAACCTCAGCCCTCAGGCCTCACCGCCATCGGTGGACCATGATCAAGCTGAGTCATGGAAACCCTACAGAGCTGTGGCTCCTAAGTACCTGCTTGCAGCACCCACATAGAGCTCCTCTACCTTCCCTGTCCTGGAAACAATAGCAAGAGGGCAGCATGGCCATACTTACAAATTTATTGTGGCTAAAAAGGTTGATTATAATGATGGGGGTCTCTGTTTTCAACTCTTCTCTTTTCCCATCAATAATAAGCTGGTCAAACAGAAGTAGCTCATTCCACATGGGGCTCAGTGTCTCCTCCAGCATCTGCAGACAGAGACAGGAGACCTGAGTGTACCACAGCCAGTGGAGACAAACCACACACACTCTGTAAAGAGACTGAGGGAGCATGGGCTGGTCCCCTGTCCCACGCAGCCGCATGCAGATGGTGCCTGGCTGGAGGGGAAATGGTAAAAGCGAGAAATCAGCACTTGGGGCCAGCTAGCACATGCCAATCAACCTTTGAGACAATGATATATATGTTTTGTCAAGTGTTCCCCGAACATAGTCACTGCCCAGGGCACACAAATAACTTGTGCCTGGAGTTACAAAATGTCCAGGAGGACTGCCACATCACCGGCCTTCAGCATGTCAGTGAGCACATGATGATTTTTCTCTCCCCAAGTCCCCAAGAAGGCAGAGGCAAGAGTTCAAGTGGTCTCACCCTGGTGGTCTGGCAATGAGTCGAGAACACCACTCTCGCAAATGGATCTGAAAGGCCATTGTCATCTGCAGGAAGGATCCCTCGAGCCTGATACAGATGGGCTCGGAGCTGGAAATAGCTGAAATCTGGTAAGAAAAGGAGAAGACAGGTCCCAGTTCCCCAATCCAGCCCCCTTGAGGCCAAAAAATGCATGAAGAAGAGGACCAGCCAGGTAGAAGTGGGCACATCCTGCAACGAATGGTTACAACTACTACGTTCACTGTAGTTCTCAGCAGGCCAGCGCATCTCAAAAAGTTTGGCCAAGCAAGAGAACCTCAGTGGCCTTCCCAGACACCTCTGGGAGGGACACGACATGTGACATGTGCAGTGATCTGCTGTGAGCATCTGCTGTGAGGCAGCACCATCAGGGCTCAGCACAGGGGCAGACCTCACGCCCACTGCCAGTTTGGCAGTACATTCGGTGCCTACGAAGCACCCATCCTGCCTGCTGCCCCAACTGCAAGTGTGTAAAAACACCCTCATGAGAGCAAACTGGACCTGCCTGTCCCAATCAGGCCATGGAGATGACGTGGAGATGATAGGTAAGGTCCTACTCCTTGGACGCTGACCCTGGGGCAGGACCTCTGACCTCTCTGCTCTCTTGCTCCTGGTTAAGCCATGGAAAAGTGGCATCTGCACTCACCATCCCTGCTGAGTCGGCTGGGAGGACTATGTGCTGAGAGCTGGGCTATCTCCTGTCCGCTCTCCGAGAGGTACTTGAACTCCTCAGGCAGCTCTGCCAAACAGTTCTTCGCATACTTGGTTACCCCGAGCCACATGTAGATTTCCAGTTTGGCGAAGATCTCACCTGTGTGTAAGCCAGGGACCTGAAAGCACAGGAGGTTTAGCAGGTTTCCCATCCCAGCTGTGCCTCTTCAGACCAAGATGATCACCATGAGCCGGTGACCAACCAAAGAGCACAGGAGACGTTGCTCCACGTTGGCAGAGGCAAAAGGCGGTAGTGGAGCAAGGACTCTGTTTCCTTGTGAACTCCAGGATTTCAGGAGGGAGGGCTGGAAGCAAGGAGGGAGAGGCAGCGTGAAGCGAGCAGGAGCACGCTGTTTTGGTATAAGCCCTACCTTCATGAAGACAGTCTGGATTTTCGCACAGTCCTTGCCTTTCTCCTCTTCGACTACCGAGTAGAGGATGTTCTGTGCAGGAACTCTTGCATAGGCCACGCGCCTGTTGCTGCTGAGCATCCAGACGAGTACGTCAGGGAGGGTGCACTGGGGCTGGAGCGGGGAAAGAGGGGAACCTCACAGCAGAGGAACACCACGTATCTTGTCCTCCCTCCACTGACACGGTGAGACCTTCATCTCCACGCAGGAGCCACTGCTGGCTGCACAGCGATTTGAAGATCCAGAAGCAAATGAAGAGCCTAACGCTGGGCACACGTTTCTGAAAGTCCCAGCCCTGCGATATGGCTCTGCAGGCGTCCTGGCCGAACCCCAGCCAGCAGCCCAGCACCGCCCAGCCGCTCGCTCAGTCCCTCCGGTGCGATGGGGGAGAGGATCGGAAGGGCAGAAGAGAGAAAACTCCTGGGCTGAGATCAGGACAGCGGAACAGGCAAAGCAAACCCAGGAATTCATTCACCCCTTCCCACGGCAGGAGTTCAGCCAGGGCCAGCAAAGCCGGGCTCCCTCACGCGGAACCGTGACTTGGGAAGACAAAGGCCATCGCTCAGGACGTGCCCCCCTTCCTCCTGCTTCCCCCAGCTGGATGTGCTGAGCCTGACGGCATAGGGCCTGCACTATCCCTCTGGTCCCTCGGGGTCAGCTGTCCCGGCTGTGTCCCCTCCCGACTGCTTGCGCACCCCCAGCCCACTCGCTGGTGCGGAGGAGTGAGGGGTGTGAGCGCTGCTCAGCAGTGACTAAAACATCCCTGAGTTACCAACGCTGTTTCCAGCACGAGTCCAACCACAGCACCATCCCAGCTACCGGGAAGACAATTAACTCTATCCCTGCCAAAACCAGCACAGCAGGTTTCTCAGAGGGCTCCGTGACCCACCCTGGTTTTCATTGTGAACGCCACCAGAATGCAGTCAACCTCGTGCCCTCTTGGGGAGAGGGAGCCCCGCGAGACTGGAGAAGTGGCATTTTACCCCACGCCTTTGACAGGAGCCCAAGTGCTGATGCATGGGAAGGACCCACATTAGCTGGAATCCCAGCACCATGAGTGCCCAGCGTAAAGCCGGACTTGCACTAAAACAAATGCATGGACCCAATCAACGACTTTTTTTAGACTCTAACCTAAGTTCTCTTCGCCATCTCAGCTTCCCTCCCACTAGTGTTTGCACTTGCCCCCCGTACTTTTCCTTGCAATTTTTCAGCACGCAAGTAGCCGAAGCAATATATTACTGATCCATGCCAAGACCACCAGCATCCAAATAGGGACAAAAAGTGGCAAGGGTATGTGCAGGGCTGACTCCACAGAGACAGCGACATTCCCACCCGATGGCAGGAGCAAAATTGGAAGAGGTTCCTCCCTGTGGGGGGGATCAGCTGCGGCCAGCCTGTGAGGCTGGAGCCTGAGGTCAGTGTCTCCTCCTGGTGATGAGGAGCGACATCTTGATCACGCTGAAGTCCACCCTCACATAGCTAAAGGTGTGAAAAGGATTTGAGGTCATTTAGTGAAAGACTTCTCCAAACTGCAACATCTGTCCACCTCACCCAGCAAACACTGCATGCTGGTTTACAGCACATGAACGCACTCATTTTCCAGAGTTACTGAAACAGAGCCAGGGAATCGCTGGACACAGAGAGTCTCTGCTGTGCACGAGAGACCCTACTTCAATGCGAGTTTGAATTTGCAGCAAGTTTGCAGGGCCAGTCCCTGGTGGGAGCATGGGCAGCACACGCAAAGCCGCCTTCCCAAGCAGACCACCCACAGTCCTGCTGCAGGCATGACCTCGGGCTGGCCAGGCAGAGGGGGCCGGGTGGCCTGGAGCTGCCCCGGCTCTGCCTCCTACCCACCACTGAGCTCTGCCACCAACAGCCCTGACATCTGCCAAGCCTCAGCCCTCGTAAGAGCCATTACAAGAAATACTGTAACTCCCAGCAGCTGGAACTTGGGATTTTACAGAGCAAGGAAAGACAGCAGAGGAAAAGCCCCAGCTCAGGCGGGTGAGAGCCCTGGCAGCCAGCCCCGTGCCCTCTCCTTCCCATACCCTCTCCTGCTCAGAAACAGAGTGCCCCAGCAGCAGCGGTACCTCTTTAGCCAGGAAGCGTAGCTTTGCCAGGACCCTCCTTGTCTCCTTGATCTTCTCCTTGACGTTGGCTCGAGTCAGCCGCCGCTTCACACGGAGCCCCTGCTTTGCATACAGGATCTGAACAAGAGAGCATGGCCGTCACACGCCCGGCCGCGACCCAGGCACGCCACGCCGGCACCCCTCGTGGGGGCTCTGCAGGGAGGCACCCACGTGCTGATCGCACCCATCGCGCCCTGGCCTCCACGGCAGCTCGCTCCCCAAGCTGCTGAGAGCAAACCTCCATGAAGCTGTTGCGAGCCGTTTAGTGAAGGGTGCCAGGAACTGCAGGCTCCAGTAAGTCATCAGCCCTGCTGATACCAGTAACGGACACCGGTAACGGAAGTCCATAAAGCCTTTGCATCATTTGGTGCAGAAAGATGTATAAGGAATAAACATTTCAGAAGCTGGTGGTCTAAGCCTCCCGACAGTGCCTGGGGGAGGCTTTGCACAGGGAGCAACGTGGGGCCACAGAAGTATCGGAATACGAAGATGGAGGAAACTGGAAGACGGGGTTGGGCTTTCATGTCCATTAGCTGACAGTGTACGCATCTGAGAAGAGGCTTTGTGATGAGCCGAAGCTAATAAATCCATCCTGAAGGAATTCAGGGCACAAACCCAACAGGGACTGACTAGGCCAGAAAACTCACCTCTTGGGCTGGTTCCCTCTTTGAGAGCATCTCGGACTCAGCAGAGTACCTTCACCATAGCTCAGGGGACGATGTGCAGGGAGGCAGAGGGAGGGGAGCTGGGACCCAGACATGCCTGAATTTCATCTCCTGCTGTTGTCATTTCACTTTGGTCAGTCTTTCAAAGCTTTGTAGCCTGATGTAGTCTGATAACGACTACAGCCATGCTCCGCAGTGCTGTGATGGAGCGTGTGTGGCTGCTCTCATTCAGCTAGCTGGCTTTGTCTGCAGGACAAGGTGCCTAGATGCTGCCCTTTTGGGGACAGGCAGATGAATGGCTGTTGTAGATCTGCTGGAAGGGTACCCAGCCTATGGGCCAAGTTTCCAGGGGCAGTGGGTCTCAGCGAGCTCACCCAAAGCTGTCTGCAGGAATAGGCTGCACCAAAAGGCCTCCAGCAACCCACTGGGCAGCAGCACACGTGCTCAGCCACACGTGCCCCACAGGAGACGAAGGATGGCATCAGGGCACAGCATCTGTGTAACACTGGCAGCAGCCATGGCCAGTCCCTGCCACTGTGCCCTGTGCTGGAAGCTGTATTGCTCTGAGCAGAAGTGGGAGCTGCTGCGGTAAAAGCCTGTGACCAACACCATGAGTCTTAGCCCCAGATTTCCTTCCTAGCATCAATTCTAGCTGGTCCTCCGGAAGCAATCCCCAGAGCAGGGCTAGCAGGGGATCCCAGCACCATCACCAAGCCCCACAGCTTACAATGCTGCGCATCAGGTATTTCGTCCGACATCTGTCAAGGTTGTTCGGATGTGTCATTGTTTTTCTCTCTGCGCTGAGTGAATATTGCCTGCAATGAGGAAAGCAGCACAGGCTCTGCACCCCCTGCACCCAGGGGCAGAGCCCAGCTCACACAGCAGCAGCACAAGCTGCAAACCCCTGGTACTAACCCAGATGCCTCAGAAACCCCCTCTCTGCAACGCCCCCTCTTCTGAAGCTTTCTGATGTGGAAGGTACGCTGGGGACTGCTCAGCACCTGAGGCTCCCTCTCTACTGTCACTGTCATAAGGCTGGGGACTGAAGCATGTACTGGACCCCCCCGGGCAGTCGCAGCTATTGAAGCACTAGTCTCTTGTCTGTGTGACTGAAGAGCATGAAGGAAATGTCCTAACATCTAGAAAACACCCGGGAGACCAGGAACGTGGAGGATGCAGTCTGCTACCCCTGGCTTCCCAGGACTGGGGTCTCCTCTCCAAGCTTGAAGAGCTAGAGAGTCTCTTCCCCAGGTCATCCTGCTTTCCTTCTGCTCATTCACCTCAAGAGGACAAGAGAGCAGGCAGAACACGGTATGACCTCCTAACCTGGGAACAAGAAACCTTAGGAAGTCAGGGGCCTACTAACCTGCATCCAGCTACAAATTCCTCCAGCACCTCTCTGAGCCGCTCTTCTGCTTTAGCCTTTGGCCCTCTCACGAGCTTCTCCACGTTGTCCAGCCCCTGCTCCTGTGGGGAAAGCACGACGTTCAAGGAGCTTGCGCCTGGCTGCAGAGTCAGGACGAAACATCGCAAGGACACATTTGCCACAATTGGCTTGTGCCCTTCTGCAGAGCTGGGCATCGCGGGAGCGCTGCAGGTCAGTGCTGTGCTGCCGGGGACTCTCTGGAGCCCGGGATAACCTGAACGCCGGTTGTTTCAACCCCTTGTCTCTCAGTCCTTGAGCAGCCTCTGAAACACACTGGCAAGCTCTGCTTTCGGATTTCTAAGCCCAGGAGAGACAGACGAGGCCCTGGGAAGAGACTGCACCTCACTGACGACACCCAAGGGCGAGCCTGCTTACAGCAGCATCTCCCAGTGCACAGGCAGCTCAGGACTGGCACCAGAGGAGTGGAGCTTTGGGTCACAGACGTGGCGTCACCCGCACTGTGGCACTGCACTCACTGCCCTACCCCGCGCCGCTAAAGGGCAGGTGGGACTGAGCCTCTGCGAGAGACACAGACTCACGGGGGGGGGGCGAGGATGGCAACTGTCTCGCAGAACAACCGCCTGCGCTACAAGGAAAGCACGCCAGGAAGGACCGTGCGCAGACAGACACCCTGAACACGCTACCAGGCGCTCCGCCAGCTTGACAATCCAGTTGGAAACGCAGAGTCTCCAGGTGTGCTCCTCCCAGTAGCTCCACACGTACACGCAGGGTTTCTCATGCATCATGGGCAGGCAGCTGTAGGACCTAAGGACAGCAGGCACGGGAGGTTACAGCCTGCAGAAAGCACGTGCCGCGTCCCAGCACAGCGCTTGCACAGCCAGCGCAGCGGGCAACACCAGGGCTCCGTCCCCCTAGCACGGAACTGGCTGCTTTGGGCTCTGCACCACGGACGGGGATGCAAGTGGCTGGGTCTGCCTCTTGGCATCCCAAACCAGCGCGCAGGGTTTCTGACAGCACGTGCCCAGATGAATGAGGCTGATGAGACTGTGGGATGCTGCCAAGGTTTCTTGCTGCTCTCGGACTGAATCATAGCAGGCACAGGGCTCACAACGCGAACGCCAGGACACTGTCAGGCCTGCGAGACAAACCAGGCAGCATTCCCAGAGCAAACAGAGCATCAGAAGAGCTGGTGTACGCGTCCTGCCTGGCCAGCATAGCACAGCATGTGCCAGAGTACCTCTCCCCTTCCTCCTCACTGGAATCAAGCCCTTAGGATGCTGCTCACTAATCAGAAAAGGGACTGCTGTTGCTGATGGGTCGCAGTTTCCCTGGGACCCTGTCCTTGGCCACCTGCACGCATCAGGCAGACACCGTAGGGCCTGTAGGGCTCATGGGCAATGGCAGCCAGCTAGGTCAGGGCAAGCCGCAGGGTTTCAAAGAGGAGAAACACCTGCACAGCACTCGCTCTGCTGAGCAGATCTCTAATCACATCTGGAATAACCAATCTGGGAAGCTGGGGCAAGACCAGGGCAGGTGGGAAAGGACGAAGAAGACCCACCTGTCATACTCCGTGGGCTCTGGTCTCTGGCTTTTCGTCACCGACTTGTTCAGTGCTGCTGAAGCTGGGGCCAGGACTTCAACATCCTGCTCACCGTCTGAACCAGGGTCCAGCAAAGGCTGCTTTTCTTCTTTCACTTCTCCTTTTTCCACTTTTCTCCCTACTTTGGTCACAACCTCTTCAGCTTTGCCATAGTTTCCTTGAAGTTAAGCATTGAACAGTAAACAGGTAAGAGGGATCGCTGTTAAACGAGTTTGCTAACTGGCAAAATCTGAGGGCAACCATCCTGCCAAGAGAAGCACATGGGCATGCACTGCTTTGGGAACTAGCAGTTCAGTAGCATTCGACCATTTAGGGCATCACACGGACGACCAGGAGGTCTGAAAGGGAGCTGGACAATTACAAGGAAGTCCTCGTGCATGTCTTCAAGTTCCACCAGCTCCACCAAGTGCCCACTGACTGCCATCTACACTCTTACACTGGGGTCAGCAGCAGTCACTCAGCAAGACTTCTCAGCATCAAGCATGTCCACTCACCCAGCTCAGTAGGTGGGGGCTTGGACCTGCTCTCCTACCACTGCTTCCCCATCACCCATTGTCACAGCGCCTCAGTACCACATGGCCAAGCCCAGAATCCCAGCTTCCCCTCCTCTGCTTCCCTCTCTTGCTCCTACCTCTTCTCACCCACATTTCCCAGGAGAGCTTCAACCACTCTCCCCAGACAGGCGGTTCACACAAATACTGCAAATCTCGTCCCACAGGAGAGCACCCAGACTTTTAAGGTCATTAACGCACTGTGCACACTCCCCTGCCTCATCCCCCATCCTTTCTGAGTTCCTGTTTCGGAAGCACGAGCTCTGCAAAGGCTGGAACCTTCGGACCGCAGTGCTGACAGAGATCGATTCACACTGTTCCTGTATTTTCTGGACAGGGAGCCCTGGGGAATACCCACCTATAGAGACTTCAAAGCTGACAGGCTTGGAGCTTAGAGAGGAGTCCATCATAGTGGCTTCAAAGAAGGCAGCAAAGAGAAGAAATTCCTCCTTTCTTCCCAAAGCATTCTGAGCAAGGAGACAGAAATAAGCCCGAGAGCCTCGTGTGCCAGAACACTGCCTCAGCAGAAATTCGGAGAGCACCAGGGCACGGCCAGTGCCTGCCAGCCCTCCCAAGGGACACCAGCGGGATGCTGCTGAAGTCACCACTACTGGGCTGCCATGTGCAGGACAAGTTCTCTTGCCACTCCCAGAGGGTTGGAGCAGAGCCATGGTTTTGGCTGAAGCTCGTGTGAAATCACTGAGCAGGTTTGTGGGCTAAGGGATGGCTACTGTACCCACACAGTTGCATCTTGCCTGCCTTTCCCAGGCCAAGCAGAGATCCAGAGCCAGCTAACACCTCCCTGGCTCCAGGGGAGAAAAAGAACATGCTGAAATAAGCTGTGCCCTGGGGATAACACCCATGTGAGAGTCCTCCCTGCACCAGGAAGGCAGAGCCCATGGGGATGCTTCAGCCTTACTGCGGGAGGCAGTTTGGGGCTGCAGCTGCAGCCTTGGCCCTTGCAGAGGCTCAGAGCCCTGCATGGCACAGCAATGGGCAGGCTGGCTTTGCTCCAGCACCGTTACACCAGCCAGTAATCCCACCGCCTCTTCCCCATGCTGCAGGCCGCTGTGGGTCTGCCACACCAGCATGGCAGGACTCACCTCAGGGAGTGGATGAAGCTCTTCCACCTCCACAGTGACCTCCCCGGGCTGCTCAGTCTCCTGAGAGCCCCCAGCCTCCTCCTCTCCCTGCAGCTGGATCAGTTCTTTGGCTTTCTCTTTGGACTTTTTGCTTTTCTTCTTCAACTTCAGTTTGCTTAGGGCACCTTTCGTCTTGTCCCCAAATTTCCTCTCTGCCACGCTGGGACTGCTGAAGATCTCCACTGTGATGGCCATAAGGATGCGCCCACGGTAGAAGATGCCCTCGCCCATGCCCTCATTGAGGTCCCGGTGATCGTCCCGCAGAGCCGAGTTCTGGGGGGAGCCATACAGGTTCACCCAGGCTGGACCAAATGTGGGGTTAAAGCCTGCAGCAACAGGGACAGTGTCTAAGTACACCCCAGGGTGCTGCTGCGGAGAGACCTTTCCCCAAGAACACAGCCCAGGACCCAGGGACGTGAGCATGCTCCAGCCACTCCTGCTTCCCACCGCCAGGAGACCACCGTGGCCAAGCAGGGGGTGCATGGCATGGGGCTGCCCGGGATGCCCTGCCCCAGGGGCAGCCATACCAGGCCTCACCATTCCTGCCAGGGTCCGAGATCTGCTGCAGGTCAACGTAGTGGGTAGCAATGGCCACGTCACCAACATTGGCATCATCTAGCACCTGGACTTTTATCTTCCTGGCCAGAGGCGGGAACATCTCAATGAAGCTGATCTGCTCATTCCACTCAGGCTCAGTAGTGTTGGTCTCCACTGACGTTTCCCCCTGCGAAGGAGAAGGTGTGAAAGCCACCCAGTTCCAGCTAGTGGCCAGAGCAAGGGATGCCCCAGAGGCTGTCTGGGAATGCCACACTCTCCCGTCCCGCCTGCAGACGGTGCCAGGGAGGCTCTGGAGGTGGCAGTGTCCCATCCCAGCAATTGCTCTCTGTGCTTCTTCAAGAGGGGCTGTCCCAGGGCCCTGGCCATGCCCGGCACAACAAGGAAAACGCTGGAAGCAAGTGGGCAGCACCACCAGACGCAGAGGTGTCGCAGGGTCCCCTGGAAGCACCTCCAGGCCCACCAGACTGCCCAGGGGCTGGCTCTCATCCTAACAGATATCACAGGACCATAAACCCTGGCCTTGGGTGCAAGAAACGGGCCATTAGCTCAGCCAACTCTCCTGAGGGTGTCAGGCTGAGTCCAGCTTGCCACAGAGGACTTCTACTCAGGATTTATTTCACCCTCTCCCTGTGTTTAGGGATATGAAAACTCTGCTTGCACTGACAGTAGCTCCGACAGCGCCTGTGCTCAGGGCTGGGGCTCTGCTCACGCAGCTCTCTGCAGAGGCAAAAAGTCCCATGAAAGCCTTCTCATCCAGACACCACCCACCCACAGCCACACGGCTCAGGCCACTGCCCAAGACAGCACGTCGGGCTCTCCCAGCCTGTCTCCGGTGGGACTGCTGCATCCCACGGAGGCTCCTGGCAGCATCAGCCCAGGGCAGGCTGCTGCACACCCGAGGGAGGACCAGCCTGGCCCCACACGGCCCCGCTGGCACTCACCTGCTGCCCACAGAACGAGACCTGCACATACGGGTCAATAAAGACTTTTTTCTCCCCTATGATCTTGGAGAAGCCACCCATGATGCCGGCGCTCATGCTGGGCAGGCCTTCGGCACGATATAGCTTGATGCAGACCCTGGCCCAGGGTCTCTCTGCAGGGACTCTCTTAGGCAGCAGCAGGTTCCTGAAAGACAAATTCATGTTCTGACTCTCTCCTGGAGCCCAGGAAACATGATGCTGGGAAATGTCCTGACTGGCAGGAGGTTTGGATCTTGCACCACCACAGGTCTCTTTCCTTGGGTCTTTCTCCATCAGAATAAGGAAAAATGGGGCAAAAAAAAAAAGCTAGTTCGAAGAGGGACGTGACTGTCTTCCGCAGGGCCATGCAAGATGGCACTGTGCCTACCTTTCAATGTCCTCATCCCGGCTGCTGGAGGAGGTGGGAAGGGAGCCCACAACATCCCCGCGTGCGGTGACGGAGATGTTGCACTTCACAAAGCCTTTCACGCCTGCCCGGGTGTCCGTGGGGTCACTGATAACAGCCCACTTCTGGAAAAACCTGTGATCTGAGAGGAACGGGAAGGAGCAGAGCCCAGGTTACCATTTCACATCCCAACCACGTCTGCACAAAGATGGCCCTGACCCCGCCTCTGAAGGTGCAGGAGGTGTCACCTGCCCTCAGACAGCTGGGAGGAGAAGCAAGTGCTGCTCCTCATGTGAACTAAGTGCTTTCAAGAGAGGTCCCTGACCAGACCCAGCAGAGCCCGAAGGAAACCTCAGTTTCCGACAAAGCCGGCGTCAGGGAGCAGGTGCGCGGTGCAGTCAGGCATACCTGGCTGGCTGTACACGGTCACAACGTCCATCTTGAATGTTCCTATGCACGTTCCCAGGAAAGGTATGTTCTTTGAGTGAAAAACCTGTGGACAGCACAAATCCCCTGAGCACCGAGAGATGTGGGCAGCCAGCTGACACACCCAGACATCACTGAGGAGGACAAGACTGCCAAGAGATGCCCGTTCCAACACACAGCTCAGGCAGCGGCTGCAAGCTCCTCATGCACATTGACCCACCTGAGTCAGCCCTGGGACAAACCCATTCCTGCCCAACCCATCCCACAAAGCCCATCGGCCCATAGCCCTCAGTCAAACCTGGGACAATTCACGTGCAACCAATTCAGCTTCTGCCAGCCCGAGATGAGCCAAACCCCTGCAATGGATCGTGGCCGACCTGCTTTCCTGCAGGGAGTCCTATGTCCGTATCCTGCTGGGTCAGGGCACAGCCATGCACCCGCCAGACTAGGGTCTCTCCCAAAACCTGAGCCTTGCTTGCTGCTTGCTGAACCCACCCCAGTAGAACGGACTCGCAGCCTTTCACGGGGAAAGCGCTGGAGAGTCCGTGGCAAAGGAAGTGCTGGCTGGTTTAGCCATCTTCGGAAAAGCCCGCTGTCTCCTTGGGGAAGCCCCTGCGCTTTGGACAAGGGAATTTCTGAAGACTGCTCTCTGCCTGCCTGGGTTTTCCTACAAGCACAGATCTCTGCTGAGTTCCCCTCACACCAGTCATTGGCCTCCACAACCTGCAGGATGAGGCTCCAGGGTAAGCGGCAGCAGGGAATCGCCCCTAAAACAGCAGGGCAGCAAGGCAATGGGCAAGAAACGGCCCTACTTCAGTCACTGGCTGCAGAGAAAACCTGTCACAGAGGGGGTGGGAAGGCAGCACTGCCCAGCGCTGGCTCAGAGCAGGGCCAGCACTCTGGCCCACTGTGGCCACAGGAATGCCCCTGGGTCACTGTGCAGGGCAGACGCCTCTGGCTGGAACACCTGGCTGGTACTGGTACCCTCGCCTTGCCCATCACTCCCCGCGTCTACACGCAGAAGCGTTGGGCTGTACCAGCTACTGATGAAGGATAAGGAGGAGGACTTATCCTACTTACTGAGATCTCGATGAGTCTGTGGAATAAAATGTCCCTTGGCTCATGGAATTCGAACAAAAAATACTGAAAGAGAAGAGCATGACAGCTGAGCCCCAGGCTCCCAACCTGGCCCCAGAAGCGCCTCTGCCTGAGGGCAGTGGCACCCCCTGCAAGGATGGCCCCCAGCCATCTGGGACTCTGGCTGGGCAAGGACAGAGCCTATGTCCACATCACGTACTTCATTGTAGAAGGGGCAGTTTGTTGACTTCTGCGTTGCTGTATGCCTCTTCTCCTCTCCAACCTTGACTACCACAAAGGGGTTAATGTTCACCCCTACCAGCTTCTGTGCTTCAATGATATTGATTCCAACCTGAGAAAACGTGGGAGAAAACCTTTGGATCAGCACTCTCATTTCCAGCTCCATCTTGAGCTTGCTTCAGCAACACCAGTATGCAAACGTGCAGGACCCTCTTGCCACAGGGGTGGACGCCCAGAGCAGGCAAGAGCACGGCTGCAGGAACCTGCGATGGCCAGGGCAAATCCAAACTTTTTTTGAGATATTTGTTTCTTTCAGACGAGCAAGGAAATGAAGCAATAAATCCCCAGCGCCTTTGACAAGAGCAGCCTCCCCAGTGGCACTGTCCCCGCTGCAGCACTGTCCCTGCTCAGTTCCCAATGCCGAGGGGATGCAAACCCACTGGTCCCACATTGTGGGTCCACGGACCATCTTGGAGAAGGGGTCCTTTGTACCTCCAGTCAATACTTCTCTTTGAATGCTGCTCAGAAGGACACCATGGCAAAGACTGGAGTGTGGCTTTCTCATCTGCTGTGACTGGTTATGAGTCTAAGATATGGGACACATGGCTCTCACACTTGCTCTCAGTACAAGCAACCAGGCAGTTGCTAAGGTGAAGAATAATAGCTTCAAGAAAAGGTTGGCAGGAAATTCCACCCCCAGAAAAGCTTCCTGCTTGGTCATCAGGACCCAGCCCTGAAAAGCAGGAGACCCAAATGTGAGTCCACCTTTACCTAGAACCAGGGAAGGATTTAAATCCATAGCCAGGCTGGGAGACTGCCCTGAAATCACCACGGCAAAAGATGGGGCTGAACTCCATTTCCAAACTTCACAGTGGTTTCAAATAAACCTGATGTCAGAGCATCAGCCAGAGCCGCAGCTTCACACCAGCCTCTTGGCATCTCCAAGAAAGATCCTGCAGCAGCCCTCCACCCTCAGCCACGTCCCACAGATGTCCCCGGGGCCCAGGGGAAGCCGGCAGGTACCAGCCCTGCCTGGGTGCTCCCTGAAGCACTGCTCAGGGTGCTTTGCAGTGGCCCGTGCGGCTGTCAGGCCGATGCCCTTCTGCTGTGCTACATGGCCCAGAGAGAAATTCTGCTGTGGGATGGATGATGTTGGAGCCAGCACTCATGGATACAATCTCTTCAAGGAATCTCACACCTTGCCCAGGGAAGACACACAAAGCAAGACGGTGTCTTCATGCCAGAGGCCTCGCCGGAGCACGCAGCAATTGGAGAAGCCCAGGCCCGCAGTGACGGACCAGCTGTGGGGCCAGAGGCAGCTGCAGGGATGTCCACCCACTGCTGCAGTACCTGGAAGCTCTCTGGTGTTGGGGTGGCAAAGAGGTCCCGTGCGGAGCAAAGTCTGGAGCGGCTGCACAGAAAAACAACCCAGGTGAGCAGGTCTCTTCATCTACATGGACCTGAGCAAGCCCCCACCAAGGGAAGCAAGGGAAACCCTGGCAAATAGCAACCCCTTGCCCTGGAAGCAAGCAAATCGCCAGCAGACCCTATTTGGAGATTGCAGGTTTCTGACGTTCTGCAGAAGCAGAACGCCAAGAGATGCAGGATTCCCCCACGAGCTGGCACTTCCCACCTCAGGGCCCAAGCACGAACGAGAGAGAAGAGCACACCACGGATACCTCTTCACAGGGCTGAAAACAATGCCCGAGACCTCCATCTCAGACACATCGTAGAAATCTTCCTCCTCCTCTTCCTCTTCCTCATCAGTCTCCAGGCCTTTCGCCAGCTTCCTGCCCAGTGCAGCAGCTCTCCTGTCCAGTTCACTCGCTTTCGGCTCCTCGGCTGCCCTGCAAGTCCCTGCCACATCAGTCCTGACGAGCGGGTTATGCACCCCCTCCACCCAGGAGGGTGACCTGATACACTCCAGCAGGGCTACTTACTCCTGCTCCTCAAATCCTGGATTGCAGATGATGAACTCCGAACTGTAAGAAAAAGAGGTGCTTTGCTGAAAAACCAAGTGTGTTGTGGCTGTTCACGGATGCATTTGAGCAACACTGCCATAGCCATGCCTTGGCTCCCGGCAGGGACACGAGCGTCCTCCTAAGCCACGGTTTCCCACTGTCCACCCTGTGTGCCTGCTGCTTTGCCTCTGGGCACTCCAGAAGTGACATCCCCCTGGACCCTGCTGCTGCCTGTCACCCCGTCCTCCCAGGCACCCACATCTCCCCTGGCTTTGGGCACCACCTGTGTGCAGGATGCCTGGGGTTGCTACAGCCCAAAGCCACGCTCTCTGCAACTTTGCAACCCCGAAGTCTTGGTCCCATCAGGCAGGAAGGCTGCAGAAATGCTCTCGAGTCCAAAAGGGCTCCCAGGGTGAGTAGGCTGTTCCAGCCATGGGCTCTTTGTGAAGACAAGGTAATTTCTTTTCAAGAGTCCTGCTCATTTATTGCTGCTGTAGAGCAGAGCTGCATCAGCCTGGCCAGAGGTGGAGAGTAAATGAGGCTGGACTGCATCCCAAAGGCTGCCACTGGCAAAAGCAGCTGGACAAGCTGCCTGCAAATTGGCTCCTCCCAGGATTTCAATACCTGTCTTTCATCTGACAGACAAAGTCCTCCTCAGCCCAGGTCCCAGCTGAGCCATCTGGAGGCTGGTAGCGCAAATCCAACTCGATGTAGATCTGCAAACAGAGAATGAAACTGCCTGAGAGCTTGGCAGCCACAAAACAACTGCAGAAACGTCATCGAAATGGGAAAGGGGAGTGTGGAAGGAAAAATAAGTGAGATGCTGGTGGCAAGATGGGGAAGGAAGGGGGTCACAACCCCACAAGAAGCCTACTTAGAGCAGACTCTCCTTGTCTGCCTCCATCAACAAGCTAGAGTTAACCAAACTCCCTCCCCTACAGATCCCCAAACTCCAGGATTCACTGAATAAAAGCTGGCTCAACTTTCCAAATCTAAAATATACCACGGAGAGGCCCCTGAGATCTGTCTCGGGGCACTTTTGATGAGGAAAGTGGGGAAAGTCCTGCAGCAGAGCAAACTAACGTGCAGGAGGTTGGAGCGGTGTCTCTGTGGGAGGGACGGGCCGGGCCAGCCAGCAGAGCCTCCCCAGGCACGACAGCTTGGTTTAAACCACCACAGGAGCCATAAGGACACCCAGAGTCCGCATCACAAGAGACATCGACTTAGCGTTAGCGATGGAGAAGGATGGTCAGAGAAGCACGGGGCACGCTGCGTATCGGTACAGCGACTCAAGCCAACACAAACGCACAAGAATTTCCCAGCAGAGGCCAAACTCATGGAGGAGGTCACTTCTCAGCAGACTGAAGGGATTGTACAAACTGGGTTCATAGCTTAGTCCCTGGAAAACACACGTTTGTGGGAGGAGAAATACAGCCAAAGAAAGCACAGAGGCTGGGAAAAGCAGCAGCAAAGGCTGGATAGACGAGCTGAGGCTCCGAAAAAAACCCTTCAAACCACCAGGAAAAAAAAAAAAGGGTGCGAATAATTCCAAGTCCCAGAGAAGAACAGGACTTGGAACAGCAGAAAGGGCTTTGTTCCCACTTTGCTAAAGCAGCAGCGATTGAAACAGCCTCTCTCCCTTGCGGATGTGTCTCTCCCCAGCTGAGCCAAGGGAGAGGGTCTCAGGCTGCTCTTGGATGGGCGTCCAGTCTTGCCTGCCCTATTTTCTGTCTCCGGCAATCTTTCTGCAGCCACGGCTGCACCATCAAAAACCAACTTGGCAAAACTGAATGTGGTTGGTTTTTGGTTGGAGCGGCTCATCAGCAGGAGTGCTGCTGTTAGCACAAGGGAAGAGGCAGCCAGGGGCAAAGGGTTAGGCTGCAGAGCCGCTCTGACCTTCGCTCGGTGCCCTCACGCCACCACCAGCATGGAACGCTGCCGAAAGGTCCATCTAGTCCCTGTCCCTTTGTTGGCATGAGCACTTATGCAGTGAGCTGCTTCAGGCTAAAATTCATCCTGGAAATGCTCAGTTTCCATCTGAACCTGCTTCCTGATCCAGGCAGCTCAGCAACATGGAAAAGCTGTGCCCGTACCACTCAGGCTCGTGGTCTGGTGGCCCCAGCGCTGCATCCCATGTGCCACCGCGGGGATGAGTCAGGCTGCCCGTGGGAAGGGCAAACAGGGGCGCAGCACATCGAGAGGGCTGCCCGCCACCGCCCCTTCTCCTCCCAGCCCTGCCCGTGGCCCTGGCACCGAGCCCTGGCTGTCCAGCACTCACTGAACCGTGCCTGCGCACCCAGCTGGCAGGAAACAGCTCATTTCTGGGTCGTATTAACTGACCACTGGTACAAAGGGCCCAGTGAGCCCCGGCACCAGGGCAGGAGGGGACCAGGACACACGGCACAGGGCAGAGGGCAGGCAGGTGTTGGAGCCACTTCTGTTGCCCCAAAATCCAGTTGGCAGCCGCTCACCAGTGGTGTTCCCCAGGGCTCAGTACTGGGGCCTGCTCTCTTCAGTATCTTCATCAACGACCTGGATGAGGGGATCGAGGGCACCCTCAGTCACTTTGCAGACAACACCAAGTTGGGTGGGTGTGTTGATCTGCTGGAGGGTCAAGAGGCTCCACAGAGGGATCTGGACAGGCTGGGTCAATGGGCTGAGGTTCAACAAGGCCAAGTGCAGCGTCTTGCCTTTGGGTCACAACAACCCCCTGCAATGGTACAGGCTGGGGGAAAGGCGGCTGGAAACTGCACAGGGAAAAGGACCTGGGGGTGTTGGTCACCAGTGGCACAAGAGGTGCCCAGGTGGGGTGGCCTTCTCGGCATCCTGACACAACACTATCCTGGCTTGTACCAGCACTGGTGTGGCCAGCAGGACCAGGGCAGGGATCATCCCCCTGTACTGGGCACTAGTGTGGCTGCCCCTCAAATCCTGGGTTCAGTTTTGGCTCCTCACTTCAAGAAGGATGTTGAGGGGCTGCAGCGTGTCCAGAGAAGGGCAACAAAGCTGGTGCAGGGTCTGGAGCACAAATGCGCTGAGGAGCGGCTGAGGGACCTGGGGGGGTTGAGCCTGGAGGAAAGGGGGCTGAGGGAAGACCTTCTGGCTCTCAACAACTCCCTGACAGGAGGTTGGAGCAAGATGGGGGTCGGTCTCTTCACCCCGGGAACAAGCAACAGGACGAGAGGAAAGGGTCTCGAGTTGCTCCAGGGGAGGTTGAGGTTGGCCCTGAGGAACAATTTCTTCCCCATTGGGGTTGTGCAGGCGTGTCCCAGGCTGCCCAGGGCAGTGGTGGAGTCCCCATCCCTGGAGGGGTTTCCCAGCCGTGCGGAGGTGGTGCTGAGGGACAGGGGTTAGTGGGGACCTGGCAGTGCTGGGGAATGAGGGGACTCAATGATCTTAAAGGTCTTTTCCAACCTAAACGATTCTGTGGTTTTGTGAAACCATCGTTAAGCCACCCAGCTAGCACTGGTGTTTAACCCAAAAGCTTACTGGGGGTCCCAAGGCATCCTGCCACTGTCAGCCTCACCCCGGCAGCTCCCCCTCGCTTCGCACCCTGGTCAGCCTATGCCTGCGCACTGCATGGTGCAGGATGAAAATGAAATACCCCTCCTACACACATTGCCCAGACCTGGGGAGGTTTTACCAAGCCCCTCTCTGCTCATTCAGACCCTCAGCAAGCCTCCAGGAGCCCC
This sequence comes from Bucorvus abyssinicus, assembly GCA_009769605.1. Classification (NCBI taxonomy): domain Eukaryota; kingdom Metazoa; phylum Chordata; class Aves; order Bucerotiformes; family Bucorvidae; genus Bucorvus; species Bucorvus abyssinicus. Next base: position 14,891,628 of record CM020047.1, read on the forward strand.
AGCCCATCCCACACACTTCCAGATGCTCCTAGAAGCAGTTGATGTGTGAGAAGTGGCTGCACACCTGCCCAGAGCGGGCACAAACGCCACAGCGCTCTCGGGTCAAAGCAGCACCTCAGACTCCCCCTCAGCCCCAAATCCACCTGGGAAGCCCCACACAAGGTTTCCCGCGGAGCCTTCCTGATTGCCGATGGCCAGACCACCCGCAGAGGACTTACACCGGTGACTCTGTGGTTCCTGTCAACGAGGGCCTCCCGCAGGATGAGCCTCCCAGACGTCGTCAGGTGCTGAAGGCTGAGGACGAGGGTTCCGAGAAGCCTGGAACAAAAGCAGCGGCTGCAGCAGTACTGTACACAGCACCAGCGCCGGCCCCCTGGGAGGAGGGAGCACCAGGTCCGCTCTCCGCCCGCAGCCTCTCGGAGCCGCGGCCGCCTTCGCTGCTGCGAAATGCCGCAGCTCTTTCCACAGGGAGTCTGGCAGCCGAAACAGCCGAGGACCACCGACCCTGCAGCAGGTCGTGCCTCCACCCTGGTCATGCCCAGGCAGCTGCTTGCAACTGAGCTGCCATCCACGGTTCAAGGCTCGTGCAGACCCAGTCCCACCAGCGCGAGCTTGCCGAGGGAGCTCTCCCCGCTCTCCCCTTCGGCAGAGCGGAGCTTCACAGGAGCCAGCCTGCGTGTGGGCACCAGCAGAGTGGGGCGACTCTTCCCAGACAAAACTGGGAAGCAGAGGCTCCGCACAAGGAAATAAAGAAACAGGACACAGAGCCACGGCCACGGCAGCAAGCCAGGCCAAAATTTACCTACTCGAAAGGGTCTTCTCCCTGGGGACGGGTCATCCGGCTCTCTGCAAGCAGCAGTAACGCAGGATCGCGTTCAGCCGCTCCTAACCCCACCCTGTGTTACTGGAAACCACCATCGGAGCCTTTCACTGCCTGCCCGGCACCAAGACAGGAGGAATCATTCCCCAGCCACCTCCATTTCAGCTGCGTGCTGCTGATCGCTCGTATGCCCTCTCGCCTCCCTCTTCTCGGAGACGCAGAGCCGGTCTAGTCCCTACCCCCAAGGAAGGAGTCTCTCCGCTCATGCCTCTTGGCCACAGCTCTTCCAGCTCGGTGCCGCTGCCCAGAAAGGCTGCACGTGCAGAAGTCCAGAGGCCACAGGGCAATACAGGGACACGGCCAATTTCTTCCCTTCTGTCCTTCGACGCTCTCCATTTATTTTTGACCGTCCCAGTGCGCTGACCAACAGCTCTGAACCTGTGATGGCTGTCGGCTGCCATTGCTCTGCTCCCCAGGAGCGGAGGCGTGTGGAGAGATGCTGTCACTGCCAGGCCAGCCCCTGGGCCGGCATTTTCCAGAAGTCCATTTCCCATTGGACTTCTTTGCTCAGCACCACCAGGTCCCAGGGATTTCTTACTGTTTGTTTCGTCTGACAGTCCGATAGCAGTTTCTACTGACATTTCAGTCAGAGCCAATTCCTCTGATCCAGCGCCCATCAGGAAAGCATCCAGTAAACGGTGACCCAAAGTCAGGCACGCTTTCTGTCCTGGCTTTATCTCTAAGTGTCTGGCCTGGGCTGCACTCACCTGTTTCCTCCACACCCTCTCTGGCAGGCTTGCGATAGCTCTGGAAAGGTTTGTACATTCGCTGCCTCTGGCAGGTTGCTCCTGCTGATTTTCCTTCAGTTCTTACGTTTTGCTTATCAGAGCAGGCAACTTTCTCTGCGTCCTCATGTTTCGCATGTCCTGGAAGGACGTGCCTCTGCTCCTTTGTTTGCTCCACCACCACTACTCAATTTGTCACCTCTGCTCTTGGGTTTCCCTGAAGTGTTTTACAACAGCTGGAATAGCTGCTGAGTTCACAGTATTGCGCCTGTGCCACCTAGAAGCATTTTAAATTCTGGCTGAGCCTTTAAATTACTGACTTTTCTAAAGGCTAAACCATGCCACCACGGGCTCGGGGCTTTTCCCCACTGATAGGCGTGTTGAATTTGGCTGCGGCATGGTCACGGTCACTGCATGGACCTACAGGGTGAGCGCGGGTCCCCGCTCTGCTGCAAGTCCTGCCCTTACAGCTCTATCTTTTAGGGCCCCTATTTCACCTCCTCCCACCCGGGGCTCTGACCGGGATCCTCAGGCAGTGTCTGTTACAGCTGGCACAACTAAATCATTCCCCTTATTTACCTTAAGGTACACAGCACTGCCAGCTGTGTATATTAAGTTAATACACACCAACCAAACAGCTCCATCCCGCTCCTATAACTTGCATCGTGCTCATCTTCCTTCCACCCAATTTCCAAGACACGTTTTTCTACTCCTAGTAGAAATTTTAAAGCCCGCTGCGTCTCTTCCCCCACCTCTGCTGCTCACCCCACCGACCACGGGACGTACCTGTTACTGAAAACCTTGCTGCAGTTGTAAACCTTAACGGACAGCATTTCTCCCAGGACGAGCTTCCCGTAGTGAGGCCAGCGAAAGAGCTACCAACAAAGAGAGCAGGAAGAGGTGACGATTCGCTCCCAGCCCCGTTCTCCCAGGGGTGGTGGCTGGTTGGCCTCCCCTGCGCGGCGGTGACAAAAAGCTGCTGCGGAGGGAAGTTACTTTCTTGCTGGCCAGGGCAGAGCCGGCAGCTGGGAATGGAGGAAGGACGGGGAGGGGACTGCGAGCCCCTCCAGCAGCACAGGGCCACAGCTCAGCTGCTGAAGAAGCCAGAGCACCGTCACCCTGGGAAGAGGAGGATGCCCGAGCTGGCAGGTGGGGGGTTGAGACCTGGCCCGGGACCCGGCACACGGCGAAGCTGCGCCCCGAGGCTGCGACTCACCCGACCGCCGGACTGGCCGCCGGGGCGGTCCCTCTGCCCCCAGCCCTCCTCCTCCTTCCCGGCCGGACGGGACGGAGGGGAGCCACGGGAGCCGCCCGCCAGCCCGGCAGACGGTGAAGGTGGGCGCCGGGAGGGACGCTGCCCGGCCCGCCCCCGCTGCACCCTCCTGCCCCACCAGGCATCGACCGAGACGTTGCCGCGTCCCATCCCCGTCCCACGGACGACACCTGCGGAGGAGCCCCGGGACCCCGCACGCCCCGCCGGTTTGCCCTCACCTCCCCGAAGGCGGCCTCCGGACCGCCGCGGACCTTCCTCGTCTTCTGGGTGAAGCCTGGGGAAGGAGAGGGCAGGCGTGAGGGGCCGGCGGCCCGGCCCGGCCCGGCCCGGCCTCCCGCCGCGGGGCGGGCAGACCCCGGCCCTCCGGCCCTCCCGCCCGCGCCCACCTCGGAAGCTGAGCTGCACCTGCCGCTCGCCGCGGCCCGGCAGCCCGGAGAGCCGCCGCACGCCGACGATGAGCGCCATGGAGCCGGTGGCGGACAGCGCTGCCCCGCTCGGCCCCGCTCCGCCCGGCTGAGTCACGCAGCCCCGGCTCGCCCGGCCGGTTCGGCCGCCCGCTCCCCGCCCCGGCGCCCCGCGGCCCCGGCAGCCCCCGCCGCAGGACGCGGGGGGGGAGCTGGGGAGGGGGCGGCCCCGGCTGCTCCGCCTCTCTCAGCCCTGGGGCACCGGGCTGGCTCGGGGCAGGGGGTGGCTCCTGCGGGACGACGGGCCCGAGCCGCCGCTCGGCGGGGGTCTGCCCTGTGCCCTGCGGTGGCCGCGCCCCGGCGGCACCGTCCCCTCGCACCCTGCGGCAGCACCGGGCACGGGCCCGCTGGAGACGGGGAGCCGGGAGCGCAGCGGTGGGCGCTTTCCCTGCCCGGGGCTGGGGAAGGAAGGAGAAGGGAGGATCCCCCAGGGGCCACGCTTCGGCTCAGGCCTGATGCTCCGGGGCGGGACGGGGGCTTCCAGAGCTGCGGCTGGAGGACGCCGGCCGGAGCGCTGCGGCCAGGACGGGAGCCCGGCTCTGCTCCCGGCCACGCCGGAGCTGCGGCTTCTCCAGCGCCAAGTCGCGGCTCCTGCGGTCAAACCCCTCCCAAGCAAACAGAGGGAGCGGGGCAAGGGGAGCCGGGCGGGCCGGCTCGCAGCCCGCTGCGGAGCAGGGTTGGGCTCCCGCTCGCAGCAGCGTGTGCTCGGCAGCCCCCGCTCACCCCCCGCCTGCCCCGCACGGCAACGCGCCAGCGCGGGTCGGAGGGGCTGAGCGGGGCGGGGGGGACGCCAGAGCACTTCGCGGTGCAGAGGCTCCAGCCTCTCCGCAGGACAGGCGGGTGCCGAGACCCACGGCGTGGGGCGGGGGCTCCAGCTGCTCCGCGGGGCGCTGGCAGCGGCCCCCGGCAGCGGGAAGGGGGCGCGGGGCACGTCGTGCCGGGGGCCGGCTGTGCTCACAGCTGCGCTCACCGGCTTGGCCTGATCGAGCTCATCTCACCTGCACCAGAACTGGTAAAGGAGAGATGCTGGAGCCCGCCCGGGGCACAGGTTCAGGCCAGATTAAAGCGATCGTACAGTCATGAGCTCAGCAGGATTTGGGAAGCATTTCTTGCGTCTGAGGGTCTGGCTGCTCTGAGTGGGAGCACCCAGTGCCCAGCCCCAAACACCTGCATCCACGCAGGCTGCACAGGGTGCCTTGGAGCAGGCCAGGGCGGCTAATCCAGCTCCGCAGACACCTGGCAGTGAATCATGCCTGTGCAATGCCAGGCTACTTCACGGCGAGCCCTGCGGTTACTCCCTTCACTTCCCCCTTACACAAGAGCTTCCCCGGGCGCCAAGGAAGCGGTGCCGGCGGCACTGGAAACGCCACTGCGTGGGGCAGGAACAAAGCCCGTCAGCGTTCTGCACCGCTTCTGTGAACCCAAAAGAGTGAGCCCATCAGGACAGCACGGAAAGTTCAGCGCACCATCCCTACACCCAGTCATGGCTGGAGGGGAGCAAGGGGCGAAATTTAGGCTGTTCAGCGGGACATTCAGACCACCAAAGTGTGCTGCTGACGGGTGGATCCCGTATTTGCTCAAAGCTGACCAAAAGCCACCATCTCCCAGAGGAGTTTGTGTGTCTTCCTTAAACACCCGGAGCAGTTCCATCACTTGCATTCTCCTGAGGACGGTGCCTCAGTTTTGGTGAAACAGTCCCTGGGGGAACCAAACATTTTAGACCCCAAGTAGGGCCCTCAGTCCCACAAGCTGTCTGGGCAAAGAAGGGGAATGGAGCATTATCTCCCGCAGAGGAGGGAGCTCTTTGGGGTGGCATGGCATAGTCTGGCATGAACTGTCATCAGTATTTACTGCCAGGTGTCCTAGAAGCAAGAGGAACCCTCCCCGACGAGCTCCCACGTGCAATAGCTTGTGATTGACACAAAGCCCCAGAGGCTGACTTACCTTTGTGGACCGTTATGGACAAGGGCGCTTGCTCAGTCTCAGCCAAGGCCAGGAGCACTTCTGGGGTGTTCCCCATGCTCACCCCGGCGATAAAGCGAGAGTGATCTGGGATGACATGGAGTGTGCAGCTGCACCAGGTGAGAACAGCATGTTCTGCTGAGGAAGAAAATCTGAGCTCCGCCTGAGCTCTTGTCCACCTCAAGCAACAACCATGCCGTAAGTCTGCATTCCAGCTACAGCCAGGGCAGCACTAGGCAGGACACAGCCCTCCCAGCCTCTCGCCAAAGCGCTCAGCAGCCGTCTGCACCGCCTCTAAAACCAGGAGCCCTGGGGAGAGCCAGGCATGAGAGAAAACGGGCAAAACTGCGCTGTGCCAGTTGAGCAGCTTCCCATGGCTCGCACCCCGCAGCTCTTGTTCTCAAGCAACAACCACAAGATGTGGGTCCCTTTGCTCATTCACATTTCAGCCACTTACCTGTGGGTAAACAGCATCTCCTTCCAATTCTTCTCTGCTCCCACAGCGGGAAGAACTTCCTCAGACCTGCCTCTACTTCTTCTATCTTGGCCTCTTCCTCCCCAAAACAGGGATGGTCTCTCCTACCACCAATGAGTCCAGCACCTGGAGACACCTCAGCTAGCTGCAGAACAGTGACTCCGTGTGCAGAGAGACGGAGGAGTCACTCTCCTCCTTTTGCGGGGGAACTGGCAGAGGTTTAAGGAGAGGTGAAATGGATTTCTGTGTTCTGCTGTCTCAGAGCTCATCTTCTGCCCCTTGAGGCTGGAGCAAAGGAAAGTCCCAACGTGCTTCTGACATCTTGCCAAAGAACCCGTTCACTGAAGCCAAGCACAGTGCGCTGCCACTGGTATTCCTTGGTCCAAAGGAGAGATTGGTGAACCTTCAGAACTACCGCTGTCAACATCCTTTAAAGAACACTGTATCAAAAGCAAAAAATCCAACCCAGTCAAGAAGAGAGGTTGCTTGGTGTCCTTCAGGAATCTAAGTGCAAGAAAATGTGTACTGCAGGCTAGATGACGGAGCATTGCAGGAGAGACAGCCCAGCCTCCTCTGGGGAAGGGAGCTGTCTGCTGCGTGTGGAACCTGGGAGAACACATCATGGCCAAAACTAGGTTTGAATAAAAACCCAGCACCAACTCACCTTTGCTCAGCAGCAGCCCTAGACCCACAGCCCTTCGAGCACAGGCTAGATACTAGTCTGGTGGCAGATACCACCCAGGAGGACTAGCCTAGCTGAGGATGTGGACGCAAACCCAGGTTCTGCTTTCACACGGGTTTGTAACCTACCGGATTCACAGCGTGAATCACCAGGGCAGTCTCACCGTTCCCTGGTTTAAGGGTAGAGCAGACGGGTTCTTTTCCAGTCAAGAAACAGCTCATCTCGGGGCAGGATGGGGCTGCAGGATATACATTCAGCAGTCTCAGTGATCAACAGGTAACAAAACGGATGGACAACTCGCTCTGCTTTTGCAGCTGATCACGCTCAGCTTGGGCTGAGTCGGCCAGCTGACCAGCACCAGGACAGTACTAGAGCAAAGACCTTCCATAAACCAAAACATCCACGTTGCCAGATAACAAAAGGAAAAGCCGGGAGAGGAAGTAAGAGTCCAGACATGTTAAATGAGTCAAAGCAGATATTTATTTATGAAACTGAAAGTGATGACCACTTGTAGTGCAAAGACAAGCCCAAGTTTCTTATTTTTAAATGACCTATCCACTCCCTTCTCTCAAAGCAGTTGTGCTTTGCTGTCGTGTGCCTGTTGTACAGTCCCCGGACCATGTAACACACACCTCACACTTCTGAGGACAAGGACGCACCCTTTGGAGCTCCACAGACATTTCATAACTTCTGTGACACAAAGAAATGACTCAAAGCATATCATTAATGATTAATCCTCATTAATCCCCCCCAAATAAGCAAAGTGCAGTGTTCTTAAATTGCAACAATGGCTCCAAGCAAGAGGCCACCACAAAGCAATTTTTGCTAATAGAAAAATGTTATTAAAAAGACGATTGCCAAGTATGGTCACTGAAATTTAAAAATAAACCTCTACATACAAAAATATACTGGCACTGTATGAAGGCGCAACAGAAACTACCTCGGGCATCCAACCAACCGCCTTTGTACCAACCAGGACAGAAGGGTCCCCTTTCCCAAGGTGGCCTGACAGAAGGAAAAAAACCCATCCAGGAACACATGGGAAGTGTCATCACAGCACATGCCACGGCAATGCTTCAGCTGCCAAACCCAGCGCCGAAGCAGTGCCGTGTGAGCACACAGTGCACGTGCCCATGCCGATACCAGGCAGCAGATGGGCCACATCAAGCAACGGCACGTGGTATGACCTGTCACTGCTGCAAGGTGGAAAACCAACATGGTCTATTTTTTTGAGACAAAAAATGCCAGCAGTTGTGGTTTTTTCCATATTTACATTTCTTCCAGTTTGGAACAGGAAAGGTCAAAGATATAGAGCACAAGCAGGTAAGAGAGTTAGTGTGGCCAGGACAACCTCGAGGCACCGAGCACCCACAGCGTGCAAGGGAGAGCGTGGGTGCAGCCAGCTCAGGTGTCACCACAGCGACACAGGAGCCCAGCTTGCAGTCTACACCTTCTCTGTTTCCCGCGGTTTCACAGGAGGCCATCCCTGCCACTTGTAGTATGACACCAGCTGCTTAGGCACTTCAGCCAGAACCATCTGGGAAAGTGCTTCCCGGGGAGCCTGCGGGGAGACCAGGGAGAACAAATCAGCAACGCTGCAGAGAAAGGAGCCCAGCCACCAACACTCCTACAGAATTCAGAGTGCAGCCCCCACCTGCCACGTCTCACTCCCTGTTTCACCAGTTCCCTGCTGAAGTTTCAGGAGCACTTCCAGTCAGTCTCAGGGAGCACTGCTGAGGAAAACCACTTGTTCCCAGACCTGCACTGCTCCCACCCCACGGCCTTTATACAGCCCTGGTCTGGGTGGGAAACTGCTCCTGCTAGTATCAATTTCTCTTATTTCGGGTTTTCACTCGACTCCGCTCTCCAACCTAACTCACTGCGCAACGTGTGCAAACGCTAGTGCCAAGAGCAGAAGGAGGCAGGAGCTGGGGGCTGACAGGACTGCTTTCAACAGCAGGGAAGACTTAACTCATCTTAAATCACTCACGGGATTCAACATCAGAGACCGACAATACGACCTCAGTTCCTTGCCTAGAAGTTTGCACCCCAGGAGAGAAAACATCTCCTCTACTCCTTTACCTCTGCAACAGCCAAGAGGTAGCACACTAAACCCGTGACACAGCGAGAGCTCTGCAAGAACAGCTGCAAGACAGCTGCGATGAGGCACATGGCTTGGAACGGAGAAACACACACCTCAACCCCCTCTGGGAACAAGGAGCTCAGACACCACTGTGAGCAGGCAGCTTGCTGCCTGGTCTAGACCCATGCTCATTTTTCAGCTGTAATAACTGCACATACACCTGCAGCAGGACTCCTCCGAAGTTAAAGACAACTTACATTTCTGAACTGTCGGAAAGGCACGAACTGGACGATGTCTCGTGCAGCTGGCTCTCCTGTCAGGGACTTCAGGACACCATTGTCTCCGTCAAGGAACTCCATTGCTTTGAAATCAGCTTCACCGACTCCAACAATAATGATGGACATCGGCAGCTTAGAGGCATTAACAATCGCTTGCCTTGTTTGGTCCAGATCAGTGATCTCTCCATCTGTGATGATCAGCAAGATAAAATATTGCTGAAAAACATTAGAAAGCACGCAGTTAGCGAGTTGAGCACCAAAGCTCACACAACTGAAGGCAAACGGAGCAATTGCTTACTCTAAGGAAGAAATCGGATGGTGCTGTGGGTAAGACAAAACCGGAACATTAAACTTATGTTTATTCCCGCTTTCTCATATGCATAACACCTTTCACAGTGCCCTTCAGCTTCCTCGGTACTAGAAAAAAGGTAGAGGCTTAAATTCAATTGATAAAGAACAAGCACATCAACTGGCAGAAAGCACGAGAGATGAGCAAAGTACTACTAAATCAGCAAAGCTGCACACAGCACCGAGCTGGCTTTTAGACCAGTTTAACCCTGTCTGCAGTTAGTCAGCAGCATTGATGGATGCTGCTCTACTCACTGCATCTCAAGAAGGCTGAAGTTTAATATCTAATATCACTGGAGCGTAACTCAAAAAGCTGCCTTTTTCAGTTAACAATAATTTAAACTCTAAGTATTAGAAATCTCAAAACACAGCAGGGACGAATGTCATGACACAAAGGCACTCTGGAGATAACAAGAGAGGAATAATACAGGAGCTTTTCTAGAAAGAAAAAAACCTCCTCAACCCAACACATTACATTAGCATGGTAAAGTGTTTAAAATTTCCTTCCTTTTCCAGAGGCTGAGGTCTAGTACCTGGTTCTGAAATGAGCAACCACTGTTGTACAGCAGCTATCTACAGACTGGAAATGAAAACAAAAATACAAGACACACAATGAAAATAAAGCTGATTTTCTCCTTCCAAGTAACAAGGAACAATTGTTACTATGGATATACCCCATTACTGACAGATGCTTTATTTAAATAGCTACTTTTTTAACTGTAAGAAAAAGTAGAGGTATTTAATGTATAAAGAGAAATAAAAGATTCCCCCAAGTGTTGGGAAGCCCAGACAATACCCTCAGAAATGTAAGAAAGGGACCTCCCCAGACCAAGCACCTCACAGTGTGGGAAACGCGTTTGACATAGACACAAACGTAAGTAGAACCAGAAATACTGACACAGATGGACCATAAAGCGAGCCTGAGAGTGTACATCAAAATTCTTCTGAGTGGTCTGTCAAAATGGAATCAGTTAGATCTGTCAGGAAATATGAGTTCTTCGTCCTTAAGCAAAGGGAATGAAGTTTAAAGAAATAGAGTTGAATTTTAACGGAAGCCTTGGCCATGCAAGCACACAATTGAGATGTGCCACACACTGCAGGGTAGCACGGATGCTCTGCAAGGCAATCGGCACGCCGATTTAACGGTCATCAGACTCCTTTGTTAATCCGGATGCCACCACAGTGAGATGGAGAGTCGAGCCCTCCAATAATTTTCTTGGAGGCAGACTTTGTGTACCTTCTTCACAGCAAAATTGTTTGGAATGGAATATATAGGGCCCCTCCATAGTGTACGCATTCCCTAGAGGTGATGGCGCTTGGCAAGAGACGTTAGAGTGAGGCAACTGTAGACAGAGTTCAAGTGGTCTAAAAGCCAGCACAGCCCCTCTGCAGACTTCAACAGTAGGTACAATGCCAGCAAACTGTGAAAAGAGAAATAAGGACCACTTGAGCAATTAATGATAAATTGCCAGTGACTACCAACTGCAGGTTCATGTCAGAGTGTACCGAGAGTACCAACAGCCTCTCCGTAGAGTCCTCTGGTAAGAGAGGACCAAACTTGGGGTCCTAAGGGAGGAAGACAACATCACTTCACCATTCCATTCTATCCCATCGTGACATGGAAAACACAAACATCAGCCCAGCGCAGATCCACAGGAAACATCATGCACTCACTGTAGCGGTTCCTTGTTGTGCCGAGTGCGCTGCAAACCTTGCGACGTGGTTTATAATAGGGGAGAAATTGGTTGGCCCATAGAGTCGGATCTGAGGCAGGATCTGGCGGTATGCATCCACTATTCCTTGGACCCCTGCAGCACACGGAAGACAAGCTGCCACAAGAGTCTCACAACTTCTCCAGTAATTGCTTTCCAAGCGTTACTGAATAGCCCAGCAAAAGGACAGGTACTCTCATGCAGCTCTGAACACAGGGCAGACAAGCAGCACGGTAACAGCAACTACACAAAGCACAGGGCTGAAACCAGTGGACATCTGCAGAGACAGGACGCGCAGGTTTTCCCCCATTCTACATCCATCTCTGTGCCTCTAACATCACAGAGCTCATGGAAGTTGCAGGGAAAACAATCCAGCAGAGGCACGCTGATGCCTGCGTTTACCTTGTCCTTTCTACCTTGTCCTCCAATTTACTGTCATCCAAAATTGCTTATAGCCTAATTAGACAACAAGGTGAGAAGCTCTCTGGAACCGTAACTTTTCGTTTTCCTTGTGTGAAAGTTAGACAATGGTCCCTGATTCAGAATTCAAACGTTTCTGTAACAGAAATAGCAATCCCTAAGGTTCTTCCTATGCAGGAAGCTTTTCTCAGGTTAAACTAAATTTTTTAAAAAGTCTGATTTTAAGCAGTGCATATTCTTCTGTGGATCCATCTAAACTGGCCTATTCCTGGCTTGTATGAATGTAGCTTCACTTGCCACTGCTGCTTGCACTGTCCACCACGCAGGTTTTAGTACGGTACCTCTCAAAACTACTGTACAGGGACACTTAAAGTGCAAAGACACAGATCCCAAAGAGGCTGAACTGACCAAGGAAACGCTTGGATTTTAACACCTCAGATTCCATTGTTTGTTGGCCTTAGACCAAAAAGAAAAACTGAACTGAGTTAAAAATGCTTGTTCAAGAATGCACAGCCTGCATTCTGTCTCACTGCACACTGAGAGGGTTCTTGGTCCTCAAAGGTCATAATCCATCTTAGAGAGCAGCCATTACAAACAGCTGAAACAACCTCCACTAACAGAGATGGCCATAAAGAAAATAAGCTTTTAAGGCAACCCCTTACAGGGTAAGATTCAAACATATACGCATTGCTGATGAAGTAACCACGGTCTCTCACAGCCGTGGCAGATGGTCGCGCTGGAAGTCTGACTAGCACAGGCACGTTGCTGATCTGAATCCACCGCTGCCCCTAAGACACCAGCAGAAACCAAGATGCAGCAACAAAAATTTCATCACAGACTAACAACTGAATTAAATCTAGACCACTTCAGTGGAGCTTATGCAGACCACGCAGAAGTCTGCATCAGCACACTCCCACTCTTGTCACCATCCAGGTGAGGGTAATCTAGTTTGCTGCTTGTCTTGGTGCTGCATCTGTTTTTCAACAGTTATGAAAGAAAGACCACATTTCACATCTGTTCCTCTCGGTGAAATATTAACAAAGAGGTGTCCTCACCTTGACAGTAAGGGTTGCTGGGGTTGAAGTTCAAAGCGAACTCATGGGATACCTAGGAAAGGGAACACTGCAAAGTCAGGGAGTGCAGGCATGGACAGAGCAACTGCCCAGCATTGTGAAGGCCCTACCTGCCAGCTAGGAGGAACCTGAGCTCCAAACCCAAACGCAGGAAACAGCTTGTCCCTGGAGAGAAAGGGCAACAATGAGAGATGAGAAAGTGCAATTCTTCAATAACTCACTGTTCTATTCTATTCTATTCCCAGGAAGCAGCTGGAGACCAAGGCTCAGTTCCTGCCATAAGGAATGGGTACACCATCTAGCTCCCCATGGCCAGCCACCAGTTACCCAAGGGTTTTGGGGTTGGGCTTGACAAGTTTCAGAATTCCTTTCAATGCAGCACCCCACAGGACTCTCGGATTTTGAAGGAGCAAGAGAAAAGCCAACCCCTCCACAGCCTGGCTAAAGGACAGAGCAGACAAACACAATCCCGTCGAATCAAAGGGGACATTCATGTTTGAAACACACCATCAGCACCACAGGATTAGTGACCAGCTAAAGCAGCATTACAGAGTTACCCAGGAACATAAAATGGGCAGACCTGGAGGGACAAACCAAGCAAATATGCCCAATGACAAAGCGCTGCCACTGCCCTGCTTGGCACTGACAGAAGCAGGAGGAAGCTGTAGCAGCTCCTAAAGGGATCTTCCAAGGAGGGGCAGCACCTCAGTCATTCAAATGCTACAACTCTGGAACAAGCTATCAACCTTGGTCACTGGCCCCTGCTGTGACACGTTTCAGACACTGTGGCTAGATCAATTAAGGTCATTACATACGTGTCATAATCCTGGACTACACTTCCCACGCTCCAGATGGCAACCAGGTACTCATTTACCCCGTCTGGGCTGATGTAGTGAAGAGAATCTGGCGACCTGGGATCTCCGTTGGAGCCAGTGAAGTCTACACCCACCTAATCAGCCAGGACAATGACAGGAAGTCATTGATGCATCACCATAAGCAAATGAGAACTAACCATACCCAGAAACAGAGGGTGAGACCAGGCCCATGTAGCTCCCTTCCTCCCAGGCACACAAGCAGCCCTGTAAGCAACAGGCAAACTGCCTGCGTAGCTCTTCCCACCGCGGTAAATGCATGTGGAAGCAGTAGTGATTCCTTCCACTAAGAGACTGAACTGATTTCTCAAGAGAAGTTTAAGAAACGCATATTCCATAAAAGTTGCTACTTGATCACAAAAAGTAAAAATATAACTTGTTTTTTGCAGTCTTCATCACTGCCCATTCACACTGCATTTGCAGTCACTCGCACTGCAGACAGAAGCACTAATCACAACGTCATTGCTCTTGCCCTGTCCTCTACCAAGAGGCGCAGCGGGGAAACAACTCACTGTAAAGTTAATCTGGCAGCCTCCCATGACGTAGTCCAGAAATGAATACTCCGTCTCAATCTGGAGGAACAGACAGACAGCATTACACCTCCTCTCCAACAGAACAGATTTCATTATGATCAGAAAATAAAAAAAGCCAAACCACAGCAAAAATCTTCCTACCTTGCAGGATTTTATCCTTATAATGCCAGAGTTCTTGTAGCTCTTTTTCTTTTGTTTTTTCTCAGGATGAATGCATTCAAATTCCACCTACAGGAAGCAAGCACGCAAGAAGCAAGTTCCCAATTATCTGAATTTACAGCAGGGCAAATTACTGAGAAACAGAAGGGTGTCAGACACCACACAATTTCAGAGTTACCCAAACAACTGGCAGAATTCTGAAACTTAGTTTTAAGAAGGTTTGCAACTGCTTTGGCTGCTCTTTGTCGAGTTAAATGGGCTTTTGCTACCAGCACTGGGCAAAACACGAGGAGAGACCTCAGACACGTCTCTCTCCTCAACAACATAGGCGTTATTCCGTGTGCAATCATGGAACAGTGTCGTTGTATCAGAGGGGAAAAAAAAGTCGATGACAAATACGAGCATTTCACTTAACATAAACAGGACCCTTCTTGGTTAAGGGAAGGGAGTGCACCCAAAGAGAAGGTGAGGAGGCAAAATCTGGGGGTGAGGGAGGCCAAGAAAGCCCATCTTGAAGGTTCCCAACGGCGGTGTTGCACTGCTTTGGTTCACTCGCTGAGTTCTGATTTCACATGGCTGGGAAAAAGGCAAGAATCGGCCACCAGCTCTAGGTCGAAAGCCACTGACATCAAGCTGGCTGGCAACAGGAAGCAGTCTTGGGCTATGTGCTGCCTGAGTTCCAGCAAGACCTCTCCACGAGCATGAGAATTCAGGTTTTCACTGCAGACAAGAGAGAAACCGGCACCACCAGCAATGATTCAACTTATTCTACACTGAGTGCCCAAGGTCAGGTAAGAAGAGTGCCCCTTGGAAGTGCTGCTTCTCGCCGTTAGCAAGAAGGGTGACCAGAGCGCTCATGAGGGTGACCAGCTCAAGCACAAATGTTGTCTGAGAGAAGCCCTATCTCTAGACTCATCTGTGAAAGATGAGCAAACCCTTTATTTTCACTTGACTCAGCAGAGGCCAAAGCAAGCTGGGAAAAGTGGCTAGCGGCCAGCAGACAGTGGGCCCCAGGATGCCTTTACGAATAGGAATGGTAACGGTACCCAAGGAAAACAGAGCAAGGTGATTCCCACACCAGGTTTTATTCTTCCCAGATGTTGGATTAGCAATACAGAGACAGAAAAGTTCACTTTTGGAGCAAACAACTGAAAATTCACCTCTGAGGTCAATATTAAAAAGAGTTTGTGAAAGGCTGAACTAAGGACTCAGTGGGGACAGAGAAAGCTCACCGGAGAGCCGCCACCGGCTGTCTGCAGCTGGGCCAGGTTAGCTTCAAAAACGCCTATCAAGTCATGAGAGCCGTCGCTGTCGTGATCGGCACACTGCACCTGGAATGGGAGAGCAAGCAGCAATGGGCAGGCGAACGGCACCGGGGAGAACAGCAGCTGCCCGCTGTGGGAGCTCCTGCTCCCCACAGCTCTGCAGCAATGCTGGGGACCTCCCCAGAACTGGTGGTGTCATCCATACCACTGACTGAATCCCAAAGGTAGGAGAGACACCCCGAGGGAATCTCAGAAAACACAAGATATCCAATTGCTAATCCATTAAAGTCTTCATTAAAAGCTTTCCCTGCATAAACACAATTAAAAAAAAAAATAACCCACAACACAAACACAAAAACCCCCTAACCTCCCCCCAACATTTCCCAGCCCAGATTTATAAATGTGAGATTGCTCAGGCAAGATAAGCAACATGGGTAACGCCATTAAAATTCGGTTACCTAAGCACTTGCTGAATATACTCTTCTCTTCTACCCAGCAACAGCAAGAATTTACAAAGAAATAGCAATTTCCACAGAGCATTAAGTCTCTTTTTCTGCATCTTACACCACTCAAATGACAAGTTCTGAGTTACCAACCAGTCGTGTTGAAATCAGCACAAAAGCCTCAGAACTAGACAATGCAAAAGAGCAATGCATTTCAAGTTTGAAATACGCCAATACCTCCGGCTTACAGCGAATGCCGTCAGACGGACGTTGCCAAGAGTTCCCCTGACATCAGCTGTGAGGAGCACGTACCCCACCGCGGCACACGCGACTGCTGGACACCAGTCATTCCAGGAGGGGTCAAGCAAGCGGGTCTGTGAGCAGCTGCTTCCTGCGCCTTGCAGCTCACACGCCACGCAGAGCCAAAAGGTCTCTCCTGAGAGCTGCCTTCAGCCATCGAGAAACCAGTGTTCCTCCAGCACGAACCACAGCGACGGGACCAAGGGGCGAGATGAACCCGTGGGTAACACCTCGGTAAGCGTGTCAAATCCAAAGGGTAGATACCTGAATTTGAGACAGGGATCTTTTAGGACCTCTTTGATCCATTAGGGAGGGATTTGCCACTGGTACCAGCGGGAAACTTGCACACGCCAGGTGAAGTACAGCCTAATCCAGGCACCCACATGGGAAACACCATGTCATCCTTCAGTCTCCTAAGGCGAAAACAAGATCGTCGCTTAAAACAAACCGCTTTTTGCAAGATTATTCTAAAACTGGCCAAGATTCACTGTGTGCAGCTCAAAGCACGGTGCTGCCGCAAACAACCCCCACTAGCAGAGTGACAGGACACCGCACAGGGTTATTTACTTCTCTCAAATGAGCTATCCAATGTCCATTACAAGCCCTGGAATATTCTCACTAGGTAAAAGGCCCCTTTCCATCTACAGGAGGAACTTTCAAAACGCACAGAAAAGGGATCTGCCTTTACGTACGTGCCATCAAACACACAGACTGGCAGGTTTAGTCCCAACACCCCAAATTTCATATTGGCTTTTCCCACTTAGCTAGCTGTGGGAAAAGACACTGCTTTCAGTTGCCCCTATTTTTAACAAAACCGTCGAGATTAGGCTGTGTCTCAAGTAGGAGCTGTTCTTAACACAGAACAACGAGAACATCGCTCTGTATCACAATGAAGAAAGAATTACCAAAATATTCAGTAGCATCGTTAATTTGATCAAAAGATTTCTGCTCATGCAGAGATTCAGCACACGCTTCTCACACAGAGCCGGCAAAGCTGATGTTGAGGGAACACGTTGCAACGGCTGCTTCCATTGCGCTGATGAACACGGTGTTCTTCCTTCACTGACTTCTGGTGTTCCACACAGAATTGTTCCATGGGCATTTTTGGAATCCTCAGACAAGAGGTTGAGAGCAGCAAATACCAGATGAAAAACGGAACACCAGGGCAATATTATATTTAGTGCTGCTGGTGAAACTCCTGCGTGCCAGCCTGGATTCCCCATTCTGACCGCCTTCCCTAACCCTAACGACACCCATCCCACACTGAGGGCTATTGGTCTGTTAGAAACCATGGAAGAACCTGAGAATGGTCACGTAGGAATTAGGGCTTCTCTCCCCAGAAAAGTGCCGGGATCAATGGCCCAAGTGAAGAGCATCTACACCAAGGCATGCAGCACAGGAGGAGCTGGAGGCCACTGTGCAGCAGGACAAGTAGGATGTAGCTGCCATCACAGAAACGTGGTGGGAGGACTCACACAACTGGAGAGCTGCAACAGTTGGCTCTAAACTCTTCAGAAGGGATAGCCCAGGAAGGAGAGGCAGTGACGTGGTCCTGCATGATGTTAAGGAGTGTTTTGACTGTCTAGAGCTTAATGATGGTGATGATAGGGTTGAGTGTTTATGGGTAAGAAGCAGGAGGAAGGCCAACAAGGCAGGTATCATGGTAGGAGTCTGTTACAGAACACCCAACGGGATGAAGAGGCAGACGAAAAATTCTGTAAGCAGCTGACAGTCCAATCACTAGCCCTTGTTCTCATGGGGGACTTCACTTACCAGATGTCTGCTGGAAATGCAATATAACAGAAAGGAAACAGTCCAGAAGGTTCCTAGAGGGTGTGGAAGAGACCTTCTAGACACAGCTGGTGCTAGGGGAAGGCTCTCTGCTGGACCTGTTGTTTGCGAACAGGGAAGGACTTGTGGGTGATGTGAAGGTTGGAGGCTGCCTTGGGCACAGCAATCATGAAATTAGATAGCTTTCAATTCTTGGAGAAGCAAGGAGTGGGGGTAGCAGAACAGCCACCTTCTGGAGGACAGACTTCAGCCTGTCTAGGAGACTGGCTGACAGAGTCCCTTGGGAGGGGGGCCCTCCTGAAGGTCAAAGGAGCCCAGGAAGGCTGGACATTCTTCACCATGCTCAGCTCTGGAGCCTCACTGTCACAGCAAAATACCCCAATCCTCACCAAGAATAGGGAGTGAAGGAGCTGCTGGCCAGGCAGGGACACTCCTCCCCTTGTCTGGCTGCACCTTAGGCAACCGTAAGACCAGCAAGAGGGGAAAAAAATTAAGAAGAAAAAAAAAATCCCTGCACCATCCAGAAAGTGCCTGGGAACTTCATCTCTCTTTATTGCCCATTTCACATCCAAGCTCCACAACCTGAGCCACTGCAGCCATCGGCACCTTTGGGAAACAGCCTCACCCTTCTGGCTTGCAGAAGGAGCAGGGTGAGGTCCCGGTCCGGGCAGTGCCAAAGAAGTTTCTAGTATGTCAGCCGTCTGTGATCAGGAACCCTGATCTGACCTGGGCCAGAGGCCATTCTAAGTCCTCCTTGGACAGCAGGTCTGCAACACGAGGTCTTCCCCACGGCCTCCCACAGATACTCCTCAAGGTTGAGAGTTCCTCACTTTGACGAGTAAATGCACATTACGGATCCTCCCCTTTCCCTGAAACCCTACAAGCTTTCAGGTGACCCTTGTAGAAGTACCGCCCATGTTTCGCTGCAGTTCTGTAGCTAAGTGTGAGCCAGCTCGGGGGGCATCTGAACTTGTGTGTTAACTGCACGGGCATTTGTTTCTTGCCATAATTTGTAGTTAGTTGTGGTTTCATCTCTGGTGGTTGGTGGTTTTGTTCCAAGACAGACACTACCAAAAGCCTTACTAAAATCCAGAAAAACTCCATCTACCACGTTCCCTTCATGCAGTGGGTGACCTTATCCTAGGAGGCTATCTCCTTAGCTCGGTCTTTCCCTTTGCGAACCCATGCTGACTGTGCCTGATGACTGCATTGTTAGTTCCATGCCTTTCAACAGCACCCAGTATAATCTTCTCCATAATGTTTCTGGGTGCTGAGGTTAGACTTACAGGAAGGCAGGACATTCTTCAAGAAGGAAATCTTTAAGGTGCAGGAGCAGGTCCTTGCCCTGTGCCATGAGATGAGCTGGCAGGAAAGAAGGCCAGCAGGTTGAACAGAGAGCTTTGGCTGGAACTCAGGAAAAAAAGGGGAGTTTCTGGCCTCTGGAAGAAGTGGCAAGGAACACAGGAGGGCTACAAGGATATCGTGAGGTTACATAGGGAGAAAATTAGAAGGACCAAAGGCCCAGCCGGAACTTAATCTGGCCACTGTCATAAAGACAATAAAAAAACATTTCTGTAAAAACACTAACAGCAAAAGGAGGCTGAGGAGAATCTCTGCTGCATGCAGGGGGAAACATAGCGACCCAGGATGAGGAGAAGGCAGAGGTACTGAATGCCTTCTTCACCTCACTCTTCAATAGGAAGACCAGTTGTTCTCCAGGAATCCAGCCCCCCTGAGCTGGGAGACAGGGATAGAGAGCAGAATGAAACCCCTATAATCCAAGTGTGTAAAGGATTAGCACCACTCAGACACACATGAGTCTATAGGGGTGGACGGGATCCAAGGGTACTGAGGGAGCGGGTGGAAGTGCTCACCAAGCCACCTTCCATCATTTGCCAGCAGTCCTGGCTATCTGGGGAGGGTCCCAGTCAACTGGAGGTCAGCAAATGTGACACCCATCTCCAGAAGGGCCAGAAGGAGGACCTAGGGAACTACAGGCCTGTCAGACTGACCTCGGTGCCAGGGAAAGTCATGGAGCAGACCATCTTGAGTGCCATCGTGCAGCATGCACAGGATGACAAGGTGATCAGGCCAGTCAGTGTGGGGTTATGAAAGGCAGGTCCTGCCTGACTAACCTGAGCTCCTTCTATGACAAGGTGACATACTTCCCATGAGGGAAGGACTGTGGACATGTCTACCTAGACTTCAGTAAGCATGTGACACCATGACCCACAGCGTTCTCCTGCAGAAACCAGCTGCTCCTGGCTAAGTGTCCCCTTCACTGGGTAAAGAACTGGCTGCATGGTTGAGCCCAGAGAGTGGTGGGGACTGGAGTTCAAACCAGTTGGTAGCCTATCACCAGTGGTGTTCCCCAGGGCTCAGTACTGTTACCGAAAATTGGAAGAAACTCCTTAACGCCAATGTAGCATTAAGCAGCAGCATTTCCTTGTTGGCAGCACTGGATGCACGGGGGATCACTCTGCCTCTCGTGCATGCCGTGTGCTGCCCCAACCAAAGCTCATATCACCCGGTGACAGACATAGTCATTATTTTCCCCAAAATAATCATACATATTCATTCTACTCCTAAAACGGATTGATGCTTTTGCACAGCTATTACGCACGTGGCCTGGGCTTAGGAACACTCATGTGGTGGAGTATGGCATGTCCTGCCGGTTGCAGAACAGGTATTCCTTGGTGTACTTCTTGAATTCTGCATGCCTTCTGCTTTCAACTGGCCTTCAGACTGCTCTGCCCACCTTTGGTCTCTTCTGCTGTGTGTCCCCATTCTACTTTCACAAGACACTCAGTGACTCCTCATATTTGCCCAGGCCATCCAGTTCTTCGTATCTCTATTGTACAGGCTGGGATTTACAAGGTAACAGAACAGTGCTGGGGCCTGTTCTCTTCAATATCTTCATCAATGACCTGGATGAGGGGATCGAGGGCACCCTCAGTTACTTTGCAGACAACACCAAGTTGGGTGGGTGTGTTGATCTGCTGGAGGGTCAAGAGGCTCCACAGAGGGATCTGGACAGGCTGGGTCAATGGGCTGAAGTTCAACAAGGCCAAGTGCAGCGTCTTGCCTTTGGGTCACAACAAACCCCTGCAATGGTACAGGCTGGGGGAAAGGCGGCTGGAACTGCACAGGGAAAAGGACCTGGGGGTGTTGGTCACAGTGGCACAAGAGGTGCCCAGGTGGGGTGGCCTTCTCGGCATCCTGACACAACACTATCCTGGCTTGTACCAGCACTGGTGTGGCCAGCAGGAGCAGGGCAGGGATCATCCCCCTGTACTGGGCACTAGTGTGGCTGCCCCTCAAATCCTGGGTTCAGTTTTGGCTCCTCACTTCAAGAAGGATGTTGAGGGGCTGCAGCGTGTCCAGAGAAGGGCAACAAAGCTGGTGCAGGGTCTGGAGCACAAATGCGCTGAGGAGCGGCTGAGGGACCTGGGGGGGTTGAGCCTGGAGAAAAGGAGCCTGAGGGAAGACCTTCTGGCTCTCAACAACTCCCTGACAGGAGGTTGGAGTGAGATGGGGGTCGGTCTCTTCTCCCAAGGAACAAGCAACAGGATGAGAGGAAACGGCCTCAAGTTGCTCCAAGGCAAGTTCAGGTTGGCCTGAGGAACAATTTCTTCCCCATTGGGGTTGTCCAGGCCTGGCCCAGGCTGCCCAGGGCAGTGGTGGAGTCCCCATCCCTGGAGGGGTTTCACAGACGCGTCGAGGTGGTGCTGAGGGACAGGGGTTAGTGGGGGCTTGGCAGTGCCAGGCTAATGGCTGATGATCCTAAGGGTCCCCTCCAACCAAAACAAGTCTGTGATTCTACGACATGCTTGTTGCCATGGTACCGGGTGGGGCAGAATCCCCACACTCCCTCCTGCGAAATCCCAGAGAGTCCTTAGCAATCGCCAGACCAAGCAGACCATGGCACTGCCACCACGGAGTCTCCCACCGTGTGGCCCCTCGGCCCCTCCAGCACTCCAGTTCCTCCAGCCTTCGGTGCTCCCTGAAGCCTCCTACCGCCCAGGTAGGGACTGACCCCGACCCTGCAGCCCAGGGATGCTCCTGGGGACAAGAGCGGAGGTGACCGCCGGCCATCGCCCCAGTCTCTCTTTCAGGCACAGCCATCCTGTGCCCACAGCCTGGGCAGAAGCATCTCACCCTCGTGGGCTGGGGGACACGCCAGGCCCCACAGACCCCCCCAACAGGTATGGTACCCCACCTCCTCCGACACCCCGGCACCGCCAGCATCCATGACCCCCGGCACTCCCAGCATCCCCATCACACCTCACCGCCGGCAGTTCTCACGCAGGAGTTCAGCCAGCCCGGGTGAGTGTCCCTGCCCTCACCTGGGCAACGCCTGCCCAGCAAATCCCATTTCCAGAGGATTCCCCAAACCCTTGGGGCCATCTCGCTCGTTCCACCTCCTAGAAGCGAGTCTCCTCCCCGATTTGCAACCCTGTCCCTCTGGCACAGCAGCTCACCTCGCAGGGAGTGCCCTGGCCACAGCTCCCCGTGTGCTGGGTGCAGAGTGGGGGATGACGGCCATAGGGGCCGGCTTGGCGGGTGCCCCTGGAGGGTCCCCCCACCCCAGCATGGCTCCTCTCACCCGCACAGGGTTTCGGATGGCTCCCTGTGGCTGCTTCTTCAACCCCTGGG
This sequence comes from Bucorvus abyssinicus, assembly GCA_009769605.1. Lineage (NCBI taxonomy): Eukaryota > Metazoa > Chordata > Aves > Bucerotiformes > Bucorvidae > Bucorvus > Bucorvus abyssinicus. The sequence continues at coordinate 14,914,022 of CM020047.1, forward strand.
TCTTCCACATCCAGTGGGCCAGCACCTCCGTGCCTGCACCAGCTGCTGCACAACACAACCAAGGCCTTGGGGACCCGGCAGGCGACCTTGTGGTGCCCAAGGAGGCGATGCTCAAAGATGCCTGGAGGCTCTTTAGTCGCTCCCTGGATGCAGCGTGGGGCACCCAGGATGGCGCCAGCAGCGGCCCCGAGCCTGGGGACCCCCATGTCACCAGCGCAGCCATCCCCACCCATGATTTCACCTCACTCTCGCTGCCTGCCGAGCTGCTCACCCTCAGCTACAGCGTCCCGGAGATCCCGGACACCATCCTGAACCCCGAAGAGTTCTACAGCATTGGGATGGAGCCCTGGGGGGATGTGGGGGTGGAGCTGCCCCTGCCCCAGCCTGCCCTGTCAGAGAGGCAGGGGAAGAAGAGGAAGTGGTCAGAATAGAGCCCCCCATGACTGGCAGCCAGCATGGGGGTGGGAGGAGGGGGATCAGACCCACAACAAGGAGGAGATGGAGATGGGGGAGTGGGGCACTGTATTTGGGGGTGGGGATGGCGGGGGTGGGTTAGAGTCACTCTGTTAGCATCTTCTGCCTTGGGTTTCTCCATTAAAAGTTGTTTCTCCAAAACTGCTCCGTGCCTGCGTGGGAGGGGGAGGGAGCGCAGCGGGCACTGGCAAACGGCACCCAGGGGTGCAAAAGCCCCACAGAGCCCCAAATCCGAGCTGGGGAGCCCTGAAGGGCGCCGAGCCACCCCAGGGCCGAGTCACCACCAGTGGAGCAGGCAACGGCAGGGGGGGACTCCCCTGTCCCCTGCCCCACAGGAAGAAGCTCTTTGGCGGGGGAGCCAGCACAGACGAGTCCCCGCAGGACTCACGGACACGGCCCCACGCAGGAAGCAGCACAGAGCCTCTGGCACAAGGACAGACCTTGGGGGCGGGGGTGACACGCACACAAAGCACAAGTGCTGCAAGGCTTCGTCTTGAACACAACCTGCATCCCCTCCAGCGGGGCAAAGCCCTTCAGGGCCTCCAGACACTCACATCCTTCCCCGGCTCCCACTGCGCCCAGCTCCGGAGCTGGCTCTGCCTCAGTGCCGCAGCAAATCAACCCCAATCCCCCAAGAACGGTGAAGGAGGGGGCTGCAGGCCAGGCAGATCGCCTCGGCCCCTCTGCTGCCCCCCACAACCAAGCCCTTGGGCACCCAGCAGGTGACTTTCACGTTCCGAGGACATGCTTCTCAGAGAGCCCCTGTGGCTCTTTGGTTGGTCCCTGGACGTGGTTGGGGTCAGCCAGGACAGTCCCAGCAGCAGCCCCATGCCTGGTGCCCATGGTGGCACAGGTGGAGAGGGGAAAGCGGTGGCTCCCAGAACAAACTTTCACTCCAAAAGGGTTGTGCAGGCATGGCCCAGGCTGCCCAGGGCAGTGGTGGAGTCCCCATCCCTGGAGGAGTTTCACAGACGTGTCAAGGTGTGCTGAGGGACACGGTTCAGAGGTGACCTGGCAGTGCTGGGGGAACAGTTGTACTCAATGATCTTAAAGGTCTTTTCCAACCTAAACGATTCTGTGATTCTGTTAAGCACAAGAACAGCATAATCATTTTTTTACAGCTGGGTTGTGAAAAATAGGTGATTTGCACATACATGTAAAATTTTGGCTGAAATGAACTAACAGGAAAAATCTATCCTTTTTAAGAAGCGGGTCATTCTAACGTGAATTCCAAAACACACAAACTTTCTGGAAAAAACAAAAACCCCCCAAAACTAAATTAAAAAAAACGCCAAACAACCCAGCCAAACAAAAACAAGCCCAAAACAAACAAAAAGAACAACCAACCACAGAGATGTTTTGGGACTATATCCAACACAGCCTCATGTAACAGAATGAGCAAACCACAGCATCTCCTTCCAGTTTTGATGAATAACAACGCGTCTCTTTGCCATCTCCTTCCCACATCTGCTGGTCATTTCTGGGCCAAGAGGACTTCCTTCTGACCTAAGACTGTTGATCCCTCAACGATAAAAGCTCATGAACACCACTCAGAACATTGCTGTGGATCACCAAGCCCAGCACACCTGCATGTCCATCCCCATTTTCATAACCTCATGAATTCCGTGGACCTGCCACGCTGCACAAATGAAAACAGCAGCATGCACTGGTTTTGCTAAACCTGTCGGAGCAAACCTCTGGCATGAGATTTCTTCACGGACAGGATGAGGCAGGAAAATTCTGCAAATGGCAAGTGTTTAAGAGTTGGATGAGCCTCTGCTCATACTCACACAGCCTATACTCACACAGAAGTATCCATGGATTCAAACACCTTTACATTATCAATGCACCACTTCGAACAGAAATTAAATTGATTTGCTATCAGATTTTCTTTTGTAGAAACTTAGTGAAAGATGTAATTGTTCTGCTACCACCTCCACAAGCCAGGACCAGAGAGAATTAGTCATCACGCACGAGACCACCAGGAATTGCAGTTCGGACTCGAAACCAAGTTTCTAGCTGGAACAGACCAAGAAGGAACCAGGACAAGCCTGTCAGTCTCATGAATGCATGAGTCTGACAGATGCACTAAGGTCCTCCCTGTGTCGGTATCCTGAGGCACTCAAGCTTGTCCAACATATATGAGCTTCTCAGTTAACTCAGAAACAGTGCTAGAGAGCCACAGTTAAAAATGAACAAAAAACTACAAAAAAACCCCCCACAACCAGCCAACAACCTCCCCCAAAAAAACCCCAAACCAAACCTGAAACCTGGCCAGAATAGTGAAAATATCAGTTCTAATTCTTCTCACGACTGATCATTAGCAGTGTGTCACTTCTGCATTTCCTGAATTCTCAATCTGACCACTCATAATGGTTTAATATAGACTTCACACTTCACTGACATACAGTCACTTACCTGCCACTCTACCGTCCTAGAAAGGCAATCTAAAAATTTAAACACGACCGGACAACGCGGTAACTCATAGTTAACATCCACAGAGGTTGGATTACCTATAGCAACAAACAGAGAGAGTTTCTGAAGGCTGTACCTTGATAGGTTTATTAAAATCTCCGCCACAGAATGTCTGCAAGGGAACGCTGAACTTCCTCCAGCACGGATTTAAGTTGTTCTTAACCACCTTAAAAAAAAACAACAGCGTAATGTCATGTGAGGGATGCGGCATGTGAGTCACTAAGACGCGTAACACGAGGGTTCTGCACGGCTGTCTAAGAGCCTCAGTCAGTTCAACCCCTGACAGGCTGTCCCTGCCAAGTAAAAGCTCTGTGAAAAATAAAAGCTCGAAGTTCAGGGAAAAGTTAAATTTTAGTGCCAAGCGCATCACTACTGAAAGGAGGCAAGTCCCTGCCACTCTCCTCACTTGGTGCAGGCTGGACTCTTCACTGAGTCAGCTTAATCCAGGCACCAGGCAGCAAATAAACCACATTCTGGCAGGTCAGTGAGCAGAACCCCTTTTTAGGATACAAGACAACTTTCATTGCAGAACCTGTGCGAAGCATGACCAGGAGTGGGAGTCCTGCTTTTGGTAGCAGTAAGCTGTCTGTCCAGCTCAGAAAAACATCAGCGCAGAAACGCTACCTCTGATCTGTACACCAGCTGCCACGTTCCAGCATCGCTCTGCTTGAAAAACTCCAAAAATGGATCCGATTTACCTAAGAAATCCTGCAATGGAAGGCCCAACAGAGTTATCAGCCTCCTGTATCTCACTCATCTGAGAAAAGAGCTGGCTGATCCAATACATCAAACAAAGCACAAGGTCACACAAACTACACATTTGTTTCCTCTCTCTTATTTTACTTTTCTCTTTTAAACTGCTGCACTAAGTCATCAAAATTTACCACTCTGATTCCAAGACTGCCACCTTAGACCATTTTTGTCACTATAATCACATCATTTTGCTGACTGAGCAGTGAGGTCACTAAATCCCTGGACTGGTCTTTGGCTTAAAATAACATCAAGGCTGCACACCTCAATTTCCACCTCTTCTTCCTCAATAACATTACAGAAAGCTCAGTTCGCAGCCACAATATTCATGAGAGACCATTAGTACTTGCAGTGTATTAATACACAGAATACTCGAAAGCCAAAATGATCCCCTGAAACCTAAACCTGGCAGTTGAGTTTCTGGTTTGACATTGTGGTTTTTCAACGCGAAGTTTTGTCTCTGGTTTACTCCACTGTAAGTGATGAAACTCAGTGAGCCTTCTCTCATAAATGGATTACCTGGCTTAGTTGAACATCTGCAAACGCAGAGAGATCCCTGGCCAAAAGACAGGCACTGCTAATATCGCAGGAGCAGGCAATATAATTTTTAAAAACCAATACCTTTTTGTCCAGGTTTTGGGCTTCAATTTCCAAGTACACAACCCTGGTATCTTTAATCTCCTCTGCTGAAATCTGTGCCACAGAAATTTAGAGGAAAAAAAAAGATTAAACACGAAACCCCACAGAGTTTTGCAGAAAACTAGAAATGTTACTTGGTTCCAGACAAACACAGGCAAGAACGAGAAACCTTTTTTCCCCCCACACTAAAACCTTACTTACCGTTATGGTGCCCTTTCCCGCTGGCTTTCCCTGCTTCAGTTCCAGCGGTCGGGTGAACACCGAGCTGGACACAACCTAAGGTTAACAGGAAGTACAAATACAAGTTAGACAACGAGCAAAGAATTACTTCTCAGGAGCAAAATTTTCAAACTCTCCTGAAAGATCTAAAAGGATTTAAATGCATTTGCAACAGTGACGGCCATCAGAGTTTGTGCTCCTCAATGGCTGGACAGCCTGAAACCATCTTCCCTCCCTACCCATGGAACAGCACCCACTAACATATCTCCACGTCTCTCTTCAGCCTCCTATTTTTGCTACCCCTGAAACACAAGAGGGATTTTCATGACAAGTGACCAAAAGCTATTAAAAATCAGAAAAGACTATTTCATTTATCAAGTCTTCCTTTAATAGCATGAGCCCCACTTTTCTTCTCCTCCCCAGCCATACAAACCCCTCCTCAGGAAATGAGCAGAGTCCCAAATTTATTGCCTAGTGGTGGCTCTGTGCAAAGGAAACCCCATTAGAGCTCTCCAAGCACCGTGCCTGCCCTAATCCCAGACTGCCTCTAGCGCTACAAGCTCCTCAGTTAAGCCATTAACTGCAAAACAGCATATTCTTAATGTTCACTGGGTGGTCAACACAGCGAGTTTTCTGTGTTCAACAGGAACACAAACTAACCTGTTCAACAAGGTTTCACACTTGAACATGTCAAAGCTTTGATAAAGCAGCCCTTCACCCCGTTCTTCATCGTAAACCCAACACTTGCTGCTATGCTGTAGATGGCTTAATGTGCCTCTACCCATACCTGTCCAGCGTGCACTCGATCCCCCCAAGGTAGTCATCGTCACTTAAATCAAAGGACTGGTTGTCGATGTCGTACACGCCGAATTTCAGCTTCTGCACCTTCTCAAAGTAGTAGTCCACCACCAGCTTCTTGCAGAATTCAGGGTTTTGGCAGTTCTTGATCCTCTCTGTGCGATCAAGCTGCACAAACACGAAAGCAAAGCCGCTGATGATGAGCAAGAAGCACCCTTCTCCCGCACAGCTTTTCACCTGCACCCCTGGGCCTCTGCACTGGTCGAGCACAGGCACCAGCCGGGCTACGCACCGCGGGCTGGGCTTTGTGCTCAGTGTTGCCAGGCTGACCGATGGCTCGCCAGGAAAGGAAATTGCATCAGATAGTAAATGTTACTGTACAGGAAAATTCAGAAAACCAGGGGGGAAAAGGCTGGTGAAACACCATATTGCGGACCGCGTTGCTCTGGAGTAAAGGAAAGAGGACGGGCCGTGTCCTAACAGGCCAACAAACACCTCTGAGCAAATGCAGCAGCAGCTAAGGGACCAGCCCCTGAAAGACCCCAAACCGCTGAGCGTGGGCACCGGGGGCTGCTGAACCGCAGCGCGCACCTGCCAGCAACACCCGGGGGGGCGGGAGGAGCCGGCGCGTTGGCCCTCACCTCGGCCCAGCGGCCGCCGCCTGCCTCCTGCAGCAGGACGCAGAGCGGGTCCGACCTGGAGCCCAGGTCCCGGTCGAGCAGGTTCTGGCAGGACACCGACAGCTCCACCCTGGTCACGCAGCCGGCCATCTTGTGGGCAGAGCAGAGCAGAGGGTCAGACAGACAGACCGACAGACCGACCGCGCCGCCGCTCCCGGCCCGCCCCAGCGCTGACGGCAGCACGAGCGGGCGGGGGGCGGGGTCGGGCCGCTCCCGGTGCCGCCGCGGCGGGGCCGGGGCTCCTCGGGCGCGACCGCAGCGCGGCCCCGCTACGGCCGCCCGGCGCCTTCCGCCCCGCGGCCCCGGCCGCAGGCAGGAGCGCGGCCCCCGCGCCGCGAGCACCGGCCGCGGGCCGGGCCCCCGCCCCACCGCGGCGGCTTTGCCTCCATCCGTACCGGGCCCTGCCCGCTGCACCCGGCGGCTGCGGCCCCACGGCCGGGCGGCGGGGCCCCGGGCCTTCCCGCCCCGCGGGCGCCGCCTCCCCCCGCCCCGCTCTCCTCTCCTTGTCCCCGGGGAAGGGACGTTGCCGGGGGTCGCGCAGGCTGTCACCTCACCGGGGCAGCTGCCGCGGAAACGAGCCCCGGGGCTGAAGTGCTGCCGCGCCGGAGCATCCCCGGCCCCGGTCCCAGCCCCAGCCCCGCACCGGGAGCGGGGAAAACACCGTCCAGCAGCGCGGCAGCAGCCGCCGGCAGCTGAGGAGACCGAGCTCTGCTCAACACCGTGTGAGGGTCGTAAACCGCCTCCGCTTGCGAGACCCCCCGCTTCGATCCGCGCCAAACAGGCGGCCACCAGAGCCACAGAGCCCCGCTTGTTTGCGGTGCCACCCTCAGGAAAAGCAGTAACTTCACCTAGGAACAAGTCGATAACTAAATTTTATTATGCATCGAAGTGCGGGCACTTCTGGGCAAGGAACAGCTGTAATTCTCAAAACTGAGTTTAGAAGATAAGCCTTCAAGCACCGTAACACTCAAGAGCCTGCACAGCTTGAGAGCCCTAAGACACACTTGAGAAGTGAAAATTTCACAGAGAAGCTCCCGCGGTGTTCGAACAATAAGGAAGTAATTTTTTGGTCTTTCTAGTATTCAAGTGTCCACACAGCTTTCTCATACTTGCAGGTGTAAACATTTATCTCAATGAAGAGATGAGCTGTTATTAGACAAGGTGTAATCCCTCAGACCTCCCATCCCAGCCTGCAATCGACGCTGGAGAGATGTCAATGATGTCACTCAACACACTACTGCTTGGCACCCGGATGCTCCAGTGATAGTGGCAGGACAAAACCAGCGCTCAGTAAGAACTTGCAAAGCTCTGGGCAAAGAGGATCATAGTTCAGCTTTCTACTAAGGCCATCATCATCCTCCTCTTTAAAGCCAGCATTTTCAGAGAGGTCAGTCTGAAGCAGTCTGGTTGGACCATTCAAACTGCTAGTTAGAGCCATCCATCTTCCACTTCACTTGCCTTCAGCCCCAAATAAGATTCACAAAGAAACCACTGCCTTTAATAAATACATTTCTCCTAAAACTGCAAGTCACAGGTATCAGGTTTGTTCTTTACCTAGCCGTACTGTTCCACTGGCCCAGCTTACCTCTCGCACAATCACATCCGCATAGTCCGCAGTTCCACAGGGAACCGCGCACGTGCTCATGATACCAGCTGTTTGACAAGGAAGATGGGGACAGCCAGCCTCAGCTCCCATACCAACACTTCTCCTCTATTTTCTCTGCTGCAACAGAGGTTCTGTACCAAGAGGAGACAGAACCAGGAGCCACCTCTCCCCCCCGACAGAGCACAAAGGATGAGTAAAGTTAACATCCAAGAAACAGCTCCCGTAAGTTTTAGCATCCCCAACAACAGCAGTCCCTTTCTGGGAGGAAACCAGATCACTACTACAGGTCTCAAGCTGCATGCAGAACAAGTGCATACATATTTATTGCATGTTTCAAAGACACCAATAAGGAAAAGTTAGAAGTTTGAGATGGAACTGTTAAACCACACCATGAAGCCAGGACGCGAGGCGACAGAAGTCCTTGAAGCTGACCACCTCCCATCTGCTATCTGCATCTCTTCTCCAGGGCAGCAGCAACGAAATTCTGAAAACACTCCACTGTTTTAAGGACTTATTTTTCAATACAATAATACCCAGAAGGCTGTCTCATCCTACTATTTTGTACTTAGCCATGGCACAGGATTTCCCTTGAGACACCACTCAGATGTTCTGCTGAACCCCTGGAAGTTACACACCCACAAGGGATCCTAGTACAGCTAGGTTGGTTGGTTGGTTGGTTGGAGCAGCTGAGCCAGAACTGTGCTTCTCACAGGCTGCGCTCCCTCCTCACCACCTTGGGCATAACAAGCAAGCGCGTTTAGCAACTATAGACAGAACCCTTATGGAAAGAAAAGGGACAGCTCTGTAACAGATTCAGATAAAAAAATTCTGTTTAATCTGAAAACATCCATTTGAACCTCAGCCAGTGATTGTTTATGCATTGCTGCCTACGGACATCCTTGAAGAGCCCACACAAAGTTGTTTTCACTTCACAGCTTTCCAGTACACTGCACGGTGTTCTGCAGTTTCAATCTGTTCCTTGAATAATAGCAGCAGAAAATCCTCATCTTGGACCAGTCTAGGTATCTCAGCAGCAAGAGCAAGGTGTAGGTGGTCTGTTGGCACACAACATCCATGTTGGTCAAGCCTGAAGATCTGCCTGGCCTTTAAGTAAGCACCTTCACAATTATCCCACTCACACAGCTAGTGGGAGAAGCACGAATCTCCTGAAACCTGCCTGCACCTGAAAAGCTTTAAAAAGAACAAAATCCTAATACATTTTAATTCCCAACACATACAAAAAATACTGAATGGGGAAAAAAGTAGTGGAGTTCCTCAGCAATTGGGGAACTATCCCCAACTTCAGTAACTAGCTCTTTTAAACAGGATTTAATAACAAGCACTGGTTGAAATACTGTCTTTTCCTCCCCAAAGTAAGAATTCTGGGATTTACTTTCTTTCCGCATAGGTAACTGTGTTTTACTATAGTAATTGCAACTCTTTCTCTATAAATAACTGAGTACCAGCTGACTTTCACCTGCACCGCCCTCCACAACGGCTCTGCGCACTCCCTGCAGAGGAGCGACCATCCCAAAAGCTTTGCAAATGCCAGCAATCAGCACCACTGCTTGGAACAACCCCCACTGCCTCATCCAACCTCCCATCCTCTTTCTCCCGAAGCACAAGCCTGTGATGCTTTCTCTTGTCTCTTGAGCCTCTGAGTTCTGAACTTCCACACAACCCTGCAACATCCCCCTGGTGTTTCAGCCCTTCGAAAGCTGCCCAGCGAGTCCTGCGCCGCGAGCACTGCCGGCCGAGCGGCTCTGCTCCACCACTTACCAGTGCCGCGACACACACACGGCAGAGAGCGAGGTTCTGTGGTTACTGCGCTCGGACAGCGCACAAAGGCTCTGGTCCCAGGCTGTGCATACAACTCGGTGTAATTACACCGAAAGAACTTGGGGGGTTGTATCTGTGTTAACAGTCTTCCCTTCTGCCTTGGCATGCGCTCAAAGAACACCAATCTCATTCAGCTTGCAGATTCCAGTCAACATTTCAAAACAAACGTCATGTTGTTTCTACTGAGTTTCATAGAGCATTCTTCTATCTATATCCTATCACACACAGGCAGTGAAGAGAGCTGTCAGACTTGCAATTAATCTCTTTACTAGGACAGAATACTGTTCCCATCTGTTGCAACACTCACATTTTTCTGTTTTCCAACAGTTCCAGAAATTCTGAAATTCACCGATTTCTTATTTTCCCCCTCACAGCCTTCCCTGATGATGCATATTGATGTCTACTATTTGAAACTTCTGGTTTACAGGAGACAATTGATACTGCCAAAGCAAACCCAGCAGCTAAAGCAAACTGCTTTCCATAAAGGTATTAAACCACATCCAATTTATAAAGGATTTACTGTAGATTGATCCTTAACAGCTTGCAACAACAACAACTTCACAATCAATCTCTCCAACTTACTCGCCACAGGCAGGTTAAGGTAAGTATGGTCTGGAAGTCACAAAACGATTCTAGCAGCAGAAATTCATTTGCCAAGTAAAAACGAACCCCAAATGTGATGATAATTTCAAACACTATTTAAAATACATAAAGCAGAGCCACTGGGCGCATCCCAGCACAGCAGGTTCAGAAGAAAAAGGCAACGTAAGCAAGGCACTGGGTAAGAGCTGTTGTTAGAAACAGCCTGTAAAATCACAAGTGACCTTACGTTACAGCCCCACGATCGACAGTTCATAGTGACATGGCCACACACCTGACCCAACGCTCTCACCACTCGGGGATCTCACTGATGAGACCCACCTTAAGCCGAATTCTGCACGTTCCCTTCTTAAGGGAGTTTCAAATACTCAGCTTCAGATCCATCAGGCACCTGGACTTTTTGCCTCAGTAAGAATTGCACATGATTTAACACCACATTTTGAGGAAAAATACATCACCTACGTTATCCCTACAAACTCTAGAGCAAAACAGTCCCCACAGAAGTCTGTACGATCCTGAGCATGTACTGCAGAGTACGCACACTCCTCGTGTTCAGCCAGACATCGTTCCCAGTTACTCAGTAAAACACAGAATAGCTCCAGACACACTTTAAGAATTGCTCAGGCAACCAAACTGAGGTCCAGCTTAAAAAGTCAAAATTATTTCCACCATGGGTACCCTCTTCCCTGTAAAAACTCCAACAGTTTGTGTAATACACACAGAAACATAAATGCTGTAATTCCAACAGAGCTGTTCAACACCGAACTGAAGCACACCAGTAAAGAAGTTGGTCCTAAATAATCAGAGACCACAAAAAATGTGACATTCTAGGAGAATCATGTGGTGATCCACGTTACACATTCAGATGAATAAGGAATTACCTGCTACTTTCTGAAGTTTTATATGAGCATTTCAGAACTTCCAACCCTTCTCAAGTTTCTACACATTTGTTTACATTCTCCAATAGAATAACTCCAACTCCATAGACAAGTCTAATATTAAATTATAGCTATTCTTCTAGTGATTCTGCTTAACCAAAGCTTAAAATCAAATCAATGTAAGAAGAAAGCACTGTCCACCTACGTTTGAAGCGAGCTCCAGAACAAGAGTGCTAGAAGAGTTAACCGTCCCAATTCAGAGCTTTGGCAGGTCTCACCTTTCCCCCAAAATGCCACACAGGAGTGTCTGAAGCATTTAGCACACTCCTCTGCACCCATGCCTCTGCAGTCAGTGGGCCACCACGTAGTCAACTAAGGACCGAGTGCTGGACAAGGGAGAATTACTGAATTGTAACCTCTAGTTTGTACCCTTCCATACCGCACTCAGCCGGAGAGCCAGAGGCTCCCCTTTCCCTCCAGCCTGGGGAGGATGGGGTGAAGGGAAGCACAGGGTGAGAGGGAGCTTGTGACTCAGATCACTCCAGAGGGACAGCTCACAGAAGCTACAGAGTCACCTGGAGACCAAGAAAAATCTAGTAACTTCACGGCATCAAACACCAGCAGCAGTATTTTTAGTAGTGCCAGGAGCGATATCTTCTGGAGAGAAAGGGTAGTGTTCTCGCAGAATCCAGTCTCGAGGGTCAGCTTGGTTCCACTGCTCCACCTTAGATGGACTATAAGCAGGAATTCACAGCAAGAACCTGCGGTTTGTCCTAGTTATTCACATAATAATATCTCATCAAGTACATGACTCTGTGCAGGACCCCAAAATGCTCTTTCATTACACGTTAATTTAAGTAACTTGGTTAAGTCAAGCTTGAGGCTTTAATACCTGGGCTTAAGGACAGCTGGTTTCCAACGAGCTGCTGTGGTACCGGACTGACTATAGCTTTTGCCTTCCACTCCACTCACAACACAACAGGAACACCAGCAATCCCACCAGCAGCACGTATCAACCACAGAGTTCACCACCGGCCCTGTGCTACCCGAAACCGAGAAATACAGCCAGAACATGGAACAGCCATCCAGTGAATAAATCCTGCACTTCCCAAAAACCTAGTAGTCCCCTCCTTGCCCGTTGCTTAGTTTAATCCCAGCCTACTTTCTTCAAACAGCTCCTCCCTTCTCCCGCTGTGACCCCTGAATGTGCAGATCCCCAGAAGCAGTGTTTTCTCAGACTCCTAGTTCAGTTTCCAGGGAGCAGCCTCTTACATTTGAGGTTTTGATACTACAAAGCTGATGCTACTGCTGAGGTAGTGCCAGCACAACTTCTAAATGTATTATAAAAATAAAAATTGATGCGCTCCTGCATGCCTGAACCCCATAAACTCTAAAAGAAATCATAAAGCTTGGTTTTCTATCACTAGATGCACTACAGAGCATCTTCAGGCTGAGATAAGAGTTTCTCATGAGAAGACCACAGTCCACAACAAAAATTGTTAGTAAATACAGCCTTTTCCAGCACACCAGCTCTTCCATGGGCCACAGAGCCTCAGAGCCCCCTCCCAGCAGCTCTGCAGAGAATATAAACAGCTACAATTTTTTCTACCATTTAATTATTCCCGGGGTGGGGGAGGTTAAGACCAGCCTTACTCCAGGTAGATAATCACTCAGTATTCTTTACACTGTGTCGTCTGTCACCAGGCATTTTGACTGACCACTCAAAACTCACAGGGGTTAACTGTTACAAATTTGACATAAAACCTGAAACATAAGGCATCTGCTAATTGTTACAAAAAGAAATAGAATATTGATACTGCAGAGAGCACCTTTCCAACCAAACTGCTCTGGCAGCTTGGGTCAGTCCTAGTAAGGAGCGTCAGCAGTCCATCAGAGAGCTGTCGTTCCCAGGACGAGAGCTCCCAGGAGGAGGGACACACAGCGGAAAGCTGACGGGCGTTCCCCTGCGGGGTGCGGTGGTGAAGCAGGGAGGCTGTGCTGACACTAAACCACCCCAAGCCATGACTAGGGGCAGCAGCGGCGCAGCCACCACCCCAGACAAGCCCTTCTGAGCTCCGACCCTGCGCACCTAAGGCACTGCTGAACACGCGCGAAGTTACGACCTAGTTCTTCTTGCTGAGTTGCCTCCACATGAACCCTGAAGCTCCAGTATCACCATGAGAACTTGGGTTTTTTTTTTGTATCTGAAGGCAGCCCACAGGTACCAGTGCTGAGCATGCGCTGTGGCAGCCAGACCTCTAAGACATTCATGGAAACTGCCTGAGAAGGCAAAGCTCTATTTACACAATCACTGAGGTGGGAAAGGACCTTAAGATCCAGTCCAAATGTTAATCTGGCACTGCCAAGTCCACCGCTAAATCATGTCCCTAAGCACACATCCACGCGTCAATAAAATATATATATATAATAATATCTACGTAGTATCTATGATAATTAAAATAACAAGTTTATGACCATTTAAAAAAGCTGAACAAATCACAAAAAAATCACAAATGGGACTGTACTTTCCAGCAGAATACGCGAACAAGAACTTCACTCATTTAATTCCATTACTGCAGCTTTGCTCTCCCAGCGAACAAGAGCCAGGTCCCAACTCTAGGGAAACACCACTTTCTTCCACAAGTTCAACTCTGCACTGTTCAATGTTCACCTTTACCTTAGCACCACCAACAGCCCCCTTACTCACGGCCAACAAGCTCCAAGAAAGGCCTGTGCATGCCTCTACTATATAGATCCTCCACTTCTCCGAGAAATAAGTAAACAAACTGACAGGTCAATGTTGATTCTATTACAAATATTAGTTAGTAATATATAATTTACAGTGGGGTTCAAATTAAGCAAATCCTAAGTTACTTTCCCGAGCTCTTCACGCAAAAGAACACATTTATTTCGAAGTTCTTCATAGCATTTAGTAGCAGAATATCAAAAACCATTTCCTTGAAAAACTAACTTAAAGCAGGTTGGGGCTTTGGAGTCAATCGTTCTTTTGGCTTAAGTTGGAACAGTAACTGCAATCCTAGAAATGCTCACTGACTTCTCCCACCAACTCAATTTTTTTCATTCCTTTCACATTCTTTGATTCAGCTTCCACCCCCACCCCCCACCACGATTCTCAAATATTATCACTGAAATGTAAAGAACAACTTAACGGAAAACAGATTTAAAAGCTTAACCACGCTGACCTTTGTAACAGCCCCAACGCGCCGTTCTACGTTGCGAATCCTTGCCTTTCTCAAGAAAGGCCTCGTTCTTTCCCCTAAAACTCCAGCTATTCCATCTCCGGCACATGACCCAAACAAACAAGCTGGCAATAGCTTCTCCACTTCTCAGCCTCAACTCCTTAAGCTGAGACTGAAGGCCACACCATATTCCCCCTCTTTGGTTCCTCAACTACGCTGCAGCTTCACCTGCACATACCTCAACATCCACTTAGTTACAGGTACCCATGATTGTTTTTCCTTCCCCCATCCAGACTAACAACAGAAGCATTTAAGGCCACAAAACACCACACTGACCTTGTGTCCCTTTTCTGTGCTCCTCCAGGTCCAACTTCACCTGCCAGAACACCCTTCCCAAAAGCACAAACCCATCGTGATGATGGATCGATGGATCCAAGCTGTTCCACTTCTCGCCGCACCAAGCAGGCCAACATGACCACACAATCTCCCTGCATTAAGAGATTCCACAACAGCAGATACCTGAAGTGCTTCTTCCATGCCTGCTATCCACAGCAAATGTACTGCAATGCTTTTCAACCTATAGCCTAGAAAGTCTGTTGTCGTGAAGTTTGAATTTGCTACACAGGTGTTCCACGCCCTTTAGAAAACATGCCACTGCGAGTGAAGAACCTGACAACCCCCAGAGCTGGAAAGCCTTATTCTCCCTCAGGTGAGTATCTTTACTTTCCCAAAGTCACATGAATAGTTCCAATAATTTTGTAGTAGGTATGACCAAACCAAGACAGAGAGAAGTCCTCCGAGCAAACCTTCTCTGATGAAAAACCTAGAGTAAACTTAACACCTATAAAAGCATGAATTGAATTACTCTTAAGTACAGAGACTTGGAGTTACCACCATTAGGTGCAACCTGGAAAACCTGGTTACAGGCTGCACATTCTCTGGGCAGCACCGTGCTCCCTGCACAGCAAGAGAAGGGCTGAGGAACCACGACAGGCAGCAGCCAGCACAAACCATCAGTGGGGCTCAGTGTGGGAACCGTTTTGCATGGCAGATTCTTCACCAGGAGGGCTTCCCTGTGTACCCAATGCAGGAGCAGAGGATCTGAGAGCACGAGATTAAAGCAGCCCTGTTTCCATGTTATACATGTAAGCGACCCTGGAGTGTGGGCTGCTCCAAAACATTCTAAACAACAGGCTCTTTCTACCTTTTCAAGACTAAACAAGACAGAGAAGGTGGTTACATGCTGGAACAACACACCATTGCTGCACAGAACTCGATTCCAGCGACTCCTCTCACCTTTCACAGTAACAGAATTAAACGATGATAGTACAGTTGCATTCAGCCAAGTCACTGCACTGAAAATAGCAGATATTTCACAGAGCTATAACATAATCTGCACACTCATATTAGGACTTACATTACACTGATTTACTCCTGGGTTTTGTTCAAACCAAAGCATTTTTTGTTTCAGAAATCTACTCGTTTCTGCTTGAAGTTATTTTTACAGACACAACTAAGGTCACATTTTGACATGAACAGCAGCACAAGCCCTCCAGCACAAGGAAAACACTGTCTGCACTCTCTCCGTTCTGCTCCTGGAGTAATTAGGGCAGACAAACACTACCTTCTCATTCCAAGAAATAGGAAGACATACTGCCTGCGCTGCAGGGAAGAAACGTCCTTTGGGTTATCGTCTTAACAAAAACACAGCTTCACATAGCCAGCGGGAGGGCATGAGCACCCAGATGACAAAAAGCTTTCAAAAGCCCAGGACATTTGTGCAGTAGTCATGGTGGTGTTTACGTAATTTTTCAGATATACTTGAAACGGTTTTTTCTCCAAGAGACGTGTCTGGTTCACTCAAAAGGCTTTTATATACACACAGGGGTTTTCGCTGACTTTGGTGACACTACAGTTGTCTTTAAAAACCTTAAACAGACGACCATCACACCAATTCTGATTCACAATCTAAGACTAGGTAGGACTGTGCAGGGCTCAGGTTTTAACTGCCTAACAACAAACCATTCAGATCAATTACCTCTCATACATTCTACCATTAACAACTGAATTTATTCGGTTTAAGAATTTAACCTACTCACTGTTTCGTTCTGCTCTTTTCCACACAAGCTCAGTGCCGAAGTTTCTGAACCACATTCTTCATCAGATTAGGTCATCGCTTGGTGTTTTACTGAAGCTGAAGAGTGAGTTTGGCCTCCACTCCTCACCTTCAACCCTAATGCCACTTTACTGACACTGATGCGCCTTTAATGGGAGGATGAATATATCCTGCCACTGGCTTTCTGGTTACTTGGAGACAAATTAGCTACGTACCACCACCCTGCACACACACTTACCTCCTACAAGCATTTGAGGCCACAGATGAAAGCAGCTCCAAGTGCTATAAAACCACTCCAATTTATTCACATGAGGACTGGACCAGTAACACAGACCACTGGCTCTGCAGCAATGGTGGAATGTGGAGGGGAATCCTAGGCAAGTGAATTAGTAACATCCAACAACTCCACCTCCCTTCCTCAAAGAAGGGGGTTTCCCCTGCATTCAGTCTATGACTGGCAGTGTCTAATTTTACTTTAATTCACCTCTTTGCTTTTGCAGCTGGTTGAACACAGGATTATAAATACTGCCCTTTATTAGAAACATTTGGATAATAACAAAATGGTATTAGCATCATTTTCACTTTCGAGTTGAGCTTCCTGTTCAAACAAGCAAGGACTCTTCACATTCCATATCCATCCCCCATCAAAAGGAGCAGCAATGCTTTGGTTATACTGCTGAAAATAAAAGTTTTGTAAAAAGCTCCTAATATGGAGCACATTCTGGCCAATGCCACCGCAGCAAGGTCACTAAGCAAAGAGGTGCTACACAGAGGCTTGAAATCTTGGTAAGTGACAGCGGTCCTGTGAATTTTATCATAAAAGGCTCAATCAAACCTACCTAAAAGCAATTCTTGAAGTAGTTTAGGTTCTGACTATACTGCTATTTTCTTCCCAAAAATCTGCCTTTCATTTCTAAGTGACGAGAAAGCATTTCTAAGCTTTCTACTGCCACACAGAGCAATGCTACATCCACGCGGTCACATGTAATGGGAAACGGTGGAAATGAAACTAGTTGATCAAAGCTAGGCAATAGCTAGCTGGAAGCTCCACCTACCTTCAGATGGTCAGAAATGAGAGCGATACCATCCACCGATTCTTTGGTTAACAATACTGTAACTACAACATGAAGATTTCAAAAAGTCACCAGCCTTCCAGAAGCAGTGACTGGTCCAAAAAGCCAGACTATGCCAACCAAGGGAGTTTTAGGCAGAATCAACTCCTGTTTCCCCTGTGTGAGCCTTCCAAGTCCTAAATCTTCAGTTTTAAACTTTACAGAGAAATTGTACTCCCTCCACAGCATACTGGAAAGGCAATCCCCGCTCTGCTCCTTGAGGTTACCCCGGCTGTGATCTATCGCCATCTGAATGAGGAACTACAGTCTAGTTCACTGGAGACTCATAACAAAAGACCCCCACAAAAGTTGGGGGAAAGCAGCGAACCCAGTGTGAGAGTAATAAATACAGTTACAAAATTGATTTTGTGGAAATCAGGCTCATGTTAAAAGGAAACATATCCACTGTTTCCGAAAGCTCCCTTTAACATATTGGGGAAGGAACCCCAAGAAGTAAGACCACTGCAAGTTAAGGCTGTAGACATGAGAGCATACAAGAGAGGAAGAGCCACAAAGGAGTAAGCTTTGACTCTGCGAGAAGCAGTAAAGGAGCTGGGGTCAGACTTCATCTGGCTGCTTCTCTCCTAAGTTGCCATGCTGTGAATACACACATAAACACAGGAATGATAACAAAGGAAGCTGCGCAGGAGCGAGTGCCAGCGAGCAAGAAAAGTCACACCTACACCATCCGAGACCAGGCTCATTCAGGAGCTACGGAAAAGGAACACTTTTAGGGCTGCTTTTCTTACATAGGGTATTTATACCCATGAGTGAAAAGCATGCCAGTCAGGAAGGCGGGAAGCACTCCCTGCACAAACACCCAAACCTTCCACACAGTAACAAAGCTCCAAGAAGACTATTGACCGAGTCACACGTACAGAAAATAAGCTACAGCATACCTACCTGATCGTAGGGTAGGAGAACAGTAGCAGAGTTCAGTACACAGCCACAAACCTTAAGTCGAAAGCATCCTACTGACCAACAGACTTTCATCCCGTGGGAAAGCCAGATCCTTCAACTACAATCAGCTCTCACTGCCAGAAATGGATAGGAAGAGAATCCCTTGAGGTTACCCTTCCTGCAGAAGCATTTAACAGTTGCACTTCCTCTGCCACCAGGAGGAAGAGTCATTGGCTCTGTACACAAACTCTGGCTCAGTTCTCCCAAAACCATGAAGGAACATACAGCTGCAGAACAGAAGTGAGCATCAGCAAACCTGCAAAGAACGAAGACCGGGCCCCAGGCTGTTCCTTACAGCAACAGAATTTAGCACCTCTGGGGTTTTTTTTTCCTGCCAAGACCTGCACAGTATCTAAAGAAGTGAACTGACATATAATTTGTGTATGTCTCTAGACCCAAACCAAGCGGTTCCTGATACAGCAGTCCGGCTTCAAAACCGCTTCCTTCCAACCAATTATCTTGTCAAAGGTAGAAACTAGGGGTCTGTATTGAACAGGAATTGCAATCCTTCGATTCAGGGTCTAACCCAGGTATCTGGATAACCCTCCTAAAACAGCTTCTCTCAGAGTGGTCCGATGTCCAGCCAGGGGCTCTAAGTGGTCCACACTACGAGGCCGTTTCAGTTTTGCAGATCAGAAGGCCAGTGCCGCTCCAAGGGCCACACTGCTGAGGACCAGCTTTCGCTGCAGGAAGCAGCGGCTTTGGAACCGCCACAGCAGAAGACTGAGGAGGAACAAAACACAGAAACCGAAATCGTTACTGTGAACACACCACTGCTGTGGATAGGTAACTGGAAAAATGGTTGTTTTCCTAGAGTCTGCAGTCTTTACTGCCACCAAAATAGGCTCAGCTAAACAAGCTGCTCATGTCACACAGCAGCACAGGCCATAACGTCTTTAAGGACAGCCTGAGCAATTCCGCAGAACTGACCAGCACGTACGTTCTTGAGAAGGTAAGAGACCTTCAATGTCAACTGGCACACAACTATCGTCTTCACGTTTGCATCCATCTTCCCCCTGACTCAGAACAAATTCAGAGCATAGACAGTCAAGGAAAACATGAAATGCTCTGAAAAGAACACTACTAAGAGTTAAAAAGAAGTATCCTTCTGTTTTCTTTAAACCTACAAAGCCTCAAACTGCTCATAAATTGACATTTAGAACATGGCAACAACAAATCATCAAGGAAGAACTGGCTTTTATGTCATTTGTGATACTACAGAATTGATTTGTGTTCAAAACAAAATCCAACTGTGACATTACACGTAACTGCTTGAAAATTTGGTAACTTTAAAGTTACATCTAACCATTGCAGTTCCTCCCTGTAGGTCACAGGTTTATCACTGATAATAATTTATTCTAATCATACTTTCTCTTGTGAGTATGCATGTTTAACAGAAATCAGGTTGTGAATGTAACACTTCACCACTTTTTTTGGTTTTTTAAAAGCAGTACTTAGACACTAACCCTAAAGGATCTGCTAAAACCACCAACTTAGCCAGTTACATAAACACAGGTACCTTCTTTCCATAACTGGAGGAAACTGGGACATCAGTGTCACTGACTGCATTGTCCAACGAGGCTAAGCAGGATGTCGGTTCCTGACACTCAAAGCCTTAAGACCAAAGCAACTGCAAATTTGAGCAGTGCCCATTAAGGGATTCTTTCGGTAGCCACCTCTTGTCAGCAGCCAGCCTCAAAGCGTGTACGCGGGGCCAGTTACATACCTTCCACACTGGAGACAGGACCTCAGAGGTCCTAGTCTTATTTTTAAGGCCATTTGCAAGCATAAACACCTGCAAAGTAAACAATTTTATCCAAATCTAGCCAGGTAGTCTGTTAATATAAAGTACCCCTCACAATTTAGCATGACACACAGCTTAAGGCTGCTTCTAAGATCAAAGCGAGTTGCTATAGAAAACTTCTTCTATTTGCAAGTAACACTTGGTAATGAACTTTTCTCTATATATGCTTTAAAGCATCAACCATAACCATCTGGGACATCAGCTATACTGTTCATAGGACATAGAGAAATTCTAAATATGCTATGACTTCCTATTTTTTCCAACTCTAGAGGAAGAGGGTATATTACTAAACTATTACTAATTTATGCTAAAAGACATGGAGCATCAATGCTTGGCACAATGACAAACCCCTTCCCCACCCCAAATCCTTGACTAAGCGTTCCATCCACGTCAATATTCCCAACACCAATGACCTTTTGTACAGGTTTGCACTTTTTAGAAAAGCATTTAAACATCTTTAGGCCATAGAATCAGAATCAAGAAATCCAGAATCAGAAAATGAAAGATTTCCAAAACAAACCTGCACTCTCAGAAAGTCCAACGGAACAGGCACACAAGCATGTTTCGCAGCATTTGCCATGTCTAACACAAACACTAATAACCCCGTATCCATTACAAGAGGATGGAGATGTGAAATCGAAAGGCAGGAACAGAGCACTGCGTATCTAATTCCAGACCCCTGTAGTTGAATCACACTTCACAACAAGGCAAGCACTGTAGTGATTCATTTGAACTTGAAAAAGTCATCGCCAGTTTCCACAAGTCAACACACACTAGGATCTTAAATCAAGTCTCTGAACAATGAAGCCAAGTTTTCCTTTTCAGTAATTTTATTCTAATGTGAAACACGAAGAAACAAGCACCCAAATAACTCCAATATAGTATGAAACTTTAATAAAAGTTGTTTAAAAAACAAAGAGCAAATTTTTAAAAATAAACTGAAAGGCTTGGCTCCTAATCACATCTTTCTGACATCAGCAAGAGTACTTTCAGACTTTCAAAGGAAAAAAGGAAAAAAAAAAAGAAACGAAGATCTGCTGTTGAAACATTACTCCCAAGGACTGTTGAAACGCATAACATGAAGCTTCAGAGACAGACAGTTTTATTAACAGGAGGCTTAATTTTGAACAGTATATACAAATCACATGACTTTTCCAAAGTTGGGACCACCTAGTAATCTGTCAAAACAAAATTATGCTAATGAATTACAGAAGCATCCGTGCAATGCGACCGCCTCTTTATTGAAGTACACCTTTTGTACAATCCTTCCACACATTCCTGTACTGGGGAATCCTCTCAGGACGCAGCGCCGCACAGGTTTCCAGATCTCTCCTACACACCGCATGAATAAAACTGTTGCCACTTACACCTCTCGATTTTGCCTGACCATACGCTTCAGTGCTCCATGATATGCAACACCAAAAGGCACTGGTTTTTTTGTCCAAAAATCAAAATGCTTTAAAGTTTACTGTGTTAAGTACAATGATTTGCGGAGAATAGCAGGATTTTTCAGGCAATACCCAGGTCTTAAAATTTATCATTAGCCAAGCAAGGATGAACCAAAAAAGAATTTCTACTTTTCACATAAGTAATTATTTCCTTCCCAATTCTCTGTTTTTCCATGGAAGGTTTTACTGCACAGCAAGAAAATGGCAACTCTTTACAGACTTTGAACACAACAGTACAACTTTATTGCAAAAGTATATAGTAAACTCAGTATTTCCAAGTTTTGGAGAAAAATAAATTTCATCTCTGAATTCACCTATAGCAGTAATTCACAACAGAGTTGCTGAAGATACAAGTTTCTTTCATATATAAACTAACTTAAAACTTGAGCTGGACTCCAGTCTTCTACTAATAATCACCACTGTGGTTCTCTTAGCAGAGACTCCAGGTAAGGAGTTCAAGACCCACGAGAAACACAACATCAATACCCAACTAGTGTCAAAGATCCTACCCCAACTGATTCATGTGATCCTAACAAATCAAACTACTTAAACAATACCGAGTATTTGCAAGCTGTTACTTCTGCTGCAAATGTTTTGTAAGTGTACTATAAAACTCAATTGATAATGTTTGAGGTTAGCTATACTTGTGGCAAAAGTCTTATTCTGCACAGTTATAATTGCAACATATAAATAACTAAAGGTTATTCCATAGAGAACAGCTTGAATTTTACAGAAAGATTCTGCTCATACTTAGAGGAATTAGTTTGGTAGACACATCAGCAACGGGCATAATTCAACTGTTCATACAGCGAGAATCTTGGAAAAAATAAAGATACATACACAAACAATTAATCTGTGTACACTGAGAATTCGTTCAGCTGCAGAGTAAAATCAAGACTTTAAACAAAGCTTTGACCTGTAAACAAAGCAAATTCAGCCAGCTTTTAACCGAGTCTAGAAAGAGCTATCGATTTTACAATGGCTTGCAAGAGCACCCACTGAAGAACTTCGCTGACGTCATCCATTCCCCTCATCCGAAACCACGTAAAACCAACCTCGGCTCCTTGATAAGCACTGTGCCCAGTAGAGTTTACCGAACCGCTACGATGAGTAAGAATCTGCCTGGCTTCTCCACCTGTTTGTACAGGAAAATCCACTGCGCATCCACCCTTGCAGTGTTGCTTATGTCATGGCTCACCCAGTGCTCTGCTTTACCAAAACCAATCTGCTTTACAACTCAAAACAATCCACAGGTTCTATCCTGGAAATACTATAAAAACCAATCCGGATGCATTTATCACAGCACTATGAATATCTATTCTACAACTACTTCATATTGACAGCTACCCTAAAACAAGTTTTACTTTCCGGGAGCCTATAGGCCTGTCATTTAAATCAACAACAGCTGCCATAGCTTCGTCACGAGACTCGAATGCAACCATCGCTTCTCCAGTGGGCATGCCCTTTTCATTGTATTTTAAGCACACTGAACCAGGGATCACTTGGTAGCCATAAAAGAAATCCAAAATTTCATCCACCGAAACAGTAAAGGGCATATTTTGCACTTTAATGACAGTTGGTCCTGGCTTCCCAGACCCTGATCCGAAACCCGGGGGGCCACTAATATGTATATTTCCTGGTCCAGGTCCAAACCCTGGAGGTCCACTTAGATGTCCAAGACCACTAGCAATTCCTGGAGGACCAGCACCAAAGGCAGGCGGTCCACTTAAATTGCCAGGACCGTTACCAAAAGCCTGAGGACCCCCTGCGAAACCTGCCGGTCCGCTCAAATTACCAGGCCCGCCTGCAAAGCCTGGGACCTCAATACCTGCACCGGGTAAACCACTAGCTGCAACTGTAGGTATTCCTGGTCTAGAATCAGGAAAGCCACCTATTCCAGGCGGTGGTAGAGGGGGACCAAAAGTGCCAGACCCACTGAAGTTACCAGGGAAATTAAACGGAGGACCGTTGTTTGCATCTTTTGCATTTCCCCCCAAGAAGGCGTGCTCATCCCCACCAGCGCCCTGTGCTCCTGGCACAGCCGCATTTGCTTGTATCGGTATTTTCAGTATCTTTTTCCCTGAGATGGTGGGTTTCTCTCAATATCTCTCATTTCTTCTACAGTTATCAAACGCAAAACAACATCTCTTCCATTCAGTTTTTTACGGTGCAAACGCTCTGCCTTACGAGCATCATCTTCAGCTTTAAACTGAACCAGTGCTTGTCCTAAACCTTGCCCGTTATTATCAACAAGAATTTGTACAGAGTTTTCTTCTACTGCCAGTCCCTCTAGAAACTGAAGGATTTCCATTTTGTGATATTGTATGGAATATTAGATATATGTGCACACAATTTTGGTGTGCCTGGTTCTCCCTCAGCATTCATGAGGATCTCTCTCTGGTCATAGTTGAAGTTCTGCAATCTTTTACGAATCACATCTATCTTTTCTAACATTGCCTTTTTAGTAATTGGATGAACCTGAATGAACCGATTCCCTATGTACTGCTTATGATGACACAAAGCTGCTTTATAATCAGCTTCATTCCTGAACTCGACAAAACCCTCTCCGATCGCCTTCCCATTAGGTCCGTAAGCAATATAAATGCTGTCTTCAACTATATCCAGCTTTTTAAAAAAATCTATCACATGTTTGTTCTCCGATTCAAAGGGAAGACCTTTCAGATAGACACAGAAACCCTGCTCGTGGGGAGATCTCGACCGTGACCTTTTCTGTCCACCGGGAGACTTGGACCTAGAATGAGCCTGGGGAGGAGGAGGGTGCGACTGCCCAGAGGGACCCATGGTTTGCTTGAAAGTTATGTGGCCTCCAGCAGCCACCCACTGCCTCTCTGTTGCAGGACTAACTTCAACATAGCGCTGAATCATCAGCATTCTGTTTCGCTTCAGTGCTTCAAACGTATCTTGAGGAGAAAAGAACTTAACTAGTCCATTTCCATTATTCCGACCTACATGATCCTTCAGCATATGGACTGCATCCACACGGAGCCCAAGGAAAAAGTCTTTCACATCAGATTCTGTTGCAGAAAAGGGCATTCCATGAACGCTGACATACAAATCGTCTGGATTGATTGGAATTGGCTTGACACTACTTTGAGAATTCATCTGGATAGGATTTACAGGATTCATGGGACCAATAAACAATGGATTCAAGCCGCTGTTCATATTCACTGCTGCTCCCGACCCATTCATTCCAGTGGGTAAAGGTGCTACGGGTGGAGGATTCATAGGAGGCATTCCTGATATAGGAGGCATAGGTGTCATTGGAGGTACCGGGGGCACAGGGGGTATCGGAGGAACTGGAGGAACAGGAGGCAGCGTGGGTACAGGAGGTGGAACAGGTATTGGGGGAATAGAAGGCATTGGTGGCAAAGATGGCATAGCTGGGATAGGAGGGATTGGAGGAGGAGGTACCGTGTTCATTGGGGATGCTGTGCTAGGTATAGTTGAGCTAAATGTTGGGCTGCCAAGGTACCCCCAAGATTTGGAGGTGCAGTCCCCATACTGGCAGTAGAAAATGTGGCTATGTTTTTATTGCTTTCATGCACAGTAGTAGAAGCAGTTACTACACTAGGAGAAGGATTATTAAAGTTAGGTACAGTAGTAGGCAAGTTAACCCTTCCACTCATTCCAGAACTAGGTGGTGGTCCCGACCTGCTAGCATTCGCTGGCGGCATATCTAGATTGGCAGTTTCGAAACGCCTACGACTGAGTTCTATCATGTTCTGCATTTCAGTTTTACTGCTCAGCAACAGCGTGACTTTCGACCCTTTAATCGTACCACCTGTGCGCATCATACCCAGCCTGGCATCTTCATCAGTGGCAAAAACGATGAAAGCCTCACCCAGTTCACCCCCTACAATATGCACGCCCCCATCGGGAATGGTCAATCCAGAGAAGAAGTGGCGAATGTCCATGGTCCCCGCCACAATCGGGAGACCTTGCAAGCGGATGACCACAGCCATGCTGCGCTGAAACAACACACACCTGCAGATGAGAAAAGGCAACGGCTATGTCAGACTACGGTTTATGACACCATGCAATTACCTACAGACACCATCTACTATATTTGTTTACATACACCTAACAGCATCTTGCAAGATTAAGCATGGTTATATTCCAAATTCCTTATTCATGTTTGTTTACTTCATACAGATTGAAGTATTAAACATTTACCAGTACAATCAGTATACATTTTGCACGAGAAATTCCAAAGTAACTGTTAAACTAAGACCCACAAGTGTCAGTAAAACACACCTGAGGAACAGCAAAAATCAGCACTGTTGTATCAGTAGTTGAATATTTAATGGAACATAAGCAAAAGTGAGTATTTTAGCCAAGCAAACAAAATGAATTTACCAGACGCTGATATGGTATCCACCGTACCTGGCAAAGTGACTGCGAAAAATTCTGCACGCCTATGGGAAATAAACAGTTCTCTTTCATTTGGGGAGGGGTCTGATCTCCTGCCAGGTGAAGACGACTAGAAACATAACAGTGGGTTGGTTACGAACAGAAACCCATCATGGACAACTAGCAACAGTGAGACTCACATGACATCCTGACAGGGACCACCTAGATTACTCTGATCTCGTACTTTTCTCTTAGCAAAGGCAAGAGGTTGAGGTGCTCGTGAAGCTGGCTAACTAGCTCCAGACATTTTGTGAATATACAGACCTCACCTAAACTCAATTAACATCTACACGCATCCTAGCTAGATATTTGGCCTTTACAACTTTCTAACACAAGGTGTAATTTTTCAACAGTTGCAGATGTTTTGCCTCATACCACACCTTCCGTCTCAGGACAAGTAAATGACTTTCACCTCTGCAGCTGTGGCCAGTGGAAGCTTAAGATCAATTCTGAATAGGCAGATCTTCCACACAGGTAGGTAGCTTCCTTGTGCACAATCTACAGAAGAGCCTGAGGTCCTATCCAAAGTTCAAGATAAACAGGAAACTAGGTGATTCTCACTTTTTCTTGACAACCCTTCAGTAAAGGCTGAAAGCACCATGTTAATCCTAGCACAACCCATCAGTTCAGAAGCCAGCCTCTCATCCTGAACTGCCAGCCGCAGCACTGTGTTTCACCTAAGCCACTTGATCCCTGACACCTCTTGACTTCCTCAGTACCAGCCAGTTCAGCGCCTGTATGAAGACCTCTATGGCTCCCATCAGTCACATACAGATGGTGTTAACGAAGCCTTTGAAGCCAAGGCTGAACCAGGAGACACAATGCCGTAGCAGGAGGAGGTGGAAAGCCTTCTGGCCCTATGTGAAAGCTATCACCAACTACGACCAGCAACTATCTCCCCAGGCTTCACGGTCAGCTAAGTATTGTATCCCAGCCTACAGCCAAATCCTTAAGCCAGCTGCGCTGGCCTGTGCAGGTCTTCCAGTTGCTTTGGAGTAGACAGGCCTTCAGTACATCCTTAACTACCAGGTAAAGCCACTACCCAACAATTTAACCACGTCACATAAGGCTGAATCCAGTACTTAAAACAAGAGTAACAATTCTTCCACAGGGAAAAAACAAAAGCAATTCTTTTGTTCATATGATGGAACTTCAGATTACAAAAGTACCTTGTTTTCATGCCCAGTAAACTAGTGCTAACCCCTTCCACACACTAATGAACTCAAGCAACATACTGGGGTATTACAGGGCACTGGCCAACATCCAGTTGACCCCACCAAAGTATGGAGGACCTTTCTCCCTCACGGAAACAGCAGACAAGCCCACTGGCACCAAGTCAGCTCTGCTGCTCTAGCTGCTGTGAATGAATGTCCCATTCCTTACTACACCTTGAAAGAGACACTGGAGCTTGGAAGACGAACATGACATGGTCTTAAAAAAAAATCTAGCTGTACATACTGCTAAGAAAAGCCCTGCTCCACCAAGGGATGGCAGCAGCAGAAAGGGGAACACATACTAAACCTCAGGGATTGGTTTCTTTCAAGCAACTTTCCCTTCTCCGTAGCGAGATGGAACAAAAGCAGTATCTTGCATTTATCTCTTCTAGCAGCACCTACATTTAACTTGAGAATAGAGTTCATTGACTAATCATTTTCCAACAGCGAAATAACTGGCCCGTAAGAAAAAAAAGCAGGTCAAAGTAAGAACAGTCTATGCTGAGTACACATCTAAGAAAGCACGTAAGACTTTTTGCACTGTTTAAAACCAGATTTTTTCAATGATCCTGTAGGTTTTAATTTTTCTATTTTAAATCTGCCTAACATCGATAGTGACCACTGAAACTGAAGTTAAAATGAAAATTCTGCCTGCTTTAAGGGAGCCATAGCAAAACCCACATTTACTACATCATGCCGCAGGATTGCTTTTGAGTTTGATGATTAAAAGCATCCCTGTTTTTGCACCTATGCCTTGAAAACTAAAATACTGCTAATAGCAACTCTAGCCAGGAGCTTTACCTTTTCTCTGTTACCTATTACACAAAGAAATAAGTTTCAGAAATTGTTATGCATCAGGAATTAGACACTTGGAAGTTTCTTGTGTTGAATGGGGAATTACTTTTAGTTCTTTCCTTACTAATACAAAAGGGATGACAATGCGATATAGCCATTAGCTGAACAAAGGCAACCAGGAAGGTTTTTCTGCTTGGATCTGCTGGTTTAGAACACCACATATTCTTTATCAGAACTGCTAGATAACTGCATTTACTAACAATTCCATGGATCTAGCCCAGAAGACAAATCAACAGGTGAAGTAACAAAATAATTAAGAGTTTGAGCGTTTGAACACTTACACAACTTCTGGATAATGCAGGTGTTTCCATCTTGCACTAAATTCAAAACTTCATTATAAATGCTATGAAATACCCTGAAGTTTTAAGTATTTTGTGTAGGTCCACTAAATCACTATCAACAAGAAAACCCAAACAGCTGCTTCGGCATGTAAGTGGCTAGAAAACTAGCTGCAATGACTTCAGCAAAGTTAATTCCATGCATCACATTAAGCAGATGCTTGCTATTAAGCAACAACTAACAGTAGCATGCTATGAATAAAAAGAGTTTTAAGGACTTTCCTCCAAGTATTTTTGGCAAAAGAACTATTTTGTCAACTCAAAATGTAACTGCTGCAAATTTTTCAGGACTTCAGTGCTTTAACGAAGTATTTGTTTCGCTTCTGTGATTGACAGAAAAACCACAAGGACCAAAACATCCGAATTCCCCATTTCTAAACACTCACGAGTCCCAGTTTTTCCAAAAACACCCTTAGGAGACAATAACCCGCTCACTCAAATTTTCCAGCTAATGAAAAAGCAAAGCTCACTCAAGCGTTTCACTGTTGGCTCGTGAAGATCAACATACACATAACACTCCCTGCAGAGACAGAAGGGGCTACATGCCTGTTTGGGGTGCATGGAAGGCTTTTTGTCAGGGTGGTAGAGATGTTCTCAGGCTGCCTGCTTGTGTCCCCCACAAAAAGGTGCTTTAAGGCAACAGTGGGTTTTGTTGGCATTTTGTGTGCTCAGTATTATTTTTTGAGAGACCAGAAGCACAAAATCCTGGAGCTGTACTATGGACAAGCCATCCCTGTTAGCAAGTCAAGATCAAAAATGGAGAGTAAAAGGCTGCTGACAACCAACGTGATTCAACTCATCCAACGAACCTCAGCTGCACATTTCTGTGTCTCGACAGTAACATCTTTAAAAACATTGAAGCTACACTAGGAAAAGGTGTACAGGATCACAGTACTACCTCTTACATCTGTGGGCTAGCCAGTCAAATAAGCCAAATTTGGGTCATAAGCATAAACTGATAAAACCCACCAGACCAGCCTTTTAAGACATACACGTCTGTCAAATTAAGTAAAGACTGGAAGATTCAACATAGCCCCTGGGGAGCATTAAAGAAGGATACCCGTGCAGTACACACACAACCTGTTTGGCAATTCTTGGATGGAGTCAAAGAATTGGAATAACTTTGGTATCGTAGGAAGAACTTTATGTATCCAGGCTGGGACTGTCTAGCAAAAGTTAAAGCTGCAGACTACAATTCTGGTTTGGATTTTTTTTTTTTTTTAAAAAGCCTAAAATCAACCTGATATATAGTCACCTCTGAGCTAATTCGAACCTATCTGATCCCTTTAAATCCTGCAAAACCTAATTAGAACCGATTGCTGTACACTTCTAAACTCCAATAGTTAGAAACGAGCAGGTCTGAGGCCCACAGCAAAGTAGCTACATTTCCCAACAGTGCGAAATAACTGGGAGAGTGTTCCGGACTACCACATGCTGATGAAACAATAAAACATCAGTTTGGCAGAAAATTCTGTTTACAAGAACAAATGTTGCCAGAACCACCATCACCAGTGGGAGTTGAAGGAAAGAGAGACTAGCTATGGATTATTTGACCCACGTGTTTTGATACCAATTCACAGATTCCAAAAGCTTCAAATATTTCTTAAGATACACGCAATATGCATATAAAGAGGTCTTCAATTCAAAGGCTCTTACCTGCAAAGACAGATGTTTTTTTCTTAACAAGTAGCAGAAGCCAAGCCAATCCTGTGGGCAACCAATTAAAACCAACTTTTAGACTGCAATAAAGAATAAATGGAGGCAAAAATCAATGCAGGCAACACAACAGCAGTAACAGTCCACAAAGAACTGTATATACAGAAAGTTCAAACCTGCGACCACCACGGGGCACTGCAATATACAACGACCATCAGAGCAGCAGTGCATTTTCTAGGACCTGATCCCTGCATGACTTGTCAGGAACTGCACTGCAGTTTTTGTACATTCAAAGACATGAATATGCCTCCCACAAAGAATACAAAGAGAACCAGAACACACTCCAAGAATCTTTCCGATTTTCCCATCACCAAAGGTGAACAAACCACTCTTCAAAGGCAAAGAGGAAGAATTAAAATACTTCAAAACCCTGAACATGAACAAACCCTTGCTCCATCAATAACGATATTCCTTCCTCCAACTGCGTGTCTTCTTACATGAACAAAGCAATGTAAGCCACACCTCAGAAAACCTCCCTGCAGCTGCACGTGAGGAACTCTTCAGGAGTCACACAAACTGGTGAAACTAAGTGACATTTCTCAGCCACCTCTAGACAGTCACCTCTGCTGAGCACACAGCAACAAGTCCCCACCAATTCCGTTTCCTGTTGGAATCTGTCACCTTATTACCCAAATCCTGAACAAATACCCATTTTTTTTCATGCCTGTATAGAAATTGTCTTCCTGGGATTTCCACTCAACAAAAGAGCCAAACATTTCAAGTGGCAACATATGTATTTTGTATTTAAAGGGATGGAACGTCCTTGCTCTTTCATTGCTTAGTAGCCCATCTCGTACCAAAATTGTGATTCTTTGGAAAACTATCCAGGAATGAATCACACTGACATATAACTGCCTCCTCCTCACACAACCCAAACCAGCCGTTTTCAGATATATACATTGTTACCAAAGCAAACTCTGAGAAGAAGTACTACCAAACCATCCCCAAAATCCCTAACAGGGGGAACTAAAACAAACACAGATATTCACAGATCTTCCAGGTTTTGAACAGCAGACTTACAAGTAAGAGAGATACAACTACACTCTTCAGACTTACATTAAAATGGCAAATGGATTTAGAAAAAGAGAGAAACAAGTAATCCTGCATTAGAAGGACTCAACTATATACTTTCATATCTAGCAGCGTCACAACAGTCATTTACAATGCAGGGAAGAATGCAATCACCAGAAAAAGTCTCATGCAGAAACACACCTGCTTCAGGAAAAAGGTAAACCTCTCATGCACAAGGAACTTTCCATTTGGAAGAAAAACCCAAATCATCCGATGTACTTCCAGCACAGCAACCAGCGTTGCATACGTTCCTCTTCACAACACTGAAAACAAGCTGAGATTCGCAGTGGACTAAGACAACATGCTATGAGAAACAACATGAACAAAGCCAAGTGACATTCTTCAGAAAAGGTGCAAAACTTCACTCCGTTTAACCTTTCCACCAAACACCATCTACTTTTGTTTGCAAGTCTCGATTCTTGCAACCTAAAAGACATCCTTTCCCATCAACCCAATTAGCTAAAGCACGTTAACTAGGCAAACATCAGCTCGGGCACAGGTGCTCCCACACAGCACTGACACCACACCTTTGGGACTTCATGGAGGAGACTCTCCACACCACCTCATCAGCTACACAGTGAGGACCACCATCCACTGGACACAAAGCAGCTGGTGAAACACTCTTAGGAGGAATCCACCGAGGAAACAACCTGTCGATTTTTCTTCCTAACGCTAGCAGATCGAGGTGGCAAAAAAAAGAAAATCACTAAGAAGATGTGTAAGTTTGACTAAAACCAGAATCAAGATTATTTTCTTTTGAAAGAGAGCTCACAGAGCCCTTCCAGGACCCAGTTCAACACTAACGGGGTTGGGGGTTTGACTGTTTGTCTTTTCTTTTACAGAGCTGATTTTTATTACTGGAGAAGAGCGTTACGTTACTGCACGGCAACTTCGCTGCTGTTTACAGGGTAACCCCGACGAGCGGTGGCAGCGCCGCAGGCACCAGGGAACCTCTTCCCCGCAAACTGCGGAGCGTCTGCCTCGCCTCCTTCCCCGGGGCCGAGCGAGGAACAGCCGCTTGCACCCCGACGAACCCCCCCGGGACGAGCCCCGCCGGGACCGGCCTCGCGTCGCAAGGCCGAGGCGCCGACCACGGGACCGCGCCGCCGCGCCCGACGGGTGCGGAACTCCCGCGGCTCCGCCGCGCCCCTGGCCCGCGAGACGCCGCGCCCGGCCCCGGCCGCCGCCGGCAGAGCCCCCGCGCTCCGGCCCCGGCCGCCGCCGCAAGGTCACTCGGCCACCCCCGCCGGCCGGGCCCTCGGCGCCTGCGCTCGGCCCGCACATACTCACCTGCCCGCGCCGGCCGCGCAGCTCCGCGGGCCGCCAGGCGCAGGCGGAGGCGCGGCGAGACGGAGCGAGGGAGGCCAGCGGCAGAGGGCGGGGGCCGGCCCGTGGCCCGGGCCCCCCCGGCCGCAGCGCGCCAGGCCGCGGCCAGGCGGGAGCGGACCCCGCTCGGCGCCTCGGGCCCGCAGCGCGGGAGGCGCCGCCCGGGCCGGCCCGGCCCTTTGTGCGCGCGGACGCGTGCCCGCCGCGCCCGCCCGGCCTCCCTCCCCCCGCCTCCCCTCCGCGCCTCGCCGCGGGCCCGCAGCGCGGGGCAGGGCGGGGCAGGCGGCCCGGCCCGCCCAGGCGCCGCCGCGCTCTTACCGAGGGATCTGTACGGGGAAAAGGGTTAGAACGGAGCCGACCCGCCCCGGGCCCCGCTCCGCGCCGAGCCCAGCGCCTCCGACCGCGCAGCGCCACAAAATGGCCGCCTCGATGCGGCGCCACCACCCGCCGCCAGAGAGAGGCGGGGCCTGAGCCAGGCGGCCCGAGGAGGGCGGGACCCGCCGGCGCGCGCACGGACTCCTGCCGCCCGCCCCGCCCCACCCGCCCGGGGCGTGGCCGCGCTGGGGGCAGACGGCGCGTGCGCCGCGCACGGCAGCGCCGTGGCGCGTCACCGGCCCCGTGAGCGCAGGGTGCGGAACAGCAGCGCGGCCGGGAGCCGGAAAGAGCGACGTCGGGCCCAGGTACGAGGTTCCAACAGCTGCCTCTGCCGCGGCAACGAGACGGCGATCGTGAGACACGTGGTCTGGAACCCGGCGGCGGAGGGACGGAGCGGACGCGCCTCGGGCACTGACCTGCCGGCGAACAGAGGCGCCCCGAAGAGAGCGGCTGTTCCTGACTCCTTCACGTAGGACCGGGTTGCAATGGAAGGGTTGAAATGGAAGTCGGATTACCGGGGGTCGACGCCCTTCTGCCTGCCCCATGCTGTGTTTGCCCGGGCAGCGCGTCCCGCGCCGGGGAACGACCCGACAGCCCTCAGGAGATGCTCTGTCACGGCGCTTCTGCGGGCACGGGGCTGCAGCAGCGTCCGTGAGACACCCTGCGCAGTCTGCTCCAAGGAACGAATGAAAACAAATCATCGCCTCATGTTGCAAACGCTTTTGCAGCCAATTTGGGGGTTCAGCCTTTTTTTCCACTCAACAGAAAGCAGGGCCAGTCCGTGACTGATGTGCGGTCCTGAGGCAACAGGATCAGGCCTGGGGCTGCTCTGTGCCACCATAACCCCCGCTCCATGATGTGTTCCCCTGTACATCCCCTCTTTCTACGCCCAAATTCTGCTCCTTCACCACCCTCCTTCCCTGCCAATAAACAGCCCACACTTGTTTACCTTCCCTCTGTTACCCCTGGTTTTAGAGGCTCGGTACTCGGTTTTCATGATAATGGCTGCCCTGACAATTTACCGGTTCTGCCGAGCTAACAGACTTTGTCTTTCTAGGTGCACCCCCCGCTTACACATCACTCCCCGAACTGCTGTAGGTAGCATCCAGTAACGTGTCTTGGTGACACCAGGCTGGGTTGGCCGGCAGCGAGCCCCCCTCCACACAGCTGAGAGCAGGCGACTGGCGTCACCAGAGGTACCCACGGCCAGGCTTGCCAGACCCGCTGGAGAGCTGCTTGCCCCAGGTACACAAGGGGCAAGCAGGAGCACGTGCAGCTCGGGGCCTCGCTCGCAGCACTGCCCAAGCGGCACCAGCCACCCTGCAGCAGGGAGAAGGTGTATAATGAAAGGGGCAGCATGGAAATATCCCAGGTCAGAAGAAAACTAAGACTACTCAGCTTTTGTGCAATGCGATGAGTCACCACATTGCTTTTTGTTGTTGAAGTCTGGTGGAGAGACTTGTGAAGTTTAGTTTGTGGACAGGC
Organism: Bucorvus abyssinicus; assembly: GCA_009769605.1. Lineage (NCBI taxonomy): Eukaryota > Metazoa > Chordata > Aves > Bucerotiformes > Bucorvidae > Bucorvus > Bucorvus abyssinicus. The sequence goes on from CM020047.1 coordinate 14,948,431, forward strand.
AAAATAGAAAAAAAAAAAGCAGGAACAAACTACATGATACTTGGTAGGTCTCTAGACTTGACTCGTCTCTCCTGGCTCCAGGAAGGCACACTGGAGCACAAGTCCTGATGCCCTGGACAGCTGCTGCCAACCAGCACGTGTCCTTGCTCCACGAGTGTTCTGGTCTGTGCGGCGGCTCAGCTGGAGCGAACTCTGGAACAAATGCCTGTGACACAGTTGGAGACTTGTGGAGGTAATATGTCTTCTCAGCCACATCCCAGTTTTCATGGGGAGAGAACACGTAGTTCACTCAAGATTGAAGCAGAGTTGTTTGTAGAAGTGGACAAGAGGGAACAACACGCTGGACTCGTATTAGGAGCATGCCAAGTGACCAAGGGTACCAGAGGGGAGTTGGCAGCCTGGCACAGTCACCAGCAGCAAAGAAAAAGTGGTTCTGGAGAGCAACGCCCTGGTAGGAGGAAGGTTAAAGGACAGGGATCATTGGTAACCGTGTCCAGTGTGCTCCCCGGTAACATCCAGGTGGCGGAAGGCAGGCAGAGAAAAATGGTGTTAGAAAAAAAAAAACAACAGGATTTGCCTTTATTAGGTACTAGGAAGCTATTTCAAGTGTGCTAATTGACCTGTCTCCTCCACCTAAATCAAAACTGCAGCAGGGTGTTAGGAAAAAAAAAAACTGCACAGGACATTTTTAAGTAAAGCCTGAGGGAACCAGCACCCATGTGCCAATTCCACATCTTCCTCCCCACATTATGCTTGTGCTACGCCACTGCCTGAAAGTGTTCCCCCGATTGCCAGGCTCCTGGCTTCTCCAGCACCTGAGAGACACCACTCCGTGACCATCACCGCTGACCCTGCTCCTTCACTTGCACAGGGCTGTAGTTTGGATGAATGACCCCAGTTTACTAAATGGCTCATACTTTGCATTTTCCTTTCTGATTTCTACGTGTCAGCTGCAAGTTTTAATTGTTCCAGAAAATTTAGAAAAATGTTCCTCAGAAAGAATCCTCACAGATGCCTCCCAGAAATACCCTCCTCACTCCTACCTACACTTAAAATCAGTGGTCAACTATGATGTGCCTTATCGATCCCATGCAGGTACTTTTTAACATTAAACACCTTGTGTGTTTTACTACACCTACTCAGCACAAAGCCACTGCGACTGCTGATTAGTCTGAGTTTTTCTTGTAAGAGCTTCTTGCCCCAGCCTTTTCATGTTACTCTGTTTCAGGAAGATAGGAGGACATCGGCTGTGCTCAGCTCTCCCAAGCACTCAGCTCGCCCATGTTAAAAACTGGCATTTGCTTTCTTCCAGAGCAGGCCCTTATTCACCATCCTGAAATGTAATCCAAACTGTAGTGGAGAAGAGATCCCCAGCCCAACCTTCTGGGGCTCAGCCCTGGGGAACAGCATCGTTTCAAAGCACCGGACATCCGTGGCGTTAGCAGAAACAATCTGACTGTGAACAGCTGGACCATGACTGACATCACACCAGGCAGGCAGAGGACAGCACGCCGATCGATCAGGCAGACACAAGTTGAGGTGGTATTTTGCTGGGAGCAATAACATTTATGTTAATTTATCATTTTAAAAACCCCAACAAGTGTGTGGCTGGCTGTACCACTTTGTCAACAAATCCGTTAGCTGACCCTCTTCCTCTCGGTCTCCTCAAGTCCAGAACAGGAAAACGTCTAATTCTGTATCATCCTTCCTGAAGAAATATTCCATCATTTTTGTACTTGGTGATGTGCTCTGTCAGCGTTTACAAGCACTAATATCCACCAAGTAGAATATTTTGCTCCCCTTGTGTATTACCCAACCATCTTGCACTATGGAAAGTTTATTTTATTCCTATCTGTCACACTGGTTCAGTTTTTATGACACTTGCAAAATGGTGACACGCAATCCTCACCTTGTATTATTAATGTAATGCCCTGCAGATGGCTCCAATTCATCACCAAAAAGCCCCCCTCAAAACCCCACAGCTCCCTCACTTCTGAGTTACAGGCAGTTCCCAGAGAAGTTTCCTTCCCCATGCAAAACACTCTCACTGCACTCAGCGGTGTACAACCAGACGTTCATCCTCGGCACCACTTGTTTCTGTCATGGGGAAAAGCATCACCACTCTAAATTTTTCCTCATGTTGCCCTTTAAGCCTTTTCAAACAAACATTTGTTAACAGGGTGAATGAGTTTCCCAAACCTTTACATGTAGAATTTATATTTTAAATCTTAGCACATAAGAGGTGGTCAGAATCTTTAAGATTTGGGGCTCCCATTTCTCAAAATAATCACAATATAAGCTATTTGAGCAAAAAAAAAAAATTATATCAGGCATTGAGGCTGAGCAGAACGACTCATCAAAAGTCAAATGTCAGCTTGATGACAGAAAGAGGAAAAAAAAAACCCCGTAGGAGTTTTACCTTTCTCTGTTCTCTACCAAAAGGCTGCGACTTCACCATTTACTGATGGTGCTGCACAGTTCAGCCGGGAAGGTGGGTCCGAAAAGACTGGAAGTAGCCGAGTTTAAGTCTTATCTATATTTTCTTATCATCCACGAAACACAAAAAACAATTTCATGAACAGGGAGTTCTGAAGCATGCTGGGAAAGTGTTATCACAGGCTTAACGCAGAAAACATACATGGCCCCAGGACAGAGCACGGTACCCACAACACCTTTAACAGCTACTTAGGCGCACAGCAGTTTTAAAAATGTTGTGAAGAAACAGAAGGTGCCAGCTCCTCAACAGCAAAACTGCTAAAAAGTCAGTAACTTCAGACAGAACAACTGAGGATCAGCTTTGCATTACAACCAACCACATCTGTCCTTGCTACAAAAAACCCCACGAGCTTCTGTAACACCATCCACCTTGTGAGGCTTAGCGTCAGCTCCACGTTACGTGGCTCATCCTCGAGGCAGACACCTCCCAGAGCCCAAGACACACTCCCTACAGGGCTTGTTCAGTTCAGCAGCCAGTACAGCAGCTGTCAGTCAACCGGGCTAATTTGAGAGCTCTCTGCTTACGCAACTGAGACAAAGGCACTTGGTCACACGGGGTTAAGTTTCCTACTGGGAAGGAGAAACGCCGATACGAACTCATCTTGTCAAGCCCTTTTAAACAGACGCTTTCTCCGGCATTGGCAGGGAGCAGGTTCCCATGTCCGTCTCTAGTCGGATGCAAGTACAGTCTGTCAGGCAGAGGGAACTCCGGAGTCAGACAGAACATCCAGGCTTAGCTGGGCAAGACTTCCGACGGGGACAGAAGCCAACGGCCCACAGTAACAGCAAAGGACTCGCCGTGAGGGGAGGAAAAAACCCAAACCGACAAAAACCCCTGACTGCATTAAGATGTTGCACCTTCTCTGCTCTCCCCACCACCTCCACCACTCATGTTCCAACCAAACTGGTACTGCAACGAGCTGACAGATTCCACCTAGCCCCCTCGCCCAGCCATCCAACTTTTCTCTCCTTACTTGAGGAAAAATCTGCATGGAGAACACACAGTGGAGGGGACAGCAAAGTGCATCATCATTGCATCATAAACTGTAACACAGAAGGACGTTTGGGATTAATGCACACTGGTCTGTACAAGCATCATCCAAAAAAAGATAAAACCAAGGAAAAAGAGCCAAAAATACTCAGTTTCAGAAAAAAAAAAATTGTTCTTAACTGCATGTACAACTGAGCTATGAAGGCACATGGCCACAGGGAGACATCCTTCTCCTCCAAGAACGCCAGGCTTCATCCCACCCGCGCATTTCTTGCAGTACAACACACCTGAGCGGCACAAAGCCAGCTGCTGCTGCAGGACACTCGCCTCAGACAGACAGACGGGAGGCCTGGCGGTGGCCCGTGCTGCCAACAGAATAGCCACACGGCTGGTATCACACTCAGAAGCCACAACCTCTCGCCAGCATTCCACCGGCCCAGGAGCAACACAGTCATTTCATTTTCTTATCAGAAGACACATTTCCAAATAAATAACATTTTAGCATAAATTCCTGTGTGTCAATATAAATGTGATGGGTGTTACATCATGCTGCCTTTCTCCAGCATAAAGACTAGTTTCATTTTTAGCTTCTTAGACTTTGTGATCAGAAAGGGTAGTTTTCCAGTCAAACTGCAAGCATCAAAAAGCAGAAGTGCTGCACAATTTGTTCAGAAAGGTACAGAAAATGCGGTTTAATCCACATCTGTCCATGCATGGTGATGTTTTCTCAGTGCTGAGTCCACTTAATGCTTTTGAGGTCAATTCCATCCTGCACCATTTCCCAGAGGGGGCTGGAAAAAAAGGAGAAAAATGAGGGCTATCTAAAATGCACAGGACAACATTAACAGCAATGAGCAAACAGACAAGTTCATCACCTAGTACCTGTCTACCTGTATTCCCCTTCTGATGGTCAGTGAGCTTCGGACGACCAGGCCTCCACCGCGTCCTCAGCCCAAAATACAAGAGGGAAGAGGGCAGGTGCTCACCTCATTCCCTGCTCCCATTTTGGACATAAAGTACTCGTGACTCTTAGAGACTGAGCCCTGGTGTTTGACACTGTCCACAGGAGTCTTTCAGTTTCACCACAATGACACAACTTATCAATACATCAACTCAGTAACACCATCTCTGGCTCACACACTTCCAGGTACTGCCCTACCTGCTGGCCCTTCTCGCATTCTTTCCCTGACAAAGGCAGGATCTGGGAGGTTTGTTACCAAGTTTACTTTCTTAAAAACTGTCACAATTGTTAAGACCAGGCCCACTATCCACCCTGGCAACACTGCTTGCTTATATAAAGAGATACCACTAGATTTCTGAGGCAAACAATTAATCTAAATCCAACTCTTCAAATGATTGTCACACCTAAGAAGTCTTTACGCTCAGTAAGAAGATGGCTTACCTCATTTCCCTCAGCCTCTTAACATGCTGTATGCACTTCTCCACTGTATAATCCACCTCTTCTTCTGTAGTGAAACGACCAATGCCAAATCTAAACCACAAGAAAAGCACTAAGGACTAGAATAACCTGCATACGGAGGAGTGGAACAAATCCACCACTTACTTTCAGCAGAAAAGAAAAATATTTGGAAGTATTAGGCAAGACAATTCCACAGACCTTATGGAAGAGTGAGCCAAGTCTTCGTCTGTTCCGATTGCCCGCAAAACATAGGAAGGCTCCAGAGAAGCTGACGTGCAAGCACTGGGGAAAGGGGAAGCAGGCTCATTTCAAACTCCTGTCCATGTGGAGATGCTACACTGAAGTAACACTTCACTAATCTCCTCCAAGGAAGAAAAGGTCACTTACAGACATTTAGTATTACTATGAGTCTTTACAACAACCCGTATGAGCTTCCCCAGCCTCTTAGAAACCACCAGTGAATACAAGCAAGAAGAGTGGTATTTCTGCTGCTGAAGAAGAATGGGAGGGACAGGCATCAGAGGGAAATGAGGTAATGAATCAGGAGCGTGAGGTAAGAAGACAGATAATGCAGTGAGAATAAACACAATGCCGAACAGAAGCAGCGGGAATGCAGACTACGAGGTAGCTGAAGTGAAGGCCATGAAAAGAAGACAAAGGAGCCAAGACAGAACTAGCCAGAGAAGGTAACGTACCAACAGGAACACTAAAAAAGAAAAAAAGACTTCACAGGCTGCTGTTTGGCAGCAGAACAAATAAATGAAACAGTGCACAGAGTAATCCAGAGCAGGCTGATCCAGTGACAGTCGTCAGCAGAGAGAACTCCCATCCCGAAGCAGTAGGCAAAACCGGTCACCTGCTGTGACTCCAATTTTTACAGGCAGCCACACGCAGCACAAACTGCAGAGCTGTTTACAGCTCCCTGGCACACAAAGCAGAGCCTCAGAAGAGTCACGTGGAGACTTGTCCTTCCTGTTCACAGTGCCGACGTACTCCTAAGGAAGGTACGCTGACCGCTGTGCTCCCAAAGGTGAGGAAAGGAGCCCATCTTTGCACTCCATTAACCTCATCACAAGCATCGAGTTTGTCTTACTAACAGAAACGTTACTCATCACTCCTGTAGAGTGACAGAGCTCATAAAAGCAAATTCAATTTTCGTTCTGCTTTTGCATTAAACACAGGCACTATGACCTAATTTAATTCAGATCTCTGTCCAGCTTCGCTGGATTCTACTTACGATCTGCCACTTGTGTGAAAGCCTGCGGAAGGACAGAAGCTGCTCAAATGCTGGCAGCCTTCAGAATCAAAGTGTCACCCGCAGTTACAAGTCAAGGCTACTCAGACCGCAGGTAACCAGTCTGCAAGGCCGGCAGGTGGGAACTTCTAGGCTGTTTTTTCAGGGTTGGTTTGGGGGTTTTTTTGCTTTTGGGATGAGTAAATTTGATCTTTGTTTGAAACGTGCCACTTCAGAGAAACACCATCTCAGAATGCAATCAATGCCAGGCTGACTCCTTAACTAAATACACAAACACTGGGCACAGAGGAGACCACTGCGTAGTTGGTACCTCCATTAGCAGGTGCCATTTTCTCTCCCAAATACACTGCTGTCCTTCCCACACATTCCACCTACCTTCCTGAAGACAGAGCGACATCTTTCAGAGCCATCAGGAGACTTTCCCCTTCCACATACGCAAAAGATAAATTGATGCATCCTACATACAAATAAATGAAATAGGGGGGGGGGGAAAAAAAAGCTTCCATCACCTGAAGTCTAGGGCAAATCCCACCACGCATGGCAGCACTTGCACAATGCATAGCTAAAGAGCATTATTCAGCCATGGCCATCAAACTGAGCAGCTGGACGGTTCTAACAGGCTCGGGATTTGGCCAGTTACCTGGATAGCGATGCTCTCTATCTCCATTCATGACCACATCAGGAACTTCACTCATTATTTTTGTAACAAGTCGTTCTGCAAGTTGTGAGATTCGCTTATGGTCGTACTAGCAAAGAAACCAGAAAAGAGACCGAAATAATGAACACGGTACCATTTGACCTTACTCAAACTGCTTTGTGTCACCAGCCAGGCACAGACTGAAGGAGCTGAGTTTCGTTAGACCAGGGAAAGAACACACCTGAAACTTGAAAAGAAACTGTCAAACTCTGCGTACTCTAGAGACTGTTTTAAGAGAATTGTCAGTTTGGTCCCTGCTAGCTTAGCCTTCAAAAGGACTCCAAACCATTCAGAAAGATCTAAACACACAAGCTAAAAAGTGGCTTGCATAAAAGCACCGAGTTCTTTGTGTTTGAAGACCAGTTAGGAAATGGGTAAGAACACGCATTCTGCAACAAAAGAAAGGGCATGTTTTACAGGAAGTGCCCCTTGTTTCCTTAGGAGCTCTCCAACTCGACTACATAAAGACGTGGGCTTGCAAATTACTGAGAGCTCGGCTTGTACCACAGGTAACCTCTGCAACGGGAACGGCCCACGAGCGGTGTCTCGTTCCAGTCTGAGAAATGAGGTCACGTACTCTAAAAAAGCAGTAAGGTATGGTACCAGCTCCAGGGCACAGAAGCAGCCAGACACACACGTGCAGTTCATGCTTGTTTACACACTTGGAAAGGCTTTGTAAGAAAACAAGGCTATCTCAAATGTTACTTGGTTTTGAAACACCAAAACTCTGCAAGGGAAGGGAGAGAATCCAGATCCGAGGCTCGTGTAGCATTCAGACTCCCCAGCCTCTAACGAGGCTTCCACAAGCACCCAGCTCAGACAGTGGGTCTCTGCCTGCCTCCCAGGAAGAAGCTTGATCCTACGTGTACAGATATGTGGCTTATGCATCCCAAGGACACTATACTAAAGGATTTTCTCATTCCAGCAGTAAGGAATGCCTTGGTGCCCACAAGCGGATGCAGCAGCACACACAGGCTCAGACACCAGACCTAGCAAATAAACTTTGCTGTCCAAACTAGGGAAAAAAGTAAATTCTTAGTTGCAAAGCTGCGGTAAATTTGAACTTATATACATTTAATAGGTATGGTAACAGACTAGGAAGTCTTATTTTTTCAATATATATTATATAAACATGATTTATTCCATTTCAGAGATGCTGCTAATACATGTGTGCGGAACAGAGAAATGAGTATGAGCACTTAAAGCCGTATTTCACTAAAACTGTCAACTGTAAACCTGTTGTAGAAAACCATGATTCAAACCACTTCAAGAAAAAAGAAACTTAAGTAAGCTGAAAATCAACTTCCAATCAGCCAAAAACCTCCTTGAAGATCCCAAAACATTTACTTAATGTTATAACACAAGAATCAAATTTAATTCGGGCACATAGACGGAAAAGGACCTAAGGAATCTAAGACCTGACTGGCCCTGTTATATTATGTTCTGGAATTCAGGACAAATACCTTCTCCCACATACCTCCATCTCTTGCTGTGCCACTTCGCACGCGGCCCCCAGGCCCACTGCTAAAGGAGTGGGCACAGTCCCAGAGCGCAGTCCTCTCTCCTGGCCCCCACCACTTTGCAGGGGCTCCAGCCTGACACGCGGTCGACGGCGAACATAGATAGCACCGACCCCTTGAAAGCAAGGAAAGCTGGTTCAGTACAGAACCACAGTGCTGGAACTATGGCAACATTCCTTATTTCCACAGCAAACACATACTTGGACATCTCACTGGAAAAAAAATGTCGCAAACACAAACAGAAGCACATCATCTTCTAGGAAACAGTGGTGTTCCCACCATTCATGCTTCTCTTCCTTCAGGCTCCCAGAGCTTCAGCCATGGGAGAAGCTCGGCTTCTCGCAGTGTGCTTCAGCCACCTCAGGACTCAGCACGTCCCTTCTTGCAATTCCTGTGCACAGCTGGAGCGCATCCCTTTGCACTGAAGTTTTTATGCACAGGTATTTCATTCACTGATGTTCCCTTACTGACTTCCAGCTGAAACCTCCAGAAGAACTCTCTTCCCTGGATTACCAGGCCAGCACCAGCCCAGTCCTCTCCCTTTCTTGTTATTAGGGAGACTCATCAGAGGCACCGATTTCCAGCAGGCAGAATGGATGAGCCACCTTTGACTGCCAGCCGATTTCACGCTCTAGTCTCGTCTCCTAGAAACTTGATGTCCATGTCTTCCTGTGCCTTGGCACACCTAACAAGAGACTGTCACCCCAGGGAGAATGGCTGCGACTTCTGGTCAGAGTAACGTGTGAAAATCGATACCTGTCACCTGCCCAAAGTTTTTGGTTGAAAACTTAGGTCCTCGTCCAGACACACATCTTCAGCTCTCAGGAGAGCTCATACAGAAAAAAGAGACGTATTGAAAAAATTGTAATTTTGCCTTTAGTTTCCGAATAGCTTGTGGAACACAGCGAACCTGATTTCTGTCTTTCTACATCCAGTGTTACAAATTAAATGGACCATGACAGTGACAATAGCTGAACTTCTACTATTTGGAAGTTAACCAGGAGCTCCATAGCTGGATTTTTAACCCCATTCTGCAAAGAAGGTGCACAAATGGCATTGGGGGGATGAAGCCATTGGAAGCAGAAGACAACCAAAATCACTAAGAATTTAAACTTTCCAGTTCTCTTTTCATCTCCTTGATGCAAGTTACTCTTGGGTCTAAACTTTGCCCTATGAGCCGGTGATTTCATTTTAACCGTTTCGGCACCAATGCTACTTCACATCAAGCAGATGACTCCTGAGAAGCTGCTCCTAATGCTGCCACCTCTACAAGATACTGCTTCTTCCTTCGGTGACGCCACCTCACAACCCACCAGCATTGAAGATCCACCTACTGCAGCTCTAAGTCTGGCAGCAGTGCCTGAACTACTCCAAAGTCAGTCCAATACCTGTCTTAGAATAGCTTGTACAGTTTAAGTAACAGTCACTATGACAGAGAGGTTTGACATCAGACCATGCGTAGTCACCTTAAGGTAGGCATGGGAACAACAATTCTCTGGAAAATCACTTCAGTAAGTACCTTTGGGCCCATAAATTTTATGGCCGCTGATGCTCATTAGATCAATCTTCATGTCATTGACATCCATAGGAATTTTACCGATTGCCTGTGCAGCATCCGTGTGGAAGAACACCTTACGCGTGCGGCAGATCTCACCTGTGATAAAGACACGAAAGCAGAAAACCCCACATGATCTCGTCTAATCGTTACAATTCCAACTATGAATGTAAAGCATCAGTTTATAGCAGGAATGGGTTCTGTGGTGACAAAAGGAGGAGCAGGCGCTGTCGTGTTTCTGTGACAGAGTGTCTGCAGCTGGGCAGGAGCCCTGCCGGCTGGTGCCTTGATGGGCATGGCTTTAGGCAGCTCCGTAGGTAACGACACAATGCATTTCCTCAGCTGAGAAGTTAAAAAGTCTTCTGCTGTTGAGAAGTGAGATTGTTTCCAAACCCACACCAACCAAGTTTAAGTACAAGTGGCCGCATGGGACGTCCAAGGTTCCCTGCAGGGACCACTCCACAGCTGGACAAAATTGGATTTTTTTCTTCTCAACACCAGTCCCATCCAAGCCAGCTTTACTTTCAGGTTTATACTTGCCAAGTATTTTTATGCTGTTTCCTCTATTTTCCAGTATTGCAATACTCAGCTTCAAAAATGTTCTCAGAACTGTCGCTAGTCCTCAACAAGGCTCCCAACCTAAGTCACTCAAGCCTGTAATCAATGTTTTTGCATCTGGAGCTAAAATACTCCAGGGAACAAAGCAATGTAACATTCATGGGCAGTGAGCTGAAATATTATTTATTTTTGTCATCAAAACCTCACAACTCGTCTTCCACAGAATCCGTATCCAGCACAGCTGCATGCCAGAGCCCTCCCCGGCACAACAGGTTCAGCATCATTGCTCACGGAGCGGTGTCCTCCAGGACCCACTGCCAACACCCGGCCATCAGCCTCACACTAACGGGGCCTAGGCCAGCTCCACAAGGCTCCCGCCCTGGGCTGCCAGACCTGCTGACAAGGTGCTGCGAGAACTTACTGCGGGAGCTGGTGCTTGGCACCAGGTATTTCCAGCATTTAAGCGTGAGACAACAGTAACAGCCAGTAACAGACAATATAAGCACAGGAGGAAAAGAGAGTCCTCAGGCCTATAAGCAACTTGCTGATGTTTGATTACTTGTCACTGAAGAAATAAAACCTTGAAGAGCCTTAGGGAAGACGCTGCTTTGAGCACAATCAGCTGCACAACAGGTTCAGGCTCCTGCCAACCCTCCAGAACCATGCAGTATAAACTCCAGGGCAGAGGCCAAAGCCTAAAAGCTGTCCAAAAACTCAAACATTTTTTGAAAGGACATCTTGAATTTGTCACGGTCATGGAAAACATTACCAAGGAATCACCGTGGGATCCAGGAAGCTGCATGAGCCACCCGCTCAGCTGCCTGCTCCCACAACCCTGGTTCTCCAGCTCTTCCCTCACCTGCTTTGACGGATGCTTTGAGGTCCCTGTCTCTCCATCTGCCTGCTCAGAGCCTGGCTCACCCCCTCCCTGCCTCCTGTTCCAGAAACCTGGCTCTTCAGCAGCCTTCTGACCTCCAAACCAGCTGTTTGTGTCTGTATATGGCAATATTGGGAGGAAGGGGTGTCTAAGTATGGTGCTCACCATCCCCTGCCGCCCCACATTTCACACATTTCTCCTCTTAAACACTACAAGTGCTCAAAAACATATTAGAGTATGTAAACTCAATTTGGCCAGTTATTCTATGCAATTTTTTCATCCATTGTACAATTCAGAACGAAAACCAGAAACGCTGCAGCTGATCTGCACCACAAGGCTATAACTGCCACAATTACGCACTGTAAAAGTGCTGAATTTTGTCCTCATTTCCCTTTTCAAATAAGTTTTTAATTTTGACAGTACCATTTATTCCTTAACTACATCACACATAATCTTTTGCATCAGTAGCACTTGGCTATGAAAATACTAAACAAAATGAAGCAGAAGCACTGTTCCCTGGCCTCTGGAAGCTGTGGGGTACTTACCAATGTCACCAACTGGCTGCTTGACTCCTATTTCATTATTCACAGTCATCACAGAAACCAAACTTGTGTCTGGCTGGAAGGCAGCCTCCAGCTCCTGCGGAAAGATTCAATCAGGCAGAAGTTGTGTCTCACAGCAGAAGCAAGATCCCTGCGCACACCTTCAACTTGCTCGCAGATCTTAACCACCAGCCCCCTAACCAATGCGTGACCAGCAAACCCCCTGGGTTCTGATAGACAGTCCTGGTGAGAGCACTCATCCACGTGAAGGCGAAATTCCGGTAGGAAGAGGAGCGTGATCAATCCCCTAACCCCGGTACGCACCACCCCACCTGACCTGATCAAATGAAGTCAGAACAGGCTTTTGTCTCGCATCTTGCTCTGAACTATTTTCCTTACTGAATTAACCACCCACCAAACAGCTCCAGCCACATCTAGACAAAGGGAGGTGGCTGTACAGGAACTGCACTGTATAAAGACAGTGCCATGGAGAGGAGTCTGACCGCAAAGTTCTCAGAAAACATGGCCTGCGGGGCTGACCCCTCTACCCCCCTAGACACAACACGTCTCTCCAAGCCGACTGACAGGACTAGAAATAAAACCAACACCGTCCTGCATGCAGGACATGAATGATGCAATAAGCACATGCACCTTCCAAATGCCAGGACTGCGGCCAGCGCACCCAGAAGGGTCGATGCACAGACAGCACTCGGAAGGGAGTACTGTAATCGCTGCGTCTGCCGCCTGGAGTAGCTTCAGGTCATGACATTTCACCACTCACTCCTGTGTCAAAGCCAGCCCCACCCTAGTCATGTACTGGGCTCTCCAGAGGGTGTGCAACAGCTCCACCCACGTGGGTACGAATGACAGCAGGTGAATAGTGGGGTGAGAAGCACGTTTTGGTTGAGAAAAAGTCTAGAGCACCAGACAGAAGAGAACATCCTCCAGCTGTGACAGAGATTTGACTGTGACTCATTCTACCTTGTCATATTTATCATCCTTTCCTCTTTATCATCAAGAGGACACAAGGTCCTCTTGATCATTAATTCGAAGCAAAAGCCTCTTCTATTTTCACTTTCTTTCTGTTAGTAACAACCCACCTTCAAATCTACGAGCCCGTTTTTTTTAACAGGTAGATATGTGACCCGAAAACCTTCTGCCTCCAAGGAACGGCAGGAGTCCAACACGCACTTGTGCTCCGTTTGCGTAGTGATGATGTGCTTTTTTCTGGACTTGTAGAACCTCGCAACACCCTGTCAGGCACAATCCATGCACAAGAAACTTGCTGTTAGACCATTGAAGAAAGCAAACTTTACACAAAATGATGGCAAACAAGAAATTACTATTTAGAGATAATTCACTTGGACCCTCCCTGCTTGCCCCAAAGCCACGAATCTCAAAGGTACCGATGTTTAATTCGCACTACAGATGTCCGTGGGCACTCATCGTTCAAAGCATCTCACCTTTAAAATAGTCTGAAAACATGAACTGATGCAAGTTCTAGATGCTATTAAGAGAAATCCTGTTTTAAAATGTTCGCCATGGAGGCACCTACAATGAGAAGTCTGAGCAGCCACATACCAGAGGTTAAAACAATACCTCGTCTCAGTCAGAAAAAAGTTTGTCATCAGCATCTCCACTACATCTCATGACCAAGATTTTGACGACATAAGCAGAAGGACTGCACGTAAGATAAGCATCGATATTACACTCTGTCCTCAAAACCACGTGCCGGGCACCCAAACACCCCAGTATTTCCTCCATGTCTGCAGCAGAAAAGCACAAGGAGTAAATCCAGGAATACAAACGTTCGCTAACTAGGCCGACATATGAGCATTTAAACTGTCTAAAGATGCAGACAGTTCTTAACAGCATAACTTTAACATCACAGCAGCATAAACCCTTTACCTTGATTGCCATATTATTGGATTCCGTGGCACCACTGGTAAAGATAATTTCCCTTGAATCAGCTCCTATTAAATCCGCAACTTGCTGTTTAAAAAGAAATACAAATTTCATCTGTTAAGATAAAATACAATGAATTCACCACAGCAAAACACATGCAAAATGTTTTCAACACCCTGAGACTCAACAGGATCACGGCTGGCACCAAGCCAAGTTGTGCTACAGGTACAACACTCTACATGAACACCAGTACGTGAGGAACCACAGCCAGCAGCAGCAGCGGGCAGTGTGAGCCTGTCCTAAAGGAACATCCCCGTGAAGCAGACAAAACCCCAGTACACACATGACTTCCCACAAAATGACACAGACCCATACCTAAGGTTTAGAGTACAATGAAAGAAGAAGTTAGCCCAACTACTGCAGCAGTGTGCTCGTTGACCCCAGGAAACCAAAACCCCAGAGGCACCTTTGCCTAAGGAATCGCCTTCTGCCATTTCACTGCTCCAACCTCACTGGTTGTCATTGGGATAAACCTGCTACAGGACAGCTAAGCAAAGGGGATGCTGCTAACCCAGCCCGCAGAGAGCTACCCAGCTACCACACCGTGATCGCTGCCCCTGACCCTCTTTTGACGCGGAATTTCCTGGCCAGCAGGAAAACTGCCCAGTCTGCAGAGCCCAAAGACTCACTTGCCGGGCCCTCTCCATGGCGGCCTCGCTCTCCCAGCCGTAGGCGTGGGTCCTGGAGTGGGGGTTGCCGTAGTAGGCCGTCAGGTAGGGGAGCATGCGGTCCAGGACTCTGGGGTCCTGCGGGACACCAAACACCCAGCCGTAGGAAGGGAGCCGGAGCAGCGCCTCTGTGCCCGACCCCCCGCTGCCCCAGGGAGCTGCAGCCTCCGCTCGGCGCAGGCCGGATCTCGGAACCTCGGGGTTACTGCACGTTACCCCAGCAGAGACGAGCACCCGGCCACGGTGCCCTGCGCCCTGGCAGCAAACCTCGGCCCGCACCAGGACACCGCAGAGCGGCGGCGCTTCCTGAGCGGAGGGAACGCGAGGATTGAAAAAGCCAGAGAAAAACGCAGGAGGGTGTTTCGGTCCAACGATTCCTCGCTGCCCCTCGAGGCAGTGCCCAGCCCCGCAGTCGCCGGTGTCAGCTCTACCCCGGCTCTGACACCGCTCCCTCCCTGCGGCACCCGCCGAGCACGGAGGGGATCGGGGGAGCGGCGGCTGCCGGAGAGCGGGCAACCGGGAGGCTCCGCCGCCGCCGCGGCCCGGCTCTTACCAGCGGGGTGGTGGCCTGGACGTCCATGTAGAGCGGCCGCGGGCCGCCGCCTCCATCGCCGCTTCGCCCTGAGGGGAGGGAGGGGAGCGGGGGGGACGAGCCGCCGTCAGGCGCCCGCGGGAGCGGCGAGAGCGCGCTCCGCCGGCCGGGCCCGCCCGCGCCTCGGGCTCCATCCCCACCGTGGCCTTACCCGGTCCCGGTCCCGGTCCCGGTCCCGGTCCCGGTCCCTGTCCCTGTCCCGGTGCCGGCCGCGGCGCGGCCGCCGAGAGCCGCCGGCGGGCGGGGGTCGCCCGCGAGGCCGCCAGACGCCGCCAGAGCAGCATGGCCGCGCGACGGGCTGGGCGGGGCTCTGCGCCGACCCCCCCCTTCCGTTGACGTCACGGACCGCGCCGGAAGCGCAGGCCGGAGCAGGCAGCGGCGGAGGGCGCGGCGCGGCCGAGGGCAGCGAGGTACGGGCGGCGCCTCAGGCCTCCCGCGCGGGTCCGGGGGCCTGCGGCTGAGGCCCGTGTCTCCCCGGGGAGGGGCGGGTCGTGGCCGCAGCACTCGTGAGGGGAAGCAGGCGCCGAGGGCCCTGGCGCGCCGGGTGCGAGGCCTTGAGCCGGGCGAGAGGCGGGGGCCGCCCCTCGCGGAGAGCCGCTGGGCTGCTCTGCGGCGTGAGCCTTGGCCTGGGGCTCCTGAAGGGCACATTCGCTGCCCGGCTCTTCCGCCTGCGAGGCCGGTGGCAGCTCGGGAGGACGGGCCCGGCAGCGGAGGCTCTGCCGGGTTTCACCGTGCGCCGCGTGTTGGGACGTGGAGAGCACTTTGAGGTCCTGGAACAGCGCTCGGACATAGCGGCACTCACGGGGGCTTGCTGAGGGCGAAACGTCATACAGGCACTCGCATCCCCCTCCGTCTTTTCCTACTTGACAGGCGAGAAAACAAGTCTGAAAGCCTGCAGATCCCCCGGCTCAGCTGTGCGCGCCTGCTCTCAGCCCGGCTTGGCTCTAGAGCCGCCTTAGACAAAGCAGTAAATCCGCGGGGGCTGTGCTTTCTTTTCCAGATGCCTGTGACTGTGGGCCCGTACGGGCAGTCTCAGCCCAGCTGCTTTGACAGAGTGAAGATGGGTTTTATGATGGGCTTTGCAGTGGGCATGGCGGCGGGAGCACTGTTCGGCACATTCTCCTGCCTCAGGTATGCCGAGGAAATGGTGGCTCATGACAGCAGTAGCCGGAGAGAAACATCCCCTTTCTAGGGGTGGGAAGGGAGGAGCAGGCCTGGTCCTGTGTCATCACGTAGGTGAAACTTTGCCAGTAGCTCCGAATTAGCCCCAGTTCAGGAGCCTGCTGACAGCCCCGGCCTCCAACAGGCTGTCTGGCATCGGTGGGGCATCACCCCTGAGTCACCTCTGTATGAGGAGGCCGCAGCCTCACAGAGCTCTTCCTGCTGCTCGTAAGGGAGCTTGCGCTGGGAAGCTGAGGCTGTAGAAGGTCCGCCCCAGGAGGAGCTGGACTAATTGCCTGTGCAGACACATGTGCAGCCCTCTCCTCCTCTGAGGCTTCCCCTGGAGCTCCGCCAGCTCCTGGGTATCTGCATCCTGGCTGCTTTGGGGGTCCCTTTCCCCTGCACAGAGGCCATGACCGTACTGGCCCCAAGCCTTAATTGCAGGAGTACAGGCAGAGCTGTGGCTGGCACTGGCACAATCCCGCTGCGCGTTGGAGAGGGACAGTGTTCTGCCTTCCCTCGGCGCCATGCCCCAGCACGCCAGCATGGAAACAAGCAGCACTTGCTGCTGCATGTTGGCTGCTGCGCTGCTCACTGGCTGCGGCATGCATCGCCTCTGAAAGGGGGCACAGAAAGAAGCTCTTTCATAGTTCACAGAGCTCTTTCTGCTTGAGTTTTTTTAATGGTGTTTAAACACTGGCAATGATTTTGTGGTGAGCCAAAAGGAGGAAAAGGCACAAGGCCTGATCTGGAGGAGTTTGAAAGCTTTTCTGATCTCTCAGGTCCTGGGCAGTACTTGTTAGTGGTCAGTGCTGTGGAACACAGATCCGGGGCACTGGGAAGCAGCAGTGCCTGTGGTTCTGTTGTGCTCAAACGATGCAGCTGTGTTACTTCTGCACCATTTTTGAGGGGAAAAAATCCCCATGTTTTAAAAATCAAGTGCATGAAACTCCTTAGACCCTACAGCCACTGCAGTGCTTAAAAGCCAAATATTGCAAGACCTTCCTGAGCAGAAACGATTCTTTTTGGTTTGGTCTGACCCCAGTGAATGGCAACTGGAGAACTGAAATGCCTCTGGACCCTCGGAGGCCTTTCGGGTCTCTCCTGTATTAAAACCACGGTAAACAGGAAGTTAGTACAGCACTGGTTTAGGCTGGTGGTGTTCCAAAGTCCTGCCACTGTGGCCATGCAGGATGGTAACGCAGCAGCTCGGACCCTTTGTGTTCTCTGGCAAGTCAAATACTTGGATAGCACACATTTTTTCTACCCCAAATCCAGGGTATCTGGGGCAGGGGCAGATGAAGCTGTTCCTGCTGGTGGCCTGGCAGGAGTGCGTGACATGAGCTGGTACCGCCACAGGCAGAAACACGTGCAGGCTGTTGGTGAGGGTCCCGTCGGTGCCCTGTAGAGAAGAGCCCCGGGAGTCTTTGCAGTAGCTCAGGCACAGGTCGCCACAGCCTGTCGCCTCACGGGGGCAGGCGGTTCCACGTCATTAGAAAGAGGCGTTTGATTTGGGCACTCAGGGAACTGTTCACTGGTCCTATCAAATGTTTTCTGCTGCGAGTCCACTACTGGTCAGGCTTTACGTTATTCCTGTGGGTTTCTTTATTGCAGGATCGGCATGAGAGGACGAGAGCTGATGGGTGGAGTTGGCAAGACGATGATGCAGAGCGGAGGGACGTTTGGGACATTCATGGCTATTGGTATGGGAATCCGCTGCTAGCCTGAAGCTGGGGTCCTAGCCATTCCTCCTCTGTACCGTAATAAAATCTTTAGATACCTGAAAGCCAGAGCTCCTCATGGAACAGTGACGCACCGTCCTCCTTGCTCTGCTGATTATGTAAACATGCTTTTTACCAAATTTCTACTGTCCTCCCATCTCTTACTCCCACGGCAATGAGAATTAATAAACCTTTGTACAACATTAAAGTTCCTATGTCACAGGCCTAAATCCAGTGCACGCGTTTCTCCCACTCACGTTCCTGATGTGGAGCCGCTGTGTTCCCGAGTCCAGCAGAGGTCCCCCATGGCTCATTCAGATCAACCGCCAAATTCCTCTTGCCAAAATGGGTGGGTCAGAGCTGGCCCCCTTCCTGCATTCCAGGTAGTATGGGGCAAACAGCCTCACAGGGAGCAAGGGACCCCGGAAGGGCTTGGGCAAGTCCTGTACCTGATCAGGGGCAAGCTACAGCCGCTCAGGTGCTGCCCTCCAGGCAGCCCCAACAGCCACAGGCAGAGCTGTGCTGCCAGGGCTGGGCATGGAGAACTGCTCCTGTTCCTCTGGCAGCTAGAGGTCTCCTGCAGTGAGCTGTGAGAAGAGTCGCCTCACCGCAGGCCTTGAGCAGCCTGAACACCTCCTCAAGCTCTCCCTGCCCTGCAAGTGCTGCCGGCCAGCGTGGAGCAGCCCAGCACCCCGGCACTGCTGCGGCTCCGAAGGGCGCAGTCATGCACCCTTTGAGGCCAGGGGTCGCAGAGTCTCCTGTGAAAGAACTTGCCATGGCCTTTTTTGTTCCCTGGCCAGGGAAGGGGGCTGTGCTGCAGGAACAGCCTCTTCCTACAGCCTGCCTGAGCAGCTCTGCCAGCTGCCAGTGCTTCCCTGGGACAGGGGCATCGCTCAGGCCCTTCACCAGGCTGTGGCACTGCCTGCAGCTAGGAGACATTTGGTTCAGTGTTGCAATCTCCTTACCTGCCTTTTCGTCAAGGCTTCTCTCTGTTCCTGGTTAAGGGCAGGACAGGTTAGCAGCAGCAGCACCTGACCTCGTGCCTGCACCACCTTTACCTAGTACACATGCTGCTTCCCCACCTTTTAAGGGAGAAACACAAACCTGCAACTAGAAGCCTGTGCTGCCGTCACACTGCTCAGCAGCCTCTGGGATGCTGCAGCAGCAACAACCACAGCTACTCTGGCACAGCTCACATCCTCCAGCTGGCATCGCTGCGTCAAAACCTGCGACTAAATACGTGGGAGCAGCTTTGCTTGTCTCTCCCCAGCCCTGTCACTGCCCTGTCCATGTCAGCCATACCTTCCTGGCTCCTCCCCACACTGGCCTTTGAACCACCTCTGGGTGCCCAGTACCCTCCCAGCTACCTCCTGGATTTCTGGGCAGTCTCCTGCTGTACCCCGAATGGATGGAGACCAGGTCACCACCAACTCTGCAAGCACCAGCAGCCTCCCTCGAGCCCATTTCACCCACCACCTCTACACCTTTGTCAAACCCACCTTCTGTTAGCCCATGTTGACAAGAGGAAAAGGGCGACCCGCCTGGGACAGAAACCAGAGCACTAGCAGGAAGGACACATGCCACCGCGCTGGACCATTTGTGAAAGATGGGGCAGAGGCAGGCAGGGGAAGCGACCTCTCGATTGAATCTGCAGCAACTGGGGAAAGGGCCCAGGCAGAGAGAAAAGCCACTGGCCCTTCACACCCCTCCACAGAGGTATCGCCACAGCGGGAACCGGCTCCTGCCTGTTCTGCCGGAGGAGCGGCACTCCCAGCACCTTCCACCACCCAGGGCCTGCCGCTCCCCTCCGGTCTCCAGCACACACCGCTCCAGCCACACAGGAGCACGGAGAAATACAGCTTCGTGAAGGCCTTTTTAAGAGAATTTTATTTGAGTGGTTCTTACAAAGATTGTTGCAATATGAAAGTCTTTGTCTGATAGAAATATCAAGCTGTCTTGTCAAACACACTGAAGTAACCCAAAAATATATTTCAGAGCTCACAGAGCTTAAAAAGAGCAAAGATTATATGCAACCAGAACAAAACACACTTCTGCGTTTCCCACCCATTTCCAGACTCTGCTGAAACCCTTCGGCTGTGCCACCCTGCAGAGAGACCCCCGCCCGGGGAAACACAGAGAGGGTTTTGTTTGGAAACTTAGACACACCTCACACAGTATTTACAAAGAAACTTTTACAGATACATTAATCAAAAGTTACCATCAAGAAATTAAATCCTTCAATCCTTCTACTCTTACCAATTCTTCAGCACGAGCGAGCCGAGCAGCTGCCGAGTCGGCTTTCAGCAGCCTTCTGAGTTTCCCGTTTACACAAAACACCACACACGCCCTTTGAGACGCCCACCTGGGGTATTCACCGTCAGCGGATCATCTACGCTTAGTGAAATGTGAAATGCGGCGGCTGCGTTAAAAGAAAGGCCCGTGAAACATTAACAATGTCGTTATGTCCATCTGCCTTTACAGAGAACTTGTTTTCTATGAGCTACTCTCAGTTCCTACAGGTCACCTCAGAAAATGTACAAGAGTTACGAGGCAGAACAAGGAGTCGACAGCGTCGTATGCCGTGGAAATGCTAGTCAGGAGAATGGACACACTGCGGTTCTGCTCACTTCAGTTTATTCTTAAAGATAGCAGGAAGTGTACACAAAATGACATTAAATCCTTTCTTTAGTTTTATCTAAATAAAAGATAACTCAATCTTCCTCCAAAAAATAACTATGTACAAAACTGACTCAGTCCATCTTCATCGTCGAACAGGGACCAGTAGCTGGGTTGCAGTCATGGAATCTGGGAACAGGCTGTGGTACGTGGGGAGAGGTACGTACGCTGCTGTGATCATTTTACCTGATCAGGACAGGAAAAAAAACACCCAGAGATCAGTGTTTGGCCACTTCTGCACTGACAAAGGAACGGGGCTCTCTGCATGCTGTGCACTCACCTGCAAACCACCTCCCGTGCAGCGCATTTACCGCTGCGATGGCAGCGGCGATGGAAGGACATTTGACGTACACGTTGCCCTGTAACACAGAAGCGTTGCAGAACATGAGAAGCCGGAGAAACGCTCCCCAACATTGTCCTCGGCCAGGTGGAGGCACAGCCACAGGCACACCGCCTCGCTCTGCTCCTACAGACACCCGTGGCACTGTGGACTGAGCGCGCAGGAGCAGGGCACGGTTTGACTGACAGCCGTCAGCACACTGCGACGGCCTCCTCCACACTGAACCTTCCCCCACAGGAACGCGTGGAGCAGACCCAGCGCAAGCTTGGTCCCTGGGTTGCTGACTGGCGTGACACCCCATCAGAGGGTTGAAGGGCTCCCTATGACAAAGCTTGCGCAAAGCGGGAAAGCGCCAGGAGCCTGGCTTCCTCCAAGGCAGGGTGGCCGTTGAGCTCCATGCATCACCCACAAACACCTGACCAGACACGCGAGGTCAGCGCCTGCTTTCCAAAGGGACTGAGCGCTCCCCGGGACAGCTCTTCAGGCAGGCTGGTACCATAAAAACTGCCCCACAGGACCTTCAGCATCTCCGCTCGCTTGAAGGACTGAGACGAACGGACAAAACCCACCACAGCAAGTGGGCAAGAGGGGCCTAAGATGGCACCCAGGAGGAGCGGCCCGGAACTGGTCTTTCCCGTTTCTGTCAGAGACACCTTTAGTTCTGTCTGCAAACTGAGCACTGAACCAGCCTGACCAGGGTACTGCCATATTCACAGTCCACAACTGCCGGACCTGCAGGCACCCACGCTGGGGTGTGGGCACTTACCCCACTGCCTGCCTGAAAAATGGAGTAATACCAGTTCAGTAAATCCTGAACCAGAGGGGATTCCAGCCGTAAGAGACTTCACAAGAGAAGATGACAGTAAGAACCAGGACCCAGCCTTCCCTCCTGCACCAGCCTGCACTAACTCTTCCCAGGGTGATCTAACTCATTTCTTCTCGGCGGGACACTCAAGAGCTGGCGCTGACGTTTCAGGCACTGAGCAATTCACATGCACGGTGCAGTCCTCAGCCTCCCCCTGCCTGAGCCTGCAGACGAGACTCAGCCCCACAAAGCCATTTTCCTCAGCACAGCACAGAGCAGGCTGGTGCGGTACCGGACCACACGGGCAGTCGCAACTGCCATCATCCCCACCCACCACAAATCATCCTCACGGCCAATGACTGACAGCCCTTGGCCTGGGAAAGAGCCGCAAGGCAGCAGGAGATGAAAACACCGAGAAGATGGCGTGGCCAAGAGAACAGAGAGGCGCAGTGGGAGCTTACGTTCCAACTCCATATCTTTAACTGTCAGTGGCATTTTGTATCTGGGTCTTTGCTGTGCTGCTGCGGCAAAAGGGGCTTCCTC
Source organism: Bucorvus abyssinicus (assembly GCA_009769605.1). Lineage (NCBI taxonomy): Eukaryota > Metazoa > Chordata > Aves > Bucerotiformes > Bucorvidae > Bucorvus > Bucorvus abyssinicus. Next base: position 14,970,813 of record CM020047.1, read on the forward strand.
TGATGAAGAGCAAGCTGGCAGGACAGCAGCAATAGTCCTTGCTTTTAACTGCACTCACTAATGTGAGCCAGATCTGCAGCTCTAGCGCTCAGAACCTACACGGGCACGTTGAGGGCTGCTGTGATTTCGGGGGTTTGTGTGTTGGACTGTTGTTGGTTTTTCCCCCTCTGTCCAAGGACACTCTGTGGTCTCTAAGACAGCAATGGACTAACAGACCGCGGGAAAGGTTTCTGCCTCCCAGCAGCCCAGCACAGCCGGGTCTGGAAGACTGAACAGTGCTGGGAAACGCCGCACACTGTCTTGGGTACTGGACTGCAGCTCGCCTCTCATCGAACATTGTAGTAGCCCATGCAAAAGGGTGCCAAGTGACAGGAGTCCTCTGGAGAAGCAGCACAATGGAGACAAAGGTCTCCGAATGCCCACGGAGAACACTCCCATCTAAGCAAGACTGACACGGCAGGTCTCAGCCTCGCGCAATGGAACAGAACACAACAGGACACTGGCAGGGTCTGACGGTTAGAAATGAATCTGACAGTGAGAGCATCTGAAAACTGCACTACAGCTTGGGCTGGGAATTCCACAGAAAAGGGGTGTTCAATAAGGCCCAATCTCTTCAGAGACCTTCCACCATTTCTATCCTAGGAGCTGAAATACAGGGGGCAGAAGTCACCAGCTGGGGGGCTCTCCACACACAGTGAGCGCAGCAGCAAGAGCCATCAGCCTTTGTCAGACACAGGCTGAGAGTTCCTCCAACAGGCATGAACCTGCAATTAATCTGTGTCAGTAGCCCTTCTCCTCCTTCTAACTGCAGAAGCTCCCACGGCAGGACTTCAGCACCGCTGGGGAAGAGAGCTCTTTCCAAGCACGGCATTAGGCACACATGTAACTGCACGTCTGACAGGACACAGGGTGATGGCTTTCAGCTGAAAGATGGGAGATTTAGATTCAATATGAGGAAGAAGTTCCTCACTGTGAGGGCACTGAGGCACTGGCACAGGCTGTCCGGTGGATGCCCCATCCCTGGAAGCGTTCCAGGCCAGGTTGGATGGGGCTCTGAGCAACCTGTTCGAGCAGAAGGTGTCCCTGCTCATGGCAGAGGGTTGGAATGAGATGAGCTTTAAGGTCCCTTCCAGCCCAGCCCTGATGGATCTCAAGTCTGCAGGAGCAGGGTGCCCCTTGTGCTACAGCCTGTATTCTCTAGAAACAGAGGAAACGGCAAGTCCCTGGCCTCAGGAAACAGCTGAAGGGAAAAAGCCAAATGCCAGAATTAAGGAGGTCGCTACTCTTCAGCCTGTGTTTTCACCATAACTGTAGCTGCATACGACTGAGCACCGAAAAACTGCTCTCAATCCTGCGTCCGAGGTACACACAATGACTCGAACAGCAGGGAAGCACCTACGTTCTGCAAAAACTGCAAAGCAGATTCAAGAAATTTAGATTCAGGTTAGGAAAAAAAAAAAAAAAAAAGAGTATTTGTAGAGCTCCCTCTATACACTGCAAAGCCACAAAAGGTCTAAAAGCTGCTCAGCGTCGATGTGGAACCAGACGTACCTGAGCCGAGTTTTTATCTACATAGATGTGGATAACTCCTCCGTGTTTGTTACATTCCTCAATCACATCATCTTTGATTTCTGTGTCCCAGCCAGCTTCTTCTTCGCTGTAGGGGGCAGAGGAAGAACAGGACAGAGATGGGATTGTTATCACTCAGACAAAAATCCACCCCAAAACCCATCAAAACCCCTCTGCAACCTTCTGATTCCTTTCTCAGGTGTTAAAAGGCATCAACAAATGCCAGATGGGAACAGACGAGGATAAATGACTTACGTTTGAGGATTGAACATGTTGGAAAGCTGGAAGCACTGTGTGGCAAGTGGTTGTACAGAGGCAGCCGCAGCCAGAACTGTTGTAATGGGAAAAACAGTAAGATCTCAGAACCCACTGAGCATGGCTCCAGTTTACAAGAGCATCTCCCACCTATTCTTTAAAATCCCAGCACTCAGCAGTAACAGCAACACTTCCAACCGAACGGAAAACTGAAGGCAGGAAAGCAAGACTTGTAACTAGACACTAGCCATGACAGAGCGATTTTAAACTGGTCGATGCAGGAAACAGGACAGATGAGCTACAGTCAAAGCTGGAAAGTAAAAAGCCAACCCCGTACACTGATTTTGGCAGATTCTCAATTTAAACATTGAAATGCAGATACATGTGTCTGCACATGCATCTGAAAGTTCTGCCCGAGCTCTGTGCCAGCAGCACCTTTCATTTCCTCCTGGTAGAAGCCAAGCAGTAGCTCAGGATGGAGTGGTGGCACCACCCCATCTGACTTCACAGGAAGTGACAGACATCTCTGAGAATTCTCAAAACATTGTTCTAAGCTCACTGAATTTTACTTTTATCCTTCACAGAAGTATATCCGTACTTTTACCCCTGGGAAATGCATAACGCAGACAACTAAAACATTAAACCTTTGAACTGTAGAGAACATCGCTCCTCTTTCCCAGTCACTATGGCATTACTACTTGTCCTGTGTTGCTGCTGCTCACCACAGCACATCTCATTCAAGGTGAGCACTGTCCCACAGGCTGCATGCTGCTGGTTTAGCTGAGGGAACGGCCGCCCTCTCTCTACACATGGAGGCATTAAGGGCCACGCAGTCGGAGCACGACAACAACTAACCCAGGGGCAGTAACCCCCAACTCCCCATTCTCAAATGGCCCCTCTAGTCCCTACCTCTAAGGCAGGAAAAAAGCCCACAGCCAACCACACCTAAAAACCCCAAACAAAACCACGACCCCACCCATGTTCTAGGGCTAATGTGTGCCTGGAGGGCATCACCAACACTGAGGAAACGCTACATAGAAAGGCGAAGCGCTCAGCACACATTCCGTTGCTTCCGGTCAATGATCACCACATAGTAGAGTTCCCACAGACAACAGATACAAAACAATTTCTAAGGCAAACTCTACACTAGAAGCATTTCACTTACAGGGATCTGCAACAAAACCTACTGGTGACAAGCAATATGAAAAGCTGGTTTACCTTCGTTCTGCTGAGACAGTCTCGTCTGCAGATCTGGAGAGGAACATACAGAAGTTATCAGCACGCTAGCGAGCAGCACTGTAACACTCGCGACCTGCCACCCAGGCTTTCCCGCTTGTACCCGTGTGCTCTCAAGCTTGTTCACGTACCTCAACCCACTCTCGCTGTTCCTCTCTACCTGTCAGTAGTTTCACTAATTCCAGGTTCTCACCTGGCATATTCTGCACTTGGCAGAGATTCCATGACCACAAGAGCAACTGTATTTCAAAGAGAAACTATACCTTAACAGGCAAGACATAACCATGTCCTTTAGCTCAGTGTCTCGTTTCCACCTCGCCTTTGCTGTGCCTCAGCTCTCTGGAAGATGTACTTTGTTCCACAGAGCACAACTACAGCAATTCCTACCAGCATCCTTACCAGCAGAAAGCATTGAAGCACATGGTTATTCAAACACAACGTGCTGAAAACAGTAATCAGGTTTAATTTCAGGTGAAATAAAAATATAGTTACCTGTTCATGTAAGTGTCATAATGACACAAGTTACTTTAGTATTTCTCAAATTCAAAACGTTTTCAAATGTCCAGAACATTTCATCTGCCAAGAAAACACTAATGACTCGTGTAGTAATATCCACATCTGTGGATGTCCCGATTGAAAGGAACAGGAACAGACAAACGCAGTCCTTCTGAGCACGTCCAAGTACGTGACTCCAATACTCAACATCTTTAAACCAACAGAACACTGGAGAATGCAAGAAACACGAGTGCAAGCCTCTTCCCTCATGTTCCAAGGAGTTTGCAGGCTGCAGTGAACCATCACTCACTTGTTCAGAACGCAGGGAAGTGGTGGACCCCGGTGAGCATCCAAGCTTACCTGGAAATACCTGAAGGCGTCAGGTATCAACATACTTTTTCCCTTTCTAATCAATCCTCCCCTGCAACATGAGAGGACCAACAGGAGTGAGGTTTTTAGCTCTAAGTATCAGGCAGTGAGAGCCCCAGAGACAGGTCTTCCTCAAGCGCCTTCCCAAGTGACTCCCATAGGACACACACTGGGAACCATAATGAAAAATAAGAGATGGAAGGAGCAGGCTCTGAAGGCTGAGCTGTAACCAGGACTGGCTGCCTTCAGCATGTTTCCCATCTGCATCTAAACACAGGGAAATCCTCAGCTCCACCGAGTGAGAGACACCGTAATGGGGAGATTGAGCCTGTATTCTCTGCAGAAACTGCACCCATTTGGCCAAATCTGTAACTAATTACCCCGTTAATTACTACCCAATTTTTTTTGTAAACAAACATGTTTTAAAAAATAAAGCTCCAAGTGTCTTAAATCACTCTAGTTAGATGAGGACAGAGACTTCTCCCTCTGCAATTCTGACATGGTTGCACACTGCACTGCGTGCAGCCCAACTCTGCAGGGGTCAGTCAGCTCGTGCACTACGGCCCAACGCTCCCAGCCACCCGCACCACATGGGGCCAATCCGCACACATCACCAGTCCAAATTTCGCCTAGGGCCGAGAGTCAAACCTGTTCTGTCACAGGAAGATGAGCTAACAGTGCACTGGGGCAACAAGCTTCGTTAATTATCTACCATCTCTGAAACACAACCCCCCTCCACCAAATCCTTCAGCGACCAACCAGATTGTCTCCTTGCTCATGACTGAAGAACAGTCTCTCACTTCTAAATTCACTGTCGCTCCTCACTGTTAACTCTTGTTCTTCCCTACATGCAGTTTTAAATTGTATGTGGAATCTAAAGTTAGGACACCTGTCACATTCAGATCTGAGCAGCTTTTCCAATCTGCTCTGCAGGTGCGATCTGTAAGAGCAGCGGCTTTAGTGTGACTAAGAAGTGCACGCTTCGTACAGAGACACACGGATACAGCAATGCCAATCAAACCACTGTGTGTCTTAGAGCAAAATGAAGCTGCCCATTTATTCTGAAACAAAGCCAGCTTTGAATAAACAAGAGCCTGCCAAGCATTCCCCAGCTTTCTAAGTAACTACAAAAGAAGAGCAGACCAGAGGTCCCTCTCCTGCAGCACACCATCTCAGTCTTTTCACAGAGAGCTCCTTCCCAGAAGGAAGAAACGTTCTGTCCCACAGAGCATTAGAAGAGTGTTCTACAGCCTCACAGTTATTTTCAGTTTCAGATTTTCAGACAGAACTTACTCAAGAACAGACAGCTATGACTGTTCAGCTTCAATTCTTTTTCTGCTGGAATTTTCTCCATGGGACTAACACCCAAATTCTCAGGTCCCTTGTAAAACTCATTCTCTAGTTCCCCTACTTTTGTTTGATTCAACTCATCTTGAACATGGGTGATCAGAACTGTTTACAACTGCATACATCACATCTCAGATGCTCAGGTGCGCTGCCTCTAGGAACACAGCCGCCCTTTTAGAACGCATGGTGCCGACAGCTCAACATCACTCACTGATAAACGGCAGTACTTCGGTACTCTCCTCCTCCCCTCACTGCTGAGCTCCTGAGCTCTAGAACTAGAATTTCTTTCAATCCTAACAGGTGAACAACACACAACATCCCAAGAATCCCCGATTGTTGGCTCCTCTGTATTTACTCACCTCACTCCTACTCTTGCTGGCCATTGTTATTTCTGTGTATATTAAACAAGATCAGCCCGACAGCAGAACAACAGCCTCGAACCCTCCCAGCTTTCACCCCAAGTCCCCCTTTCTCTGAGCCAGCTTCTTTACAGACCTTGTACTCCTGCACTAGCCACTTCTCTCTTCTGACCCAAGTCAAAAGTCCAGACAGGAGTTCTACTGCTGCTCCTCTGTCTAGGAAAGTCGCTTTTATCAAACACTGACAGTCCTTAAGCGCCGTTTCCCTGCTCCTATGATGTACTTCAATAACATTCTCCAGTTTACCCATCTTTGGTATGACTTTTGAAGGGGAGAAGTGGTCAGAGTAACAGGAGCGGAAACCGGCCAGATTATGTTGTTCTTCCTTCCTTTAAGTGCAGGTAATTTAGAATTAGATGTTCCAGCTCTATGTGGTATCACCAATTTAAAATATTGATTGACAATACCAGCTATGAGACCTCCTATTACATGTACCTATTCCCTCACTAATTTGATGCCAGTTTTCTTACTACTCTGAACTGAGTACATTCAGCTCTCACTTTTAGCTTTGCTTCTACCTTGTAATTATTTTTTTAACCATTATTCCTAGCTTACCTTCCTCAAATTCCAAATTTCATGACCAGTGTCCCCACTACAAACTGAGGCAAAGAGATTCTTTCGAAATATCTTGGGAGTATTTTTTTCAATCAACCTCAGTCCCGCTTCCTCTTGTTCTCTTCGAGAGTCAGTAAATCATCTTCTATGTTTTCCTGTCTTTCACAGGGTCTAACTCAATCTGGCTATGGCAGGTAATTCTCATTTTACCTGCTTCCCAAACTAGAACTATCGGTTTATTATCAGCCCTCTTTCCTACTCTTCATAGGCTCTGTGCTTATTCCTTATTTCCCTTTAGGCACTTAATCACCCAGCTGGGCAAGGAGGTCATTTCTAACAGGACTGTTCCTTCCTTCTGTGGAACACAGATCCCACACAGCATTAGCAACTTAGAACCGAAGAAACCTTCCTGCCTCTTCAAACTCTCAAGTTGCTCAGACCAAATGACTTTATCGCCTTGTTTCTTCATCCACCGCTTTTGAAAACAGAAGCCTTAGTTACAGACTTGTTTATCTTTCCATTTCAACTTAAGGAACTCACAATCCCTCAAGTCAATGGTCGTTTCTATTCCCATCCAACACATCTTCATTACTTACCAAATTGAGTTTAAAATAGCATCCCTTCTTCATGAGTCAGTGAGTGTTTGATGAAGAAATTTGTCGGATATCACATCCAGGAATATCTGGGCCCCACCATTATTACTAGCAATTCTTCTCAAATCTGTATCAGGGAAGTTAAAGTCTCCCATAATGACACAATTCCTGATAGACATTTTCTCTAACAAGAGTAAAGAGATCTTTAATCCAGAACCAAGTCTCACTTTGGGGACAGCTCATGGCTCTATGGTAGTAAAAAGCTTGATCTTTTTCCAAAGTTACTCAAGTTGCACATGCCATATTATTCCTTTTGTAGAATACAAGTGGATTAACAAAGCTACTCGTACCGCTGTCACCTCTGCAGTCACTGAACATGCACATCCATCCAAAAGCTGTATTCAGCCCTACCATGTATTCCTCCACAGCCATGTTGCCTCCTGCTGACTCCACGCTATCCTGACAGTTCAGCTGTGTCAGACATTTTGGCCACGTTCCCGATGGGGGGAGTTTGCATTTCGTTGGCTTGTTTGTTTCAAATACAGGGGTGGGGAGAGCACTGGTGGTTTTTAAAAATAATTCTCATTTCTCATTGACTAGACCCATTTTCAAGCAGGACTGTCACACCCCTTCAGCACCTACAGTAAAGGCGATCTAATGTTAGTGGTGTTTGCTGTCCCTTCTCATTCTGCACTCAATTTTTTTTTCCTTGCACTGTCTTTTCATCATCTTCTCAAACAGAAAAAAAACCTTATTCTTCAAGCCCCATTTTTCTTTCATTAGCCAGTTCCTTTTCCTTCCAAGAGTGTATCTATAGAAAGACCCTTCATTCTTTGAGCAACTGTCTACAGTTTTAAGTGTTTGCTCTTCTCAAAACTGCACCTGAACTTCAGTAACATGATTCAGGTGTTATCTTAAGTCCCGTCTCAAACTCTGCTGGAAGACAAACAAAACAACGCCACTTATTCTTTGTTGATATCCTGCTGCTTCTCACACATTTCAGCATCTTGTCATTCGTGACACTCGCATCTTTTCCACTGCTGAGGCAGTTTCGTGCCCTTTGTTCTTGTATTAATAAAAAATAACAGGCAGAAGAAATTCCTCTCTGTAAACTGCTTATCTCTACTCATTGCTCTAGTTCTGAAGACCTCTTCAAACGTGTGTTGTTGAGGCCAGCTATGAACCAGCAGCACCAATGACGTCCTCATTCCCTCTCACAGCGAAGTATCATCTCAGTAACATTTCCAACACACCCACCACAGAATACACAAACTATAGTCCATTCCATGCACGTACGGTGCCCTCCCTTACCAGGACACGCGCTGCATAAACCTATCTGTAGTCTCAGCTGCCGTGTCCCGATACCCCTCCTGCCCTGGGTACGGCTCTGGTTCTTCAGAGGGGACCATCCCCTTCCAGTTATGAGCCTGCCCTTTTAACAGCCAACTTTTACACTACAGCAGGACACAAAAGTCCCCATTAATATGGGGAACAGTAAAGATAAAGAGATGAAGGTTTGGGATGAATCGAGGGAACTACAACGGATTTGCCAAAAATAATACAAAGTGAGTCACACCCATCCAAGCTGTAATATAGCATCACTGTTGATTTGCTCAGGGATTTCCAGTGTCTTATGGTTTGTAAAACACCCTGTATTACCTATGTTCTCATCTTAAAACATCACAACATGTATTAAGTATTGTAAAGCATTAAGTATTTCTGAAAAATAAACAGGTCATCACTTCTTACCTGCCACAGCTCCAAATGCCAACGATCCACTCATCTGCAGAGCCTGCTGCGCTGCCGGGGGAATCTGCAAGCCAGTGCCTAGAAGAGAACACAGGTGTCCCTTGAAGCCAGCTGGTTTCACCCAGTTTGGGATGCAAGAACAGAACCGTCACAAATCTTTCTGTCATCAAAGGCTTAATAATACCATTTCATGCATTTAGGATCATATTCTGTGGGGGGGTTAATTCAAATTATGCCAGGTTGTGTGTTTTGATACACTTCCTATTAATCTTCACACATACCTTCTGCAAGTCTTGCCATCAGCTGAAGGCGACCAGTTGTTCCCAAGTCAATTCCAGTCCGTTCCAATTCATCACTGTCTAAAAAGGAACTAGCGCTGGAGGCATCGGTGCGCTCAGTCACATGTCCAACCTTCATTGGCCTACCTGCCAGCTCAAACCCATTGAGCTGCTCCAAGGCCTTCTTGGCACACTCAGAGTCAGAGAACTGTCGATTGGAAAAACAGAACTTCAGTAACACTGCCCACAGGATTCAGCCACACTTCTGCAGTATGTAATATCCACAGTGACGGAAACACTGAGAAACACTAAGGTCAAGGTAATAATAGCTACAAGCTAACTTAAACGTGCTCCCTATTTTTCATTTCTACCAAGCACACACAAGTTTGGATATTTATGAATATATTTAGACATGTACTACTGCTGAAGCTAGAGTGCCCAGATAGCGCAATCACCAGAAGCCATGGGTGCAGTTCCTTCAACACTTCCCAAGAACAACAGTCACTTCCTTTGTAACCTTCTAACTGCCGTGCATTCATTGGCTGTTCCTAACACACGTTCTGCTTTATGCTCCCTACCATCAAATCAAATACACAAATATATTGCCAAGTGTTAAAACGATCAAATTTTAACTATATAGTGAGTTTGGTCTAATTTGTCTCCAAGTGCCAGAGGTCCCAGCTGAAACTTTTTTTCCTCCCAGGACAACTGCCAGGTTAGTCAAGAAACCCAGACTCACAAAAATCACGTATCTGAGGGTAAAGAGGAAAGACGTTTCAACTGAAGTTTTAGTCTCTAAAATTTTATTTCCCCTAAAAAGCTCAAACGCAACCATTTTCACAGTACTGTGAAAATGCCAGTTTTCACTCCTGTCTTTGCCTGCAGAAGACAGCACTGCTTCACCAGGCACTGGCCACCAAGCGCATTACTGCACTCCACATGTGGGCACTGCTCAGCCACGGCAGCCACAGGGAACCAGCAGGAACACAGAGAGGCACCACTGCTGCACGTCGTGCCACAGACGCTTCTAAGAGGAGACTGCGGAGGAGGCTGAGCTACTACATGGGAGGGTTATATGCAGGAACTGTCTGAGAAGGGCGGTGGTTCTAATCATACCGTAATAAATCCATATCCTTTTGAGCGTCCAGTTTCACTGTCCATCATCAGCTGAATACTTTCAATCTAGAAATAAGAATAAAACTATTTTCATCAGACGTTTTGGAACAAACCACAAGATAGAAAAACCTGAATATAACCCTGCCAGATACACTATTTATTTTTAATCAGTTCTCCATTCCTCCCTCAAGTCAAAATTTGTGTACAGGCAGCCAGACAGGTACTTTGATACTAAAACAGAAGCAGGTAAACACCAGGGTGATGCTCAATTGAGCCCAGCTACAAGCAGAGGCTGGGTCCTGACACAACATTCTAGCAGACAATGAGCATGCAGACACCATCAAATCCTTACTGGAACATTATAGTCCTGGCATCTCATACACTGAGAAACTCCATTTTACAAGGCAAGAAAAGCAGTTTGTATGACTTGGACCAGGGACTTTCAGAAAAAGGTGCGTATTTTAAATAATAATTGGCATACAGGAACTCCTAGAAGTTTACAGTTACTGAATTTAAAGCACTAGCAAGTCATCCATAAGCCATAAAATAGCACTGGGAAGAGAGCAATACAGAAGTAAAAGGAAGGACTGAGTTTAAGACTGGAGTACATAGAATCAGGAGAACAAAAAACCTTCACAGCAATACAGGTAAGCCTCCTAAACGACACTAATGCCACTGCCAAACCTTGAGAGAAAATGAAGCAAGAACAATCACATGGATTAAAATCAAATGCTGCAACTTTCCAGGCTTTTGCACAACAGAATTAAAGGGATACACATACTGAATCGGAATAAAGAGTCCAAAAAGCACTGTTACAGTGTATATGAGGCAGAGGTACTATAGTGTGAAAAAACATCAATAGACAAAGATACTTACAAGCCTGCAGAAGCAGGACATAAGGTAGGGATTTTTTGTTTGGTTTTTGCTCTGTAATTTTAGGTACTCACTGAATTCTCAGCTTTCTTTCATAAGACCTGCCATTCAAAACCACCAGACCACATCGCAGGTCGAGGCTCTTGTTTGTTCTCCAAGACTAACTACGTATCTAGAGCCTTGTGGATGTACAGGTGCAGAGAAGCGAGAAAAAGAAACGAGTGTTTTGCAGGTGTGAAGCTGAACTGCTTCCAGAAGCTGCAAGGACTCTGCAACTCAGCTATGTTCTTCAGATAAACTACCATAACACAACATGCCAAGTTAAAATTTACCCTGCCAAACGGCTCAAAAATTCCTCGAAGCATATCCTCAGTTATGTTGAAGTGTAGTGATCCCACATACAGCCTCATGGGACCAGCACTGCCCTTCTGCAGGTTATTTGCCATTGCTGCTGCTCTGTTTTTCTCTGCCTAACAAAGGGAAAAAAGAAAAACTCACATAAGCAGTATACAACTACAGAGATAAACAGTATATATCTACGGGTTGAAAACCAGCAGATTCACCAAAACACACAAGCTTTTTTATAACCTACACACTATCCATCAGACTTTATCTTAAAATCTACAAAGTCCAAGACCATGACCAAGCACAGAGACACAGCTTCCAAAAGCCTTCAAATTGAACAGCTTCATGCAGAAGAATGCTGGCTTGTATCTAGTAAATTAGCACCTTTTACATATGCTGGAAAGCCAAGTAATACATACTACAATTCTGTAACTCCCTCCAGTTTCATTATTACTACTACTTTCTTAACATCTGTATTTTCAGAATGCATTTTTATCACTTCAGATTGCTTTAATTTGCCTGTCAACTATGGGAAACAAAGGTTCATTCATAATTAGCTTAAATCATTGTTCTCCTTAAGGTTTTCCAAGCATTCAGTGGTGAACAGATTTTCAAACAGTAAGTTTTCCATCAAGATGAAAGAGAGACCACTCGACATGAATAAAAATGAGGTTTATGACTCCTCACCTGTGATGCTTGTACTATGATTGGTACACCCAAGACTCTCTGTCCGGTTAGCCCTATTGCCAAAGGCACCGAACTGACATCGACAAATTCTACGTAAGCAATTCCCTTTGAGCGCCTAGAATTTCTATCGGAAATCATCCGCACATCACGAACCTGAAAGGCAAGTACAGAAATGCTGTCAGAAATAAAGCAAAAAATCTAACGCAGTTCGTTTCTCAGAAAAGGTTTCATAACCAGTTACTGGCCAAGCCAATGGTTCTGTAATTATACTGCAAATCAGAGAGCAGCATAAAGCTATCTTAAACGTACCCCAGAGGCAAGTGGGCACTAAAAGCTGCTGTTCAAAGTCAAACGTAGTACGCTACAGAACAGGGGCAACAGAACGCTGGCAGCACTGCAAGCCAGGACCTTATCGCTGATGGAACAAATCCAGTTTCTCAAAACTGGAAGTTAAACAAATTTTTAGACTACCTGTAACTGGCAGATCTATCTGCAAAAGACTGAAACTTGTGAAACATCAAGTTGTTTCCATCAGAACTGCATTGCCATGTTTTGTATCACATTACAGGCTGAGCAATGAACTCCTGAGAAATTGCTTTCACATCCAGGGCCTTCAAGAACTAGCTGGTTGCCATTCAACCCCCCTTCCACCTGTACCAGAAGCTCCAGAATGCCACTTGCTTACAATTCTGCAGAATACCAATCCTGTACTAGGACAGCTTGAGGAAGGATTCAGAATCATTTTAACCTATTAATTACCTTCCCTACTGTAGAGAAAAATTCTTCCAGGTCTCTTGGTCGAATTCTTGCAGCCAGCTGCATGCAGAATACTGTTCGGGCATCCCTCTCTTCAGGGGTAAGATTATCAATAGGTTCTCTGGAAAGAGGAAAGTTCAGTTAACAAATAATCTGAATTAAGATAACTCACCTCTGGGCCATGCATGGAACTTTAAATAATCAGTACTTCCAAGACTGATAGGGGGGAAAAAGCCTGCCCTGTTAAAAAAGGCAGGGTCAAGAACTGAAGGGATTACCTAACGTTAACACAATAACATTTACTTCTTTACCTTGACTAAACATCCTATTTCAACTGTAAGCATCAAGTATGACTGGAAAAACATATTTTAAGTACAGAAGCCCGAACTACACCGAGGTGCCATTTTGATACTGTCCACAACAGGTAACACCACCACTAGGGACCCTGCAGTCCCAAAGATGGGATGAAAGGTCAGGAAAACAAAACACAGGATGAATTGGCACAGAGCAGTGGCCTGAACTCTCAGATAAGCAGTACCAACTTTTTTTTTTTGTGGCTTTGCAAATGAGAATCTTTCATTCACCCAGTCACTTTGGAGTCACACTGCACGAATAACATGGACATCAAACAGAATTCCCTGTCCTCGTGTTATCGTTCCAGCTTGTTAATCCCTTAGAAAGGAGAAACAGTCAATTAATCCTTGACACCAGGATGTACAGGACAGATTTAGCGTGCTGGATCCTGGATTGAGTTTCCAGTCATGTATTAAGTATTTCTGTTTGTATAAGTATCTTTAAAAACAACCAAAATCACTGAGAATACACAAGAAAAATTTAAACTTTTCAATTTTATCCCAGTAAGAGTTTGCTAATAATGAGAAAAACAAAGCAAGATTGGTTAAAATTAAGTGCATTAACTTAGAGAATATTCTCATTAGCAGATATTTAAATCTAATTCCCTTAAATGAGAAGCCTAAAAACGGGTAAGCACCTCCTGGGTTTCAAAGGTACCTGGCTGCTCTGCAAACAGCATCAATACATACTGACTAGGAAAAAGAAGCATCTGTACAGTACTTTTCCATTCCATAGTTAAGATTTAGTAGAATATCTAACAAATTTACTTCACAATTAAGAGGAAAAAGATTGAGAATGGAGAGACTCAGAAAGCAAGATGTGTTTAGCAAACTGACACTATTTACAGTTGTATGCCATTATTGGGGGAGAGGGAGAGAGAATTTACAGCATAGGGGAAAAGTAATGTGTTTTCAGTGCCCTCCTCTCATGGGCTTTCCAAATGAATTTCAACATCACTTGTAAGTATAAGCTGGAGAGCAAGTAGTCATGCCTCATTTCAGCAATACTTCTTCAACTTTAACTGGAGAATAAAAAACCCAAAGGTGTGTAAAAATTCCTACCTAACAGGGCTCTTGTCTTTTCTGAAGGGACTTTTGCTTCTGGAGCGCCGTCTGCTATAAAGAGAGATAAACAAGATTATAAGAAAACCTGCAAATATACCAGCCTGATTTTAAAAAACCTACTAATGATGCAATAAAAAGTAAAGAAAACTCACAAACCTTAATTTGATGCTGTGAGGCAGACCAATCTTCCCTCTGATGGCACTGTTGAATTTTGGACCAGAACTGTGGCAAAAGCAAAGGCAGACGTTACTCACCAGAGTACGTGAATTCATGGTTTCCTGCCTGTACTCATGTTACATCGAAGTGCTCACCCACCCTCGCACCTGAACTTGTAACCATGTTCCAGCAGCAGCACCCACAGCATGCATAAGCTACGTGCAGCACTCCAGACCCTAAGGCACAGAATAAGCTCCCTACTCAGTTTCATCTGAATATGCAGGACTCCCAGGAAGAACCAAATCACCAGCCAGCCAGACACAGCATGTTTGGGTATGCCAAATATTCAGAGCTACAGCTCCTGCTGTCATCTTCTCTATACGTTTTTTTTGTCCATGTGCATATTCTACCTACTGATGACTGCAAAGCAGTACCTCAGCAGCCTGGAACTCAGCCTCAGAGCTGTGAGCAAAGTGCTGCTAGCAGGACTATTTGCTCAAGCATAACACTTTAAAACCGGAAGTTTTGTGAAATTTAAAGTGCAAGTGGAAACCAGAATAGCTTCCTGCAGACATCTGCAAGGGACACACTCGCTAATGTCTGAGCTCTAGCCACTGAAGTGCTATGACTATGAAAACGCAGCTTCCTTTAAGTTCTTAATGGGCATCAAAACACAGAACTGTTTCAGTCAGCAGTTCACCATATATAGACATGTCACCACAGAAGGAACCCAATCTCTTGGCTGAATCTAATTTTAGTTCTCCAGGCTTCGCAGAGGCTGTTATCTGCCCACTGCTTCCACGTTAAGGACAGTCCTCTTGTTAGTTACTGTGGCGCAGGGCAACAGACTGTGACATGAATAGTAAGATCCACCCTACCCTGTTCTGCCTAACTCGACCTCCTTGTAGGTACAAGGCAAAGAACAACACCTGTTCACGTTCTTCCTGCGTATCCACCAGCGGCAGAGGCACTGCTGCGCAGACGGAATGCTAGGGGTTTGTCTTTCCACCTGCACAGAATTGATTCTTTCTGCTGTGGCTACAAATTGATGGGAAAGCACCCTGAAAGACACGGCAGTCTGAAGACATTAAGCAGTCTTTCACTACATCCATTTAGCCAAGCAATTTGTCTGATAAACGTCTTCTTGCTAGTCAGTGGAGCAGTAATGCTTATATTAAACTCAGCATCCACAACAAGGAGGAGGATGCCCGTTTTTAAACGTGTCATGACACAGGTGGAAGTAGTGGGCCAAGATCCAAACCCATGCTGGCCAGGTTAAAGCAAGGGAAATATGGCCCTGTACAACACTGGAAAAAAATAAAGAAAAAAGACCATTTAGAAACTACTTATTAAGATAAAAACTACTTATTAAGAGAAATTAAGACATAAAAAAGGCACATGGTGAGACGAGATCACTATTGACCAAAACCAGACCTTTTTTTTTGCCTAGAATACATTACTGCATTTCCTACTCAAGTTCAGACAAATGACTGCTGAGAGCGTCTACTCAGGTTCTCCAACATCTGTGACACTGCCAAAAGCTGCATCCAGAAATGCTGGTACTCATTCCAGAGGCTGGCTTCTTACCAGAGGTGCAATTACCTTGCATCTTCACACCTCCTAATGTAGAACACCATGTTCTCCATTTCAATTAAAATGCAGCAAGACAAGCCAATTACAGTGACTCTAGAATATTAACATGCAGACCAACTATGGTGGGCAATAGCCAAGACCAGAGTTTTTTAAGGAATCAGTGAAAGAAATGTTTTGTCTAAATCTAAGGAAAAAAAACCTGAAAAGATACCCAAGAACAGTTTTCAAATACATGTACAACGTTCAAGGGGGAGGGGAGGAAGAAAAAAAAAAAAGAAAAAAGAAACCTCCAAATCCCACAACTCCAAAAGACTCTTTTCCATTTTCACTCTTGACAAGTAGGCAGTACCTTACTTAAATGACTACACAGGAGAAACATTAAAAACCCCAGCAAACTAAAGCCAGGACAGACCACTGGAACAGACTGAGCAGGAAGCTGCCTGGGGCAAGACGATGGCGAGGTTACGCTCTGAGGATGCTTTTTCAGCAGCATGCTGTGGGATGCATTTCTTTGGGTTTTTTTAAAGAAGAGTTCCTTGTAAAGCACTAGATCTCAGGGGAAATTTCTTCTTTCCTCCTACAGCCTCAGAACTCTTTGCAATTGTTGCCCGGTTCCTGCCATCAGTGATGGAAGCACCAAGTCACAAGGGATTTATCTTCATGTCTAGGGGTTCCCTTCTTCACAAGCCAAACACACTAAGTCCTGTGTATAGCCAAAGCACAGCTAGGTATGTGTCCTCCTAAATCCACCTGATGCCACATGGCCCAAGAACAACAGTCAGGTCAGAAGACAGTCAGTAAAGTATCAGCTTTCACCTGCTCAGTTATATCCAAGACTCCAACGAAAGCATCTCAGACAAGGCAAGCTTTGACTAACAAAGTCCAGGAGAATCACAACGACCTTTCAGTCCTCATGTAATAACCCTGTTTTCCCAGCAGCTTTGCCCCAATTCTTGGTTCCAGAATAGCAATGGGACAGTTTAAGTGACTTCTCTACATGAGCAGTAGCTGGGATTTGTCAGACAGATGTGTAACAATAGTACCTGGACAAGTTCTTTCTGTGAAGAGACCCAACAGTGTAACTGTAAAACACTTAAGGGACAGGGTATGTGAGAAGAGTAACACTAAAAAACCCTGCGAACAAACATTAAGCAGTGCAAGCCAGTCACCCATTTTAAAACATTTATTCACTACCTCATGCTTAAAGACAACAAATCTAAAGTCCTCGGGTTCTCTTTGGCACAATTCTTTTCCTTCAGAATTACCTATACTAGACTTCCTCTTCTCACTATTGCAGAGACCCTTCCACATCATAGCTAGCAGCAAAAACATCTCCGTTTAGAGATACCAGCTTGAAAAGGGGCCTTTATAAAACAAATGAAAGATCACAAGGCGAGGAAGAGTAAAAAGTCAATAAAGAGCCACAAAGCATTGTGAACTAGATGCTGCAGTCAGCTACCACACTGCTTGCTGTAACAGCAACTCAGAACTGTGTGAACAGCCCCACAACGTGAGATTCCAGATTCAAATTTTCCAGACAGAGAGAGCATTCTGGTAGTCACTTTTGAAACGCTGAGCTGATGGCACTGCTACAGAGACAGTTTCTTCACATGGAAGCATCATTTTTAGGAGATCCAAAGGTATCTGATCCAAACGAGGCTGGTGATCCACGAGGGTTCATCTCCAGAACTTGTGCCTCCCTGAAGTCAGCACCTGCTACGCAGCTTTTAAAGGCGAGTCTCTGTACTGAAGAGTCCTGAACAGGAACCGAAGACTACTTCTCCCTTGTATCTTCCGAGGTCCTTCTCTTTCACACCTCCTGGGCCAAAACTAGGATTTTGGAATGGCATTAACATGTGCATCACTTCAGCAGCAGCATCCACAACCCACAAGTGAGGGACACACAACTGCTGGCTAGGCAACATCAGTACCAATGCCTCTGGGATGCACGTAGTTGCCCTACACCAGCCTTCCTCTAAAATAAATGCTAAAATTCTACTTGGTTATATGAAAGCAACACTTCAGCAACTGAAACACAGAACACCACACTGCCAAACCAATAAGCACCACCTCATCTCCTCAGGAGACCAGATTCTCTCACTTTTTAGTTGACTGTCAATACCAGAGGAATTGCCTAGAACAGCTACGGAAGCGTATCAGAGCAACAAAAGACCCTTCGCAATCATTTAACTTCCTGGCACAACATATCTCAATGCATTAAAACAGGCATGAGTTATTGTAGCAATGTCCATACTTTCAAGCTCTACTTGAGGAAATTATTTTGGAAGGCTGGAACACAGACACTCCCAAATTTCTCCAGGTGAAAAAAGTCAATTCCCACCCAGTGACAGCAGGAAAAACAAAGACCAAAACTCTCTGACACAGCTAGGAGAACCCAGCAACTCGCAACCAAGGGATGAGGTGAAGGACGTCCTCTCCATGCAACACCACACTGGAGGAAAGACAACACCAGAGTCCACAGGTGGAAGGCTGAAGATGCTGACCAAGACCATCTGTTTAAGAGGCAGTCTGGAGCCACAACAGTGTCTCTGGCACAACCCAACCAGCTGTGGTCTTACAGGTGCTAAAAAGCTGCAGAAAACACATCAGCTGTGCACAGCTGAAATCCTCAGAGCTGAAGCCGAGAGCAGCTCTACAGAGGCTGATACGTTCTAAGATTCTCAGCACACAGGATGCTGTTGCACCTTAGTGGAACCAGTTTTTATTATGAAAATGCCAACATCCAGGTGGCTTAGTGCAAAATGAGACCCTGAGACCTCAGGCATTTTTTGTCTGCATTCCAAGAGTCACCTAAAAATACATTCATGTGCCGAAAACTGTGCAAGCCTGAAATTTATCCAGAGGTAGGCACTGTCTGCTCAAACATCTTGAGAGATGTCTGCACCACAGATGACATTACACACCATGATTAAAAAACTACATCCTTTTCAAATGCCTGGTTCTGTCACGATCTTGCATTCTGAGATTTAACAGTCAAGGTGAAACCAAGACAAAAGCAAACACAAACAGCAGCTTCTGGTAACCAATGGAAGGCAAGCATACAGCTCAGTTCTCGCTGGTTTTATGTTTCTCTGAAGGCAAGAATTGGTTATGGGGAGCAAAGAGGAGGGCAGGAATACAGAAGAGCAGAAACAGAGTAAATGCTGATGCAAAAAGGGGATTTGAGAAATGATTTACAACTGTCAGGAACTACCTACACTGTAAGTTCTATCAAGCCAAAGATCTGAGAGGACCTGAAGAATTATTCTGCAGCCCCTAAACAAGTTTCAGGAAAAGCAGGGCAAATACGCAACGCGTGGGCATTATTAAGACAAGACACTTCCACTTCGGATGCATAAACACAGGAAGTGTTTATAGAGTAAAGTGTTTAAGAGCAGTAACCCAGTAAAAACCTTTAGTAACACAAGCAAGTTTTACGAGCCTGTAACCAAAATGAGATACTCCTGTTCATTCTCTGACAGTTAAACCATCATGTTCATACACTGGAGATAGTTAAGACATGTAGAAAACTTGCTCGTTATTTTAATTTTGTTATAAACTTTCTTTTCCCATCAGTTGTACACATTCTTTCACTTGCTTTTGCTTATTTCTGCATTCAGGTAGGGATGAAAACTAGCAGGAGGAACTGGATACGTTACTGTCCTCCTCTTTTTCACTTCACGTTTATCGACACTCTGCAACTTTAACCTCTCACCTTCTTTTTTGAGATGATTAGCAACCAATTTAGCAAGTAAAGGGCAGAACTTTAAACTTCCACATCATACACTGAAGCAGCACACATGCAACTCTACAGAAATAACCTACTAGGGACTTCTATAGCGGCCTCTGAATCTGCGATCTCTACTTCTAGAACGGCTGCGTCGGCGTTCTTTGCTTCTGCTCCGTTTCCTTTCCCGGCTTCTGCTCTTTTTCCTTTCCCGATCTCGGCTGCGTTTGCGCTCCTTACTTCTGCTCCTCTTCCTGTCATGGCTTCGACTTCGGCTCTTGCTCTTTTTTCTCCTTAGAAAGAAAAATACAACTTTGGTTACAAGTGTGGCTCAGCGTTATTATTTATCTCACGTTCCACAGTTCCTCTAACCTGATATCACAGACATTGACAGGAAAATCTTTCTACCGGTTGGTATTTAAACATGTTTCTTCTCTTAAATGGGTGGTTAAGCACATCAGCCATCTTTTAAAATTTATCACAAGCAACATGAAGTGCTCCAAAGCACTTTTTTATTTTAAATTTTGTAATCACTAAAGAATGCTTCCAGGAAGACTAAAAGGACTGAACAGTATTTCCTGCATTAGCTCTAGTACATACTAAATACAGTACTTCACGTGTCTTTCAAACGTACTTAAAATAAACCATCAAGATGCTAAGAATAAATTACATTTTTACAGCAAAGTAAACCAAAACATAACAAAAATAGAAAGGAAGAGGTGAGAGAAAGGAAGGTTGCCTTCCCTCAACACTCCCTGCCACCAGCCTTAACACAATGTCCAAGAGCGCTGTTTCCTGCCTGTGACTCCTGCTCATAAGCCACTTGCTTTTCTAAATCTGTGGCTCTTAAGAATTCTCGTAGTTTCAATCACTAAAGTAAAAATCTCTCAGCTACCACCTCTAACTGAGCCTAATCAAGAGCAGCTTTTGCTCTTCAACCTCCACCTACAAAGACCCATTAAAACTATCCAAGTATTTATGTCTCAAAGGAAACATCTTGTGATTTGGTTTTAAAAGCCGGAATATTTCATTTCTAATTGATTGCTTATCTACACTACACCAACAGTTTCTCTAATATTTTTGTACAGACGGAGAAGCTGCTTTGGCAGAAGTCAGTATTCAATCTCTGATGACACCAACCAGAAACCCAGAACGGAACATACAGTGCACACATCTGGTAAAAACTGCAGATTCTTAATCCTTCCAATTTCTAAAACAAAAATTTTGCATGATTTGACAATTATTGAAAGCTGCACACTGAACCCGATGTTATTTTTCAGTTGCTGATGTTTGCTGCGGATTACAGTTTTCCTGACAGTTTGAGTCTTCTTTCAGCACTGTCCAACTGAAGGAGATAACGAATATCCAAACAAGGAAATCTTGTAAAGCCTACACACATCTTAGTCTGCAGTGAGAGTACCCTGTCACGGGGCCCATACAAAATGGTGTTGTTCGAGCTTTAAAGATTTAGGGGTACAACAGCTTATCAAATCAAAACTCTGGGACAAAAAGCTTCATGCTATCAGAGAACAACAGTACAAGAGTAACGGACCTTCTAGGAACTGCTAACTTGAAAACCCAAATGGGGAGATAGCACAGGAGCAACATTTCTAAACAGACATGAGGGTACAGTCAGGAAAGCAGAAAAAGAGGTGAAACTCCATACAACAAGTAACATTACATGATTAACAGGAGCAAAACACCCCGACTTCATTCTGTTCTAAAAAAGTATATTTTCCTAAACTTAGTTTACCATTTTTCTGAATTGGAAATACAAACTCTGACACAAAGGTCCAACATGAAAACAGGACTGTGGACAGTAACAGGTAACAAATGGCGCTGCTTTAGTCTTAGGTGACAGCAGCTAAGGAAACGAACTGAAATGTTCCAGCATTCTCATCATTCTATCATGAACCACGGTCAGAACCAACTCCAAAATTTAAAAAAACCCTGTTTTTCCCTCAGATCCCCATTTGTATTTTCAGATCAGCCATGCAAAGAAAAGCAGGGGTTTACAAGCCATGTATGTATTTTAAAGCAGTAAAAATCCAGGACTTAATACTGGAGCATCTGCTTTTGAAGGGGCTTTAGGGGTCTCAGTACTTAGCATGAGGATGCTGCTCACGGCATTGTTCAGGGTGCAGAGAGAAGGTAAAATCAATTTTAGGTTATAAGATTCCAACATAAATCTGACGTTGGGCTTCTCATTTCCCAAGTATTTATACACCTGGGAAGAAATGTTCTTCAGATCCCTTCAGCATCTCATCTGATTTCAGAAGATGACACCAGCAGACATGCTGACATAAGTCTGGTGTATATTACACAAACACACTGGCTACTCTTAACTATCAAATATTTGTAATTCAGAATCAAGAATTTGATCGTCGAAATCCCACACCAGCTATCTCATCACCAAATGCTTCTTCTAAGGTAAGGCATTTCTTTTAGAGACTTAAACCCCCTCCATTTATTTGGAGTATATGAGACTCTTTCATGCATGGCATTTTTCTTCAAATTTCTGATTTGATTACAGACTGTCTGGGTCACCCACCAGCAGGTGTTCAGACCCTGGAATTATACTTTCTGGAGAAGGTGGGCTTGTACTCTGGTTAGTACAAACTTTATAAAGCTTAGATCAGAAACAAAGAATTTAGACATTTTTGAAGGGAGGGTGGAAAAGAGGGAGGGGATCCTACACCCTAAACCTTTTCAAGTACTGGTATCTCTGGATGCTCTGAATCGTTCCAAATCACATAAAATTCTACACCAAATACATTTTTCAACTGCAAAATCCACTGTATTGCTAAAGCAACAAAAAAAACTAAACATGCTGAACCTACCACGTCTCTATTTTTATCTGAGGCTAACATTAAATGTTTCCACAACTCTGCTGACATCAGTGACAAGGGCAAAACTACACTTGTAAACAAAAGAAAATTTCAAAATTGCTGCAGTTGCATCATTCCAAATATCAAGCTTTTCCATTTTTTTCCCTGCACTCTGCTGACTGCACTCGCAAGTTTATGAAAATCAGCAGCCTCCCCCCAAGGGAGAGAACGGAGAAAATACTCACTTCTTGCTGCGTTCTTCGTGGCCATTGGCACTGCTCAATTTGTTCTCATCCTAAGCAGGGTTGATAGAAGAACATCGTGAGGACGAAGCGGAAACATTTCAAGTGGTCAAAGGGTAATGGGAATAGGAATAAGAAAATACAAAACAAAAATTTTAATACTAAATTACTTGTTTACAGTTTAATGTGGAAAGCTTTAGAAAATTTATGTAGGCATGTTTAACCACTTTGCTGCTTAAATTTAAGTCATACAATTACAAAATACAAGACTTACATCATTTAAGAGCGTGTATTAAATTGTAGATACTTCCTTACATGGTTTAGAGAGCAAGTTATCCTGTAGAATTCACCACTCAAGTGGTTAAATGTTATTTCTATAAAATGCAAGAGGCAGTTTCAGGTTTGTATGCCCCTCTGACCAGTACCAAGGCTACATCTCTGCCTAAGCCCCAGTGGCTACGCTAGCAGCCAGCCACTATGGATTTCCTGTGACCGATGCCATTCCCGAGATCTTCGCTCATTTTCGTTGAAGGGTTGTAAGAGCTTGATGTCACCTCTGTCACACATCTCGCCCTGAAGCAAACAGGGATTCACACTGCTTTAGTAACGTCGACTCCCAAGAAAGTCATCAATAATCCACCAGTCCAGCCTAAACATTCCCTATTTCCATACCTGTTTACATGGAAAATATCCATGTTAAACCAGGACACAAGAATTTTAACATAACAATTTACAAATTTCTCTTCACGATTTTAAAGTAACTGCTAAATATTACATAGACTAAATATACCACTTAAAACTTACAAATGCTCATCCAAAATTCATGACATGGTTGTAATAAACACTGCAGAATAGGCTAACAATAGCTGCTATATAATTTATATACTTGCTTTACAGTTTAATCACATCAGTTACATCAAAAGTACAATTACTAAGCGACTTAATATACATTTCTTGTGAAACCAGTGCTAAAGCATGCATAATATTAACACTTCACCACCATTTGGTGAAATACAAAAAAAGACAGTATTCATTTGCTGCTGGTTTAGGTAAAATACATCACTACACTAATCGATAAAAATTTTGCATAAAAATTGACATTTCCTAATTAAACAACTAGGACAGAAGAAAACAAGAGCTTATTTTAGAATGACACCGCAGACTGTGATACTGTCTTTTACTTGCTAAGAACATTCTATTCAGGGATCCAAGAATTTCCGTCAATTCGTTCGCTCAGCAATAGATTTCCACCTGCCCTGTTCAGAGATTAACCACCACCAGCCTTCTGCATTAAAAGCCAGTCTCACTCTTCTTGCGCCGAGCAGACTGTTCAAATATTTACTTGCCATGGGACTGGTGAAAAGGTTATTCTTGGAACCCTGCTGTTTTCCCAAACCACTGCATTCACCTTGTTGCTATACCAAACTGGACCTGGTAATTTTAGGAGAGCTTTTTGGTTTCTTGGGTTTTGGGGTTTTTTTTGGTCTTGGTTTGTTTTTGGGTTTGTTTTTTTTTTTTTTGGTTGGTTGGTTGGATTTGGGTAGGTTTGTTTTGGTTTGTTGTTTTTTTTTTTAACCTAGGGGACCACGGTACAGCGATACGTCACTCAATTACTACCTTATGATTGACAGTTCACACTGGAATCAAAGGTGAATTCATGGGAGTAGAGGTGAGATATCGTTAGGCAAGTCTACAAAGAGAGATAGATGGGCATTTATTCATCACGCTGAAGTGAAACTACTGCACAATATAATTACATTAACAGTATATATTTACTTGTAAGTTACATGTAATGCATCTCCAATAAGATAAATCACGAGGGCTCCAGGGATGTTAGTTTACAGTTCAGCAGTAGTTTCATGAATAATGCTAAATTAAGGTAAACAGGACCTCACTGGCACATTTTTCTCACCTTCTTGTAAGGAGCTTCAAGCATTGCTTCAATATCAATATCATCAGCCATTTTTCAGGACACCTGAAAGAAGATGAAAAATCCACCTGAGACATAAAAACACCCTCGTGCTTTATATTCCAAAGGCTTTTCCTGAAGAGGCCACCACTGCATCAGCTCAAATTCACAGAGCAGTGTCTCAGAATAGATTTCCCACAAGAACTGGAACGCAGCTCTGCCCAGTGAGACGATAAAGACTGTGACACAAAGCAATTACAGCTGCGAACAACAAAATGCTGCTGAACGCGATTAGCCGGTGGAAGCCCCAGCGGTATTGCACCTACGTCTCTCAAAACAAAGAGCACAGATCATTAATGACACAGAAACACAGGCCTGGTGGCCATCTTGAGAAGTACAGGAGCTTCAAAGGACCCCAGTAAAGAACACAGAGCAAACACTCAGGCAAACGTGTTCACAGCTTCCTCGCATTTGCTGCCATCGCCTTTACTAATCTGAAGACTCAAAGTCAACACTACCGTCCTTTAAGAAACATGGCCTCCTGCACAGTGGGGACCACAGAACAGTCATGATTCCAGCATTAAGAGCTACAAAAGCATACACAAAATCCATCCGGTCTGGAACTCTGCGTTGCAGACAAAAAAGATCCACCGCACCACGTAACACCACAAACTGCTTTAAATTGTTCCTTGTCTCAACTTCAGCCCCCAGTGCAATCTGTGTTGACTGCACTCTGAATCCCTCTGACATCTGATTTTCTTTCCCTACACTGGTATGTTGAGAACCTCCCAAGACTCTCTGCAGCCACCTACAGACACTCAACCTCCTCAAATTTCTTTATGACAGTTCTTCTCCTTTTCCTTTCCTAAGCTCAAAAATGGCCCAAGTCAGACTGCCCAAGAGTGAGGATTTTCCTGCATGTGTGCCAAAAAAATGGATTTTTAATCACACAGGTGAGTTCTTGCACCTTGGTTACTGGCACTGCTGCGGGAACCATGCCGTCCAGAGCCTCAGACAGCATAATGAAATTGCTCCAACATTTCGAGATCCTTTAAGCTGTTCCCTCATAACTGACAATGTGACACCAGGGCTGCATCACATGTAAGAGTCAAATCACCCCCCCCAACCTCTGACCATCACCCATTAACACACTCAAGAGTAAACCAGAATCCTTTAGCCATCAGAGCACTGCAAGGTCACACTCAATTCTGAGGCACGCTAACCCCAGTTACAGGTTACCACCTCTTGGGCCACAGCGCCATCGCTCACCCGCTCAATCATCCTTGGTTTATGTGTAATGGCTCATTTAACTTTTTACTAGAGTATTCTGCAATCAGCTTTTCACATCACCTACAGCCATATGACTTGATTCACTGCTGTTCCACCAGTACGTGGTATGAACAAGTGCATAACTATGAATAAGGACCATGAAGAGGCACCGGGCCAAACCCAGGATTCTACAATAAATTCCCACTGGAGGCAACTCCCACCCACAGTTACACTTTCCATGGGTAATTTAACCAACACATCCAGCTACACCCGGGGGTGGATTCTTCATCCTGAAGAGGGGTGGCCAAAGGCAGGGACAGGGGCCGCCAAATTACGAGTGGCATGGAAAAGTGAATAGGGGATTCACCCAAAGCATAACAGCAAGTGAATTATCATCTGGTGGGTTCAAAACAAAGGCCCTTACTCACACAGCATTTAGCTGGGGAATTCACTGTTACAGAGCAGTGTAGATGCTAACAAAGAAAAAAATACAAAACACGTGCAGTGTTCAAAAAACCCAAAATAAAAAAAGCACAAAAGTTTACAGAAAAAGCTTTTCATTAAAGGAAGACATGCCTTGTGACCCTGAACCACAACGAGCTGACCACTAAGAGCACTCACAGGGAAGTACTGCTGTACAATTGCCCTGGGTTTCTCTTCTTTCATTTACTGTGGGCTGCCACCGCCACCACAGACAGACCCTGAGTGACACAGACCTTTGGTCTCCCTCTGCGCAGCCTCTGCCCTTCGCACTCTGTACAAAGCTCTCTCACTGGCGTAACACCGTGGGGTTATCAGAGTACCTCTGCTCACAAGGCACAGACCTGCTACTGACTCGGTAATTCCCGTGATGCATATAATGCCACGTTTAAAGTTGTTATTCTTTGAAAAAAATTCACAAATAAGAGTCCTTATTAATTTCAAATGAACAGAAAATCATGACACATTTTAAAATATCTTTCATTAAACACAGAAGCAGCTTAAAATAATTTTCATAAAAGCTTTTCAGCTTTCTTAAAAAAAAAAAGCTGCATATGCCTGACATCTCTGTAGAGAAAACAAACAAAAACACCAAACAAAAAAAATTAGTGACAACAACAAAAAAAATAACTCAAACATCAAAACAAGGAATGAACTACCCATGAAACTCTGTGGGTCTACAGAAAACTCTACGGAACACGACTGCTACTGATCCAGCCAGTGTTTTGAAGGCTGATGCCACCTCTTTTTGCTGTGCTATGTGACATAAAAGGAATTTTGAAAGGTCTTTTTCTCGAAATTATTTACTTTGGAAATTCCAAGAAACGACAGTCCCACTCTTGCTTTGCAAGGAGCCTCCGGGAAAAGCACCAGCAAAGTCCAGGGAGAACGTGGACGCTCCGGGAGGGCAGCTCAGCTCTTCGCAGCACATGCACCTCCGCTCAGCAGGTTCCCACCCGCGACCCCCCACACCCTGCCCACGAGATCGGAGCTTAATGACTCCGGGTTCCCGAACACGCGGCTGCGCTAGAACCAACCCGCCCCATTCCGCCGGGGCTCCCGACCCTCTCCGAGGGCCGTACCACGCGAGTGCCCGCTTTGGCTCCGGCCGACGCGCCGTCCGCCCTGCCGGCCGCCTTGCCTCGAGAGCCGCCCGGCCGCCGCCCCACCTCCCGTCGTTCTCCGCCCCGTCTCCTAACGTAAACAGCCCCACGGCCGCTCCCCGCTGCTCCGCCCGGGCCCTGCCAGCTCCGGCCGTGGTAATGGCAGAACGACCGGAGCGCGCTCCGCACAGCGCCATCGTGGGGGGAGCCGCGGAGGGGCAGCGCCGCGCCAGGACGGCAGGTCCGCCCGCTACGTGGCCATAGGAAGGGCTAAACCCCACACGGCCGAGCCACGGCCTCAGGGCGGGGGCAGCCCGCGGGCGCTCCGGCCCCAGAAGGGCGTACACCGGCGGGGAGGCCACTGGCGGCCCCCGAGGCGCGAGGGAAGGGGCCGCCCAGCCGGAGAAAGGTAGCCATGGCAGCGGGAAGGACGAGGGCCTCCCGGGCCGCCTGCAGGGCAACGCCACAGCGCTCCGCGGGCCAGGCCGCGGCACGACCGGCGGCGAGGTCTGGCCCCCTACCCGGCAGTTACCTGCGCCGCGGGCGGGTGCTGTCCTCCTTCGGGCGCCCGAGGTCCGGCGGCGGCAGCAGCAGCGGCTCCCGGTCCCGGCGCGGGGCTGCGCGGACGGTGGGGGATGGGCCGAGGGCTCGGGAGCCCTCTCCAGGCGTCTAAACCTTAGCTGGCCGGCGCCGCTCGGCCAACCCCAGGGCGACAGGTGGCGAGGGGCGGCGCGACCGTGGCGGGCGGTCCCCGGACCCGGGCTGGGCCCCGGCGCTGGCACCGGCGGCAGCTCCCCGAAATGGCGCCCGGCGCCTCTCGCTGCTGGCAGGCTCGGCGCACGGCACGGGGGCGCCCAGCGCCCGGCGCAGGGGCTCTCGCGAGACGCAGGGCCAGACAAGGCCCCGCGCGCCCGCGCCGGCCACCTCTCGCGAGACGTCGCGCCCGGAAGCGGCCGTTCAAACGCTCGCGAGACATGAGCTGACGGGATGGGTCATCACGCGCTTCCGCGCTCTCGCGAGAGCGTTCGCGCCCACCTGGGGCGCGGCGGAAAGGTCAAAGGTTACCCGTGGGGGTACCCCTGCAGCTCTTCGCCCCGGCTGCGGCGGGGCCGTCTCGGGTCCCGCGCCCCCTCCCCGCCTGCGCCCGGCTCCCCTGGGAGCCTCCGCGGAGCCGCGCGGGAGAGCCTGGGGCAGCCCAAGGGGGCTGCGTAGCAGCGCGCTGCAGGCTCGGAGACTCCGCGCGTTTCGGCCGGTGAGCGGCCCGGTCCTGGGCCCGTGAGGGCGTTACGGAGCCCCGCGCGAGGCGGGTCCCGACCGCCGCTCTTCCTTCTCACAGGCTCGTTCAGCCGTTCCTCTCCACGGGCTTTGTCTGCCGCACGGCCCAGCCCCTGTCCGGCCGCACGCAGCTCTGGTCCGGGTTAGAAGGGTGTGACGTGGTTTTTTCCCTTCCCGAGCACGTGTACAGCCCCGTCGCCCCCAAAGCTGTGTCAGCTCTCCGATAGCTTATTGCACAGGTCCCAGCCCCTGTGGACAGGCCCTTTAGCTGCTCTGTCCAAACTCCTGCCACGTCTGTCACACCCAGGAACCTGGCACTTGCTGACAACGGGAGCTGACGCCTGGCAGCCGCAGCTGACCCTGCGGTAACGTCTGCAGCGTCAGCACGGACCCCCGGCATTGGGGATCTCCGGCCAGAGGAGGGGAACCCAGTGCCTTTTCGGGAGGCGAAATGAACTGGGCTGTTGTGACAAACGCACAATGGGCATGAGTCGTGTGCAGGTCAGGAGTGTGAGAAACGAGCGAAAACCTCACGAAAAGAGGGTCAGGCCAGACTCCACAGTGAAGCACCTAATTTTATTGCGTTCTTGCAAGACCGGGTGTCCAACTAGTAGGCACACCTGGTCAGAGAAATACATGCATTTTTATACCCTATTCCCAGCCGCGAAATCCCTCCTCTCTTTCCCCATTGGCCGGGTACTCCAAAGTTTACAGACTAACCCGACACGCCTTCTACATGATACAGTACATATCAGTTCATATGTCGTGTGTCTCATTACCGCGAAATTATGCCTCCCCTGGGAGGAGAAGTTAATATTCAATAGTTTATTAAGCAAGCGCGGTTGCTGCTACCAGAGTCCACATTCCTCTCCAACGACCCTAGTTTAACAAGTTTCGAGTTTGTAATCTTCTATCTGGCCCCTCATTCATCCCTTTGATTGCCCTCTGTACCTGGTCAGGCAACCCTTTTGTCTTGAAAACTCATCCCACCTCTCTGGCGCACTCCTTGTCACGTTCTTATCATGCAAGAACAACATTCTGTTTATTTCCTTCTCACAGGAGGTCCCTCGAAGCTGCTGGTGCTGGAGCCTGAGGGCACAGGAGGAAGCTCCCTGTGAGCTTACCTGGTTGACAGACTTTTGTCTCGTCTTGGGGCAAATGGGTGATGGTCTGGGGTAGCATTAAAGATTTGCCGTTTCAAGCTTGGTGTTCATTGCAGGAGAGAGGGACTGAGCAGATGAGAGCATAGGCTGGGCAGGGGGGTAAAACTGTGTTCCTTCACGATTAGTTCTTCCGACATGACAACTGGTCTGTGGTCCAACCTCCATCGGCTGAGGGCTCGACAGCATTGCTTAAGAGTGACAACACCCGGCTGTGTTAGGGCTGCACCTTCTACCGGAATCTCCACCCCTCCACGGGCCACCCCTGTCTGACACTGCAGTCCCAAGGAGAACGTCAACTGTCCCTGACCTGGCCTTCTGGCGCGGCTTTTGGCCCAAACCCCTGCAGATCGCTGGAGCCTCGAAGCCGAAGGGTTTTTTAACTCAGAAGGTAAGTGCTGTTTGCTTTGCTTCCCCTGGGGGACCACAAAGTGGCTCGTTGGTGTTTAAATGTAATAATAATAACGCGGCCAGTTTGGGCTCATTGTTCAGGGGCGCGCAGATAACATTGAGCTGGTTTCCTGCTGAAGTCAGCTGGGATCAGCCCTGGTGGCCGGGAGTTGGGGTTATTTCTCTTTTGTCCTACAGTCTGAAACAAGGTACAGAGAAGGGCTGGACAAACTGCCTCTGAAATGGTGCTTTTGCTGTTGCACAAAGAAATGCATAAATCAGGGTATAAGAACTCAGGCCCATAAATTTCCAGATGAAAACCTGATTTTGCAAAACTCCCAGGCTACTGTGTCATTTAATGCCATTTCTCACGAAGTTCCTGAAACATTTACAGCCTAAAAATAGCACAATTGCCAAGTCCTTCTAAACTGAACTGGTCACCGGAATCGAGTTTTGGACAGTCAGGAAAAATGAGCTGTTTGGGAAAGAAAAGTGTGTCTACAATAGGTCTATTCCAACCTGACCGTTTTTGTACAGGTTGGTTGTACACAAAATTAATAACCTTCTCATAGACAAAGGGAGGTTTATTGTCGTTGTTCCTGTCACACCGCGCTGGCTGTCCCTCGCCCCACAGCCATTGTCATGGATGCTTGCTGCTCTTGAGCGCTGTTCCCAGCCAGCGCCCAAAGGTCAGCTTCTGCCAACTCCCTGCTCTTCTGCATCTCCTTCCCTTGTCACCAGACTGTGACTGCAGCTTGTGCTTGGGCTCAGGGTGGTGCATTCCCCTGAGGATTTTCTTCCCCATTGTTTGCCCGTGGAGCCAGGCCCTGGAAGGAGGCTTACAGATGTGTCCTTTTTTGTCCACTCCATTAACACACCCCTCATCCCTTGTCGTGGGAGGAAGGATGAGCCCAGCACACAAAGGGCTGGGTACTCGCAGGTGGGGTAGGGGTGGCTAATGAGGCACCTTGGCTGGTACAAGCTTGGTGTCCAGCCCTGGCACAGCGGCACAAGCTCGGTGTCCAGCCCTGGCACAGCGGCACAAGGTCTGTGTTCAGCCCTGGCACAGCGGCACAAGCTCAGCGTCCAGCCCTGGCGCTGCAGCGCTGCCCGGGCCAGTTGGCTGCGAGCGCTCAGCTCCATGGGTCTGTGGCTGGGTTCTCCTCTGGGGCTGATGGGAGGGCTGTGGCAGCTCTTGGGAACACATTTCCAAACTAAAGCTTCCCTGGCTGTGGGATGGCTTGATCTGTGGGTGAGGCTGGCTCTGCAGAGCGGCGGGGGGACGCCGGCCATTGACATGGTCCTTCAGCATACCCAGCTCTCCAGGGCTGCCGGGGGATTCCTGCCATCACCGTGGGCCTCCATCATCCCCTGCGCTGAGACATGTGCCAGGGTGTTCGCAGAGGGCCTGGGGTGGGGACGGCAGTCGTTCGCGTTAGCCCGCGCTGCGGGTGGCGGGAGGGATCGTGCAGAACTAACAAATTAAAAAAAAAAAGAAACTGTAGCTAAAATGTCAATGCTTTCCCACACCGGGAGTCGAACCCGGGCCGCCTGGGTGAAAACCAGGAATCCTAACCGCTAGACCATGTGGGATTGCCTATATATGTCTTTTCGCCGCGCCGCCTGCTGCCTGCGTCGCCTGCTCGCTCTGCCCGCTCTGCCTGCACTACCCGCTCTGCCCGCTCTGCCCGCACTACCCGCTCTGCCCGCCCTGCCCGCACTACCCGCACTACCCGCACTACCCGCTCTGCCCGCACTACCCGCCCTGCCCGCTCTGCCCGCACTACCCGCTCTGCCCGCACTACCCGCCCTGCCCGCTCTGCCCGCACTACCCGCCCTGCCCGCACTGCCCGCTCTGCCCGCACTACCCGCCCTGCCCGCACTACCCGCACTACCCGCTCTGCCCGCACTACCCGCACTACCCGCTCTGCCCGCACTGCCCGCTCTGCCCGCACTACCCGCCCTGCCCGCACTACCCACACTACCCGCTCTGCCGCTCTGCCCGCTCTGCCCGCCCTGCCCGCACTGCCCGCTCTGCCCGCACTACCCGCACTGCCCGCTCTGCCCGCACTACCCGCACTGCCCGCTCTGCCCGCACTGCCCGCTGCCTGGGCCCTCGCCGCCGGAGGGCGATCGGGGTCGGTGGTCCCCGCCCAGGTGTGCCCGAATGAAGTGACCGACCCCGGGATCGAGGGCTGCCGGAGGGTGCCCCCGACAAGGGCTCGGGCGGGTGGCGGGAGCGGGTCTGGGAGCACGGGCACGGGCTGCGAGCGAAGGAGCCGGGCTGCGACCCTTCCTCAAGGGACGGGGGAGTTTCTGCGCTGAGCGCAGCCTGATGTGCACACCGCAGGGAAGGCAGGGTCACCCCTCTCTAGGTCCTGACAGCCCTCCTGGTGAGCCGGTGGGACGGGGGTGGACAGGACTGAAGAAGGAAATGACAAATGGGAGGATAAACAAACGAAGTCCGGCCTAAAAACTTACAAATACCCAGCAACAGCCACAGATGTGCTTCTGTACGAATTCTAGCGATCAGAAAAAGAGGTGGAACAACTGGACCACCTGGTTTTGACTGAGAACAACCTCACCAGAAACTGGCATGCGGCCGACAGCCAGCGGGACGGCGCAACGGCAGGCGACAGCCCACCTGGGAAGGACTGACCAAACCGTGCTTCTGGAGGAGCCACGCTGGACACCAAAGAAACCTCGGAGCCAGCGTGCCCACACGATTTATCCTTCCAACATGTGACACTGGACCCCTACAGTTAGAAAAGTCACACCTAAACGGGCGAAGGATGACTGCAGTGAACAGCCTCGGTGGAGACAGTGATACGTTTACGAGATCAGAGAGGCTCCTGGGGCAAAACACGTCACGATG
The DNA here is from genome assembly GCA_009769605.1 of Bucorvus abyssinicus. NCBI lineage: Eukaryota > Metazoa > Chordata > Aves > Bucerotiformes > Bucorvidae > Bucorvus > Bucorvus abyssinicus. Next base: position 15,003,880 of record CM020047.1, read on the forward strand.
GAGAGTCTCCACTTACCCCCACACGGAGCGAGCAACTGTCACATCAGCACGTGACGTAGCTGCCACATGTCGGGTACCACAGAGAGTTGGTTTTTGGAGCAGCTGGTTGGAGAACATAAAAGAAACAGCTGGGTTGAGTGCTCAAAAATGCCATGTCTCACAGCCAATGTGGTGAATTCGGTCTGGTATCGTTAAAGAACTACAGCAACAAAGACATTCCTCCCCAAAGAGCTTGTTAAAAATGCATAAGCCAAAAGGATAACATGATCGTAAGCGTGGAGATGGCTGAAATGGCTCAGAACAGTCTATATCACCGGGAGGAAAAAGACTACAAATAGGCTGGTATGGCTACAAAGCTTGGTAAAAAAAGCTATTGAAATATTAAATTAAAAATAGAATACCCCTCAACACGGGAAGCTGGTACAGATCATGTCCAAACGCCAGCAGAGAAGATCCTGAATAGGTTCCAAGGTGTTAAATGGATCAGATGGTAACTGCACAAGGTAGATCTGTGCTGAAGGTGTGGGCAGGAACTGGCCACCAGTCAGAGGTCCCTGCTTTTTTGGCAGGAGACGATCATAGCCATCTCCATGAGATGAGGGGCAATTTACTCCCCATGGACCTGGCACCAGTGGTGGCAAGATTTGAGCTTCTTCGCTGCATCAACCTGCCTGTCCTCAGCATCTCTTCCAGACTCAGCACTAGACGATGCTCCTTCTCCTTCCAGAAGCTCTGGGGAGGTGTCTATAGAAGGAGCAGCAGTGCCAGCACCTACACCCCTCCACTGCTTCTTGCCCAGGATTTGCATATGAGGGAAGGAGGGACATCTCCCTTTACTGACCACTCCTGGAGATCAGGACACGGGAGGAGGCAGACCTTTGGCTTCATCTAGACTGGCCGTGCCCATGCTGTTATTGCACCTGCTCATGAGGCTGTTCTCAGGGCCCGAGGGCACCAACAAGCCCTGAGAGCTCTGACCAGCCTCACCTGGGGCTTGCCCCCCAGCCCTGCCCAGGAGCCCCGATTTGGATCAGCCCTGGGCCCTCGGTCCCCATCTGAGGTCCGTTGGAGGTGTGTCTGCAGCGCTCTCACCAGTGTGCCCGTGTCCACATGCTCAGCCCTGAGTCTCTCTCACGCTGACCTGCAGACTCCCCTGGCCTGGCCTCGGCTCTGCCTTGTCACTTCGGACCTGTATGGCCGTCACTGAGCTGTGGCTGAGCTGGGTCACCATCACTGGCCTGATCCTGACCCCAACCTGCAGACTGACTTCTCAGGTTGACCTCAGACCTTCCTCACGCCCCCTGTCCAACAATCTGGGCTCCGGGCTGCCCCGTGGGACCACTGCAGCACAGTGGGGCTGACCATGGCTGCTACAGATGTGTTGTCATGGGGGGTCAGCCAGGGTTTGCATTGGGTGGTCCCCTGAGCCCCTGCTCAGGAGTAAGCCCAAGCGTCTCCTCTCTCTAAGTACAGCTGTTCACTGAGGGGGGCCATGGAGGTCCTTGGACAGATGCACTCGTCCGGGTTGTGAGCACCCAGCTCGTGCGCACCGCACTCGAATTAAAATACAAGGACTGTTGGTTGAGTTGGTCTGCTTAGCAGGTACACCAGATGTTTCAAAAACCAGCAGAGAGCAGCTTCCCACACGGTTAGCCCAAAGCCGGGTGCCTGGACGCCAAGAGTGGCTGAGCCTGCCTGGCCAAGCCAGTGCAGCACGTGCAGACAGGGATGCTCGGCACTGCAGCGCTGGCAGACACGGGCTCGGGAACTTCTCCCTGTGGGGACGTGGTGGAGCAAAGGACTTGCTGCCATTCCCACTGGCTTCAGCAGGAGCATGGCTGGTCCTCAAACCCTTGACTGCACGAGAAAGGAGGGAAGGCAAAGAGTGATAAACCATCTCTCGCACTCCTGGTGGGACTCTGTTAGCAGCGTGTGTCGGCAAGCAGGCGCTGCGAGGCAGAGCTCAAGGCACCATCAGAGGGCAAAAGGGATTAGGTTTAAGTTTTAAAATATAAAACCTCTATGATTTCACTGAAAGGGTATGGTGAGAAATTACAGCCTGCAGATATTTCAGGTGGGGACATCTATAAGGAACAAAACAGAGCAAATTTTTTGGTTAAGAAGGACAGGAATAATGGGGAGAAATCTCAGGCAGATTATAGAGCAGAACACCCTGAGGGGATCTCAGAGAGAGACAGCGAGGCCAGCCAGAAATACCCCCGGGAGAGCCTCCGCCCTGGGGAGAATCGGCGCAGGCGCCCTCACGAATCCCCGTCTTTCTTTAACTCTGGAGTCCTGACGTGGGACTGTCCTTCCAGGTTTCTCAGGGAAATGGGGATTCAGTTAATTTGTCAGGGCTCGTAAGAAAACCCATCAGACTGCAGGATTCGCGTGAGGAATTACGGGTTCTGTCTGCAGCTAAAACATGTCCTGAGTTCTTGGCAAGTCCCTACAGCACTATTGTGCTGCCTGGCACAAACCTCAGCCGCAGTGAAGCCAGACGGGTCAGGCAGCTCATGCAGCCCAGTGGGGACGGGACAGCTGTGTCACCACTGCTCACGTCGCTGCTTGGGTGCACATGGCAGGGCCAGCTCAGTCTTGTGTCATTGGCCTTGGCCACAGACCTCTTGGCAAGTATCCTCTGCTCTGGGCAGCTGTCCCCCAGCTCAGGGTGGGACTTGTGGAGCTGATCCACACACAATTTCGGGTTTTACCGTGTATAACCTCTCCTGCGAGGGAGCGAGCACCACTGCCCAGCTTGCGCGTTCGGACTGATCGGTAAATCCCTAGAGGACACAGGCTGAAAGCGGCAGAGCTCTTACAGACACAGAGAGGTGTGAGAGGCTGTGACGGGGCAGGAATCCCTTGGGAACCTCTAACTGATGTGCTGGCAAGGACATATGCACCTTATTTTGGGGAGCTTTTGTCCCACGGGAGTTTTGACACAAGACAGGCAAACCCGTGGACATTTTCCCGACCTTCATTGCCAGTAGCATCAGAGTTTGGCTCATAGAAAGTCACCTGGGAGCATGGACTGTCCTTCCCGTGTCTGCCCGGCTTTGGGACAAGGACCGCCCAGGACTGCAGAGTGGATCTCCTGGTTCACAAGGGACATGCACCCCTCCACCCGCATCCCCACTCTTCTCTCCTCCCCGCCTGTTCTGGTGTGTGGCTCTGCTCCTCATCCCAGCACCCGCCCGACCATCCACAGGGCCAGTCCAGGTTACTAGCCTGGCAAAACACCACTCACTTCTTTTTTGTGCCAGTTTAACGGGCTGATGTGGTTCACCCAGGCTCGGGTGAACACCAGAACCAAGACTCAGAGCAGCAGGAGGAGCAGGACGCGATGCCTGGGGAGCTCTCAGCTCAGCCCGGCCTCCTCACCCACTGCACCATCTTTCCCCTCTAAGGGCTTGTAACGGTTGGAGCGGGTGCCCTTCCCCTCTTTGCAGCTCCTCTCTGAAAAGGCAGAGCTCTGCTCTGCTCTGGGGAGCAGCGACCCCTGTTAGAGCTCATCCTGCAGCTTTGTCAGCAGCCAGGGAAGATGGCAGAAGCCTCTTCTGTATGTTTTTAGTCACAATCTGTTTTAGAAAGCAGGAGAGGAAACAAAGAGCATTTGCTGCTCCATCTGTTTCCGCGTCCCATGCTGCCGAGGTTGGGTTTCAGCCAGCTGCTGCCGTTGCCCAGCAGTAATGCGATAGCAGGACCGCCTGCTCTGCAAGGGAGCTAAAGATGGTAAGATGGAAAAAATTGAGACAGGATGATTTTCAGAAAGCCCCATCGCAGAACATCTGGCTTGTTATATAAACTTACATCATGCCCACAATTTAAAAACCCTCTGATTGCTGCTTAAAAACACATATTTTTGCAAATGGCCAAGTATTTCCAGCTACCTCTTTCCAAAGGACAGTCCTGGGCTATTCGATATCTTCAGTCCGTGTCAAGACACAGACAGAGTTAATTAAGAACAGGGATGGTTTTTATTTGCCTCATACATGCTAAGACCATTTGTCAGAGAGGACTCTCACAGCGCACAACCAGCCTTGGCCAGCAGCTCCCACACCCAGGCCAGCCTGACCTCGTTCAATAAGGTATTTGAGACAGTTGGTACGAGATGCCCGTGCTCTGAAATGATGGAGAATTCACCACATCTGCCTGCTCAGCTCGAACCTCAAGCCCCTTGGCAAAGAATTACAGACGTGTTGATTGGAAGGGACCTTTGGAGGGTGTTAAACCCAAACTGTTGCTCGAAGTGAGACCATCACCAACACTCCCAACCAGGGTCAGCCATGGCTTTGCATAGCCAATCCTTGAAAATCTCCAGGGACGGAGATCCCATCACCCATGTGGGTGAACTGTACCCCCGCTCGACCTAGCGCCTTGTCTTGTTTCCTGTTGCAACAAAGAGCTGCCCGCAGTCAGAAATCTCGCCCACACGTAGGCTCTCCCAGGAGCAGCTTGGTGGCAGTTCGACCCGTTTAAGATACGGCTCTCACAGCACAAACTGTCTTCTGGTATTATTGGCTCCTTCAGGACAGGAGCGCACAGAGCCGCTCCTGCTCCCCCTTGCAGCCATGGGTGCTCGTGGTGCCAGGGGCAGTAGGAGGTGACAGGAGAGCTGGGGACAGGGGGACAGCATGGCAGTGCCATACCCATCGAGCAAGAGGAGCAGAGCAGGTTTGGTGATGGTGGCCAGGGTCAGCCACGGTCAAGTGACTGCTGACCCAGCTGGTGGGTTGGGGTCAGCAAGGTGCCAGGCCTGACACTAGAACGTATCTCAGGCAGGGCCGAGGGTGAGGACCTGAGCTGAAATGCAGCTCCTGAGCGGAGCAGGGAACTGCTGATGAAGGATCTCCCACCTCATCCTCCCACCACCGCTGGTGCCCTAGAAGGCTGATCCAAGGTTGCAGCTGCACCGGGTCAGTGCTGGCCGTAAGCCCAGACACCCAAACCTTGCCAAGTGTTTTAGGCATCTACTCCCAGTATCACCAGTCTCTCCTCAGCACAGGGTTTGTTCATGCTTGACTGGAGCTGTTACTCCAGAATGGAGTCTCCATATGGAGACACTTACTGTGGGGCTGGTACTGGGCTGGGCTGGTTCCAGGCTCTGCAGTCCAGTTTGTTAACAGAGGCAGAGCAAGGGCAGTGCCTGCGGGCCCAAACCTCCGGGGCAGTGTGCCAGCTGTGCTCACAGCTGGAGCACATCTGCATGGGCATTGCCCCGTCTCCTCAGCCCGGTGCGTGTGGGCAGGGCAGCAGCAGTGCAATGCCGGGCTTTTCTTGCCTGTAGTGTCACCAGTTCCTCCACACCCACAGATGAGGAAGACTCCTCATGCCAGGTCCTGCTATTTCCTGACATGGAGTGTGTGCACAAGCACGAACATCCACCAGCTGAGCAGCTTCTTGGAAGGGGGGTGGGTGTATGGCTCCAGATATAGTTTCTTCCACCCATGAGCAGCATCTGAAGAAACGATTCGAGCATGATCTCAGGGAGCTGGCTCTGTCTGCAGTTCTTCAGTGACAGTTGTAGGAAATGTCCTTCAGCCAAGAACAGGCAGCAAGGGGATATTTTGGCCTGGAAGCATTGATTACACATCTCTTAATTCATCTTACAGGATCTAGTGTTCACAGTCTCACAATTCATGATGGCTGTTTCTTCTTGTAGGCAGCGTGGTTGTGTTCTTAGCGAAAGAGCCAGGGTTTATGACCCTCTGCTCTCAGGGACGCTGCGATGTCTTTGCCATGCTGTCTATGGCTGTTCAGACACTTCGTACTCACCTCCTGCTGCCATCTTTGGTGTCAATACATGGCAGGCATCGTGACTGGCGGGCTTGATCTCCGACATACATGTCACAGAGTGACCCACCTGGGTCTCTGGAGGACCTCCTTGTCATGTTGTACCAGGTCTCACTCAGTGGAAGTTTTCCTCAGCCCATGACTGCCTGAGCTGTGAAAGAAAGCCTCTGAACAAGTCACTGCAGAGGTCCCACAAAACAAGCCTTTCCCTTAGCTGCTTATATCTCCCCTTCTCTGAGTCACTGGTGTCAACACAGCTCATGTTCACCAGCACTCTCTGGCTCTCCTGAAGAGGTGGACCCTGGTCTGGCAGCGTGGCACCCTTGTGCAAGTTGCAGCCTCACAAGCATCTGTTGTGCCCGGTACTTGAAGCCCCTTTCACCCAGCCTTCTTCCAGCAGTGGGGATCTCTGCTCCCAAGAGTGTCCTTGGTGCCAGCAGGCATGTGACTGTCCTCCAGTGGGGAGGTTCTGCCTTCACAGTGGTTTCCTTGCTCTTTGTTTTGATGTCCTCCTGCTGCATGACTGCGCGAGACAGCGCAGGGCTGCTAGCCCACAAGCAGGACTGATCTGAAATGTCATCTCAGTGCATCTTCTGCATCCTTGAGTGCCTCCAGCTTGCCCGCTTTGGCCTCAAGAGACAGAGGATCTCTTGGCGCTTTATGCAGAGCCACATCACGAGAGGTTTAGCTGCAGCAGCTAAGCATGAAGTTACAGGCTCCCCTGCAGGTCTGCCAGAGGTGGAGGTTGAAAACAGCTGACGCGTTATCATCAGACCCTGAAATACGCAAAATAAAATCAGAATGTTGCAGGAAAAACAGGTATTTGTCCGGTCCCTGCTGCAGCCAGCTTCCCGTGTGCTGCGTCAGGTCACTCATCCTGGGGGGCCGCAAAGCTGGCGCTCTTGCGACCTCCCATCGCCGCAGCTTCTATTTTCAGCCTGTCCAAAGGCTCTTGCCAACGCAGCAACGTCAGTCGGGCAGTTAAAGTTTTGATACTCCACGTCTGTAACTACAAGAGCCCTTGAACAGAGGCTGTCAGGTGGCCACAAGCGTTCTCCCAGTATGGCCATTTCCCTGGGAGGACAGGTATGGCCTTTCCTGGCAGAGGCGAACGGTGTCTGCCTGTCCACAAGGGAAGCTGCCAATTCCACCCGTTAGAGCTACACCAGAAACCTTCTGTTTTCCACGGAGACCTGGTTTAACTCTTCCTTTCCCTCCCTGGTAGCCTGTGCCTCAGCCCTCAGCTTTGCAGCTCTGCAAAGCTCAGCCTGCCCTGCCCGTTCTCCCAGAGCACCACAGGCTTCGCCGGCAGCTCCGCAGCCCCAGCAGGAGCCCTGCTCTCTCCACTGCCCCCGCTGCACGGACCCCCTGGTAAGCAGCTGCGCGTCCAGCCAGCGAGCGGAGCGGAGCAGAGTGGAGCGGCCGTGATCTCACTGTCTCTCTATTTGTTATTTAAAAGTGCAGTGGGACTTTCATGTGAGTGTCTGCAGATTAAGTTACTCTGGAGCTCTTCAGTGGTGCCAAAACGCCGTCTGCAAGAGAGCACCGTGAGTGTAGTGCCGTGCGGTGCAGGGGCCCCGTCCGCTGGCTCGCCCGGCCTCATTAATAACCTCAACAGACTCGTTTCTGGCTGTAGCAGAAACGCGCTGCATGGGGTGATACAGATGAAAAATCGCTCTGTTAGTGGCAAAATCCACCGAGTATCCACCAAGCCTTGCACCCCCAGCTAGAGGGGTCTGAGGCACCTGGACAGCTCAACCCCCAGGGTTTGCCTCTGCGTGGGGCTGTACCTGTTCTGGAGCAACGGGCCCCCGTATGAAATGCGTTGGGAGCGGTGCCATGCTGCAGCAGTCTCTGAGCTAACAGAGGCTCTGCCGTGCCGCTGTGCCAGGGGACACACTTGATGCGGTGGCCCACAGAAGCTGATCTAGCGGGGCTCCCCTTTAGCTAACGGCTTGTGTGTTCAGATCACGCGTGCTGGCCGAGGAGCAGGGCTCCTCCCTTCCCGGAGGCCTCCGAACTGCTGTTCACAGCTGAGCATTGATCCATGCACACGCTTCTGGCACAGCCCTGACCAGACCTGCATGCTCAGGACGCAGACGAACACAGAAAGTCCCCAAAATCTGCCCAGACAAGGTTGCCAGGCAAAAAAGAGGGCACACCTGGGCACCCCCGGGTGCATGGCAGCCTTACACCACGGGCTGACCCTGGCTGGTCATCCCACCGTGTGGCCCCCCAGGGACAGCCCAGCATCCAGTGCAGACGAAAGCATTTTCCTCTCCCGATGCTCCAGGCTGGGTCCAGTCCCACTCGCCCAAGTCCCGCTTTCCATCCCGCTCTTGGAGGACATCAGGAATAACCGAGGGCAGAGCAGAGCCGTGAAAGCACCCTGTGGCGTGGGAGCAGCTGCCTGTTTGGGTCCCTCTGCCAGATGTGGGTGCAGCAGAGTGTCGGGGACACCGGTCACCGAGACAAACGACTTACCGGGGCAGCCTGAGCCAGGAGCAAGCGCAGGTGACATAGGGGCCCTGCACCAACCACAGTCTCCGGGTGGTCTTGTGCCCCTCAAGCAGGGGGGCAGGTGTGTGACCCGCCTGCACTCCCCGGAGCCCCACACCACCCGTGACGGATGGTTTTCCTCACACGACAGCTGAACATCGCCATAGACCTGTAGCTCAAATGACGCTGCAGCTTCCCAAGAACTGGGGGCCCGGCTCCGCTTCTCCCCTACTCGCTTCCACCCCTCGGGGCGGGGCAGGGCCGGGCAGGGGCTCCGCGGCGCCAGGGGGTCGGCGGGGAGGGTCCCGGAGCGGCCGCCACCGCCAGGGGCTGCCCTCGGCCCGCGAGCCCCGCCGCTGCCGCCGGCCCCGGGCGCCGCTGCCCCGCCCGGCCCCGCCTCTCCCGGCCCCTCCCGTCCCGTCCCGCCGCGGCGCGGAGCGGAGCGGCGGCCCCCAGCAGAGGGACCCGGGGAGCGGCCGGGGGTCCCGGCGGCCGGGCCGGGCCGGGCCAGGCCGCACCGCCCCCGGGCGGGGCCGGGATCGGGTTTCACATCCTGCCCCAGTCGCGGGCAGAGCGGGCGGCGCGGCCGAGCGGGCCATGGCGGAGAGGTGAGTGCGGCCGCCGCGCACCTGTTGAGGCGGCGGGAGGCGCCGCTGCCTCCTCGGGGTCTGCCGGGCCGGCGCGGGGACCGGGCCGGGAGGCACCTCCGGCCTGGGGCGATGGTGGCGGGTGGGCGAGGGGCCGGGGAGCCGCGGTCCCCAGCGGGCAGGTGAGGGGCGGCCGGCGCCGAGCCGGGCCCTGTGGCTGCGGCGGGGCCAGGCCGAGCCGGGCGGAAAACTTGTGCGAGGAGCGGCTCTCCCGCAGCCGCCTCCCGCCGCCCTCCCGCCTGTGCGGGCCTGTCCGCGGGAGGATCGCCCGCACCCGCCTGGCCCCGCCGGATCGGCTCTCCGCACGGCCTGGCTCCCGCTGGGGCACCCGGCCGTGCCGGCTCCGGGCTGTTCGCAGCCTTCGAGCCAGGCGGGTGGCCGCGAGTCCCGCCGAGCTTAGCTGGCCGGGCCCTGACCGGGAGCTCCCCGCCCCGCCTGGGCCTCGGGGGTCCCGCGGGGCCCTCCGCGGGGCCTGCGGCCGGGCGCTGCCGGGAGCCCTCGCACCTCGGAGGACAAGCGGTTCATCAGAAGCACCCTCTGTTTTTGTACCCGCTTCGGGCCACGCTTGCAGGCTCCGGGCGGGCTCATGTGTAGGTTGCTCTTAAAAGAACCGCGATGGCGAAGTGAGCGTTCTCCTGGTCGAGCACAGAACGGCTGTTGCCCTTGTTTTGCTGGAGCGGGTGACCAGGAGACGGTTCGTGCTGCGCCTGGCAGTGGGAAGGGAGCTGGGCGCACCTGTGGGTACTGGAAATGCAGGGCCGGGGAGCCGGGCCAGTTTCCCAGGCTGTGTCCTGCTCCCGACAAACGCGGGCGGGTTTTATGGCTTCTCTGAATAAGCCAGTCAGGGAGGATTCCTCCTGGTCGCTCTCGCCTCGGCCCGCAGCGGTTGGATTAAGTTTGGCTCCGCTGGGAGGAAGGTGCAGAGCCCGGCAGAAGCACTGGGCTCCCCGCGGCTCGTGCCAGTTGCTGTTGCGCTGTTTTGCCAGCGATTTGTTTCGTCCTGGATGAAAAGCTCTGAACGATTTAACATTCCTGCGAGCGCGGCTCTCCCCAGGGGCACCAGATTTCAGCTGGCTTCTCACATTCTCTTTGTCTGGGGGAGAGGAGGGAGGGCTGTGCTGGCGTTTTGCCCGGTACCTTGGTGACGGTGCAAGGTGTTTGGAATAATTTCTTATTTTTCCTGTGTTTGAGGTTGTTTTTTTTTCCATCTAACTCTTCTGCATCGTCTCCAGCAGAATGCAGTTTGGGTTAGCCTGTAGCGAGTGTCTTGGGAAGGGATAGCAAACCCCTTGGAGGGTGGGTGTAGAATGCCAGAAGTCGTACAGAGCAAACCGATTCGCACAGCAGGAGCAACTCAGAGCAGCTGCTTCTGCCTCCTTGTTTGTGACAGCCAAGGGCGCTGGGTGCTCGGGGGTCCAGGCTGCAGGTCGCTCAGGGGATAACCTGCAAGACCTGACAAAGCCATGTAGACTCTTCTGGCCAGCGCAGAGGAGCATGAGGCTTCTTGCGCTGGATTTCAGCATCACTTTCCCGGTGCGTGCCCCCTTACTGTCCCCTGCGCTGTCTGAGTTCAGTGCTCGCCGGGTGACAGCTCTTTCCTATCAGTTGGCTGGAGGCTGTTTGGAGCGATGCTGAGATCCCAGTGAAGGACAGGAATGCAGGTTTTGAAGCCAGGTTTTTGGTGGGATAGCTCACATGCCTTCTGCACTCACAGCAGGTTGGCGTAGCTGAAACAGGCGTCTGGGCCTTCGCTGGCAGCCCGCAGGCTGCAGCGGGATGACTGGCCTGGTGCCGTTTGTAACCCGGAGGGTTTTGTGGTTGTCCTTGTGGTGCAAAAGGCTGCTTTCAGCCTGGCCATTACAGGTCTGCAGCTGAAAACCTCCGGAGAGACTTGCACATTGAACGTGCCAGCAAGCTGTGCAGAATGTGGTCCCTGGGGCGCTGCCGGGCGTTAGGGGCACAACAGGCAAGTGCCTCCTGTTCAACTGATTGGCTTGATCTCTAAGAAAAATGTAACGTGCTGAGCTGCAAAGATGAAAGGAGGAGAGACTGGGATGTCTGCACTACCCAATAGGTCAGAATATCTTGCAGACTTCAGTGAATTTGGATCTGAGCTTTGAGGCTTTTTTTTTTTTTTAAATCAATCCTGCCATTCTTTTGGATTTGGCTTCATGGGATTGGGGCAGCTGCCTGCTGGCGACCAGGTAAAGTCCTGTAAACCAAGTTTTTCCCCCGGAGCCATAAAGGAAGAACTGTTAGCACTGTGGAGGGACTGTGGGAAGGACTGCAAGATCCGAATCAGTTTTAATGGAATCGCTTCTGTAATTAAAGAAAATGAACCATAAACTGCTGTAGGATTCTGGCTTTTTGTCCCATGAGGGTGTTTGGTGGTTTGGTTTTGGTTTTGTTTTTTCCCCTGGCAGTGCAGGTTGATAAATACTCCTATTTGTGAACCCTTTCTTTGAAGTCGCAAAAGGATGTGTCCTACCCCTTTCCCGATAGTGGAGTGCATTAGCGAGAGTGCTACTTGGCTGCCGCTTTGCCTCTGGAGGAGAAAGCTTTTCGTCTTGGCCTTGCCGTTCTAGCAGCACGTGTGAATTAAGTAGCCTTAGGACATGAGCAGAGGGAGACCTTCCAGCCTGCCCAGAAGCACCCGGGATTGCTGAAGCGCTCTTGGCTGGGTGGAAGGACTGGGGGTGGTACTGAGTGTGCTTGTTCAGTGGGAAACCTGAACCATTTTAGTTTGGGCAATACAAAATATAAAGGATCCACATGCTTTATGTACTGATAATGATGAAGATTCTTAATTTTGTTACTGAATCTCAGTATCTTGAGCATGAGTTTGTTGCATGTAGTTAATTCTGGTTAATTCAGGCTTTAATTTGTCTTTGTTTGACTACGTGTTTCTGTGCTTTTCCAGAAGCTTTAATTTAGATACGAGTGAAAACTTCCACACTTCATCAGTCTGCCCTGGAGCTGCTGATGGACTCCCTGTGTCTGAACTCAGCCGTGGCTTTGCAGCAAAGGGGTCTTCTGGTTTTGGCAGGGCATCTGAGCCCCCCACATCCCCTGAACTGGGTCCATGTGCCCTGTTCTGGTTTACCCTCTTCTTAAGTGGCTTAAATAAAGCCATGGATAAAGTCTCTCTGTAGCTGGCTGTGACCACAGGACAAGCTTCCACTCCCAACAGGTCGTCCCACTCTCATGCGCTGGATGAGCCTGTTCCTGGATGAGTGTTGCGGTAACTCGGTTCACAGCGAGTGAGCTGCGGCAGTAAGGTCTGTGTTTGCTCTCTGACATCAGTGGAGATATGTGCAGGTGGGAGGGGTTATCGGCAGCCTGGCCTCTGCCATGCACTCCTGGTGTCACCCCTGCTGCTCTGAACAGCTGCTGGAGCCATTGGGAAGCTTGCCAGGACAGTTTCCTCAGGATGAAGTGGTTTAGGGGTGAAGGACCAACTGGTTTCAAGTGAAAGGAGTGTGGCTTTGCTCCGGTAGCTCTGCTGGTGCAGGCAGAAGAGGGGTGATAAGCTGTGGAGGACAAGGTGGTCATCTTGTCCACCATCGCTGCCATATCGTTGCTGAGCTGCTCCCATTAGCAGGCTCACCATGGCCTGGAGCTAGCTGCGGAGGTGGAGTGGTGCCTTCAGTTGCAGTGTTTGGCTCTATGCAGATGAAGCCTGGTCCTTGGGAAACACCTGCAGACACACAGAGTCCTCTGATGGAAACTAATGAGGAGTTCAAAGGAAGCAAGCTGCCTTTCCTCCTTCCCTGTGGTCTCCTTTTGTGGTACTACCCAAATGGCTTTCTCAGAGGACGAGGTGATTAGGAGAAGATGCTTGCAAGCTTTCAGCAGATAAATAGGTCAGAATTTGAAGTGCCCTGTTCAGGCTCCATCCGTTCTTCCCAGGTAGAGCACAATTATTTGTGCCTTGTTGTGACATGTATACGCTCATGTTTCCTTAAAAAGCCTTCAGGGCAGATTGAAGTAGTCAGTGAAGCGCCTCTTACTTGTAATAAAAATGAGTTCCAGAGCAGACACTGGGAATTGGTTTTCTCTAGAGTCACAGAGGGTTTCCGAGCCCTGCTGTTATTGCGTATGTGTTTGTTCACTCCTGCCTTTGTCAAGGTGTGCAGGAAGGCAGCTCTGTTGTAGGAAAGAAGACTTTAACAGTCAAGCAATTTCTTGTGCTTTTAGTAGTAGCTCAGTCCTGAGTGTCCACTGGAGCAAAGCTGTCTGTCTAGTTGGGTTTATATTTTTCTGAGGGAAAAGTGGTGTTCTGCTTTGGGCAATTTCCTCAGGCAGTCAGGTTTTAGGGGGCAGGAAAGCACTAACTAAAGCATCGGATGTCAGGTCTGTCTGGCTCGTACATCTGGAATGAGACACTTAGGTCAAGATAAAATTTTTTTGCACTTGGTCTTTGTCTCGGGGAGAATGGGAAAAATACCATTTTTGGGGATCAATTACCAATCATCCCAATTACTGTTCCAAGTGGTTGAGGTTACTGATGCAAGGAATAAGTGTTTTGTATTTCCAGTTGAATATTGACTAGTGAAATCCAGCGTAGTTGGTGTCAACCATCCTCCAGCTACTCTCCCAAGCTTTTTCCCTTGTGTGTTGTCAGCTGTCAGCGTTTTTTTTGCTTATGCAATGCACGGAGCCAAAAGAGGTTTGGGAAGTTTGTAATGAGGATGCTGAAGATCCAGATTGCTTGTCTGCAGTGAAGCAAGGGAGGTGGAAAGGACTTCGTGATCCCCAGGGGAGCGTTGGTACGGCTTGTGTAGCAGCTCGAGGAGTTGGAGTATGTCTGGACTCCTGCAGTCAGGTGCTGCAGGAGAAAAGAAGGGACTTGGGATGGACAATAGCTACTTCAGAAAATTCCCCTGGAAAAAGCTGGCTGAAAGACCAAAGCACTGGAGATGCTGAGGTTATTTTCTTCAGGGTCCTTTGTCTTTTTGTACTTAAGGTCTTGTATGAAATTCCACCGAGGACTTTATGATGCAGGGCGCTGGGAAACTTCTGAAATAGAGAGGTCTGAATAAAATTACTGGTTGGCCTCTCTGTCAGCCACCAGAGGCATGTCGAAGGCTCGTTCCACATAGAGGTTGTATTTTCTTACCCCTCTTGTGCCCAGCTCCCCGAGTCAAGCTCCCACTGCCCTTTGCCTTCCTCCATGGAAACTGCTCTGACGTGGGATCGAACAAAGATGGCAGCAAGTGCCCCGGGCTTGCTGCGTGCTCCCGTTTCAACCTGGAGCAGAGCAGTCCTGGGCCCCTCCACACGGAACTTTTTCTTAGCCACAGGGTTGATGATCTACCAAACCCAAACAAGCCAAGTGGGGCGGGGGGGCCAAACCTGCGCTGGGCTGGTTTGTGTGTGTAACTTGGCAGCTGTGGGATGCTGCCATGAGGCTCTTTGCTTTGGCAGATGGGGCTGTTTCCTACCTGGGCAAACAAGGTTGTTACTTTCAGGCTGCAAACGTGGTACTGCGGCAGAAAAGGCTCAGCGTAGTGGGATTTTGTGTCATCTTAGACATCACGAGCCGGTGGCCCAGGGCCAGGTGCACTGAAGCAGGGATAACTTCTGTATTCTGTAGCTCTGGTTTTTCTGTTGGTTTTGCTTGTGTTTATTTTTTTTCCCAGAAGAATGACAAAGAGGCTTACTGTCTCCATTGCCAATGATACCAAGAAAAGCCCTGCGCAGTGCTGCCCGACGAGCTGAGACTGAGCTCAGCAAATCCCCTCTAACCACAAGCAGTTCAGCTGTCTTTGGCTTTTTGACTCTGAAGCAGTGTCTTGAGAATCTTCCACATGGATTTTCATGTGTGTCAGCAGCCAGGGCTCAGTTTAGGGGAAGGATGAATTGCATAAAATGTTTTCAGTAACAAAGTGAAGTCAGAGGAGAAGTTATCATAGGAGACTTTATAGCTGAAGAGTTGAGTGCAGACCCCGGGGATGCAGTGGGTGAGCAGTGCTGTGTGGTGTTGCCTGGAAAGATGCCTCTCCAGAGCTATGGCCAGACCAGGCAGTGGGTGTTGGCTGCTGGTTTTGATGCCCCTGCAATGGCTGCTGGGCCCTCGGGGTGGATGGCTCAATATTATTGTTGGGACCCTGACCTGCTCCAGCCAACTGGTCCTGATCATCCCAGCTGCTCCAGCACTTGGTCCTCTCCCCACTGCTAACCTGCTTGCACAGTCGTGCTCCCCCACGCAGCCTTATCCTTATCTACGCTGGGCTTGTCCCTCATGTGCTTTTGGTGCTGCCTGGGAAATAGCGAGCATAGGGCTGTTTCCAGACACGGGGTAAGCTGCCTCTCCCTTACGTGCTTTTGAACAGTGACTCCAGGTCCAGCAGTGAGTTTCAACACGTTACAGTAAAACTGTAAATGCTGTATTTTGTCTTCTGATCCAGTGGCTGTTCCCTCCTCAGGTATATTGTAGCTCTTCGTAGCCCTTTGGTAGCTACAAATACTCAGCTGTGTATCAGCCCTTCTTTTCTCCCGAGCCACAGTAACTACTTTTGGGAATTACTAGGTCTTCCAAGCATTGCATGGTGAGAGAAGTTCCATGTGTTTTACGAATTCTCAGTGATGAATCAACATCAAGTGAAGCAAAGAGAAGTGGTGAAAGGGCCGTGAGCTGAGGTGCGGAGCCTGGAGTGCAGCCGGCATGAGAGGTGTTTAACATATGCCTGAGGACAAATGCTGAGCACGCTGTAGGATGGAGTGTGTTTTCTCAGCAGTTTATACCATCGTGATACAGAGGATGGTCAGGCTGGTGTATGGCTGAGTTCCGTTCCATCAGTGCAGTAAAATGGGAAGGGAGCAGCCTGGGGGTGGGAGGGCAGCCCTGTGTCTAGGTCGGTGCTGCTCTTGGGCCCTCGTCCACAGTCCTGTGTTAGAGCACAGTGGCAGAAGAGTTGCAGCTTTGGCTTGGAAACTCCTTAGAAAGCTTGTCCCTGAAATAATCTACTTCAATTTTCAGGAAATGAGTTTTAAAATCACTAGAAATGAGGTGAAAAGCGAGCACTGTGGTCCTTTCTGTCCTGTGGGTTTAAAAGCTGCTGAGGAAATGCCTGGTGAGTAGGTGGTGGTCTGACAACTCAGCCTACATTCACTAAAGCTGCAATTTGAAATTAGTCTAAACCACAAGTGTGAGGCTCTGGAGGCTGAAGGCTTTTCCAAAGGTGGGGTCTGTTTTGGGGTGGCAGTAAGCACGGAAGATAAAGACAGTGATGATCTTTGGGGGGTGAAGCTGTGCACGACCATCCTCATTTCTTCTGGCCCTGAGTCCTGTCACCAGAGAGTTGAGTGGCTGCTTTCAGTTAGCTGAATTAGCTCTGTGCGGGGTTTGAGGAGCTCCAGTGTCCTTTGGTGATGAGGGCTGGGGACACGGGGGCACCCCGTGCTTCCAGCAGCAAGTCATTGGATCCACTCTGCTTTTTGCATACCTCAACATTATCATCCAGTTCCCTCTCCCATGGTCCGTCGGGCCAGCTTTGGGTGCTGTGGCTTGGGTACATTGTTGAGACTTTGGCCCTGAATGCCAAAGCCCTGCTGTGAGAGTGGGAGGCTGGCAGATAGCTACTGTGGGGCAGAGCTCCCTTGTTCAGGTTGCTCTTGTTCTGGAAACAGGGAGGGCTGGATGAGTTGGGCAAAGGAGATGTCGGTGGTTTCAGCCTCTCTGGCTCCCCGTAACTCTTCCCTGGCAGACAGCTTCTCATGGTGCGATGGCAGATCCCTCATCAGCCACCCTGCGCTGCCTCGAATGGCTGAGCACTTGTATGCTTAAGCTTTATTTGGTCTTGGAGGGGTGAAATCACTCGCTTTTGTCTCCCTTCGGATGAGGAAAGCTTCTGCTGAGCTTCGAGAGCTGTCTGTGCCGTGGGGGAGAAGTTTTTCAGTAACCCAGCATGATTGGTGCAAGACGTGTGTGCTGCGGGGCTAGAGAGAAGCTTCATCCTGGGCTCCTTTCTCTGTCCACCCGCTTGTTTGCTGCATGAAGCGAAGACTGCAGGTGGCAAAGGGTGGATGGGCAGCGTGGTTATCATTAGACAGCTCAGTGAAACAGCCCAGAGCTCAGCTCAGAACGTAAAAACAGCCGACTTCAGTTGAGGTGTTCGTTCCTGCCCGGCTTGGGTGGCTTGGACGGTGAGCTGTGCTCAGGGCATGTGGAGTTTGGGCTGCATCCTGCACTGAAGGCTCTTTGGGAAGAGCACAGTTTCCTATTTGAGAGTGTCTCCTGATACCACGTACATCTTGTACTCTGAGTGCTGAAATAAAATAGCCCCTGCAGCTGGCTGCGGCGGCTCTGTTACTGCGGTCCTGGCAGCGCCTGCGACGCCTGCCCGAAGTGGGGTCCGGCCCCCAGGAAGGGCACGCTGCGGGCCCTTGGCTCGCGTTGAATTCCTGTTACCGTGCTGGAACCTCTGCTGTTTGCAGCAGGAGCCATTTCTTCAAGTGAATGTGTGTGGGTGGTGAGAGAACAGACAAACTTCTCGCAGGGCTGCCTGTGGTGCTGCTGTCTTGCCCTCTACATCCCAGCCAGATCTGGCTTAAACCCAGAGGTTCCACAGACTGCAGAGAGGATTTGAGGGGCTTTACATGAATTATCAATATTCTGCTGAAATTACCGTTTTGGGGCCATTTCCTGCGGTAGGATTTTGTGCTGCTTTGCCTATGGGGCTATAGCTGTAAACTCTCCTAATGGGGCGGCTGCTTCTCCTGGGAAGGGCAAATGCCATCCATGAGCATCAGCAGCTTTAGCAGGGGGATGTGTCTGCATTAGAGCTCGGACTGCTCCTCCTGGAAGTCAGCCTTTCGTTGGGACAGGCAGTACCTGGGCCCACGGACAAAGAGCAATGTCAGTGCTTCTGGTTGTGAAAATTGGGTGCTGCTGGGGGACACTCAGCCGGACCCTTTCTGAGGTGCAGAGCTTTCTGTGCTGCTTGAGATGCAGAATAGCATCAGGCTTCATCTCTTTCAACTTCCCACCTGCTCAGCTGTGGCAGAAGATATCAAGAGGAGCAATGAGCCGCTGGGAGGTGCAAGCCCTCATTTTTCTTGTGCTTCAGGCAAACACCGATTGCTGAATTTTCTATTTTTTTAAATTAAAGCCTGTTGCTGACTATTCGTGTTCTGCAGTTTGTTGGCAATCAGGCCCTGCCTTTTGTCTCCGGAGAACGTTGGCAGGAGCTGTGCGGGCCTTGACCTTGACAACAGATCTGTGTGCGCGGTGGTGCTGGAAGCTGGGGGAAGGTCCAGGCTGTGGCTGTTCCCTGGAAGGGGGACGCTGCCACAGGGCGCTGCTCACCTGGAGCTTGGCTGCCCTTTGATGTTGTCTTGTATTTCCCCAGTAAGGAGGAGTCTCGACCCCTCTGCCTCTCATCTGGAGGGGGCCTCAGGAGGTGCTTTGTTCACGTGATGTGTTTCCAGCTGGAAGCACATCTTGGTTTGGCCATCTGGAAACTGGGAGTATGCAGTTACCTGTGAAAATGCAGTACGTACCTGCCGAGGAACAGTCAGGATAACTCTGAGCCTGTGGTTATGATGGGCTTCCTGTGACTGGCAGCACTAATAAGATTAATGAGACTTGTGTCTGCCCGGTGGCAGAGCTGGCATTGGCTCCTGAGCCTGCTAAAATGGGACGGTCTGCTGCCGCGGTCACGTAAAGAGCCCTGATATTTGTCTGCCTTGTACGGCTCTGTCTCTCTGCTAAAGAGCAGCTGATAGGACCAGAGGTGGTGTGGAAGTTATTTGGTAATGACACTGGCGCCTCGGAAGGAATGGATACCTCCACTACTTTTTTTAAAGAAAGACAGAAAACCAAAAGAAATGTGCAGGGGAAAGAGGGCTGGTGGAATGAGAAGGATGTTGGTCAAAAAGAGGAAGCTGTATGCATACAAGAAGACAAGAAAAGTACGTATTTCAGCAGACTACATGTGAAATTCCAGCCTACTTTATTTTGGATAGACTTTTGAAGAGTGAATTTGCCAAATATGATTAATTTTCAAATGCATCAGAAACCTTTCGGAGATAGGCAGCAGAAAAGATCAAGGTATGAGAGCACAGAAGATAAAGTCATCACTGAAAATTCTAAGCCATTTTTTGGCCATCTTGACTCCTCTGGAGGAGCTCTGTAGCTTTGCAAACTGCCAGCTTGCTACAGAAGAACTGTCTGAGAAGTTGTCTAGCATTTAATGTCAATAGAAATCGCTTTAGAGCAAACAGAGGAACTGATAAGAAACTGTAAGGAACAGATAGAGTTTGCTCAAGAGTGCCAGAGGATCTTAAATCTGAAATTGCTGAGATACTTCTGTGTGTGTCCTGTTGCTTAAGTGCCCTTGGTATGGCGGAAGTTGGCGGTGGCCAATGCCATGGCATTTTTTAAAGAGGGGTCTCTTGGGGAAGTGGGGGAGGAACATGTCAGGCGGCTCAGTACCTGTGCCAGGTGCAGTGCTAAGGAAGGGCTGTGGAGAGGGTCCTGGGGACCACAGACCCGCGAGCCTGACCTCTGTGCCTGGGCCTCTGCAGTGACGGATGAGATCGCTGAAGGCATGGCCAAGCTCGGCTCTTTGGAAGAGAGTTAACAGGGCTGATGTAAAGGCAAGCCCTGCCTCACGGACCTGCTGGAGCTTGGCGAGCATGTGGGTAGCAGGACCAAGGGGCTTCGTACGTCTGGGTTTCAAACAGCCTTTGACAAAGTTCTCCACCAAAGGCTTTTAAGAAGCGAAGTCACCATGGGTGTGGAGGAAAGGCCTTGTTATGGGCCAAGAGCTGGCAAAAGCATCGGGTGCAAAGCATCGGCTTCACGGTCATTTTTCAGCATCAGAGAGTCAGCGGTAAGGCCCAGAGACTGGTTTTCATCCTGTGAGTGACCTCAGGCATGGAAGGGTGCATCAAAGTGAAATCTCCAGGTGTTCAGGGGATCCTCAGTTCCTTCGGGTAGTTGGATACCTCCCTGAAGGTGAGGAAATCAGAAGTACCTCACAGAACTGAGCAAGTGGACAAACAGTGGCAGATGAACTTCAGTGTAGGAAAATGCGGGGTACCTGTAGGGGAAAATTACCTGTACCAGGCCTGTATGATGCTGAACCCGGAGCTGATGGTTACAGCTCAGGTTGAAGCTCGGAGTCATCATTGGCAGTCCTCTGAAATCATCAGCTCAGTGTGCAGTGTTAGCCAAAACAGCCCATAAAGTTGGGCCACCATCAGCAAGGGAGATAATAACAAAGCAGAGGGCATCATTTGGACCCTCCATAACACCTTGGTGCGCATCTCGTGGGCTGCACGTGGTTCTGGTTTCTGCATCTTGAGGAGAACAGGCTGTAGAGAAGGCCTTTAAAATGACTGAGGGACAGAGCAGCTGCCTTATGAGGAGAGAGGACAAACATGGTGACTCCTTGGTTTGGAACAGAAGTCTGGCATAACATATCATCACAGGATACAAAATCATGAAGGCACTGATTAAGTTGAATTTTATCTACCAAGTCTTGTGACAGTAGAACCAGGGGCTCTTGATGTGACCCGTAGGAGATTGGCTTAAAGCAGGTAGAAGGAAGTACTTTTATTTTACACAGTGTGTGATGATGTTCTGAGTTCATTGTCGTGGATGCAAAAGGCATCAGCGGGGTCACAAACCATTTGGGTAAATTTAAAGGCAGCCAGTCTGAAACAGGTTCTAGGAAGAACAGCCAGGGGTGTGCCTTTAGGGTCCGTAATACAAGAGTGGATTTGGGGGGAATAAGGAAGAAGATGGAGAGGAAGAATGGTCAGGCTCACGTGCTCCGCCTAACAAACCCCTTCTGATGCCCTGGCTGTAGACAGGGTAGGGGGCAGTTGGTTTTACCCAAGACGTGTGTCTTATGTTCTTGAAAGTTTCCGGAAACCAACATTATGTGGGACTTTAGATAGATCTGATGTGGAAGAGCCAGCTGAAATTGAGCCACATGAATCCATCAGCACTTGGAAGGGGTTTGTGAGCACATGGCAGAGGTGATCCCATGGAGTGGTCCTCTCTGAAAGGTTTCATCACGGGGTATCCAGCAAAAGCCCATCAAGGGATGCGTGGGTGAATAAATGGTTAAAATAACAGGCTGTGAAGATGAGGAGTAGACCGTCAGGCTTTGCAGTGGAGGGAGGTCCCTTGGGAGCCCAGCTGGGATCTCTACCGCTCACAGCGTCTGTACGTGACCTAGAAAAGGGGATGAAAGCGATGGCTGGAGAGGAGCGTGCCAGGGTCCACGCGCGCAGCGCTGGGCCCTGAGCAAACGAGGCGAGAAACCCTGAGTGCCGAAATTTGGGAACGGGCTTGGGGAAGCAGGTGTTTCTGCGAAGGTGTCGTCGGCATTCGGCAGGGGGAATGGGGAGGGGAGGGGAAGAGGAACGGCAACGGGGAGAGAGGACGGAATGGAAAAGTCCCGGCACCGCTGTGGTCTGCTCTCATGTTGAATGTCAAGCATAGGTCATCCCATCTCAGAAAAGTCCTTGCTTCTGACTCTTGAAAGTAGAGTAAGCGCCTCTGAGGGGGTTTGCTCTTATTTTTTTTTCACCAGTGACAAATGCTACATACTTGGAGGCAGGTGAGGTCTGTCTAGGTGGACGTCAAGTGTGGAGTGCAGTAGAACGTGGCTCAGACCTCTGCCCCAGTCCATCGGCTGTGCAGCGAAAGGGCAGAGAGCCCGCTGCCTGCTCTGTCGTCTTTCC
Source organism: Bucorvus abyssinicus (assembly GCA_009769605.1). Lineage (NCBI taxonomy): Eukaryota > Metazoa > Chordata > Aves > Bucerotiformes > Bucorvidae > Bucorvus > Bucorvus abyssinicus. Next base: position 15,025,524 of record CM020047.1, read on the forward strand.
GAACCTGCCCCTCCTTGCCTGCCTTGCCACTGCTGAAAGTGAAAAGCGTGGTTCTGGACTGACCACGAGCTAATAAATGCTTGGGGTTTTGGTGAGAGAAAACAAAAGGAACTTGTTTTGGGCACCAAATCAAACAGTAAATTGTTCTCACCACGTTCGCTGTTACCATGTATAGCAGTTACTGCCATGGCAACGAAGATTTGAGAAATCCAGCCAAGATCTTGCAGGGCTGCAACATAACTTCTGAGACTCGCTCATTGTGGTGCTATTAATAACCGCGTTTCCCCCCCTCAGAGCCAGGAAGTTTCTTCTTCCTCAAGCACCAAGTGCTAGGGATAAGCCTGTTTTAAATCAATTGTGGGCAGAAGTGACACTGGGGATTTCCTGCTTTTTTTTTTTTGTTCTGGAGTTCCTGTCTAGTGCTGCCAGCTCTGCAGCCACCTCCTGCGCTGAGCTGTCTCTCTTGTGCTATTTATAAGAAAGCCCAGTCTGACTTGTTTTATTCCTTTTTTTTCCCCATTAAACCAGGACAAACAGATGACACCTATTTACTCTTCCAACTATACACAGAAGCTTAAGTGTTTATTTCAGGCTAGCTTGGTCAAGGGGAGAACCTGTTGCCAATTAAACATGATCTGGGCCAGGCTCTGGTCTGCACAATTTCTTATCTCCTGGTTATTTAAGGAAGACAAACCCTGTGTATTCAAATCTGTGGTTCAGCTGCTTTTGGAAGTAGCTGAATTTCATAGCTATGTTTAAAGCCCCCAAGTGCATGTCTAGCTTTCCCCAGCTGCATTAGCACACCCTATGAATCTCCTTTGAGCCTGAAGTGTGTCAGAAATACCATCTCCAGGGCTTCTGGCACCTACTGAGGAGCTGTGGGAAAGGGGCTTTTGCTCTTGCCTCTGGAGCCTGAGCATCTGTGATGGGTGAGGACTGGGGTCACGAGTCTGTCTCCAGCTCTGGTCCTCGGCAAGTCACAACTGTGCAGTCATCCAGTTTCACCCTCCAGAGGACTGAGTTGTTTTGCCAGGCCAGTCTCCTCTCCCCCAGGGAGTTCCCTTCCCCCGCAGAAGGGTAGCTATGAGCTCTGACAGCCTCCCTGCCCCCTTTCCTCACCAACTCGAGGGAAAAGGAAGACAGTCCAGGAGCAGTCTGGTTTTCCTTGTTTTCCAGTGCTCTCAAGTCTTGCAGCCTCTGATGGCACTGTCTTTGACATCACCCTTCCCCAGATCTCCCCAACCTGCTGGACTGCCAGCTGACCATCGTAACTGAGAGCGAAAGGTTTAGTGAAGACATGGAATCTTTTATCCTACCACCTCCCTGGAGAAGCTGAAGAAAAGCGCATATGCCCTGCAAAAGGTTGGTCTAAGCCAAGGAAGGCTTCAGTCGGGTCCTAGGGAGCGGCTGCTGCCTCCTGTGATCACTGCGCTGCCGCTTTCCTGGGATGGTCCCTGGACCGTGGCACTGCCGGCGGCGCTGCCGAGGGCTGCAGCTCCCTGGGGAGGCTGCATGTGTGGTGCGGGAGTTCAGCCGAGCGAGCCTGGCTGTGGTGGAACTGGCCTGCGCGACCCAGCTCGTTTTCCTGCTGGACATCTCCAAGAAAGAACCGAGACCCCTGCGGAGCACCTTTGGTGCCTGACACAGCTATTCACCAATCACTGGCTTCTTGCTGACTCTCGGGAAGGTTAATCCCGCCTTTGTTTCTCTGACATGGTGAGAGCGAAGGCACGAAGGCAGATTTGGGGCTTTAGCTGCGCGTGCTTTGTTCTGACACGCGAGATTGCAGAGATGTTCAGTTTTAAAAAGGCTGTGACTGTGTTTTAAGGCAGCGTTGACCGACTCAGTCTTTGTTTCTCATGAAATCAAGCCAGATCTTGTTAATGACAAAGCACCAGAACTCTACATAACTTCTGGTTTTGTTGATTTGGGGTTCGAAGGTGTTACTATAGTCACCGAATATCTTACAGACGCAAGCGTGTGGCTCAATAAGCAGCAGTTGAAGTACAGCTCACGGGATGTGACTCCTACCCACACCATAACATTCTGGAGATGACTGGGTAAAGAATGTCAGTTCAGGGCAGCACTTAAACACGCCTTTCCTTTCAGAGGAAGCTTTTTTCATGGTTTATTACATCAGAATTAAAAACAATGGAAAAAATCAAATGGAGGCTGTGGTTTTTTTCATCCCCAATGGCTCGTTCACCCATCGATAGGTGAGCTCTGCGGTGATCAGGGTGTGCGTGAAGCAGGCAACCGCGTGCAGCTCTGCGGGCAAGCGTGGGGAGGGGACCGGTGCTGTGTGGTCCAGTTCATTGGCTTCACAGCATCTTTAGGCTGTCATGTTGATACACTTTTTGTTCAGACATTCCCATAGGCAAAACAAATGTAAGACATTAATTTTTCATGGAAAAGAGGTTTTTTGCTTATTGTTTTTTGAAGGGTTTATGAACTCTGTGACCAAGGCTTTTGGCTATTGATTTACTGCCTCTTTTCCCTTGCCAAAGGAAATTACTGTGCTTTGGGCTGGGGAAGATGATGGCTCTGAAGCAGCTCCTCTGCATGGCATCCTGTTGGGATGAGTTTCCTGATGGCAGCTCCAGGCGCAGGGGAGAGTTACTTGTTTGTGGACTCTGTGTTTCCTATTGCTTTCGACTTGCTGCCAGATTCCTCTGCTGCCCGGCGTTGCAGTGGTTAACTTGAGTCACGCTTGACGACCTTGGACAGCTAATACTTCCAAGAGCTGCTCTGCATTTGTTCCTGCTTAGTTTTTTCAACAGGGTCGGCAGAGACAGCTGCAGCCAGAGAGATCTGCTGAAGAATGAGACGGCCTAAAAGAGTTGTGATGGAACACTGTTATCTTTGTTTTCAGCTTTTAGCCATCCGTGTCGTGCGGGCTCGGCTAGCGGAGATATAACCCGGTCCCTCCGAGCCCCGTCTGTGGCGGGCAGGCGTGTTCAAGGGACTCTGTGTTTCTGCTAATAAATGACTGGCAGCCCTTTAAATGAAGGGAGACAGAGGGCCATTATTTTGCTAATGCCACGTTTAGGAATGTTGCTGCTTCAGAGGGGTGGCTCTGAGACTGGTGCTCGGAAGCCTTGTGCTCGGGATCCAGCTGTTTGTAGGGAGACAGCAGCTGGCCCCGCAGTGACTGCAGGCTCTCATTGCACAGCCTTGCTTTGCAGGTGCTCCACCCCGTAATGACAACCTTGCTCTGCTCCTGCCCTCCACCACTGCCCTCTCCTGCTCCTCCTTCAGAAAAGCTGAAGTTGTGGTGGGGTTTTTATGGTCTGGTGGAGTTATTTTAGACCTGAGGTAGGTGTCTCAAGAGGTCCTTTCAGTCCCCGTCCCTGCACGCTCTTGCTAAGGCAGCTGCTCAGTGCTGAGGTACCAGCCAACAGGTTTCCCTTTTCTGGTTTTGTGGGTTTCTTTTCTGTTCCTGTCTTCACTCTCCAACATCATTCAGAAACCTCGGTAAATGTTTTCTCCCTGTTGCTCAGAATTCCCTTGTGTAGCGAACAAACATCTCTATGCCTGGTATGAACAAGCCTCTGGCACTTGGCTGTTTGCTTTGCTCCATCGTGGCTGCTATGGGCTCTCTCCTCCCTTTGATGAAGAATAATACAAAAATTCTTCTTTTCCCCTCCTGTATGGGGAAACTAGATGCCCTGTAGCACTGCAGCATGTTTGTGGCTATGCAATGCCTCGCGTGGTTTCACTAAGCCCAGGGTGATCTGCCTCTGCACAGAAATGATGGAAATCAGTTGGCTGCAGAGTTAAGGCTGCAGTCGGGATCCTCGTGCAGTGAGTGATGTGGGCTGCTGCCGGGGCGGTGGAGCAGCTGCTGGGTTTATGTGGTGCGGCAGCTTTTCCACAACAGCTTCTGACTGTGGAGCCTCCTGTTCCCGGGCTGCTCTCCTTGGCATCGACCAGCCGAGGCAGCAGCTGCAGGGTCCTGGCTGCAAGGGCTTCGCAGCAGCACTGGAGGAATCCCCAAAATCGGTAGCAGTGATACAGGAGGCTGCAAAGAGTAAGTCTCAGTCCTGAAGCAGCTGGGCAGCAAGCCTGATAAATAAGACCTTTGTCAGTCATTCCTAGAATGAAAGAGCGAGCAGCGGGTGCTGCCGTGTCCTTGAAATAGCAGGGGTATCTTCTGGGTGGCATTACTTGCTTTGGCATAGGAGAGCGCTTGGCGTGTGCCGCTGCTCCAGGGCCTAGGCTTTTGCCCTTCATCCTTTTGGCAGGTGCATCTTCTCTGCCTCGTTCCTGCGGCCGTATCAGCGTGTCACTCCTGGCCCTGGGTGCAGCTTTGTCAGCGTTGGGAAATGTCGTCCTGCTTGGGTCTGATTTGTTTCTGTTCAGCGGGTGATGAGAGATCTGGGGGACTCAGAGGCCCATGGAGGCAGGAACAGGCTGCGTTCAGCTTCCTGGTCGCTGACCAGGGTTTCAGTCTGTGGGTAGCCCCGTGATGCTGGGGCACATCAGGAAGGCAGGAGATGCATGCACGGGTTCTGGCTCTGTCCCTTCCTCTTGCTGTGTGTTCATTCCCTTGTTAAAAATGGGAACAGCCCAGGCCTAATTTCAGGGTTACATTTGTGCTGGGAGGCTTTCACGTGCTTTGAATCCCATCTTGGGTGGATCCTGCATGACTCGGTGCGAGTACACGCTCCCGGAGGTGGATAAAGCCCAGCTCTGCTCCAGCTGGAAGCCTTAGCTTGTTGTGTGTCTCAAGAAGACGTAAGGAGAAAGCAGATGGGTGACCTTGGGTACCTCCCTGGGGAGATCTGCACGCTTGGATGGGACTGGCAGGTGCAGCTGGCGATGGTTTTGCGTGAGCGCCCACTGCCCGCTTCAGAGCGGCCGCGTACAGGCGGGATGGCCACAGTGATGCTCATCAAGCTGTGCTTATGGTGTACCTGCCTGTGCAAATTCTCCCTGAAACTGGGCCATCGCCCCGGGGGCTGTGGGAAGGGGCAGGCTGCTGCCCTGGGGCCGAGCTGGGGTGCCTGGGTGGCGCAGCACCAGGGGACAGAGGGAGGGCAGGATATGTCCCAGCCGCGGTGGTCAGTCGTTGCTGAACTCACAGGTTGTCCTGTAACGCCTGCACCTCAGCAGCTGTGAAGTATTTCCTCTCCAGGATATTGCTAAAATTGAGGTTTTCCCATGTAAATCCTGTTTGTTGGGGACAAAGTCTGGTTATGAGTGCATGGGGGTGGGATGCAGTCAGTGTCAGAGAGCGTCAGAGCGTCGCTGGTATTGCTCTGAGCCCTGGCACGATGGACCTGGCCACATGTCCTGGGATCGCTGCAGCCCGTGGCTGACAGCTCCGGGCTGCCAGGCCTCAGCTCCCCGGGGCACCCTGTGCCCCTGGGCAGGGACCCTCCGGCTGGCACCGAGCCTCCGCCACAGCTGGGGCTCGGATGGGGCTGTAGATCCATGCAGCATGTTTTGGAAGGAGAGAGAGGGGATGAAAACTGCCAGTACATTTTTTCTTTCTTCTGAAACTCGTTCTCAAATGCTCAGCCCTTAAAAGGAAAAACGGCTCTGCTGAAGCCTTCGCTGAGCTCGGGAGGTGCCGCCGTGTCTGGGGCAAGGCAGAGCTTTGGGGAGGCTGTTTAAGGGTTGGGGGTTTGGGCCGTGCTCTGAGTGCCAAACGGCGACTCCAGCTGTGGTGGCGTGAGAGACCCCGGGGGATGCTGACGGGTTGTCCGAGCGATCCCGTAGCCCATGGAAACTGGCTCGCTGCTCTGTTGTGCCCTGGGGCTCAAGCTTTACAGGGGATTTTGTTCCCCAGTCATGTAAAAGCCCGGGGTGGGCTGGGACAGACACGCCAGAGCAGCTGTCCAGCAGGATCCATGTCCCTGGCCAGCTCGGGACCGTCCGGAGGGCAGAGGGAAGAGCCTGCAGCCTTCTTGCAGCGGGTGCTTCTTGACAGCGGCTGTCTTTCGCCTCCTGCCCAGGCTGCAGCGGCCACAGCTGGTCTCCAGCCATAGTGCAGCCCGAGGTCTCGCTCTCCCTGACAGCGACGGTGTAGGGACCGAGCGAAGGCGGAGGCCTTGGCCTCCTAGGGAGCAGCAGGTCCTTCCCCCGGCCCGGCAGCCAGCCCTGCTCCGCGCCTCTGCCGGAGGAAGAGCCTCTGCTCCCCCCAGCTGTGCCGGCAGAGCGTGCCCAGGCTGCATCCTCGGCAGCATTTAGTGGGAGAAGGTTTTACTGCTCCTGCCCCTGGCTGCAGTCTCCTGCAGCGTTGGTCTGTGCAGTCCCTTGCGCACCTCCGGCACCTGAACCCCTCCTGCTCCCGCACTGCCCATCCAGCTTTGGGCTCTGTCCCAAGGCCATGAAAACGGGGGTATTTCCTGCCCCTTGCCCTTTCCTCTGTCGCAGAGGGAAGGGAGGGATGGAGGATCGGGTGGGGGTGAGCAGCACTTCAAGCCCCTCTGCCTTCCCCTCCCCTGGGGCGCTCTGCGTGATGCCAGGGCTTGCCTGGGGGGTGATTTCAGGGTCCGGGACAGTAGGAGCCCGGTGCTGCCGGCGGGGCTGCACAGGTCCTGGTGGGCAGTGCTTAGCGCAGAGTAGATGACAGAGAGCCTAGAGGTTGATGTGGTGGGAGTTTGTGCTGCCCTCCCTTCTCCCTGCTGAGGTGCGGTGCTCCGGGATGCTTGTGCATCCATCCCACCGAGGTTCAGGTGCTGGTGTCAGGCTGTAGTACCTTTGGGGCTGTTTCTATTTAAGTTGATTACCTGTGGTGCGACTCGGCATGGTGTCTGCCCTCCCTTGGGCAGGTTCCGCTGCCTGCCCAGGTCTTCTTTGGAGGCCACAGGAAATCTCAGCCATGTCCTGGAAGTCTTTGTTTCTTGCTTCTTTCTCTCCGAGACAGGATCTTGGAGGAATCTGCTGTTAATTTCGGCACTGCCCTGACCTGCTCCTGAGGGATGAGCTGGCCCATTGCTGTCAGTTCTGCTCTGGATCCAGGGTGAAGTGGGAGGCTCACAGCAGCAGGATGGGAGCCAGCAGTGCTGGCACGAGGTCTGGGGAGAAGCAAGAACCAGCAGAGTCTGAGCAACGAAAAGGCCACCATGTTTCTCTTCCAATGTCCCCACCTTTGAAAATACCACTTAGCAGAAGGCCTGGGGCTTTGGTTGTGTTGTTTGGGGTTTTTTTTAATTAAAAAAACCAACTAATGAGGTGCTTTGCATGATAGATCTTTTCCGGGCTCTCTCCTACCTCTAACCCACACAAGTCACGGTGCTGTGCTCCATTCTGCTCTCTGTAACGTGTAGCAGGGCTGGGCTCTGCTGTCGGAGGGCTGCGCCCGTTCTGCTCGTCCCGGAGCTGAGTGTACGTGTGCGGGCTGTGAGCAATTGCAGCCATTTGTTCTCTGTTTTCACAGTCTGGTCTGTCTCCTGCGAAGCAGAGGTTGGTTTGTTTGCATAAAGCTTATTTTCAGAAGCAGGAGAGTTTTAGGAACAGGCTGACATTATATTTATTTTAGTCCCTCTATAATTTTTGTCAGAAGGATCCATGTGTGTGCAAAAGAAGTTCATATATATACGTATATACGGGGGCGGGGGGATGTTTTGGGTACATCTATTTTTTTTTTTTCCGAAGATCTAAATTACAGCTTTTCTGGACTTGGCTGAGAAAGGGCAATGAATGAAACCTAAACTGACTGAGTCAGCAAGAACCCAGTGCTAGAGACCTTCTTGGAGTCCCTTGGCAGTTCCAGGGCACTGATGAGTTTTACAGCCTTGTCCAGGCTTTGATGTGGCACCCTGGAGCCACCCAGGGGCTGCACTTCGTTGCTCAGAGTGTGCATGGAGTGAAGCTTTTCTGAGGGGAGTCTGACAACGCACACACTGTGCTGGGGTGGCTTTGCCCATTGTGCAGCAGGTGAAGGAGCAAGCACGATCCTCTTAGAAAAAGCTGTGCTGATGATGGGGTGCTTGAGCACAGCCTGGGCTGCTCCTCAGCCAGCCAGAAGCCTGAACCTGCAGAGGAGCAGCGATGTCAGCAGCTTCAGTGCCTCTGGGATGATACCTGCTCCCCATTCCTTGACTGATTGGCCGTGGTCTGCTGCTGGGGCCTCGCTTTGGAGCACTCTGGTTTGTAAATGTGGCTTCATAAGTTCTCCATAAGGCTGCTTCTGCTCCCTCTCATGGGCCCCTCGTTGTATACTCCATAAGCAGCAGATAAAGGAGGCCCTGAACTCCCCATCTCTGTAGGATGGGTAATTTCAGGTGCCTGTCCCCATGACCCCTGCCACTTGTGAGGAGCCCTGGACCCCATGCGCACATCCCCCAGCTGGCGTCACAGCATGACCAGTCTCTGAGAGTTGTGCTTCAATCTCTGTGTATCTGATGGCCAAACTCTTCATTCTGCCTCCTCAAGGAGGACCACTTAATAGGCACTTAGTGTTGGCATTTACGCATCCTTAGATGACCTCTGATGATGGGATCTGCCTGGCCCTGGGCCTCCATCACCTCCTGGGGCTTTGCAGAGGCTTCAGCAGCCCTGGCTTGGAGCCATAGGCAGAGAACTGCAGCTCTTTGTGCAAGGACACAGCACGCTGGGTGCCTTGCACAGAGTGTGGTACCAACACCTTGTCCATATAGGGTATGGAGGTGATGTAAAGGGAAGCACCAACAGTCATAAAGGTCATGTTGGCCTATGGCCCCTCAAGTTCTTCAGTCTCCTGCTGCCCAGGAGGGTCCCCTGTCCTCTGAGCAGAGTCATCCTCCTGTGATACCAAATAGGAGCCCATACACTGGCTGCATTCAGACCCCTGTTTCCTGGAGGAAGAGCTTCATTTCCCAGATGCTTTTCTTTGCGTTGGGGCCACCTTTGAGCATGCTGCAGGCTCCCTTTGAGGCCACTAGTCTTCAGAAATCCCACTTGGTGTGGAGTCGTGTTTGGCCAAGAAGGACCTGCTACTGACTCAGCTCTCTGCAGGGTTCGTCCTGAGGACGGGAGGTGGGGGAAGGAGCTGGGATCTTGGCTCAAAGCACAGAAGTCCAAAAATTGCAGAACATGGTGGTGAAATGAGGGATCAAGCTGGAAGAGCTCCTTGTAGCCACACAGAGGGATTTACTCACCTCCTGGAGCGAAGATCCCCAAAACAGGGCTTTCCCATGGGCTCTCTTGCCCTTGGCCTCCCTGAGTTGGTGCTGAGCAGCACGCACAGGTACCGAGTGGAGAGAAGGCTTTGTGCACAGGGCTGGGTGGTCACATCGTGCTGGTCTGAAGCCGATGGCTCCAGCTGAGAAAACATCTCTCTGCTGCTCTTATCTTTGGATGGCCTTGCAAAGAGCCTGTGCTGTGCAGGGCTGTGCTTGGCTGCCCCTGCTGTGGTGACACTGGAGTGGTGGTGGCACGAAAACCAGCTCTCCTGTGGAGTGGTGGCTGTTTGACTCGTTGGGGTTTCTCAGCTCTTCCTGCAAGTGACTCTTCTCCTCCATCTGGTCCCTTCCATTTCTAGTCCTCCTCTCTTCTCTTGAGTTAAAACAATTTTATTCTTTCCTGGACCTTGCGCTAACGTTCATAGTCTGAGGAGAGCTGATCAGGAAATGGCGGCAGGATGCTCTATCAGGCTGAAGTACCCTTTTAAAAAACTATTTTTTTTACTTCCTAGGCTTTGCCGAGCAGGAGCGGCAGCCGGGAGGGACCCGAGCTGTTTCCAAAGGAGCGTAGTTTGCAGATGTCTATCACCTCTGTCGCAGAGGCTGGCAGGACGGAACGCAGCAGCTTGGCCTCCTACTGCTTCCTCCTGCTTTTTGTGTGCCTGGTGTGCTGTCCTCCCCACCACCAGCACCTCACTGCTTGGACCGAGCCCTCCATGGCCCTGCCCAGATCTCCAGAACCAGCGTGCCCGGGTCGGGTGCCTCCGGAGTCAGCTGGGGCTCTGGCGAGCAGCCGGGGCTGGGGCCTGTTTTCCAGCTGTGAGGTGTGGAAGGTGTTTGTGTGTGCTGAGGACACAGAGGAGACTCCTGAAATCTCCCGAGACGCAGGAGGATGTGCCCTGGGGATGGGGGGGTGCTTGCAGAAGCAAGTGGGGATTTTGTTGAAATCCCTCTGTGTTGGGGGCTCCCGTGACTGGGTTCGTTCCCCGGGGCCCTGGCGATGCCAGCGGGCTGCGGGTCTGCCTGGGCCGTGGTGGGGGCTGGGGCTGGGTCAGCAAACGGGCCCTGCAGGGAAGTTCTGTGCCTGGGGACGTTGAGTTCTGACCCCCGCCGCGATCCCCCTGGTGTGACCGTGACCGGGCGCCGTGGTGCCGGCAGGAGCGGGCACAGGCTCCGTGGCTGCTGGGGACCTGAGAGGATGGGAAGAGTGTTATTCAAACCATTCCCAGGAAACTGCTGCTTTAACTCCATGAAGGGGAGTTGGAATTAATTTTTTTTTTATGTCCAAGTTACGGCCTTATCTCTCTGCAATCCTGGGTTTATCACGTCTTTCCAGAGTTCCTGATGTTATGTTCAAGGCTTGTGTGGCAGCCCAGGGCTGGCCCTGCTCCAGGAATGTGGTCCTTGCTCTTCGTTTTCTTTCTTTGCATATGAATGAGATTGTACCAAACTCTTCGGTACCTCAGCGTGTTCCGGGCAGATTTTTTCCCTGGTAAAAGTCCACCTCAGTCAACCTCAGCCCCTCAATTTTAAGGGTAGTGAAGAGGTCACCAACCCAAGTCACCCACTTATGTAAGATAAATATAGTCTTCTGTTTTAACAAGCTTACAGTTAGCAACACACGCTCGGTCATGGCCAAGTGCCAGGGAAAGAATTCGTTATTTCCAATAGCTTGCATTTAACAGAAGAGTGCTCCCCTCTCCCTCGCAGCAGCGCTGGTGGTGCGGTCAGTGTTTTAGAGCTTCACTAATCCAGTTGCTGGCCAAAGAGATAAACCCCAAAATGTTCTTGAACATTGAAAAGGTTGATCACTCAACTGCATCTTGATGGTTCAGTTGGCCCTTGCAGAGTTTTTTGCTGGAGTCTTTTTCCTTGCCAGACAAATGCTCCATAACCACCTCCTGCCTTTCCCAGGCTCGTCGGTGCCTGTGTGTTTCTGCGTTGCTTTGGCGGGGGGCGGGGGGGGGGTGTGTGGGTGTCCTGCACTCCTGCTTTCCTCTTCCAGCTCTTCCAACAGCAGCTCTCCTCCTCCTCCCCTGCCCTTCTCCTCCCTAGGGTGGTGTGCTGTGCTCCCCACCACCTTCCAGCACCCCCCTGAAGCTGCCTGGGAGCCACCTGGGTGTCAGTCCCCTCTTCAGTCCCCTGTGCCCATTTTCCTAGGGACTGCCTGTCCTTCTTGTCAAGCATTGTGGTGCTTTCGGGTCACCGCTCCCCTTGTGTTCCCTCTGAGCTGTCCATCACATCCTCTTGGCCCGTCTCTTGTCCTCCCCACACTTTGCTGCTCTCTCCATGGCCATGCTCATCTTGCTCTCCTCCCAGTGCTGCTGTGCTCTGCTGCTGTCCTCGTTTTCCCCTTTTACACCCTGTTTATGGAGGTCAGCTGTGCAGCTGATGATGCCCTTGATAATGGCATGGACTTGCTGATCTGTTCCTGTGCCTATGGTTTGACATCGCAGCTGCACAGAAATAATCGGGCAGGCTCTGTGGTTCCCACCCCGAGCCGTGGCGTGGGGTGCTGGGATGGCTGTTTGTGTTACACCTTAAATCAAATAGGGGAACTGATGTGGTTTTGACTGAAAAATACCAGACAACAATCCAGATGTTTTCTGGACACGGGGATCCACTCGCAGCACACCCTTGGCAGCGCCTGCCCTGCTCCAGCAGTGGTGGGAGCCCAGCAGGAATTGGTGCTGCGGGGAAAGCTCTGCTCCCAGCTGCTGCTCGGACCAGTGCGAACGGTGGTGGTGGTGGTGGCAGCCTGAGCCGGGTGAGCTGATCTGGCTGAGAGTGGTCCTAGGCCACAGGACGGCGTCTGTCACCCAGATCAGCTTCTCCAGCCAGCCTGTCTGTGGCAGGCTGAACGTCGGCCCGCTGTGAGGCTGCATGGAGGTCAGTGTTGTGTGGTAGGAGTCGTGGCAAGGAGGATCGCACCTTTTTGGACACAGTTCAGGTTTATTTTGGGTTGAACTGGCATGGTACCTATCAATTTTGCATCCTCAGAGTCAAGGAGCTGCCTGCTTTTTCAGGGTGCCTGCCAGACTGCTCAGCATTGAATACCCCCTGGTCCTCCTTTCAGGGAGGTGTGATGTGTCCCCTCTCAGGCTTCCCTCGTGGGAGGGGACACCCTGACTTTCCCCAGAAAGCTGGGGCAGAGCCGCGGGCTGCGCTGCCCTGCCAACAAATGCCTCCTCTCCCAGGACTCCCCGCCTGAGAGGCTGAGCAGCGGGAGCCCAGGCTGCGGTTTTGGACATTGTGGTGCTGCGGCCGCCAGCCCAGACCCCTCCGAGGAACTGCAGGCCAGCGGTGGAGGGTGGCGGGTCTCCCTTCTCCTGCGCTGCCCTGGGAACAGCTCCTGCTGCCCGGCCCCTGCTAGGGAACAGCCAGAGGCTGTGCTGGGGCCGGCCCCCGAGGCTCTGGGCAGGAGCGGGTTTCAAGGGTGGCCCTGAACATGTCCTCTTCATATGACTTTTATTAGTAAAAAAATAACTGGGGTTTGACAGGACCTCCTCCCTGCAGCCTCCACCAACACAGTGTATGAGGAGGTGCTGGGGGCGTGTGTCGGTCTTATCTGTTTCCATCTGCACACTCAAGCGCGCTGCTGGGAGTGGGATCGCTTTAGTGGCAGCATCTGTCCTGTGCAGGAGGAGACCTTCCTGGGGTTTGTGCCCCTTCTGTTTACCTGGGCTAGCCAAAACGGTTTTGGGTACAGCATCACGGGGGTGCTGGCTTTGCTGAGCTCCTCTGCTCTCGCCTGGGCAGCATTTTCGGGTAAGTGGATCAGTGCTAAAGGCTGACGTGCTGCATATGAGGACTGCTCAGCCCAACTCCTCCGGTGCTACAAAACCTCGCACTGATCTGCCTGAAACCCATCTCTCTGGCGCTGCCCCATTGTTCTCTTGCTGAGCCCTGGGCTGGGACAATGTGGGTGCTAGTGAGGGGCCCTGGCCTCTGGGCGACAAGGGGTTACGGAGCAGCAGCAGGCCATGCCTGTCCTTTGGGCCACCGAGGGCTTTGTCCATCGGCCAAGGGAGGGGGGAAGAGCTTGCAGTGGAGATGGTCTCATCCACCAGTCACTCCCCGCTTTTATCTTTTGGTAAGCAAGGGTGGGCTTCAAGCCGGGACCAGGTGGCATGGGGGTCCCCTTCAGCCCCGTAGCATGTGAGCCTGGCAGGCATCTGCTCTCCTGGGCAGGCTGCCCGCGTTGTCAGGAGCCAGAGGTTTGGTCTCCCGAGGTGGCATTAACAACAGGATGCAGCTCTCAAAAGGAGCAGATCCTGCTCTGCAGATCCTCCCGCTTCCAGAGCGAGTTCCCCTGCGCATCTCGCCAGGCGCCAGCACTCCTGCGGTCGCGCCAGCCCTTGATGTGAGTTATCAGAGCATCAGCATACAACGCTCGTCTGCCCCGTGCCACTTGTCCTGGGCTGGTGAATGGTGCGAGCTGACATCAGGGCTGGGAGGGTGACCTCCCCTTCTCTGTGCCAGGGAGCTGCTGATTTGGCTCAGCCCCATCTCAAACTCTTCTCCTCATCTTCCCCTGAGCTCATTCGTTGCTGAATGGCCCTGAGCAATGCCTTGGTCTGCAGCAGGGCTGCCTGACCCAGAGGTGGTAGCTCTGCAGGGCTCCCAGACAACCCGTTTGCCTCGAGCCTGTGACCCAGACTAATGCGGCTCTCATGTCCCTGCAGCTCAGACTGGGTGGAGATCATCGAGCCCCGCTCCCAGGAGCGGATGTACGTCAACCTGACCACCGGCGAGTGTGGCTGGGAGCCCCCTCCCAACCTGAAGGTTCGCCAGTCAGACCAGAAGCAATGGTGGGAGCTCTTCGACCAGAACAACAACCGCTTCTACTACTACAATGCCATCACGCGGCAGACAGTGTGGCACCGGCCCCAGGGCTGTGATATCGTGCCCTTGGCGCAGCTCCAGGCCATGAAGCGCAGCTCCCAGCCTGACTGCCGGGGCCGACAGCACCGCGGCAGCACCGGCAGTGACGGCAGAAGCACACCCGTCCAAATGGCCCTCCTGCAGGAGATGGAGAAGGGCAAGGGGGACTGCGCCGCGGAGAAGAGGAAAGACCCTGGCAGGTAGGGAGAGCTTTAGCCTTCTCTGTTTGTACCTGATGGGGGACTTCAGTGGCTGCCTGGCAAACAGGCTGGAAGCTGCGCTGCCCTGAGAGGATGCAATGCTGGGCAAAGTGCTGCCCGACCAGTGATGGCCTCCACATGCCCTCCTCTTCCAGGGGGACAGCTCTCTGCTCTCGCCACTGTGGTACCCCTTGAACGTCCCCGGGCTGGGCCAGGCCTCGTTTGTATGAGGCACCATAAAAACACATCAAAAGGTAATCATGGCTCTAGAGCCCTTTGTGCTGAACAGGAAAGGGGACAGGCAGGAGTGTCCAGCAGCGAAGAACTCTGTCAGACACTCATGGCGGGGTTTGCTGGGAGGGCTGAGCTGCCAAGCAAGGGGTTGGGCTGCTGCAGGGTGCGTGTGAGCCCGGCTGCCCCAGCTCTTTCCCTCCTCACTCACTCAGCTGCTTGCATGTGCTTGCAGTTTTGGCCAGGGCGGGAGCCCCCCAGGCACGGTTATTTGCTCACATCAAGCCCCAAATGAAGGAATGATAACAGGATGCTATTTTATTTGGCTGAGAGATTTTCTTACACTCAAACCAGTCTGACAACAATCTGGGGTTTTTTTTTTTTTATTGAAACGTCGCCAGCTTCAGCTGCACAGAAGCATCCCCTCCACAGTCTCTGCGCGGAGAGCCCCTCTGCCTGGAGCACTGCCAGGGCTGCCCTGTCTGGTATCATCCTGCCCTGGAGAGTGTGGTACTGAGAGCCGGGGAGGCCATGCAGCAAGCAGGGTTGGGTCATGCTGAGGGGAAGTGACTCACCTGAGGGACAAAGCAGAGCTTGGGTGAGCGAGGCGCTTCTGCCACCCAAGGCATTGCTGGGGCAATGGGGAGGACCAGGCAGCTTTAACAGCTTGGTGCTGGCCAGGAGAGAATAAATAAGCCAAGACAGTGAAAACCATGTAGGATAGCGATTCTGGAAAATACGTGCTCTCAAGTGAGGTTTATCACGTGTTTGCTGCCCACTTCAGATCTGCATGATGGGAAGACACGGGTGATGCGCAGGAAGGAGCCCAGAGCTTTGCTGGTGCCTGCGAGGCTTCCAGGGCCTCCTGCTCCACGAGCAGCCCCTCTGAGCTTCAGGCCCATCCAGGGGATGATCCCTGCCCTGGCAGGAGAAACCCAAACACTGAGAGATGCCTCAAGCTAACCCCAGTAGCTTCCAGTTCCCTCCATTCTGCCCCCCTGCAGTGAGCCACAGGCACGTGGGATTTGCCGTGAGCTGACTGGCTTCCTCTGCAGCCCGGCGCTCTGGAGCAGCCAGGATGGGCATCGACAGACTGTATGTTTGCAGAGGAGCGAGTGCGAGAGCCTTGCACAGAGCATAAAATGCTCTGAGCTCCACAGAGTTCACAACCGTTCTGACTTGGGCCCTTAGGAGGGGAATGTGTCCTCCTCTGCCTCAGTCCAGGGAACGGCGGTGCCTCGAGGGACAAGTGACGCTGGCACTCAGGCCCTCTCAGCAGGGAGGACTCCACGCAGGCCCCCTCGTGTGGGAGGAAGGGGAATGATGCGACATGGGCAGGGGTTTGCTCTACCTTTCCTTGCCAGCCAGGCTGGTTCTCCTGCAAGGAGGGGAGTGGGTCCTCTGTTGCTCCATCCTCAAGTTTTTGCAGCACCCTTGGGGCACTTTGAGCCTGCAGCAAACTCTGTTGAAGGGCAAGTGCTGGGCGAGGTGTGAGTGGCAGCTTGCTTGGGAGTGAACAGGCTGCTTGGACCTGCAAGGCTCTTCCAGATCCTCACACCAGTAAGCTGGCAGCATTTGTCTGCAGAAGCTGCTTTCTTGGAAGCAGGAGGCTGGGCACTGTTTCCTTGCACATCCATCATGTGTCGTCGCTGCTGTTTGTGAGCGAGGTTGGCATGTCTGGTTCTGGCAGGGAGAACCAGCTCCCTGCCCAAGCCTGACTCCTGAGCAGAGATGTCTTGCCTCTTGTTAGCTCGTGAAATGGTGAGCAAAGAGCTGAGCCCAAAGCAAGTGTCGCCAGGTGGGATCTAATGCTCTCCTTGCCTTGTCTGGTAACAGCAAAAGCACATCAAGCTTGTCAGCTCCGTTGTCTATGTTGTTCTCCAAAGAAGGCAGGGATGCAGCTGTATAAACAGAGAGTGAATAGGTTCCGTGCTGTTGGTAGCGTCTGACATCGTTAGAGGTACCTGCACCCAAGACGGTTTTGCTTTGTCTCTAACAGCAGCACAAAAAATTTGTTTTTCTTCCCTTCGTGTGTCATCCCATGATAGATGGAGAGGCCAGAAGAGACAGCGTGGTCCCCAAGAGGGGCCTCCTGCAAGCACGTGTCACAGAGAGCTGGGGGAAGGGATTTCATCCTTTCTTCAGCAATACCTCGTGGAGGAGGGGTTTTTCTTTTAGCAGAATGCTTTTTCTCACCCTTCCTCTCGTGCCTCCTATCAGCACTGCTAAGTCCATTGTGCCCACTGCCATGTCTGGGTGCTGCCAAACCCTATGCTCGCTGCTCTTGACAGCCTCAAGCATTGCAGAGACACTCCCTGGGCAGGCGGGCGCTGCCCATCCATCTACTGCCGATCCCGCCCGCTCCCTCGCTGCCCTGCTGCTCGCTGCTGCTCTTCCAGCTCTCGAAACTGCACCGGCTTGGAGCAGTCTTCTCTAGACACTGGCCCTTGGCTTCCCAGGTGGCACAGAGGGGGCAACCCCTCCCTGGAGCCTCCTGGGGAAGCTCTGCCCAGGCACGTACTCTTGCTCCTGTGTTGGTTTTTGGCTGTGCTTCCCAGGGCTGTCCAGCCCATCACCAGCTCTGCTCCTCTGTCACTGGACCAAGGGCAGCAGGCAGCACTTACCTCCAGCTCCAGACCCCTCCCGAGCACTTGGGATCCTAGCAGGAAGATGGGGCCAAATGATCCTTTCACATGCTGGAAAGCTCTGGGAAGGATGGACATGTTCCCTTGGGGACTGTGAGACCAGCCTAGGGCTGAAAGCATCCAGTAGCATCTTGGAAGTGTCTTGTGAGCTGGTGCAGCGTTTGCCAGAGGTTCTCGGGCCTCACGGGTGAGAGAGGACTGGGCTTGGTGGATAGCATTTGGACACGCCGCTGGTCCGGGCTGCAGGTAGGCTCTGCTGTCCCCAGCCATGCTGTCCGTGCAGACCAGCCCTTTTCCTGCTCTTCCTGAGGTTCTCCCAGGGTTGGGGCCTGGTTTCAAAGCATGGTTTTTGAGGTTTCCCTTGTGATAAAAATGCATCTCGAAGTCTTCCACATAGAAATCCACCGTCCCTAGGAACAGGAGAGGCATGAGTCCCTTCTGCATGGGACACTGCCCACCCCTCCTCGCTCACCTTCCCCGTGGCTCAGCATCCTGGACTGGGAGGGAGAAGGGGCTTGGTCTTACCATGCCAGGAAGGTGTGCTGAAAGGGGACGTGTGACGTGAAGCCCAGGAAGGTGGCTGTGAGAGTACCTCTGTCTCTTCCAAGTCTGGTTTGCCTCGCCATGAGCTTACAGCTCTCAAGGCCCCGTGTAAGTAATGCCAGTATTAAATTCTTCATAATCAGGCAAGAAGCACCATCAGGATTCCTCATACAGGCTTGTGTCCTTCTTGTGTCGCTGGCCTTGGCGCCGGGCATGCAAACACAACATGTGTTGCAGGTGTGCACAGAGCTCTCCCCAGGGCAGTTCAGACCTGGGCTTGGGCAGGTCACCTCCAAGGGGTCTCCATCCCTGCCCCCAGCGTGGGTGCCCGCGGCTGCAGCAGCGGTGTCCCCGGAACACCAACATCCCTGTGCACTTGCCTGTCAATGCACCAGGATAATGACCACTGGAAAGGGCAAAGCCGAGGTGCGGGGCCTTTTCTCCAGGCTTCTGGCAGGGAAGAGCAAACAATGGAGCTCTGGAGCCTGGGAAGAGCTGCCGGATACGCTGGGCCTGCTGGAGCTGGGTGCGGGCTGGGAAAGCCAGAGCTGGGTTGTGATGTTTATATTGGAGCTGCTTAAAAGCATTCCTCGAAGGAACTGTCTTGGGGGACTCGGCAGGGTCTC
This sequence comes from Bucorvus abyssinicus, assembly GCA_009769605.1. Classification (NCBI taxonomy): domain Eukaryota; kingdom Metazoa; phylum Chordata; class Aves; order Bucerotiformes; family Bucorvidae; genus Bucorvus; species Bucorvus abyssinicus. The sequence goes on from CM020047.1 coordinate 15,043,766, forward strand.
TGCTGCTGGTGGCTGAAGAGCACGGATGAGAGGCTGTGTCAGGATGTTTCTCCACCACTGGCTTTGCTTTCCATCAGGGCTTTCACTGCTCAGAAGGACAAGGCTGAACCTTTTTCCATGCTGGGAAGTCAGAAAGGCCCCGTTCTCCTCTGCTTGGCCTTTTCAGCAGCCTGGGGATGGGGTTGAGGGAAGCTGTATCTGGACACAGCCTCAAGAGATCGTTCGTGGCTATGGAAATGGTCCCTTCAAAAAAGCCTTGTCTTCCCTGCAGTGGTGCCTTTTATCTCCAGCATCTGGTGAGGCTGGAGAGGTCACATTCTGTCCAAGATGAGACTGACAGCTGAGGTGGGGTATGGCACATGTTCAGAGGTTTCACTTCTCCGTGACATTCACTAACAAACCTCCTGGTCGGGGGAAGCATGGTGGCCGTGTTCAGCCTGGAGCTTGGCTTCCTCTGCCCTCAGTGATGCTGGAGTGACACAGTTCCCCTGTCCCCTCCGGCCCCGTGAGACCCCCCTGGATATCCTGGTGGAGCCATGTGAGCGCACTACTGTGGCACGAGGAACATGCCTGAGTCCCATGCCAGCCCTGAAAGAAAAGCTCCTGGGTGCAGTACCTTCTCCTTGAAGTAGCCCATGGGCACACAGCGGGTGCCCTGGGGAGCTACCAGTACCCAGCGGGTGCAGAGGAACTCATGGCAAATACTTGGGTATCTGAACCAGTCCTTGCATCCCGAATTGTAGCCAGGGAGGGGAGGTGGCGTGGTGGCCTTGCTCGTCTCCTGCCTCTGACTGCACCTTTGAAGCCTACCCTGCTTGGCCACCCTGCATGGCCATCGTCCCAATAGCTGCTCGAGCGCTGCTGAGCTCTGCCGGCCCTTGGGGTTTGCAGCAGTAGGTGTGAAATGTCTGGAGGGGGCTGGGTCCCTCAGCCTGAAGGAGAGGACATGAGTCTGTGTAGGCAGCGGAGCCCATTTCTCCAGCCCTGTTACCCACTGGGGCACAGACCTCAAGTGCCAAAAGCCTGCTGCGGGGAGGCTTGGTGCTTGGAGCAGGACCCCTTGCCTCGTGGCCTTGCCGTGGCCGTCTGTCTGACCCATCCTGCTGTCCTGCCAGCTGGGCTGGGGGCACACATGGAGCAGGCGTGGGGGGTGCCCCGTGCCGACACAGAGCTCCTGCCACTCCCCGACATGTCCCATCTGCGCGGCTGAGCCCATGCCAAGGCCCCACTTGTCCTCCTGTCCCAGGCAGTGCTGAGGCACGGGGCGCCTTCCTCCCGCCCTGGTGCAGTGAGTCAGGGCAGTGAGGAGCCGTCACGCTTCAGGGTTCAGGTAGGCAGCTTGTCCTCTGGTGCTGGCCGCAAGCATGGCACCCCCTGTTCTTTTCGGATCAAATCCCTTGTTGCTCAGCTGAGGGCCAAAATCTGGACTTTGCTCCTTTTCACGGCTGTGGGGGGGTTGTGGCCAGCTGGGGTCCTACAGGACCCTAAAATCATGTCACGCTGGGGCGGGAGCTGTCTCCAGAGCCGAGCTGGTGGTGCTGCTCGAGGCCCTGCCCCACAGCTGAGCAGGGACAGATCGGGACGTGCCCAGCTGTCGTGTGGGTGTGAATCAAGACAGGCGGTGGTACAGCCGATGGGAAAGGCGGTGGTACGGCTGATGGAAGAGGCGGTGGTATGGCCGATGGGACAGGCGGCGGTATGGCCGATGGGACAGGCGGCGGTACGGCCGATGGGACAGGCGGCGGTACGGCCGATGGGACAGGCGGCGGTATGGCTGATGGGACAGGCGGCGGTATGGCCGATGGGACAGGTGGCGGTATGGGTGATGGGACAGGTGGTGGTATGGGTGATGGGACAGGTGGCGGTATGGCTGATGGGACAGGCGGTGGTACGGCCGATGGGACAGGCGGCGGTATGGCCGATGGGAGAGGCGGTGGTACGGCCGATGGGACAGGTGGTGGTATGGGTGATGGGACAGGCGGCGGTATGGCCGATGGGACAGGTGGCGGTATGGCCGATGGGACAGGTGGTGGTATGGGTGATGGGACAGGTGGCGGTATGGCTGATGGGACAGGCGGTGGTACGGCCGATGGGACAGGCGGCGGTATGGCCGATGGGACAGGCGGCGGTATGGCCGATGGGAGAGGCGGTGGTACGGCCGATGGGACAGGTGGTGGTACAGCCGATGGGGCAGGCGCTGGTACGGCTGATGGGACAGGCGGTGGTGCTGCTGCCCGCTGTGCAGGCGGGGAGAGGCTCCTCGCTGCAGCCCAGGGCTGAGTGAGGCAGTGGCAGAGCTTCGGGCTTCCTGCTGCTTCAGGTCAGCGGGGATTTGGTGCCAGAGCACTGGTGGGGCTGCCCGCACCAGGCGGTACCAGCGCAAGCTGAGCCTGTGCAGGGATACGAGTGCGGTTGTGCCATGCCTGACAGAGGTGGGTCTGCCAGGGCTTTGCTGAGCAGGTGGTTGAGCTGCCCGTGGAGCTGGCTGGAGGAGCAGTGCTGTAGGTCAGGGAACGGAATAACCTCGAGAGGCAGCTCACAGGACGTGGGCTCCAGCACCTTCTCGCAGAGCGCAGGGTTATTTTCCAGCCCTACCATGGCTAGGGATCTCTCGAGGCAGGAGACACGCCTGCAGCTCACAGGCTGTGGCTCTTCTCCCCCAGGACCCAAGAGCCTGGTAGTGCCAGTCCAGATGTTATGCCACTCTGGCCACAGTGTTGAGTTAAAATCGCTCCCAGGCCATTGCTTCTGGCCTGCCCGCTGAGTCAGGAACCCGCGAGCAGCTCTGTCCTGCTTGTCCTTCACAGGGCTCTGTGCCTGTCTCACTTCCCTGCCACGAAAGGAGCTGCTGGTACAGCCAAGTGGAGGGGTGGCTGGAGGGCTGTCAGAAGTGCTCTTTTAAAAGGCTACCAAGTGTGCCTGCTCTGGTTCTTCCTGTTAGTCTGGGAGCTCTTCGAGGAACAACTGGGTCTTCAGCAGCACCTGCACTTGCTTGGAGGTCGGGACTTGGCCACATGCAGGAGGAACACGCTGGTGCGAGGAGTGGTCCCTGTGGCCCCAGGGAGGGATGCCTGGTTGTTGCAGGGCTGTGGGTCCTCTCAAATTCCTCCATCCCAGCTCCTCGCTTGGTGCCTTTGGCGGTCACCCCCTGCTCCAGGCATCACACCTCCGGGAAGAATCCACTGGCGGCAGAACAGGAGTGGGAGAGAGGCGGCTGTGCTTGGTGGCAGCTTGGGCAGTTGGAGGGAGGCCAGTACCTAATTCCTTGGTGTTTCCCAAGCAGCCGCTGTTGGGACAGGGCTTGGGTCAGTCCTGGGCTGCGACACTGTGAGCGAGAGGCAGCGGCTGCGGGACAGTCCTTCCTCATGTGGCATCTCCATCATGAAGGTAGTGTCAGGAGCTTCTTTAAAATGAAACCCTTCATGCCGTAGCAGGAGAGGCTGGGGAAGGTCCCTGGAGCAACGGGGACCCCAGGGCGGGAAGCAGAGGATGGTGGCCCTTCTGAAACCTGCTCTGGTCATCTGGCTACGTGCGTGAGGCAGAGCCGTGCGTCTGTCACGGGAAGGATCTGGGCCCGGCAAAGGCAGGGCTGCAGCACAGTGTGGCTGGAAGATGGCGGGGCCCTTTGGACCCTGGCCGGGAGCCAGCCGCTGCACCCACGGCAGGGCAGTGCTGGCCTCGCCCGCGCCTCTCCTGGCACCGCGGTGCCCAGGTGGCATGCGCAGCGACGTGGTGCCGCCGGAGAGCACGTTTTGCCCATGACATGGTAAGTGGTGGATGGGAGTGGAGTGAGTGGGAGCAAGGCAGAGAGTGTGGGGCAGGTAAGTGGTGGGGAGCAGGTGAAATAGGGCACCCACAGTGACCTGGGACTGCTGCTGCCAGGCAGACGTCCTCTTGGGGTGGGGTGTGGGGAGAGCAGGGTGTGTGCGGGTGAACCCTGCCGGTGCGAGAGCCGTGGCGGGGAGGACAGGCCAGGTCCCCCATGGAGGCCGTGCAGAAGAAGGGAACTGGGACCCAGGGGGTGGAAGGTCTCTGGAGAACAGGAGCAGAGCACAAGAGGGTTGGGATGTCTGGTATCTGGGATCTTGGCAGGGAAGGGACAAGCAGCGGGGGAGCATCGCTGGGAGGCAGCGGTGGAGGTGGGTCTGTCTGCCAGCGCAGGGGCCCTGCGGGACAGGTCAGCAGCGTGGGAAGGGCAACAGGCGTTAAGGTTCAAAGAGAGCAAAATGGCTGTGAAGGGAATATCGGAACATCTCCTGCTGCAGACGGGGAACACACAGCGTGCCCTCGGGCCTTACCCAGCCCCGGCTGGTAGCGGATACGTGGAGGGGAGGATGCAAAATGGGGCCAGGTTCAAGGGGACCTTTCTGGGAATAGTGGTGCCTTCGAAGACCTGGAGGCTCAGGCCGGTTTAAGAGCCTTTCCCTTCCCTTTTCCTCAGAGCTCACAAATGCCGAGCGGCTGCAGCCGCAGCCTGGCAGCATGTTGCAGCTATGCTGCAGAATGCGCCTTCGGGCCTGGGATGTTGCAGCGGGCATGCGGGGTTGTGGTAGATCCCGAGTACCACCACGGGTCAGAGGATACTTCCAGCAAAGAAGGATTTCACAGCTGTGAAAGCCGAGCAGGGCTGGTAGGTTTGGCCAAGGGAGTCAGATCTGAGGGCATCTGGGCCGGACCAGGAGGATGCTCTACACAGAGGCTTGGTGGGACTGTAACACACATCCTGAGCCGAGGACATCCGCTCCATACACCTACCACAGACCTCACAGGCTTTTCTGCAAAATAAACCTCCATTTGGAAAATCAGATCAAAAAAATAACGTGGTCTGGAAGGAGTGTCATCATATATAATCCAAAGGCAGACACGAGGGGTTATTTTCCAGCTCGCTGCTCAAGTGGTCCAGAATAGTTTCCTGGTCTTCAGCTGGCTGTTCTGGGTGCTGAGCCAGCTGATGAGCCTTGGGTAGCAAAGGTTGTTCCCTGGCTCAGTGCTACTGATACCAGGAGGTTACAGTGTGATGAACTTGTTCCACCTCGTTGTTCTGTTGGTGACTCAGAAGTTTATGTGTGTGTAACAACAATGCGTTTCTATTTCGGGAAGGGGGATCTCCAGGAGAAAACAACGGGGAGCTGATATAACTGGTTGGCAAGTCTCCAGGCACTTTGAGAGTCTGGTGTTTGGGTAGAAGTAGAGGATACTTTAGTTCACACAATGCTTAAATAATTCCTTGTATTGGTATCTTTCTTCTTTTAGGGAGACTCCCACCCACTGGCAGCCTCTGCCCGGCACGAAAGCAGCCATGTTGGTCAAAGTGAACAGTCTACGGCAGATGCAGAGCTCTTCAAACAGTTCGCTTCAGCTGCAGAGTGCTCCAGAGGCCAGCAGCCAAAAACCTCTTCCAAAACCAGCCCTATATGCTCAGCCTCAAGCCACGACCCAGAGCCCTGGAGCCACAAAGCAAATGCCTGCAGGAGAAACAAAGCAGTCTATGCAGATCAAAAAGACAGAGAATGGGGGGTTTTGCCTTGTGCTGATGAACGGCCCCGCTGCTCAAACACCTCCAAGGAGCCAGACAGGAACCCCCCAGCCCACGTCCCCCAAGTATGCCTCCCCTGCACCTATATACGATGAGCCATCTTTAGAGTCTCCGATTTATGATGAGCCACCAGTAGACATGGACACTGAAAGCGTCAGTGTGAGTGGGATTTCTCCACCAAGGTCACCAAGCAGTAGCTTAAAAAAGCAGCTACAACCAACCAAATTATTACATCATCCAGGGATGCAACAGCTGCAAGCTGCAAAGAAGCATGCAAGAAACGCCTCTTCCACTGAATACAGCCCAGCTGGCAGAGAGTATATAAAACACATGGTCAACGTTGACCAGTCTTCCAAACTCTCCCACACTTCTGCTGCAACAGCTGATGCCTCTGCTAAACTGCCTGGTCAGCTTACTTCAAAGGACAGCTTCAAGCAGTCCTGGAAGATCTTGGAAGCCAACGTCCTCAAGAATATGGAAGCCCACCACAGTAGGCAGAACAGCCTGCAGACTCAAGAGTACCCAACTGGCATAAGCCATCAGGATTCGGGTTATTCGACTGGCCCTTCTCCAAGCTTGAGAAAAAGGAAAGGAAGGAGGCAGGGGACAGGTCAAGGAAGACCTGGCTCTGTGGGCAGCAGCAGCGAGCTCACGGCTTTGAATGATAAGTTGATTGCCGAGATGCGTGCTGTGGTGGGCAGGTCAGCAGCTTGCAGGGGAAGCAAAGCCAGCCTCGATGCTGAAAGCCTGGAGAGCGGCATCCCGGCAGAGAGCAGCAAAGTCAGATTTCAGTCCGACCACTTGAAAAAATGCGTCAGCCGGAGCTCAAGGGATGACGTCTCGGCTAGCAATAGGTCTCTGCATAGACAGGGCCTGGAGAGCAGGGGCAGCTTTCCCAGCGATGGGGCTGCTCCGCAGGACACAGTGAGGCAGAAGAGGACTTTTGAGAAAGTAGATTCTTTAGAAAAGAACGTGACCAGCCAGACAAGTTTGGCTTCGTCAGATGCGACACGCCACTCCTCCCAGGTACCTCCCGATCTGCTCCGGGTTAAATCGCATACCTTTGCTGGACAGTCGTGGTGCAGAGCCCAGCACCGGCTCTGCTCCAGGGGGAGTTAGTGGATGGGCTGGAGGCGGAACACATCTGGGCCCACAGAACAGCAAACAGGTCACTAAGCTTCACAGCTTTGCAGGTGAAGACCCCATTTCAGGCTGGTGGCCGGAGAGGAGAGGGAACAGTAAAGGGGCTCGCGCTCAGCAAGCCTTCAGCACTTTGAGTAGCTCTGCTGTGTTGTTTGGGTAAATCTACTGCCTGGACATTTTACTGGCGCTCGTGTCTTCTCCAGTAGCCCTCGCCCTCCCATGTCCTCTCTGCGCTGGGATGGCCAGAGTTGGCAGGGTATGGGGCGCAGGTGTCAGGATTTCCGTGACAGGATTTTCTCATTTCTTTCTCTCTCTTCTTTTTTTAATAGTCCTTCATATTTTGTTCTTCCTTCTGATGGTTCCTGAGCATTGGCTGGAAATACTCAGAAAACCGGTGACAGTGACTAGCATCTTCTGGATGGAAATAGCTATTTTGAAGCCTGTTAGTGTGCCTGCAGAAGTGGAGTAGTTTTCCTCTGTAATGCAGCACTTCTGCGGAGTTTAGTTTGCATATTTTGTCCTGTTTGGGTTTGAAGGAACCTCCTGCTTCATGGTGGTAGTTTAGGTTTAGGTTCTACATAGGTAATTTTATGTCCTGTGGAGGTTTTGCTCACTCTTCCCATTACTCCACTCCTGCTGAACAGCCTGAGTCTCTGCATCTCTCTGCAAGGTGCAGCTGATAACGATCCTCCAGCCCGAAAAGTGCCTGTTTATTTTAACCCTTTGTTCTGTCTTTTCCCCGTTCGCTAGTCCATGACCTTTCATGAAGAAACTTGGCAAAGCTCCTTGACCATTCCCAGCTGCTCCAGTAGACCTGTGAGGTGTAACTTCCCTCTAACAGCCAGGCTGACACCTCTGCGCTGTATCAGATTGATGTGTGTGCGTTCTCCTCCTTATTGTAATTTCTGATTAGTTGTGCCTTGCCTGAAACCCTTTTCAAAACTGATGTCATGGTCCCACCTTCTCCATTTTTTTGGGCATGGGGCCAGTTTGAGTTTACATGACCTACATGTTGCAGTTGATAGTTCATCAACCTTATTTCATAGCCTCTTTAGACTTGTTGGATGACCGCTGTCTCTCTGGTCTTCAGGACATCTTACGCTTCATGGCATTGATGGGAAGAGCTGAGACTTGATGTCTTGATTATGCACAAGAGATGGTGGGTTGGGGATAGTCTGTGAATGGCCTTGAAAGTGAAGAAAAATAATGCATGTGTGGTAGGATGGAGAAGGAGAATACAGTGGAAGATGTAAGGAGATGGCTGTGGTGGTAAAGGCAACGAGTCAATAAATAAATACTGTGTTTACAGAAATACTCTGAGGTGTGAGAGTCCAAGTAAGGAAGGGAGAAGGTTGCAGAGAACACGGCACCAAAATCGCTGCCTCGGTGAAAGTGGCGGTGTGTGGCTTGAGTTACCAGCGATGTCCTGTGCTGGGCCTGTGTGTGGAGAGGAGAATCGGAGATGAGAAAATTCATTCTCCGGGGAGGGTGGGCAGAAGTTCTAGGACAGGCTGAGCAGAGGAGGATGCGTACTGTCAGCTCAGAGATAACAGCTGGGTAGTTGTGAGCACGAGATTTGAGATAAACTCTAGAGAGAGGAGAGAGCCAACAGCCTGCTGAACCTCTGGAGAGTAGGAGGAGGTGGATCCTCAGAAGTAACGTGCTGAAGGAGCAGTTAGGGTGACAGGAGGAAAACCAACCCTGGGCATGGAAGGTGGGTTGAAGGAGACTGAGGATGGAGCTGGCAGAGAAGAGCTGCAGACAGGGACTTCTACTCAGTGTGTTGGGTGAATTCAGAGTGGGTGAGGAGGTAGAGGGGTAACGCAAGAGATAAAAAACCAAAACAATGTAGAAAAGCAGGAGGAATGATTGTGCCCCAGGCTGGCAGTGAGAGGTGGAGTGTGGTGTGTGCTGATCTCATCACCCACATGTAGGTACATGTTGGGAGTAAGACAGGGAAGGGCTGGACTGCACAAGCCTCTGTGGTGAGTGCAGCAGCTGAAAACACTGGCTTGCTCTAAACGTTTAGGAACTAACGTGGTTTGGGGCTGACGTGGGCCAGGACCGGGATGGAGTGTGGCACTCAAGTTAAGGGGGATCTGCAAAGAAGGAAAATGCATGTTTTATCTCACTTTTTCTGCTGCAACGTTTCTGTTTCTTTGTTTTCCTTTAAAGGCCAAAACCCTCAAGATTATCTTGTTTGGCCTTTTCTTACTTTCTGGAGGTCTCCTTGGGGAACACAGAGCAAAGTGTGGGCTGTTCAGCTCTTAGCTGCTGGATGTGGGAATTATGTGTCCCAGGCTGCCACTTCCATCCAAAACAGTATTCTGGATGGGCAAAATAGGTGTCTCACTCTCACAAGTAGTTATTACATATCATTTCCTTGGATCAGTACTACAAAGCTCTAATTATGAGCTTATTATCCATAGCGATCACTGGGGAAGAAGGGTGGGCAAGGGCTGTGTGTAAAAACTGCATGAAGTCTGGGAGGAGGAAGGTGTTTGTCTCTGCTGCTTATCTCTAAACGCTGGTGGCCTTGTCCCTGGAGCAAGTGAGTTTGGTCACTGGAGACTGCGGGTGGGGAGCAGCTGTCCCTAGTTCTCCAGGAAGAAGAAACAACCCAGTACTTGGGAAGAACAATTCTGGTGTAGCTTGGGGAGGGTTATGCCTGTGGGTAGGCAGCCGGTCACAGAGGTGTCCCCGGGTCCTGTGCAGACCCGCAGAAGCACTGGGTCTGCAGCCACCACCTGTGTCCTGCCCACGGACCCTGAGGACCAGACCCTGTTTGGCAGGAGATAGTGATGTTTCTGTTGGGTATGGTGAGAGCCGGCTCCGTTGGGTGGAAGTGGAGTGACACAGATATCCAGTCTCTTTCGCCTCACCAACTCAACCACGATTTATCCTGCCTGGGTGACAGCGTTGCCATCAAAAGAGCCGTGCCCACGCTTCGCTGTGCCCATGCTCTGCCTTGCCCATGCTCTGCCTTGCCCATGCTCTGCCTTGCCCATGCTCTGCCATGCCCATGCTCTGCCATGCCCATGCTCCGCCACGCCCGTCAGCTTCTCCTCTCCTGCTTGTACGTCTGGCTAGTGTTTCTGTTAGGAAGGTCAGGTTGGCATTGAGGATCCTGTTCTCAGTGCCTCAGTGCAGAGGCTGTCCTGGCAGAGGCTGCCCAAGCTGCACAGCTCCTGGTGGTTACCAGCCATGTTGATTTGGTTTTGTCTTTTTTTTTTTTTTTTCTTTTTTGTCACTAGAACTTGGGAAAATAGTAAAGCCAGGAACCAGCTGTGGTATTGTAGGGGCCACAAATGGTAAAGGCAAAAAGGAAACAGTGCTAACAGTGCTATCCAGTCTCTGCCTCCTCCTGGTGTTCCCCACCCACCTCCTGTGGCTCCGCAGGAACCGAGGGGTGAAGAGCGGGGAGAAACTTGTCTCCTTGTTGTGTGCGTGGTGCTGCTCTGGGAGTCAGCCCAGCTCCTGCTCGGGCTGTCCCCCAGGGCTCTGGGACAGCTTGGACAACCAGCCCTGTTACCCCATGTCCTGGCGGTTCCCTTGGGTCAGCACCGGTGTGCGGCTGTGCCAGCCAGGCTCCTGCAGACGTCAGCCACCTGCCCTGCACAAATCACGCTGTGTACAGGTTCACCGCTTCGCAGTGGCTGGTAGCTTCATGACTTACTGTTGATAATTTCCATAGCGGGGTACGGAGTCACCTCAGCTGCTTCTAACTGGTCTGTTCTCCATTGCAGCCCGGGACGATAGAGCTGGACCCCAAGCAGGAGCGCAGCGGCCAGCCTGGCAGCTGTGCAGGGTATCATTTCCCTTACAGCACTCTGCGGAAGCCCATCTCTCAGAGCAGCATGGCAGACTGGGCTTCCAAAAACCTGAACATGCACACGCAGGGCATCTTCCGCCGCAGGATCTCCATCTCCAACATGCTGTCCTGGAATGGTGGCTCTATCAAAAAGCCAATGCTCATCACTAGCAATCGTGCCATCAAAAAAGAGGCCTGTGAGATGTTCAAACTGGTACAGAGCTACATGGGGGATCGTCAGACTCGCATGGACCGGAATCACGTGGCGTTGGTCACCGTCACCAAGTGCTGGAGCGTGCAAGGTTTACGGGATGAGCTCTACATACAACTGATCCGGCAGACAACGGATAACACATGCTACCGAAGTCTGGCATGGGGCTGGGAACTGATGGCCATCAGCCTGGCCTTCTTCTCCCCATCACCCAAATTTCAGTCATACCTGGAAGGTTACATTTATCGCCACCTTGACAGTGACGAGAACAGTAAGTGCCCCATGCACACCCACTCTGTCCCAGCAGCATTCTGGTGGGTTGTGCCACTTCTTCAGGGTTATCTGGTTTTTAAAGACACAAGTAGTCACCAGGCAGTGCTGTGGTTTCCATCAGTGAGAGCACCAGGTGCTGGGCAAGTTCATCCTTCCTCGGCGGGAGGAAGCTGCCACCAGCTCGTGACCCTGCAGTTCTCACTCGTGTCTGCTAAAGAAATGCCAGCCCTGGACGGTGCTGGTCTCGCTGCTCAGCATGGCAACACAGCACTGGAGAGAGCTGATTGGGACTCGCCAAGGGCACAGTGCCTTTGGGTTCTCTGAAGACATGATTTACTTCAAAGTTCCTTAAAGCAGGCAAAAAGAAAAAAGATAACTGTTAATACAAGATTTTTTAAGGGAGCCAGGCTTTAGCCTGGCTGGTGGTCAAGGTCCTGAAGGCTGCTGGCTTTTGTTGTGATAGAAGGATCTATCTCTTCCAGAAGCCCTGGGGACCAGCACAGTCTATGTCCAGTTATTACCCTAGTTTTAATTGCTATAGCATCCTGCACAACCCAAAATAAAAATAAAAAAAAAAGGCCAGGTGCCAGCCTGGAGAGTATTTACTGGCTGATTTGTCACTGTTCCAGCAGTGCTCGCTGCGTCTTGTCCAGTCTCAGACAAGAAACCAGAGCACCTATTTCCACTTGGGCTTCAGACAGAGGTTAAAGCCCCCCCAGGTCTCCAGGGCAGGGGCAGAAGTTCTGCCCCAACACTCCTGCCCCTGTCAGTGGGTGCAGCGGTGGGTCCCAGGGCAGCACTGGAACAACGCTGACCTTTGCCTTCTGGTTTCATGCTTGTAGCCTTAACGTGGGGTTCCATCACTGAACTGCTGGATGTGTGGCACTGGTTTGGGTTTTCATGAGGATCCAAAATCTTTGTCACTTCTCCCCAAAACGATTCCCTCCAGCTACGCTTGGACCAGGAGCAAAAGATCACCCAGCCAGCACCAGGGTCCAGGCAGCGAGGAGAAGTCTGAACTGTCTGAGTGGGTTGTTCCTTCTGCTGGTGTTCAGGCAGTAAGTTTATTTAGGTCTAAGCTTGCTGCCTGGAGCCCTTCTCAACTATTTGGCCATTTGGAGAAGTTGGGAGATGTTCTGGGCCCCTCATGCCGGGGTGTTCAGAGCTGGCCTCAGTGCAGGACCTCTTTGTGCTGGAGTTAGGCTGGTGGCCGTGTCTAAGGGCAGTTCTGGGATTTGGTGTTCCATCATTTCACATTGTTAATCCAAATCCTCTTCTGCATTTCCAGTTGCCCAGCGCATCAAGGAGCTTGTGGATCTGAAAACCAAGAAGAACTCAAAGTCCAGGAAAAAGAGGAAACAAAACACGGAGGATGAAGGTAAAGGGAGGCACAGTGTGCAGGAAGCACGAGGGAGGGACTGCACTGGCCTCAGACGGGCGGGGATGCCGAGCTGCGCTGAAAATCAGACCGTTGAAGTGCATAGACTTAGATTTGGGAAACTTTACTGCAGGTGGCTGGTGTGAGAGGTTTGACCAGTGTGTGGGTCAGCAGCGTGGGTGGCAGCTGGGCAGCACATGGGACGGTAGCAGCGTGGCGGCAGGGGGGGACCCCTTTCACTCACAGTTGTGTGAGAAAAGGGGTTTTAGTTGGGCTGCAGACCTGGGGCTGTAACTCTGCTGGTCCGTGTGTGCCACGGAGTGTCCTGTAGCACCTTCCAGTGCTAAAGCCAAATGAGCTGGCAAGTTGGAAAGAGCCTGGGTTTTGTAAACCTCCACCCACCCGGAGGACCTTCAGGGAGGACTCGAGTGTCTGGCGAAGAGCGCTGCCTTCTTCCCTCCAGCATTGGCTCCTCCTTGCCCGTGCTTCCTGGGCTCTGCAGGCCAGGGCTCACAGCAGCATCTCTGCTGAACGAACAAGAGCTCTCGTATTCCCCCAGCCTCGGGTTTCAGCTGCTGACTGCAGGAAAATACTTTATCTGGCAAGAGTCTCGCTAGACAAAGTCCATTCAGGTTTTTTTTATATTGCTTTCAGGGAACTTGATCCAACCCAGTGAATTCATATCAGGCATCAGTTTAAATCCTGTGGCCTCGGTGTTTTTGATCTGGCAGAGCTGGAGCCCAGCTCTGCTGAGCTCTACCTGATGCCAGCAGCTACGGCCACTTCTCTCTGTCACTGCTCCCCCGGGGCAGCCGCAAGCCTGGGAGGTGGCTGAGGAGGCCCCTTGGTCGCAGCCCCTGAGTGGTGGGTTAGGGCTGCAGTAAGAGCATCTGCCGCTTCTCTGTCTCTGGTGGGATTCAGAGCAGAGACCTGAAATGGCACAGGAGGGTTCCGTTTCTGGCAGGCACGTGTCTTTTTCCTTTCCTGTTCAGGCCCAGGAGAGTTCAGGCCATTCTGAGCCCTTGGAAAGTCGTTCTGCTTGTGCTCAGAGGGACTTTGATACGATTACGGGACCAGCTCTCCGGGGATTGCTCTGCACAGGGCTGAGCGGGTCCGTGGGCTGAGCGGGCTCCACTCTGCAGCTGCTTGTCTATAGTGCCTGTGCTGGAGTCCTGCTTAGAGGAAGATGGGGTAGTTTTTACCTAAAAATCAAAAGGAATTTAAAATACAATACAAATATATGAAATGTGGTGAAGGCGGCACACCAGGACAGCTCTGAAAAGTTTGCAGAGTTGAGTACTTCAAAGTGTCTGCATGGCCTCAGCTCCTGCTGAACTGGCGAGGGCTGCCAGAGAGCCAGCCGGTCGCGTGAACCAGCTGTCCCACAAGTGACCGATAACGCTGAGGGTCTTTGCTGTGGCCTGACCTCAGAGCTGCACCTGAAGCAAGGGAAGATCCTCCAGGAACAGGCCAGGTTCTCTCTACTTGCTGCTGGCTGGAAGGGTCAGGCTTTTCCTTGGGCTGCCGAGGTCTGCTGGGTGTGTGAGGGGTGGGCAGGACACAGCTCCCTGGAGGTGCAAGGCTGTTGTGAGGAGAAGTTTGTTACTAGCTCTGAAATACTGAGGTGCTTCTGGAAGCTGTAGCAGCAATTTAGCAGAGAAATCCGTAGGGAAATTAAATATGCCGTCTTCAAACAGAGCCGAATCGTGGATATGTAGCATGTATGTAAGTCTTCCAGTGAAAAATGAGGTTAAAGCCGTGATTACACACACACACACACACACACACACACTCTCTCTTCCTTCAGCACAGAGGCTTATAAGTAAACACGTGGGTGAGTAAACATTCATCATCTGACATGCACCCAGAGAGATAATTTTGAAGCTTCCCATGGTTACTTCTGCAGTCTTCATCTTCTGACGTGATTCTCTGTAAATGAAATGTGACGGTGGTGCGAGGTCTTTTCATGGATCAATAACCTGCTGAAGAGCAGAAGAATAACAGGTAGAAATAAACGGTGTGTTTTCAGGAGGAGGATTGTCTGCTGATCCTGCAGGAATGTATGCTGGGCTTTGGCTCTATACCAGAAGGCAAATAATGAGCTGGCAGCTTGGTGTTGGTACAAAATTATTCAGGATTGTAAAAACTGAGGGTGCAGAGGGATCTCACAGGGGTAAGTGACTGAGCAATCGAGCAGCAGAGAAAACAGTGTCAACAAAAACAAAGTATTGCGGGTGGGGAGATGTCCCTGCCGCGCCGGCTCCTCTGGAGCCTTTTCAAGATGTTTTGCAGCCCGTGTGTGAAAGTCCCAGAACGTACAGATGGTGCTGGGAGGCGGCAGTAACTGGGCAGGGGGTTATAGAAAAGGGACAGAGAGCGAACCGGCGCCCGGTGGTGGTCATGCTCTGCCTGCTCCGCGTGTCCTGCCTGTGGTCCCTCCAGGGCTGGGGAGCGTGGCAGGGGAAGCCCCATGGGAGCTGGACCTGGTGGAGGGCAGTGGAGGGTCAGTGGGCTGAAAGAAACTGCAGGTCACCTGGGGAAGGCGAGAGGAAGAAAATTCATCATCATTTGTCATAGCAGAAGAATTGGAAGCCACCTGGTTTTGTTGCTGGGCAGCAGGCGAAGAGCGCTGTCCTGACGCACAAAATGAAATGGTTAGAGTCGGCAAAGCCAGAGCAGGGTGTGGTGGAGGTTAGAGCATAAACGGGGGTAGGAAGAGAGGGGACAAATCCGGGGAGGTTCATGGTGCAGGTGCAGCACTGCCTCAGGGTATCCCACCTGCCCTTAGCCAGGAGGTTTCCACAAGGGAATACTCACTTTTCAGACATCCTGTACGTGTTCCTTACCCTCCTGCGGCAGATGAAGCGCGGCATTCCCCACGCAGGGAATGGTGCTGGAGCAGCGCTGCTGGGATGCAGAAGGACGCACTGGTGGAGTGAGGAAGAGGGACTAAACCACCGCTGTAAAGTGGAGGTGCCTGGGCAGGTCTAAGCCAGGAGAGCGGCACCGAGCAAAGCCCAGCCGAGCTGCTCAGCAGGCACCTACCCCTGTGCCCAAGAGCAGAGCAACTCTGGGAGCTGCTCTGCCTGCGCCAGGCTGCGGTCATGAGGGGCTGTGGTGGATCGGAGAAACAGCCGGACAGCAGGTTCTGCTGTGCTAAATACGCGTCCCGTCGCCGGGTTCTGAATCCACATTGCTGCATTTTTTAAAGACACTTTTTGGCAGGAGCTGGTTCAGGTCTTTCCAGAAGGTGTGTTCCTGCCTGTGTCCTGCCTGTGCCCTGCCTGGATTTAACCTGCTGTAAAAGGAGAGGTTCTCAAGAAGCTCTTTGCGTGTGTTTCTAGGCCAGCACATGGGAAAATATTTTCCTTTGCAAACTATTTTTCACTGTGTGGGCCATTCATAGTCTTCTGTTGGCGAGTTCCTGCGGCTGCTGTGGTACCACAGGAAATGAGAGATCAGTGTGGATTTCAGAGATCCATGGTGTGCTCAGAGGAGTGGAACGGCCTTCAGCGGGAGCCCTTTCCAGCCCCTGCAGGCCAGGCTGCCCGTCCCTGTGCCCAGGGGCCTGAGCTGGGGAGCGGAGGGCAGGCCTGGCCCGCGACCTGGGAGAACTGACGGTGCGTGGTGAGCTGTTGGGTCTGGCCCCACACGCGTGGGGCACGTTTAGTGATCTGTTTCTTGGCTCCATGCGTGGCCCCAACAGTCCCCTCTGGGCCAGCGGCTGCAGCTCAGTCATTGCTGGGAGCAGCACGCCCCGCTGCAGAAAGTGCGGGGCGTAGGTTTAGGCTTCTCCAGTGTCGGGAGCTTTCTGGGAAAGCAAAAACAGGCTTCAAGCAAATGTATCTGGCTGCTGCCCATGCATCGGCCGTGCAGGCTCTTCAAGGCAACCAGTTCCTTTGCAAACCTCGTTTGCCAACTCCTGGGGTGATTGTGGGTTTCACGGTCTAATTACAGTGTGAAAGAACATTTCCTATTATTAGTTGTGCATGTGCTGCCTGCCCTGTACTTGTGATGCAGAGACACTGCCCGGCCTCTTCCCATTGCTCCTTCCTGAAGCGGCTGACACTTTGCATTGGGGCGTTGTCTGCGCGCTTTCCCCACGGAAGCTGTAACCTTGTGAAGCGTCACAAAGCAGCTCATTGGTTTTACTTTCTTTAATCCTTAGACATTTCCAGTGTAAATCATGCCTGGGATTAGCAGGATTTTTGCATACAGGGAATATTTTGCTTTAGACATTCCCAAGAGAGAGAAGTTCTTAGAACTGACTTTCCTTCCCATTGCCTGGGGGAGAGGGGGCTGCTGTGGTGCCTCCTCCGGCATTGCTCCAGCGGTGCGGAGAGGCTCCGCTCCAGCTGTTAGGCAGGTTGGTTGAGGCAGGGGCTGCTTGTTTCATCGTGGGGAGACAAGACTGTGGTTTGTCTGCTGGCTGAGAGGGGAACAGGGAAAAGAGCATCTCTCACCTTTGTGAATTGTTCTGCTTGGGAAGAGCTCGTCCTCCGTCTGCACTGAGAGGATTTGAGGAACTCCAGGCTCCTGCCCAGCTTACCTGAGCCACAGGGTGTGTGAAAGGCTGACCTGAAACATGCAGCATCTGACCAGAACGTGGATTTTAAAAGCCACAAGGATTGTGAACTCTGCTGCGAGCTTTGAACCTGGCAGGGAATCAAATAGGGCAGATCTATTCACTGCTTTCAGCAAGCAATTGGGTTTGACTCAAAGAACAAAAGGCCAATGGTTTTGGAAAAACTCTCCCAGCGACCAGTGCTGTCAGTGCAAACATTTCCCTTGGTGTCACGGGGAGATGAGCTCTGTGAAGGCTGGCTCTGCTCTCCCTCAGAGTTCACTGAACCAAGCGCAACTGGAGCAGCTCTTCTTGTGGAGGGCTGCAGCTTTTGCGGGGAGGTTCCTGACCTCCAGCACGTCTGATTCTCCTTATACCACAGAACATGCCTGAGCCTCGTGGTACAGGGCTGGGTTGGAGGAAGCTGCAGCCAGGAGAGCAGGGAAGCTTTCTGCAGGGCTTTGGGAAGGTGAGAGAGCCCCTGCCTCCTTCCTGCACCTCTCCTTGTGCCCTGACCTCACTCTTGGTGCTGCCTCTCCGGCCCCGCACGCCTTTCCCTGCTGCTGCCTCTCTCACTAGCCCAGGACTGCAGTTCTTGTATCATAAACAATTTCTTTAAAACACTTCGAAGTCTTTCCTGGCAGGAGGCTGGCTCTGCCCGCTTTTTGGCTGAGACCTGGCAATACATAAACACCCAGCCCTGTGTCTGTGAGCCACACCGCTTCAGCCGTGCCGCTGGCAGCAAGGACTCGCACTCTCAGGAGTGCCCGGGCTGTGAGTGCCAAGGGCACCGTGCGTTGAGTCAGGACAGGGCCAGGTTGCCTGCGTGAGAGGTGATCCGTGGGAGCGGGGCTGGGAGGTGCAGAGCTACACGCCTTGACCCCTAAGGTGAATCCCTCCAAGCCCAGGCGCTGACTTGTGCTGATGCTGCAGCCATGGGGCTGCAGGGCTGGGGGCTTCAGGGCCGGGGGCTTCAGGGCGCTGGGTGCGAGGTTTCTGCAGTTTCTTGGCCCTGCCTGCACTGCCGGCTGTGCAGGAGGGGGGTGGCTGTTTGTACTGCTGTGACCTGCTGCGCTGGTGCTCTCTGAAGGGCTCCGGCGGGGTGGGTGCACGGTGCTGCAGGCTGACCGCTCATTTCTCCTTCCTGCCAGGTCTGCCCATCAGCACCTACGCCAGATACTGCTACCGGAAACTTCAGAAAGTGGCCGTCACCGGAGGCAAAAAGGTGAGCGGCTGCCCTTGTGCCAGGGCCCGCAGGCTGCCTGTGCGGCACTTTGCTTCCCAGGGCCCAGAGCGGTTGGTGCCGGGACTCCTGGAGGTCACTGCTCATTCAGTGATGGGAAGTGGAGGTAGAACAGGCGGGGGAGGCTTGCTCAGGGCTCCTCTCCTCACGAACGTGTGAGAGAAGGCTGCTGCCCAGGTGCTGCCATCCTCCCGGCAGACAGCAGAGCCTGCCATGCTGGCAGCCGCATGGCTGGGTGCTCCCTGGCCCTCGGGACGTGGAGGACAAACCTGATGTTCACCTGTCTCCAGAGTGAGAGGAGCTGTCTGTGCAGGGGATGCCCATCACTGGGTTTCCTCGGGTCAGGGAAGAGTCTCCCTTTGCCACTGAGAGCTTGCCTGGGCTGGGTGTTGCAGCCAGTTTACTGCAGAGTTGTTCATTCCCAATTAGAAAAATCACACAGCAGAGATGGATGGTGCGGAGGGGAGCCTCTGGATATCCCCCTCCTCCCTTTCCTCCTCACGGTCTATGCGGGGCTGCGAAAGCTGTCGGGCAGCCTCAGCCTGTCTGTCCTATGTCTCTGAGCCAGATCCGCTCTTCTTTTATTTCTGCAAATCCCTCTGGGGCCTCCCTGCCATCTGGGCTCTGTGTACAGCGAGCAAATAGCTGAAATACCTCGGGAGGGGTGAAGGCTCCCGGCACTCCTGCGGGGTGGGACAGGCATCGCACACAACCGCAGCCCTCTGAGGGGTCAGCAGGAGCTTCCCCTGGGGTCGGCGGGAGCATCCCCCCTTCGCCACGGGCGCTGGGCAGCCCCTCGCCCCTGTGACAGCACTCCGCGTTTCTCCGAATCTCTGCCAGGGGAGATTCAAAGCTCCTTTTCAGTGTCAGAGTCGTTCAGGAGCAGCAGATCCCAGTGCCTGCTTTTCAGTGCGCTTTAGCACTCTGAGAGCAAAGCTTTCCCTGACGTTGGAAATACCTGGCATTCCCTTCTCCAAAGGGCTGTTTTTCAGCTCTCCCGTGGCCAGGCGCTTGCCCAGCAAAGTGTGTACATGTTGCCCTCTGCTGACCTCAGCACAGCCAGGGACGGGCTGGGCTCCATCCTTCCTCCCACCACGACAGCTGCAGCAGTCTCCCCGATGAGCAAAATATGGCAACAGAATCCCTGAAAACAGCCCGAACTCCCCAAAGCAGTCTCCCACCAGCAGACAGCAGCTTCTCTGCTCCTCTTAGGTCTGATGGATTGAAGCTCCCCTGATTTTAGAAGGTGGAGTCTGCAGAGTGAGACCTGTGCTGACAGGAGGCCAGCAAGGCGTGTGGGCTGGCCTCTGCATCCCGGCCACTTACCGCCACTGTCCCCTGGTCACTGTTTCTTGGTGGGCTGGCTGTGTCACAGCTGCACTGAGCTCTTCTCTGTCGTCAGGGCCTCCGTAAACCAACAGTGGAGGAGATAACGCATGCCAGGAATGCCATCGTGACGCCATCGCTCTTCGGCAGCTCGCTGGAGGAAATCATGCTGCGGCAGCAGGACATGTACCCTGGTAACAAGCTGCCCTGGGTGCAGACGCAGCTATCGCAGCAGGTCCTGGCCCTGGGAGGAGAACAGACGGAAGGGATTTTCAGGTGAGCTTTTGGGGGGCCCTGTTACTTCTGAGCCACCCACGTGTGTCAGTCCTCAAAGCCGAGAAGTCAAGATTGACTTCCGTGTGCTTTCTCTCCCCTGAGAAGAGCACTCTGCTGCGGATCGGAGACAACCCGGCCTTCCCCAGATTCAGGAATTATCTCTTAAAGCAGCATTAGCCCTTGCGCGTGCATTAGCACAGAGGGGACAGCGTGAATGGGACCTGAACCTCTTAGGACAGCACGTACCCAGGCAAGGTCTTGAACTTCCATCGACTTCAACAGTAGCAGCTGGTCAGCGTGGGGAAGGGACGAGCTTTTGGGTCCCTGGCAGAGCAGTTCATCAAATGCATCTGCCTTGATGATGCACAAGACGTGAGGAGTCAAGAGAGACACAGAATCTGTATGGTGAATGTTGGGGGTTCTGGTTTGGGGTTCTGGTTTGGGGTTCGTTTTTTCAATCAACCTTTTGTGGTTTTATTGAAGATTTGTGTAGTTTTTAGGTAGCTGAATGGCACTTAAGGCAGCTAGCAAGAGTCTCAGCTTCGCCTCGTAAGGGTTTCTAACAGCGTGGTACATGTAGCCAGAGGTGCTTCTCATCTCTGGACCAAACGTGCTGCAGAGCCCTAGTTACAGAGTGAGGACAGACAGCTGATGTCTGAGCTAGTGGGAAGGAAACAATTCTACCCCCACTTTAAAGCCGTGTCTGAAAACAGGCAACCCGTGCTCTGAGGAGCTGCTCCTGTAGCTGCCGCTGGTGCCTGCTCCCTTCTCCCCGGGGCCCCAGGAGCAGCTTCAGGGCCACGGTTTGCTGGCCAGCTGCCACCTCAAGCACATCGCCCCACTCGCTCTCTAAAGCCCCTTTGCTGCGCTCTGTCTGCAGGATCCCTGGTGACATAGATGAAGTCAACGCACTGAAGTTGCAGGTGGATCAGTGGAGGATCCCGAGCAGCCTCAGTGACCCCAACATCCCAGGTACGGGAACGTGGCAGCCGCGTGTGCTGCAGCCTCGGCGGGGGTGCAGTGTGGGGGGGAAGGTGCAGGAGCAGCCCGGGTGTGCTGCTGCCTGGGGACATGCACAAGGCTGTTCCCACCAGTTGGGTTTTCGTTCTGTGCCTTTCCACTGCTTCTCCAAGTACTGCCCATAGAGGAAACCCTGGGGGCGGCGGGGTAACCTCTGCCTCCCGCTAGGGGTGGTGGGGGGAACCTCTGCCTCCCGCTAGGGGCGGTGGGGGGAACCTCTGCCTCCCGCTAGCTCCGGCGTATTGAGGCTGGGCAGGCTGGGCAACATGGCTGGGAGTCATGCAGCAGCAGTGCTCTAGCCCCAAGGGCTCATTGTCCTCTCCTTTAGGCGGCCCCAGAGCCGCTGCCTGCGGGAGCAGGCAGAAAAGAGCCAGCATTTCCCTCTAACTGGCCAGTTTGGCTGCCTGAGAGTTTCAGAGCCAGGACCTAAACAAGGAGGAACAGCACAAGTGCAGAATCCCTTCTCTGCCCTCTGTTTCTGAGGCGTTGAGTCTCGCTGCCAAGTTGGCCTCTGAAGGTGGTGGGGAGGTAACCAGAGCTGTTCTCATGTGCCCTGCTTTGTGCCCAGCCTCTCTCCTCAAGCTCTGGTATCGGGAGCTGGAGGAGCCCGTGATCCCCCAGCAGTTCTACACAGAGTGTATCAGCAACTACGAGAACCCCGACGCTGCCGTGGCCGTAGTGCAGCTTTTGCCGGAACTCAACAGACTGGTGCTGTGTTACCTCATACACTTCCTGCAGGTAGGCAGCCCCCGCAGCCCACGCCCTGCTGTCGGCCGGGAGCCTGCAGCATGTGCGCAGTGTTAGTGGGGCAGCTGTGGTGGGCCATCGGCAGGGTTTTAGGACCTCACCAGTATTTAAGGTGGGATTGATGGAGGGGATCTGCTGTCCTTGTCCTTACGGGAGCAATAAACTGTGTTCCTGGTCTTGTAGAATGTGGGGCTGGTCCCAAAGGGTGAGATCTGCAAGATGTTCCCTGTCTGCTGAGGCTCCCAGGCTATCGGCTGTGTCAGACCATAGTGGTCTTCCTTCCCCTCTGGATGCGTGGCTGTGGGGGCATTGTCCTTCAGGGAGGCCACATCTCTGCTCTCCCTGCACTTCTTCTCAGGCCACGTTTTTGTAGTCTCTCACCTTTTCCCCTGCTCGACCTGAATGTCTTCTTATTATCTGCAGATCTTTGCTCAGCCATCAAATGTGGGCAGAACGAAGATGGATGTGAATAACCTGGCCATGGTGATGGCCCCCAACTGCCTGCGCTGCCAGTCTGACGACCCTCGCGTTATCTTTGAGAACACGCGCAAAGAAATGTCCTTTCTTCGCATGCTGATAGTGCACTTGGACACGAGCTTCATCAAAGGGCTGGTTTGAGCCACTGGCCCTGGGGTCTGAAACATTGCTGTGGGGAGTTGCTGGGCGCCCGAAGTCTTCTCCCCTCCACTTAGGTTTCTTCCATTGTCCTTGCTGTTGTCACGCCCGGGGTTAGCCCCTGGAGCATCTCCCAGCATATGACCTCAAGGACAAGGACTAGACACTCCTGGAAGGCTCGGGCTGTTCAGCACCAGGAAGTCCTTGGACATGCCAGGCCAGATTCAGCAGTTCCTGGCCTTCCAGAGTGTGTCAGGGGGCAGCCCTCCTCCTTGGAGCCACAGGACTGGTTGGTTATTGAAAGGGCTGTGACATCCTGAGAAACTGCTACCTGGGGCAGTGAGACTCTCCATCTCTCTTCTGGAGGCAGACTTGGCTTCAGGTAGGAGGACATCACTCCTGTGTTGTGGCATGAGCTGGTCCTGCGGGAGATGCTGCCTCATTGGGGATAATCTCACTGCTCTGGAGCCAGCCTGGTTCACCTCTGCAGACTCTTGGGAGGCATGAGAGTTGTTCTGACACCCCACGATGCTGTGGGTAGAAGGGGGTGAAGGTGTGGGGTGTTTGCTGAGGCAGAGGCATTCCTTCAACTGCCCTGGTCAGTAGAAGCTCGTGGCAGCCCAGGGCGAGGAGGTGTTTGAGCCTCCGCTGCTGGTGGCTGGGTAGGCAGACATCCCTGACAGGCCGGATCAGCATAGCATCCACCTCACCCTCTCCATTAGGCAGCTTCAGAGCTGTACGGCAGCGTGCAGGACCAGCCCTGTGCTGAGCTAAACTAGCACCCACCCCACCATGGGGGCTGGGGATGGGAAGGAGGCCACACACCCAGCAACAAACAGATCAACAGCCTCTAGCACCCTCCTAGCAAGGGCTATGTCCTTGGGAGGGGTCATCCCCGCGGCCTCGCAGCTCCTTTCTGCTTCGGGAAGCATGAGCTGACACCAGCTTTCCTGCAGCACCTGAGCCCCTGCTCAGAGCAGCCTCCACAGCACCCCCCTTCCCAGACCGCTCTGCCGGGGGCTGAACCCCAGTTTTGCCCACCCTCCTGGCTTAGCTCTGTTCCACAGAAATCTGGGCAGACCCCACGGTCAGACATGCCCCTGTGCTTGGATGTTCCCCTCCGGGTTGGGCCGCCGCGTTGCCGTGTGCTCGAGAAGTGCTGACGGCGGCAGCCGCGCTCGTCCCAGCACCTTCCCTCGGGAGCTGTGGAGGGGTGGGAAGGGAAGGGGCAGGTCTGAGCGGCTGAGCTGTGGCAGAGCCCCTGGTAGGGGTGGTGTCAGGTGGGCAGCTCCGCACTCTCACCCCTGCGGCTCTCTGTGTCCAGCAGAAGAGGCCCAGGGAGGGCAGCATTTCCTGGGCAGCACGAGGATTCCCCCACAGCTGTGGGATGCTGCTGCATGTTCTGGAGCAAGCAGCAATTTCCAGTGCTGTGGCATCCCGGTGCCACTCCTCTCTTCCTTCGACATCTCCGTGCTGCAGGCAGGTCTGCTGCAAAACGCTGCTCGTGCAATGCTAAGTCGGCTGGTAGCGTCCAAGGTTGCATTTGCATTTCTGCGTCCCTCCTGGGATCACCGTCCTCCTGATGGTGGGGGGAGCCAGGCGCTGCCAGCAGCCAGGTTTAAAGCTGATGTTTGAATTTGTTCTGGAAGTTTAGGCATAAGGTGCTGCATGCAGAGAGTGCCCCTAGCCTGCGGCCGCCTGGGTCTCATGACATACATGAACAGGGCTTCCAGGGCACATGTGTGCTCGGATGAACTCCACAGCAGGAGTTCACGAGTGCCCAGCGAACAATGGTCACGGTTCCTCGCCTTGTGCCAGGTGCTTTTATGGGCCAGTGGGCCAGGAAATCTTGCTCCCATGTCAGGATTAGCTCTGTCAAATGTGCCCCCAGATGTGTGCCAGGACCTGTTCAACACCCATCCCATCCCATCCCATCCCATCCCATCCCATCCCATCCCATCCCATCCCATCCCATCCCATCCCATCCCATCCCATCCCATCCCATCCCATCCCATCCCATCCCATCCCATCCCATCCCAGTGCTTCGAAGCCATTCAGCCCAGTTTGGCCTTCTGAAGCTCCGAACAACTTGTACTCCAGGTGCGGGGCTCCTTTCCCAGCAATGCAGCGGTGGGCAGGGGGTTACCGGCTCTGCCACCTTGTATGTGAATTTGAATCATTGCCAGGCTCGGGGTGCCACGTCCTGCCCCCTCCTTGGGCTGCGGATGCCCGTGCCTGTGTCGGGCTTTGCCTGCAGCCAGCTACCGTGCTGGTGACCCCTGTTACTCCCTGCACTTTGCTGTAGCAGCCAGTCAAACTGTAGGCGTTTGCTGCTATTGCAAACGAACGCTTTTGCCAGGGCTGTAAAATAGGCTCATAAATGACACTGGATATTATTTTCTTTGCCAACAGATTTGTAAATACGAATCAGTAAAGCAGCCTCTCCCCTGTTATAATAATAAATAAAATCTCCATGGTTGTCTCTTCTCATCTTGTGATTTCTGAATCACGATCATGTCTGCCTGCAGAGGTCAGCCTGGATGTCGGTGTTCCTGAGTGACGCTTGGGAACCAGCGTGACCTGAGCACGTGGAAGCCAAGCTGCGGGCTGGCGCTCAGGCAGCTCCTAAGGGACACTCAAGGAGACTTGGAAGAGAAGGGGTTAAAACAGATAAAAGACAGTACTCCTGTACACCGGATCTTCTGGAGCCTCTTGGGGTGGAGAAGGGATTGGAGAAGTTTAGGGCTACGGCTCCACAGCCAGGCAGTCAGCGGGGCAGGGGGGTGCACTGCTGGCGGACTGTGCCGGCGGTGGCCCCGCACGCGCGGTCTCTGCTGGTGGAGATGGGGTTAGGTGGGCTGCCAGGCCGACCCGCCTGTGACATTTTTATGTTCAGACGGGAGGATTCCCTGATCTTTCCTCCATCCTTACTCCGGAGCAGCTGGGAGCAGCCTGTGCTGGTGCTCCGGGCTCGCGCTGGTGGCACACTGTGGTGGGGCTGTGGCGCCAGGGCCAGCTCTGCCGCTCCACCACACAGTGACGGGTTCCTGCCCTAGATCCGGCCGATGCTGCAGGAGTGGTCACTGTCCTGGCAGCACTGGGCAAAGATGGTGCACATTGGGCAAAGCCGGTGAGGCTGCTCAGTCGCTGCAGCAGTTCAAGATCTGTGGTGCTGGCCAAATCACGCCACCCTTGCTGGCAGGAGGGTGGTAGGTGGCCTGTAGCCCTCAGGAGAGGGACAATGACAAGTGGGAGCTGAAGGAAGACCAACAGCATCGTAACCTCACGCAGCCCTTTCCTAGGTGGATGTCTGCAGCCTGATGTCGAAGTGTTCCCCAAGGCTTTGCTGTGAAAGGAGCTGATTTTGGCCAAATCAAAATAGCCCCCAAAGCAAGTGGAGACTGGCTCGGGGCACAGCTCGCTTGTCTTTGGCTCCTCTAGAGCAGAGGCACCTGCATCTTGCCAGAGACTTGCCACGGGTTGTGGAAGGGTAACGTGTCCTCATGGTACCAGCATCCTTGCGGTGCTGGGTGCTCTTGATGCTGCTGAATTTCTGGCCGGATGAAATCTCCTTTTCACAGAGCCTGGCGTGAGCCTTTTGCCATCTCCACGATCGTGTCCTGGGAGTCTGCAAACAGAAATGGGAAAAGCAATTCTCCCAGCTACTGACTGCAGCTGAGGGACACCATGCCCTCAGGTCTGTCCACACTCCACCCCAGCACCTCCTGAAGAGGTTGGGCAGCTGTTGAGGGATCACGGGTGGATTTGGCCCTCTCTGTAGGTTCAGCCTCAGGTGGAGGAAGGTAGGGCTCAGCTTTGGCAGCTGCCTGGTGTTTTACAGGGCTGGTAACCACGAGGCCACCCATCCTGCTCACCCGCCACCCCTCCTGGTGGAGAAGCTTCCTGCAGTCTCTCCTCCCCTTGAAAATGTGAGGAGTCTTCTTCCTCCGGGCTACCAGAGATACTACATTTCCCCTTCACACCAGAGGTGCCCAGAGGTTGTGCCACCTCCCCAGAACTCCAGGGCAGAGGGACACCAGCTTTCAGCCTAATCCTCACGTAGGTTTTTAGGCTAATCCTCATGTCCAGCTTTGCAGTAAATCAGCCCCGTGGGAAGATGAGACCAGAGGAACAGGCAGGGCTGCGTCAGGAGCCCTGCAGCACCGGAGGGAGGCAGGGACGGGAGGGTCCCCGTCCTGACGCTGCCCCAGCGCAGGTTTGATGTGGGCACAGCAGAGCGCCAGCAGATTTGGCAGAACTGGCTGGTGGAGACGGCCCTGAGCTGGGGCTCTGCAGAGCGGGGCTCAGGCGCCGGCGCACCCACAGACTGTCTGCAGGACAACCCCCAGCGATAAGGTGGAGAACGCTGATTTAGCTGCTGAGCGTTGCTGCTTTTAGAGCTCCTGTCGTCCTGCAGCGTTTGTCAACCACACTTAACGGTGGAGAGAACCGGGTGTGGGTGCAGGCAGCTGGCCAGGAAGAGGGGACGGGGAATGGCCAGGGATGAGTGAGGTGGACCACATACGGCCCCTGCCGCAGCTGAGAGCTTCCAGGAGGCCGTGCAGAACATTCGGGACACATCAAGCCACTCATCAGCTGGACTTTTCCTTTCAAAGCACCAGCACCAGCTGAAGACTCTGTCCAGCCTGTGAAGGTTTGAACCTGCATCTCCCCGGTGCTCCGCCTGCCCCGGCCTCCACCTGGGCGTCCTCTGTCACCGCCGAAGCTTCCCACTTTGTCTGAAGTGCCCCACAGGAGCCTGTGTCTGAGGACTGTGCGACCTCAGCTGTCGGCACTGGCTGCCGGCAGGATCCAGGGCCCAGATCCATGACGGGATTCAGAGGCCCAAGGCCAAGGCCAGTCTTACGAGCTACGACTTCTCCCGAAGGAGAACCAGTGCCTTGTGTCCACTCGCAGCCCCTTTTCCTCCGTCCCATCGGTGCCGGGTCTGGTGTTTTACTCAGATCACAAGCAACAGGGGAGACCGGGCGGGTCGCGGGGGGATGTGGAGGCGGGGGTGGAGGAGGAGCAGGGCCCTCTCTTTCAAGGACAGTGAGTGACAGGACATGAGGTGCAGCTTCCCCTGAAGTGACCTGCCCTTGGTGCCTGCTGGGGAAGATGAAGTTACTGCCATTGCAAACGGTGCCCGAATACGGGGCTGGGGAGTCCCTGCGGTGTGCGCTACCCTCCGCCCTCAGGGCAGGACCACACGGAGGAGCGCAGGATGGCCCCAGGACCGCAGGACGGCCCCAGGACCGCAGGACGGCCCCAGGACCGCAGAAGGGTCTCTCTCGCCTGCAGGCAGACAGCCCCGAAGGGGACGAGGAGGTGGAGGGGCTACAGCCTCCCCCTACTCCCAGCTGAGTCGGCGGGGCCTCCTGGGGCACTGAGGAGCGCCCACGGCACGTCTCTCCCACGCCGCTCCGTGGCTGGGGCTGTGCCTGCCCTGACCGAGGGCACAGGCTGAGGGGGGACGTCCTTCCCCGGAGATGTGCAGCCGGTTCCCAGCCTCTCTGGATGCTCTGGCTGACAAAGAAGGGGCGAGAAACTGTTCTGAGGTAGGAAGTGCCCAGCTGTGGAGTGCTGCTGTGACGAAGGCACGCTGCCTTGGTGAGCCCCTCATCTCCCACCCTTACGTGCTCCTGGGGACCGGGCCCAGATGTCAGCCAGACCGCTGGGGTCCTCCAACAGTGCTCCGACAACAGCAGGTACGCGCAGGGTGGGAGAGCTGGACACGGAAAACTCATCCCTGGGTGGCAGCAGGGCAGGGACTGTGTCCAGGTGACAGTGCTGGCCCTCGTCCAGTGCCCGCTAGCGCCGAGGGGCCGCACGGCACCCGCCTCTCGCCGCAGAGCCGCCAGCTCCCGCTGTCGTGCAGGGCCCTGCGTGGGGCCAACGAGGCGCGCGACGCCGGCTGGCCAGGCCCTCTCGCAGGCGAAGATGAACACGGGACACAGGGCCACCCGTCCCTACTGCTATGCCAGCCCTGCGGGTGGCGGCTCAGGGCAGAGGGGACGGTCGCCGGCAGCCAAGGGCAGAGGTGGGCTGGCAGCCTGCTCGCTGGAGCTGGTTCGGCCGCCTTTCACGGTCAGCACCGGGGGGTTTTCTAGCACCGCTCCTGCCGTGCCGGAGGCAGAAGGCTGGCTGGGCGTGTGGCCCTCGCCACGTGCCTAATGTTCTGTGTCGAGACATGGCCAGCAAGCTCAGGTCTCCAGCCAGCACGGGAAGCGTGGGCAGTGTGGCTGCCTGTGCCCGAGGCCAGCTCTGCGATGGCAGAGCTGTGGAGCTGGCCTTGCAGGAAAAGGGCTGGAGGAGCCTCACAGGGAGCTTCCTCCCTCGTCCTCGGGAACATTGCCTTAATCGCAGACCCTCGCCCTTGGCTCTGCCTGAGCCAGGCCAGCCGCTCCTGTGCTGAGCCAGACCCTGACCCCAGCCATGGGCTGACTCTGGCCTCCTCCCTTGCCCTCAGACCTGCCTCATCGCTGTGGGACTCGTGTGCTCCTCCAGTCACCGTCACCGCGCTGCTCCCGCTCACCGCTGGCCTGCACCGTGCCTGTCTCGCTGCCAGCTGGGCTCCAGCCCGCCTGCCCCGCACTGCACCCGCTCCGCCGCTCCCCAGCAGCGAGGGGCTCCTGCCGCTGCTCACGCCGAGCACAGATAAAGGCTTTGCTGATGAGCCCCGAACTGTGCTCCAGGGAGGGCAGGCAGACCCTTCCCTGGCTGCAAAGCTTAATCTGTCCACATTTACTGGTTTCCTTGATGTGCGGAAACTCTGGATCCCAGGAGTGGAGCAGCGGCTCTTGGAGGGGGCCGGGATCAGAGACAGGCAGAGCAGTGCTGGTGCTCGCCGTGCCTGCCGGCCAGGAGCAGCAGCGTGCCCCGGGCAGCGCTGCCGCGCCGTGGTCAGCCCAGACGGGCAGACACGTCGGAGGGCCTCCGATGGTGTTGACCATGGCCGCTGCCATGGCACGCTGAAGTTGGAGTCCTGCACAGTGCACAAGGAGAAACATCCCAATGGGCACAGACACATCCCCAGGCTGCCAAGAGCCCTGGGAACAGCCGAGCGAGGGGTTATCTCCTGTCTCGGAACCAGGGCGGTCTGGGAAGACCCATTTCTGTGGAGGAGGAAACGGCTCCTCACGCGTGCCTTCTCATGGCCGATGTGCGAAGACACTGCGGGCTTTTTAGATGATGAAAACTCATGAATGAAATACAGCGCTCTCAAAAAATGCTGAACAAACACTATGCTGAGCTTTTGGTAGAAAAAAAATCCCCTCAAAACCTCGGCTTTAATTTTTCAGCTGCTTTCTATCTTAATTCCTTCTGTATATTTTTCCTCCTGCTTCTAGAAACCTGCGATGTTAGACCCCATGCGAGATTTCCAGGTTAAAAGGCAACTCCAGACTGACAGCCGCTTTCCCTGCCGCGCTGCTCCTGTCCCGCTGAGGTACGTTTAACCCCTCTGCCCGCAGAACTCCGAGCGCCGAGCTGCCGCGAAGGCGCCGTCGGAGCGGCACGGGCAGCCGGGGCGCCGCTCCCTGAGCCGCCCTTGCGCTCTCCCCGCCGGCCGGAGCTGCTCGTGGCGCTGGGCTGGCACGGCTGCGCGGGAGCAGCCGGGGCTGCGCAGCGCGGGCACCCGCCCCGCTGCCGCGGCCGCGCCGGCCGCGGTCCCTCCTTCCACCCCGAGACCTGGCGGTGACGATCGGCCGCTTGTGCGGGGCCTCTGAGCAGAACGCGATGGGCGGTCCCAGGAAAACCACCGGAACCGGAGCCCGTCATCCACCCACGGGGACGAACGTTTGACGTTAGGAACCTCAGCCTGCAGAGATTTCTGCCTTCTGTGTCAGCCCGGCTTTAACCCGGCACAAACCCGAGAAAAATCGGACACAACGAAGTAAAGCCGGCTTGCTGCCGGGCCGCTCTGTACCTAGAGCGGCGCCTCCAGAACAGCCGCTCCCCGGCCGTGCCGCAGGGCGGCCAGCCGGCTGAGGGGCGGTCATGGCCCCGCTCCGGCGGGCGCTGCCGGGGCCGCGCCTGCAGCGCTGTGTCCCGCCCGGCCCGGGCGCTCCGGGACAAGGGACATCACCGGCGGCACCGACTCCGGCGGCGGCGGCTGAGGGCTGGCGTGCGGGAGCGCGCCCGGCCCGGCCGCCCCGGCTCGGGGGAACCAGGTGCCAGGCTGCTTGCTGCTGCTACCCCGCATCCACCGTGCGATGGGCCCCGCCGAGCCCCGCCGAGCCCCGCCGAGCCCCGCCGAGCCCCGCCGAGCCCCGCCGAGCCCCGCCCGACGCTGCGCGGTGTCTCTCCCACCAGGCGGGTCCGGCCGCAGGGCCGCCGGCCGCCCCGGCACGCCGCGCGGCGCCGAGAAGCCGCAGCCGCGGGCGGGGTGCGGAGCCCTCCCTCGGCGGCAGCGGGAGCCGGGCGCGGTCCGCGGGGCCGCGCTCTCTCAGACCGGGCGGGGGGCAGCTCCCGCCCCGCCGCCTCCTCGGGCCCACAGCGCGCCACCGCCACGCGGGGAGAGCGCGCACCCTGGCGGCGAGGGGGCGGGTCTCCCGCGGGCTCCCGCCCCTCCCTGGCGGCGCCGCATCGAGGCGGCCATTTTGTGGCGCTGCGCGGTCGGTGGCGCTGGGCTCGGCGCGGAGCGGGGCCCGGGGCGGGTCGGCTCCGTTCTAACCCTTTTCCCCGTACAGATCCCTCGGTAAGAGCGCGGCGGCGCCCGGGCGGGCCGGGCCGCCTGCCCCGCCCTGCAGGCCCGCGGCGAGGCGCGGAGGGGAGGCCGGGCGGGCGCGGCGGGCACGCGTCCGCGCGCACAAAGGGCCGGGCCGGCCCGGCCCGGGCGGCGCCTCCCGCGCTGCGGGCCCGAGGCGCCGAGCGGGGTCCGCTCCCGCCTGGCCGCGGCCTGGCGCGCTGCGGCCGGGGGGTCCCCGTCCGCTGGCCTCCCTCGCTCCGTCTCGCCGCGCCTCCGCCTGCGCCTGGCGGCCCGCGGAGCTGCGCGGCCGGCGCGGGCAGGTGAGTATGTGCGGGCCGAGCGCTGGCGCCGAGGGCCCGGCCGGCGGGGGCGGCCGAGTGACCTTGCGGCGGCGGCCGGGGCCGGAGCGCGGGGGCTCTGCCGGCGGCGGCTGAGCGAGCGCGGGAGGCGGTGCGGGGGTCGCAGAGCCCGGGGCGCGGCCGGGCCGCGGGAGTTGTGCGCCCTCGGGGCTCGTCCCGGGGGAGCTCATCGAGGCGCCGGCGACTGCGCCTCGCTCATCCCCCGGGGGATGAAGCGGGGACGATCCTGGCATGGGGCAGGTACCCGCCTCGCAAGGTGTGCACCGCGGCCGGGGTTGGTTTCCGTAGGCGGTACCGTCAGCTGAAGGCTCTGGCCTTTTGGTGTCCCGTGAAGTCTGGAGCACTTCTCCATCTGGCTGCATTCTGTCCCTTCAGAATGTCTGTAAGCAGCAGGATTAGCGGCATATCCCTGCACTGACTGGAGAGCTACTCCGTGTCATACCTGTTTAATCATGGAACTGGGAGGCACCAGATTCTTTTTCCTGACAGGCCTGGGTTCAGGTATAGCTTATTGTACCGGTTGTCTTGGCGTGGATGTGCAAACTAGCCGTGGCAGGGCCTGGTTAGTCGAGGCCGTTGTCAGTGCAATTTTGGGAAACAGTTACAGCTCCTTATCTTCCTGGTACCAGAGATGTTTCTATGATCCCAGACTATTGTTTCCAGCTTAAATACTTAAACACAGGTCAGGAGAGGTGTTAGAATGTTGATGAGTCCAAGATGGATAAAACAAACATCTTTCTTCTGTGTACAGAATTTGGTATCCTATACAGTGGGCGAACAAAACCAAATGCTAAAAACAGCACTGATGACTGGAAGTAACTTTTTGTAGGCATCCATACAGAAGCTTGTAAGTGAGCGTCTCCATGACAGAAATGCTTTTGACCTGGGCTTATTTAATTTTCTATAATGAGCAGGGGTCCTTTCACAGGACCAGTTTCCAAAAACAGCCAAGAGAGAAAAATTGCGACAAAGGTCACTTGTATAATTCTCCCTCTAATTTTTATGTGACATTTTTAATAGTTCTGGAATTGATGGTGGCTTAGATGAATATTCGTTACTGGACCTGAGTCAGGTCGTGGAAAAGTTCAGTTTGCGTTCTTGTCTATAACTTTGTTGATGTCCCAAATGGAAATAAAACTTCGAGTGGTGGGAGAGCGAAATCTGCTTGCCTGTAATCTAGAGTAATTAATTAAGGTCAAGTTGGGAATGAGGCTAGAATAGTAATTGCTCATAGCAGTGCTGCCTTGACTGAAGTGTAAGAAGCATGTAATTAATTCTTACCTTTAATTGGATAAGTTCTCTGAAGCGCTTTCTTTTGCTCTTGTAGTTCCTGGGTGACCTAGGCAGTGGTCCTGACCTAAATTCTCCCCCTTAGTCAGGAAAGGAGGCTGCAACCCCTGATTTAATTGTAGGGGATGATCGATTCCCTGTAACTGCTTACTTTATTGATACCCGCGTCTCCAGAAGCAAGGCACTGCCTGTGGCTGTGACTTGTCCAAGCTCCCGGGCAGGAGCTGTCACCGTGGCAGCAGGAAAGCTGTCCTGACACTTGTGTCCTCACTCCTGCCTGTGTGGCTCTGTCCAGCGCAGGTGTGAGCGCTGGTGCCATAGTTGTGAGCTGGCCTGAAGAGGGTACAGGGAGCCGGGGGAGGATTTACTGGTCAGCCTTACAAGTGGTTGTCATCAGTATTTACGCTGAATTCCTGACAGTTGCCTAATGGCATGGGTGCGGTGGGTCTTGGAAATTAAAGAAAAAAGAAAAGTTGCATGTACTGTGGGCTTAATGCTGCATCATATTGAGAAGTCCTGTGAAGGGCTTGTTTGTTCGACAGTTGAAGAAGTCTACTCCTTTCTTTTTTGCCTCAATATATTCCTGATCTTTTTCATACTTCTGTGCCTTGCTTGCTTACAGGTTTATTTTGACTTCTCTTAAGTCAGTCTTTTTTCAGGTAAGAAATGGTGACTTGGAGCTCTTGGCTTGTTCTTGGTATCAAAATGCCAGTACCTGCATGGCCTGGATATTTCAGAAAACCTTCTGGAGCTGGTGGCTTTTCTTTTTTTTTTGTGGTTGCAAGCACCTGGCTGCAGGGATCGTGTGGGTGTGTCCTGTGCCCATGCTGGCTGAGTGACTGACCGTAGATGTGTGCGACAGAACATAACGCATGGTGGAACACAGTTACTTCTTGAGGCTTGTTGGTTTGTTGATGTGCCTTTGTGTGGTTTTATTGGGCTTGAGAACTTTCAGCCAGCTTTGTTTCAGTATCGCCAGCTGCAATCCTATTTTTTTCAAGAACACCGTTTCAGGTGGGTTTTTGAAGTTGGTTAAAAAGAGAAGTGGCTCCACCTGTGTCTTGAGGTAGCCTGGAAGAGGGGGAGCACTGCTGCGGGGTGTGAGGCAGGGTGTTCGTTCTGCAGTGCAACATTAGCACCAAAGAGCTTTACCCATCTTGTTGCTGATGTTTAAAGACTGGTTTCAAAACCGTCTTCTTGTTTTGGTGCTTATACTCAGCACTCCTTTTCCAAGGAAAAGGAGAATATCCCTGTGTTCCACGGAGTGCTCAACTCTGGGAACTGTCTGGAATGCTTCTTGCGCTCTGGATGCAGGACATGGTGTCCTTAGCCCAGACTTGTGCCTCCGTGGCACAAAGCCAGTGCCATTGATGGGTTTGAGTTAGGATTTTAGTTAGTCTTAAAGCTTAAGTGCTTCTGTTAGGCGGCCGAGGTTGGAAGTATACTAGGCTTCAGTTGCTTCTTCCTGCTAATGCAGGTTGCTAATGGCTTTTTTGTTATGTGATCCTCTGTATTTGTGTCGGTCCTTTGCCTGGATCACAGTTCTGTCTTCTCAGTATTGCTGTCATCAATCTTGCATAAGGATGTGCTGATGATTTTTTCTTTTTTCTTTTCCTCCTGTCCTTTCCTCTCGGAGCTGGAGAACAGTCTGCAAGCAGTCTTGCAGTGCTCCCCTTCCTTTCCCTCTTGTGATAAGATGGGGGACAGATGAGTAGTCTGCTTAATTTAAGACATAATTTATTGTCAAATCTCATGGCAGTGTAACTTGAAAGATTTCCCTTTATTCGTCTGTTGTGAAAATATCCTCCTCTTTATGGGGTAGATTTGGTCCTGACCAGTCGAGAAGCAATGGAGTAATGAAACTGAGAATGCCACGTCTCGGTGTCAGAACACTCTGTTTTGAGTGCCTGGAAACAGTGCCCTGTGGCGTCTTCAGTGGCCAGCGTGGCAGGTGCTGTACGTTATCTCTGAAAAATGTTTCTCACGTTTATTTTTCAAATGAATGTTTTTACAGGTAGACTTCTTCTGAGAGTCAGAAGTCCAAGTCCAGTTACTGCTGCAGGTACTGTTACCAGATCATTTTTGTGCTTTCCTGCTTGCTCCTTCCATTTTCAATCATAATCTTTTCCTCCGGTGTCGATGCTCACTGGTAAGAAAAATCTTAGATTTAGCAATCTGCTGTGACTGTATAGTGTGCTGCTGGAACACCCAGAGCAGCCTCAGAGCCCAGGACAGGATGTGTAGTCAGAACTGGGGAATTAATGGGTCAGCTTACTGACCACCAGTAGCCTTAAGTGTTAAATCTCTCTCAGATGTGGACTTTTCTAAAATACTAAGGTCCTGCTTTCTGAAGGGATGTAGGTGGCAATACTTTGGAGCCGCTTACGTGTTTGAACTGACTGTAAAACTTGGGCACCAAGTGCGGAGTGGTGTTTGAATTGGTGCGTAGGTGGTGTAGCCAGCAGACCGTACGTAGGCAAATGGCAGGCCTGTGCATGGACCTGCCTGTTTCTTCAGGGTATGCTCGTAGAAGAGGAAACCTGTGGTCTTTGCAAAACTGTGGAATTGTCACGGGAGTTTTTGAGCCTACCTGTGGTTCTTTTCCTCACCTGTTGTGCAAGGCCTCTCTCTGAAGGTTAGCACCTTGTCCAGAGTCGTTCAGTAGGTTCCATCATAGGCTGCTGCCACAACACCCTAAACCAAGTATTTAAACATAGTCCCACTGTACGTAAGTTTGTCCAAGGAGTTCTGTGGGGCTTTTTTTTGGTTTTGCTGCTGAGGCACTATAGAATGGCAATGAGACACTGTCCGCTGTTTTACTGCTTTCATTTTTATTTGACAAAGGTGCTGTAAGCCAATAGGTACCCTTTAGGCAGGGCAAAAAAGTCCCTTTTCGAGGACGGTTACACTGGGTGCATTCAGCATCATGAAGTGGTTTTATACAGCTTCAGTTCAGGTAGAAAAAGAGGAGAAATTGCACTGGGGTGCCCAGTCCGTGGGCTAAGTGAGGCTCTATGGAACGATTCCTGTGGCTGTGGCTTGTTTCTGCCCCTCCTGCCGCCCGGAGAAGCCCTTTGTGTATTGACACAAACTGGATTTGTGGGTGAAGAAAGTGCTCCAGAGAAACTCTTCTGGTATATGTCCTGTATGGCCAAAACGCAGATGCCTCTGCCACCTGATGAGTGTGGTTGATCTTTGCTGACAGGAGAGGACTGCATTTGGTCATCCTGGCTCGTGTTTTTCATGTGACAAGGCTTGCATGGATTGATGTGGTGAACTCTAATGATTTGGGGATTGTGCTGCCATAAGAACAACGCAGCTTGAGCCGTCTACAGGTCTTTTAGCTGTTAAACATTTGAGCTCTTAATTTCCTTGAGAGAATTCTTGCTGTCTGCAAATATTAATTTGCACCTTAAAATATCCTTCACACTAAACTTATTCTTTCTTAACTAAGAAGATCTAAAACCACAGAGGTGTTTAGAGTCTTGAGTTGCTAGACACTTCTTCAATGAAAGAAGCGTTTTGTGTAATTCCGCCCCGCACCCCGATTTGTTAGGCTGCTTTTTTCTTGGCAGTTAGAATTATTTCTGTGTGCAAGAAGGGCTTTTTTTCCTGTCTCTGAATAGTTTAAAAGGTATTTCTAAATATTCAGAAAGCATCAGTCTTATTGTGATAAGGCTTGAAAAGCTATGCTTGTTAAATCAGAGCAATCTGTAATTTGAGTTTGTTGAAGGATTGTATCTGACCCTGGGTTTTGGTGGTTTTTTAAAATAACCTGTACTGCAAGAAGGATTGTTAAAGTTCGTTAACCGCCGTGACATTGTGGCAGAAAGCCACCAGGATGAGTAGGAGTTGTATGGTACGTCAGAAGTGATGACTTCAGTTGTGTGAATCCCAATCTGCTGCAATTGTTCTGCAGAAGAATTTTGATGTGCTTCCAAGTCTGGAACACTCTGGCACTTTGACCCTTTGACTCAGATTTGGCAGTTTTGGTTTTGTTTATGGGCTCTTTCTCAGACTTAGTGTTTCAGAATTGAAGTTTTCTCTTTTTTTTAGCTGCTGTCCCCAGAGTTAAGGAGTGTTTGGGCAATAGAAGTATAATTGATGCAGTGGTATTTGTGGGGGAGCTTAATTTGGGGCAGATTGGTTGTATTTAAGCATCTTTGAATGTTTCAGATACATTTGCTTATAAGTCTTTTCTGCCAAACAGCAGTTAATTAGAAGAGTGTGCAGTTAAGAATTTCTGCAACTTGGAAAGAGAGAGAAAGGGAAAGCAAAAAAAAAAAAAAGGGGGGGTGGGGAAGGGAAATGAGATCAAGGGGGGTGGGGACCCAGAAGCAGGAACTCTTGTTTTCATGTCTGGCAACCCGGTGGTGCACTGCTGTGATCATCTGTGCTGAGTCTTTAGCTTGTCATTTCTCCAAGAATCACACATTCTCAAAGTACAAGGTAAAAGTGGCTGCAGGCTGTAATTTCCTTTCAATGCAGCTTGGCCCACACAGTCAGTGATCTGTTCCTTAAGGGTCTGCAGTCAGTACCTTGGATTTTGAGTCACTTGCCTGTACAAGGTTTGGGAGTCACACTATCCGCTTGCTTAGTCAGTGGTGGTGTTCTGAAATATCTGGTGCACCAAAGTAGGAGCAAAGTTACTGGTGGCTTCTGTTTGGCAAAGGATAAGTAAACGATGGACAGATTTGATGGGAATATGTAGAGGGATGTCCACGTGTCTGTAAGGATCTCGTTAAGTCTCTAACTTTGATCACAGCAGCCTGCTCAGGCTCTGTATTGAAATATTTTCAGATTAAATTGATGTTCTGAAGGTGTTAGTGAAGGTGTGATTGGGATATTGTTGACTGTAGAGAAAGTATTTTTTCGAACTCTAAACTACTTCCAGTTTCAAATTTATGTGACTTACGTTTTTCCTTCCCTACAGTTGTACAACGGTGTTTGGAATGTTTGCAGCCATATAAGCAGCAAGTTTCTTCTTGGTGAGTATAAGCATGGATCCTTTGTTTTGTGAGTTGTAGCTTTTCTTTAAGCTTTTGAAGTTTTGCTTTAAAATACAGGTTTCTTGCAGAGGCACTGTGGATAATATTTCTCTCAATTAAATCCTTATATTCTTAAAACAAAGACTGCACACTGTCAGTTGAAGGAAAAGATGGCAGTTTCAAAGCAGATTTTCTTGAGTATTATTTAGGAAAAAGCTGCTTTTTTTCATGTGACTTGAGCTCTTTTCCCAAGGCTTTTTGCTTGTTCAGTGTTTAAGAGTGTTTGTCTCTTACCTTTAGAGTGTTAAAGGAAAAAAAGAGGGGAAAACAGAACAGCTAAATGAGAGGTGATCAAGTGATTGGAAAGAATTCTTTTTGATAATAAATATTTATTTCTTTAATTGCACTTGGTAATTCAGATAGATGCTGTTATAGAAAAACTTTTTTTTCTGTTCTGTTGAATTGCCCATGTTCATTATTTCTACCCCCGTGTGGATCTGTCCCAGTCTCACCACTGGTTTGAATTGACAGCCCAGTTACAGGGGATGTTGTCAAGAGGATGGAAATGATGTTCTCCATGTGCTATACTCTTAGAGAGAGCATGAGGATCTTGATCTGGGGAGGGTAGCTTACATTTGCTGACACCTTTTCGCTCTTGTCACCGAGCACTTTGAGTCAGCCTTGGTTTCTGCCTGAAGAGCAGAGCAAATGTAGGTTTATACTGGTGTCAGTTTTGTTAGTCCACTTGTATAAACTAGAGGAAAACCAGGAGTCTGAAGTTAAATATGAAGTCTTATGCTTTGAGGGAATGTTTCAGTGCAGAGGAATTCTCAGTATTCTTGTTAAGGAAATTGTAAATGTCAGTTCAGGATCCAGTCTCAGTATTGTGCTGCTCAAAGTTTGCCTGTGTAGATGTTGATTGAATCTGGGAAACTTCTAAAGCAAGAAGTGAGTGCTGGTTAAGGTCTAGTTGCACCATGAAGGATCCTCAAATAAGAACTGCATGCAGTCCAGTGTCTTGTTTGAAACATGTCTTTTGGACAGGAAGAGGGAGGTGATGCAGTAGCCCTCAGAATTTGTTGCAGTGTCTAATGGTCTTCACGTCCAGTTGGAATCTGTTTCTGCTCCTGCTGCATTAAAAAGCCCCGCTTGACTGAAGATCTGAGGCATTTTGTTTTGAAATGCCGGTGCTAAGGAGATCTTCTGAAACTCAGGGTTGTGTCCTAAAACTGACTCATCTTGCTATGAAATGAAGAGGCAGGTGCATAGGGGTCCTGAGAGAAGGAGCTAGGATGGAAACTTTCTGGGTTAATATGTCAACGGGTGGGGGGTTTATTTCAGGTTTTATATGTAGGGTACAGTACAGTGAGGCACGCTTCATGTAGTAACGCTGCTGTAGGCAGAACTTTTTTGTCTGCAGGCAATAGTAGTCTGTTGTAATCAGCTTCCCAAGTCAGTGCCAAAGCCATTTTTGGAAGTGGTGTTTAAATGTTTGTGAGACTTGTACTTAGTCTTCATGAGATGCTGTTAGGATGGTATAATATAACTGGTGTCTGTAAATACTGCTGTGCAGTCTGACATAGCTGTTGCCTTTTCTCATCTGCAGGTGTGGGGTTTCAGCACAGCATGGCTGTGGTCAACCACTGGCAAGGTCTTCCGGTCGTGGTGGGGACCATGGACCTCTCTGGATTGACCGTTCCCGATGGGGGCGTGCATATTGTAGGGGGTGAACTGGGTGAGGCTTTCATCATTTTACTGCTGATGAAGATGCCAGGCTGGGTGTCGTGTATGCAGATGGAATAAGTAAAAGGTCAAAACTAACTACTGCAAAGCAACAAAAACCTTATGTGCAAAATAGGGTTGACTTAGGCGCTGGCAGTTTCAAGATGGGCACGTAGCTGTGCTCGCAGTTTTGGAACACTGGTGCTGGGGTGAATGGCAGGGTCAGCTTAGGCTTAATGGGTTGAACTGTAAACCTGTTTTGGCACAGAAACTCTGTATGCTGCTGTACCCAAAGGGAACAAAGCAAGCCTGTGTTTTGTCGCTTGCACGGGAACCGCTCTTCAGGTCTTGGGGCTGCCTCCAGTGTCCCAGTTCAGTTAGAGCTGTGCTGCACCTCCAGGGAATGCAGGACAATCCTCTGCTAGTTGCTTGTACTCCCTGGTTTTGCCAGAGCTCTTCACTGACCCACTCCCTGTCTTACCATGTAGTGATGTAGAATGTTGTGCAGCAAGCTTACTGTCCAGAATAAAGCTTCATACTGCTTTGCATTGAAAACTTCTGTTTATGCAAACTGTCAAAATTCACCAGACTCCTTTATCAAGTCAGAGAACTATGGATTTTCATGGAGTTCCTTTTTTTTTTTCCCTTTATCATGCTCTGATGGGTGGAGGGAAGTCCCTGGGTCTCACACAGACACGCTAAAGAGTGAGGGAGACAGGAGGCTGAATTGTGAGTGAAGTGCCTTTCTTCTGAGCTGCTTATGAAGTATTGAATTGAGACAGTAGTAATTTTGGAAGTGGGACTGATTTAAAGGCAGGGGTTTAGTGTGATAGTACATAGGGAATGGTTTAATCATACTTAGCAGTGGTTTGGAAAACAACGTTTGCAAAGGTAGGTGGGGTTTTGAGAAGGGCTGCAGTGATTCTGCAGTTTCCAGAGAGAAAAACCACAGAGGCTGTTACGAGTGAAAGTTTGCTGTAACTGCTTGGTTTTGCTCCATATGATAACGTGAAGGATTTCTCCAGTTTCCAGGGGAATCCTCTTCTGTGGAAACTTGGAGATGTGCCAGATTTGGGGCTCAGCAGTGACAGAGCTTAAGACTGAAGAGAATAAGAACGGCTGCAGTATGCGGGTGTACAGGACCCACACTGTAAGCGGAGCAGAAAGCTTGCTTTGAAAGACAAAAATCATGATCCCTGAAGGGATCAGTATTAATGCAAGTGTATTCTCCTCTGCATTGCCCTGATACAGATGTGCCTTCCTGATTGGTACCTGTGTCTGAATAGTTGAATAGTCTTCAAAACTAAGTTACCTCTTGGTGACTTCTATGGGGAAGAAAAGGCTCTCCCTTTAAACAAAAGAAATGTGTACCTTCAGTGACACAGATTTAGAAATATTTCCTGTTGAAAGTACTGACTTGTCTGAATCCTGAAGTATTTGTTCCTGAAACAGGTCTAATCCTCATAGCAGAATGAGAAGTTTTGGAGAAAAGCTGTACAGCTCTGGGGGTAGGCCTAGTCACAAGCCCTTGTTTTAATTGTGATCTT
The DNA here is from genome assembly GCA_009769605.1 of Bucorvus abyssinicus. Taxonomy (NCBI): domain Eukaryota; kingdom Metazoa; phylum Chordata; class Aves; order Bucerotiformes; family Bucorvidae; genus Bucorvus; species Bucorvus abyssinicus. Next base: position 15,084,504 of record CM020047.1, read on the forward strand.
GAGCACTTGAGAAAAATGGATTCAAAGAGTTGCCAAAATGAAAAGCCTGCTCCCGTCTTGGTTTAGTTACCAAGTTAGTACAAAGTCATTTTCTGCTGGGGAAGATTTTAGACGAGGTGTTCTGCTGAAGTGTTCTTATTTCTGAGTCGTAGCTCAGACTGTGTCTGGTCAGTCCGGGGTTGGATGTTAGCAATCCGGTCTAATGTCGTTTGAGGTTCTGTCCTTGGAGGAGAGGACAGAGGCTGACATGTAAGATCTTGAAGCAGAGGCAAGCCCCTGTATTCATTGCTTTGTTTCTGAAAAACTAGGCTCTCCATATGGTCAAGGTCACACTGGCAAAATGGGGGGGGGGCGTTAGTGTTGCCTGTTGGCCTTGTTTGTGAAGAGCTGTGTGATGGCTCCTCGTGAAGGTCCTATCATATAGTTTCAGTCTTGCTCTAAGGCTGTATGTTTCATGGTAAAATTGTTGAGATCTTGACTGATGTATCTCCTGTAATGTTCTGCCAAGCGTGTATCTGCTTGAGGAAGCTGTTCTTGAAATTAGCTGCAAATGAAGAAGGCAGCCTGCTTTGCAGGGTGTGTTGAGTAGGGGGACTGCTGTCCTGGGTTAAATCCAGTCACAGGATGCCACAGAGAACCCAAGGCAGCCCAAGTTTTGTAGCTTGGGAGGGGAGAGGAAGGAAGACTGTAGAGCACGGGGCAGCGATAACAGGTTTTTGCCCATACAGTTTCTCCCCTCTTTCAATTTTCTGATCATCTGCTGTGTAACAAGCTCGGCTGAGTTAGTGCAGTGCAAGTGTGGGTGTGCGCTGACAAATGCTGGTGTGCCGCTGGCTCTGGCTGTAGAGTGGGCAGAGCTCAGATTTGTCAGTCTGCAGCCTCTGTAAATAAGGTTAAATGGCTTCTGCTATTTTTGAGGCTTCCCTTTAGCTGTGATACTTTTAACTTTTTAAATATTTGACTCAAACTAGTAAGGCCTTCCTCACCAAAATTGATGTTCATTTATAAAAGCCCTGTTGTGTGAGATCCTCTTACTGAAGTCAGGAGATGTGCATGTTCCTCTTCAACCTCGCATAGGGGAGCTGACATGACTTCTGTTCCTCAGGATGGCAGCTGCTGCTGAAGGGGACCACTGCAGAGAGCTTTACGTTTAGAGTACATTGTCTAATGTACTCTAAATGTAAAGCTAGTACGTTTAGAGTACATTGTCTTTGCATGACCCTACTTAGTGAGAAGGAAAAACAAGTTTACTAGGACAAGAGTCATCTAGCAGCTGTAATTTCTCCTGCAAGTGTTAAGCAAAATGTGTCTGCTCCACATTTGGAGGCATGAAATTCTATTGCTTGTGCAAGAAAGTGATATTTTAATGATGTAAATCTGCAGAGAAAATGGTGGATGTTTGAGATGTGGGTGGATAAACCGTTTAAAAAAGAAAATGTAGCTTTGCACTTGCTACTTGGATTTCTAGAACTTATTTTTTAATTTCTACTGTTTATTTTTCATCAGACTGTAAAACTCCAACCGTGCTAATTTTTCCTTAATTTCCTTTCCCAGTTAAAAGTTACAGAGGCAGTAGCTTAATCCTCCCCTGCTCCAGCCTCTAGCAGTACTAGAAGACAGTCATTCCTGGACTGATTCAGATCCGTGCTGGGTGAACTCAGGTTGTTACTAGATACTCCTGAAGAGTAGCTTGCAGTGTTTCTCTGTTCCTAGGTGGCTGTTTTTTCCTCTGGTGTGAAGCACCGTGTTGTGATGGAGCTTTCAGGCCATAGAATTTTTCCCCCAGACCGCTGCAGGGTGCTTTAGCAGTAGTGAAGATAAGTCTGAAAGCAGTGCTTTAGAGGAAGACAGCAGGTTGTCTTCTTTTGCAGTGTGGTTGTGACGCTGGAGGTGGGGGGGATGCCTTGATGGCCAACCCTTGGCGAATGGACTGGTTTAAAAAGGGAGTCAGTGGAGTAGCTTCTCCCTGCAGTAGAAGCTTTAGGACTTTCTGAAGATCTTTGACTTCTGAACCACGCTTGGACTTAGAGTAGTTCTTCATAAAATAATGTTAGTCCTTTTATAGATGCAGCTCAGGTGGTATCAATCCTGCTTATGCATTGTGTGAACCAAAATGCTGCTGCTCATTTCTGTGGCCAGTGCATGTCTCCTTGTTCTGATAGTGTAAGAGTAGAACATTCTTTTAATTAACTTGTGTCCATTTTATACATCTGTAATTGAATCCTCAAGATCTAGCCTTACTGTAAGGAGGACAGTGCTGAATAAAACTTACCTGTATTTTGGGATCCTGTGAGCTTGAAGACTGCAGGAATGGATCATAATTTGTTTCTTATAATTGTGGGAAACAATGGACAAAAATTTGGGAAAAATAGCTCCTGATCAGGCTTTCCACTAAATGTTCCTTGAGAGAAATTACTTGGGCAAGATTTCTTAAACCTTTATGTTCATCTGTTGGAAACATGTCTTAATGAAGACTATTTTTTGTTCTCTGGTTAATATGGTGGAGAATTGGGAAGAAAACGACGCAAATATTCAAGCAGTATAGACAGTCTTCTGAAATGGGTTAAAGAACCTGCCTATATCTAACGTCTTTGAACTCCACTGCGTTTGTAGTGATGAAGTGACACAGTGTTCTCGAGTGTTCCACTGACGTGGTAGCTGTGAAAGATTGCTGCTCTGTTTGGCTTTGCCCACTTCCTGTTTACTGGATTCCTTGTTTTCATCAAAACAGGGAGGGGGGAGAGAATATTATGAAACTTTCATCTCAGTTGTGAATAAACACTGAGCTGCAGAGTTCTTAATTGAACTGGAACTTGGACTGATGGACAAAAGCTTCAATCTTTCATGGCCCAGTGACTGCCATTTTGAACACATTTTTGGAATGGTTCTGCACACTGACACTTGAGAACCCTTGTTTAAGAGATAATTGCCCCCATTACTTTGTGCAACTCAAAAGTACAGAGGTCCCTTAACATCTAGCTTTTGGGGATTATGGTGCATAAGCTTATTTTGTGTATGTCTTGATTAGTGATTGATATTTAATTGCATTTTTCAGGGGAATAAAATCAGCAGTGTTGATATTACAAAATGACAAAACATCCTCCGAATAGAAGAGGGATCAACTTTGAGGTGGGAGCCCAGTTGGAAGCCCGTGACAGATTAAAAAACTGGTATTTTTTTTTTTAAAACCATTCATATTATATTAACTCTAAGTCTTTAATATCTTAAACATTTTGTATTGGTACAATATTTAGAATCCTGGTCATTGGTTTGTAGGAAAGTAGTTAATTTATAAAAGTTTATATACCAGTGGTTGAAATGGGCGATAGATGCTGGTATGTCCTGCTGACCCGTAAAAAGAAGTGTACTGGTGGTATCTGTGCCTGGGAAGTAGGGCTACTCCTGAATGTCGTGGAACTTCAGACTGCAGTGGCACTTTCAGTCCTGTGCTCTACGCAGATTGCAGAGCAGATGTTCTGGAGAGATGAATCCGTTGCAGTACAGAATACCCACTGCTGCTGTGAATTCATAGGCTTTAAAATGAAAGAACTGGGTGGGCAAACACATTCCAAGCTAAGAATTCGGCTCTGGAGCCGGTTCTGAGCAGACCTCAGTTGTGAGGAAGAACTCTTTTCTTAACTAATCACTGCAGTAGAAAGGGGAAAAAGGGCCTGACTTTGGGGCTTCTAACTCTGTTCATTTTAGGAAGTCAGCTCAAAAATCAGCATTTAATAATGCTCAGTGAATGGAATCAAAGACTTCTTAAACACAGGAGTTAATCTGGTTTTTTAAGCTCCTTAAGGTATCTTCTCTCTCCTGATACCAGCTATAGTCAACTTTCATTGAAGAGTCAGTGTGGGTTAGACATGACTGTGCTCTAGGCTCTGCTCGCAGGTGAAGCGTGCAGAAGTCACAGTGATGAAAACCATCTGGATGTCCCAGAAGGCTGGAGCACTGCCTGAGACACAGGGGACTTGTTCCAAAACTTTTTGGTTACGTGCAGAGTATTTCTCTGCTTTCCAGGTACAAGGCGATGGCGTTGTGAGGAGGAGTAAATGCAGTTCTTCGTGGAAGGAACATGATGAATGAACATTCAGTCCTACTTGCATGTTACACCTAGAAGAATGGGATTTCTTGGCCTGTCTGTAATGTCGGCTTGTTAAAGATGCTGTTTAGTACAGATTGTGTTTGAGTAAGGCTGATACCTGGTGTCTGTGACCTGTCCTTCTGATGTGTTTGGACGACAGCAGCATTGCAAAGCGTGGGCATACACGGCTCTTACGTGGGAAAACTTTGGAGGGGGAATTCAACACCTGCTGTACTTTCCACATGTTCCTTGGCTTAAATTTGACTTTTGGATATGCATGTCCAAAACCAAGCGTGTTGTTTGGTTTTTAAAAACAGTTGGTGTTAAGTGACCTGTCTTACACACAGTATTTTGCGACTCTTTGTTCTCACAACTTAGCTATTAGCTCTCCAGTTTTGGAAGCTTTTGAAACCTGGGTCAGCAAGTCCATCTTTTCTTGACTGGTGATCTGCATGTATTCTGTTTTCGGGGTTTGTGAACCAAAATTTTTAAGAGCTGGGGGCTTATTTTCTCTCAGCAGTATCAGTGGTGACAGGCTGACACACCTCTCTGGGTGTGGGATTGTAGAGGATACAGGACTTCTCTTTTCCCCTGCCGCTGTGTGGATGGGAGCACTCCACAACGTGGGTACGATCCTCCCTCTGCTTTTACCTGGATATGTTTGCTGATACTTTTCCCAATGCTTCCTCCAGAAGTCCAAGCATTTCTTGTGTGTACTTTTGTTCCTGTGTTGGTGTCAAGGGTCAGGGCTGGGCTGGCCACCAGACGAGTGGCAGATGCTCTCTGTGAACCCCTCTCCCTTCCCAAAGGGGAGGAGAAAGGGGATAATGGAAAGAGATTGATGGATTGGGGAAGAACACTGAAACTGCTTTAATGAGAATAACAACAATAAAAAGAACTAGATACAAATACATACAGTCCCAACACCGAACCCAACCCCCTGATGGCACCACGTCACTGTCACCACTGGTGCTGTGCGCAGGTACTGGGGAAGGTCCAGGCTGGAATCAGCAGCAGGTGGGAACTGGATGCAGGAGCTGGATTCTGAACTGGATTCAGGGATGCACGGACTGGGATTGAAGGCAGAACGGACAGAGTCCTCCTCAAACACCAGCCATTGAAGAAGAGAGTTGACCCTTGTGAGCCCTCAGCTTTATCCTGGATATGATGTCTATGGGATGGACACCTGGTTGATCAGGGTAGGGTCACCTGTCCTGTCTGCTCCTCCCTGCAGCTGCAGCTCTCCCTTCCTGCACCCCACCATGGGACACAGGGTTCAGCAGTGACCTTGGTCTGCACAGGAGAAGGTACAAGCGGGAGCCTTTCTGCATCCCAACCAGTGACTGTAAACATCAAGTCCTGTCACTGCTAGAAGGTGACACTGTCTGCACAAACATGCCATTAACTTCAGAAAGTGCTGTCGCTTTTCACTGAGCTGAACAGTGAAACCACTGAACAGAATGCGTTCTGTTTTGATCCAAACCAGGACAGCTGGCACTCAAACCTGGGCAGGGGTCTCTTTTTTTGATCAGAGGGCTGGCTCAGCTCTCTGTGCTCAGTACCAAACACACCAGTCAATCCATAGGCCAGTATTGCACCTCAGGTGACAGTGGTGCTTTGGAAAGTATTTCATCTCAAGCCCCATTTACCTGCCTTTCATGGCAGTAGCTTGTGCTCCAAAATACTAGTTTGGGACTTTGGAGGTGTTTGTGTCTGATGCCAGCTCTATTGAAGAGGGAAAAAAAAAATGGTGTATGCTAGCAGAGTAGTCAACGCAGAGTCTGCTCCTTGCCAGAGTGCCAAGCAAATTTTGCGTTTTGAAAGCTCTTATCAAAGGTTGCTTTGTGGTATCTGGACTCATGCTGTATTGGAAGTGCACTTCAGTTCCTGGTGTGGTTGTCTGTCCACTCCTAGACTCAAACTCCAGGAAGTACAGTGAGTACTTTTGGTGCTTGGCTTACTTCTTGGGGCTTGGTTGGTTGGTGCATCAAAGCTATCATGAAAGACTTGTGACAGTGTCTCTTGATATCAGGGCACTAAAGGGGGACAGCTCTGGCCATCAGGCAGTGTCCCGGTGTGTGCTGAAAGGTCCCTTGGCACATAGTGCTGGAGTTCAGAGGCTGGAGCAGTGGGCCTGCTCCAGTAGTGCCATCCCAAATGGGACTGGAGAGGTCCCCGAGAGGCTGCTGTAACGATGGATGTGTGCACACTGTCCCAGCTGAGTTGACTTCTTCAAACTTTTTGCGTTGGATCATTAAACTGTGCAGTGCTGGACCTCCTCTCCTATGGAAAAGAGGTCCTATGACTCTGCACTGGATGCCTGCAGTAGGCAGATGACCTTATTCTAAGTTCTTCTGTCTGTTGTGCAAGTAGGATGGATGTGAGGACACTTTGGGTTCTGATTGAGGCTCTTGAGTGTTGAAACCAAGATTAGTATTGGTAGAGTATTGTGCTACCCTGTTAAGGTGTAGCTTGTCAGTCCCCTGAGTCTAACTGCTCATGCTGTTGGACTTCGGGTACTGAAAAGATGAAAGCCCATAGCTGTTGACCTCCATAGCACTGGTTCTCCTAGATGCTTCCTTTCCTCTCTATTTCTCTGACTGCAGGAGGCTTGTCTCTTCATAGGTCTGAGAGAGGGGCTTGACAGCAATTGTACTTTGGTGTACAGAAAGGAGAAGGCAGACAAACTCGTGCAGGACTGAGAGAGAGAACTCATTCAAACCCGCACTCTGATCAGAATTTCCAGATGTTTACCTCTTCCCAGAGAGGATGGTTTTACACTGGTGTCTACAAGAAATCTGTTTTTGTATTGTTTGCTGTGTTCTGACAGCAGGTCTGAAGGTGCCAGTCACTGTTAACCTCTGTCTGTTGAGTGCTGTGCTGTTTGAGCTTTTGATTGTCTCGGGTTCTTATCAAAACAGATGCTGGCAGTTTGGGCATCTTGGAAGTTTTCCTGTTTAGCCAGTGCATAAGGCCTTGAAAGGTCCAAGCTCATCGTTCCTCTTGAATTGAGCTTGTTTGGCCTCCCAGTGTATTGCAAGAAGTTGTGTTTTGATTTCAGCTTGTTTTTCTCAGTGTGTTAGGTAAATGTGCAGATGAGTACCAGCTGGGGATTTCTTTCCCAGGATTGGTTAGCTGTCTTGAGCAGCCATGGAGTCAGCTAAACGCTTCCTGCATGGTTGGGGAGGATGTGTTGGGCCATCCCTGGACACATGGTGGTTGTACTCTTTTTCAGGCCTTAGCCAGGCTTCCACTGTTGGTCTTTCACTTTGTGTATCCTCCTACAGTATGTTAAACCCTGGATAAACAAGCCTATATTTCTTTCCAGTTACCTCTACCCTGTGGCATGTTCACAGGCTTTTTGGTGCCTGTGTGTGGCTGTGCTGTATTACTCCTCTTCTGTACAGACCCGTGAGGGCTCGTGTCTCCTGATGTGGCATGTTTGCTCAGCCCTTTGGAGGCTAAGGGTGCAGTTGTTGGAGGAGGGAAGCTTTCACAGTCACTGCATGGTGATCAGAGCTGTAGAGGACCTGTGAACCTTTCTTCTGTGCTTCAAAGTCGCCTGTGCTGTGTTTTGTGTCTCAGAGGAAGGTGGTATCAGGGAGGGGACTGTCAAAGTTGTGGATAGATCGCTCAGAGGTTTACTGTTCCAGTCAGGAGCACTGACCATACGTTTGCTGATGTTGGTTGCTTCAGAAAGAGATTGTTCGGCCTTTGCAGCATGTTCTCCAGGAGCTGGCTGAGAGCTCTAGTTCTCCCACACTGGCTCTCAACCAGACTGAAATTTGGTCTTGTTGTCAGGTATGTTTTTCTTTATGATAAATCAGCATCTCTTCCCGTGGATGGGATGATGGTTTGTCTGGTGGGGAAGTTCCTCCTTTTGCTATGAAGCAGGGAACAGTCTTGCATCATAGAGTTAGTTGGCCCTTACCACTTGGGCTTGTCTCTCCCCAGTGGGAGAAGGTTAGTGGATAGAGCGTATTAACCGAGGTGGTTATCTGTGTGGACTGCGTTGTTAGCTTAGTGTTGAGGCCACGCGCTGCCATTTTTATAGCTTCCCTCTGGATCTTTGAGAACCTGAACGAGCCCCAGGCCTTTTGCTGTCCTGATGGCAAAGGCATCCCTCTGGCTAGTCTTGTGTTGAGAGGATCTGGGAATTCCTACCCCTGTTTTTGCTGCGCGCTGCAGGGAACTGGATGCTGATTTTTGTCATTATCTGTGCTTAGTGACAGGCAGTTACTGAGTATCAACTATGTTTAATAGAACTATGTTGTGTTACGCGTGGAAAGGCTGTGAACATTGCCCCCTCGTGAACCTGTGCAGGGCAGTGCTTGGGGTTACCTAAATATGAAACGTTGAGTGTCGCACAAAGGAAGGTATTTCCTTCCTGAGAAGCTGGTAACTGGTTAGAGGTGTCCCTGCCCCAAGCATCTTCCATTTGTCTTTCTCTCCTCCTCAGCCTTTGCTGAGTGTGTTTTGGTAGTATATTGGGATGAGCTAAGGCGTAGCGTGAGGCGCGTCGCATTGAACCTGTGGTTGCAGTGGGGGTCTCTAGCGTGGCCTGCTTGTAGCTCTGTGAAAAGTCGTGACTGGATGTGACTCAACTCTACTGAAGGATTTCAGTTGTAGGTAGCTTTGCTTTTCATCGGTGTAGAATGATGGTCTGTGTTGCATTCAAGTCTTAATTCTGGCATGTCTGGGTTTTGTTTTAGCATCAGGCTTGATTCTTTAGAGCTGCTATTTCTTTCTACCAGTTGTTCTGTCTTTTTAAGTGTGATTTATCAGGTAAAGAGTACTTGCAGATTTGGGCTTTTTTTTTCATTCAGCCCTGTGGTCAAGAATGCAGTGGAACCTTTCTCCTGGCACTATTATTGTGCAGCGGAAAACATCAGTACTTGGGATGGTATCTTCTCTTGGGATAGTGAAATATGTTGTAATTCTAATAAACTTACTGAAGTTACAAATTACCAATGCAATTAAAGAAATGTGTAGTTTATAAAGTCTTCTTGATTAGAGACAACTGAATTTGACTCATCTCAGATTCCTGGACTTCTAATATACTGAGAGATTTTTATTTAAAAGTCCCAGGACTTTGCAGATGAAATTTAACTTTGTGAATCTGAATGTTAAATTAGGTTTAACTAGACTGTTACACTGGGAGGATGTTTTGTGGTGCCTGATGATGGATATCTCTGAGAGAAGTGAGTGTACTGACCTCCAAGAGTTACCCTTGATAAGCAGGAGCTGAAGCTATCCATTTTGTGAATATGTGAAATTTCTGAGTCTAGAGAAGGTTTTTTTCTGACTTCTTGGTCTCTAGCTACGTTCCCCCTCCGCTCCCCCAGACTAAGAACTTCTTACTTGTTTCCTCTTCCTGCAGCCAGTGTTTGCTTTTGCTGTTTGGTTTGGGATTCAACCTGTGCTGACTCTTAGTCATTTTGTAGCATCTTTATTGCTTGTACAAGTGGTACATCAAATAGTATTAAGACTGTAGAAGCTGAAGGTTGTTAGGTGGTATAACTGGGCTCCCCATCACACCTGATCAAACAGATATTTTGCTTTTGATTATGCAGAAGGCTTCATTTGTGTAACATTTGTGCTGTAGTTAAGTGTCTGAGACAGCTTACTTTACTCTTCATTGAAATATTTCAATCTACCTTTTGACCAGGTATCCAGCTCACATCGAAGAAATTGATTATGAAGAAGGAAAAGTCCTTATCCATTTCAAACGCTGGAACCATAGATACGATGAATGGTTTTGTTGGGACAGTCCTTATTTGCGTCCCTTAGAGAAAATACAGCTAAGAAAAGAAGGATTGCATGAGGAAGAAGGTTGTGCAGTAAGTAGGAAATAGAGGACATTTGAGTATGTGCCAGTTCAATGTGCAGTTGTATGCACTATGACCATGCTGCTGTGTTGCCTGCTGTATAAGTTTATAATTTAATTATTGGAAAGCTAATTGTTTTGATGTTTGAATGAAGTTGTACGTTTCAGTAATTCTCAGATGAAAACACTTTTTGTCCTGTAGGGATTTCACATAAATGATCAGGTCTTGGCATGCTGGTCTGATTGTCGCTTCTATCCAGCCAAAGTTACTTCCGTTAACAAAGATGGTAAGGAGCCACTTTTGGTTTTGTCATGCTTGTTAGTAGTGCGTTTCTAATTGTATTCTAACCTTTTTGCTTGGGGCAGTACAGCAGGCAGAAGACAACTGTGAAAAGTTTTATTTCAATTACATGTTTTAGTCTGCCATCATTTTTGTAACCTAACCTCCTACCATTTTCATGAGAGAAGAACTTTCTTCTGGGATAGCCAGTCAGTAATTGCTTTAAGTACATATTTGGGGAAAAGTTGTTTCTTCTTAAGTTCATTGTCAAGAGACGCAAGTAACCACAGTGAAACAAGTGCCAGAGCTGCAAAAACACTACAAATAGGAGAAGAAAAAAACAGAGCCATGCTTTTCCTTTTTGAATATTGGTGAGGAACCACAAAGGACTTCTTCCCATGCTGTGCTTTCTTTAGATAGACTCTACGTTGTAAGGTCAAGGAGAAAAAGTCCAAGTAATTATCTATTGGAGTATTCCACCAAAGTATTTCGGGGTTTGTGAGGAAAGAGTCTGAGGGGCAACTCTAAGCTTAGACATGGACCTTTGTGCTTACCATAATTATTTTTGGCAACTTTGCTGTTTTTTCCCTTACCTGGCCTGTGATAAGAGCTCTGCTGTTGAAGATTCCAACAACACAGATTAGCTGCAGGTAACAGCTGCCTGAGTATTGGAGCTGTTAGCAAATGCTCTGTTAAATCACTTCTGACCTTTAACTCTTATGCTTTATTTTCAAATTTTAGGTACATACACTGTGAAATTTTATGATGGTGTAGTTCAGACTGTCAAAAACATTCATGTCAAAGCTTTTTCCAAAGATCAGGTAAGTATTGTGTTTGTGCTACCACTGTACTCTAAAACTGACGGTTCGGGGGCTAGGTTTGACGTATTATAAAATACACGAGTGAACCATCTCCATGGCTTACAGACAGTACATCTGAAATAAAGTCCGTTCAAATGAAAAGGTTCTGCAAATCTTCGTGATCTGATGTGCAGAGCTCTCGGGTTTATGTTCTCATGAATGTACATCTTGAACTAAAAACATTGTAGGCATATAAATAAAAACAGTTTTCTAAAAATCGTTGGAAGATTCACAGTGTACATCCTAAAGCTGTTGGTAGGTTATCGAAACACACTTCGGTTGTTTAATCTGTTTGAGATTAGTTTAAATAGATGCATCTTAAAAATGAAGGGATGGGACCTATGGGGTGGACAGAAACTATTCGTTCTCAAAGTAACTACTTGCTTGTCTTGAGCCTTTTGAAGGAGCTGTCTAGGAGCTTGTCTTTCACCTCAAGCCGTTGAAGATAAGCTTGTTTACAAACCCACGTTCTGCTTCTATTGTTCGGCTGTTCTACCGATGTGGGTTCAACCTTCAGCTCATGATGGAAAGTAGTAGTGAGCCGCTCTAAAATTAAAAAAAAAAAAAAAAAATTGTCCTGCTCATGGTGAGAGGAAGACGTGTTGCTTTGTACTTCAGTTTCCTGCGTGGGTGCTTTGTAGGGAAGGCTGACAAGTTCTAGTCCTGCGTGACTGGTTAAAACTTCTGAAGTACCCGCTTCAGAATAATTTTTATTACAATATTTATTATTGGTTTTAAGTTTGAGATCTCGTCCTGTGTGGTAGTCGTAGCCTGTGTTTCTAGTCATGCCTTCTGCTTCTAGTTTTCTGAACTGTAAGTCTGAGCAAGGAAATGGAATCCCTCCCCTGGCATGAGTCTTAAATACAGATTCCGACAGTGAATGTTACTGGCTGCTGTTTGAACCTGTCTGTGGTGAAGAGGCACACTGTTCCTCGGAGGTCTCCAGATCTGTGTGTCTGCCAGTCTGGAGGGAAGATTATTTCGGAAGTGCCACAGAGTGCTCTGAATAGCTTTCCAGTGGTGGTAACTGTGCCTGGCTGAGGGCTGACTAATAACAAGTCAGCCCTTGTTGACTTGTTGACTGTTCAGGCTCTGAACTCTCCATTGAGACAAGAAGACTCTCCATTGCCACAAGAAATATTTCTAACATATTTAACCTTGTTCAACTTCATGTATTCAATCTTAAGAAATATTCTGCATAAGAAAGGCAGATATTTCTCTCCTTTAGGAAGCTTCATGTTTCTGCATGGCTTTGGGTGGGTTTTGAGTAAGTTTTCTTTTCCATTTAACCACTGGCCAGGAAGATTTCTCTTAACCCAAGACATAAGTTATGCTAGAAACATTCTGTCCTGTCTTCTAGCATAAAAAAGTGTAAAGGGAGAATTTCCTAGTAAGCTCTGCTTGTGCAGTCAGAAGCAAAGGTTAAATAAAATACTTGAGCCACTGGAAATCTCACGATTCAATTGTGAGTGTCAGTTCCTTCAGGTGTGGATTCCAGTACAGCACTAGTGTTGCAGCATGTTGGCAGAGGGGAACCATTATGGTCCTAAAAAAAAAAAAAACCCAACCCAAAACCCACAAAAACAAACAAACAAAAAACCTAACCCACCTAATGTCTGAAGGGAGCTACATAAGCTGTTTGTCTTTGCTTTAATGACAGCGTTCTCTCTATCCCTGTGTAGAGGGTGTAACATGCTGTGTTGAACAGCGGTGGTAAAAGGCTCGTGACCTGCACAGTGTGATTGTACCTGTGAAGGGACACGCCGCTTTTAAGAGTTCAGCAACATCAAGAGGTGGTTCAGACAAACTGTATTTATGGTTCAGTTTCTTGAGAATAGTTTTAAGGTGGTTCATGTGTGTTCCAGTACTGCTCACTTTTTCAAATTGGATGGTTCTGTGAGCAGCACAACTGATGAAATATAACGTTAAGGGTTCTTTTTTGAGGTTTTTACTAATGTTTAGAGTTTCCACTGAAGCTTTTCCCATAGCTGTGACGTTTAAGGAATTTACAGAAGACAGATTTTGTCTGTAGCAGCGGTCCTCAGAAACCTCGGAAAGTGAAAGACTTTTTTCCCCTTTGCCAAGCTGTTCTTGTGAATTGCATAGCAGTTTCATAGGATCAGAGGATGATTTGGGCTGGAGGGATCTGAAATACCATCTTGTTCCAACCCCTTGCCGTGGGCAGGGACACCTTCCACTAGACCAGGTTACTTCAAGCCCCATCCAACCTGGCCCTGAATGCTTCCAGGGAGGGGACATTCACTACTCTGGGCAACCTGTTCCATTGCCTTACCAATCTCATGGTAAAGAATTTCTTTCTCGTATCTAATGTAAATCTCCCCTCTTCCGGTTTGAAACCATTACCTCTCATTCTACCACTGCACTCCCTGATGAAGAGCCACTCCCCATCTTTCCTGTAACCCCCTTAAAGTACTAGAAGGCCACTACAGGCCTCCCTGGAGCCTTCTCTTTCCAGGCTGAACATCCCCAACTCTCTTCACTGTCCTCACAGCAGAGGGGTTCCAGCCCTTGCCTCATTCCTGTGGCTTCCTCTGGACTACCAGGTCCATGTCTCTGCTGTACTTTGGAGCCCAGAGCTGGACCCAGCACTGCAGGGGGGCCTCATGAGAGCGGAGCAGAGGGGCAGGATCCCCTCCCTGACCTACTAGCTATGATGCTGGGAAGAAGCCCAGTATGCGGTTGGCTTCTGGGCTGCGAGTGCCCGTTGCCAGGCTGTACTCAGTTTTTCGTCCACTAGCACCTCAAAGTCCTTCTCCTCAGTGCTGCTCTCATCCACCCATCACCCAGCCAGTATTTGTCCTTAGGATTGCCCTGACCCAGGTGCAGGACCTTGCACTTGGCCATGTTCATGAGGGTCACATGGACCTGCCTCTCAAGCCTGTTCCTGTAGATGGCATGCCTTCGCTCCAGTGCAGTGACCGTACCACACGGTTTGGTGTCATCAGCTAACTTGCTGAGGGTGCACTTGATCCCACTGTCCATGTTGCCATCAAAGATGTTAAACAGCACCAGTCCCAGTACCGACCCCTGAGAAATGCCACTCCTCCCTGGTCTGCACTTGGACATGGAGCTGTTGACCGCAACTCTTGAAGTGCGGCTGTCCATCCAATTCCTTGTGCACCGAGTGCTCCATCTGCCAAATCCGTGTGTTTGCAATTTAGAGACAAGGATCTCATGTGGGACAGTGTCATTGTCTTTGCACAAGTCCAGGTAGCTGACCTTAGTTGCTCTTCCCTTATCTACCAATGCTGTAACACTGTCATAGGCGACTACCAAATTTTCAGGCACAATTTGCCCTTAGCGAAGATGTGTTTTCCTTATTTTCCATGTGCCCTAGCATAGCTTCCAGGAGGATCTGCTCCATGATCTCGCTGGGCGCAGAGGTGAGAGGCTGACTGGCCTGTGGTTCCCTGAGTCTGCCTTTTTTCTTTTTTAAAATGGGGGTGTTGTTTCCCCTTTTCCAGTCAGTGGAAAACTTCACCACACTGCCACGACTTCTCAATGTGGTGGATAGTGCCTTAGCCACTTCATCCACCAGTGTCCTCAGGACCTGCAGATTCATCTCATCAGATCCCAAGGTCTATGGACCTTCAGGTTCCTTAGATGGTCTTGAACTTGATCTTCTCCTACAGTCCTCTCCCAGTCCCTGTCTTTGCCTTGGGTGGTGTGGCTGGAGCACTTGCCAGTGAAGACTGAGGCAAAAGGAGCTGTTGAGCACCTCAGCCATCTCCATGTCCCTTGATCTTACTTTTAAAAAAGATTTTATCCCCCCTGTGCCAGGTATGCTTGAAGTAATATCACAGAGAGTGGGGCAGATTGCATGTTCACCGTGTTACTGCATCAGGATTATTAGGACTCTGATGAAAATGGCAATCGTAAAGGTACCTGTTCACGTAAGCCGCATACTGACAGGAAGATTGGGGTGGGAAGAGGCGAGAGGTCGTGAAGTGCACAGGGATAGAGAGCCTGAAGTGTACACTCAGATTTTTGTGTAATCTGCATTGGCTGTTCTGTGCTTTTTGCCCAAGAGGTGTCAAGATGGATTTAGCCTTTCCTGGCCCCTGATCCTTGTTCAAAGTTTAGGCTTGTGCTTTGCAGAACTGTGGCTGATCTTCCATGCTTCAAGTTATTAGGCAACAGGAAGAGGGAGGCTTGTTAACTGAAGGCAGTGTTAACGCACGACCAAACATAATTATTAATCCAGGCACAAAGTTGGAAGGTTTCTTTTCAGCAGAGCAGAGAAGTTCTGGAACAGCCTGGATCGTTGGAAGGGGAGAACCCAGAATCAGCATCCACATCAGAGGTGTTAATATGAAACCTGATCACAAGCGGAGAGGATGTTGAGCGGCAGTGACCTGCTCATACAGGGGAGTTCTTGGGTTCTTCCCTGCTCTTAGGTGATAACGTAAGAACTGTGGGGAAATGAGATTACAGCTGAATATTGTGTCAGTAGCTTGCTGGCAAGGGGTGGTTGAGGGTTTTCGTGTCTTCTCATGCTGAACACAAGTTATAGGAGGCAAAGTTTAAAGTTTTGGGGTTTTTTTAATTTAAATGTATAAATTCTAACGTCCTCTGGTTCCTGATGAAGTTGACAATTTCAGTTCCTTTATGTGACTCTTGGCACGTTTCAGTAGTGGTGTAATTGCAAGCTAAATACTTTGAAGGAGGGCCATTTTGTGAAGTGAAACTGGTTTTGCATCCAAGCGATTGAGCTGTTGCCCTTTGCTGTGCTCTGGACTCCCGCTCTTCTTTCGCTGTCCCAGCTGGGCTTTACGTAGTACCCGCGCAAGCCAGCGTGGACCTGACCAGCTCATGGCACGAAGAAAGAGCAAATCCCTTATGCCGCTGAGTTGTGAGCAGAGTGAATCTGTTGCACTGTCCAGTTGAAGCTGTGTGGGTCCTTGATCAGCTCAAGTTCTCATCCGTGGGTTGCAGTAGAGCATATGCTTTTATCCTCTGACAAAGTGGACAAGGTGCAAGTCTGTAAATACAAAGGCTTTGAGACTGCACAAAGTCAGTTGTCATATGTTGTTCTCTTTGTTCTAGAATATTGTGGGTAATGCTAAGCCTAAGGAAAGAGGTAATGAATTCCGTCATCTCCTGAAAAGCGGGAGAAATTTAAAGAACAGAGGAAAGCAACAGGTAATGCAAAGAAAGTCAAGGATGAAAAGACATTAAAGACTGAGAAGAGAGTTAAGCAACCTGATAAAGAAGGAAAACTGATAGTCATCTCCGAAAAAGGCAAGGTCTCAGAAAAGAATATATCTAGAATGGAAAAGAAGATAAAGAGAATATATCATAGAATGATATGGAATATTCAGTAGATACAGAAATTGAGAAGAAGCCTGAGAATGACAATGTAAAGAGTCCACAGGAAAACGCAAAAGAAACAAAACGAAAACGTGGCAGACCGCCCATAACACCTCCAGCAGGTATGTAGCTACACTTAAAACATTGAGGCTGTATATCAGAACCCTGCTAAATTACGGGAGGGAATGAAAGTATCTTGCACTTTTGCAGCCTGAGTCTCTAGAAACCTTTAAAAACTTTTAAACTCATCTTTGCTCAGGCTTCGTTAGGACAGCTGAGAGCATGCTTGTTAGTCAGGTTTGGAGCCCCAGTGGTTTGGTCAGAGATTAGATTGAGGCAGTGATCTTCATGTAGTATTCAGCATGTCTGCAGCGGGATTAAATGCTAATGCCTGGACTTCAGACAGCCAGGTGAAACTGTATTACACAAGGCTGGTATTTTCAGTTGTGAGGCTTGGGAATTTATGTTTTTATTAAAGAGTTCTGCAGCTTCGTATCCAGTCCATTTTTGCCCTTTGCCTAAATATGTAGAGCCAAGTTCTCAGACGCCTGCAGCCCATAACTTTGGAGTTAAGACGTCGGAAAATACCTAAAGGAGGTGAAGTTCCATCAAAGCGTCCCAGGA
Source organism: Bucorvus abyssinicus (assembly GCA_009769605.1). NCBI lineage: Eukaryota > Metazoa > Chordata > Aves > Bucerotiformes > Bucorvidae > Bucorvus > Bucorvus abyssinicus. Next base: position 15,101,513 of record CM020047.1, read on the forward strand.
TTGAAAAAAACTTGTGTGAGTATTTTCTGGTATTCAGCTCTCATGGTATTTGTACGTGTAAGTTCCTGAAGCTTAAGTGGAGGGGAAAGAGAAGTCTTGTAGTATTAACCTTGAACTGCGGCACATGAAGCACTGGAATGCAGCATCTCTTTTCTTAAATTGTAGCATCATCATGCGAAATATCCTCCTAAATCTAGGACGCTGCGTTGGAAAAAGGAGCCACGAGCTGATGCAGAAGTTCATAGGTCTAGGGGAGGCAGCCATTATATCGCCTCCAATATGTAGAAGGTTATAAAAACCTTTTTCTGGTTGTAGAAACTCTTCTGTTACTCGATGGAGGACCTACCATATTGCTTAACAAAGAAACTTCAATACGAGTTAAATAGTGGTGCCATTATAGTCTAAGGGCTTCTACTTCCTCTTGGTGTAGTGATGTTGAAGAACTCGAGTGTGTTGATGAGGAAGGAAAATTATATTCTCTGTAGTCTTGTCATGAACAAGGAGGTGAAGATCTGAGGAAGGCCGTCTTTCCCTTTTTAGGACCACAAAGTCTTAAAACCTCCGTGTGTGCGAGTGACCCAGCTTAGGGTCAGAGTTGTTTGGTGTCCTAATTGTCTCATCTCATCTCTGGTATTACTTATATATGTGGATGGTTGCTGTTTAAAGCGGTGTTTTACCAGTACGGTGTTGATTCTTATGTCAAATCTATTACTAAAAGAAAGTTGAAACACCTACAAGATAGGCTTTTGCTCTATTTTTATGCTTATTTAAACCATTAATAGGGTTGTAGCTTTTATAGAGTGGTCTGATCCCTGGGGCTTTTGCTGTTAACCTCAAACCTTAGAAAATACACTGTCAAGCTGTGATTGGGAGGGGAGATCTTTAAAGTTTGCCTTGAGCTGTTCAGTAATCCTTGAAAGCGTGGTGCCATTAAATTGTCTATTCCAGCTCAGGAAAAATGAAGAACTCTTCAGATAACCCTGAAAGAGACCAGATCAGGAGACGGTCTTCAAGGCTTTCATCTGGTATTAGCCATGAGATTTAAATACAGATCACATCACAACTTCAGTGGATATTCAGCCTTTGAAAGATGCAGCATCTAACCCAAAGGAGTCTGAGAAGGGTAAGCTGCTTCCTGGTCTGCTCTGGGTAGGTGGGTGGCACGAGGCCATTAGTTGTTGCAAGGACTGTGTTTTCACTTGCATACCCTGCAGGCTTTGTATCTGCAATGAAAACCTGATTTCATCAGGAGTGTGGAGAAAGCTCAAGGGAAGTTTGTATCTCCCCTGCTGCCGTGGTTGCCTTTGCTTTCGTTCCTCTCCATCCGTAAACCCCAGCGTTTCCCTTGCATAGTAGGATCCTTTCCAGTAGAGGTATAACTGGCCCTGCAAAAAGAGAACTCCAAAATAACCTCAATGTGGTGGTAGTGGTTGTTATTTTTTAAAGGGATGCAAGTTATGCTTGTGAAAACGAGTTAATTAGAACATTCTAACACTTTTAAATTGAAGAAGTTCCCCAAATGCTATACTTCGAGTTTAATCAGTCCTCTTGTTGATCACTGAAAACATCAAACAGGATGCTTTATTCTTAGAAGGAGTGGAGATAGCGCTTGCTTTTTCTGTCCCGTGCCTCACTGCCTTTCCCATTCAGGAGGAGCTCTGGCAGTTGTTTGAGGAGACCTGTCCCACTTGAGGTAGAAGGAGTCAGCAGCCTGTGTGATTCTAAGCAGCTCTAAATTTAGAGGGTTGCTACAAGCAGCGGTGGTGTAAAACTACATTTTGTGTGATTGCAACAGCAAGCAGTCTGACCATGTTCGCTTCCAGTGTGGTGTGAGGAGCACGTGCGTCAGTGTTCCGGAATATGCATATGTGTTCATTTTACTCAGTTGACATTCCTCTCCTCCACTCTAGTCCAGTTAGAAATTCCTCTCGAATCTGACCAAAGTTTCAGTGAAGAAGGATCTCCTGGAAACACCTCACACAGCACAGCACTCAGTACGGACCCCAGCTTACAGGAAGAAAAAGTTGCAGACACTGAGACTCCTTCTGTTGCTGTCAGAACTCAAGAACCTTCTGCTGCTACAGGTTCAAATTTTGATTTCATATTTAATGTTGATGCATTTCTTAAGGCAGCCGATGCCAGGTGTTTCGTCCTTGTTCGAGTGTCACTGACAAAATCGTGTGTTCTTGCAATGTTAAGCATGGAGGGAAATGTGTATTTTATTCTTGTGGACTCAGTTTTGATCTCATGCTTGGAGGTTGATGGCAATCTTCAAAAAAAGTGAAAATAATAATTTTAAATGACTGGGTGTAATATTTTTAGCATATGAATGGTGCAATTACAAATGCCTGTTTTCAGGTTGTAATTTAATGTTTGTAATTCTGGATCAAGTTGGACTAACCACTTAAAAGATCAGGTTCTTTATCGTTGCTGTGCTGCAGGTATGTGGTAGCACTGATGTTTGGGAATCCTGAGCGTGCATTTCTGTATCCATATGTTTTGGCTTCTCTGAACTTAACCCCTAGGCCATTTAGATGTTTTAGTGCAATACGATGAAATAGTTCAAACATTACAATGTCTGTCTTAATAATGTAAATATTCTATTTTCTCTTAGCTGTCCTGTGATTATTCTTGTAACTTTAATACTTGTATCTGCAACTAACTGAGGAAACTTGAACTACAAATTCCCTAGTTCATGCTCTGTCAAAGTAGCTTAGTTTTAAGTGGAACAGAACATTCAGAGATATTTACAGTTGCTCAGCATTGCTAGAGCAATCTATGTGTGCTGGCTTTCCTGTCTGCTGGTTATTCCAAATTTACCCTCCTGCTTTTACGTGTCCTCCTTCACCCTCTCTCGTGTAACTGTACAAATGAAACGTCCTCTCCCTTTGACACCGAAGAGCACCTTCAGTGCAGGAAGGAGTCCTTCCTCTTTTCCTTTGCTCACATTGGATGTGTAAATGGTCTCTCGCTATTGAAAAACTAGAGCTCTTTGGATCTTGCTCTCTGTCGTGACCAGGCTGATGATATATCCACCTGTATCCTCACTGTGGTATATCCAGAGCCTTTCCAGCTGCTGTGTGTTGTGGCCATGCCTCTCCTTCCCTACTCTCTGGCAGTGAGTTCAGAATATACCGACTGGCTGCAGAATCTTTTGCTAGTCAGGCTGCTGTGTCCCTTTCAGTCTGTAAGTACTCCTGGGTTTAACCTCCTTTAAGCGATGGTTTGTAGCTTGTTTTAGCTCACAAAGGCAAACCCACTGTTTGGTTGTTGTACCTGAACAGCGCATGAATTGCTCCTATGCCAAGGAAGTGCCGTTACTTTCTGTATTAGCTCTGAGTACGTGAGCTGTTGACAGCCTGCCTGCGCATCTCCGGAGCAAAGGAGGGATGTGGGAAGTGTTGCTCCTTCCAGAGGATGCAAATTTGTTCCTCCCCCTGTTGTAGCAGATAGAACCAGTTTAACATACTCCTTAAAGTTGAACACTTCCTCTGAGGAACTGCAATGTAACATCACTGGTTCCTTTACGTTCACATGCTGACTAGTGAAGCTCCTCGCATGCGCGTCAGGTACTGCTGTAGTGGTCTGGCCCCTGGTTAGCTAAACCCGCCTGTTAGAGGTTTGCAGTGCCAGCAGTGGTTAGCAGCTCCTGCTGTGCTTTGTGGCGCTTTCCTTTGAAATTGGAAGTTCCACTCCTCCAAGATGCCTGTGAAACGGAACAGGCATCCTTGAACGTATTTTGTTCAGATGAACAGCCGTGTCCTGTTCACGAGATTCTCCCCCTGGAGCAGCTTTTGCGGCTGACTGGAGGAGCTGCTGGTTGCACCAGCAAAGGAGCATTCATTGTTTAACCTCCTTCACTGGCTCTCTGGAAGGTGTCCCTGGGGTTCTTAACGGAAAGGCTGCAGGAGGCTTCTGTCACTGGGAGGGCAAAGAAATGCTAAAAGGCAGTGATGCTTCTTGATCCCATTGGAACCTTGTGCTTCAGGCCAGCAGAGCGAGCGGTGGCTGCTGTGGCTCCAGTCTCAGGCACGTGAGGAGGTGTGCAGGGCCTGACGTGGGTCCAGACGGGTGCCGAGAACTGAGCCGCTCGGCGGTGAAGCGTGCAGGAAGTGCACCTGAGAGACAGCTCTGCTGAGAGATACGGCAGGTCGCAGCAGCTTTGAAAATTGGAAGAATTTTTAGTGTGTCTGAAAATACTCACTTTTCAGCCTCTGACAAACTGTCAGAGAAGGTATAGCAAAGCTTTTCGCTGCAGTGGGTGCGCTCCCCTTCAGGGCATGTTTTGTGGAGGAAGACACTGATAACTTGCTCTTTAACTTCTGTGATCTTGCGAGAGAAACTTTCCTGCATTTCTTAAAGTGTGTTCTTTAGCTGACAACCTTTAGTCTTTTTTATCAATTCCTGCAAATTTTCTGTTTGCAGTGTAGCATTTTTAAGACGTTTCTCTTTTGTATAATCTTTTGGAGGTACTCATTGACCACAGGTTGGCGAAGCACAGCTTTGATAAGGTCTGAGAAATTGGAGAGTGTTAAATCTTGGCTTGTTGCAAGAACACTCTATTACAGGATGGAAAAACGTGTAAATGGTTACAGATTTCTTCCAAACAGTTAATGCAGTGTTGAGAAGGCACCTGCTGCCATTGCCTTTGTAACAGAATCCAGGGGTAGCCTTGGAGTAGTCTCAGAAATAAAGATGATTTTATTTGCTACCATAACAAGTAATCGCAAAGCTTTAGGGTTAGTGGTCAAATACTATTAAAAATGACTCCTGCAAGGGGATCTGTTTTCTAAATTAAGTACTCATGGAGCGTGCAGAGCTTTTCAGGGTGTTTCACAATGTCTTCATTCCAGTCACTGTGAATCAAAGGTGTTTTAAAAATTTTTACTGGTGTACGTGAACTGGGGAGGTGTTGGAGCTGTATGGTCGTCTTCAGAGAAGGCTTATTCCAAAAAAACCAAAGTGTGGGCATCTGAGTTCAGGGCTGTGAGAGCCAGTACCTACGCGGCAGTCTGTGTGCGGGCTTACAGCACACAGATCCCTTCTAGTGACTGACGGGCAGAACAGGCTCAGTGGTGTACAAATGTTATTCTCTGTGTATTTGTTGCTGATGGGCAAATCTCTCCTTCCAGGAAGAAACTTCAGGGAAATGCTTGACAGAGTTAAGGATTAAGTTAAACTGAAATACCAGCAGATTATTTTTCCTCTACTTGAGATTGCAGATGCAGCTTACAACTGCCCTGTTTTATCCCCTTGAACTTGGGTAATCGCTTTGGGGTGAGGTGCTGTGTTTTGTGAGGGAGGAAGCAGGAAGAGGCATTCACTTGTACGTTTGAAATGATGAGGTAGTATTTCTCAATTCTGCTTTTCAGCATTATTTTGGAGGCAGGTAGATGAGGAGAACACCAGTATAACGCTGGTGCCTTCAGGAGTCAAGAAGCTGTGGACCCTTTGGATACCTTTAGCCATTACTTGCCACTTCCCTCCGACACCGTCATGTCTACACTGCTGAACACTCGTAATTTGGGCCTGAGCTGGGGAGCATTCCAGCGGAACGTGTGATAGCTACGTGTGCGGTGTCCGTCCCGCAGCCTCTCCCAAGCCGGCTCCGCTGGGACCCAGCAGTGGAGCTCTGGGATCATGACTCGGTTCACTTGCCTACCCAAGCCTCTGGCACAGCTTGTGTGCTCTTAATGCTGGCACTTCCATCAGTACTTGAGAGAGCTGGATCCAAGCTAGCTCCGGAGCATGTGCTCTGAAAAATCCGTGCTTCTGAGTGTGGGCTTTATTTCTTTAGTTAAAGCCATCTCGTTAACACTAGACATGCCAGACGTGCACCTGGCGAAACCTCCTGAGGATGAGGAGTAAGAACTGTCCAGGGTCTTTTGAGTAGGTACTGTCACCTGAAACCCAAGTACAAAAATCTTCGTTTCCATACTTAGCCAACGTTAGAAATGTTGTTAACGAGTAGTTTGTCGATGCAGGAGTTTCAAAGTCTGTAGATCCTATCGTGGATAAATCCTCTGTGGTTAACAGTGGATCTGTGATTCCCTGCACGTGCTTCTGTCTCACTGGTGGGACGGTGCCGGTGAACTGCAGGACAGCCAGGGCTGTGGCCTGGGAGCAGTGTCTGGCAGAGGCCTCTCGCTGTGCATCCGAACACCTCTCCGGACATGGCCAGTGCCTTCCCGCTGTTTTGGCATGGGTGAGTGGTGCACCCTGGTGTATAGGAAGAACATGAGTTTTATAGCATTTGAAATCAGGAATTTTTAAGGACAAAGGCACTCATTTTTAAAGAGTTCCCACTCACTGGTTGGTAGATGATTCGAGATTTATAGTAGTTGCAGACATTAGCAAATAAAATCTGGAGTGTTTATATGCTGTTACCGTTAAAATGCGTTTATCTGTAATGTGCTCTGAAAGGGCAGTACAGCATTGCCTGCCAAAACTTAAGTTCCTTTTTTTAAAATTTTCAGAGAAAGTAGTGGTTAGTTCCATGTACTAGAAGATAACAAGCCTCCTCTGCCGCTGGTTTTTTTCCTCCTCTAATGTTTAGGGACCAGAGTTGCGATTAGGATTGAGCTAAATCAAGTTGTGTTTCAAAAAGCGTGTGACAGTCTGTCGGGCAGGTTTTTGCAGCCAGTTAGATCTCTGTTTCGTGTATCTGAAAACAGAAGCACTCTACAGCTGTTCATGTGGCTTTGCTCTTACAGACCCAGTTTGACTTTAAAGGTGAGCTGCCTTCCTTTGCACAGATCTGCTCTCGTGTTGGTAGTCGTATTGCCCAGAACTCTCAAGATTACTCCTTTTATTTGCATAGACCGGGCATCAGGGATCCCATGTGCCTTCTACTTAGCCTGCGTTTTTCTATTTTTGTCACTTGTAAGCTTCGGGTTTCAGTTCAGGAGAAGCCTATATCTTTGCACCCAGTGTGAGAGCGCAGCAGTTTATCCTGCAGCTTACCTAGGAGGCTTTGCTTCCTTCCAGGTAGTGTACAAGCTGTCACTTGGAGCCTGACAATACAGTTGGTAAAGAATTCCCATCCTTGCTCGCTCAGAGTTTCTCACAGCCAGACACCAGGATCCGGACACCGTTTCAGCCATGCCTCAGAGTGCACATGAAGCCTTTGCTTCCAGCTAGCTGCTGGCCCGTCAAGGCTTGTCGAGGTTTGCCCAGTCGTGCAGCGCACACCCGACGAGCCCTTTGTGCTGCTCAGGCTTCCCTGGTTTCATCGTTGCAGATCTCGTTCCAGCACGGAGAAAGCAGTGGACTGGAGGATCATATGAAATAATGCCTTGAGTAGTTCTTGCCATCGGGTGATGTTTCAGGCTCCAAACCTGCAACTTGTAAAGGTGTAGTGATCTGTGATTAGGGATGCTGTACGTATGTATTACACAAGCATCTACTTGGGTGGATTCTGGACGCACTGGACATGCTTGGATGCTGTCCTCACCTAGCGCAGTTTGAGAGGAGCAATTAGAAAATACATTTTTATTTCACAGCTGAGATCTTGAAAGACAGAGGGTTTTGAACACTAAAGGAAGAGTTTGCGTGCTAAAATGATGAACAGGAACACTTCTGGTGAGCTCATGAAAAACACATGAGTTCAGAAGACGTAAGGCCAAAGAAATAGGTGATGGAGGAGGAAGCTAGCCCACAGTGTGATGATCCAGAGCACAGCATAGGAAGTGTCAGCTCAAGAAGGGTAACGGGAGTAAACAGTCTTGAAAATAATACAGGTGGAAGCACTGGAGAACCTGTTGTAGAGAGAGACTTGGTGTGTTTAGTTTAACAGCAGGTGAGAGAGTAATTTGCTCTTCCCTTAGTATTTCTGTGGAGAACCAGGCAATGGACACTCAAAGTCTCATCGGTTCAACAGGCAGCTTGGTGTGAAGATCTGACAGCTGGAAACTGCAGCAAGGCCAACTTTCACTGGGGGGAAATGCTCAGTGTTGTGTGCACTGGGGTTTTTCTGGGGTGGCTTACCCATGGGTTGCACAAGATGGCACAGGATAGCAGACCTTCACTGGAGGTAGCGTGCTGCTGCCAGGCATACCTGTCCAGCAGGAGTCAATGCAAACGAAACAGTGGTGGGGGGTGTGCATGTGTGAAATTTTTGGGACTCAGAAGCTTCACACGTGACGCATTAACTGTAAACTTACTGCTGAGTGTGGTCATAGCTCAAACCTCGGGTAGTACAGCATGGGAGAAGGGAGAGGAGTCGCTCACTTGAATGCTGAAGGAAGTGCTTGTTGAACCTTGAGTCTCTATTCTGAATCTAGTAATGGCCAATTGAAGGCCAGGTGGGGAGTTTTAATTTTGTTATAAGCATGGAAGAAGTAGCAGGAGGAAGGTCCTAGCATTAACCTTCCTCTGTGCTCGGAGAAAGCACTCACCAAGCTCTTCTGAAAAGGCAAGTGCCTGAAAATCTGAAGCTAATACAGAAAAACTTTCTCTCCAGAGAAACCAGTTTTAGTGAGCAAAAATTGTGTCTACATGAAGGATGGAAGTTCCCCCTTTCAGGTGTTGGTGTAACGAGTTGGCTTCAGGGCGGCTGGCTGGGAGGACAGGCTTTCAGAGGCTCTCCTGGGTGGTGGGGTTGGGCATCAGCTTCCTGCTGTGCCCTGCGCCAGGGAGTTCTATTGTGGTACGTGTAAAGAAGGAACATGCCCTGCAATGTGGTGATGGTAGTAATTAAGCCTTGTTTCAAACCGTGTGGGATTGTCACTGGTTTTACTGCTCCGAATAGATTCCTTTCAACCTGTTGCAGCAAGTTTTTGTCTGCTTTGCTTCCCCTTACCCCATGTCTTCCATCTTCTACCAGATGATTCTATGTCTTTGTTAGCTCTGAGCTACACCTAACGTGATCCTGTGTTCCTCTTCTAACTATAGCTGATCAGTTGGAAGTCATTCCCTGTCTCCTCTCCAGAACTTGTCCATCTCAGTGCGCGGGCGGCGCTCTAAGCTTGGATACAGGCTCCGTCATGACAGAGTGTGAGGGTATATTAGTTTCCCTTGTCATCCCATTACCCCTTCTGCTGCAGTTCAGTTAGTTCCCGTCTTCACGTTCATTGTTAAAACAAGTTCTCTTCATCGTCCTGAATGCTGTTTTTGGTAGCTTTACAGGCAAGAGAACTTTCTGCGCTTGCTTTTGCTAGGTCCACCCAGCCATCTCACTGACCGGCTTCACTCTTTATGAATGCAGCTTTCGAGGCGGGCACTGTGTTTCGGTTCTGGTACGGCAAACTTGTCATTTTCACGTGTGATCCAATTGTCTGTCTTGCAGTCCTGTTTCCAGAGCTGCTTGAAGCGGCATCCCTGTCGGCGTGTCTTCATGCGGCTATGCCGAACTGTCTTTATCCCTGTCCTTGTCTTTGTGAAACACCCAAAGCAGTGTCTGCATTTTACTATTTTCTTCTCAAATTAACTGAATATTTTTTGCTGCCAGTCTGATGTGCATATGACTTCTGAATCCTTCCCTGTACACAGCCTCAGTGCACCGTTACCTGCTTTATCTCTGTGAATGACTTCAAGTTCTGTCTTTGTCGTAACACCAGTACTTAAAGGCTGAGCGTGCTTCAGCTCAGCTCCCAAGGGTGCTTTTCTTCACTGTGACATGCCCTGTAAGTCTGCAGCTCAGTACTGCTCCCCATTTCTGTTGCTACATGCTAAAAATGCCTGAGCCAGCTGCCCTGCGTTCTTACCAAGGCTGGTGTTGATGGCACTTTTACACTCCTGTTCGTATTTCTGCTATGTGCCCTTGTGGAAGGTCTTACCCTTGCTGCACTACTCTTGGCTGTAATGTTCTGGGTCCTTTTCTGTTCTTGTTTTCCGCTTCTTCTAACAGAATGCCTTAATTCTTGTTCGCGTGCTGCATACCTTGAGTTGTGCATCGCTCTTGCTAGGTCTGGGCCTTAGCTTTGAACACTATTCTTCTAATCCTCCAAGTCTGAAAAGACTTGTAATATGGCCGTAATATTTTAGTACTGCAAAACAAATGGAAAAATTAAATTTGGGAGCTGTTTTGTAGAAATGACACCTCCTTTCCATTGGCCTCATCCTTGTGAGGGATTTTTTGACGCTGTGTGCGTATTGGTGGTGGATAATTGCCTGGATGTCTGTATCTGCGTGTTTCCAAATTTCTGCCTCTCCTCACTTGTAGTGGGTGCAGATACTCATGACAGCAGTCTGATTTACTCTTAGTTCAAAATGTTTCTTTTATGAATTAAAAGTTTCTGAAATGCTGGAGGAAGAAATAGGACCTTACCGGTTGAGCTCTGGTACAGCCCTGGGTGGCAGAGCAGGTGTTCTCAACAGGGGCCTAAAATGTCCAAGACGTCCCTTGCTTTTTTGAGAACCTGATTAACTATAGCTCTTAGGGGGCTTTTGTAACAGACACCAGCAGTTTCCTTCGCTAGCTTCATTCGTTCATTGCTGCGAGAAAACCAAATAAACTTCGGTTTAATTGAATACTGTAGTTCTGACACCCTGCTTCTGCTGTGCTTGGAAGTAACCAGGCTTTGGTGGTAGGACAAGGCTCCAGAAAGCAGGTAGCAAAATAGGTTAAGACAAAGAAACTGTTTTCCTTGGAAAGGGTTTTCACCAAAGAGGTGAACAGTTATCTAAACAATTAAATAAATACTTGATAAAACAGTGTCCACAAATGCACACCTCTGTAGTTCAGTCTCGTATCTGTGGCATGCTGTGTACAGTGACATTAGCTGTTGGGCAAGGGACTCATGGAGAAAAATGTCATTTTCTGACAATAACTCCTTCATATAAACACTGGCATCACAACCACCAGTTTTAAGAGCACAGTAGGGCAGAGTTTCCCTTAAAAGGCTGTTGATCTTCAAGGCAGGTAAGAGGCACTGAAATTGTGGTTTTAGCATTTCATAGCTAACATGTGGAATGCATGCCCATTTCTTAACCTGTGTTGTTGTTTAAAGCTTAGGAAACCGTTTGATAAATATAGCAAATGCATGGGGGAATTTATCTGTTTTGGTCTTACAGTAACAAAACCTTGTAGGCGAACAGATTTTCTTGCATCAAAAAAAGCTGCAACTGTTGATCAAGATCAACAAGTTAGATGCAAGTTCTTGGACTGTTCAAAATCCTTCCGCAAAGCCAAGTTATTGCATTAATCACATGAAATATTTTCATGGAGTGGAGAAGGCTGCAGAATCACCGCAAGAACCCTGTGAAAAGAAATAATTCAAACCAGAGCTTCTTTGGCTTCTGAGAAAGCTAATCAAGAAAGGTCCAAGAGAGGACGGGCCGCAGCCGGTAATCAGCGCGTAAGTATGTTGCTGATCTCTCCCTTTTTTAAACAGCAGCGGCAGGAACAAGCGGAAGAGCGAAAATCGATTTTCTTTTGGGGCTGAAGGAGCTCTGTAAGGCTCATCTTAGCATTTTCTTTGTGGAAGCAGAAGCATAATATGTGTGAACATTATGTCTAGAGAACATAGAACTGAAGAAATTGCTCTCTCTAGAAACACAGATCTGTTCTGTAATGAACTGACTGTGCAGCTTTTCTTACTCCTTTGTAACGACTCACTTGAGTAGTTAACACGTTCTTTCTTCAAAACTACAGTTCCCTGGTTTCGACTAATTTTTCCTCCTTGCCCCCCCGCCCCAGCTTGACAAAACCTCTAAATAGGATTGTTTGAGGACTTTTGTCTTTTCTCTATGAAGGAAACAGTCTGGGTAACTCCAGTCTCTGCCATTTCTTACCTGGTCTTTACAAGACTTCAGGAGTGCCCTCGGCTAGAAATCCGGTACCAGATTCTGCAGTATTACTCCTCTCATTGCTGGACCTGTGGGGAGAGGAAGTCCAAGAATTTAACAAATGGAATTGCTACATCTGTACTTGAAAAAGATCCTCCCACGCAACTGATGGCTAGTGGAAAGGGGAAAAAAAATTGAATGCCTAAGTTGTAGCTGCTCTGCAGTCTTCGGATCACGTTAGCCTCTGCTTCGCCATGTCATTCTCTGCAGCGCTTTCTTTCTAATGTCTTGCATAACGTCCGAGTGGTGATCTAGGCGTGCTTGAGAGTTGCAGTGGTGTTGATAACCCACCCAGCATGTTCTAGTGGAGCAACTGCTCTTTGTACCACAGATCCATAAAAATTTGTCATCTCTGCCACTGTAAACTTCTATACCCCAGATGCTTCTGTAACTCTGACAGGCAAAGGCATAAGATTTGATGAGAGGAAGATTTTTCTCTTAAATGCATTAGGATGTGCCAGCTGAGGTGTAATCCTTCGCATGCAGCTTAAGTGACACCTAAGAACTGCCTTGCAGACACCCTGAGACGAGCAGTACGAGGAGGCTGCTCACAACGGCAGGGTCACACCAGGCTTCTGCCTGTCATGTGCTTTTACACGAAACAGGCTGTCTCTTTGGCTTTTGGTAACTGCATAATTATTTAGGTCTGAGAAGTTGTTTTACGGTTATGGTCTTGAATGAACTGACTAGTGGCTCCAGGTCTTGAGCCTCTCGTTGAGCCCTCTCCCCAGGGCACACTTGGTTTTAATGCCATCAGCTTGGCTGCACTGGCAGGTAACTCATTATCGTGTGGAGTTGTAACCGCATTTGTGAATTTTAATCCCCACCCTTTCGTTCCCATTTGTGGATGGGTGCTTTTAGCCTGGAGTGTTTGGGTGATGTGCTTTGTAGTATATCCCTGGCAGTAGCCCCGGGTTGTGCTGGCAGCTGTTGAACATCGCAGGCAAGGTGGCAGGCAGACCGTAAAACTTTCGAGTCACCTTTACTGTTAGAGCTTGCTGTTGTGGAGCTACAATAAGGTTTTTCTTGATGAGGAGAAGTAATATTACATCGTTTGTCTGACACTAAGTGCCATTATTTTTTAAGTGCATTCTTAATTCTTGATTTTTGTTGTGGGGGTTGCCACACTTTCTAAAGTAAAGCTGGTTTTGGAGCCCACACGCCTGCGTCGTGTGTTCTGTTCTGTCTTTCTGCAAGCATCTCTTCTGTTGTTAATGGCGTGTGCAGGAAGGTAGCCTGCTAAGCAAGACTTCTCCAGGTCTGCTGGACGCTTCTATGCCAGCTTTTTAAAAGGCTTTCCAGAATGTACTGCTTAGTGAAGGCTTTAGAATACATAATTAAGTGTGGTACCTGGTGGGTTACTTCTCCTCTTTATGGTCCTTTTGGTGGGCAAAAAATTCTCCTGTTCAAAGTGATATATTTACAATCGTTTTATCTTTGGTACAATGTCCTTTCTTACACTTCGTTATGTTGGGTAGGTTTAGAGCTTAAGAAAAGGTGGCAATTTCTAACTGATAAAACTTTAGGAATCACAAGTCTTGTTATTCCATAAGCATGGAGGCACTCGTGCTTTAGAAGGTTTATCACACACAAGTCCTTCCTCAGAAGTTTTACTTTGGAGTTCTGGGACTCCTTACTCTTTCTGCTACACATTAAATTCAATGAATAAATGCTGGGGGTGGACTTTTGGGTAGATTTGAAGTGAAGATACTTACTGTTCCTAAAGTTCTAGAAAATTATGAATTATTCAGAACAGTAGCAAAACCTTTCCTCGTAGCGCTTAAAATCAGAATTTCGACACAGAGAAGAGAGGTGGATGTAAGTGGTCTTCAATGACCATGTTGTGGGATGCAGGAAGGAGCAATTTACGTATAATTACTTTGCACTAAAGTGGAGACTCTGAAATTTCAACATCTGAAGTGTAGATTGTGCCACTTTGCGTTGGCTTCAAAACTTGAGTGAGCTGAAAAGGGTAATGTGGAACTGGTTTGTCCTGTCCCTCCCATTTCCATAAGAAGGATCTTACCTTTGCAGCGGCAAGTTTGACAGATACCTCTCTGAATTCCATAGTGGCTCTTCACTGAACAGAGGGAAGGAACTGCCATTGCCTAGCTCGTGTTTAGATACGCCATACTACTCTGACAGAATGACGCAGACGTAAATGGCTGCTGGATGCGTTCAGACAATACCTCTTCTCTTTAATTTGTCAAGAAATACTACGAGATCATGATGATGAAACAACTCTTCCCCAGCCCCATGTTATAATACTTACCTCCGTGAGCATTGCTGCTCTTTGGTCTTCACTGACAGAGTTGTCCTTACAGAGCATAAGGCAGCTGACTGGGCATCCCCCTGCCATAGAGGGGACGCAGGCGTCTCTGCACGCAGCTCTCGGTTGTGTCGCGCCTCTGCAGGTGCATTGCAGAGCCACCTGCAGCCTTTCTCTTAAAGGAGAGAATCGAGACCTGACACAAACGTCTGGATGCATAAGCTTAAAAAACCAGCTTTTGAGCTTAGGCTGCAGATAACGTCTCAGAATCCGTCTTGCAGGAAAGAGTTGCTTAAGTTTTTGACAGTTCAAATGGAGAGTTTCTACAACTCTTTACACTTGGAAACTGAACGTCGTGAGGCAGCTGTTAAAGTTTTTGGCAGTTAGTTCCTTATTGATTGCTGTAATTCAAAAGGGATAGAACCACATTCCACATTCTTAAGACAGGCTTTTTTCTTTGTGGTCCTTCCTCTTTCTCTGCAGTCACTTACTGTTGAGTATGTGATCCCATCCTGTGACTCGTGTCCTACAAACGCTTACTGTAAACAGCTTCCTCTGAAGGTGCTAGTTTCCCTTTTAGATTTGTCTGTCTGTCCATGTCATTTTATGTGAAGTGCCTGCAAAAGGTTGTTTTAAATGGAAGTTTGTTGTTTCCTGATCTAGACCGCTCCAAGGGCACGTGGCTTGGAATAGCTGCATGGCATTCTTTGTACCTGTAACTCATAATTGGAACATCTGAACATCTTGACTTTCCGAATCGGTGGCTTTAATTTTTTAGTAAAATCTTTTCATTTGGAGGTTCCACAAAATTCGGTTTGTGCCCTTGTGTTGAGCAGTTTTCTGAAATCTGAAAGTCAGCCTGTGTCAGAGCTCACTGCCTGCACAGCTGACGCGCCTCGCGTCAGGCCCTGGAGAGGCTCTGCGCTTGGTAGGTGCTGAAGATCTGTCAGGAAATTCAGACCTCACTAGATGTGTGTGTAGAGGAGATGCCATCAACCTTTGCTGAGGTGGCTGGTGGACTCTTTAATAACCCCTTAGTGCTGACAGGCCTGATGCTGCCCTCAGCACAACTGTCACTCTGGCAGGGACCCTTAGGCTCCGCTCCCCTGAGGGGCTTGCTCTAAGGGAAGCGAAACCTGGTGTTGAGGCTTTAAAAAGCCGTGCGCGTTCGGTATGTGGGTACCTAACGGCAGCCTCAGTCTGGCTCCAGTTTTTCTTGCCATGAGGAAGAAAAGAAAGCAACAGGCCTGTAGATAATCCGTCCGTACTGAGGAGTCCACACAAGGCACTGAAGAGCAAAACCATGCGTTTTGTCAGGGGGTTTAATTCTTGTACATCACCTCGTTGTTAGAAATCTGCCTACTGGAAGTTAGTTAGAGCACGTCCTGTTAGCGCAGAAGTGTCCTAATGCCAGGGATATGTGTAAAGGAGAAAGGGTCTCGTCTTTACTCGTGTTCCTGATGAGCTCCTGACTGCGCGTGTGCAGGGAACAGGTTGCCGAGCTTGCTTTGACAGCTCAAGCATCTAGGGCTGTTAACGTGAACTTCTGGCTTGTGGCTTAGTGCTTTCAGGGTGATCCTTTGGGGTGTTTCCTGTTTCCTCTGAGAGTCGGCTCTCTGCTAGGCAGTGGGATGTGCACGGGTGACCTATGAACATGGGGTTTTGTTGGAGCGGGGTGAAGATCTGCATTAACACCCTCTGTGTTCTGCAGAACTGCTGAGTGTGGCTTCTCTTGAGAATGCTGCATTCAGTTTGAGGAGGATGGCAGTGTGAAACACTTCAGCTGTAAGTCAAGCTGGTAGGTGGATATTCTCAGCAAATGATCCAACAGCTGTGGATGGTGAATCTTGTCTAATTCAGAACACTTGGGAATTCAGTTGCTTCGCTTCCAGTGAAGTCTTGACGTGGGTTGGACATCTTTTGTGTTCTATTGGACAGAAAGCTGTTGCCTTGTCCATCACCGAGATTTGACACGCTTAGGTGCAAGCTCTCTTAAGGCTCTGTCCTTGTGGTTTCTGCATGGTTGAGGTGGTTTCCTATCTCAGGTTGGTATTTGTTAGTTTCTAAGATCTTCGCTGCTTCTGGATCAGCTGTTTATATGGACGAGGATACTTCTCCCAGGTTTAGTGACGAGAAGGAGCTCTGTGAAGAAGGCTCTGGGCAGTTAATCAGCAAGCCTCTTCATCTCCAGTTTTTGTGAACACATCTCCTGTTCCTGAGTGGTTTTTACCATCATCTGAGCTAGACATTGATCTCTGGTGTTTTAATGACAACACCACTGTCCAAGAGCAGTGAAACTGGATGTCAGGAGGGCCTTTGTGGTCTTTTTGTAGAGATTGTGTAATTCTAATGATGATTAATGATATTCTGGATCACAGAGGGGGCACTAATACCTATACGGATTTTTGTTGAGTTGATCATCATCAGGACTGTGTGGAAGTTGTAGCTTAGAATGCCCCTTGTGTCCCACCTCAGGATATCTCTGTAAGACAAGTGCAGGTGTCTTCATGAGACCTTTCTAGACAGCTGTAGGAAAGGCGTAGGAGTCTCCTGTGCACCTCCTGGTGGGAGTGTCTGTGAGCGTAGTCCTGCTGTTCACTGCAGATTGGCTGCCTGGTAGTCTCAGTAGAGTGCTTACATGGACAAGTGACCTGCAAGAGAAATGAGTTACAGCACTAACAACAGCTGAAGGTGATGTCTCTGTAGACACGGTGTATCACGCGCTGTGTTGGCCTTTCTTGAAACTGCAAATCAGTAGTTCCTGTGGTGGGGAGGAGACAGGAGAGTAGGAAGCCTCCTGGAGAGGGAAGGTTAGCTCATTGAGTCAGGAGGATGAAGGCACGTGGCACCTCTGTACGTGGTGCTAACGCAACAAGTCTGAACTTGGAGAGCGTGCAAGTTCTAAAGGTAATGCATAAATTCAAGTTCTGGGTTGTGGTTGTCAGGGTAAGTAATTGCTCTTCGTTCTTTTGAGGGTAATTTTATAAATTGGCCTGTCTGAATTATACTTGAAAATGTTGTGTTGAGAGAAAACTAAATGTAGAAAGCTTACAAGTTTGGGTCTTCATGGCACAGTTCAACATTCACTTTCCCAAAGTTCAGGATAACTTTCCAGTTTTTTAATCTCATCTTCTTCTCAAATTTAGTCCTCAAATCCTAAATAACTTCCCGAGTGCTCAAGATCTCACAGGACTTTGTAAACTTTTCTATCAATGGAATGAAAGGTATTTCAAAACTTAACATATTTGTTGGTAACTGGGGTTTTTTTATTAGTTATTGGAGAAAAAATATAGCCAGTGTATGATAGAGTACCCTTGAACTGCCCAGGACAGTGTTACTGGTTGCTGAAAAATCTTACAGAAATATATTAACCTTTACGAGTCATTAAGATATGACACAGTCGTGGCAAAAATCTCTTTAAATTTCGGTCTCGCAAAGCTGAAGAAACAAATGGACATGAAATACAGTTTTGTTCTGCCGGGAGTCTCCGTGCACAGATCTCAGGTCAGAGGAAGCCCGGGTGTCTTGTGCTCTTTGGGTGGGATCAAAGTGGCCATGGGGTTCTTCGAAGGTTAATGTATAAAACTGAGTTGAGTTGTTGGGAGAGGGGAAAATAGGAGGCCTAAATTAAGGCTATCTGTTGGTATAGTTTTTTTGTCCTGTAATTTGGTCCATGTTCCCTGAGACAGTGTTCTGTAAATGTTTTTGAAACTGAATGCAGAATGGTAGCCAATCAGGAAGGCTCACAAAAGGCTTGTGCCCATGGCGTCTCACCCTGTACTGCTAGGGGTTGCATTTCAGAAAATGTGTTAGGACACTGCTGTTCTATGATGTAATTTTATTTTCAGTTTATTTTCTTATTTTCCAGCTACTGTGTCCCATGGGAGAAAGCTTTGTCTGTCTGAACCGATGAGGGCTTGTTCAACCATTAATCATGGCAATCCACAGATGAGCAAATTCTGTTAGCGAGAAGTCCTTCAAAAATAGACCTGTATTTAAAAACAAACCCCAAACCCCCCAAAAGCCCCCTCTTTATACTTATTCCTGCAAGAGGAGAAGTGATTCCTGTTGAAGATGGAAGTCCATACACATACTGCAGCATCTTACCAAGGAGTATTTTCTGGTTCTGACACTTCTGCATACTGCAGTATCTTACATGGTTTTGATAATTCTTCATGGACAAAATATGCTACTGTCCTACAGTCTTGCAGCTCTTGAGGTAAATAAGCACCCAGGGAAGGGCAACAGTGAGTTGCCTGATTGGACAAAAAGTACTTTCTTGAGATGATCTTGTGTAGAAATTTGGGGTTTGGTCTAATTTCTGTCTCCTGTGTGACTGCTTAAAGCAGCGTGGCGGGTGACTGAGAGGCAAGAGTTTGGTTACACAAATATTTACGAGCTGGCTCCTATTCTTTTTTTTATTTAAGTTCTAATGCGACTTCATATGAGAGGACCAGGGTAAAAGTCATCTGATGGCCTTCAGATTTCTGATCTTGGAGTTTCTTTTGCCTTGAGCCTGCAAGCTCCATAATGACTTGTCTTAATGTGCGTTGCTATAGCTTCAGTCTGAAATGTTGATTAGGGCGTTTCTTCTTCTAAGTATGTTCTCGTGGACTCTTCCTTCTGTTTTCAGTCATTTTCAGGTACTGCTCACAGTTAATTACTTAGAGGGTGTCCAAGTGAAAATCCCACTGTCATGGAAGTCTTCAGGCAAGAAGGAAGTTGCCTTTCGTATCCACTGAACTTTTGAGATACTTAGATGATAGAATTGGATGTTCTTGATGAAAGTCAGCAAACTCTCATCCTGGACCCTGGGTACTCCAGATGGCAGTGTACTTGTCTCGGTGAGTCTGGCTGTCCTATGTGCCATGCACCCTTAGCTTTGATCAGCTTCCCCTCTTTCTCCATGTCCAGGAGTCTTTCAGCAGGAGTTGCTAGCTGTAGTTAGGAAGATGAGAACTATTTGACTTCAGTAGTAAATGGAATCTCAGATGAAGCCATGTCTTTGTCTCATTTTTATGAATTTTAGGTAGTGATTCTGAATTCTTGCATCTCACTCTCAGCTGGAACACTGTTGTTTCAGTGTATGTGTTTAAAAACTGCCCGTCCTTAGATGTGCAGAGCTTCTCTGTGCCACTTCTAAATGCCTCATTACAAAGCACACTGTTGAGAACAGGCTGTGGTTCCTCTATTAAATCAACAGAGCCCCTTTTCTCTTAAAGGAACTAACAACAAAAATTACCTGACCCGTATCTCTGCCAAACTGAACTGTTTCTCTTTCCACCTTTCTTCAAATCCACTGTATTTCTGGAAGAATAGAGCTGTGGGGATGCATTTGCATCCGTTGTTTCCTTTTGGGAAAAAAAAAAAAACCCACAAACCAACAAAAGCAGGTTTTAGCCTCTAAATCGGCTTCTGTTTAAAAGCTTTTCCATGGTCAATCGCTTGGATCGCGAGTTGAGGCGCGTGCTTGATCAGAAACGCTCCACAGGGACTACCAGAACTGCTGCTGGTGAAGTAGAGTTACATTGTGAAAGTGTCTAAAGCTTGGACTTCGTCTTTATTCTCTTTGTAGATGCTCCTCTACACGTAGCCCTAAGGAGTACCCCATATAGAGGTGAAAAAATAGAAAAGAGAAGAACCACAACTCCTGTAAGTGCATTAAATAGTCACCGACATTCTGTTAGAGAACAAACCAGGAACCGCGTAGCGAGATCACTGCGGAAGCCTCCAGAGAAAAAGAGAGTTGACAATGGTACGCCTTTTTAGTTTAATGTGAAAAAGTGAAACTCAGAAAAGCCTTGGGAAAGTTTTGAGCCTTGTCAGGAACTGACAATGTTGATGGAAAGTGTTCCGTATACCTTCCTATAGAGAGTTTGATTTTTTTTTTTAATGAATACATAATACAGAATGTCAGTGGTGTGTTTTCACTGTTTCTTTGCAGTGGTTTCAAGTGAAGAATCAATACAGGGAATTCTCTTAAATTTTCTTGCCATATGCACTGGGCTTTATTCTTCCAGTCAATGTGTAATGTTTTGAACATGTAGAAAGTACTAAAGTATTTAAGGGCACAAAAGATTCTTGCTTATTTTTTGCTTGTTGATATATGTCTCTTACCTCTTGGTTGTCCAAAACATTAAATGTTTTAAATAATCCTGAACCTTTTGAGATACCTAAACCTAATAAAGAAAAGGGGGTGGGGGGTGTGAGCAGAGCAAGACGACCTAATTTTTTTCTTTTGTAGTTTTTTTAAATAGCATTTGACAACTTCTGGTAGTCAGTACTCCTTGCTACTAAACATCTTTGAACAACTTTGCTTCCCAGTGTAAACCCTGTTTATATTGGACTCTACCTTAGTATAGGTGGGGAGCAGCCATACGGATGGCGGGTAGTCTGTATGTATACACACACATATAGATAAATAATACATGTCTTTAAATATTTTTTATGTATATAATATAGAAATAATTCCCAGTATACTTCCAGATTTACTACATCACCACTTTCCTTTAGATGTGTGGTGAGAATTTGAGCGACAGTGATGAGGAAAACACAAAAAAAATCTGTGCTTCGACGATTCTGTCTGTAGCAGGTGGTCAGTGTTCTGGAGAAGACCACTGCACTCGCCCATCACTGTGCTGCTCTGTTGGTCATAGTGGTCAGTCAACACTGACCACCTTGGTTTATTCCTGGGCATCCTTGCTGCCTTCCCTTGTAGGAAGGTCTGAAGGGGACCCCTTAGCGTCTGCTCACTGGTCTGATCCAGTGGGACATCTCTCATGAGAGGATGGGGGTTCAGGGGTTAGAATAAGCTTTTGTGGTGGTGGTGGAGGGTGTGACCAAGTACTCTTCCTGGTCCTCCTTAGTCTCTGCCGTTCAAGGAAATTGAGGGGGCTTAGGGCTCTTTAGGTTTTTGCCAAAAAATCCTTTCTAATGATGTTGTGAAGAGTGTTTAGATTGTCTAAAGCAGTTTACCTTTCTCTCTGATCACACGAGTCTGTGAGGATGCTCCTAACCTGGGTGGCCTCCTTACCTGCTCTTTTTCCAGTGAGAATTCATTAGACTTCAGAGTGCTTACAAGAAACAACTTGAGACAAAAAGATTCTTCAGTACAGGGTTTTGGGAATGTCCCTTTACAATACTCATTCTTTGCAGATTTCTTACCTTTGTAGGTTTAGGAAAACCTACGTTAACGGTGTTGTGCAGGTAAGAACATAACTGTACACAGAGGTCTGCAAATACTTGGATTTTTTCAGATTTTTAAAATACATACTGGCAAGCCCAAGGGAAAATGCGTGTCAAAGTGACAATTTTTTGTCATATTTATCACAGATAACATTGTCAATGTCTGAAGTAGCATACTCTGTGCTCTCAGGGATCTTAAAACATCAGGCGATCTGACCATGCAAATTTCAATTCCCAAATGACAAGATGCACATTTTTCCTACCTATGTTGACCTCAGTTATTCACTCTTTGCCTTTCTGAAAGAATAAAATGGTAGAATTTAATTGTGTCCCTGCGAGCGGGGAGGAGGAAATGGTACCCAGAGGATCCTGATGGCTGGAGGACTAGGAGATGAGGACAGAAGAAAGCGAGAAGGAAATGGGAAGCTCTGTGCTGAACCTCTCAATATGCTAAATATTTAGCTGAACCTGCTAAATAAGAACCTCTTTTTCATGTCTTTTTGCCAAAAAATGGCAGTGGAGGGGGGATGAAGTTTGTCTTTAGTGCTGCCAGTCACCCTGCCTTTGCAGGACGGGGAATCAGCATGACAGGCTGCCACCAGTGTCAGCAGCTACTGGGACTGCTGGCAGCTGCACACAGTTCTACAGCCGGCACTGATGACGTGCCAGAAGGGGAACGTAAGTGGTGAAGAGGCAGGAGATGTTCGAGGACTAAGGATGGGGATACACAGAGCTGAAGGCTCTCACAAGGAGAAGCTGAGGAGCGCGTCTCCTGCATGCTCATCACAGCTGGCAGAACGGGACTGAGATGTCCAGTTTCTCAGTGAGCTGTTTGTACCCTAAATGCGTAGCCTTGGGGTGTGAATTGGGGAGTTACTCTTAGCGTGTACAAAAGAGATGGACATAATACACTGGTATTGCTGGTTTGCTTCATGAGTGCTTCCAGAGCAGCTGGGTGTTGACAGAAGTGTGCTGTGAAGGAGAGGATTTCTTACAGTGTAGACTGTCTTTATTTAGGGCTTATTCTGATACCAGTAATCGGAAATTGAAATAGGTTTCTAAATGGGATTGGTGAGTGGCTTCATCAGCAAAGCACTCTGAGAGCAGAGCCCTTTTGAGGCACAAGGCATCCTTCCATAGCAGTGTTAGGATTGCACCTATAGTCCTGGCCAAGCCGGGATAATTTCCTTAAGGAATTGTGTAAGTATCTAGAAATTCTGCAGAGACCTAAATCTGAAAGGCAGGAGTTGTAAACAGACGCTGGGATGTGGAAAGCGAGGGTTTCTGCCCACTGCCTTCCAGGGAGGTTGTCCTTCGTGGCCGGTGCTCTGGAAGCATGGATGGACTTGGCTGAGAGTTAGTGCCCAATCATTCAAAGACTATGGTAGTGTTTTATTCCCGTGAAAATAGGATGGAGAACAGATGGTGAGAGAATAACAGTTAAAGCCAGCGGAACCAGTCGTTACTCTGTTCTCAATGAAAACAAAACACTTGACTGAGGAACTGTAGTAGAGGTTGGGGCTTGTGGTTTTGTTCTCGTCAGACTTCTGTTACAATGCTACTGCAATGTTCAGCCATAATAATTTAGAAAATGGGTATAGCAAATCCCCAGTGTTTTCTATTTTGATAATCTCTGAAGCACATAAGCAGTAAATGGGCATTGGTGTACAGTTCATTTCTTCCACGTGCTATTGTAATTTTGTTACGGGACAATCAAATTAGGACTTCAAACAGACCATTCTAATTATGAGAGCTAGGAATT
The DNA here is from genome assembly GCA_009769605.1 of Bucorvus abyssinicus. Classification (NCBI taxonomy): domain Eukaryota; kingdom Metazoa; phylum Chordata; class Aves; order Bucerotiformes; family Bucorvidae; genus Bucorvus; species Bucorvus abyssinicus. The sequence continues at coordinate 15,124,516 of CM020047.1, forward strand.
CTTGCAAACAAGTTTCTTGTTGTTTTTTTGCAGTGAACTGGCCCTGATTGTCAAAGAAACCGTGGAGGTCTTTAAAAAAATTACTAAGTAGAATATTTGTAGTAGAATAATTAAGAATGTATCTTAAAAGTAATTTGGAGTGTTGTCTAATTTCAGCTGTTAAAGAACATGAGAAGAACAAAGAAAGAAAATCCAAAGACTCTGGAAGGTCCAAGGCAAAGAAAAAGAAAAAGAAGAAAAGAGAAACTAAGCCTGGTAAAGCTCTTCTTTCTTCTGTAGAAGAAAACAGCTCCCTTGTTTTCTTTTGCCTGTTACCCGGTTCCACGCTCTTAAGAGTGGGCGTTGCAGATGAGACCGCTGTCTTCATGGTTCTGCCTGGTCTGGTTTCATTACGTGGCTAATACTAGATTGTGATTGGCAGGACGGTTTATTTCCTGGTTGAGGTGCATTAATACTGGCTTATAGTAGTGCTTGTAATGGCATGGAATAAATCTAACTCCAAAATGGAGACGTCAGTCTTTAAGTCTGGCTTTTCATTAGCAAGGTACTCAGTATGCAGATTTTACCCAGTTGAAGATGGTGCAGATCCCTCAATTTGTTACCAAGTACCCCGTGTACCAGATGGTTCTCAGTTATAGGCCTTAGTTTTGGGGCGCCTGGATGAATGGTGGAGTTTGGAAATGTTGCTGGGTCCTCTTTTTCTGCCACTAACCTTGTTCGTTCTTACGTCTTCATTTAGTGTGGGATCTCAGAGGTGGTGACAATGAGCTCTGTGAAACTTGTCACATCCTAATTGGTTTTTTCCTCTAAAAAAAGGGTAAATCTCTCTTCTGGAGAGATGAAGTAAAAGCCTGATTTAAAGTCTGTAGTCAGGCCGTGTCCCTCTGTCGTGTCTCATAACATGCTGTTCCACCTGCATTAATAGGGCTGCAGTAGGAACATGTCTTCTCTGTTGATTTCATCTACAGAGGCTTGGGAATGCTTTTCCTCGGGCTGCTTTGCACTTGGAGCTTCCTGTGTGGGCCCAGGTGTAATTGGTGGTTGGATTCTTGGCTTCTGAAAACCACAACTGATTCCGAAAGATTTCTCTAGTGAAATGTTGACAGAGCAAGCGTGGCCACTTCCTCTGCCGGTGATGGCTGTCTGCAATCGTTAATGCAGCACTGCATTTGATCTGATGTGCATAATTCGTTAAAATAAAGCTCCTTACGGAGCAGCTTCTGAGACGGAAGGGAGAATACTGTACCTTGTCGTTTGCTGCCATGAAGAAACAGAGCAAGCTGCCATGAGAGGGCAGAGGGGAGGAAAGAACCGCAGGCAGACAGACTCAGAATTGTACCGAAACAAATAATAACAGATTTTAGTGAGTTGCTGATGATATGGTGCCCTCAAATATAATGATAATGAGCGAAGTATTAATTTGTAAACTTATGCAGTAGTTGCACAAGTAGTACCCACAAGCTGCTTGTCGACTGGGTTTTAAAATGTCGCTTGTCTTTTTTGATGTTGCTCTTGTGGTTCTTCAGTCCAGGAACTTTGAAGGTTTTCTCCAGACACCTGCCTGGAGGGTGCTTCTTAAACTGCAGACACCCTCAGTTTGCATCCAGTCCAGGACATGATGAGTGGGCACTTTGCAGAGGAGCTGCTCTAGGTGTTTTCTCCACACCTTCCTAATCGAGGCTGCTCTTTTCCACCCACGCATCCCGTACCGTACCTACCTTAGGAAAGTAAGAGCAGAGGTGCTTTCTGTGAGATCAGGGAGTCTGTGTCCCCGCGTGGATCACAGTGGGGTGTGAGGGAGAGGTCTCCAGCTAATGGTGCTGGTGAAGTGCCTGTATGCAAAGCCATTAGTAGGCGTATTCACCCTGAAGAACAGGCAGATTTAAGTAACCAGTCTGCTCAGCCTTTCTCACTTAGGTCGGCAGTGAAGGATGACTAAGCTGCGTGAGATTTTTCTGGTTCAAACAATAGCTTTCTTGCCTCTAGAAAGCTTGCGGATCTTCCAGCAGCATAGTGAAGTGCTGGGGACCGGGCACATCGAAGTGGAAACTGCCTCAGTGAATGACACGTGCCTGTCATGGACACGCATGGTGCCGTCAGATGTTCTTGACCACAGATTTCTAACAATGATACTTGTCGTGATTTTCCAGAATGCTCTGGCAGCGAAGAAAACACAGATATTTCGCAGGAGCTTTCTCCTGAAAAATCAGTTGTCACGAAATGTATTTCTTCAAATAAATCATCTGCGCACCCAGGCACACTGCTCCACTGCCCTGACTCTGGACACCACAGAGGAAGACCAAAACCAGATGGTAAGGTGACCCTCCGGTATGGTTTGCTGGTTCTGCCGTTCATTACCAGTAGCGGTGTGGAGCTGCACTCATACACAAAAGCTGGTCCTCATGCTGTAAATCGGCTGTCCTTGGACCCTGTCCGTTCCTTTCCCAGCCTGAAGAAGTTGAACCCAGCTCGTTTGACAGAGCTTGATGTTGCTGCTTTTTGCTTTGACTTTACCTCCACAGAAGCTTTAAGACGATTGTCCTTATTTCAGAACTGAAACTCATTTTGCACCTTTTCGCAGCACCTTATAATATGTACTAACGATGTTCAGACTTCAGTAATTAATTTTTTCATATTTCCAAAGGTTTCTGCAAAGTAATAACTCATTCAGAGTTAAAAATAGATGCTATGCGGGATGTATCCGGTGTGTGTGCTGTGTTTGGGAGACCGCTGGCAGTGGTTATACGGGTACAGTAGGGTTCATGGTCACAGTGACTTTCTGAGCTTCATAATGATGAGAAGCTCTCAAGTAGCTGTTTGTAGTATCTTCATAGTACCTCATAAGCAGAGCTCATAGAAACATGGCTGCTGTGTTCCAGCTTTCATAATTTTTAGTATCTTGGTCCATCTTGCTATTTACTGTCACACACCGGTACAAAAAGGAAGACAAGTATTTTGTTCTTTCTGTTAGTCTTAAAGCTCACAGATTTGAAGGAAATGAGAAGTGTATGACAGCTCGATTATTTATAGGAACCATAAATTCCTCCTTGTACAGATACACTGCTGGTGACCCTTTCTTTTTCTTTTTTTTTTTTTTTTTTTTGACACATCTGTTTTATGCTTTGGCATCAGGCAAAATGTTAAAATTAACTTCAGTTAATTCCATTGTATGAAAGAGGAAACATTAAAAACTACTGAAACACAGATGATGATAATGTCTTAAAAATTAAGTTCTGCAGGTCCGATCATTTGTGGGTTTGGAGCATATTGACCGCAGAACGTAGTCGTAGTGTAGTAACTTGGCCCCACCTGTTGCTCAGACTTCTTTTTAGTCAGTTCAGAGGCATTGAGAGAGGTGAAAAGAACTGGAAATGGTTTTATATCGTCCTTTTCACAGGACACTTTGCTGCTTTTTGCATCTGCAGAACTTGTACTAGCAGTCAAAGCAGTGCCTAGATAAAAGAAACCTTGAGCAAGTGCCAGTAAAACTCTTGTCTACAGTGGAAGTGCAGTGTGCTTAACCTGCCCCTTCCAGAGTGCTTCAGGAAGGGGGTCCTATCTCAGTGTGGAGCAAAACTTTCAAACATGAAGATTAACTGATGCGTAGGGTTCTCAGCCCCTTCAATTTGAGAACAGATGGTCCTGCAAAAGATCTAGTTTATACCACAGACTGGTTCTTCTATTTCTGTAGTCTTGTTTTAGGGGCTAAGTGATAAAAATCGTTCTACCCGATATAGGTGAGAGAACACAGTCTACTGAAGAGTGACCAAAAATTTTACTTTCCACTCCCCTCCAGCTCATTAAGAGTTTTTCCCAAATAGTTAAAATCCTTGTCTTCTCCCTCTGGCCCTCCCATTCTGTCCCCAAGGGAGGTGTAGGCATTGTGCTATATTACATCTCAGTTGAGCACCTTGTTCAGTAGAGATTTTCTTGGCAGCTTTATTCAATCTGCGGAGATGCTGCTTTAAAGAATACCTTGGGCAGTGCATGGCGCCTGAATCAGTGAATGTGTCCTGAACAGGAGCCTAAATGGAAATGGTTATTTCTGAAGCAGGATTAAGTTCTGAGTTGGACTCTGTTTCTGTAAAGGAGAGATCAAATGGTCTCTCTAAGTGAGATCAAATGGTTCGTAAGACAGAACCTTCACGGCTGGTTTTCGGAGCTCTGCGCTTCAAGTACAAAGTCACAATTCTATGCCAATTGCAGAGACTATTATGAATCCTATTTGAATTTATAAATCTGGCTTTGTTTATTAGATATGTCTAAAGAGACTTTGTGCCTTTGGTTGGAGACACTGTATGTTGAGAGTGCACGTTTAATGACGAGCTGTTAAATTGGAGTAATTTGAAGGGCTGTTAATGAGAATATAATACTCCATTATGTGATAACCTTCAGTAACCTTGAGATGTTCCTTAAAATACACAGTGAGCTCATGCTTTTAGAAATGTATGTCTGCATACTCGGGGTGAAATCTGGAGAGTCACTGGACCTTTTCTAATTACTCAGGATTTTATCAACTCCTTTTTGTACAGAGGAGGACACCCTGAGTGAGTCGTCTATGGAAAGCTTGCTTTGGAGTGATGATGACTGCAGTCAGGATGTTGATGTAACCACGAACCCTGACGAAGAGGTTGAAGAGAGTGATTTTGAGATTGTCCGGTGTGTTTGTGAAGTAAAAGAGGAAAATGACTTCATGATTCAGGTATGAAGTGGAGGGCAGGTGCGCGTTTCGGTGAAAACAGTGGGAGGTGTCAGTGGAAAAGCTATTGTAGAAATATGCACAGGTACCTCCAGTATGTGAAATACACTGTTGTTGTTCTCTGAAATCATCTGTTTTTTTAAGGAAACCTGACAGGGTGAACAGCTGCTATGGTAGGTAGAAAACTTTGCTTTTTGATACAGTTTGGCTTTTTTAATTGAAGTGTGGGAAGAGGGACAGTTCTATACAAGCCAATAACAGTTGGCTTGTCACTTGTGGATTTGCACTTTTCTAAAAACTAGAACGCTTCCTAGGTTTAGAGAATGTGTGTTTGAAATGACACTTGATCTGGCTTTTTTTCTTCCCTCTAGTTCTGAGCATGTTCAGAACATTGCCATGCGATGGCGGTACCCTTCCAGTTCTCTGCCCTGGCGAGAAGCTTGGCTGAAACATGCAGTCCTCTAGAGAGGATGAACAAAAAAAATCATTACTTGAGTCTTTTGTTTTGAAGCAGAGCTCTACTTGTCCATTCTGCAGCTGCTTCTGTAGTTTGTCCATTGACAGTTCCTAGCCCGCGTAAGGCCATCTGTCCGTGCTCCGTGGATGTCCTCTTTCTAAACCAACTCTGCAGAAGACTGTTTCCAGTAGAGCACTGTCTATTGTCTCTCCCTCTTAAAACTGATGATAAAAGCCTCTGCTGATTACTTATACTTTTTGAGACGTTTGTAAATTATCAGGAAACCATTCCATGTAGCTGCTCTGCGCCTTTCCGCCCAGTTCTTCCTCCTTTTCAGACAGTGCTCAAACTTAGCAGATAAAAAACTTGTTCAGCATTTTGCTATGGTTCATTTTGCCATTGCTGCTTACATCAGCTGCGTGGTCCTCTTTGGTAATTCCCCTGAAGTCTTAGAAGAAGCATATGAGGGTCTTAAGTGTGTGATGCTCTTGAACCGACATTATGAGCTTTTCATAGTTGCCCTTCTGAAGAAACGAGTTTTCTTTTTTCCTTTTTCTTCCTTTTTTTTTTCCTCTTTAGGGGGCTCCCACCCTTCCTGTCTAGATAAGTTTTTGCTTGTCGTGGGACCTCAGTTCAAAGTGACAGTAATATAAATTGGCAGCTGTGCTCGTTGCAAATTTTAAGGTAATTATTGCATTCTTTTGAGGAGGTTCTTTTATTTGTGGAAGGATATGGCATGATTCTGGCACTTGAAGCGCACCCCCATCTGCAGCTTTTGAATTCACTTTCCCAGGCATTCTTTTGCTAATTTTTGAGATGTTTGAATCTCACATTATGGGACCCATTACCATGATAGTTCCAGCACGTTACTGTGAACTGTGTTTCTCTTTCGCTGTTTGGAACTAGGAGGACAGGCAGAAGCCGATCAGTACCTACCTCAGAGCCGCTGCTGACTTTTTAGTGGACTTAATGACTTGAATGGAGGCAGAAGGAGCCTCCTGTTAAGGAGAAGAGGGGGTGCTCTGTTTAAATTGTAGTGTGAAGAATTCTTGGCCTCTGCAGCAGAACAGTAGAAACATTTTTTGCTCTGAACATCACAACCTAATTTTAAAAACGTCTCATACGGCCAGCTAACGCAGCTAAGTCTGATTTTGTCCTCAGTGGCTGAGTTTAGCAGCTGCCTTCACTGGGTAGTTTTCTTTGGCCTTCCGTACTGTTTTATGGAGATTTGCTCTGGAAGGTGGGACACTTTTTCTCTTAGTGCCGAGTTCATTTTGATGCACACCTTTGTATTCATGTAGGATCCTGGCAACACAGGGCAAAAGATTCTTCGTGCGTTAGTAGGAGGGGGAGCAGTGATGGGCAGCGGTCGAAGTTAGATACTAGCATGAGTAGAAAAGGAGTCTGGCACTGGGAATGAAGGGGGCTGGCCGCCCTCTGAGGAGGTGGCTCAGTGGCAAGCAGCAAGAGGCAGTCTGGAGTATCCTTTTCTGGCAGAAGGATGTGATTGCAGAACGCAGAGAACTGTCAGCTAGTCAGGGCGCAGCCCACGAATAGCTTTCACGTAAGGGGCTGTGGGCTGCTGCTGAGAATGGTTTTCTAGGCTGAACTAGTTTGGGGGGGGGTTTGAATTCATTGCAAAGTTTTAAACGCTTCAGGTGTGTTAGAAAGGAATCATCTAGGAGAGCAAGGTGTTCTCTCTGGAACAGAGATGCAGATCGACAGCGTGGTGAGTACCTGCATTCGTTATGGGGATTGAAGCAGTAGGATTGGGGAGCAAGGAGCTGGTTACAAGATCCTGGGGGGTAGGGTAGCCACATGGTTTGCTTAAGGTACCACATTCTGTGCTCCCCGCACCTTTCTGTCAGCCTGTAGTTTTTTGGGGACATATTTTGAATGGTCTTGTGGTCTGTTGTTGATGTAGAAATGCCTGAGTTAGTTCTAAGTACAGAGCATTAATACAAAGCGAAGATGCTGCATTACACAGCTGTGGAGTTAGGACAAGCGGAACCTATTTTTGGCTTTTCAGAGGTGAAGTGCCGAGATTGACACTTCCTTTTGACTTTATAGAGTGAGAATCCTGTGCAGTTCTCATAACCTTGTAAGAGAGAAAGATTTCCTCCCTATTTCCTACTCAGGCTTTGACACTTGGAAGGAACTTGCCTTTAGGCTTGTTCTCTCTTCCCAAGGGTACGGAATTTTGCTCAGTGAATAGGTTTGTAGAAGAATATTGTCACTCTTTGCACTTGTCTCCATGAGGGTGTTACTCTGCCCCTGCTTATTACTCTGACAAGACTGACTAAAACACGCTGACACCCGGGGCACTTGCTTGAGGACGTGCCCGTGTGCCGGTCTGCCTTGACTTGGTATCAGAATTAGGTGCCAGCGCAGTTTCTCCACACACGTGACCGGAGGTTCATTCCTCCCAGGATATGTGTGTGATGCCCTCTTACAAGAGGGAGAATGGCAAGTCATTTTCTTCTTGAACTGCGCTCATTTCCATGAATGCGCCAAATTTAGAAATAATGAGTAAAAAGATGTTAAACGCAAGCAGCACCTTTATTTTTCCTGAAAGATTGGGGACCATTAAGGTTTAATGAAACTCTTAAACCACTTCAGCCAAGAGTTTCTTCCATTTAGGTCTTTTAAACTAGTATTAAAACCTCCCAAAAAATTCATCTTAGGTTTTGTGAAAAACCCTTCCTTTATCTTGAAGCTGCCCTGAGTTAATTGTCTCAAGCAGTTTGTACATAAAGAATGCCATTCATTACAGTGGATACAGAAATAAGGTTTTGCATTTAATGGAAGTACCTGCCTCAGTTAGTAAAGTAAAAATGGAAAAAAGTATAAAAAGTAACATACTGTCGGTCAGTGCTCTTCCATTCCAGTCTCAGTAACTTTACAAGGAGGTCTTCCTGGATTTCGTGTACAGAGCCTGCATAAGGGACTAGCTCAGCATTGCCACGTGCTACTGCTGCAGGCACCGCACCCCCTCTCTGGGGTAAGGCTGGCGCCCAGCAAAGTCCAGACAAAACATCACTGTGCCTTCCTTTGGGTCCGTACACCTAAACGTTGCTGAATTCGTGTGTTATATGCTTGGATATGGTGGCCTTGGAGGTGAGGGATATAAATGGACATGCGATATTTTTGTTCTGGTAGATGAAAAGCTGCTTTAAATACATGTCCATTGGGTTCAGTTATTTCTTTTGCTCTTGAACTTTGATTTAAATACTGTTGCACAACTCTGCATGTTTTTCCCTCTTCAAGATCTCTTGGCTTGCTTTGAATCTGCCTACTACTGCCTGGGCCAGGGGTGGCTCCTGTGTAGTGTGTCCAGAGCAATAGCCTGTAGCCTGGCCAGCCAAGCTGTGGTGAAGAACGTGCAGATGAAAGGAAGGACCTGTGCCCTGATGGAGTGGATATTTAAGTGTCAGTTGAGTAAAACAGAAAATGTTGGTCTGCTTCATGAGAGCTGTAGGCACGTTCGCCTGGAAAATCACTGGGTGCAGCTCTGCCCCACGTGGCACAATTCACAGGGTGCAGTGTAAAGTTCCAGGAGCTCCCTGCTTATTTTTAGCACACGGTCCATTTTTCTTAATCTGTTTTCTGTGGTTTAGGACACCTGTTTTCTGGCTCCTACTGATAATCTTTGTGAAAGGAGGATGGTGTCTCAGCCTTTTTTGAAAGCATCTCCTTGTTGCTTTAGGACTTTTACCCGTTTTGTAAGGCAAAATATTGTCAGTCCCCTCTTTCAGAAACCTGTTCCTAAGCTTTTACGTTCTTCATTCCCAGTGCTTCGATTTCATCCACACCTCAACCACTAATTTAAAACGATGATGTATTCAAAAACTGGTAGTCCCTTTCTGTCTCTTCTAGCTTGAGGACAGGCGGCAGATGAGAGCCTTCTTCAGTGGTGCTAGTGGTGGTTATCACGGATGGGATGTTTCTCAGGTTGGCATCTTTGTAGGTCAGCGAAGAGCAGCATCCAAGATTGCTGTCTGTGTTTGGTTTGGCTCATTTTGGAGACCTTTGCCAATGTTGATGAGATCTCTGCATTAAGCTTTTGGCTTGCACTCCCAGAAATAAAGGTTACGTTCTATTGTCTCACAGCCTGTAAAAATTGTAATTCTGAACTGACGCCACAGTTTCAAATCAAAATTGATTTATATTCTGCTGTGGGGTTTTGTCCCATGTTCCAGTGCTCTTTAGGCTACAGCTGAAGTCTTGTCTGCTTGTTACAGTGTGTGGGGGGAAGTGACTGCAACGGGACATGTGGATACAGTTCTTCCTGCTCTAAAACTGTACGGCCTTAAGCACAGTGATTGCATTTTAAATAGCTTAACTGGGCCAAGTTATATTCGGTCTTTGCCAGTGTGATTGCTCACACTTGGGAGGACGTCAGAAGTTTTTACTTGTTCAAGTGCATCTGCACTTCGGTTTTACATTAGTAGAGCCACCTTTGAAAGATAAAACGTTAGAGGTGCAAGTGTCAGTAACGCATAACACTGGCTGGTCCTTCATGATAAAACATCCCTTGGCTTTGTTTTGTAATTGAATGTGATTTGCTGTGTGAGGGGGAAACCTTTTCGTTCAGGAAACTGGATGTATTTTGCTAAAGAAAGCTCGATTGCCTACCGTATTCTGTCCTGATAATGTGTGCACGCATCTCATGAAAGATTTTCGTCTCCAGAGGGAACATTTTTGCACCTTTTTGGATCTCTGCTTCCACTTCGCAATTGTTGTCATTCTCCAGAAATCTCTGTGGAAATGGTGTGGGAAGGGTCAAGATTTTATTGTAGTCTGATTCTTTAATGTGTTTGCTTGTAGCAGGGAAGAGGGGGGTGGGTACTAATACACATTTTTGTCTTAAAATATGTAGATGCTGTGTCTCTTACTGGAGGTAACCTTACTGAGCCCCCGTGGGCTTCACTTCTGCTCACGTGCACTTCTTGACTTTAAACAGTGTGAAGAGTGTCTGTGCTGGCAGCATGGAGTCTGTATGGGCTTGCTGGAAGATAATGTACCTGAGAAATATACCTGCTATATTTGCCAAGATCCTCCAGGTACAGAAATTTAAGGTTAAAGAGCTTTCTTATATATGTAGTAACTTTATTAGTGTATCTATATATACACATACTGCAAAGATTTGTGTTTTGTGGTTTTGGGTTTGGCTTCTGGTTTTTTGCTCCCGCAGCTGTGTCTGTCATTGGAGGTAATTGAGTTCACTTACGGGTACAGAAAGTTTAATTTATGTGAATGTACTTGAGTCGTTATTGTGGAATTACAGCTGGACAGGAATGGAAATGAGTGCTTTAACTGCAGTGACCCTCTGTCACGGATTTGCCAGTCATAAGGATTGTGCTGTCTGGCTGTGGAAAATGCATTCAGAAGCCCTCAGGAAAGGGAAGCAAAGACTCCCATGGGCACATCTTATGGGACGTGACGGCAGCTTTCCTGCGCGTCCTTGAAAATAAGTCGGCGGGAGGCTCGCTGTTCCCACAGCCATGGAGCTCACACCTCTGACTGCCTGGCCCGAGGTAAGTGGTGTTTATCTTGGGTCATGCAGTCAGAGCTGATGAAGCGATACGTCCTGTCCCTCTGTTTTGAAATGTCTCGGTCCCCTTACGCAGCAGGTGAAGTGACTCTTCCGTGGACCTGCTCTGACTTCCAGCCCTGTGAATGACAAAGCCTTGTTGAATGTGCAAACGGATGGGGTTTGGGCATGAGGCCATGTTCATAGATGATGAGGAGTGGGAGCTGCTTGCCTAATCACAAGAAATTTTTGGTTCATTACACATTTGTGTTGTGATCTCTGCTTTCCTTGGCTGTTAAAACTGCCAGCGCTGTCACAGCTTCACTCTGCTTTGTGTGATGCGTGCACTGATGTTGTCTGTGCTCGTGGCGAGGAAGACACGCTTTGCTGGCACACAGTTCTCTTAAGCAGTGTAATAGTTCAACATTTACTGAAGGGTTTTACAGTATCTTGCATCCAGGGCTTTAACCCTCTGTTTTCAAGATATTTTGCTTTGATTTGTGTCAATTTGAATTAGCTGTGCACTTAAGTTTACATGTCACCTGAGGTTGTGCCATCACGCTTGAACTATTTGTATTTAGTAAGAGACTACCAGAATGCTTTTTGGGAAAAACTGATTACAACTTCACTTGCTTGATCAGCTTAATCACTTTTATTAATTAGTGCTTTGAAGATCCTGGAACTTCAGGTTTTTTTTTTTTTTCTCTTTAAACTGGGTGCAGCCATTCTGCAAACTCTGATTTAGGAGCTTTCCCCAAGTTAGTGCTGGGACTCATAACGGCGACATTCGTATTACTGGAAATAAAAGCCACTTTAGTGTAATTATGCCTGAAAACTGTGCCGACTGCCATCCTAGGGTTTTTTTGTTGTTGTTGGGTGGCATTTTTAAGAGATTTGTTAACACTGACCCTTGCTTAAACACTATCCATTGTGATAATGATGTGATGGATTCATCCCGGCCATAGAAGGCACTATCGGTTTAGTCTCATGGGCTGAACTCCGTTTTGTGTCACAGATGGCAGCTTCTCTAACGCGGAAATAAATGCATGGGGGTTACACAGGTTTGTCAGGAAAGTCTCCAGAGTGGTTCTGGCCATACCTAGAAGATCTCCTGCCTGATGCAGCATATCTGCCAGAAAAGTGGAGCTTTACAGCCAGGAACCTTTGTTCTTCCCTGTGTTGGTTTCTGAGGGAGAGTTTCTGGAGGTCTCACCTCAAAACAGGAGTCCTGTCCTGTGCAGCGAGTGGCTGCGGGTGCTCACGAGCGCACTCGCTTGCTTTTGCTCCTTTACCCAGACAGCATGACCGTTCCATTGCAGTGGGAAAGTGTCCTTTATGTCCCCGGATGTTCGTACGGGACATGATCCCCAAACGGTTCCGCTGCTGTTCTGTAAGCGCCATCCAGCAGCGTGTGAACGCCTGTTCCGCTCGCTCGATACGGCTTCCAGAGAGCTGTTCTACTTCGTGGTGCCGCAGTGAACAGCACGGGCAGCCCCTCGGTCTCACTCTGCTGCTCAGTCACTAGTTATTTGTTTTTTCAGCTTCTCCTTAACTGCTGAAACACCTAGTCAATGTTAACCTGCTTTGATTGGAGGCTTTTCTGTGAGTGTAGTTCTGAGCCTGCGCTCCAGTATTATCGCTGATTTTGTAGGCTCACTGGCTGGGCTGTGTGTAGGCCAGTGGATGGTGTGGTGTTTCTCGGGGTGCTGAGCTGTCTTCTGAGAACACCTGTCGTAACAGTACATTTTACAGGGTGTGGGGAGGCTTTTCTTGGATTTTTTGCTTGGGTTTTTTTGTTCATGTTTTTGCAATTCAGCAAGCATCTCGAGTTCCACTCTTTCCTGCTAATACCGTTTTGTGTGGCTTTTCAAGTTGCTTTTACTAATGCATTTATCACATTTAACGTAATTTCATTTCAGCTGTTAAGATTCCAACCTCTTAAGCTAGAATAAGCATTATTAATAACCTGACTTAGACAAGCTCTCCATCAGAACCTCATCATTGATTCCTTTCCAATTTACTTTTGAATGACTGAACTAATACATGTAACGATGCTTAAAACCAGAACCACTGGAGAAGGGAAGTTCACTGCCTCTTGCTGCCTTTCTCTGTCTGCGGAGAGCTGTACTCCAGCTACAGCTGTAGTTGCAGCCATGGTCACTAGACAGCGTGATACCCTGCCGGAAATGCTTCTCTCCGGGCATCGGTGGCAGTTACCCTTGTGGGTGTACCCCAACGGAACGTGGCGTCCGAAGGCTTTTACAGCTGGGCGGGGGTTTTTGGCTGAGGTTGTCATCTCACAAGTTCATGTCTTCAGGGTTTTGCCTGCTGTTATAAGATCTTTATTGGTATTACTGATAAGAACAAATAAGCTGTTGCAAGACTTTGAATTACTACCGGCAATGTTAACATACCACAGTTAATGCTTCATTTTAACACGCTCCTTACTGTTGCTTCAGGTCAGAGGTCCAGCTTAAAGTACTGGTATGAGAAGGAATGGTTGAGTAATGGTCACATGCATGGCTTAGCATTTCTGGAAGAAAATTATTCCCACCAGAATGCCAAGAAGATAGTAGCCACTCACCAGCTTCTTGGCGATGTACAGAGAGTGATAGAAGTACTGCACGGACTGCAGCTGAAGATGAGCATATTACAGTAAGCAGTATTTAAGTGTCAGTCGGCGCGTTCTCAACCTGAAGTAGATTTCAAATAATAGAAAAAGAACCAGAAAATCAGTCTTATTTTTGGTGTTTCTTTGTGGATCTGTAACAACGTAGTTTGAATTGCTAACGTGATCTTGGACTAAGGACTTTCATTAACCCATTTAAATGTGTTGAGGAGTGTAAATTGACCGTGTATAGCAGGGCTGGGAAAGAATGAAGGAACGAGGGAGAAAACTAGTAACAACAGCTTCTCTTAGAGCACCTAAACAGATGTGAGTGACAGGAAGCGGATGGGTGAATAACCTATGGCAATGTCCTTAAAACACTCGCCTTCTCCATTCCAGGGATTCTCAGTCATCGCTTTTTCGGCAGAAGTCAGATCTTTCTGTTGAGCATAATGTGTAGCTCTGTTGTACTTGGGGAGCAGGTACTCCTTCAGCAACCTGTTGCAGTTAATTTCTCTGCAAAGATTATTACAGATATATATGAAAAAATAACATATTCTGTAATTATTGTAAAATAATCTCCTGTTTAAAGTCATTCTTGGGTTCTGATAACTGAAAAAGCTTTAACTCAAATCCAGCAGTTCTAAATCGATTGAATTCCATATTTATAATACAGTTGATAAATTGCACAGCAGCAGCAATTTGGAAAGCAAAGCTTTCAGTGTTTCCATTGTTTTTAGAACTTTTCCCCTTAAATTTAATCTGTGGTGATGCAGCAGGTCCACTGGCAGTACTAAAATGCTAAAGCAGTGGAATAATGCTGAAAGCAAGAGAGTAGCAATTTTAACGTAAGGTTTTGCTCTTCCTTGAAGGTACCCTTCAGTCAGATCTGCAAGTAATCCCTGTCCTTTTTGGAGGGGGTGGAACATAGATACCGTAAGACCCCTCCTAAGGTCTTTTCTGAAACAGCAAGACCTTAGATTGTGACTTTCCAGCTGTAGAGTAAGCTGAGATTTGCCTGGTACTAAGGGACGGAGCACTGGGCGAGTCTGTGATACCTGTTAACAGACTTCGTTCCTGTTCTCTCCTATCCTGAAGCTGGTGAGATGAGGGGATTTAATTCAAGGTGAGGTGTGCTCCTGTCAGGACCATCTTGTTAAGGCTCTAGCCCCCTTTTTCTTTATCATTACATACATCAGAAAGGATTTTAAGAATTATTATATTGTTGATGCAGATCTACCAGCTAGGGGAGAGGAGCCGATTTCAGAGCTGCCTGAGGTTATTAGGAGAGTGTTGCTCAGTATTTCAAGGAGGTGGCAAAGGACCGGGGGTGACATTGACAGCTTGGGTGCAGTGGGAGGCAGAGCCAGCCTTCAGAGGCGATAGTTAAAAGGTTGATCAAGTGTTAAGCATTGGAATTTTCATCCTCATGTGGCTGGTGCATCATCTTTGAGTTTTCTCTTCTGTCAAGTTATTATCCCTTGCTCTTTGCTGAGCAAAGTAGCGCCTTTAGGTGTAGCGTGTCAGTGGAGCTGGAGTAGCGGCTCTGGTAAATGAGCACTTGTCTTTCAGGATTGCTCCCCAGGGGTATGGCAGAGGGGCTGCTCTGACGTGCTCTGAGCAGCTGTTCTAACCGTGCCTTCCTCTGACAGACTCTGAAGAAGCCTCAGCTGCTGTAGGGTGGACTAGGAAGCGGTTCCTTTGGAAGTAAATGGGTTGTGTTTTGTGGAGTGGTTTGGCCAACAGCTGGAACAGCTGGATCAGCATCCTGGATTAAGTCCATCTGCTGTTTTTTGCAGGGAAGTACAAAGCGGAGTTTTGGGGCAGACCCCTCCTGTCCATGCAGGTGCTTTAGGGTGAGGATTTGCTCCCACTGTGTTCTTGCACCAGCAGCTGAGCTGCTGCCCCTTGAAGATACACTGGGTGATCCTGCTTTGCTCTCCTTTTTACTGCCGTTGTGATGCCTGACAGGCATGAACACACTCGTTACAATGCTCACTCTGAATTTTTGGTTGGTTGTTATATCTGTGTAAGAATCTGGTACCTGCAGTTGTCCCTGCTGCTGGAATAAACATGTTAGTCCATTTGAAAACAATTACAATAAGGATTTTTATCAGAAGCAGGTGGGTGATCTGTGACATGTTGGTGTACGAGGCTGTAGATCGGGATTTAAAGGAAAGCTAAGGTTTTAAAGGAGATAATAGAGAAGTTCTACACCACCACCACCTCAATTCCCCCAGCTGTTGTTGCTAGAGGGTTATAAAAGATCAGTGGATTGAACTTTTAAGTTTTATTTTGGAGAACTGCAGGCTAACATTTGATACAGAGTGGTTTGAAGGGGTCTTTTTGTTTACTGGTGTTTAAAATTGTTGAAATCTTAGTTTAGCTTCAGCGTTCTTGACTGACTTTACTAAAAATATCCCAGTGAAAATGAGTTTATGCTTTTAATAAATTGCAAATATTGATGCAAAGTGCAACATCGGGGAAAAGTTGTGTGTATCTCTTTGAAACTTATTCCTCAATTTTTTTCTTAATGCCAACACTTGGCTTTTATGCCATGTTATAGCAATGAAAATAGTGAACCCAGCAGAACGTTTTAGGAAGATACACACTTGAGGTCAGTGAAATTACATTATTTCAGAATATTTGGGTGTTTTTTACTAACTACGATGACTAAAGCATGTGGTAGTTCAAATATTCTTACTCAATTTCTTTACCTAATAGGACAGTTTGTCCAGTACCTTGACATTTGAGTGTTTTATGTTCGAACAGAAATAAAGAACATCCTGACCTAAAGCTTTGGTGCCATCCATGGAAGCACATTACGGTGGATGAAAAAATTCATACCAAACACATCATTCACATTGAGGAAAACTGTTGCAAAGAGGAGGCGGACGGTTACAGAACTTGGAATGGGACAGTTGAGAAACCCGCAGCCCTTCCCTCTGTGGAGGAGTCCTACATTACCAGTGAACACTGTTACCAGAAGCCCCGGGCCTACTACCCTGCGATAGAGCAGAGGCTGGTGGTGGAAACACGGGGCTCAGCTGTGGACGACGGGGTGAACAGAATAAGGGAAAATGGGGATGATGCCCTGTCGGAGAGATTTGGCTGGAATCTGGACCGAGAAATATGCAAGATGGAAAATGAATCCAAACAAACCTTCTCTAAGGTATTTGTATGAAATTAACCCTCTCTGCATAGAGGATGTGTTTGCCTGGCAAAGTGCAGAACTCGACCCCTTTTAATCGCATTTAGTTTGTTTATTTGTGTTTCGTTTTTTCCTGTACTGTTAAATTGAAGTTGCCAATATGAATTAAAATGATAGACCTGATCAACTCCTCCATTTCAAATAATTAAAAAACCCTAATCTTAGTCGAGGAGGACTCCTGGACCTTAAATCTTCTGCATGGTCTGTGGAACGTGCATTACAGTCCACAGCAGTTCATCGCTTCTTTCTTCTGTGTGCATAAAGTAAAAATAAATGCTAGCAGCGGGGGTAGAGAGAGAACAGGCCAAGCAGATGTGATACTACCCAACACGCTGGTGTCCCAGCCCTTGGTGATTTCCATCTTGTTTCATGGTTCTTTTCATAGTTACATTACATTCATTCCAGGTCCTTCAGGCAGCATTTCGGGGGGGGGGGGCGGGCGGGGGGAAAGGTAGCAGCCTGAGCTGATTTTTAAGAACGGTCACCACTGAATAATCCTGTATCTTCTCCCTCCTGGAGCACTCCAGTTTTATCTTTTCAGCTCTTGGTTCTGATTTTCAGCTCTGTCAGGTCTGTCTGTTAAAGGCCTTTCTTTCTACACACCAGTGCAAAAACTTTCCTTCCGTTAGTTAGCGCCAAGTCATGGAATACAGTCTGACAAAGGTTAGAAAACCTCTGGGAAATACTGACCTCCCTGTTCTAGATTAAAAAGTTTGGGGGTTTTGTTTCATGCGTGTGTTAGCTGTAATTTATGTTCTTTTTAACTTCTTTATCAAACCAATCAAGATGACGCGATGTTTCCCAGAAGGGCGTGTATTTCAGTTCTTAGTCTTCTGGGAGCCTTGTTCCAAATCCAGCCATATTTCAGCAGAGCGATGAAGAATGTGGGGCAGTAGAATCAACACTGCTAACAGCGTAGTTGAGTTTTGTAGGGGCTGGTGATGTTTTATGTCTAGATGCTTCCATGGAAGTTTTAGTAGAGTTGAGATTAGATTCCTTCAGGAAAAATCCCTTCTCACTGCAGAATCATCTGCTCTGTGGTTGATGACTGCGGTGTTAACAATGGCTCCAGCGTTCCCCAGGAGGCACCAATGGAGTGCAGTGTCTCCCAGCGGGACGCTGGCGGGGAGCTGGCTGGGTGCATCCGTGTTAACTTCTGAAAATGAGGTGCCTGTGAAGTGCAACGAACAGGCCTCAGCAGAGTACCTCTAGAAGTGTGTCTGTATTTAGATCCTCTCGCCCAAACTGCCTCTGTTTTTGTGTATGCTCTCCCTTCCCTGTGTCTCCCTGCCCTCCTCTAGCCTGGGATGAGCTGAGCAGTTAGCTCGGGTGACCAAGGGCCCAGCTGGTCCAGCTCCCCAGTTCTGTGTCGCTGTAACCGATACTGATGTCTGTATTTCCGCTAGGTGAGAGAATCTGTCTCTAAGAAAGTCTCCTCAGAGGAAGGTATCGAGATGAAATTGCTGGAAAAAGACAAAGAAGGAGTTGTGAACTCGCAGCTGCAGTGGCAGCTTAATCTTCTCGCTCACGTGGAATCTCTGCAGGATGAAGTCATACACAGAATGGATTTCATTGAGAAGGAGCTAGATGGTGGGTAATGTTTCTCTATTTCAGAAATTAACTGTATTGAACTGAACTGCCTGTTCAGAACATGTTACCTTGAATTTTACCTCTGCAGACCTACAGAGAGATGAGCATTGCGTGGTCAGTTACTGCATTTACTGAGAGAAAACAGACATGCTGCTGATGGGGGAGGGAATTTTAAACTAAGATCAAATTAAAGTGAGCAGAATTTTACAGAAAAAGTTCTGGTTAGTTCACCTCTAGATGCTTGTGTCAGGTGATGTAGTAGAATATCTTCCATGGCTTCTTGCTTTCGGGTTTCTGACATTTTCCTTAACTCCCCTGTTCTTCAGAGGCAAGCTGGCTGTGTTAGCCTGTTCTTGGTGGTCTCTCTGGGGCAGAAGGCTCTTATCTTTTCATGGCTGTTCCAAATTCTTTACTTAAATGTCTCTTGAAATTTGTTTTCCTAGTAATGGAAAACTTCTGAACCCTTCATGTGTTATACAGTAAACCATCCAGGGTTGTTCTTTTTCTTGACATCTTTAAGTCTGACCGTTGGTTGTATAGTGGTTGCAACAGCAGCTTTTCCTGCAGGGGCATTGGGAGTCCAACCTCTGCCAAAGTAGAGTGCTCTCCTCATAGTTCAGTGAGGAACTGAAGAGCTGAACAACTGAAGGAGTGTTTCAGGTGATGAAGAGCAGCCAGGCCTGTAATCAGAGTGCCTGTTTCCTAACTGAGGCAGCTCTGGTTCACAAAATCAGGCTTTTTGTATCTGCTGCTGAGCCGGAGGCTCCTCGGAGCACTGCTGCTCCCATCAGGAGTTCTCTTATGTTGAGGCTGCACGTGTCCGGAGTTGGGTAGTGCCCACCAGCTCTTCAGCAGGCATCGCCCTGAGGATAAAGCAGCCTGTTGATCTAGCTGGTGGCAGTGGCCACTGCTGCTTCTCTTGGCAGATGTATTCTGTCTTCAAGGTCTCAGTCTCCTGCAATACTGTCCCATCCCCTGGCCTCCTTGTAGTTCAACCTGACCACCTTTCTCATGGTCGTATTACAGTGTCACCTGAGGTGTCTTTGGTCAGTGTTTCTGGTTTGTTTCCTGCTGAGGAGCTTTAGAGCAGGAATTGGTTTTCTTGGTGCAGGGCTCTGCTGTTGAGCTTCTGGATTTCACCCCCGTTTTCTCTCGCCCAGTTCTTTCTGTCTTGGCCCGTTGTATTCTGTACTGGTGACAGACGTCTCTCATTAGCATAGTCCTGTCCTGTCAGGAACTTCAGTTGCATCTAATGCTGATGGTGTACACTTCCTGTTCTGTGGTGTCCTCGCTCTGGGATTGAGAACAGATCAGAGGGAGTTTAGCACCTGATTTCGCAATATCTAGCGCTGAGTTTTCCATCCCCACTTTCTCCTCTCCCCACGCCCCCAGTGTGAATTATTTTATCAAGTATCAAAAGCTATTTGCAAAGATTGGTGTGAGGAGTCCAGTTTTCTGATGTCTCAAACCCCACCTGTTAAAAATACTGCCCACTGCGCTTTCAAGATTCACAGAAGATTGAAAGAATTCCTGGATTGTGGCTTGGGGTGATGGGTTTGCTGAGAACTGGAATACTGACGGG
Source organism: Bucorvus abyssinicus (assembly GCA_009769605.1). Taxonomy (NCBI): domain Eukaryota; kingdom Metazoa; phylum Chordata; class Aves; order Bucerotiformes; family Bucorvidae; genus Bucorvus; species Bucorvus abyssinicus. Next base: position 15,144,196 of record CM020047.1, read on the forward strand.
TTTGTTCTTCTTTGCAGTTTTGGAGAGTTGGCTGGATTATACGGGAGAGCTGGAGCCACCAGAGCCACTAGCTCGGCTCCCACAACTCAAACATTGTATAAAGCAGCTTATAACGGACCTCGGCAAGGTGCAACAGATCGCGCTCTGCTGCTCAACGTGAGACTAGAAGATGTTGGAGACTGTTACTGAGCGTGGAGCTGGAGCACCTGGCATGAGCAGCTCCGTGTGTTTAATGGAACCAGCATGCTGGCTGCATGAGACGCGGATTGACTTCAGGGATTTGTGAGGAACAGCAAAGGGGTTATTTTATCTCATCGTTTCAGGGTCGTTAGGCAGTTCTAACGATATGGAAGAGGTCATTCTGTTGTCTTCAGAGGTTGGGTGTTGGTTGATAAATTTTCACTCCTTACGAGTTGCCCGTGGAAACGGTAGACTTCTTCCTCATTAAATTCACTAAAAATTGTGCCACTGAAGAACAGAGTTCCAAGAGCCAAAAAATATTTCATTGACGGAGGTTGTAAATAACTTCGCATCGTTTAAGTGACTTGTGTCATGTTTTATTCCTCCTGGGTTACGCATAATAGCACACAGTATTTAATCATTAGGAGACGTTATAACAGTTTTCAGACTTAGTGAGTATGAATGTCAGCTCTTAACTATAAAGTGTTACATGGAGGTTTGCGAGTAACAGTGGCCTGGACCCCACTTCTATTACGTTAAATAATGTAGCAGAAGGTCACAGGTGGATTGCACTTCTTGTCAGAATAAATGATTGTTCTCCATATTTATGCTGTCACTGTCAGATGACTCGGTACGGGGGGAGCCCCTGGACGCTGCCGCGTTTATGTGCGTTCTTGAGCTCCCGTGCACGGCCAGGCTGGGCCTCCCGCAGCGGGGCCCTGGGCCACCCGCGCTGCGGCAGCGGCAGCACCGCCGTCAGGGACCCGTGCTCAGCGGCCGGGCTGCAGCAGGGTCTGGGGTGGCTGTTACCTGGTTTTGTACCCACTGTTAATAGTTTTGAAACGTGGACTGTTCCCACTGCTCTGAACGTGTTCGTTGTAAAGACTTGCTCTATGAATGAGAGGTTTGGGGAATCAGTTGGGTTTGTACGTCTGTAAATAAAGCCTCAAGATCTATGCATGAGGTTGTGTCCTCGCAGACAGCGTGTGAGGTGTTCTCTTTAATGGAGTATGTTCACCCTTCTACCCCCAGGTTGTAATTGCCTGGTTTGTGCTCCCTTGAGAGCAAGGTGACAATGCTGCCTCTGTCCCCATCGCATGGTTCAGAACCTCTGGAAACGTGGCTGCGTTGCAAGTGTTGGAGATGTTCAGAGCCTTTCAGCTGCAGATCGCAGCTCGGGGAATAACGGCCGTGGGCTCCGTGTTCCTCCCAGACCCTGCTGCGTTCAGCTCCCGGGGGAGAACGGTGAGCTGTGCGGCGAGAGGGGTCCTCGCAGAGCTGGGGTTGTTACCTCGATTTCCTCGTGTGTGATGGTACCACCAAAGGGTGACGCACAGCTGTAGCAGAAGGGGCTGTGACTGAACAAATTGCTGGTTCTGGAGTGAACCTGTAGTGTTTGTACACCGCAAGGAGCAACCTGAACTTGAAACATCCGATATTCCTGTCGGAGGTAATGGGATCTACACGGTGAATGCTTTTATTTCCTGCAGAAAACGAAGTAATTAGGCTACTCTAGGTAGTAACTGAGGCTTTTGTGTCGAGACTCATTTCAGGGGATAATTCGTCTCACAGTTCTGTAGTTGGTGTATAGTGAATACGGCATCTGTACAGCAGAAAAATAAACTTATTTTTCTGTAACGCAATTGGAGTAAAGCTTACATGGTATTTAAGAATCACTTTGTGCTCTGAAGACAGGAGCAATGCTTACACCTTGTCTCATTCCTGCCACCGACACTTGGATTCCTGTACCCAGCAGGGCCGTAGAACAGGCGGCAGTACCCGGAGCACCAGAACTGCAGCAGGAGCACCCAGACCCTTTGAAGGGTTGGGGGCTGTTCCAGGGAGATCAACCAGCAGGGTGTTCCTGGCCCACATCTGTAAAGCAACAGACTCCGACCAGGCATCTCTGGAGAAGAACGTGGCTGCATGGTTAACAACTGAGCTGCGTTTCAGCTTGAGGGCGTGAAAGCAGTGAAACCCCCGAGCAGTGACACCCCCCCTCACCCCAGAGCGGAACTTCTCCGTCCCGAGCAGCTGCTCTGTGTGTTCAGTGCACGCTGCTACTCGGTTGGCTTGGTGGTGCTCAGGGCAGGAGTTACAGTTTGGAAGAAAAGGCGGTTCCGAGGTGAGTTGAATGGCAGATCCTGGAGGCTTGTTTTCCGTTAGCCGAGGGAGGGAAGCCCCTGCCGATAAAGACCGGCAATACTTACTTAAAACAGTCGCATTTCTCCCCTTCAGGAAGGAGTTGTTGCTGTGCGCTGCCTGGGTCCGCTTTGGTCCCTGTTTTTGCAGGGTTCCACATGGCTGTTTCTGTCTGGACCAGCTGGTGGGTCTGGCAGGTCACTTCCTTCTTGCTTTAGTCCCTGTTAAGTGAATGCAGCGTGGAGCCTCGCTGAAGGAGCAGACATTGCACTGCGGATACACGAGTATGTTTGTCGTCGTTTATGCACTATTAGAACCGAGGGCGCTGTACCTAGAATTTTGCTCTGGAGCAATATTTGCAAAACTCGAAAACTTCTGTATCTTGGTGTTTGGAATAAATAAATAGTTTTTTGTTGGTTAAGTCTGAATAAGGTCTTTGCTTCTATTAATGTTTATTCAATGAAACAATTCCGGACTTTCTTCTTCACATCGCACTGAAATGCAAGTACTGTAGTGTGACTGGAATATGGATCTCAGCTGTTCCTGAAGTGTGGAAATCAGGTTTTCCAGACCTGCCGCACACTGATATTCTTCACAGGAAAACTTAGGTGCGGTTTGGATACTGTTTTAGTGACGAGCTTGCGCGTTGTGTTCCCAAGTCCTGATACCAGTCATGTATTAGGGCCTCGGACGTGTGGTCTGACCCTGATTCTCGCTGACGACTGGAGGAGCAGGCTGCAGGGGCTGCTGCCGAGCGCCGGGCAGTGCCGACGAGAGCGGGGCCGCAGGCTTGCCTCTGAGGAGCCACTTTGCAGGGGACAAGCGGCGCAGTCGGAAGCTGCTCCTATCAGAACAGCTCCACGCTGCGGCGTTTGGAGGGGCATCTGCGAGAGCCGAGGGACAAGTGTGGAGCCGGGGCGCTCGTTCCGGAGCACCGGCACCTGCAGGTGTGGGTTCCCCGAGCTCCTGAGAGCGACCTGGACAAGTGCTGCCAGCTCTGCCGCGCAAACCACGCCCAGGAGAACAGGGTGTTTTCTGCACGCTTCCCAGGGGGAAACGCGCTTTGCCCACCTGGCAGCGGGATGGCACTTGAGTCTGGGGTAGGTTTGGGAGACTTGTGCTGGAAGGGAACGCGCGGGTGCTGTGCCTGTGGACTGCGGAAGGTTGCTGTCCTTCTGGGCAGCAACAGCGAGCTCGGTGTGGGAGCTGCATGTGGGCTGTATGAGGACACTTGCTGCTTTGCCCCCAATGCAAAGGAAGGAGCTTTTGCTGTGTTTGAACAATTCTCACGGAGAGAATGCAGAGGTGCAGGCAGGGGAGAAGCTGGGAAGAGCAGGAGAGGAGAGTACCTGGCACAGGGCGTGCCTGAAGGCATCAATGTGCCTTCAGATGCATGTCTGGTGCCACCCTGTCCCCTCTCCGTTTCCCCAGCAGGAGAAAAACGAGGTTATTCCCTTGTCCTGGCAAATGGGCCTTGCGTTCCCCAAACGAGTCCTGTGAAACTCCTGGATTTTAAGGCAGGAGGGTGCATCCCTGCCAGAGCCTGGCTCGTGAGCCCTGGGAAACTTCTGCTGCCAGTGGCAGATCCAGGCTGGTGGTCCGTGGGTCAGTCAAAGCGTGGGTTTTGCTGATCACTTAAAATGTCAAGATCAGCTTTTGAAGACGTGATCTGGATTTGAGATAACGTACAGGGCTGTGTGCGGTGCCGAGCCGTGTTCCTGGGAACGTGCACCCTCTCCGCTTGTCCAGGCTCCCTGTTTTACTTGCTTGATCTTAAGATTCCTGTCAGGGCAGGCTCCTCAGCCTGAAATTTGACACAGCCATTTTAATATTCTTACCATTACGTGACCAAAATGCCATCTCTTCTAACTACATGATCTGCTGTTGATCATCGTCCGGACCCTGGACCTCGTCCAGGCTCAGCTGGATGGCAGAGCATCATCCCTGCTGCTGCAGCACCGGCACCTCGTCAGGCTGCGAAAGCGTTCGTGGCTGGTACGTGGTCAGGCTTTCCCCTGGTGTTGGGCACCTCAAGCTGCTGCAGGTTAGAAGAGCATTTCATCTCTTGTACTAAGCCTTCAGTCTTTGCATAGCAAGCCCCTCGTGAAGGGAATAAACGACGTACAGCTCCTGTCTGGTTAATACCTCCCGCAGCTCATCAGCAGAAGGTCTGGTTTCCCAGAGGCAGGTAGCTGAAGCAGAATCCTCCACGGTTTTTTCCTGTGAAGATGTACGTGCAGCCAGCAGAACTGAACCAAACACCAGGGCTGGGATTCTCCGTGTTCTGCCTGCAGGGTGCTTCTGCTGGTGGTGCCCCTGTGCCACCAAGGAGTGTGGTCAGTAAAGGCTGAATGATGCCACAGCTGACACTCCACACCCAGTTTTTAAGGACTCCACGTTTTTCAGGACAGTATGTGCCCCGTTTTTCATCATTTAGGGGTGGTGGGAGCGCTGGGCTCAGGAGGAGGAGGGTAGCTGTGGGCAACCTCCTGAGCTTTCAGGCTCTGGTGGCTTTGAGTTGCGCAGACTCGGTCCGAACTGCTGCAAGGGGCACCCAGGGAAGGAGTTGCTCCACGTGTGCCCTCACGTGTCAGTTGGGGTACAGGTTTGCTGAATGCCACGCTGAATCCAGGCTCCAGGAACAGCTGCGTCCTCTGCAGAGCTCCAAAGCTGCTGGAGATCCTGTGGCTGTTTTGCATCTCCTCCCTTGGCTCCCAGCAAATGCTTGGTGGCTCCATGCCTTGTGAAACTGATGCTCAAGCAGTTCACTTTCAGGTGGGTGAGGGGGCAGAGCATAGGCTTGTATGGCCAGGTTGCACATCTGGATGTCACCAAGTCCTTGTCACTTCAGAGGAGGTTGGTGACAAAGCTCTTGCAGGCAGTCACTGCTGTCCACAGTACGGCTGATCTGGCCAAAGTGGCTGCAGCTCCACGAGTTCAGCGTGCCCCCGACACAGAGCAGAGACCCCCCGAGCAGCTCCTCTTCCCATGAGTGTCCTGGGCGCTCGGAGCACCGCTGCTGGGGACATGAGCCAGACCCCCTCCCTGTGGGGTCTCCAGGGCTGCTCTAGTGGGATGGGGAGGAGAAAATACAGGAGGGTCGAGTGTCCAGACAAAGGGCACAGAGGGCTCGCTCACCCATTATGGTCACGGGCAAAAGACAGGCTCGACGGGGGGGAACAGCATCAATTTAATTGAAACCACAAAACCAGCACCAGTTCCCTGACCCAAGCAGGACAGTGAAAAATACAACCTTCCCCCCAGCCCTCCCCTCTTCCTGGGCCCAGCTCTGCTACCTCCACCCTCCCCACAGCACAGGGGGACTGGGAATGCGGGATTGTGGTCCTTTCCAGTCCATTCCATGTGGTTCCTGCTGCTCCTTCCTCCTCAGGGGGAAATCTCCTCACAGTCCTCCCCGGCAGCAGTGCGGTGTCCCTCCCACGGGAGACTGTCCTCCAGGAACTTCTGCTGCCAGCCGGGGTCCCTTCCACGGGCTGCAGCCCTCTCAGCAAGCGGTCGCTCCGGCAGTCGGGATATCACAGAGGTGCTGCCTTGGCCAGAGGTGGGTCCAGCTTGGAGCCAGGGGAGCTTCTCAAAGGTTCGTACGGGAGCCACACCAGTAGCCCCCTCCCCTGCTACCAAAGCCCCACCAGACACACGCCCGACACACCTAAGCAACCACAAAAGTGTGTTTAATTCATCTTGAGGGGTAACAACAATTCCCCAGCATCTCCATGGAGCTGCGACCCCCTCAGGTGTGGTGTGAGTCGTCTGTCCCACCACCCCTCCCCACCTTGTCCACCTGGGGACCGCGTTCCATGGTCCGTTGGCAACTGCCAGTGCCTGGAGATGGGCACAGCAGAGCCCCTCTGCTCTGCTCCCAGCCCAGCCCTTCTGTCAGCCCTGTGCCTCAGAGCCGGTCCCCAGCCCTTTTCGCCTTTCCCTGCGCCTCTTGCCCCTTGCCCTGTGTTTTGTGGCGACCGTGGAGGTCCAGAGGAAGTGGGCAGAGGAGGAACCCCGCTCCATGGAGCTGGCCACCCACTACTGCCCGAGCAGGCTGGAGCAGGCACCAGGGGATGGCGTGGGGTGGGAATCCCGCTCTGGGGAGCCTGGGGGGCCATGAGCTTGGCTAGTGCTCTGCAGCCAGCCCTGTAAGTCCACGCATGGGCTGGGAGAAGCCCTCCTGGGCCACTCAACCTCTGCTGGCATCGAGCATCCCTGCCTGGGGGGGAAACACGTGCCTGGGGTGCTCGCCCGCATCAGCTGGGTCCTCCCGGAACCTGAGCCGGTGCCTCCTCTGCCCCTTTCCAGGCTGCAGCTATGGGAACTCGGCCCTGCCAGGAAGCCAGCTGGGAGCCCAAAAGCCGCCTGCGCAGGGTAAGGAGCTTTTGGGTGGAGAGGTGGGCTCTGGGCTGGGGTCTTTGCCTGGGGCGCCGCAGGGCAGGAGGCAGGGCCGCTCACCCCTGCCCTCTCTGCTCCAACAGGTCAAGGAGACCCTGCCACCACCCAAGAGGCTGAAGCAGGCGGTGCACAGGAGACGCTGGCTGGAGAGACGGGCCCGTCGCTGCTGCTGGGTGCTGGTGGCAAAGGAGCCAGCCCACCTCCATCCAGCTCCCGCTGGGGACATGCCCAGGGGCCCCATCGCCCCACGGCTCTCCCTGGACAGTGAGAGTGGTCAGGGGTGCCAAGACCCACAGGTCTGCTTGGCTGGTCATGGCGGGACAATGCCCTTTTGTGCTTGGCTTTTGGCTTAGGATGCACCATCTTGAGGAGGAGTAGGAGGAAGTGATGGTGGTCGACATCTAACCAGCAGCAGGTCAGGCAGGTGCTCACCACCCGCTGCCTGCAGTCGTGGGGGTCGCCTGCCACTGGGTGGGGGTGGGGTGGGTGGTCCCCACTGCAGGGACCCAGGGCCCTTGTTCTGGTGGCACAAGCGTCACCACCGCCCTGCCCTGAGCACCCACCCGCTGTGGGGAGGGAGCGATTTCTCAGGGCCAGGCGGCCCAGGTGTGACCCTGAGCGCAGGCCGGGCTCAGCGCTGGTGGCAGAGTCCCGCTGTCCCCAGCATGTCCCAGGGCTGGGGCAAATCCCATGACCATCAGTGGGCAAACTGGAACAGCTGCGCTGCTCGCTTTTCTTGCAGGTCTGAAGGAGATGCTGGGATGCTGAGGTGATGGAGGAACTTGGCAAGACTGTTCTGGTTTTTGCGTAGAGTAGCTTTTTTCTAGGTAAGTTTCTTTCCATCTGTCAATATGTTTATGTTTTCCTGTAAATAAGTTCTGTTTATGTTTTTTTCTTTAAATACTTTCATTCATGTTTGTTCTCTAAATACCTTTGTTTGTGTTTGTCCACCGCTGGCTCTGTCTCAGCCTTGCTCTCGCTTTGGGCACACGTGGGGGTTGCCCACTTGTGGTTTCCACTTGCTCTGGGCAAAAGACAGGCTCGGCTGCGGGGAACAGAATCAATGTAATCGAAGCCACAAAACCAGCACCCGTTGGCCAGCCAGAGCAGGACAGGCATAGAATCACAGAATGCTCTGGTTGGAAGAGACCTTTTAGGTCATCGAGTTCAACCGTTCTCGCTGCACTGCCGGGGTCCCTAAACCATGTCCCTCAGCACCACATCTACACGGCTTTTGAACAGCAACAGGGATGGGGACTCCACCACCTCCCTGGGCAACCCCTTCCAATACTTCACAACCCTCTCTGAAAGGAAGCTTTTCCTGATATCCAACCTAGATACCCCCTGGCGCAACTTAAGGCCACTTCCTCTCGTCCTGTCACTTGTCGCATGGGAGAAGAGACCAACCCCCACCTCTCCACAGCCTCCTGTCAGGCAGCTGTACAGAGCCAGAAGGTCTCCCCTCAGCCTCCTGTTCTCCAGGCTCAACCCCCCCAGGTCCCTCAGCCGCTCCTCAGCGCACTTGTGCTCCAGGCCCTGCCCCAGCTTCGTTGCCCTTCTCGGGACACGCTGCAGCCCCTCAACGTCCTTCTGGGTGGGAGGGGCCAACACTGGACACAGGACTCGAAGTGTGGCCTCACCAGTGCCCCCAGTCCAGGGGGACAATCACCACCCTGCTCCTGCTGGCCACACCAGTGCTGATACAAGCCAGGATGCCGTTGGCCATCTTGGCCACCTGGGCACACTGCTGGCTCATGTTCAATCGGCTGTTGACCAACACCCCCAGGTCCTTTTCCGCTGGGCAGTTTCCAGCCACTCCTCCCCAAGTTTGTAACGCTGCAGGGGGGTGTTGTGGCCCAAGTGCAGGACCCGGCCCTTGGCCTTGTTGAACTTCCTACAGTTGACCTCAGCCCATAGATCCAGCCTGCCCAGAGCCCTCTGTGGAGCCTCCTGACCTTCAAGCAGATCGACACACCCACCCAACTTGGTGTCACCTGCAAACTGACTGTGGGTGCCCTCCATCCCCCCCGTCCAGATCACTGAGGAGGATGTTGAAGAGGACAGGTCCCAGCACTGAGCCCTGGGGGACACCACCAATGTCGACAATAAAAACAACAATAAAAAGACATCCGGATCTTCAATACCCCTTCCCCCCACCCCTCTCCCCTCCCTGGGCTCAGCTCTGCCACCCCCTCCCTGCCAGTGGCACAGGGTGACTGGGCATGCTGGTTGTAGTCACCCCCAGGCCCTTCCATGGGGCTCCCGCCGCTCCTTCCTTCTCAGGAGGAAAACTCCTCATGGTGCTCCCCGGCGGCAACGTGGCATCCCGCACATGGCAGAGCGCTCCAGCAGCCGTGGTACCACGGAGGTGCTGATTGGCTCAGCCTTGGCCAAGGGCGCCTCCACCTTGGAGGTGGGAGGGGGGGCGCTTCTGGAAGCTTCTGACAGGAGCCAAGTCACTAGCGCCCTCCCCGCTACAAAAACCCCGCCGCACACAAGCCCAACGCATCTCTTCAAGCCCCAAAGGCTGTCAGTGTGTCTGCAGGGGCACCAGAACAACTCCCCAACACTCCCCATGGAGCTGCAGCCCCCTCGGGTGTCGTGTCCCCCCCGCCCACAGCCAGCGCGTGGGTCCTCCTGCAACTGTGACCTATGGGCCAGCACCTGGCAACGGGGAAAACACAGCCCCTCTGCCCTGTTCCAGACACTCTGCTGTGTTCCCCGGTCCCGTGAGCCACGTCCCAGCCCTACTCCCCTCTGCCAGCACCTTTCTGCCCTCCTCCCCTTCAGTTCCCACCTTCTCACCACAGTGGCACAGCAGAGGAAGAGGAAGATAGACCTGCCAGAGGAGCAGCCCCCCACCGAGAAGGTGGGGCAGCCCCCCAGCACCCGGGCAGGCTGGAGCAGGCACCGTGGGACTGGACTGGGCTGCGCTGGGCTGGGCTGGGCTGGGCTGGGCTGGGCTGGGGACCCCGCTCTGGGGAGCTCGGAGGGTCGGCAGCTTGCCTTGGACTCCCCACGCAGCCCTGCAAGGCCTCGGGCTGGGACAAGTCACTGTGGCCTTCGAGCATCCCTGCCTGAGCGCAAACGTCCCTGGGGACCCGCCAGCCCCCCAGGCTCATGCTGCAGGCAGGCTCGCTGGGAGCAACTGGGTCCTGCCCCGAGCCTGACTCCGTGCTTCCTCTGCCCCTTTGCAGGCTGCAGGTGGGGGAGGTCGGCGTGACACCAAAGCCAGAGTCACCTGCTTGGGGTAAGGAGCTCGTGGGTGCTGCAGCAGGCGCTGGGCTGGGGTCTGCACCCACGGCCCCGCGGGGCGGGCAGTAGGGCTGCTTCCTGCTGCCCTATCTGCTCCCACAGAGCCAGAGGTTGTCGCGGCTCCCCAGAGTGCTGAAGCAGAGGACTCGCTGGAGCCGCTGGCTGCAGAGTCGGCACCGTCACTGCTCGTGGATGCTGGTAGCCAAGGAGCTGCCCTGTCTCCAGGCAGCTCCTGTTGGGGACGTGCCCAGGGGCCCCATTGTCCCATGGCTCTGCCTGGGGGGCGAGACGGGGCAGAGGTGCGACACCCCCATCGCACAGGTCTGCTCCGCTGCCCAGGGCAGCACCAAAGCACTTTTCTGCTTGGCTTTAGCTTAGCAAGTACCATCTTGGGTGAGGGCACGCCAGCAGCAGTGGCAGTGAGGAGCCATGGAGGTGGGTATCAAGGGGAGCGTGGAAGAGATGGAGGTGGATGAGGTGCAGGAGGACGAGCTGTTGGAGGTGGATGAGCTGATGGAGGTGGACGAGCTGATGGAGGTGGACGAGCTGATGGAGGTGGATGAGCTGATGGAGGTGGATGAGCTGATGGAGGTGGACGAGCTGATGGAGGTGGATGAGCTGATGGAGGTGGACGAGCTGATGGAGGTGGATGAGCTGATGGAGGTGGATGAGCCGATGGAGGTGGATATCGAGGAGGAGACTGTTGAAGAGATGGAGGTGGACCAGGTGGAAGAGGACAAGCCCATGGAGGTGGATCCACCAGCTGCAGTACGGCTGGTATGTGCTCCCCATCCACCGCCCACAGTTGGCTACTGGGCTGGGGCAGGGCTGGGGTGTCCCCACTGCAGGAACACGGTGCCCGGTGCCCTCAGCCTGGCGGCACAACCCCTGAGCACCATCCGCTGCGGGGATGGAGCGATTTCTCAGGGCCAGGAGATCCAGGTCTAACCCTAAGCGCAGGCAGGGCTCAGCACTGGAGGCAGAGTCCCACTGTCCCCAGCATGTCCCAGTCCTGGGGCGTATCCCACGACCTTCAGTAGCCAAAGTGCAATGGCCGTGTTGCTCGCTTTTCTTCCAGGCATGGAGGAAATGAGGAGGACGGTGAAGAGCAGGGGGAGTTTCAAGAAAGAAGATTTTCAGTTTTGTTGGAGGACTTTATCTGTACATAGTTCGGGTTCTGTTTATCAATATGTTTATCTCCGTTTGTTCGTTCATGTTTTTCTGCTGTAAAGACATTTGTTTCTGTTGTTCAAAGCCCGGCTCTGTCTTATTCTTGCCCTTTCACTGGGCACGTGCAGGGTTTGCCCACTTGTGGTTTCCACTTGCTCTGGGCAAAAGACAGGCTCGGCTGCGGGGAACAGAATCAATGTAATCGAAGCCACAAAACCAGCACCCGTTGGCCAGCCAGAGCAGGACAGGCATAGAATCACAGAATGCTCTGGTTGGAAGAGACCTTTTAGGTCATCGAGTTCAACCGTTCTCGCTGCACTGCCGGGGTCCCTAAACCATGTCCCTCAGCACCACATCTACACGGCTTTTGAACAGCAACAGGGATGGGGACTCCACCACCTCCCTGGGCAACCCCTTCCAATACTTCACAACCCTCTCTGAAAGGAAGCTTTTCCTGATATCCAACCTAGATACCCCCTGGCGCAACTTAAGGCCACTTCCTCTCGTCCTGTCACTTGTCGCATGGGAGAAGAGACCAACCCCCACCTCTCCACAGCCTCCTGTCAGGCAGCTGTACAGAGCCAGAAGGTCTCCCCTCAGCCTCCTGTTCTCCAGGCTCAACCCCCCCAGGTCCCTCAGCCGCTCCTCAGCGCACTTGTGCTCCAGGCCCTGCCCCAGCTTCGTTGCCCTTCTCGGGACACGCTGCAGCCCCTCAACGTCCTTCTGGGTGGGAGGGGCCAACACTGGACACAGGACTCGAAGTGTGGCCTCACCAGTGCCCCCAGTCCAGGGGGACAATCACCACCCTGCTCCTGCTGGCCACACCAGTGCTGATACAAGCCAGGATGCCGTTGGCCATCTTGGCCACCTGGGCACACTGCTGGCTCATGTTCAATCGGCTGTTGACCAACACCCCCAGGTCCTTTTCCGCTGGGCAGTTTCCAGCCACTCCTCCCCAAGTTTGTAACGCTGCAGGGGGGTGTTGTGGCCCAAGTGCAGGACCCGGCCCTTGGCCTTGTTGAACTTCCTACAGTTGACCTCAGCCCATAGATCCAGCCTGCCCAGAGCCCTCTGTGGAGCCTCCTGACCTTCAAGCAGATCGACACACCCACCCAACTTGGTGTCACCTGCAAACTGACTGTGGGTGCCCTCCATCCCCCCCGTCCAGATCACTGAGGAGGATGTTGAAGAGGACAGGTCCCAGCACTGAGCCCTGGGGGACACCACCAATGTCGACAATAAAAACAACAATAAAAAGACATCCGGATCTTCAATACCCCTTCCCGCCACCCCTCTCCCCTGCAGCTTGGGTCCGGGGACCTTGCAGGCTGCCGGTGTGGACCGTGCACCGGGGCAGCCCCCGCCACGCCGCCTGGACAGACGGCTCGCCTGGAGGCTTTTCTGCTGCCGTAAGGTTTTACCCTCTTTGTCTGCTGCTTTGATATTCTCTCTGCCTGCCAGCGCTGCCGCTTTTAACTGCACAACGAGAAAGCGGTAGGGACAGCGTTTTCTGCACATTACAGCCCGGCGTTCATAATAGCCGCGGGTTTCCTTTGTTCGGTCCACGAAAGCGCACACGTGGCCGGTGCCATTTTTCTGGACTGCACGTGGTACCGTTCCCCCTTTGTCTCTGTTCTCGTGTTTAAAACCCTCACCTTTCCATCCTGCACAGACTCTCAGATTTTGCATTGGTTTTTCCCTGCATTTTATATATATTGTTCTAGTTTTAATAAAGATTGTTTCAGTTTTCCAAACGTTCAGAGGTCTCACAAAAATCTTTTATTTTTCCTTTTCATATCCTGGGCTCAGCTCTGCCACCCCCTCCCTGCCAGTGGCACAGGGTGACTGGGCATGCTGGTTGTAGTCACCCCCAGGCCCTTCCATGGGGCTCCCGCCGCTCCTTCCTTCTCAGGAGGAAAACTCCTCATGGTGCTCCCCGGCGGCAACGTGGCATCCCGCACATGGCAGAGCGCTCCAGCAGCCGTGGTACCACGGAGGTGCTGATTGGCTCAGCCTTGGCCAAGGGCGCCTCCAGCTTGGAGGTGGGAGGGGGGGGGGCTTCTGGAAGCTTCTGACAGGAGCCAAGTCACTAGCGCCCTCCCCGCTACAAAAACCCCGCCGCACACAAGCCCAACGCATCTCTTCAAGCCCCAAAGGCTGTCAGTGTGTCTGCAGGGGCACCAGAACAACTCCCCAACACTCCCCATGGAGCTGCAGCCCCCTCGGGTGTCGTGTCCCCCCCGCCCACAGCCAGCGCGTGGGTCCTCCTGCAACTGTGACCTATGGGCCAGCACCTGGCAACGGGGAAAACACAGCCCCTCTGCCCTGTTCCAGACACTCTGCTGTGTTCCCCGGTCCCGTGAGCCACGTCCCAGCCCTACTCCCCTCTGCCAGCACCTTTCTGCCCTCCTCCCCTTCAGTTCCCACCTTCTCACCACAGTGGCACAGCAGAGGAAGAGGAAGATAGACCTGCCAGAGGAGCAGCCCCCCACCGAGAAGGTGGGGCAGCCCCCCAGCACCCGGGCAGGCTGGAGCAGGCACCGTGGGAATGGGCTGGGCTGGGCTGGGCTGGGCTGGGGACCCCGCTCTGGGGAGCTCGGAGGGTCGGCAGCTTGCCTTGGACTCCCCACGCAGCCCTGCAAGGCCTCGGGCTGCGACAAGTCACTGTGGCCTTCGAGCATCCCTGCCTGAGCGCAAACGTCCCTGGGGACCCGCCAGCCCCCCAGGCTCATGCTGCAGGCAGGCTCGCTGGCAGCAACTGGGTCCTGCCCCGAGCCTGACTCCGTGCTTCCTCTGCCCCTTTGCAGGCTGCAGGTGGGGGAGGTCGGCGTGACACCAAAGCCAGAGTCACCTGCTTGGGGTAAGGAGCTCGTGGGTGCTGCAGCAGGCGCTGGGCTGGGGTCTGCACCCACGGCCCCGCGGGGCGGGCAGTAGGGCTGCTTCCTGCTGCCCTATCTGCTCCCACAGAGCCAGAGGTTGTCGCGGCTCCCCAGAGTGCTGAAGCAGAGGACTCGCTGGAGCCGCTGGCTGCAGAGTCGGCACCATCACTGCTCGTGGATGCTGGTAGCCAAGGAGCTGCCCTGTCTCCAGGCAGCTCCTGTTGGGGACGTGCCCAGGGGCCCCATTGTCCCATGGCTCTGCCTGGGGGGCGAGACGGGGCAGAGGTGCGACACCCCCATCGCACAGGTCTGCTCCGCTGCCCAGGGCAGCACCAAAGCACTTTTCTGCTTGGCTTTAGCTTAGCAAGTACCATCTTGGGTGAGGGCACGCCAGCAGCAGTGGCAGTGAGGAGCCATGGAGGTGGGTATCAAGGGGAGCGTGGAAGAGATGGAGGTGGATGAGGTGCAGGAGGACGAGCTGATGGAGGTGGATGAGCTGATGGAGGTGGACGAGCTGATGGAGGTGGACGAGCTGATGGAGGTGGATGAGCCGATGGAGGTGGATATCGAGGAGGAGACTGTTGAAGAGATGGAGGTGGACCAGGTGGAAGAGGACAAGCCCATGGAGGTGGATCCACCAGCTGCAGTACGGCTGGTATGTGCTCCCCATGCCACCGCCCACAGTTGGCTACTGGGCTGGGGCAGGGCTGGGGTGTCCCCACTGCAGGAACACGGTGCCCGGTGCCCTCAGCCTGGCGGCACAACCCCTGAGCACCATCCGCTGCGGGGATGGAGCGATTTCTCACGGCCAGGAGATCCAGGTCTAACCCTAAGCGCAAGCAGGGCTCAGCACTGGAGGCAGAGTCCCACTGTCCCCAGCATGTCCCAGTCCTGGGGCGTATCCCACGACCTTCAGTAGCCAAACTGCAATGGCCGTGTTGCTCGCTTTTCTTCCAGGCATGGAGGAAATGAGGAGGACGGTGAAGAGCAGGGGGAGTTTCAAGAAAGAAGATTTTCAGTTTTGTTGGAGGACTTTATCTGTACATAGTTCGGGTTCTGTTTATCAATATGTTTATCTCCGTTTGTTCGTTCATGTTTTTCTGCTGTAAAGACATTTGTTTCCTGTTGTTCAAAGCCCGGCTCTGTCTTATTCTTGCCCTTTCACTGGGCACGTGCAGGGTTTGCCCACTTGTGGTTTCCACTTGCTCTGGGCAAAAGACAGGCTCGGCTGCGGGGAACAGAATCAATGTAATCGAAGCCACAAAACCAGCACCCGTTGGCCAGCCAGAGCAGGACAGGCATAGAATCACAGAATGCTCTGGTTGGAAGAGACCTTTTAGGTCATCGAGTTCAACCGTTCTCGCTGCACTGCCGGGGTCCCTAAACCATGTCCCTCAGCACCACATCTACACGGCTTTTGAACAGCAACAGGGATGGGGACTCCACCACCTCCCTGGGCAACCCCTTCCAATACTTCACAACCCTCTCTGAAAGGAAGCTTTTCCTGATATCCAACCTAGATACCCCCTGGCGCAACTTAAGGCCACTTCCTCTCGTCCTGTCACTTGTCGCATGGGAGAAGAGACCAACCCCCACCTCTCCACAGCCTCCTGTCAGGCAGCTGTACAGAGCCAGAAGGTCTCCCCTCAGCCTCCTGTTCTCCAGGCTCAACACCCCCAGGTCCCTCAGCCGCTCCTCAGCGCACTTGTGCTCCAGGCCCTGCCCCAGCTTCGTTGCCCTTCTCGGGACACGCTGCAGCCCCTCAACGTCCTTCTGGGTGGGAGGGGCCAACACTGGACACAGGACTCGAAGTGTGGCCTCACCAGTGCCCCCAGTCCAGGGGGACAATCACCACCCTGCTCCTGCTGGCCACACCAGTGCTGATACAAGCCAGGATGCCGTTGGCCATCTTGGCCACCTGGGCACACTGCTGGCTCATGTTCAATCGGCTGTTGACCAACACCCCCAGGTCCTTTTCCGCTGGGCAGTTTCCAGCCACTCCTCCCCAAGTTTGTAACGCTGCAGGGGGGTGTTGTGGCCCAAGTGCAGGACCCGGCCCTTGGCCTTGTTGAACTTCCTACAGTTGACCTCAGCCCATAGATCCAGCCTGCCCAGAGCCCTCTGTGGAGCCTCCTGACCTTCAAGCAGATCGACACACCCACCCAACTTGGTGTCACCTGCAAACTGACTGTGGGTGCCCTCCATCCCCCCCGTCCAGATCACTGAGGAGGATGTTGAAGAGGACAGGTCCCAGCACTGAGCCCTGGGGGACACCACCAATGTCGACAATAAAAACAACAATAAAAAGACATCCGGATCTTCAATACCCCTTCCCGCCACCCCTCTCCCCTCCCTGGGCTCAGCTCTGCCACCCCCTCCCTGCCAGTGGCACAGGGTGACTGGGCATGCTGGTTGTAGTCACCCCCAGGCCCTTCCATGGGGCTCCCGCCGCTCCTTCCTTCTCAGGAGGAAAACTCCTCATGGTGCTCCCCGGCGGCAACGTGGCATCCCGCACATGGCAGAGCGCTCCAGCAGCCGTGGTACCACGGAGGTGCTGATTGGCTCAGCCTTGGCCAAGGGCGCCTCCAGCTTGGAGGTGGGAGGGGGGGCGCTTCTGGAAGCTTCTGACAGGAGCCAAGTCACTAGCGCCCTCCCCGCTACAAAAACCCCGCCGCACACAAGCCCAACGC
Organism: Bucorvus abyssinicus; assembly: GCA_009769605.1. Taxonomy (NCBI): domain Eukaryota; kingdom Metazoa; phylum Chordata; class Aves; order Bucerotiformes; family Bucorvidae; genus Bucorvus; species Bucorvus abyssinicus. Next base: position 15,160,913 of record CM020047.1, read on the forward strand.
ATCTCTTCAAGCCCCAAAGGCTGTCAGTGTGTCTGCAGGGGCACCAGAACAACTCCCCAACACTCCCCATGGAGCTGCAGCCCCCTCGGGTGTCGTGTCCCCCCCGCCCACAGCCAGCGCGTGGGTCCTCCTGCAACTGTGACCTATGGGCCAGCACCTGGCAACGGGGAAAACACAGCCCCTCTGCCCTGTTCCAGACACTCTGCTGTGTTCCCCGGTCCCGTGAGCCACGTCCCAGCCCTACTCCCCTCTGCCAGCACCTTTCTGCCCTCCTCCCCTTCAGTTCCCACCTTCTCACCACAGTGGCACAGCAGAGGAAGAGGAAGATAGACCTGCCAGAGGAGCAGCCCCCCACCGAGAAGGTGGGGCAGCCCCCCAGCACCCGGGCAGGCTGGAGCAGGCACCGTGGGAATGGACTGGGCTGCGCTGGGCTGGGCTGGGCTGGGCTGGGGACCCCGCTCTGGGGAGCTCGGAGGGTCGGCAGCTTGCCTTGGACTCCCCACGCAGCCCTGCAAGGCCTCGGGCTGGGACAAGTCACTGTGGCCTTCGAGCATCCCTGCCTGAGCGCAAACGTCCCTGGGGACCCGCCAGCCCCCCAGGCTCATGCTGCAGGCAGGCTCGCTGGCAGCAACTGGGTCCTGCCCCGAGCCTGACTCCGTGCTTCCTCTGCCCCTTTGCAGGCTGCAGGTGGGGGAGGTCGGCGTGACACCAAAGCCAGAGTCACCTGCTTGGGGTAAGGAGCTCGTGGGTGCTGCAGCAGGCGCTGGGCTGGGGTCTGCACCCACGGCCCCGCGGGGCGGGCAGTAGGGCTGCTTCCTGCTGCCCTATCTGCTCCCACAGAGCCAGAGGTTGTCGCGGCTCCCCAGAGTGCTGAAGCAGAGGACTCGCTGGAGCCGCTGGCTGCAGAGTCGGCACCATCACTGCTCGTGGATGCTGGTAGCCAAGGAGCTGCCCTGTCTCCAGGCAGCTCCTGTTGGGGACGTGCCCAGGGGCCCCATTGTCCCATGGCTCTGCCTGGGGGGCGAGACGGGGCAGAGGTGCGACACCCCCATCGCACAGGTCTGCTCCGCTGCCCAGGGCAGCACCAAAGCACTTTTCTGCTTGGCTTTAGCTTAGCAAGTACCATCTTGGGTGAGGGCACGCCAGCAGCAGTGGCAGTGAGGAGCCATGGAGGTGGGTATCAAGGGGAGCGTGGTGGAAGAGATGGAGGTGGATGAGGTGCAGGAGGACGAGCTGATGGAGGTGGATGAGCTGATGGAGGTGGACGAGCTGATGGAGGTGGACGAGCTGATGGAGGTGGATGAGCCGATGGAGGTGGATATCGAGGAGGAGACTGTTGAAGAGATGGAGGTGGACCAGGTGGAAGAGGACAAGCCCATGGAGGTGGATCCACCAGCTGCAGTACGGCTGGTATGTGCTCCCCATGCCACCGCCCACAGTTGGCTACTGGGCTGGGGCAGGGCTGGGGTGTCCCCACTGCAGGAACACGGTGCCCGGTGCCCTCAGCCTGGCGGCACAACCCCTGAGCACCATCCGCTGCGGGGATGGAGCGATTTCTCAGGGCCAGGAGATCCAGGTCTAACCCTAAGCGCAGGCAGGGCTCAGCACTGGAGGCAGAGTCCCACTGTCCCCAGCATGTCCCAGTCCTGGGGCGTATCCCACGACCTTCAGTAGCCAAAGTGCAATGGCCGTGTTGCTCGCTTTTCTTCCAGGCATGGAGGAAATGAGGAGGACGGTGAAGAGCAGGGGGAGTTTCAAGAAAGAAGATTTTCAGTTTTGTTGGAGGACTTTATCTGTACATAGTTCGGGTTCTGTTTATCAATATGTTTATCTCCGTTTGTTCGTTCATGTTTTTCTGCTGTAAAGACATTTGTTTCCTGTTGTTCAAAGCCCGGCTCTGTCTTATTCTTGCCCTTTCACTGGGCACGTGCAGGGTTTGCCCACTTGTGGTTTCCACTTGCTCTGGGCAAAAGACAGGCTCGGCTGCGGGGAACAGAATCAATGTAATCGAAACCACAAAACCAGCACCCGTTGGCCAGCCAGAGCAGGACAGGCATAGAATCACAGAATGCTCTGGTTGGAAGAGACCTTTTAGGTCATCGAGTTCAACCGTTCTCGCTGCACTGCCGGGGTCCCTAAACCATGTCCCTCAGCACCACATCTACACGGCTTTTGAACAGCAACAGGGATGGGGACTCCACCACCTCCCTGGGCAACCCCTTCCAATACTTCACAACCCTCTCTGAAAGGAAGCTTTTCCTGATATCCAACCTAGATACCCCCTGGCGCAACTTAAGGCCACTTCCTCTCGTCCTGTCACTTGTCGCATGGGAGAAGAGACCAACCCCCACCTCTCCACAGCCTCCTGTCAGGCAGCTGTACAGAGCCAGAAGGTCTCCCCTCAGCCTCCTGTTCTCCAGGCTCAACACCCCCAGGTCCCTCAGCCGCTCCTCAGCGCACTTGTGCTCCAGGCCCTGCCCCAGCTTCGTTGCCCTTCTCGGGACACGCTGCAGCCCCTCAACGTCCTTCTGGGTGGGAGGGGCCAACACTGGACACAGGACTCGAAGTGTGGCCTCACCAGTGCCCCCAGTCCAGGGGGACAATCACCACCCTGCTCCTGCTGGCCACACCAGTGCTGATACAAGCCAGGATGCCGTTGGCCATCTTGGCCACCTGGGCACACTGCTGGCTCATGTTCAATCGGCTGTTGACCAACACCCCCAGGTCCTTTTCCGCTGGGCAGTTTCCAGCCACTCCTCCCCAAGTTTGTAACGCTGCAGGGGGGTGTTGTGGCCCAAGTGCAGGACCCGGCCCTTGGCCTTGTTGAACTTCCTACAGTTGACCTCAGCCCATAGATCCAGCCTGCCCAGAGCCCTCTGTGGAGCCTCCTGACCTTCAAGCAGATCGACACACCCACCCAACTTGGTGTCACCTGCAAACTGACTGTGGGTGCCCTCCATCCCCCCCGTCCAGATCACTGAGGAGGATGTTGAAGAGGACAGGTCCCAGCACTGAGCCCTGGGGGACACCACCAATGTCGACAATAAAAACAACAATAAAAAGACATCCGGATCTTCAATACCCCTTCCCCCCACCCCTCTCCCCTCCCTGGTGTAGCAGGTTGAAGGAAAAAACCCTGCTTGAAGGCTTACTAATTGAATTATTCCCTTCCATGTTACGAGTTGCCCATCTTATGGGATGAGAAGTTTTCTCTCGCGGGTACTGCCCCTTTAAGAAGCTGCGGGCTTGGGCGGCCGGGGGCTACTCGGGACTTCGGGGGCATTCGGCTACTCGGGACTTCCGGGGCTGTTCGGGACTTCCGGGGCTAGTCGGGACTTGCAGGGCTGCTTCTCCGGACGGCTTCGGGGGTTTTTCTCGGCTCGTTCGCGGCTTCTCAGTTTTCTCCGGACACCCCCGGCTCCGCTCTGCGGGAGTCACTGCGGGACTTCAGCTTCGTTCCGGGAAAGAGGCTTCTCCAAACCCTGCAGCTTGGGTCCGGGGACCTTGCAGGCTGCCGGTGTGGACCGTGCGCCGGGGCAGCCCCCGCCACGCCGCCTGGACAGACGGCTCGCCTGGAGGCTTTTCTGCTGCCGGCTCAGCTCTGCCACCCCCTCCCTGCCAGTGGCACAGGGTGACTGGGCATGCTGGTTGTAGTCACCCCCAGGCCCTTCCATGGGGCTCCCGCCGCTCCTTCCTTCTCAGGAGGAAAACTCCTCATGGTGCTCCCCGGCGGCAACGTGGCATCCCGCACATGGCAGAGCGCTCCAGCAGCCGTGGTACCACGGAGGTGCTGATTGGCTCAGCCTTGGCCAAGGGCGCCTCCAGCTTGGAGGTGGGAGGGGGGGCGCTTCTGGAAGCTTCTGACAGGAGCCAAGTCACTAGCGCCCTCCCCGCTACAAAAACCCCGCCGCACACAAGCCCAACGCATCTCTTCAAGCCCCAAAGGCTGTCAGTGTGTCTGCAGGGGCACCAGAGCAACTCCCCAACACTCCCCATGGAGCTGCAGCCCCCTCGGGTGTCGTGTCCCCCCCGCCCACAGCCAGCGCGTGGGTCCTCCTGCAACTGTGACCTATGGGCCAGCACCTGGCAACGGGGAAAACACAGCCCCTCTGCCCTGTTCCAGACACTCTGCTGTGTTCCCCGGTCCCGTGAGCCACGTCCCAGCCCTACTCCCCTCTGCCAGCACCTTTCTGCCCTCCTCCCCTTCAGTTCCCACCTTCTCACCACAGTGGCACAGCAGAGGAAGAGGAAGATAGACCTGCCAGAGGAGCAGCCCCCCACCGAGAAGGTGGGGCAGCCCCCCAGCACCCGGGCAGGCTGGAGCAGGCACCGTGGGAATGGACTGGGCTGGGCTGGGCTGGGCTGGGCTGGGCTGGGCTGGGCTGGGCTGGGGACCCCGCTCTGGGGAGCTCGGAGGGTCGGCAGCTTGCCTTGGACTCCCCACGCAGCCCTGCAAGGCCTCGGGCTGGGACAAGTCACTGTGGCCTTCGAGCATCCCTGCCTGAGCGCAAACGTCCCTGGGGACCCGCCAGCCCCCCAGGCTCATGCTGCAGGCAGGCTCGCTGGCAGCAACTGGGTCCTGCCCCGAGCCTGACTCCGTGCTTCCTCTGCCCCTTTGCAGGCTGCAGGTGGGGGAGGTCGGCGTGACACCAAAGCCAGAGTCACCTGCTTGGGGTAAGGAGCTCGTGGGTGCTGCAGCAGGCGCTGGGCTGGGGTCTGCACCCACGGCCCCGCGGGGCGGGCAGTAGGGCTGCTTCCTGCTGCCCTATCTGCTCCCACAGAGCCAGAGGTTGTCGCGGCTCCCCAGAGTGCTGAAGCAGAGGACTCGCTGGAGCCGCTGGCTGCAGAGTCGGCACCATCACTGCTCGTGGATGCTGGTAGCCAAGGAGCTGCCCTGTCTCCAGGCAGCTCCTGTTGGGGACGTGCCCAGGGGCCCCATTGTCCCATGGCTCTGCCTGGGGGGCAAGACGGGGCAGAGGTGCGACACCCCCATCGCACAGGTCTGCTCCGCTGCCCAGGGCAGCACCAAAGCACTTTTCTGCTTGGCTTTAGCTTAGCAAGTACCATCTTGGGTGAGGGCACGCCAGCAGCAGTGGCAGTGAGGAGCCATGGAGGTGGGTATCAAGGGGAGCGTGGAAGAGATGGAGGTGGATGAGGTGCAGGAGGACGAGCTGATGGAGGTGGATGAGCTGATGGAGGTGGACGAGCTGATGGAGGTGGATGAGCTGATGGAGGTGGATGAGCCGATGGAGGTGGATATCGAGGAGGAGACTGTTGAAGAGATGGAGGTGGACCAGGTGGAAGAGGACAAGCCCATGGAGGTGGATCCACCAGCTGCAGTACGGCTGGTATGTGCTCCCCATGCACCGCCCACAGTTGGCTACTGGGCTGGGGCAGGGCTGGGGTGTCCCCACTGCAGGAACACGGTGCCCGGTGCCCTCAGCCTGGCGGCACAACCCCTGAGCACCATCCGCTGCGGGGATGGAGCGATTTCTCAGGGCCAGGAGATCCAGGTCTAACCCTAAGCGCAGGCAGGGCTCAGCACTGGAGGCAGAGTCCCACTGTCCCCAGCATGTCCCAGTCCTGGGGCGTATCCCACGACCTTCAGTAGCCAAACTGCAATGGCCGTGTTGCTCGCTTTTCTTCCAGGCATGGAGGAAATGAGGAGGACGGTGAAGAGCAGGGGGAGTTTCAAGAAAGAAGATTTTCAGTTTTGTTGGAGGACTTTATCTGTACATAGTTCGGGTTCTGTTTATCAATATGTTTATCTCCGTTTGTTCGTTCATGTTTTTCTGCTGTAAAGACATTTGTTTCCGTTGTTCAAAGCCCGGCTCTGTCTTATTCTTGCCCTTTCACTGGGCACGTGCAGGGTTTGCCCACTTGTGGTTTCCACTTGCTCTGGGCAAAAGACAGGCTCGGCTGCGGGGAACAGAATCAATGTAATCGAAACCACAAAACCAGCACCCGTTGGCCAGCCAGAGCAGGACAGGCATAGAATCACAGAATGCTCTGGTTGGAAGAGACCTTTTAGGTCATCGAGTTCAACCGTTCTCGCTGCACTGCCGGGGTCCCTAAACCATGTCCCTCAGCACCACATCTACACGGCTTTTGAACAGCAACAGGGATGGGGACTCCACCACCTCCCTGGGCAACCCCTTCCAATACTTCACAACCCTCTCTGAAAGGAAGCTTTTCCTGATATCCAACCTAGATACCCCCTGGCGCAACTTAAGGCCACTTCCTCTCGTCCTGTCACTTGTCGCATGGGAGAAGAGACCAACCCCCACCTCTCCACAGCCTCCTGTCAGGCAGCTGTACAGAGCCAGAAGGTCTCCCCTCAGCCTCCTGTTCTCCAGGCTCAACACCCCCAGGTCCCTCAGCCGCTCCTCAGCGCACTTGTGCTCCAGGCCCTGCCCCAGCTTCGTTGCCCTTCTCGGGACACGCTGCAGCCCCTCAACGTCCTTCTGGGTGGGAGGGGCCAACACTGGACACAGGACTCGAAGTGTGGCCTCACCAGTGCCCCCAGTCCAGGGGGACAATCACCACCCTGCTCCTGCTGGCCACACCAGTGCTGATACAAGCCAGGATGCCGTTGGCCATCTTGGCCACCTGGGCACACTGCTGGCTCATGTTCAATCGGCTGTTGACCAACACCCCCAGGTCCTTTTCCGCTGGGCAGTTTCCAGCCACTCCTCCCCAAGTTTGTAACGCTGCAGGGGGGTGTTGTGGCCCAAGTGCAGGACCCGGCCCTTGGCCTTGTTGAACTTCCTACAGTTGACCTCAGCCCATAGATCCAGCCTGCCCAGAGCCCTCTGTGGAGCCTCCTGACCTTCAAGCAGATCGACACACCCACCCAACTTGGTGTCACCTGCAAACTGACTGTGGGTGCCCTCCATCCCCCCCGTCCAGATCACTGAGGAGGATGTTGAAGAGGACAGGTCCCAGCACTGAGCCCTGGGGGACACCACCAATGTCGACAATAAAAACAACAATAAAAAGACATCCGGATCTTCAATACCCCTTCCCGCCACCCCTCTCCCCTCCCTGGGCTCAGCTCTGCCACCCCCTCCCTGCCAGTGGCACAGGGTGACTGGGCATGCTGGTTGTAGTCACCCCCAGGCCCTTCCATGGGGCTCCCGCCGCTCCTTCCTTCTCAGGAGGAAAACTCCTCATGGTGCTCCCCGGCGGCAACGTGGCATCCCGCACATGGCAGAGCGCTCCAGCAGCCGTGGTACCACGGAGGTGCTGATTGGCTCAGCCTTGGCCAAGGGCGCCTCCAGCTTGGAGGTGGGAGGGGGGGCGCTTCTGGAAGCTTCTGACAGGAGCCAAGTCACTAGCGCCCTCCCCGCTACAAAAACCCCGCCGCACACAAGCCCAACGCATCTCTTCAAGCCCCAAAGGCTGTCAGTGTGTCTGCAGGGGCACCAGAACAACTCCCCAACACTCCCCATGGAGCTGCAGCCCCCTCGGGTGTCGTGTCCCCCCCGCCCACAGCCAGCGCGTGGGTCCTCCTGCAACTGTGACCTATGGGCCAGCACCTGGCAACGGGGAAAACACAGCCCCTCTGCCCTGTTCCAGACACTCTGCTGTGTTCCCCGGTCCCGTGAGCCACGTCCCAGCCCTACTCCCCTCTGCCAGCACCTTTCTGCCCTCCTCCCCTTCAGTTCCCACCTTCTCACCACAGTGGCACAGCAGAGGAAGAGGAAGATAGACCTGCCAGAGGAGCAGCCCCCCACCGAGAAGGTGGGGCAGCCCCCCAGCACCCGGGCAGGCTGGAGCAGGCACCGTGGGAATGGGCTGGGCTGGGCTGGGCTGGGGACCCCGCTCTGGGGAGCTCGGAGGGTCGGCAGCTTGCCTTGGACTCCCCACGCAGCCCTGCAAGGCCTCGGGCTGGGACAAGTCACTGTGGCCTTCGAGCATCCCTGCCTGAGCGCAAACGTCCCTGGGGACCCGCCAGCCCCCCAGGCTCATGCTGCAGGCAGGCTCGCTGGCAGCAACTGGGTCCTGCCCCGAGCCTGACTCCGTGCTTCCTCTGCCCCTTTGCAGGCTGCAGGTGGGGGAGGTCGGCGTGACACCAAAGCCAGAGTCACCTGCTTGGGGTAAGGAGCTCGTGGGTGCTGCAGCAGGCGCTGGGCTGGGGTCTGCACCCACGGCCCCGCGGGGCGGGCAGTAGGGCTGCTTCCTGCTGCCCTATCTGCTCCCACAGAGCCAGAGGTTGTCGCGGCTCCCCAGAGTGCTGAAGCAGAGGACTCGCTGGAGCCGCTGGCTGCAGAGTCGGCACCGTCACTGCTCGTGGATGCTGGTAGCCAAGGAGCTGCCCTGTCTCCAGGCAGCTCCTGTTGGGGACGTGCCCAGGGGCCCCATTGTCCCATGGCTCTGCCTGGGGGGCGAGACGGGGCAGAGGTGCGACACCCCCATCGCACAGGTCTGCTCCGCTGCCCAGGGCAGCACCAAAGCACTTTTCTGCTTGGCTTTAGCTTAGCAAGTACCATCTTGGGTGAGGGCACGCCAGCAGCAGTGGCAGTGAGGAGCCATGGAGGTGGGTATCAAGGGGAGCGTGGAAGAGATGGAGGTGGATGAGGTGCAGGAGGACGAGCTGATGGAGGTGGATGAGCTGATGGAGGTGGACGAGCTGATGGAGGTGGATGAGCTGATGGAGGTGGATGAGCCGATGGAGGTGGATATCGAGGAGGAGACTGTTGAAGAGATGGAGGTGGACCAGGTGGAAGAGGACAAGCCCATGGAGGTGGATCCACCAGCTGCAGTACGGCTGGTATGTGCTCCCCATCCACCGCCCACAGTTGGCTACTGGGCTGGGGCAGGGCTGGGGTGTCCCCACTGCAGGAACACGGTGCCCGGTGCCCTCAGCCTGGCGGCACAACCCCTGAGCACCATCCGCTGCGGGGATGGAGCGATTTCTCAGGGCCAGGAGATCCAGGTCTAACCCTAAGCGCAAGCAGGGCTCAGCACTGGAGGCAGAGTCCCACTGTCCCCAGCATGTCCCAGTCCTGGGGCGTATCCCACGACCTTCAGTAGCCAAACTGCAATGGCCGTGTTGCTCGCTTTTCTTCCAGGCATGGAGGAAATGAGGAGGACGGTGAAGAGCAGGGGGAGTTTCAAGAAAGAAGATTTTCAGTTTTGTTGGAGGACTTTATCTGTACATAGTTCGGGTTCTGTTTATCAATATGTTTATCTCCGTTTGTTCGTTCATGTTTTTCTGCTGTAAAGACATTTGTTTCTGTTGTTCAAAGCCCGGCTCTGTCTTATTCTTGCCCTTTCACTGGGCACGTGCAGGGTTTGCCCACTTGTGGTTTCCACTTGCTCTGGGCAAAAGACAGGCTCGGCTGCGGGGAACAGAATCAATGTAATCGAAACCACAAAACCAGCACCCGTTGGCCAGCCAGAGCAGGACAGGCATAGAATCACAGAATGCTCTGGTTGGAAGAGACCTTTTAGGTCATCGAGTTCAACCGTTCTCGCTGCACTGCCGGGGTCCCTAAACCATGTCCCTCAGCACCACATCTACACGGCTTTTGAACAGCAACAGGGATGGGGACTCCACCACCTCCCTGGGCAACCCCTTCCAATACTTCACAACCCTCTCTGAAAGGAAGCTTTTCCTGATATCCAACCTAGATACCCCCTGGCGCAACTTAAGGCCACTTCCTCTCGTCCTGTCACTTGTCGCATGGGAGAAGAGACCAACCCCCACCTCTCCACAGCCTCCTGTCAGGCAGCTGTACAGAGCCAGAAGGTCTCCCCTCAGCCTCCTGTTCTCCAGGCTCAACACCCCCAGGTCCCTCAGCCGCTCCTCAGCGCACTTGTGCTCCAGGCCCTGCCCCAGCTTCGTTGCCCTTCTCGGGACACGCTGCAGCCCCTCAACGTCCTTCTGGGTGGGAGGGGCCAACACTGGACACAGGACTCGAAGTGTGGCCTCACCAGTGCCCCCAGTCCAGGGGGACAATCACCACCCTGCTCCTGCTGGCCACACCAGTGCTGATACAAGCCAGGATGCCGTTGGCCATCTTGGCCACCTGGGCACACTGCTGGCTCATGTTCAATCGGCTGTTGACCAACACCCCCAGGTCCTTTTCCGCTGGGCAGTTTCCAGCCACTCCTCCCCAAGTTTGTAACGCTGCAGGGGGGTGTTGTGGCCCAAGTGCAGGACCCGGCCCTTGGCCTTGTTGAACTTCCTACAGTTGACCTCAGCCCATAGATCCAGCCTGCCCAGAGCCCTCTGTGGAGCCTCCTGACCTTCAAGCAGATCGACACACCCACCCAACTTGGTGTCACCTGCAAACTGACTGTGGGTGCCCTCCATCCCCCCCGTCCAGATCACTGAGGAGGATGTTGAAGAGGACAGGTCCCAGCACTGAGCCCTGGGGGACACCACCAATGTCGACAATAAAAACAACAATAAAAAGACATCCGGATCTTCAATACCCCTTCCCGCCACCCCTCTCCCCTCCCTGGGCTCAGCTCTGCCACCCCCTCCCTGCCAGTGGCACAGGGTGACTGGGCATGCTGGTTGTAGTCACCCCCAGGCCCTTCCATGGGGCTCCCGCCGCTCCTTCCTTCTCAGGAGGAAAACTCCTCATGGTGCTCCCCGGCGGCAACGTGGCATCCCGCACATGGCAGAGCGCTCCAGCAGCCGTGGTACCACGGAGGTGCTGATTGGCTCAGCCTTGGCCAAGGGCGCCTCCAGCTTGGAGGTGGGAGGGGGGGCGCTTCTGGAAGCTTCTGACAGGAGCCAAGTCACTAGCGCCCTCCCCGCTACAAAAACCCCGCCGCACACAAGCCCAACGCATCTCTTCAAGCCCCAAAGGCTGTCAGTGTGTCTGCAGGGGCACCAGAACAACTCCCCAACACTCCCCATGGAGCTGCAGCCCCCTCGGGTGTCGTGTCCCCCCCGCCCACAGCCAGCGCGTGGGTCCTCCTGCAACTGTGACCTATGGGCCAGCACCTGGCAACGGGGAAAACACAGCCCCTCTGCCCTGTTCCAGACACTCTGCTGTGTTCCCCGGTCCCGTGAGCCACGTCCCAGCCCTACTCCCCTCTGCCAGCACCTTTCTGCCCTCCTCCCCTTCAGTTCCCACCTTCTCACCACAGTGGCACAGCAGAGGAAGAGGAAGATAGACCTGCCAGAGGAGCAGCCCCCCACCGAGAAGGTGGGGCAGCCCCCCAGCACCCGGGCAGGCTGGAGCAGGCACCGTGGGAATGGACTGGGCTGCGCTGGGCTGGGCTGGGCTGGGCTGGGCTGGGGACCCCGCTCTGGGGAGCTCGGAGGGTCGGCAGCTTGCCTTGGACTCCCCACGCAGCCCTGCAAGGCCTCGGGCTGCGACAAGTCACTGTGGCCTTCGAGCATCCCTGCCTGAGCGCAAACGTCCCTGGGGACCCGCCAGCCCCCCAGGCTCATGCTGCAGGCAGGCTCGCTGGGAGCAACTGGGTCCTGCCCCGAGCCTGACTCCGTGCTTCCTCTGCCCCTTTGCAGGCTGCAGGTGGGGGAGGTCGGCGTGACACCAAAGCCAGAGTCACCTGCTTGGGGTAAGGAGCTCGTGGGTGCTGCAGCAGGCGCTGGGCTGGGGTCTGCACCCACGGCCCCGCGGGGCGGGCAGTAGGGCTGCTTCCTGCTGCCCTATCTGCTCCCACAGAGCCAGAGGTTGTCGCGGCTCCCCAGAGTGCTGAAGCAGAGGACTCGCTGGAGCCGCTGGCTGCAGAGTCGGCACCATCACTGCTCGTGGATGCTGGTAGCCAAGGAGCTGCCCTGTCTCCAGGCAGCTCCTGTTGGGGACGTGCCCAGGGGCCCCATTGTCCCATGGCTCTGCCTGGGGGGCGAGACGGGGCAGAGGTGCGACACCCCCATCGCACAGGTCTGCTCCGCTGCCCAGGGCAGCACCAAAGCACTTTTCTGCTTGGCTTTAGCTTAGCAAGTACCATCTTGGGTGAGGGCACGCCAGCAGCAGTGGCAGTGAGGAGCCATGGAGGTGGGTATCAAGGGGAGCGTGGAAGAGATGGAGGTGGATGAGGTGCAGGAGGACGAGCTGATGGAGGTGGATGAGCTGATGGAGGTGGACGAGCTGATGGAGGTGGACGAGCTGATGGAGGTGGATGAGCCGATGGAGGTGGATATCGAGGAGGAGACTGTTGAAGAGATGGAGGTGGACCAGGTGGAAGAGGACAAGCCCATGGAGGTGGATCCACCAGCTGCAGTACGGCTGGTATGTGCTCCCCATCCACCGCCCACAGTTGGCTACTGGGCTGGGGCAGGGCTGGGGTGTCCCCACTGCAGGAACACGGTGCCCGGTGCCCTCAGCCTGGCGGCACAACCCCTGAGCACCATCCGCTGCGGGGATGGAGCGATTTCTCAGGGCCAGGAGATCCAGGTCTAACCCTAAGCGCAGGCAGGGCTCAGCACTGGAGGCAGAGTCCCACTGTCCCCAGCATGTCCCAGTCCTGGGGCGTATCCCACGACCTTCAGTAGCCAAAGTGCAATGGCCGTGTTGCTCGCTTTTCTTCCAGGCATGGAGGAAATGAGGAGGACGGTGAAGAGCAGGGGGAGTTTCAAGAAAGAAGATTTTCAGTTTTGTTGGAGGACTTTATCTGTACATAGTTCGGGTTCTGTTTATCAATATGTTTATCTCCGTTTGTTCGTTCATGTTTTTCTGCTGTAAAGACATTTGTTTCAGTTGTTCAAAGCCCGGCTCTGTCTTATTCTTGCCCTTTCACTGGGCACGTGCAGGGTTTGCCCACTTGTGGTTTCCACTTGCTCTGGGTTGCCGGGGCTGGAGAAGGCACCTGGGGGTGCTGGCAGGGCCGCCCCGGGGGCAGGGGGTGCCTTAGCCCCGGGGCAGGGGGTCCCGCTTAGGGAGGTGGCACCAGCCGTCCCGTTGCCAGCTGCGGAGCATCGTAGGGTGCTGGGAGCGAGGCCGGCCCTGGGGGAGAGCCGCGAGAGCCAGGAGGGCACCGTGGGGGGGCCCGGGGAGAGCCCAAAGGCCCGGCCCTGCCCTGCCCTGCCCTGCCCGGCCCTGCCCTGCCCGCCCTCCTGCTGCTGGCAGCGGCCCCGGGCCCCGCTCCCCACTCGGGGGCAGCCGCGGAGCGGGCAGCACAGGCTGCAGGGCCGGCCAGGGCCGAGGGTCGTGCGTGTCCTGCGTGGCAGGGACAGGTCCCCCTGCCTGGCTGGCACCGGCGCTGTGGGGCCCAGGGGTGCCCAGGTCACTGTGGAGGGAGGGAGGAAGGGTGGTGGGCTCCATCCCCAAAGGTCGTGGTGCTCACACCATCCCCCTCACCTTTAACACCTTCCTCAATGAAGAGGGGGACGGAGGGCACCCTCAGCCAGCTGGCAGATGACACCAGGCCTGGTGCCAGGACTGTTGATCTGCGTGAGGGTCGGGAGGCTCCACAGAGGGACCCTGCACAGGCTGGGTCGATGGGCCAATGCCAACGGTCTGAGGTTCAACAAGGCCGAGTGCCGTGTCCTGCACTTGCGTCACAACACCCCTCTGCAATGCTCCAGGGGGCAGTGGGAAGAAAAAGGACCTGGGGGTGTTGGTTGACAGCGGCTGAAGAGGAGCCAGCAGTGTGCCCAGGTGACCAAGAAGGCCAAGGGCATCCTGGCTTGTACCAGCACTAGTGTGGCCAGCAGGACCAGGTCAGGGACTGTCCCCCTGTCCTGGGCACTAGTGAGGCCACACCTTGAATCCTGGGTTGGGTTTTGTGCCCTCTCCCTCCCAGAAGGACATTGAGGGGCTGCAGCGTGTCCAGAGAAGGGCAACGAAGCTGGGGCAGGGTCTGGAGCACAAATGCGCTGAGGAGCGGCTGAGGGACCTGGGGGTGTTGAGCCTGGAGAACAGGAGGCTGAGGGGAGACCTTCTGGCTCTTGACAACTCCCTGACAGGAGGCTGGAGAGAGGTGGGAGTTGGTCTCTTCTCCCAAGGAACAAGCAACAGAAGAAGAGAAACTGGCCTCAAGCTGCACCAGGGAGGTTGAGGTTGGCCCTGAGGAACCATTTCCTCCCCATTGGGGTTGTCCAGGCCTGGCCCAGGCTGCCCAGGGCAGTGGTGGAGTCCCCAGGACAGTGGTGGACTCCCCATCCCTGGAGGGGTTTCACAGACATGTTGAGGTGGTGCTGAGGGATGTGGTTTGGTGGGGACTTGGCAGTGCTGGGGGAATGGTTGGACCCGATGATCTCAAAGGTCTCTTCCACCCAAAAGGATTCAGTGGTTCTCTGATGGTTCTCTTGAGGCTTCTCAGACTGTGTCCTCCAGCTGGGGGGATACATGGCCACGTGCGAGGAAGCGGCCGGCATTGAGCTGCAGGGGCTGCACCGAGTCCGTGGGTGATCACGGCCCTGTGCTGGGAAGCCCTGCATGTCCCATCCTGTGGGGCTGGTCCCCGGAGGAGGGAGGGTTGGGGGGGTTGTCTGTGGGCACAGCCAGTGTGGCTTTTTGGCACTGCCGCTGTGCCGTGCTGCTGTCTGAACTCCTCTCCTGCGGCACTCCTGGATCCTGCTGGAGCGTGCACACGCACACGAGCTGCCCACCCTGCTCCCATTTCAGCCAGAGCTGCTGAGCTCCCTCCATCCGTCCACCCGTCTGTCCACCCACCCATCCATCCCTCCATCCATCTGCTGCTCAGCTCCAGCTGGAGTTTGCATCCCCGGCCCTCGGCAAGAGCTGCAGCCCCCAGGACGGGACTTGTCCCACCACCCCCTGCACACCCAGAGCTGGGATGAGTGGGGCTGCTGGGACCCGACCCCTCTTTCCACGGGAAAGGGTCCCCTGGACACCCGGGTTTCAGCCAGCGACTCGCACGGGGCTGGGCTGCCCCAGGGTCCAGCGCTGCAGGGAACAGCCTGCGCCCGGCCTCCAGTGAGATCCTGCTGCCCAAAGCAAGCCTCCACCCGCCCTCCCTTGCTGCAGAGTCCCTGCATCCTTCTGGCTCGAATTTGCCCCAGTCCTGGGCAAATTGGCAAGTGCTGATTTTGGTGCAGGAGCTACTGGGCCAGCACTGTGCCCAGCCCCGCGACCTGCCTGCCCGGCTGCTGACTGCTGAGGGGTGCCCGGGCCACGGCCTGCAGGCAGCTCCTGGCTGCGGGGGAGTTTTGGAGAGTGCCTTCAGGCTTGGAGGTGCCCCAGCCCCTTCCACAGGCAGCCGCAGTGCCCAGAGTCCGCCCGCAGCCTGGTCCTGCCCCATGGGCAGTGCCCGCCCTACAGTCAGAATCCATCTCGCGCTCTGGCAGAGCGGCTCTGGCCTGCAGCTGCTGCATGGCTGCAGCATGGCCGTTTCCTTGCTGGAGGACATGGTCAGTGCTCGGCTTGGCTCACTGGCTGCTTGTGGAACAACGGAAGAGCCGAGGGGATGGTCCTGGATCCTGTGGCGCTGGCCCTATGCCCCATCCCTTCTGCACCTTGGAGCTGCTGGGTGCATCTGCGCTGTCGTCAAGATGAGGTGGGGGGCAGTGGGTGGTGGGCTGGCAGGTCCCCTCGTCATCAATGATCAGTACCAGGGGATCTGGATCCCGGGTGGCTGAGCCAGCCGGCAGGTCCTCTGCTGCCCTGGCACCAGTGGGTCTCCTCAGGGCTTGTCCTGTCCCTTCTCAGCTTTCAGCATCCCAGCCCTGCTCTTCCCAGCACAGCGCCTTCCTCTGCCATCCCCTGTCTGAGGCGAGAGCTGCTGCTCCTGGGAGATGTCCGGGCTCTTCCTGCTGTTCAGAGCCTGGTGTGGCCTCTGGCTCTGTGCCCGTGGTGTTCACGGGGGTGCAGTGTTAAACCGGGAGGCAGGGAGCGGGGATGGCAGCACCCCGGGCTGGGCAGCCTCTGCTGTCCGGGGTGCCACTGTCCCCCTGTCCCAGGGACCTGGGCAGGTGCTGCCCAGCACGAGCCAAGTGTGCCCAGAAGAAGGAGCGCTCGGTGCTGGGAGGGGAGAGGCCGTGCGGTGGGGCGGGGGCAGGCTGGGAGGCTGCCGGCGTCGGGGCAGGTTTCCATCTTTACAGCCAGGTATTTCCCATCTTGGCGGTCACCGGGAAACAAGCACCAGTTTCCTGACTGGGGCTGCCCCAGCCTGAGGCAGAACCACCACGGTGCTGTTAACGGCATCCAAGAACCGGGATCCAGGTGGGAGGAGGAGGAAGGAGGCCCAAGAGCCGTTCTTCGTCCGTACCGCGTGGGTTCATGTCAAAAACAAAGGCATCGAAACCCTCCGAGCTGCCTCGGCTGCCCGGGCCAGGCCCTGGGCGAGGGACCAACGCCCGACCCGTGGTGAGAGCCGGAGGGACGCCCGGGCGCGAGGCCGATGCTGAGCCCGCATGGAAAGCTCCGGGCTGCTGTGGAAGGAAACCAGACAGCGACGGTGGGTTTGCAAGTGTCGGACGGGACAGTGAAGAGGAGAGCTGAGCGTGTCAGGGCAGGAAACCTGCGGATAGCGGGGTCCTGCTGTCCCGCCCCGGGCGCCGCGGGAAGCCAGGAAGGGGTGTCTGCAGGCGCTGGAACGGCCTCTGCACGGCCCCTGCCGCAGAGGAGGCTCCGGGCGCTTTCCCCAGGCTGCGCCCGGCCGATCAGGGGCTGGTGAAAGCGAAGGCTCAGGACTGCAGCCCTTAGGGCCCCTCCAGCTCCAAGCTGTCGCTCAGATGGGGGTCAGACACGAGTCCTTGCGCTCTGCCTCGCTGGGTCACCAGACAGTGCTGGCCCGGACCCGTGTCGTGACGTCAAACATTTTTAAAGCTCCTGGGCCTGTCAGTTTGCCCCGAGCGAGTTCTCTGAGGACGAGACCTGAGCTGCCCGGGCTGCGGCGGGTGGAAACCCGCCCCGCGGCTGCGACTGCAGCTCCCCATTTATTCCCAGCCCGTCAGCGGTGAACGAGGTGCCCTTTAATTAAGCTGTTACAAATGGTGATTGCTGCGTTGTCCAGCACGGTCCTGCTCTGTGGACCCCAACCCATGCAGTCCATGTGTTGGAGGGGTAAACAACCAGCCCTTCCGGGCGCAGCGAGAGGCCGGTCCCCTCCCGGCTGCCGCCCCGCTGGTCCCAGCAAGCAGAGGGGCGAGTTACAGGGGGGTGAGCGCACGGGCGTCGGCGCCTGCTGCTCACAGCCCTGTCCTGCGCGGACACCCCCCAAAAACACTGGTGCATGAACTTGGTGAGTCTGTCGGGCTCGGGCTGATCCCGTGCCTCGGGCACCCACATCCCATGTCCCGGCTGCCGTGGGAGCGCAGGCGTGGCGGGGCTGCCGGGCAGGCCGGGCTCCCGGGTACAGCCTCTGCCTTCTCCTCCCACAGGCCCTGGGCGATGCTCGGGGATGCTCACGCTTCACATCCCAAAGCGTGCGGCTTTGGCGAGGACGGGCCCGTGGGCAGCCCCTTCCTCCGGCATCGGTGCCAGCCCGTCCCCACCTTGGTCTCCGCTGTCCCACGTCCAGCTCCCACGGCGTCAAGGAGCGATGGTGGCTGAAGCCAGGCGACCGCTCTGGGGAGGGCCTGGTGCCCGCCGTGGGGCGGTGGCCCGGGGGGCCCTGCCCTCAGCCGTTCTTCGCCCCCTTCCCTGCGGGGCCGTGCGCGGGGGCAGCCGTCTCCGTCAGGAGGAGGTAGGAGCTGACGGCTTCCCGCAGGCCCAGGCTGATGGGAGAGTCCTCCTCCGGCGGGGAAGCGGCCTCCGAGAACAGGAGGGAGCTGCGTGGGGGCAGACAGGGAGGTCAGCGGACAGCCCCCAGACCCCGCAGTGTCTGGTGGGGTGTGGGGGGGCGCCCCAGCCCCTTCCCTGGCTGCCCCTACCTGTCGATCTTGTCCCAGTTCAGTGACGGCTTCTTCACGACAGCAGGCATGGCAGGGACCGGGGCGCCCCTCGGCCCGTGCGTGGCGCAGGGCTCCCTGAGGGGACAGCACAGCCCCTCTCCGGACTCTGGGCAGGGAGCCGGCCGCGTCAGCAGGGTGTCCCCAACCCGCACCCGAACCCTGGGGGCACCGGGGCAGGGGGGTACCGGCCGCCACCTTTCCCCACTCCCTCCCTTCAGGCCACAGGGCATCTCCCCGCTGCCCCGGGACTGCCGCGGGTCTGGGGGCCCTTACCCGAGTAGTGGTCCACCAGGTCGTGCAGGCTGGGGAAGGTGAGCCGGGGCGCGATGTACAGCCAGCCGTTCTCCAGGCGGTGGATGCGGTAGTGTGTCACGGCGTCCCAGGAGCTGTGCTCGCCACGGCGCACCGACAGCGAGTAGCAGCCTGCCGGGGCGTGGGCACGTGGCCGGGCTGCCGGGACACCCGCTGCCCTGCGCTCTCCCACATCAGCGATGTTGCTGCCCCTCGCGGGGGGCCAGCAGCAACCTTCTCCCCACAGTGCTGCCAGCTGCGAGTGTCCCTGTGCCAGAGCCAGGCCACGAGCGGACGGGGGGACGTGGGGGCGCTGGGACATGCATGACCTCAGGTAGCTGCCTGCTACGTCCCGTGTCCCCTCAGCACCGGGATGCTGTGGCACCCCCAGCCCCCTCAGCGCCCAGGCAGCACTGTGCTGGTGCGTCACCCGGCGGGCTCTCCTTGCGGGTGCCCATTTCAGTTCTCCGCTTAACCAAAAGCTGCAGAAGCCTGATGGGGTTTTTTCTTTTGAGGCCCCGGGCAGAGGCAGAGGCAGCGGCAGCAGCAGAGGCAGAGGCAGAGGCAGAGGCTCAGCACAAAGCGGGAAGAAGCGGTGAAAAGGAAACTGCCACGCGGGGCCGGCCGCTGCTACCGGCTGTGACCACGGCGGGTCAGCCCCACCGGGGCCCCACTCGCGCCCTCAGCACCCAGGGGCACAGCTGGGAGCGGGGACAGGAGACGGGGCCCGAGGGCTCTCACCTCGCCTCGTCTGGCTCTCCCGGATCAGGAAGGACCCGCTGCGGTTGCCCGGCTGGAGCAGCAGCTCCTCCGCCTTCTCCCGGCTGATGCCCTCGTAGAGCCACCTGCACAGGCAGCGGGCGCTGGCAGAGCCCGTCCCGGCTGCGCAGGGACGCCCGGTGTCCCAGGGCCCATCCTGCCCCAGCCGGGGCAGAGGTGACAGCTCGGGGAGCGTGTCCCGGGGACACCCCGGCACGCTGCGCAGCCTCCCCGAACGCCAGCGCTGCTCCACGGCCCAGCGAGAGAAACCGGGCAGGGCGTCCCGGCAGGGCGGCCAGGGTCTGGCCTCAGGGTCAGCCAGGCTCTGCGATGGGGGCCTGTCCCCTGGGACCTGCTCTGGGATAGCCCCTTCCCAGCATTTACCTGTGCCTGACCTTGGCCACACAGCTGCTGGGGATGTGGCACTCCCTGCCGGACACCACGGATGCCACCAGCCACCATTCCCCGTCCCTGTGGGGAAGGGGGTTGAGCCACGCTGAGGGGTTGGGGCTGCCGGGCACGGGGAGGGGACCCCAGGATGGGTGCCACCACCATGGCCCTGCGGGCTGCTCACTGGTCGGGAGCGCCCGCTCCGTGCGGGGACTTACTCAGAGAGGACGCGGAGCTGCTCGCCCATCCTCAGGATGGCAGTTGCCCCCGTGCCGCAGGGGAAGTCACAGAGGGCCAGGGCCAGGAAGCCGCTGGGGTCTGTGGGGAAGGTGAGGGGGCTCAGAGCTCTCTGGCACCACCCAGCCCCAGCTGGGGTGGGGGGACCGAGCTCATCAGGGCAGGTGACCAAGTGGCACTCACCTGCCTGCGCGGGCAGTGGGGGCTGCATGGCGTGGGCACCCGCTGCTGAGATGCCAAGCGGCTTCTCCCGGCTGGGCAGGATCCCCATCCCCTGGGGTCAGCATGTACCCCCGGCCTCACCCGCTGCCGCCTGGGAGGGACGGGAAGGCTCAGGGCCGGCGCCAGCAGCACCACGGGCCCTGGGCAGAGGGTCTGGCATCCTGCGGAGCCCCACAGCTGTGTCCAGATGTGGGCTGGTGGGTCGCAGTCACCCACCCTGTGCCCCAGGGCAGGGCGCTGCTGCAGGGTGATGCCAGTACGGCAGCTCCCAAGACAGGCAGGGCCAGGGCAGGGCTCTGGGCTGGGGCTGAGCCTGCAGGGCAGCTCCCCGGGGAGCCCGTCGAGGAAACCACCACCCCTGGTGCCACCCCTGGTGCCGGAGGGCATCTGGGCACTGGTGGCCACAGCTGGGGCAAGCTGAGTGCCTTCCCCAGGATCGGGCATCCCCATCCCCGTGGTGGGCAGCACCTGGCCATACTCAGTGCCCTCCGAGTGCTGCCTTCCCGCCCCAGCCCCGTGCCCCTCGGTGCACGGGGCATCCCCTCCCAGTGCGCCAAGCTGTCAGCCTCACGGGGAGCTCCGGGGGACACCGCTCCTCCTGTTTTGGTTCCTTGACCACGGAGTGGTCCAACTGAAGCTGTGTGTGCCCCAGACCCACCCTGGGCTGAAACCCCCTCCCCTGTCCCCAGCCTGCTGCTGCCCTCAGCGGGGGACAAACCCCTCTTACCTGCCGCAGGCTGCTGTCACCATTGTGCGGGCGCCATCAGGGCTGGCAGAGGTCAGCTGGGCTCTGCCCGCGGGGAGCTGCTCCAGCACAGAGAGGTCTCAGAGCACCCAGGCTGCAGGGGGGGTCCCACTGGCGTGGTGGGTCTCCCTCGTGTGGAGCGACTCCTGCCCTCGCAAGACCCGCTTCGTTGGCCCTCGTCCCTCTGCTCTAGGGTTGGGTGTTTTCGGGTGCTGGGGCTGCTCCCGGCTGCTGCTGGTGAGGGGTGTGAGGCGCTGGAGCGGTGCTGCCGCGGCTTCCTGTGACGTGTGCGCGCACCGCAGCCAGGTTTTCTCTTTTTCACTCAGACAACCGGCTGCTCAGCTGCGCTCCGCGGGGTCCCTCGGTACAGGGCACAAGGGCTAAGAAAACCCCTGCGGGCACTCAAGGTCATCCCATGGGATTTGGGTAGCTGGGAGGGATGGGCAGCACACGAGCGCGGGAGCAGCACCGACACCAGGACGTGGAGGCTGAGGCTGGACAAGCACCATCCTCAGCCAGGACAACCCACAGCGGGTCCCAGGGTGCCTCCTGGGCTGCGGCTGCCGTAGCAGGGCCACAGGCTGCCCTTGGCACGGTGTGGGGTGCCGGGGGCAGTGCAGTGGGTGGAGGTGCTGGTGCTGCTCCGCGCCCAGGACCGCGACGCTCCGCTGTGCCCGCGCCTGGCCGGATTCTGTGTGGGAGCAGCCCCAGCCCTGCTTCACCACTGTCCCAGCCCCGTCCCCAGTCCTGGCTCCAACCAGCACCAGCCTTGCCCAGCCGAGTGCCTGCAGCCGCTGCCCAGTGCGGGGCCATTTCCCAAAGTGCGTGCTGATATTTCTCTTCTCAAAGCAAACCCTGTTCGGCTAAGCGGGCACATCCTCCCCCCACGCCCCTGCCCCCGGTCAGGCCCCTCCAGAATCTCCCCCAGCCTCAGGGAAAGCCCTTGGGATTTCTCTTGGCAGTGTCTGCGCTGCCATCCAGGGCTGGGGCCATGCTGGTGCCCACAGCCTGGCTATGTGGCACCGTCCCCCCTCATCCCCACGTGCCCTGTGGTGCCCCCCCGGGCACGCTGCTGCGGCTGAACATCCTGCTGCTACTTCTGCTGAACATTTTTGGTCACTCACAAACCACCGCCGCAGTGTGAAACGCGCACGGAAAAGCGCTGTCACGAAAGCAGCCGCCCGCTGGGCCCTTGGGCGGCTGGCAGGGTTCAGAGCCGCCCGCCCCGAGCCTGCTCTGAGCTCAGGCACTGCTGGGGGTGCTTATTTTTGGGGGATGATTCGTTTCCTCCTGGAACTGGCGGTGAAGCCCTGCTGTCGTCCCCCAGGATGTGGCGGACCACCCTTGGTGTGCCACGGCCTGTCCCAAAAGCAGCTCAGCTCCCCCAGCCCAGCTTGGTGCTGCCCAGCACCTTCTTGGGTTAGCGCTGGTGAAAAAAACGGGACCCCCCAGTCACCCCCTCCCCAGCCTGGACAGGGGCGCTGGGCAAAGGGGCTTTATCTTATCACCTGGGTGGGAACGTGGCAAACAGGGCCGGCAAACGCATGACCGTGGGTTTCTCTGGCCACAGCTGGCACCCAAGCATTGCCCCCCGCCTCGCTGGGCAGCCCCATGCCACGGGCGGGCAGGGCCGGCAGAAACACGCAGCTTATGCACCTCAGAGCCAATGGCGAGGGGCACAAGCAAAGCGAGCCACGGCCCCATCCCGGCAGGTTCTTTAGGAGTTAACTCCAAACAATGCAGGGTTTTGGGGAAGGAGCCTCTGAGGTGCCCAGTCCTGCTCCCTCTTCCCCGGGTGACTGACGCCAGCTTCACCACCTTGGCTGCGGCTCCATCTGGAAAATCTCCCAGGACGGACATTCTGGCCCATCGCTCATCCCACAGCTGCACCACCCTCCTGCCTCAAAAACAAGGGAAAAAATCCCAGTAGCAGCTCTGAGCCTCCCAAACCAGAGATTTTGGCTGTTACTCCTCGCAGCGGCATCTGTCACTGCCACGAAGAGTTTGAGGCCACCCCCATCACCAGGAAGTATGTCCCATTGTGAGGGCTACAGCCTGGGCAGGGGCTGCGGAGCGAAGCTGCCTCTGGCAAGGACTGTGGTTTTCTGGGCACCTACAGCACCTTTGGCACAAGAGGCTCCGCGGCCCCGCAGCCGCCGGGCAGAAACTCAGCCCACAGCTGAGAGAGGAGTTCTTCCGCCAGCGACCCCAGAGCATCCTCCCGCAGCGCGGAGTCCCGCGAGCTGCGCCCCGTCCCGCGCTGCCGAAGAGCCGGACGCACACGTTTACCGATAAAAAGATTTGGCATCTGGGGCTGGGAGCAGCGCTGGCTGAGCTCGTCCCAAGGTTTGGAGCAACTGGGAATCCAGTCCTAAGGGTGCAGAGAGCTGGGAATGGCGGCTCCATCCGCCTGCTCACCCCCCGGCTGAGCCCCCTCCCCAGGCATGCCAGCTCCAGCCAGCAGAAAGAGGTCTTGGAAACACTCTGGTGTTTCGCAGGGGCCGACTCTAACCCCTGCGCTGTCCCACGAGCTCTGGCAATGCACAGCCGTGTCCCCACGGCTGGCGGGTGCCCAGCTCGCAGCCCACCAGCTCGTGGGACCAGCGCTGCGTGGTTGGGGATCCCAGTCCAGGGAAGCTCATCTCGAGCTCAAGCTCTGCTCCTGCCTTTCGTGGGCTCATGCCACCCAAAGAGACATTTTGGCCTTTACTAAACTAATTTCTCAACGTGTATTTAGCTTTGCTTTTTGTATTTTGCCAGTAAAAGCACTGGCTTGTGTGAAAACTCATTTACTTTTCCCAGTTCCCCATGGGGTAATAAAATACGTGACAACCGTCAGCACAAAGCTTGCCTTGCTGATGGCTATGAACCACCATGGCAACAGAACTCTCTTCTTCATCGCCCCCCTCCAAGCTGCTCAGTCTCATCTAGCTCCTCTCCTGGGTTCCTTGTCCACGGGCAGCTGGTAGCTCTGGGCTCTCCTGCTCCACATCGCTATAAGCAGCACCCGCTGAGCTCCCCCCAGCCCCTGCTGGGGTATCATCTCCTCCAGCGCATCGCACTGTCGCCCCAGCACTGCACCTGCCTTTCCTTCTGCTCTGCTGCTGCACCGTCGTAAGGGAACTGCTGGAAGGGCCGTTCTGGCTGCAGTCCGCCGGCGTTCACTGGCCGCCCCGCCGCGCAGCAGCTCTGCTCTGGCGCACGTCGCTTTGCCTCCAGCGCTTGCACTCAGCAGTCGTGAACTTCACGTGCAGGCCTGGCCCGTCGATAGCCTCCTGCCTTCTACAGACTCCGACTCACATTTGTGCGTGTTTCACCGCGCTGCCACTTCACTCCTGGCTCGTGAATACAACGGGCCCATTTTTCCATTTCTCACCTTGCATTCGATCGCGATTCATGAAACCCCTTCGTCTCAGCTCCCGCAACCACCTCCCCAAAGGTCTCTGGCGTCACAGCAGAAGGCTGCAGGAGTCCGCCCCGAGGGCATCCCAGCAAGAGGGGACTGATGGGCGACCCACTGTTCACCCGCTCTTCGGTCCGCCGCTTTCTGTGAGAACCGGGGTGACAGAGAGCTGAAACCCAGAGCGAAGCTGCGCCCGAGGCGGAAAAAGAAGACACGGAGGTGTCGAACGCCCAGCCGCTGCGCGCTGCTCCACCTGCACCGGCTCCACCTGCGGCACGGGGCAGACGTGCGAGCAGACCTCAGCCGCCTTGCGAACGGCCTGCAGTCTTCCCGTGCCACGAGAGCCGCCTCGCCACGGGGTTTATGGGTCGCCCTGTACCCGTAAGCGCGCCGGTGCGGAGCACCGCTAACCGGACCGGGGACGGTGGCTCCGGTGCTCACCTCTGCTCGGGGCCAATTCCCAGCGCTGTGCCTGCTCTGCAGCGAACTGCTTGCTTCGGCTACGCTCTGCCAAAGCTGAAAGTTTCTCTGCACTTTTGCAGAAGCCACCTCTCCAGACAGCCCCTGCCAGGGGCTGCGGGGCCACCCGACCGCGCTGCGCCGGCGGGGCCGGGGACGCCTCTCCAGAAGGGGCCAGTGCGACCCCTTCCACGGGAAGGAGTTCACCTCTCGCCGGAGGAGACACCAGAATCGGCACAACCGGCAGGGACGGGGGGCCGTGCCCAGAGAAACACCACGAGCACGCAGGGCAACAATGAACTCAGTTATAGCTTTATTTAATAACTGGTACAAAGTTCCCCTCAGGCAGAGCCTCCCAGTCCCATTCCCTACCTGAAATGGAGCAGAACATGAGCGTGACCCTCGGAGGAGCTGGCTCCCGGAGAGCCAGGACTGCTCAACAGTTCAGAAAGGATGTTTCGCTCATCTGTTGAGACCTGCAGCAGCCTGAACACTCGTCCCTTTTCTCCCATTAACAGCTAGACCCTGGCGCACGGCAGACACTTGCCCCCCGCCCGCTGAGACCCGGTCAGATGCCAAACGGCAGCAGAACTGGGACTTCCACGACCACAGCAAATGGTGCCTGCGCAGCGGCCTCCACTGTTGGCACTTCTGACCTGACTCACGGGAGCTGCGGCTGCCGGCTGCCCTTCGCCCTCCCTGGTGATTCCCGAGCCTCCCGCAATTCCCAGTGCGGACAGCCCGGCGGGGGCTGGCAGCAGCGGGAAGCAGAGCTGGCAGTGCAGGAAGTGGCTGCATCTCCCCCTGGAGAGGGGCACTGCTGCCCCCTTCACAACCTGCTTGATGTTAAAGCTTCGCCTGTGCCACGGCGGAGGAGTGCCTGGGCGTGAGCCGCACCGGCCCGGCGGCAGCAGCAGCGGAGGGGCAGCGGCGGTGGTCTGGAAGCCGGGGCTGCTGTATTAATCCCTTGTACTCGGTTAGTAGTGCACCTCGGTTCGTGTAAGTTTACTTGGTAATCGCTTTGCCCTTTCGGAGGCTCAGGGAAGAAGTCACTCTGCTCCTTCTCAACACACATCCAGAGGCGAGACCAGGACAGCATTTCTGACCATCTGTTCCCCGCGGCTGCCTGGCATGCCGAGAGTCCTGGGAACACCACGACCTTCTGGTGGGTTCTGCGCTCCAGGCAAGGCTCTGCCAAAGAGCGTCGCCCGCGCCAGCGCCCGGCCTTTCTCATCGTCATGGTCTTGCTTTTGCGTCCCACAGATGCCAAACCAACTGCACCACAAGGGTCCTTTAGCAGAAGCACAACTAGAAAGCAATTCTAAACCTCACAAAGCCACAGAAATTATACTTAAATGAACAGGGGAGACAGCGGCTGTCATCCGGGCGGATAGAGCACAGACAGGAGATGGCATCAGCATGTACAGTAACGTGACTTGCTAAGACCGCGGAATGTTAACGAGTTTCAGATTGGCTCTGATGCCAAGGGCATACAGAAAGGACCAAAGTAATGCCAAGTACAGACTACCAAGGAGGTGGCAGCTCGGATGGGCATGCACAAGTTAGAGAACAAGTAATGCCATGGTGGGTGAAATGCTAGGTTTGGAGTGGGGTCGGTGGGGGCGAGCGGAGCTGTCGGGATCCCGAAGAGGGGCTCCTGCCTAACAGGACACTTCCATGGTTTGAGATGCATCCTGCAGATCAATTCCTTCTGGGGTTCCAGCACTTCCTTCACCATGGTTGCTAGTATGAGACCGGCTGCGGACGCTCTCGCCAGAGCCCACGCTAGAGGAGGAGTGAGTACGGGAGCGCATCAGCCTGGTCATAGTAGCTGCTGGCACTGCAAGAAAGAACAAGCGTGGGCCTTAGAAAAGGAGGAAGCTCCTCGACCAAGTATCACAGTCACTCAGGTCCGTGTCCCTGGGTGAGCACAAAGAGCTATACCCGCAGGAAGAAAACCCACTCTTCGCTGCCAAAATTCAGTCTTTGCACGTCTAAAGCAAGATGTTTAAGGCCCAATTTCAAAAGGTCCGAGGTGAGCAAATGTCAGAAGGGTAACTGACCATTTGCGAGGGCAGCGGTGGTGAGTGTCTGTGCAAACCCAGCAGCGGTTGTACCGATGACCTTTTGAAAGTCAGTCTCGTCACTCTAGAAAACCACAGAGCTGAAGTCATGCAACAGTGAACAACATACAAATGAAGGGTGGGAAACGATAGCGCACACGCTGCACGACGGATCAGCCCCGCCGCAGCAGGCCAGCAGACATGCCGAGACAGAGCAGTGCACCCGGAGAACCATTCAGCTCCACACACAGACTGGGGCCGAGGCAGATGCACGGTCGCAGGTACCTGACTCAGTGCTTAGGTGGCTGAGCTGCACGTAAGGGACTGGAAA
Source organism: Bucorvus abyssinicus (assembly GCA_009769605.1). Classification (NCBI taxonomy): domain Eukaryota; kingdom Metazoa; phylum Chordata; class Aves; order Bucerotiformes; family Bucorvidae; genus Bucorvus; species Bucorvus abyssinicus. The sequence goes on from CM020047.1 coordinate 15,187,598, forward strand.
CACCACGAGACAAGGAGAGGGATGAATACAGGAGAGAGCCAATTAGTTGCGCGTGTGACTAGCACTGCTCCTGGGACCCCCAGCTACCTTCCCTTCCACTCCCAGCTCACACACTGCGCTGAAAGCTCCCAATATTGGTGAAACCAGCTGCTAATGCCATCTCAGGAGATGCCGAGCTGGCTCAAAAATCCATGGGGCCAGATCTCTGCAGTGCCTTCAGCTGGAAATGGCGATGTACCCGGTGGCCCTACCTCCCCACTGTAACGCCAGGCCTGCTCAATGGAGATGCCATCTCCCTGTGGCGGGGAAAGTGGGCTGTGCTCTGTCCCTCCAGAGACGGAACAGAAACTCCTGTCTCTCCTGGAGTTGGCAGCATCAGGATTCTGCTACAAGCCCCCTGCAAGGCATTACCTTCCACCCGCAGTGCCGGCACAGGCAGGTCCCGCTGCCTTAGCCACCGTGCAGAGGGCGCAGGGACAGCCGTGAGGAACTGGCCTGCGCATTTCTAGAAATGGCAAGCTGCTGAGCTGCTTCTCCTGTTCTCCCCAGAGAGGCGGCCTTGCTGGCCAAGCTCAGCACTGCCAGCACCGTCTTGCCAACTAGAGTGGGGAAAATCATTCCGCTACTAGCTGCTAATTCTGGAAGCAGAAAATGACCCCTGTCCTTCCCCAGTGCTGCACGTCCTATTTGCAAGAGATCTGACCCCCAAAGCACTGCTGAAGTCCTCGCTCTGCTGGCAGCACCTGCTGACTCTGCTAACACCAGGAACACAAGAGACGTGAGCATGGAAATGCTCTCAGGCTGTGAGGTGGAGGGAGCCTTCTCACACGGCACCCTCCGCCGCAGGACCAGGCTCTTCTGGCCAGCCTTGGAGAACGCGATTGTCCTACTGCGTTCACATCAGCTACTCACAGCTCTAAGGAAAAGGACAGCTTCCTCTGAGCCCTGACACCCATGAGTTGGCAAAGAACCCCTGGCCGTGTGGAGACTGTCACAGCTGCCATGGTGGCCACGCCGAGGTGCTAACCAGCCACATGAACCAACCCTCCCGTGATTCCAGCTTTTCAAGGTTCATCACACACCAGAGGGAACTCCTAGCCCTGGCCCCGGCAGGCAGGACAGAGCTGTGCCAAGGTGCCTGCAATGGGGATAGCGTTGCTTTGGTGCACCGAGAAGCCCTTCTCCTGAAGACCCTGGTCTCTGGAGTACCCAGGTCAGGGAGCTGAGGAGCTGCCAGCCTGACACACTTGGGAGACAATGTCTTCTGCAGGACGTGCACTGGACCAGGGCACAGCTCCTTCTGGGCTCCCTGGGTATCTCAGAAGTGACCCAGCTCTCTGCCCTGCCATGAGCGGGTTTCGCTCTGGGATACCGCTTACCCCTGCAGAGAGTCTGAGAGGCACAGGTCTGCCCGAGGAGAGAGGGCAGAGCTGCCCCGCACCCACCACCACCATGAGGCTGTGCTGCTAACTCCCTCCCCTCTGCAGAGGGCTCACAGATGTCACAAGAAGTACTGTTCTTGGGAGCACGCTTTTCTGGACCAGCACAAAGATGGTTTCACCATCGACGAAACCACTACGAGGTTTCACCAACACCAGCACCCAAAATGGGGTCACCGCTGCGGCTGCAGTGCGGACTGAACACGTGGGGGAACACCACTAGTTTGCTAAGGCCTGTTCGCACACCAGCTGATTTTCCAGCGTGGATGGACCTCCTGGCAGCCACACTAACTAACGGGTGGGGACACAGATGCCAATGGGCTCAGACGGACCAGAAAGGCTGAGTTCCCTTCACAGCACCCCCGCTCCAAGCCAGAAAACGGCGTTCGCCACTTACTGTAGCCCATTCCCTGCACAAAGTACTTGAAGGCTTCGGTCAGCTTGCCGGGCTGTGGAAACAGAGAGTGCGGCTTTAGTGCGAGCAGAGCACGGGGCTCTGCATAACCCGGCCGCCGCGGGAGAGCCGGGGGGCCTTTCTCACCTGAACCACCTGGGGCAGGCCCCCGCAGTCGGCCATCTGCAAAAGGAAACAAAAGGGAGGTTGAAGCATCCTTCCCACCCCAGGAGGACAACCCCAGAACCACGCCAGCACTGCCCAGCCGGCCGGGGCTGAGGGCACCAGGCTGCACCGCCACGCGAGGCACGCTTCTACCACCTCGTCCCTAAAGCTGAGGCCAGCCCTGGTGATACGTCTTCTGGGAGCCTGTTGCTGAAGAAACCCAGCACCCCGGAGGCTGCGTTACCGAGCGATCTCAGGCCATGCTCGAGGAGCCCAGGAGTAACCTCCACCATCCCGGCTCCTCCTGCTGCTCTTCCAAAACCTGTCACTTCGCCAGCTGTGTCCGGCACACTGCGGAGCCGTAGGTGAGGACGGGAAGGACTGGCAGGAGGCTAGAAGTAGTGGTGGTGCTGCTGGCAGAGAGCAGGGTGGGGGCAGGACACCTCTGCCAGCTCCCAGCAGATCTTCCCTGCCCACTGGAGGTAACAGAGAAGTGGCCATAAGGCAGGGATTCAGGGACCACCTGACAAACTCTTCTCTCCCAAGTGTGGCTCCACAGAGGAGAGAACACAGCTCCAAATGACTGTCCACGGACTTCTTAAAGCCAAGTATATGGATGGCAAAAACCTAAGTGGAGCTGGCTTCAGCACAAATAACGGCTGTGTGCAGGCAGGAATGATCTTCCAGTGGCACTCACCTTCAGCAAGGTAGTTTTGGTTGGGTCAAGACGTGAATTGCATTCAACCTAAAATGAAAGGAGGCAAGAGGGATGTGATATCACACCGAAAACTTGCAGTCAGCTGTAACATGCGGGGCAGCTGCCCCAGAGGCAGTGGCCGTTTTCAGCAATGGGAGCTTCTCTGGGGCCAAGGAGGACAGAGCAAGGAAGCAGAGAGCACGCAGGAAGAGAACAATGAATGGAAGATGCAGAGAGGAAAGGCAAGTGTTCCCATCCACGGGGACTTTGTGGTGATGGAATGTCACTGTTAGATGCGGCTGTGGCTTCAAGGGAAATCAGCCCCTGGCTTTGGGTTGCACCATGGAACTCTGCAGCACCTTCTGGGCTCTGACAGCGAGACTCGGAGGGAAGGAGTCTTCTGCACCGTGCAGCACAGAAGGAGATCGCTCAGTCCCCTGGCCAGACAAGGAGGCCATGGCCACCTCTTCTGTCCAGCTGCTGCAAAAAGGGAATAGGTGGGGGCCCAACAGGAAAAGCAACCCTAGCAGGGGAGCTTATCATGAGCTGGGAACTTGGGCAGCCAGAGAGGCAAGCCAAGATCCAGAACACCCTGTCCTGTCCCCCCGCTGTGGCTGGGAAGCATGAGAATCCTCAGGGATAGTATCTGGGCAAAGTCAGAACTTGCAGAATGTCTCAGACTTCCAGACCAGACTGGTGAAAAGGCAACAGGCCATGACCAGAAAAAGCCCTGCAGCAGTTTTCCACGCACATGTCCCAGGTCCAAGCTGATGCTTTGGGGCACTCCTCCACTCTTCCACAGTTTCTTAAGACAACGGCTTTTGCTCACAAAGCCCCACGATCACTGGCCAAAGGGGAAGAGCAACTTCCACCACAACCACACGGCACCATGCCATGCCCCATTGCTAACGGCGCTGGGGGGGAAGTGGGTTAGCGGTGTTTGCAGAGAACAACAGGAAGGAGATGGTTCTACGTGCTGCCTTCCCTGTGATGCAGTGGGGCAGTGCTGTTGCAGAGCTCTGTGTGACTCCCCACCACAGGAACTGCTTATCTTAAACCCCAGGCAGCCTCAGTACAGCAGCAAGAGAACAGCAATTCATGACCTGAACTAACTCCAGGCAGCAGCCTGGCAGCGCTCGGGGAAAGGCACCAGTTCCTGAAAGGGCTCCTCTGCACCACTTGTCGAGCAAGGTGCTTGGGCACAGGGACTCTTACTCAGATCCTGCCACCCTCAGCTGGGAGCTGCCCTGCTGTGCCTAGGTCTGGGCATGGTGACAGCGCGGCTGGCTGAGGAGGGTTTGCCAAGTGACGTGTGGGGTTGATGTCACGAGGGGAGAGTTCACATATACGTACCACTGCTTCCACGGCAGGCGAGTTGTCACCAACCACGAGCAAGACGGGGCACCTGGTCAAAACCCAAAGCAGAGATGTTACTCAGCACATCTAAGGGAGTTCTGGGAAGGTGGAGCTCTGTGAACCAACAGCCTCATGAAAGGTTACAACGCTCAGCAAAATGCCTACGTGCCACCACACCGCGGCATTTTGCTGCATCAAAACATCCTCGGGGGCTTGTGCACACCCCCAGACTGTCCCTTCCATGCCCAGCCGCTGCCACTACTGCTGCACACGTTAGAAGATGTGCCCAGGCCGGGAGAAGGCTGCAGAAGGGAGCGTGCTCCCCAAAACGAACGTCTGGTAAGAATTTAAGAACAGCCACAACAGAGTTTAATGCTTCTGCAGCTGCTCAGCACTGCATTTCAGTTTGGATTGTAGAAACAAACACATAAGATGTTGGCGAATATACTGAAAAAGGTCACAACATCCAAGGCTGGGTTGGCGAATCTGTGCCTTCATATCCTTTTTTGTGTGCATTGTGACTCTAGAAGAACAACTGACCTTCAAGGTGTAAGCCGTACGCAGGAGGGCACTGACCAAGTGCCTGTGCGCTGACGCTGTTTTACAATGATCTTCACCTGATTTACAGATCAAGGTAAGGAAGGGGTGGCCAGAGGCCCCACTTGTGTGCGCTGACCAGATGACAAAAGTTAGACCGGAGATCAAGCAGGGAGATCCACCTCTTTTAGGTCAGCTGAGATGAAGAGGGTTTGCCTGTGGATGCCTAAAACACTCCTGGGACTGGCAGGAGCCCAAGTCCATACAATTTCCAAGGAGCGAAGAGCAGAGCCTGGGCAGCAGTCTCCAGCTCAGCCCAGGCATCCTGCCTCAGCACTGCCATTCGCAGTCTTCATGTGCTCTCCGTGTTGGAGATAATTGGCCTCTTTTGCTTTCTTGCTTGGAATCTGAAAATTTACTTACACTTCCCCTGCACTGATTGTCACCGGCTCTGCAGTGTCCAACCCTCTTGGCACAGACTATCCTCTCGCAGATGAAAGAGTCACTGCCAAGGTGGAAAATGCATCCTCTGCCTTCAGAACCCGCTGCCATTGCTGGCAGAATGGTGCAGGTAACTTCTTTCACCAAGGCAACAAACAAAACCTGTCTCTCTAATTTTTCATGCAGAACAACCAAACTAACAGTTCAGCAAGAACTGTGGCTGCTGGGGGGATTCTCCCCTGGCCCTGCCTTCTGGAGAACCTCAGTGTGTTCTTGATGAAGAGCCTTCCAGACACCTCCCTACCCCATCCTAGCTGACAGCACTGCACCACAGCCTGGGACTGCCTTGAACAGTCTTCCCAGCGCTTGGGCTTGTGGGGCCCTTGCTGAGAAGCAGCAACAGCTTTTCTGCCAAAGAGACTGTGCAGTAACCAGGACAGGCTGATTCAGAGCAACTTACTTGAGTGTTTTTGCAGTATTTTCCTTGATGCCAAGAACTGGTCTTTCAATTTCCAGGTCTCTACGACTGAAAGACAAAACAGAACAATTCCCCACCGAATCAGCAGAGAAAGCTGGTTATTGTGGGAGCACACAAAACCCAACCAGGAGAGCTGGCTCCAGCACCCAGGCAACAGACTGTCACTCCCTGCATCACACCACGAGCAGCAGACCCAGCTGTGTGCCTAGAGGGAGGATCTGCGGAGGTGCGAAAGGGTCATCCAGGCATCAGGGCTGAGCTTGGCTCAGGATAGTGGCTGAAGACTAGGCTTAGGACAAAGGCTCATTGACATAATATCCGATAGAATAAGATGTATGGCAGCAAAACTACGGAGCAGGGAAGCCATGGGAGCAATCAAGCAGGCAAAAAGGTGTCCTGTACCTGTTGTATGAGGTGAGGAACAGCTGAAGGTTATCTTGGTTAATGTCCTGTGCGATATGAAGCCGGTATGTTTGGATCAAATCTAGATTTGCCTGCAGCTCCTCCTGTACAAAAGCAGAATTGAAAGACAGGGAACATCATCTTTCTCACCAGTAAAGGAATGATACTCCTAAAAACACTGAAGCATTGAACTGCCTCCATAGACATCATCCCCCGTGAACGGTAGCAGATAGCAGCGCCTCCAGGCTCCACCAGCACCTGAACGCTATACGATGCATTCCTGTGAGGCCGCTGTGGGGGCTTTAGTTTGGTGGTGTGACTACGCCTGCTGCAGGAGCGCAAAGGGGTCTTGAGATGGGATGCGTTAGCTCCCAAGCCTCAGCAATGCTTGTGCAGGGACAAACCACTGCTTTAGGAAGGTCTTCCGCTTACGGTTAATGTTAAACAAGCAAAACTTTATAGGTGAGCCCCAAGACTGGGACCAATGGAAAACGTAATCCCACCACCCAGTTCTACAAAGAAACTGCATCCCAATGGGAGCTAGAGAGAGACAGAGAGAAAAGGGAATGCAGGGAAGCACCGCACATCACGAAGGGGCCTGAAAGCGGGAGAGGACAGCATGTGCTCTAAGCAGAAGGAAGCCCCACGACTCCTTCCAGTGCTGATGTGTGTTGTTGCGGGAAGGTTTCAGGTCAGGGACTGATCTGCTGCCTGTCATACACAGTGTGCATCAGGCACAGGCCATCTCAGCCGCCCAGTAAGCTTGCTGGTTGGGAGCCACAAACTCCCTGAAGGCATTGCTGTATCCAGAGTTTTCAGGAGGGGCTGGTTTGCCTCTGCTGAAACTGAAGAAGACAAAGAGCAGAATGCAGCAGTCCAGCATCTGGCCACGTACAACATCCCACTGTCAGCTCCCAGCTGATCTGTGCTCTACCCACAAACGCTTCCATGCTGGCCACAGAGAACCAGCTGCCACGTGTTTTCTAATTTGTCTGGAGACAGTCAGGGCAAGCGCGAGAATGCGCGTGCTCCCAGCGGAGTGCAAAGCCCTGAAGCGAGCTTCACACCCAGAGAACGCAGTACTACCTGTGGCAACTTATTTGATGGACTAGAGCTACTTCAGAGCAGGTACACAGAGAAGTTATAGCTCCATGTACAGTTGCACAGGCAAGATTAACTCCTGCTGGGTACTTACATGGCCAAAATGATGCGCCAAGACAATATCCACTATGTTGGTTGTCCAGCCTGAAAACTGAAGAGTGACAGTGAATGAGGAGGAGGGCAAGTAACTGGAGAACATAGATTCATTATAAATTCTAAAGCAGCTCCTCAGAGTAAAGAAAATCACAAAGAACTTATTCAAGCAATATAAGAAACAAATGCCTGAAGTTTGGGATGGGCGTGCAAGGCTCCAAAGAAGCCTGTGCTGACACAACACACTGCTCTCCAGAAGCCTCGAGCCCTGAGTGACCACAATAACAGAGTAATTAAAAGCTCCATTCAACCTCTGCCAAATGAAGCCTGCAAGCAGGAGCACTAAACCAGAGGAAAGCCCAGTGCTCAGCAGCCACTCACCTCCAATTAGTTCACCAGGATTTCTCATCCACACATAATCACGCCCAGCCCTGCTCCTATGTGCTGGGCTACTATGGCTGTACTACACCCAGACTGAGAACACAGCAGGGTCAGAAATGAGACTGTACAGTTTTTACCACAAACCGACACATTCCTGGCTCTGTCCTTTTTCTCATTACTCTAAACACTGTGCATTAAGTACTGTGGAGAGGGGGTGTGCAGGGGAAGGAGAATCTCACCTTGGAGGCTGCCCAGTCAATCCAGCCCTTTGCACATGGATCAACATTAATAAGAACGAGTCCCTCCACCAGGTCGGGGTGGCTGAGCTGTGGGGAGAGAGCACAGGCATGCTCAGAGGGTGATTCAGCCCGTGCCTCGGTCAGCGGCAGGCACGGCAGCTGGGAAGCTGCTTGCAAAAGGAAGCCTGAGTGGGGAGCTCCTTCTGTGCTGGGCAGCCAGTGGCCTTTTCAGAGCCTGGCCCAACACTGGCTCCCAGCTAGACCTTATCCATTCCCTCGTTGGCACTGAGGGCTGACTGCTCACACAGCCTGAGCCGGCCTCAGCAGCATCTTCTGGCGACCCACGTGCCCGGCGCAGGTCCTGTACATGGCTGTGAGCAGTGACTCTGCTCCAACCCAGCTCCTCCGGGAGGGACTGGACAAACACCCAGGCCTGGAGAGCTCCTCCTTCTGCTCCTCAGGGAAGAGGCGGACTCCCAGTCGGGATGTGGCAAAATGGGACAGGAGGTGGTGCTGGGCCCCGCAAGCACCGGCAGCCTGAGCAGAGGCCTGGGAAGCCCCAGCTGCAGGGGCACTCCGCTGTCCCCAGCCCACAGACGCCCCTTGCCCTGCTCCAGCCCGGCATCTCCAGCACCCTGCAGTTCACTGTGGGGTGGGGGAGCAGCGCGGGTACAAAACACCTTGCAAACTGCTTACAAACACAAACCCAGCAACCTAACGCAGCCAGAGAACTTGGAGCTCTAGGCTCACTCCAAGGCTGAAATGTGGCGGCAGCTCTTGTGCTGCTCGGCACAGAGCAGCACTGGTTAAGCAGAAGGAAACAACTCCATCCCCAGCAGGAAACTCTGCAATCCAGGTAGCACGGCAAGGGCTTTCTGGCACTTCACCGGGCGAGGACAAAGGCTTATTTGTGCTCTTCAGCAAGACTGAAAACTAGACAAGATGCAGAAGGCAAGGAACAGCAATCACTAGTGCCTCGTGCTGCCCCCGGCTCAGCCCTGACTGGAGGAAAAGGGAAGCATAGAACTTTCTGTAGGAGAGGCAGCTGCATGGTGAGGTGGTTTTAAGAAGCGGTAACGGCCTAAACCATCACCAGCTCTCTGCACCCAATGCTGGCAATGGCAGATTTCTATATTTTTTTTAACACTATCTATTTCTGAAAGACTCAGGCAAATTCTTGGGCTACTAAACTATGTCCACTGATATCTCATGCCTCCAAACAGTCCACTGGAGAGAAATGCAGAAGATGAAGCCAGCAGCCTCTTGTCAAAGGGTGGAGGGCAAACTCTGCCTCCTTCCAGTACAAAAGGACATTTCTCACCAGTGCTGGCTCACGGCACTGCACCCAATCAATTGGTGTCAAAACACTGGAAGCAGCATTGGTACTGCAGCCAGCCTTCGTGAAGACAGGAGGCTGGATATTCCTGTCAGTTGGGATGGGCTCTGCTGACTCAAAGACACCACAGGACCACCCTTCCATGCCTGGCCCAGCTTCAGAGGAACTTTGGCTGCTCCCATTTAACCACCTGGATGCGAAGCGGCTCTCGCATGGCTCCCTGCAGGCCCGCTGTCCTTACTGACTGCTACTTCGCCCGTGCCCCACCAACGGTCCGTTTGAGCTGTGGGAGACCACAGCTCAGGCAAGTCACAGGGAGAAGCAGCGATACTTACCGCACACCGGCTGAGGACGTAGGCGCCAGCTCCCAGTCCAATCCCAATGAAGCTCTTCAGGCTGAAACACAGGCATTTCACGGTCAGCAAGGTGAACTCCACTCACGGCCAAAGCACCCCCAAAGGCAAACAAAGCCTCTCCTCTCTTCACATCCAGCTGCTGGATGTGTTCAAAACAATCCAGCAATGACGGAGCAGCCAGGAATTGTCCCCTGTGGCAGACAGCGTTCCCAGCACCAGAACCAGAGAGGGTTACACAGCCTAAGAGGTGCTCTTGGGACAGCTCTGTCTGCGTATCAGAGGTTGTGAGCAGAGGTAGGTGCTGGCATGGCCATACCTAGCTGGATCACCCCAAGTCCTTCCAGACACTTACTTCAGGTGCGTCAGGACAGCGGGCAGCATTTCAGCCAGTTCATCCATACTGGGATACTGGTACCTGAAAACCAAGAGAGACTGAAATCAAAGCACCTCCAAGTGCAGCCCGACAGAAGTTACCTTCCATTCTGCCCAAGGCAGGAGAGATCAGGAACATCTGGCAGGCACATGCACAGCTGACTATTCTGCAGTGATACTGTACATTCCAGCCAACAGCACAGATCCATCCCTCAGAGCAAGACTGACATAGAGCTGTGGGGTTCTGGGCAGTCAGACTTCTGTGGGACAATGGGCAGACAGAGCAAGGATCGCCAGCTCTGCAGTGTGCTGGGCTTGTGCTCGAGTCAGAAAGCTGGCACCAGCATTCACCATTAGTGAGGGCTCTACCCGTGCCGCAGTAGCAGGAGAATGCCCTGAATGCCCCTTGGGAAGCCTCTGCCTCTTCCCATCTCCTCTGCTCCTGAAAGCCACCTCCCACTGCACTTGGCCTGGCAGTCACAGTTGGCTTGAACGGGGTACTACCTCAGACCAGACTGCAGTCCAGGCCACATCTGGAACAACAAGGAGCTCTTACCCAGAGGGGAATGGGGGTGCTCCTTCCTGCTGGCCTGGGGCATCCACATGGCACACGGCAAAATGCTGAGTGATCTCTTGCATGTCTTCGAAGTTAAAGAATGCGTTAAAACAGGACTTGTCTACACAACAAAAAAAGAGACATTTCCTGAAGTTTTATTGCAGTCCACCCTCCAAAGACCACGGCACACACCTGCATGAGCCCACCTCCCGCTGAGGCTGTGGGGCAGGGGATGCTGGATGCTGGGTGCTGCCATGCCCCCGACTTCAGCACAGCAGCCAGTCCTGGCAAAGGAACTGCCCCGAGTGGAGGGCAGGCAGAGAAACAACCCTCCAGCACGTCCCTGAGGAAAGCAGGGCCTTGGAGCGCTTGGGTACTCGCTGGACACACTGAGGAGCACCTGTGTGAGCATAACAGTACGTGTTGGGTGGGAAGACATGTGGAGAGAGCAACCAAGCCTGGTAGAACCATGGCACTACTGCTGCAGCCTTGCAGGAGGCACTCCTGCCCAGCATCCAGGAACAGATGCTTGCGGCAGCTCTATCACACAGGGCAATAAGCCAGCCCATGCACTACTGTGTGGCGGGTGGACCCCTTGGCACTACCTTTCAAGGGCTGTTGGACTGGACAGGACCATGCCACAAGCTCTCTCTCCTGCAGACCCTTCTCTTTTTCCCCTGGAACAACCCGTATCATCTCAGCTCCAGGCCAATCCCGCTGGTCCCCACACTTAAAAGCAAATACCACAAACAACCACTTTTTCAGGGTCCCGGGCATGCAAGGGCTTACGGTTGAGGCCAATGTCATGGTATGTGAGGATGACAGGTCTGTTCCCCTTGGGTGTGCCCCGCATGGTGACATGGACCACTCCGAAAGCTGTCTCAATATCATGTTCCTGCAGAGGAAGAAGAAGGAGCCTCAGTGTTACACATGCTGCCTGTGCTATGGGGAACCCCCCCTGAGGGCCACACTTTAGCACTGCTCTCCTGCCCATAGTTGGTGGCTCAGGACAGCTCTCACCACCTGCAACCCCTGTCAGATCCCTCCAACCACTGCCAAAAGCAGGTTGCTTTCGTACAGATGCGTGAAGGGTTTGGGGCTGTGTCTTCCTGTGACCAAGATCTCATTTCAATGGCCTTTAGTGACGTTGCTGCACCACAGCAGAAGATGGGTGCCACGTGTCCATCTGTCTCTAGGGGTTCATGGCATCATGAGCACAGCTCCACTCCTACAGCCAAGCCCTTGCTGCCCACTGGCATCCCTCTCCCTCCCACCCACCACCCCACAAGTCGCTTTTCAGTGTGCCTCCAACCCACACCCCTGGGAACGTCCTGTCCGCGGGCAAGCTGATGCGGGGGGACACAGCCATGCCTGCGAGGCTGGCAGCAGCCCCAGCCCAGGGACCAGGGACCATGGATCAGAGCGTTTGGAAACTGCAGGACAACACAGCACACGCAGACAGCTGGGACAGCAGAGACCCAGGCTCCGCAGATGCGGTCGCTGGCTGCCCGGGAGGTTGCGCCCATCCACGGGGGAGCAGGTGGCAGCTTTTCCTTTCAACAGCATTAAAAACGAGACACAGACCCACATGTACCCTTTCTCCCAGGCAGCCTGTCTGCTGCAGCCCTGCCTCAGCTGTGTGGCCGAGAGCCCGTCAGCTCCTGGGCACAGTGCCGCGTTACCGTGAGCTGACCTGTCACCCTGGTGGAGGCTGAGCACGGGGCCTTCCCTGCTGCCGGGCTCGGTGACGCGGCAGTCAAACACCCTCACGCTCCTCCAGGAGCTGGCACAGACACAGGAGGTGATGCTGGTTCCCAGTGGGTACCGGTGAGCAGTTTCACGATTATCTGCCAGCAGAACTATGCGTCTTCTCCCAAGCAAAATACCGAGGGCTTTTTGCACTACACCTTGCATGAGAGCAAGAGGACGGTGATGCCTCCGGGAACCTCTCCAATACTCGTTCAGTGCAGAAACAGAAGCCACAACGTCACGATGACAAACACAGCAATGCCCACGAACTCACCCGAGCTGAACTAAAATAGCTGTAAACAAGTTTAGACAAACACTGCTCTGAGTAACTGCGGACCCTGGAAACGCGGCGGAGATGGCGGTAAGGCTGGGTACACACCATCACCGGAACATCCTTTCTCTCATCTGCGGAAATCAAAGGAGACTTGTGCTCTGACTTACAGACATTGTAAAAAGCACCGATTACTTTTGTGATATTAAGAAAAGTACCTGCTTGGGGAATAGCCTCACGGTTCAGCCCAAAGGCAAGACCTTACAATCTCAAAAATATTTTTTACTAGTTTACAAAAAGTATGTGATTTATTTTTTTTTAAACAGTAATTTCCAAAAACCTGAAGGTGGTTTGATCAAATCCAGGACAGGTGAGAGTAGTGGGCATGCAGCCCCCAGAAATTCCCCTTGGTGCTCCCACGGGCTGGCTGTGGGCCAGACTGACTTGGTGCTGGCGGTGAAGGATCCTCCTCCCCCAGCTGTACATCTTTTGGGGGCTCCAAAGCCTCTCCCCTTCCCCCAGACACGAGGCCACAGGAGCACAGCCAACCACCTGAGGCAGCCCGAAGCCTTTTCCAGCTTGGCTTTGAGGGACGAGCACTCTCCTCTGGCTGCCCTCGTGCTGAGAGGAGGGCAGGGGTTTGTTGCAGGAGAGGCTGGCGTACCACAGAGCAGCAGCCACCGCTGCACCAGAGGCAGGCAAGGGGAGGAGAGGTTATCTAGCCCGACCCTCGCCCACTCCCTCTTCCTCAGGAGGGGCTGTGCACCAAGGCAGACCGTGCAGGTAGGAACCGACGGGTGCGTGCGTGCAAAGCGAGCCTGGCTCCACGAGCGGGAGCGCCAGGCCGTGCGGCGAGGCAGCACAAGGAAGCCCAGCGCGCAGCCTTGTCTCCGGACCCTCTGGAAAACCACTAGGCTCTGCCCCCTGCCCGTCTCCTCAGCGCTCGGGCTGCTCTGCTGAGCTGGGCCAAGTCCTGTTCTGTGCCCCAGAGGGACACGTCGCGCAGCCACAGCAGTTTCCCTCATCTCAGTGTTCTCCAGGCTTGCAGGGGTTAACGAGTCCTTTAACAAAAGCGGCGACTTCTGGAGAGGCCAGGGCAGCGGCTGGCAGCGGGCAGCGCGCAGGGCTGGAGCGGCGGAGCGCAGTGCTCCATGGAAGGGCCCAGCACGTGCCCAAGCAGCCGCAGCTTTCACCCCCTGGCCACGCTTCCCCACGCCCTGAGCCAGCCAAGCCTCTGACTGCACCAGCCGCTTGCTCTGCCAGCTCCAGCAGTTGTCGGGCTCTTCCAGAAGCGGCTTTAACTCACCGATCTGGCAGGAAACCATCCAGCTGCCTGGTATGTTTTTTTAATCTCTCTTTGTTAGATTTCTGCTGGGTCAGGGAGTTAAGCAGCTCACGGAGAGGTCTGGCCAAGGCCGTTCCTGGCGCAGAGCCCGAGGGGAGCGCTCGGGGCGGCAGAAGCAATAACCTGCCCTCAGCACGAGGCTGCTCCAACTGCCTCATGTCTCGTGAACCTGCACCTCCAGAAGGCTCGGGAGGGCTGGTAAGCAGCAGCGAAAGGTGACCATCAAACAGAAGCACAAAACTCAGACTAAGCCACAGCGAGAAATCCACAGAAGAGTAAAAAAAAAACCAAAACCAGCAATACAGTGTCTTTTCTGGAATTACATTCAAACTGACTGCTAAGGACAGACAGGCTTCCCCCAGGCGGAGCACCGGGCGCAGGAACACCCACCCCTTCACAGCCTCTGCTCAAGCACCCCAACATGCTTCACAGCACAACACCCTGTGCTCCCGTTTTCCAAAGTTAGGCTCAAGTCTCTGCAGGGAAGGAAGAGAGCTTCCCTGAGCTAAAAGTCAGTCCTTGCTCTCCCACTTACCTGGACTTTGCAGACTATGTAAACCGTGATTTGGGGCAATGAGACAGTTTGTCAGGAAGAGCTTTTTCATGTCAGGCACCAGCACAGGGTACTCACCTCACAACTCCTTCGGTCACATTAGTGACTTAAATACAGGGACCGTCCTCTGAAGATGGAAGCAACTTCAGAAATCCCATCGTTAACAAATCTCAGTGAGCAGCACCTTAAGAAATGTAAGATGCTAAATCTGCAGACTTCATACTCTGCCCTGCACAGCGACAAAGCCTTACTCTGGGAGTGCTTAAGGTAATTATTTTTTTCTCTTGCTAGTCCCAGACAAGGCACAAATCTTCCCCCTGGGAAGCAGCTTCCCTCCTCTGCATCCTCTGGTTGAAGCCTTTTACTTTTTAAAGGATTTCTCCCAGCTCTGCAAAGCAAGTAGCAGACACTGCCTTCGAGAGAAGGGTTGCTGCATTCACTTCTTTAGCTGCACATTGAACAGCTTGCTGATCTCCTTTTCCAGATAACCTGGAGAGATAAGACTGAGTTCTACCCCACCTTCCCTACAGGTAATTCTTTGTCCACTCCGCCCGTGAACTTTATGTTCTCTGAAACCTTGCCCTGTAGCTTTAGGGCTTTTACCTTGGCCTGTGACTGCAAAGGACAAAGCCATTTTCAGACGTCAGGCAGCCCCAGCACGCACAATCCCCTGCCGCCTGCCTTCCCCCAGATGGGGTCTGCCCCCCACGCCAACACTGGAGGACAGAAGAGGCAGGTGCTCAATGCAGAGCCCAGCGATCGCGCTTGAGACGGCTACGACAGCCTCCGCACTTGTAAGATACCACTGCCACCCTGGAGGGGCCAAGTAACGGTCCCTGTCCCTTACCGCATTCCTGGTTTTCCGCTCTCCCAAAGGTGGAGCAGGTAACCAGCTGCAGCGGGTTACCAGGGCACGCGGGAAGAGAACAGCAGCTTCGCAGACTGTGCCCTCTGCCCTTGCCGACCCTGCTTTCCTCATACCCGTTTTGTAGATGACTTCCCTGTCAGCCACCCAGCGGGACGTCCTGCCTGTGCCACGCTGCCTCCATAACCGCCGCCCACCCGCAGGGCTGCACGCTCTCTCTGGTGTTTGCCTACTGCTCATGTAGGAATGGCATGTTGGAAAGTACCAGACACGTGTCCCATGCACGGGCAGGCATGGGTTCTGGGCTCTGTCCAGGCTGGCTCTGGCACCCTGCAGCTTCAAGGGAGGGACAAGGATGGTTACCTGCCACTGTCTGAACACCGAGCTGGTCCGTGGGGCAGGGAAGCAGGGACAGGAGGAGGCAGGTGGAAAAGATGTGGCCAGCAGACAGCCAAATTTTAACAAATGTGTGGTCTGCCAATGATGATCTGCAGCTGTGTTTTGAAAAGCTTAATATAATTTAATTTTCTCTTGGGGACTGGAAACTTGAGCAGTTTTCTCTGAAGAGATTTTATCTTCTGCCCTTATTTGTACAGTAGGTAAAAAATGAACAGCAGCTGCAGACAACCTGCTGCAAAGGGGAACTTGAGCAGAGGCAGCCTCACCCTCGCTGGCCGCAGGCACCGCGCTCATGACGCACACCCGCTAGAGAGCAGCGTGCTGCTGGGCAGAGAGCAGAGACATGGGTCCTGGGCAGGCAGTGACTATTGATCAACTCCGTGAGCTGGAAACCATCATTTCAGGACCCAGCAGTTCCCTCGGGGCATGGATGAGAAGAGCGATGACGCAGGAGGATCAGGAGGTACGGAGGCCAGCTGTAGCTGGTTGGACCAGAGGTCCAGCTAGCCTCCAGCCTGACTTTAAGAGCATGTGCTTGTGGAAAAATAAAATAAGAGCAAGCATGTAGTCATACTACCTCACATAATTAATCTTCTAACAGTTCCCCTTAATTTTCCCAACCTCCAACAATCTGAAGGTCAAAAGAGACTTCCTGAACTCGAGGTGTGGTCTTCAGTTTGACTTTCTCTTCTGAGAACTGGGCAGTCACCCCCTGCTACCTGTGCCTTTGGCACCTGCCTCACCCTGTGACCAGAAAAGCCAAAGCTCAGCAATGTGCAGCATGAAGAACCACTTAGTTCCCCACCTGGTATCTGCTGGTTTTGCATGAGACGCCCCAGTCCCTGGAAGATGGAGAACGACTGACCCCGATTCCATAACCCCCAGCAGTGGTGTGATTCCCCTTCACATGCCCCTCTCGGGGCTGATGTGCTCTGGACTATCTGGCTGCTCCTGGTAGAGCAGCTTTTTTCTGACCACACTGTTCTCCAAAACCGCCCTGCCGTGCTCTGTCCTTTCCGAGACACGGGGGCTGGCAGTCCGTCAAACACCCGCTGGTGTGCCGTTGGATTCACTCGGCAGCACAATGAGTTGCTTTGTTCTCTGCTCCTGATAAACAAGAATTGATTTGTTTTGCTGAAAGCCATGAGCCCCGGGCTGACATTGTCACTCACCTCTCGCGATGTTAAGGTCCTATCACGCCTCTGGGTTATCATCAGCCCTGAGCCCGCCCTTCCGTATTCCACCGTACGATGGTTTTACTCAATGTGCATCACACTTCACATTTACCCAAAGGCAGATGACGTTCACCATTGCACCTGCCGTCACACTCTCCAGATCATTGCAGAGCCGATGTAAGCAGCACAGGTCACCAAGGTGCTCCTCCAGTGATCTCTAACAACTGTGAAAATAATGGCTGGGCTTTTTTTCTTTTTCAACCATTATTTCACCCATGAAAGGACATCTCCTCTGACACATGGACACCTAAGTCCCTTAAGACATACATCTTAGGACCTCTTTTGGTAAGGGGTCTGGTCTTTTGGAAACCCAAGCAGGCTGCAGCAGCCGAACTGCCTTTATTTGTAGGGTTACTGACTCCAAAGATTTCCGATAGCGCTGCAGAGAAGGGCTTCTTCCCCTGACCAAAACCACCTCGAGCCTTTCCCAGTGTTGATCCCTGCAATCTATCCACTGTTCTCCTTGCTGGCTTTATCAGTCGGGCTGGTACAGCTGCTCAGCAAATCCCCAAAGCTCCTCCGGGACCTGTTTGAGGGACGGTGTTACAGTCCCTGCAGTCCTTGGGCACCACGGCAGCTTTGGCAGCGGAGCGGAACCTCTCACTTAACATCTCAACCACTTCATCCTTCAGCTCAGTTAAGGCTCCTGGGTTGGTACATCCAGTCCTGGCACCTTGCTATAAAAGCATCTATTTTACCTTCTCTACAGCCTCTGCCACAGGCCCTGCGGTTTAAGGC